>JASJUZ010000182.1:0-1440599 GCA_037159825.1 Tupiocoris notatus
CCATAATAATTGAGAATTATGAATTTCAACCCGTCTCTCTCACTACAGAATCGTGATTCTAAATAGAGAAAATATTTCCTACCGCATGATTATTTTTAGCATGATTCAAATAATGCTCCATTCAAGCTTATATTTAGGTTTGGTTTGCACTCTCAAATGCAATTGCAGCTTAAATTCAAAACTGAGCTAAGCTCTGATCCCATGTTACTAAATACTGATTGCTGAATGTGATACAGTCTACTCTATTGACAATAAATAAAAATCATAATACTCCTCTGCTGATTAACCCAATGCCGTAAACTGAGCTAAATTTTTAGAAAAATCACATGTTAATCGTTCGATTTCTATTTTGGCATGATTAATTTAATGATTCGTAAATTTTACTGTAGGCAGCTATCTGCAGATGTAGTCAACCTTTGTCTGGATTCAACGCTCGATGTTTAAACGATGAAAAAATGCTTGATTGCGTGCTGAGAACAAACGGAGCGAACCACATGGTCGTCGTTGATACGAGGCCGATGGTAAGTTGAGATAATTCTACTCCTCTCACTTGGCTTATCTCTATTTCCCATCAATTGGTACTTGATCAAGCTGGTTTTGTCATTTCGATTTAAAACTCCGCTCAACATTCTGTGAAGAACGAAATCTTGAGAGACAGCTTTTAATGATTTATGCAGCAAACAATTGTTCAACCGTTTGTAGCATTTGATCAGAAATAATATTCACAAATGAAGGTAGTTGTAAACTGGACTGTGTGCAAGCATTAAATCTTGTAACTGGTCATTAGTCACTCAATCACATCTTGAAAACTATTATCTCTAAAATCCTCCCGATTCGTCCAAACTCCTTGTTATTTAAAAAAATTTATATATAATAAGAAGAATTAAAAAAAATCTGTTTGTTGATAATACTTGCTCTACAAATTCGAGTGTGACGTTTGTATAGAAGAGAAGTGCACGTTAAAGTAAACTGCTAGTGCATTGTTGCACATCAACTTCCAATCCTTATAGTTTCTTACAGATTATGATAAAAATGGGTAAAAACCCGTTAATACAGTTGTTCTCGTATATTGTGACTTGTCAATTGCCGTAATTGAAAAAGTCTCTTTTCTCTCACATTTTGAAAATTTAACAAAACTGGGGCCCTTAATTTGGTGCATTCAAAAATTTTCCAACTTGGCTAACTTCTCCAAAAATTCAAATACTACTCATTTTGAAACCTCCACATTTTTTCGTGATCCTTTTTTTTATTTCAGATCAACGCAATGGCGAATAGAGCCACCGGGAAAGGTTATGAGAACGAAAACTTCTATGACAATATCAAATTCCATTTTTTGGGCATTGAAAATATACATGTGATGAGGAATAGTCTTTCAAAACTTATTGAATGTGAGTATATTTCATTTATCCAATGCAATCCCTGTTTGTTTCCCCTAGATTAATGTATATGCTATATTAGAAGTTCAGATTGAAGCTAAGAATTTCTGATATTTTCATCTGTTGAATAAAAACGGTCGTAATTTTTTTTCTTTCTTGGCATAAATATTGAAAATCAGCTACTTGTGAGGGCCTGATTTCATTTAGGTGTTTGTGATAAACATTCTCCTCGCATGGTACCTATTTTATGTTGCCAAATGAATTTTGTTTTATTGTTTAGGTTGTGAGTCTCGAGTTCGTCCTATTGCATCATTTCTCAACGGTTTGGAAGTAGCTGGATGGTTGAAGCATATCAAATCAGTCCTGGACACGAGTTGGTTTATAGCGCAGGCAATCGAGTCCGGTGTCAACGTTCTTGTGCATTGTAGTGACGGCTGGGATCGCACTGCGCAAGTCTGTTCACTAGCATCGATTCTCTTGGACCCGTACTACAGAACTATTCAAGGATATCAAGTGAGCTTATATATTCTTAATTGATTTTATTGCTGTTGTATAATTTGATTGGAGGTTCGAGTTTTTCCATATCAGTCTCTTTCAGTAGTTTTTCGCAGACGTGAAATGTTTGTTGAGTAGAATGTGGGTTTAAGGTGTCAAGGATTTTTAGCGCATATGCCAATTCTCATTTTCTCACCTTGTGCGTTCTTGGCTTTTACTTCCACTTCCATTAGACTAGAGGATTTCACACGAATATCACATTTACTCAGGCAGTTTCCTCTTATTTAACAATATATCTTGGGCCATGACATTTTTTCCGCTTTGTAAACCTTGTTAAATTAGACGAACAGACGAAATAATTTCCTATGTTCTGGGGAAGATAGAATGATTGAAAATGAATCTACCTTCATTCCTTGCAATCCGTTTTTGTCATGTCTTCATTTATTACGTCGGGTCAGTTCAATTCGAGATGAGAACCCATCTTAATGATTATATATGGTATTTATGTATATCAATTGAGCTTTTCAATTTTTATACGTTTGCCAACAACGGTTGCCCAAATCAAATGTTCAAGTCCCCAGCGTTCAAATATATTCATTTTTGCAGTCTATAAAAATCAAAATATTGTCAATATACGAATAACGCAAAAGTACCATATTTGACTCTTGGAATGAAAATCAGTCATCATGAAATTGCCGTCCCAAACATTTCAAGACCTTTAGAGTTCAAATATTATTATTTTTGCGGCCTGTAAAACTATTGTAGTGCACTAGTGAAATGGTGAAAAAAGTTCATAATGTGGAAGTACGGCGTGTGAGCCAATTGGTGAAAAATCAAGCGCCATCTACTAGTCATAACAAGCATTTTAAAACCTCAAAGTTAAAAAAAAATTGGCCTTTATAGCCTGTAAAAACCAACCAGAAAAACTTTAAACGGTGATGTCTCAAATTCACAGTGTGTTATCCAAAATTCAATAAAAGCTAACTTTGCGCTTTTACTGACATCCAAACACTTGTTCAAAAAGTCTTTCCGAGTTCTATGAAAATTTCTTCCAGTAGGACCTCTGTTCAGTATTCTACTTTTCAGACGATCACAATACTTCTATCTACTACATAAAAATTGGAAGTAAAAAATTCAAAATTTTTTCAAAACTACTAAATGCATTATCTCTTTGTCTCTGAAACATGTTATTAAGCGCCTATGGGTTTAGAAAAGCGTTTAATGTTTGGGAGTGTCAACACATAGCATCCTGTCTCATCACTGCTACTGCCGTTAGACACATTTTATATGTATGCCTGAGTTCATGTTTTCACATGATGCGAAGTTATACTAGTGAAACAAAAGCTACAAGCAAAAGCTTCATTTTATTCACTCATAATACGTTTTTGCATTCCCCCTCTTTTTAAAATAACCTCTCAGTCCTGTTTGCTTTCAAAATTACCATTGTTTTGCTATACTGTCATCTCGTCTCTTTGTACTCTGATGTTGCGATGATATTCTTTACTTTATTCGATTGTCAGGCAATAATTGAAAAAGACTGGTTGAAGTTTGGTCACAAGTTTTCCGACCGGTTGGGCCATTTGAGCAGCGATCCCAAAGAAATATCGCCCGTGTTCACTCAATTCATCGACTGTACGTGGCAGTTGATGCAACAGTTTCCGACTGCGTTTCAGTTCAATGAAAGTTTTCTACTAACCCTTCACGATCACACAAGCTCTTGCCAATACGGCACATTCATTGGCAACTCGGAAAAAGAACGGGCCGATTTGAAGTGAGTGCAATATTTTCATGATCTTGGGAGATTATCAGCAAAATTATAACTTGAATGACTATTTGACTGGCTCTAGATGTACCTAATGTTTTCTGCCATCATTAGACAGGGATTTGTTGTTTGTAGGCAGGTTTTTTTTTTTTTTTTTTTTTTTTTCAATTGCACCGTGATATATATGATATATTGCTGCCCCCTCCTCTTTGAGAGGCAGTCATTTAGTAGCTTTCATTTTTTTTGCGCGTCTGCTATTATAGCAAACTGATATTTTTACCAATAATCAGGATTAATCGCTTTCTCCTCTTCAGGCTCAAAGAACGAACATATTCTCTATGGGGTTATATGGCGAATCATATGGAAGAATACATAAATGCCTTGTACAACTTCAAAGAGTGGAATTGCGTACTAAGTCCAAACCTGGCCTCTCAGAATATCAGGTAAAATATTTGTTGAAAAAAAATATTGAAATAATCATAAAATAGGTTTAGATTGTTTCTTGTGACACTGTATAAGGCCTTAACTTATGATAATTAGCTGAATTGATTTTTGTCAGCAAGCCACTTCTGAGCAGCACAAGAATTGAACTATTACCCCTCTACTATTAGTGGGTAATTGTTTACTATTAACCCTTGTTTATATCGGCCCAGCTCTAATCTAAATATTTTCCTATGATCTGTTACTCAATAAAAACCCCCCAAAAATACCCGTTGTGAGGACGAGATTGATTTTTGGTGACATTTCAAGAATGTAGCTACTATAGTTCGGTCAGAAAAGTGTTAACGGCGTACAGACAGAATTTTTTTCATTGAATATTTGAATTTTACATGCCTTGAAATGTAAAACATCAAATTTTGAAGGGATTAGAAAAAAAATTTCTTGGGCATTTGCAATGGTTTATTATTATAATAAACCAAAAATGTGAAACTGCAGACAGGTTTTGCTGTTCAAGTGTTTACTCTGATGATGGCCAAATTCACTTTGCCTTCAACATTGTTTGTTCCTTTTTTTCTCACGTTCAATTAACCTTTGTTAGATTTTGGAGAGGCTTGTTCTACCGATTTGAAGCGGGCGTCCATCCGCGTGAAGGAATCGGCGAACTACTTCTTGTCACACAAAACCATTCCAACTCTCTCGAACAACATATCAAGTTACTTAATAAGGTAATCTTTAAAACTTTGTATTTCTTTGACCATTCTAAAGTTTGAATCCCTCTACAATGTATAAGATTCCGAGGATTCATTACTAGTTAGAGATGAAGCTTGTTTTATGGAAATGAGGCTTCAGCAGCCGTTGGATCGAGCTCACAGCATCTGTTCATGCTTTTACAATTTGTTCCTTATTCAATCTCTAAAGAATTGCACACTTTGGACCTGTAGAGGCCTAACAACAGCTTGAACGACAATATCTTTCCTTTAATTGTCAATATCTCTCATTAATTTTATTTTTGTTTGTAGAAAATTAATTTATTGAAGATGGCGCTACTTAAGAAGAACATTGATTCAGTTGCTGAAAATTCAACTGAACCTTCAGTGAGTATTTTTTCCCGCACTGAACAATCTCATTGTGACTGCTTTATTTCCCTTGCACTTGTATTACCAGAAAAAAGAATCATTCCATTTCTTGTTGTACATTAAACAGGAACCGTCGAACACGTCTACAAAAAGCCCGTTTTCAACAATCATAATTATGAAAAAAGAAGAAAAAGCCCTTGTGCCTAAAAAAAAGCCTATAAGATGTTAGTGTAGACCTAAAGAATTTATGAAATTTTAGTAGTTATTTGTTGTTGATGTAGAGGAAAGATCTTTCTACAGATAGTGGAATTACCTCATTCTCCTGGTCTTGAGACTGGCCAACACACCCAAACTGTATGATAGTGTTCTTCCCAGCATATTTGCAGATAGGGCCAACATCAAACACATAAATTTAACATAGGTTCTTATCGCTCTTAGGAATGTATTAGCCGAGCTCTCGATTTTCATCTGGCTGCTTAAAATTCAGCAGGGCTTCTAGGCCAATTGTAGATCCAGCCTCACAAGACACCATTTTGAAGTAGCTATCACAGTGCTAGGCTTCGACTCTTTCTTATTCGCACACTCACCATCTCTAAACAACCATTCATACATCGACCCTTTAACTTGACGCATCTTGGTAAGTCCTGGACTTGCTATGCAGACACTTCTCCTGTTGCTAGGCCTTCTTCTTCTGTTGCCTTGGACCGCCCTACGATGAGTGGCCCAGTTGTAATCAGGGTCAGGTGAAGCAACAGGTAGGGCTTGAGGATGACCGAAGCCCAGGAGTGTTTTGCAGGAGTCCTCTGAAGCGACATTTTGCGCTGTTTAATGGACTCTATCTCGAACTAACACCAGCAAGAGTTAAATGTCAGGATTTCTGTCCTTAGCGTTACCATACAAAGTGGCGCAGTTGATAGTTTCTCGGTCTTCCGTACAAGAGGTAACAGGTTGGAATATTGTTCTTCTGTGGGCAGTGGCTTATAGATGTGATTTTTGTTTTCTATCAGGTTTTTTTTTTGCTTCCATCAAGAGAAATTACTCTCTCAATCCATTCGTTCATTTAAAGTAGTCTCTCCAAAACCATCTCTAAAGCTGTCTAGGTATATTCAACGTTTCTTGAGCTATTACAGTTTTTATGGAGAATTTTGTGTTTTGAAAAATGCATACATACGTGACGATGATATTACTCGAGCAGTTATGAGCTTTTACAGAAAACCGTTCAATATTAGTTATAATATTCTTCAAGTAGTTGTCTCCATTACGTACTTCGAAAGTAAAGCCATGCAACATGGCTGTTTACAATGTAAATTTTCGGCAATCGGGCGTTTTCGGCTATTGGGTACAAAATATACAATGTTTTTTTCGGAAGAGTCAGAGTGGCCATAAAAGCCTGTGCTTGTGTTTTTTCTTTCATTTTTGCATATCCCTCCAGTGACTTGACTCAAAGAGCTTTAAGTGGTTACTGTATGGGCCCTGATTGGTCACCTGTATTATTATCAACTTGATAGCTGCATCGGCTATAAATTTACAACGAAACAAGAAGATTTTACCTAAGTTGTAATTGCTTTATCGCTTCCGCCGCAAAGTTTCAATAAAAGAACTCAAGCTGAAGATCCGCTTCTGCTACAAACCATTGTTTTGGATTTGCTAGTTCACTCTCAGCATGTCTTCGCAGTAGTCCTTCAAGGCCCCTACAAGCCTGTTCATCCCAAACAGTAGAATCTGCTTTTAAAACCAATTCGTCTGCTGCTATTGACTCAGAAAGGCCTCTGCCCTTTAGTAAAATTTTGAAGTTACTGGCAAATAAAGGGAAACATCAGCAAAGCACATCCCTCTCCAAAATAACGCTTGACACTTAAAACATTCTGGTGTGCTCTGATCTAAACACAATTTACTCGCTTTGGCGCAAGAACAATCTGATTATCAGATCGCGCTGTTAACGGGCATAAAGCATTATGTGTGTGACAAAGACATAAAGCTGTCTTGCAAATAAAAGTGACTTTTCTCCGTTTTTTTTTTTTTTTTTTTTTTTTTTTTTTTTTTTTTTTTTTTTGTCTAAGAATATAATTGTCTTGAATCCCAAAAAGTAATTGCGTTGTTGTAACAGGTGGAGGAAGGAACTTATTCTCACCCTTTGGCTAGCAATGATACTCCTATCAGAAATATGAATAAACTAGTCCATTCTAAAGGTGAGTTCAGTTTTTGTTGTTGTTCAATGGCTGTATAATCGATCATTCCAATTTTCAGTATTAATTTGGATAAACGATAATACAATCTCTTTTCATAAGTAAATGAAAATGCTTTTCAGATTGTAGAGATTCCAAACTCATAGAGTCAATTAGCGAACAAATTACATCTCTTGCCTTGGACTGGAAATCTTTTCGAAGTATAGAAACATGTTCTTGTTCAACTCCGTTCGACCATTCCACAAATAAGGTTTGTGTTTTTTTTTCTTCAAAATTTATCAGCAAACTGGAAGAATGAATAAAGTTTTATGGCTCCAGTATTCCAAATAGAGTTGGAATCTGCACGAATTCCAGATATGGCAAAAAGGCATTCATCCTAAACAGCTGTGACCACTTTGACTTTAATCCCCAGCAATGCCATTGTTCATTTTCTCTATGCTATACAATGATTGCACTGCCCTGTCCAAGATTTTCACACTTGGGAATTGTTCCCACATCAGAACCAACTGAAAATTTCTGTCAACTTTTTCATCAAACCCTTGAGAGTGGGAATTTTTTCAAGTAAAGTTCCACCTGTCAGACTTTTCGAAGTAGCTCTTTTCAACCTATTTTCATGCCGATTGCTTCTACATCATTTTCTCGTTCTGTTTGTTCTTCTCTCAGTTCCTGAACATAACTATTCACTTACAGTTAATTTCTCATCAATTTTTCATCTCTAAGTTGAATGTTGACTAGGGATCTAAAACATTGCATCCCTCGAATTTATTCTCAACGAACCTACAAAATACTAGCATTTAATACTAAAATATCTCTTGGTCACCGTTGCCATTTATAGCAGATCATAAACACCTATATCATTCTGTTTCAGCATCATTGTTGGCAATGCGGTGACGTTTTCTGCACTCGTTGCATCGATAAGCATGTCGCTCTTCCTGGCCACCTAAGCCAATGCTCTTTGCCGGTCTGCGAGCCATGTTACCTGAAGATTAAAGGTTCCACTTCTATCGAGTCTTAGCGCTACCCACCGATCATTGATAGCTTTCTTTACGTCAGTTACTATTGTTCAAATGATATTTTGTAATATAACAATTTCATTATTCACGTTATGTTTGAATTGAGTTTCAGATTTTCGCCTCCTTCAATTAACCCATCCTAAATTTGCCTATTATGTTCTGAATGACTGCCAGTGTGCTAGGGTCAGTTCCTAAATTAGCTCCATAGAACTTGCAATCAAAAGTAATTAGGTAGTTGGAAATCATCAGTGTTATTATTTTCCTTCTCGTCAAATTTCTTGATGACCTGGGGTTGTGAGGTGGAGAAAAACCAGGCGACTCATTCTCCAATTCTTAATTAACTGTGGACCCTATGGCTCCACTTCGCCCTGAGGATGCCCGAATGGGCAAAAGTGCTCGGCCAGCCAATAAAGAATTGGAGAATGAGTCGCCTGGTTTTTCTCCACCTCACAACCCCAGGACATCAATGTTATTATTTTCTAAATTTTGAGTATCACGTACACAGTGAGCTTTTTTAAACTTCAACTGCTGAAGCCTAATGCATAGAATGAAAATGAGTTTAATCCTTTCATACCCATCATTGCCTTCTTGCTCTAAGCCGTTTCAACCTTGATCTCTCCCTGCCACGATTTTCAGGACTAAGACCTTACAATTTCACGATGATGAGGCTACCAACCGGCATTCTAAATGCCTTCAGTATAGTTGCTATCCTAGAGGTGCCCTTGTTAAACTGTTGCTGTGGGAACTGTCTGTATTGTTGCGTGTCCTGTGTGTGTGTTTCCACAGAATTTAATTTACGACTCACCACTTTTGGTTTATTATTCAATAATACACCATTGTAATTGCCCTAGAAAAAATGTTTCTAACCCCCCCCCTCCGTAAAGGGATGTTTTACATTTCAAGGCACGTAGAATCCGACTATCCAATAAAAAATTTTCACCAAATACTTAGGCAATATAAGACCAAAACACATGAAGTAAAAAAGAACGTAAGGAAAAAACCAATTAAAATAATTCTTTACCACGGGAAGCATGCTCGGTCCTCTAGAAATTAAATTGGCTCACCAGCCAGAATCTATATTTCCATGCCAGGCCGCAATATCTAGCTAGAGCCCCCCAATCTCCACCATTCAAGAGCCCCAACGCCTCGTTCCGGGTTTTGGATGATTTTTATTCAGAATTTCAAGCCGAATCTTGTGGTCGCCTCAGTTTTTTTTTTTTTTTTTTTGTTGGTAGCGCTGGAAATGAGTTATTCCCGCCTAAACAACATATTTTCGCAACAAGTGTTATCAAGGTGTTTTCCTGAATTGAGCTACTATCTAAATTCCATAGCTTGTGTCATGATATCACAGGTTGCCCCACTTCTGCACTCTTCATAACACTATTTGTCCCATTATTTTTAAAACGTTTTTTCTCCCTCCTGAAAACCAGCCAAATTTATATAACACATGTTGTCCGGATAGATCTCCCTTTCTCTATGTCCGGTAGCCATCGATATGCTTCAGCCCAGTCAATGTTCTCAGCTATCACAGCTACAAGAAATGAGATAAGATCCTTCAGCGATTTGATTTCAAGGTAATAAAAAGCTGTCCATTTCAAATTAAATCTTACCATTCCCTGTTGGAAAACGGACAATTCAACATCCCTGGAGGGACAATTAAATAGTGGCAACACTGTCTCATCTTTGCCAAGAGACTCTGCCCGAGGAAGGAACTTACTTCATGTTCATTCTCTACCGTTGTATGACGCGTACCGCGTACTTGTATCTACAACTAGAAAGGACTATACTATATTAAAAGCTCTTGTGTTTGACCAAGTTCATTATTGATGCGGTGTCTAAATTCCTTTTTCGTCAAGAGTCAAAGCGGTGTATTCTGAAGAACGCGGTGAGTAAAACGTTTGAATGGCAATAATAATTTATTCCAACATTCCCCAAATCAATTTAAAATGAATACAATCATGGAAAAATAGCGTACAATTCTAGGAAACACTTTTTCACCGCTTAGTTATTGTTCGTAAACCCAATATTCCTGTTCGGAAGTATAAGATACAATGCAACATGAAAAAGGTGTCAAAAATTTCCCTTTTTCTAGCGCAAGCTGCCATATTCGACACATTTCACTGAAAAATTATTTTACGTCTTTCACAGCAACGGTATCAACTAAATATTGAAAGAGCAACAACAACACTGCTATCATCAACTGTCAACACTGCAACCTGTTGCTCCGTGCTATCAATTGAAGGGTTGATTACAGTTCGTTGAAAGTGATAGTTTCAAATTCTGCTCTTTGAAGTGAAATTAGTTTTTTCCGAAAATTGCATTAAATCCGGTGCAAAAAAGCGGATCGTGCGCTGCTATGTTTCATCCGTGTTAATCTCGAGATCGTCGGTTTCGCGCATGTGTTGACATGTTTTTCTTACGTGCGTTATTTGTACTGTCGTTGCTCATCGTTGTCAATGCGTTGACCGACTGTAACCGGCCGTACCTCGACAACGAAGAATTGGGTAGGTGTTTGAAAAATTTGACGTTGGCCCATGTTGGGCATGCCAAGCTGCACTCGATCGGTACGTCGGTCCGAGGTCGTCCTATTTGGGCCCTCGAAATCTCCGATGACGTGGGAAGCCGCCGACTTCTGAAGCCAATGTTTAAATATGTTGGCAACATTCACGGCGACGAGACGGTCGGCCGGGAGCTGATTTATAAGCTGGCCGGTTATTTGCTTGAAAACTACGAACGAGATCCTCTCGTCACCGATCTGCTCAAGAATATCGACATATTTTTAGTGCCGTCTCTCAACCCTGACGGTTTCGCCGATTCTCAGGTACGCCATCTCGCATTTCCCGTCGCAGCATGATCGTAAATTGGCAATTCTATTTCGCCCGCGCGCTGGCTACTCTGTAGGATGGAGTAGAAGTTGAATGTTGGGGGTGATGAATCGACGTGCTTTTTGAAATTAGTTTTGGTTTATTATTCAATAATAAACCATTGTAATCGCCCAAGAAAAAAATGTCTAACTCCCCTTAAAATTTGATGTTTTACGTTTCAAGGCATGTAGAATCCGAATATCCAATAAAAAAAATTCTGTGTACGTCGTTAGCAGATTTCCGGCCAAACTAAAATAGCTAAATTCTTGAAATTTTCATCAAAAATCAATCTCGGTCCTACGAAGGCCCAATTCTTGAACCACATTGCTAGCTCAATTATAAGGGTATTTTTGGGGGGTTTTGAGAGGGAGAAAATTCATATTTTTCAGGGTTTTCAAAAAAATGTGTATTTGGTATCAAATTATATAGATTTTTGGACGCTGAATCGAATGAGTCGATAGCTTTATTGGTTCTCGAGTTATCGCAGCTTTTGTGCCGAATTTGGGAGATTTTCAGACATTTGGAATGAGTGTATAACTCGAGAGTTCTTGGAGCTATAAAAATCGTTCTTTACTCATTGGAATGGTCGTCAAGCACTCTGTCCAGCTGTACCGTTAGGCGAAAAATTCTGATTTTAATTATCGGGCATCTTCAAGGTGACGTGGAGCCATAGGGTCCACAGCCCTATTATAGTTTTGTCAGAGTGTGGACAGCATTTTTAAAAAATTGTATTTTTGGATTCTGCTCGAAATGTAAAACATCTAATTTTGTGGGGGGAGGTTAGACAATTTTTTCATGGTCGATTCCAATGGCTTATTATTGAATAATAAACCAAAAAACAACTTCCATCCATATCAATTTTATATATTTTGCAGGAAGGCAGTTGTGAATCCATAGAAGTAGCGAACAATGTGCTCAGAGGACGTACAAATGCAAACGGCGTCGATTTGAATCGAGACTTTCCCGAGCGTTTGAGCAGACCAGCGGCAAATATATTTGACAATCGTCAACCTGAGACCATACACATAATGAAATGGATAATGGCCAATCCTTTTGTCCTATCTGCTAGTCTGCACGGAGGCTCTGTCGTAGTCAGTTATCCTTATGATTCAGGGTAAGGAATAATCACTCCTTATTTATTACTCCAAGACTTTAGGTGGTATTTCGCATGGCACGGCATTTTTGCATAATACAGCCAACAGCAATGCAGCCGGCTTTTATTTGCTTTGATATTAGATCAAAATTGAGCGAGTGAAAGAAAACACCTCCACACGAATGTTGTTGATTGACTATGTTCGGAAAAAACTTAACCAGAAAATAAATAAATATAACAACATCTTCAGTAAGTAAATGGATTGAATGGAAAATGGAACTAATAATTGAAAATGTCCGAAGGAATAGTCAAATAAAATACTTCATAGAAAAAAATCAATTAAAAATGATAATAAATCAATTAAAAATCATTGAGTCACCTCTGTAAATAAGCTTTTTTCAAACCCAGTAAAAAGCGGAACGTCATCGGATGCCCAAAAATGTTCCTACGATAATCCAAGAACCTGGACTGGACTTCTTGTACATGTCCTGATATATTGGGAGGGATGGCAACCCTATTTTAGATGAAGTAGAAAACCAAGAGGATAACAAGAGCGACAACCAAAGGACGAATCACCTAATTATGCAGTTCACATTTTCTTTTGGTTGTTGCATTCGTTTTATTGTTCTATGGCTTCTTATAGGTACCCAGTTCATTCTATTAGGCTGAAATCTTCGCCCGCTGATATAATACAGTTACATGACTATAAAAAGTTAGTTGACCATAAAATGGGCTGAAACCGCACTTGAGTATACTATTCAGTGCACTCAAGTTTTTGCTCGCTGGTACACTCCACTCGGTGCTGAATTTGATTTATCAAATGATATCAATCGTACGCTGAGTTACACTCAAGTGCTAACCTGCAAATTGTGCATGTTGGCAGATTTTCCAGTACATTGCCAATTATTCTGTGATTGTGAAGACTTACCTATGTTTTAAACTGTTCCTTTTGTTTTCTTATAGCTACAAAGATATGGAGTACAGTAAATCCCCTGACGACCAGGTATTCAAGGTACTATCGCACGTTTACGCCAATAATCACAAGTTCATGTTCAAAGGAAACTCTTGCGATGGTGATTCGTTTTCAAAAGACAAAGGGATCACTAATGGAAATCACTGGTACACGGTTACTGGTAAGAATTTTTATTATCCTAATGTGATAAATGTCACCTAATACTCTTAGCTTTTCCTTCCATTATTTGCTGAATAATGATTTTTCTATTCTTCCGATACATTGTAGTATTGACTCTTTTGATAATACAGATATTTCTACCAGTGTCTGATACTCCATACCATCTTTACTTGTTTCATCAGGTGGGATGCAGGACTTCAACTATGATCACTCCAATTGTTTTGAAATTACGATTGAATTGAGCTGTTGCAAATACCCGAACAGAACAGTCCTAGCTGACGAGTGGAACAACAACTTTCACAGTCTCATATCTTTAATGCAGACAGTGCATTGGGGAGTCAAAGGTGAGCAACCTTAGAGATAGTAGCCATTATTTTGTCTGTAATCCTGAGACTTTTCTTGTAACAACATACTCTTGCAATTATGTACCAACAAAAGATTTTCTGTGTCAGTCAATTGTATTATTTATATTATCTTAATGTTCTTACAGGTGTGATTATGACGGAAAATGGAACTCCTGTAGCTCAAGCGGCTATAGAAATTGATGGTAACACTCACAAAGTATTCACGACAGAACAAGGTGAATATTGGCGGTTGTTGACGCCTGGACAATACACTATGCGAGTTTCCGTGCCAGGGTAAGTGACATTTCTTTGTTTCAATTTTATTCATTTCTTTCTCAGCCTTGTTTTCCAATCTCAGTCACGAGGCATTGAATTGACAGTGTAACTCGCATATGTTCCTCATTATTTGAGTCTATTAACTCCTCTACACTCGTATTTCCATTATGTAATTTTTATGTTTACTTTCTATCACTATCTATCTTTGGGCAATCGTTTCTGTAAAATCACCCTTAAATACTACACTACATAGCTCTGGAAAGTTCACCACAAAATTTGGCTAATTGTACTCAGTTTTAGTCATTCCAATGAATAGATTTTTCAAAAAGCGTGTCAAAAAGCGTGCATTCAATCTCAATTTTCTCATCCTTATTCAGGTATGATATGGTTAATAAAACGTTCACCGTCACCAACGGAAGCACGACTATCCTCAACGTCACTCTACAAGCATCCTATGAAGTTTTAGGTAATCATTGGACAATACTATTGGTATATCATGTATTTAATCATACCGTTATCATTTCTGCCTTTTTTTCTTGAATATTTATGCACTGACATTGTCTGCCTTAATTACTTTTTCTTAAAATGAATGAAAAATGGACATCTGAACATTTATTTTGATTCAGTTAAATCACTCTGTTTTGTTGAATGAGGATGGTTGAAAAGAAATTGACTTTACATAGTGATTTGATTTCAATCCAAATGAAAGTTAAGGATGAAAATTTTACGGGTGTAATTTTTTCTCATTCTCAACCAATAAGACACAAACAATAATGATAATTCAGAAAATTCAGAAAAAACGGTTTGGTATGAAGGTTTTTGAAATTTCTGAAGTTCTGGTACTTTTATTTTCTATCAGAAAATTCTGGTTAAAAATAAAGGTTAGCAATCAAAATTAAAATCTTCAGCTGATGAACAGATGCAGAGCCCTTGGTATATGCTTTAATAATCTGGTGATTTGTACGGATAGCGTTCAACTAGTAACGTTTTTCCCTTCCCGAAGCTCAATATTGGTTATGCACGTGCAAACTGTCTGTCTGCTTGTATATATCTATCATATGTCTAAACTAACAAGCGTCAAACTTGAAACAACTTCGATTTGCAGGTCAGTTCATCAAGAAATCAACACCGCAAGATTCTTATGGATTCTTCATTCCTGTTCAGTTTTCTCATCATAGCTACAAGCAGATGGAAATTCTTTTGATGGATATCAGTCGCAACTACCCAACAATAACGCGACTGTACACTATTGGGCAAAGTGTCCTCAAAAAGAATCTTTACGTCCTTGAGATATCGGACAATCCAGGAAAACACGAGCGAGGTCACTAACAATGTTTAATAGTTATTTTGGAAAATGTCTAGAGATATGCAAATTCTAGGTATTGATTCCTGGGAGTTGGTTTTAGAATAACAATCAATTGTTTAACGTCATCACTGATGATATTCTGACAAACCTCGTAGACTAGGAAGCTCATAATTATTTTTTACAGTTAACATCATATTCAATTCAATTATAGGTGAACCCGAGTTCAAGTATGTCGCCAACATGCACGGCAATGAAGTAGTTGGAAAGGAAATGGTTCTGCTGTTGGCTCAGTACATCTGCCAAAACTACGGCATTGACGAGCGCATCACTAAAATGGTCAACTCGACGAGGATACATCTTATGCCGTCTATGAATCCGGACGGATACGAACGGTCGATTGAAGGTTAGAAAAAAATTGGAGTTTTATTCAAATGGAATAATCCCGTCTGAATATTCAGATATCACGGCAATGTGCAATTTAAACAGGAGATGCAGCATCAGGAGATGGACGGGACAATGCCCAACAAGTCGATCTCAACAGAGACTTTCCAGATCAATACAGGCAAACGGTGGTAAGTTTCAAAATTACTCAAAACGTCTTCAGTAATGGAAGATTTTGTTGTATGAAGATGATGTTGTAACTTTACTTTTCAGAGAAACTTTGTTCGACAACCAGAAACTCAAGCGGTTATGGATTGGTTTGATCAGTATCGTTTCGTCCTGTCCGGAAACTTGCATGGAGGGGCTTTGGTCGCAAATTACCCATTCGACGACTATCCGAATGAGAAACTGAAACAGCAGAATTCTAATGTTGGGAACTTAACCCCCGATAACAAGATGTTTGTTTACTTGGCGAAGACCTACGCGTTTGTAAGTTTTAGTATCACTGAGTTGGTTTTTTTTTTAGTTTTAGAAATATAGAGATTTGCCACTTTAGGTTCAACCCTTTTATCATACAATGATTAATATAATCAGTAAGTTTTCAGCTTGCTATGCACCCCAGTTTTTTTTTTTTTTTTTTTTTTTAAGCTAATTCTGTTTTATGTAATATTGAGGTGTTTTATTGCGGTTCAATTTGGGCCAAATTTCAACTAAAAAATGGTATCAATTTATTTAGTTTGAGGTAGGTAGTTTTAGTTTAGTATTCGTTTTTCAATAGTCTTGCTCGTGGTCCTTTTTTATAAACATGACAAATTTTTCCTTGATATATTTACTCTGGTGAAAAGATACTTGCATTGAAATCCTCTTAAGAGGTGTCATCATATTGATGGATTCAAATTACCCTCTATTTGGGACCTTTTTATTAACTATAACAAAAATCATTAAAAATTGCATCTCCCTATGTCTTGAGTTTACTTGGTTTGGCCAGAATTTTTCAAAGAAGTATGAGGCAATTGATGAAAAAATGTATTCATCATCAAACATTACAAATCACCCTAGCTCTTTACCCGTTATTTATTGTCTTCTGTTTTCTCACAGTATTTCATCTTAGTCGCCTTTTTTATTCAATAATTTGAATCGTTGCTTTCCATTTTAGGCACACCCGGAGATGCACCTGAACCATAAATGTCCCATGTTTCCTAATGACGACTTCCCTGAAGGGATCACAAATGGAGCCAAATGGTACGAGGTGATTGGTGGGATGCAAGATTACAATTACTGGCATTGTGGTACCATGGAGATCACCATTGAAATGGGTTGTACCAAGTTTCCCTACGCCCGGGATCTTCCTAAATATTGGGAAGAAAACCGGGAGCCGCTGTTGAAATTTATGGAACAGGTGACACGATTTGCTTACATCACTTATTTGCCTACATTCTTGAGTTCAAGTTCCTAGTTGACGTTTATGAGTTGCTAAGGTTGCGCTAAGTTGTAAAAATGAGCTATTTGTGATTAACTATTTTCAAAAGAGTGAATCAGTTTCGCTTTGACATGAATTCTCAATCTTGATACCTGGGAAGTTTAGGCAAATTGCCTGTAATCAGAGGGATTTAATGGGTAAAGTTTATGGTGAAATTAATTATTTATAGTGGATTTCACAGAAAAAAAAAACCAAAAATTAGCAACATTTTTGTTATCGCTAGTAACATAAAAACAACTCCACAGATGATGAATGTGCACCTAACTGATGTTTAGAGTTTCTTCTGAAGTAAGAGGAGAACTATTCTACTTGAATACAACATTGCATGGCTTATGAATCAACAATCGCTTGAGTCAGCTGCCCAAAATCAGATAATGTCCGGCTAAAGTAACCACATGACATAATGTGTAATTTACTGGTCAAATACTCATTTTTCCAGGTCCACATGGGCGTCAAAGGTTTTGTCCTGAGCAGTTCTGGCAACCCGGTGCCCAACGCCACCATAAAAGTTGAAGGGATCAATTCTTTTGTCAAAACTGCTGAATATGGGGACTATTGGCGTTTGTTATTACCAGGAATTTACACAATAACTGCATCAGCTCCAATGTAAGTTTGAACAGGCCAGTTTAATATTCTAAAGTATAGATATTTTCTTCTTCATTTAAACATTATCATGCCACAAGTAGGTTTCATCAGGAATATTTTTTGTTCATTATTTGTTCCTAACAAGAATCTTTGCTATCTGACAGGTATGAAGAGCAATCTCAAACGGTCACTGTCCGCGGTTTGGAAATGGTGGATTTCACTCTTCAGCGAGATGATCCTGACGCATGGTCTGTTGAATATGATCATAGCCAAAAGGCGAGCATACAACCGATGTTCACTTACTTGTCTGACTACGAAATTCTAAGAGAGCTTGAAAAAATCGACACTGGAACACCGAGCATTGCTCAGTTGGAAAATTATCAAGGAATTGCTGTATTGAAGCTTTCTGAAGATGTATGTACACTATATTGGTTTACTTAATTGGATCTCTACAAATGTATCAATTGCATTTTGTATACCTGAAGAGAATTGTGTGTACTTGAGAAATTCGTAACAGTTTTACAATTTGTATTTTCAGGTCGCCTTGGGTTCTGAGCGCAAATTCAACATCGCTATAATCGGAGGTCTTTACGGGATCGAGCCAGCGGGTAGAGAGCTTTCCCTGAGGATAGCACGACATTTGTTTGCTGGGTCAAGAAATCGAGACCCAGATGTTGCAAATATTTTGAAGAATGCCGTTATCCACATAATACCAGCAATGGATAAAATGCACAGTGCTGAGTCCAAATGCTATGCGACCGGGCTGGGAAAGAGCGCTCTGGTTCAAGACCTCATAACAAATGCGAACTCAACGCTAGCTCGGTCGTTTACCGAGTTAATTAAGGAGAGCAAATTCGATGTCATGCTGAGCATTGAAAGTGGAGGGCTTGGCCTTCGGTGAGTTCGTTGCAATTTCCGCATCACATATTGATATTATTAGTTATGATTCGTTTCATTCATGTTTCAATGCAACAATTATATTTAAATATTTTAGTAAACAGTTGTCTGAATTTCAACTTTTATGAATTGGGAGAAATTAGATTCATCAGCGGTTAAATAGTAAAAAAATCTCTAGAATATCAACATATTTTTCGGCTAATCTGGTGATAAAATGTGTTAAACTTACAGTATTTAATTTTGGTGACATTGAGGGCTATTTGTGTTTAGCGTACCTGAATGATTCTTAGAATCGGCGTAACTTTTATTTATTTTTTGCAGACATGCCCACGATTCCGATCTTGTTCGATCAAGTGTGTTCAACATGTTTGACGAGGTTTTTGAAAAAACAAAACCAAAACGGGTATGTACACGTTATCCTTGTTATTGGTCCTCATCCTTGTTAATGTTATTAAAAATAAAAGAAAAAAAAACGCTTCAGCTGCAGCCACCGGTTGAACTTAGGGCATTTTTTACTTTTTCATATTCATTGTTCTATTGCAGATGACAAAGTGTGTGGATGGGCACAGTGATGAAGCTATTGCCACAGCTCGTCAGAAACTCTTGGATATGATCAATCACAATTTCGACACAGTAATGGTAAATCGGCAAGAATTGCTGTTTGTTTTGCATTGTTGTCATTTACTCGCTTGATCACTAGTTCGACCAATTTCATAATTCCTTGCATCTTTGCTGCCACAGATGCTTCACGTAATAGGCATTTTACTGGAGCTGTGCTATTATATCTAAACAATTTGTATTTCAACGTTTCATCAGCCGATTAAATAGTGGACAGGGATTGAGAACATAATATATTGTTCTAGAATGCGACTCAAAATACGTGGGATGATGAATTATAAGAGAAAAATTATAAACGATATATTATGTTCTTCATTCTTAGTTATCTTTCCGTTGATACATAAATATTAATAATATTTTGCCATCTTGCTGTATGATTATCGTACTTTCCAATTTTCTCCAACAACTTGAGCCACAGTAATCACTCAATACTTTTCTGTTTAGTGACATTTTTGTGGTAAATTTAATCACATCGTGTCAGACAAATAGTATTAAAGCATTAACTGAGTTTGATCTCTACAAGACAGCCTCTTCCATCTGTATAAACTAACATTTGAAGCCCACAAATGGTTTTTTAAAATTTAATTTCAAACGCATAGTTTCATATTTCATTACAGTTTTCCTTGCAAACCAGTTGCTGCAATTATGTCCAGCCTAATATGATCCCTGAAATGTGGAAACAATACCTTTCCCCACTAGGAAGTCTCCTGTCTTCGATGATTCAAGGTGAGAAAAATTAAACGGACGCTTTATCACTTCAATTAAACCTGTTTGTCAACATTGCGCCTTGTTCGCATTTTTTACTCTCCAGCTTTATCATGTTAAGATTTATTTTAATACCCCTGTAGACTCTTCAGGAATGATTTCTAGTAAATATGTTTATAATCAAGTGCAAGGTGTTGAACCGTCCGTGAGCAGGGTTTATCAAACTGTCACATCTATCCTAAAACTCAAAATTTGGTGTGTTAAAGAATGGACAACTATAGTGGGTCAACAATTTTCAGACAAAACTATAAAAGCTGAATTTTTGAAAAATCAACCTTGGCCTGACAACTGCTCAATTCTTCAAAATCGCTAGGTGCCTTAATTTTAAGGATATTTATGGGGGTTTTGAGGGAGGAAAAATTCCTATTTTCCAACGTTTTTCAGATAAACGTTTCGTATCAATTTCTATGTTTTGACTGATTGGTCTGTTTCAAATTTTGTATTCCTAACCGTATAGTTTTTTAGCCATAATTTGTTCTTCATACCCAGTCAAGCGACTCTTAACACATTCAATGCGGCCGTCCTGGATCCGAGCCACCTTCTATTTTTGTTATACACTCAGGAGAAGCCCCTGTACTGATTATCGACTTTGTTTCTATCCTTAGGGAGGGTGGAGGGATAAAAGTATCCTATTTTATTTTCCATAGTATAATTTTTATTAGATAAATTATAATAAATTATAAATAATAAATTATAATAATTATGATAAATTGGTGTTCAATGCTTGTTGGCTGGAATTTTTCCGATTATCGATCCGCAGTGAATGTGTTATTTTACACAACATTTGGCTGAACAGAAAAATGATTGTGGAAATTGTGACGGTTTTCGTTCTTCCAGGAATCCTCATTCAAGTCGTAGACACGGAAGGTAGTCCAATGCGATATGCTGAAGTCAACGTGAACGATTCCATGCACGTTTTTTCTGCATCAGCCGACCAGTCTTACGTGAAAATCATACTACCTGTTGGAGTTTATGCGTTGCAGGTTTGTACTCGTAATTCAATCACACACAGCTGGGCGAAAATTTGTCATTTTTTTTCTTTCGTGGATCATCGTAGAAAAAGTGTTGCCTAAAATTTGTGATGATCAATATGTGTGATCACCTTGTCGTTTCCTCTTTTAATTTCAGATCAGCTGTCCTCATCATATTCCTGAACATGTCACCTTGAATGTCATCAGTGGTGAAGTGGCCAAATTGCGTATCACTCTCAAAACAAACGATTTTTATCTCCCGCCAATATCTGCACCTGAGAATGTTGCTGGTATTTCAGGTAAAATCGAAATTTTCATCGATGCTTTTATTCTGTAGTGAGATTGTAGTGATTTTTTATTAAAATTATTTTTATGTGCATTTTCAATTTTTTCTAGTTTGTCAGGACTTATTTTTGAAACCCATCTCGTATTTTTACTCTGACATTTATGTTTGTCTTATTTGGTTTGCAGGTTATGTGACTGACATGCTACACCATCCTTTGGAAAAATTCCTGGTCTTTTTAGAAGGAACAAACATTTCCTACAGCAACGGTAAAAGCGGCTCGTTTTGGATACCTCTTCCTAAAGGTAATCCACCTTTTTGAATATATACAATTTTAAATCATTCCATAAGCTAGAGAGGAAAAAAGATGTAACGGTCCTATTTATATTTTGTGTCCAGAACCAACTCCTAAACAATAACTGATTTTATTTGTATAAAATTCTATATCGCAACCTAAATGTAACCATTAACTAGTAATGAAGCGGTAACCTTTCAGGCTGTTTTACAAAATAATTGAAAGTCTTGACATAGTCAGTGTATGGAATAGACAATGGTATAAAGAAAACAGTACTATCTTGTCCATTGTACATGGAGAGAAATACTTGAGTTTATTGAAACTTTCGATGGCGTTACATTTTCAAAGTATCGCCATATGGAGCTCCGAATATAAAATGGAGAAAGGAAAGGAAGAAATAATTTCTACTACTAATGGTAATATAAATGGAATTGTCAAACCGGATCGAAGGCGAATTGTCCGTTTTTTTTTTCGGTGAGAGGCGAGTACGATGACGACAAATTAATAGGCGTACAGACTCGCAATCCAGCCCAGAAGTGCCTTTGATGGTGGCGTTTGATGGCGCTTGGATACGAGCTCAAATTGTAGCCGAAATACGACGATTCTATGATGAATTACTGCCTCTTTTTACCCTGAAATGTGGTAATGGATACGTGTAGTACATATCACTTTCAGGGCACATTTATGTGTGTGGCAGTGATGGCCATGTGATAGACCATAGAATCATGAAGTGTTCCGTTATGTTACGTTTTACCCTTTTCATGTTCAACAATCTGTGAATAATTTCAGGAGAACACACGGTCGTTGCCAGTGCTGAAGGGTACGTTCCATCCACGAAATTCGTCAACCTCGTTAATGATAAACCTGCTCGTTTAATATTCACACTTTCGAAGAACGAAGTTGTTATGGGCCTGCCAAGAAGTGTGTTTGTCTTACTCGCAGGTAAGTTGCAAGCGCTTGGTTAACAAGAGGCAATAAATCATTGTACTGCTGGTTCATATGTTAGTTTAGGAATAACGAGTTTATAATTTAAAGAAAATCTATTAAAAAAGCTATTTAATCGATATTATTACTTGCTAAAACTATGATGACTACTAACGATTAGGTAGCGATTAGTAATGTGTTCACTACTTCTCGGCTGGTTTTCTTTTCCACCGCCTACATCTGAGTTAAACAACTTTTCTCCATCTTTTTCAGCTTTGTTGGCAATGCTGTGTCTCGGAATTTGTTTGTTCTTCTACATGCTTTGCAAAAAAGAGGATTCGCTGAGGTCGACGCGAGGGAAATTCTCCCTTTTGCCGCAGAAATCATCGTTTTTCCTTGAAGAAGATGACGATGAAACTGATTTGTTCAAGACGCCAATTAGAGGTGAGAGGTCGCCATACGGAATATCCGTATACTTCACTGTAACTCTTCCCAACTCTCCTATCTTGTTCAGCTACGCCTTCGAGGAGTCCAAATTAAAAGCTATCATAAGTTTTTAGAGTTTTTAAGGGGAATTTAGAAGAACATTCAATTCATGAAAGTCCTTCGTATTTCATTGATACACTCTCCAATGTTATTAACTGTAATGCATTTGCATGACCTGATCTTCAGGAAACCGTACTGGAAAGTTTCCTGACCAGGGAAAAGCTTCAATTTCCAATTCTGCATCCCTCTTCACTTCCCCCTCCATCAGGGACTTATCAAATTGTCAACATTACATCACACACTTTATTTAGTGAGGCAGGCAGTCGAATGAGAATTTTCATTTGAACTCTCATTAAATTCTGACGATTTCAAAGAATTTGGGATTTGGCCAAAATATTCCAAAAAAAAAGGGCAACCTCAGAAAAACTCCTTAGTTATTAAAATTTTAGGATGTTGTTGGGGCACTTTTAGTTATTTGAAATCCAAGTTTATTGCCATTTAGAGGCTGTGCTAAACTTTTGGTGGCCGAAAAAACCTCAAAACGTAAGACTCGTTCCAGTTTTTTTTGTTGTTTTTTCTTATAACACAAAACTCATTCATTCTTGAAAACCCACTCAAATTAAAGGGGGGAAAATTCCCTGTCAATCAACAAAAAATAATGTATAAAATATATGTATAAATAAATGATAATAATAATAAATAAAAATGCATGATTATAATAGTCTGAAATTTTTTTATTGGATATTCGGATTCTACATGCCTTCAAATGTGAAACAACCAATTTTGAGGTGGTTAGAAAATTTTTTTCCTGGGCAATTACAACCAAATAAAGCAAATTTTAAATGTTTGGTGTTTTTTCGGCTCATCGATTGTTGTCAATGAAAAATTGCCAATATTTGATTTGAAAACTGTGTTAATGAACCTATTTACAATTATTTCATTTTTTCATCAATGGGGATTTTGTCCTTTTTATTTAAATTAAAGGAGTGGATTTTTATGTACAAAAGGCAGTTTTTAGGCTGTGATAAGTAAGCAGAGCCTACACATGGTCACAAAATTGTATTCGACATCACTGATCATGCCCAAAAATCATCCGAAAATGTCATTAACTTCGGATTTTTTTTGAGCTCACACTACAAATTGCCACATGGATTAAAAGGGTGAAAGAACCGCACCAGAGAATAAACTTCAAAGATAGAGCTGCCACATTTTTACCCACTAACCTCTCAAAGATAGCCAAGAATGCGACAAAACCACAAGGAAGGTGAAAGGGACTGGTTTTTACATATTTTTTAAATCTCAATTTCAATTAATTTCTTCTTATATTTATTTCTTCATTTCTTTTTCTTCAGCTTAATCCTAATTTGTTTTAATTCAGACCTTTTTCTCATACTTGTAATTCTCGTTCATTATTTTACTTGGAAAGGTTGGGGATGATTGATAATTGATGACTCTTTTGCTTACGCTTGCCTTTATTTTGCATTTCTTTTGTCAGGTGCAATTGTTGAACCTTACTACGACAGCAGTGATGTTGACGAGAGCAGAAGCGTGTCTGAAATTGATTTTGACGAAGATGAAGAGGACGGGGCCCACGTTCAAGAAAAGCACAAGACATTCATCGGCTATTAACGTCCGCAGTGAAATCAATTTCAACGTGATCCCAACCCTCGCATCTAATCTGACGGGGAAGCATTTAGGAATTTTATATCCCACTAGTATCGCAGCCTAATTTAATTCGAATCTCTTTCACTCTCGAATTAGTTTAAATTTAATTCTTTGTGTGACGTTTGCGATTTCACCCTGTAGGTTTCGGTATTTACTAAATTCTTATCGCTTGTAAACAGATGTTTTCCCGAAATTCTTTCAAGCGGTCGAGCGGTATTATTATTATTTTTTTCAACTTCCATTGGCTGTAAGGGTGACCTAATTTGAGTGAAATTTTCTACTTTTCAATGTTTTACTTTCAACATTTGTCGAATGTTGAAGTTTAGTATGCAAATAGTCCTTCCCAATGTTCCCTTCAAGCCACGAAATATTTCGAAACATTTAAGAATCGATTTATTCCAAAATCTCGGTTCTTTGACGGGGAGTAACACAGCGAAAGAAAGAGTCCAAGTAACAAATGGGCCACATTTGCAAGTTTGTCTTTATCTTTCTGAAGCTGAATATGGAAAAACCTACTCAAATGCCTCGAAAAATGTAACAAGTGTGGCAGATTCCCTAATGTCCTTCTTGTACATTTACTAAATTCACCTAAATTTACCGACTCAAAAAAAAAAAAAAAAAAATTGTCGCTCTGCCATTCCTTTTTTCTAAATATCAAAAGATTCGCTACCTACTTCTCCATAATTGGTGATTAACGGATCGGTTTGAAACTATACTGCGTTTGCATTGATGGTACGACATAATTTCAAAAAAACTTGTCAAAAACTTGAAATGGCTGCAAGCACAACAAATCAGGCTGCTCGAGCTTTGGCCTTGGGACATTTTTACGAGGGTGTTTCCAAAAGTTCCATTCCCCAGGGAAGGGAAAATAAAATACTCACTTTTTTTAAGTTTTGATATTTTACTCATATTCAGCAAGTTTGCAAGCAAAAACCGCTTTTGCCTTTTTGGGTGCAGTCTCTTCTTTCCTCTTCCAGACTTTGCTTTGGTTTTTGGGTTAATGTGATGAAGCCAAGTTTCATCCCCGGTAACAATACGGGAGAACAGGGGGTCCCCCTCTGCTGACCTGAAATGCTGAAAAAAAATCTGATGAAGCACGCACCTCCGAGGTGGACACAGCAGTGAACGCACTCCCCATGTTAACAAGACTGCTATGGTCTACCAGGTTATCGGTCGACCAGGAAATGGTACGACCCCCGGAAAAAATCAGTGTTGCCACAACACCCAACATTCCCTGCAAGTTTCAGATTTTTCCCACGCTTCAAAGTTGGTTTAAAAAATAGGGGAATGGAACTTTTGGCAAAACTTCGTATAACAGTGATGAAAACTCAAACTCGATGAACAGATGACGAAGACGAGAAACCGCTGAAAAATAATTTAAGGCGTACGGCTCACGAATAAATCCTCCTTAAAAGAGGTTGTGCTGCAAGTTAGCCAACCCAATGATGCCGCTTGTTGAGGAAAACTCGCAACAGTTATCTCGTTGGTATTAACTAGAAGTTGCTCATTTATTGAACTGGTTTGCCTCAAGTTGACGTATTTGAGGTGACATATTTCAAGCTTGGAAAAAACAACTGACAACAGTTGATCTGCTGTTTTTTGCTAACTAGATTATTTCAAATTGATATTATTGTCTCTACTCCTCTCTGATACTGATACTCTTCAGGAAGGAACGGGACAGAGAGAAACTAAAAGAACAAATATGATTAGGTTAATGACAAATGAAGAGTGTATTGTTGCTGTTTCCAAGCCCAATATTCGCCCAGTTCATCATTGAAACGTTCAGTAGATAAATTCCAGCACCTACTCTAGTGAATTTGACTTTGCTGGACGAGGTTAGCTCGCAGGATCCAATAGTGATCGAAATGCTCAATATTGATAAAAAGTTATCGCCGGTATTTTGATATTTTAATCAATTTTCATCCCTACGGTGCGATGAGATTCTCAGGTGAAATTGTTCAGTTTATTGTTTTCTTACACTGTTTTCTGTAAAGGCCCTCACACAATAAACAGCGACTTTTCGACAAAAACTACTATTTAACTCGTTTTGCAAAATTTCTTTCGTTTCGGAAATCGTACAAAATCTATTTCATCCTCCCAAGTATGTTTTATTTGGCTACTTGGGGAAATATTTTCAAAATCTTATCCAAATGATAGAGTTTTGATTTGATCCAATCGAAGACACACATCGCATTGCTTTTGCTTTTTCTAAAATAAATGTGAAATTCAATCGCCTGAGAGCAACAATGGGCATGTGCTTTTTATTCCTGTTAACCGTGCTAATTTCAGCATCATTTCTTGCTAATTTATTTAAAAGCGACTTCAACGTTTCCGTTGCCGCAGATATTGATGAAAATATGAATTATAGTAAGAAGAAAACTAGAGAAATTGAAGCCGTCTATTTGACTCTTGTATTCCCAATAGCGTATTCTGTACTTGTATTCTGTTACTGAAAAATAATTTTTGTTTTGTTAATGGGCTGAGAAGTGATTTTGTTAAAAAATCTTATAAATTGACTTCTGTGTAATTAGGTACAAAGTGAGTCGTCGTAATGATTTTTTACACCATTTGGAACCGGGGGATATTGATTGCATTGAGTGGGAAAAAACTAGGTCTCAGATTCTCCATATTTTCATTTTGGCCTGGCCAAGCACTTTTTTGTTTTAAAAGAAGAGATATTGTGGTTTTAAACAGAATAAAATGTTCACTTTTGATGTTCTAACTGCTCTAGATTGCTACTTTTGGGAACATGTTTTATTTTTCAACAACCGGTTAGAAACGTCACTCATGCTAACACTGCTTCAAATTTTTTTTCAATTTAGGATCGTAGTAGAAGAGGTTCAAATCATCCTATAGTGTAGCTTTGAAATTGCCAAAGGGGGATCTGCTAGTCTACCAGATTATACCTAACCCCTGATTGAAATGGGATCGGCTGTTTCTGATTACACCTCCAAAGCGACGATTTTGAAAAATTATTTTGTAACTCTCTGCTGACTTTTTTTATTGTGTGAAAGGTTTTTACTGCTCCTAATCGTGTGTTCAGGAGTTCCTAACTTGATTGTTATTGTTCTAAAAAACCTATATTCTTGATACTTAGCGTAAGAGATAAGGCTGTGTTCATGACCTCTCCAAAAGTGCCTTTAGACTCGAAATTAAAACACTTTGTTAATTTAATAATTGCGCTCTTCTCTGCGACCATTAATTCGTTCTATTCGTTGTCGATAATAAATTTTTCGTCTGGGTCAATCCAGTGTTGACGTGAGTGTTTTCTTTTTTACTTCTCTAGAACCTTGTCCTAGCCCTCTCGTGGCACATTTAAGCCACCAAAGCGCCACCATCTCGACCTGGGATGCCTGACGACCTCATGTGATTCAGTCAACATCTCCTCTTGGAGGTTAGAATGTTTTCCTCGCTTCTTGCGGCCAGGTATACCACATTTTTCTAAACTATGGTCTGCTTCACAGGCAGATGTTCCCACTGACGTGCACTGAAGTATCTGCCTGGTTAGCAAATATTCCCACTAACGTCTGTTTCAGTGTCTGCTATGCAGATGTTCCCCTAGACCAAGTACCCAGTTGTTTCAATTTTTTTTTTTTTTATGTGTGTTTTTTTTTAAGTGTTATCGTACTTTTTCTAGCAATAAGTGGAAATTTATAGAATTATTCGAAGCAGACTGATTTTGTAGAGGCCTTTGAGCTTTAACTGTTTTACCAATCTCCAAAGAATGTCAGCAATGTCAAATATATTCCGTTTTTGATTTATAAACAGTATTCATTAACCCAATCAAGGAAAACCATAGGATAAAACACAAGCTATACATGATTTACAGGTATGTCTGTCTCACTGGCAAATGTTCCCACTAAGCAGATAGAAAACCCATGTTCCCACGAAGGGGCTAGGTTATACAATAAACAATATTCCATTTCATTTCATATTTCATTTTCTCATAGTTTTTTCATCTCAATAAATCTGTTGAAATTAATTGATTAACTGGAGTTTATTATTTTAAGTTCCCCTTCCATGTTACATCGCTCACAAGTTTGAAACGTTCTTACAGTCAGTAGGATTCAAGGAAAAAATTAATTCGTTCTAATCCTAGTAGTTCTAAATCTTCAAAGTTTGCAGGCTTAGCTGGATTTTCAGATTAAAGGCACGTTGAATTTTTTGTTCTTGGAAGATGGAGAAACTAGATGCTCTATCCAACAAAGTCCCCAAAATTGATGATAGAATTAATATAGACGAAGTTACGACCCCTTCAAGGGCTTAGGTCAGTTGTTTTAAATCAAACTAACATAAAGCTGTGTAAACCAGCGAATAAAAAAGTTGGGGGCACTTTTTCAACAACCTGAATTATCCTGAAAGGTAAACAATGCAAAAATATACAAAGGAATGCGTCGTTCAATGCAAGAAACTTAATTTTAATAGAAAAATATATTTTGAGTCAACAGGTTTCGATGTGCGCATAAATTATGAAAATAAACTTGTAGATGATGAAATCACAGAATTAACAGCAGTTAATAAAACGTTGAAATAACCCCCACCTTTGAAAATTGAAACAACCTTAAACAAAATAACATGAGCTAGATAAATTTTAACACAAGTCCTCATTTGTCGCTGGGACCTGATCAATTGCATGATATTTTTCAACGAGTGCAAAGTTCTCTCTGTGTAAGTCAGCGTAGGAATAGCAAGGGAATGTTGCAGGAAGGCGAATATTTCGATTACAGATTGAGAGCTCTAACACATCTGTCAAGATACTCCTTGTTGTATGCCGCCAGTACGCCGCGAGAGTTGACTACGTCTGTATTTCTATGGTAAGAATAGAGCTGCCCGTTAACATCGGTCAGAATTCCGCCGACAGCGTTTAGGACAGCTTCGGGTGCGCAGGTGTCCCATCGCTTACTCCCGGACGTAGGGAATACGTAAGCGTGGGCTCGGCCTTCAAGTAGCAACAGAACCTGAAATATAGAATAATGTTCAAGATTCAAGAATCGCGTCTTTTAGAGATCTGTTTTTAGGAATGGGGTTTTTGCAAAAAAAAAAAAAAAAAAAAAAAAAAAAAAAAAAAAAAAAAAAAAAAAAAAAAAAAAAACTTTCCCACCGACAACAGGTTAGTGACTATAGAGAAAAACTCTGTAGCAACTATTGTAATTTTAACATTTTTATTTTTCACATTCAAACTTCGTTTTCTCTTTGAAATCCAAGAGCAAAGTTAATTTGATTTAGCGCTTCTCATTTTTTCAATGAGAAGTTCAGTTTCTTCTTCCATTTAGACCCAAACTACCAAAGACGCAGCCACTATTATTAACATAATGCATCCTGTGTGCCCAGGCCATAAGACATTGCTCCTTTGGTTTCCAAACAAATTCAGCAGAAGCTGAAACTACGTCCAATATTGGTGAAAACAAGGTTGCTCACTTTATATCCGGCTCCGCCAACTCTGATCACTTCGTCTGGCTTCAAAATCTTGAGGGCGTTCTCCACTTTTTCGTTCGCATGCGATCGTGATGTTGTGATAATGAATTTGTTTGGATCCGGTGGGCAAACATTGAACCCTCCCAGTCCGATACCCTTCATTCCCCAAATCGTACGACCTTTGACGCCATTGTTATCATAGAATGGTTGATGGATGATTCCGCCGACAGTGTTTTCACCGACAGCCATTCCGATCAAGACTGTGACGTGATCCACCAACCCTGTGAGCAAGAAGAGATTCTATTTTATGCATGAACATGGATTTCTCCAAGTTAAAAGGATGAACAACTTTGCTCTAAATTTGTACGATCTATAAATTTTGTTAGTTAATTAATTGCATATTCCCATCAAATTCTAGAAACACTTGGGACCATCATTTTCCCAAAATCGTTGCAACTTCAACTAAAATTAATTAAAAGATCAGGTTAATTTATAGATATTTAAAAAATTCTAACGTGGTTTTACGATGATGATTTCAATGTGACATACCTTCGGTGTACTCTTTAGTTCCATCCAATGGATCCACCCATATTGTAATCTGAAAAAATGATATTTTCTGCATGAAATTTCTAACATTTTTTTTCTACTCTCTATCTAAACGCTTTTTTTCTTCTTCAACAACGTCGCAGATAGTTAACCATTTAAGACCGGAATACACAAGGCCAGTAGGCAGTCCAAAACAGCCAGCTGACTAGTGCCAATACTAGATTAGACAATGCCATTCAACTGGCTCAAGTAAACAAAATCCAGTAAATTGGCTCTGCGAGGCACTATTTGTGCGATGAATTCGAGCTTGAATTTTGTGAAGTGCTACAAAAAGAACTCCTTGCTAAAAAGATTGGTAACTATTTGGGAAAACTCCGCAGCAGCCATTGTAATTTTAATGCTTTTTATTTTTCTTCATTTTCAAATTAACAGCTACATTTTTGTCCAGCGGTACAGTTGAAGAGACTGTTTGACGAGCATTCCAATGAGTATAGAACGATTTTTATAGCTCAGAAAACTCTTGAGTTATACCCTCATGCCAAATTAGGGAAAATCTTCCAAATTTGACGATAAGAAGAGGACCAATCGACCCCACAATGGTGTCGTTCGACTCAGCGTCCAAAAATCTATAGAAATTGACACGTAATACAACTTTTTCTGAAAAAACTTTGGAAAATACGAATTTTCTCCTCTTCAAACCCCCTAAATACCCTTAAAATTGAGGTACTGACTGGTTAGAGGTTCATCTTGGGCCATTGTCAGGCCAAGATTGATTTTTGGTGAAAATTTCAAGAATTCAGCTTTTATAGTTTTGTCAGAAAAGTGTTGACAGCAGACGGACAGGATTTTATTGGATTCTACATGCCTTGAATCTTAAAACATCAAATTTTGTGGGGTTAGAAACAAATTTCCTTGGGCGATTACAACAGTTTGTTTTTGAATAATAAAACAAAAGCAAAGGATTTCTGTTTGTTTTTTTGTTACCACTTCAGGATCAAACGAATGATTAGATGAAGCCGAAATAAATTGTAAAACTCAACCGAATGTAAAATGACTATCCAAATTCATCTCTGGTCCAATTTCAATTTTTAGGATGACTACCGTACAATAATACTTACATCTTCTTCCTTGATTGATGCTAGATCTGGTGTACATTGCCTCTGCAATATTTCTTCGTTCGGTGTGATGTTCGTCCATTCCTCAGGGACGCTGCTTATATCCGATTGCCCTTCTTCACCAATAATTGTAGCTTTTGGGTAGCTTTTTGAAAGGGCTGCTACAATGCATTGTTGCGCTGAACTGTCCGCCAATGTTTGCAGATCATTTTTAGCCTGAAAAAATTAGTAATGTAATGTTTCTTTTTGCAGTGATTCTGTTCTTTTATATCTTTTATTTCTTCAACAGTACAAAATTAGTTTTGATCAGAATGAAAACAAATTAGCTGATTAATTTTCAGCTTATTCAATATTGTATTGCCAAATGGAGTCTTCGGTAGTGGAGAAGAGATTAATTACTAAGTATAGAAGATAATATTATACACCCTCACATAAGGCCCAGATAATACCTGTGGGAGCAAAAATACTGGGCAGGGATTTAAAACATCAGTAAAAAAGTTGTCCCATTTTTCACCGAGACCTTATTTAATTTATAAACCACTTCTACAACATTGAACATCACCATTCACATAGAGCAACCCACCTATATGTTCTGGTAAAAGCAAGAGCATTTTCAGCAAAAAACAAAAGACTAGCCGTTGCTACTTGGTAACAGGCGAATGAATTATCGCCAAATTTCCCATAAGTGAAGACATTTCACCGAATCATTTACATCGGTCATTTCTTTATATTCAGAATGGCAAATAAAATTATCCTGCTGATCAAATCAAATTGCTTACTTTTTCTATAATGCCCAGTTCTCCTTTGGCCATGACATCCCTGACTATTTCCCCAGCTTTAGCAGATGCGGAGTGAGATGAGGCCAGCACACGCAGAATTACTGGGGCGATTGAAGCCATGTTTCATATTCTGAAAGGATTAACACAAAACCACGTAAACGTATTGAATTTTTAAGTTGTCGTTGATTGAAAACAGAGGGTTGTAAGAGTCAATCATCAACTCCGATAAGGAGGACGGTTTCTATAGGACAAAATTTGTCACAATACTGAAAATATCTAGATTTTGATATAAGTATTATAATAGGTGCTGTACTGTATGTACTGTTAGACTCCATGTCTGGGCCCAAAGCCTCAAATGCTGTCATTGTGAGGTTAGTAAAATTGAGTCGTTGATTCATGGCGATCCTAGCGGCTTGTGAGGGAATTAGCGCGACGACTGTTGTCTTTTGAAGTTTTTCCCGCGTAGTTAAAACAAGGGATGGGATATTGGTATTGATACCAATCAATACCAATATGGATACTGGGTATTGATATTGGTATTGGGGTTAATTGGTATTGATATTGATAGTCAATGGGTCAAGAGGGGGAGAAAAACGAGGGGACTCATTCTCTGATTCTTTATTCGCTCGCCCAGCACTTTAGCTCATCTTCAGGGCGACGTGGAGCCATAGGGTCCACATTAGGGAGTCATAGGGCTGCCCCACGCCCCATTGACATCAAGAAGTGCGACAACGAGGAAAAGATAATATTGAATATCATGTTATTATTTTCGGCAATAGATATTGGACATTTTTGAGCTAGTTTTATATGAGTTAAGCTAGTTAGCACACCAAACTGACTTGACAATAGTAAGTGACCGTAGAAAAAGCTGCAATAACTCGAGAACCAATAACACCTTTTTCTGGAAAACGTTGGAAAATACGAATTTTCTCCCCCTCAAAAATAACCTTAAAATTGAGGTAGCGATTTGGCTAAAGAACTGAGCCATTGTCAGACCAAGATTGATTTTTGGTGAAAATGACAAGAATTTAGATTTTATAGTTTCGTCAGAAAAAATTGTACATTCCACATGACTTGGAAAGTAAAAACACCAAGTTTTGAGAGGGGTTAGAAAAAAAATTTCTAGGGCGATTACAATGGTTTATTGAATAATAAACCAAAAACATACAACCTAGCAAAAAGCTTAGCCAGTAAGGTTCATAGCTGGTTCACAGGTCAAGCAAAAAATAATAAACCAAAAACAGAATGTAACGAAACTCAAGAATTTTTCTTTTAGTTTATTATTCAACAATAAACCACTGTAATCGCCCAAGAACAAATGCCCTAAACTCCCATAAAATTCGATGTTCTACGTTTGCAGAATTCAGGCCATTAGGAACGAAAATATAAAATAGGCGTCTTCCCCTACGACAAAACTGGAATGATTTCCTCCGCTTGGTCTCTATAGGTCAGCTAATAAAATTATGATTTCTATTTTCTAATTATAATTTCAATATATTCTAATTCTGTCGATCTATATTCTAATTTCTCGGCTTCCAAGATTAATTCTACAATTCAAATTCAAAAGATGTTCTGTGCTTGGAATTTCAACTCGACCGTAAGAAGTTCAAATATCGAATTATCGTTAGCAATTCACAAGATTAATTATTCAAAATCAAAACGATCTACGTTTGGAGAACGTAAAATGAACATGATTAATATCTAATACTGAACATAAATTTTTTTTAAGGACGACCGCAAAACTCGAAATCTTCATACAACAAGATAACAAAATAATCACTCAACTCACCTGCTGAAATTAACTTCCTCGGCGGCTTTCAATGAACTCGATCAAAAAATAATTACTCCACTCGACCTAATCAATTTAGTACGATAACACTAATAACATACTGATAAGAAAAGATAATGTCCAACCTTCTTCTACCGCGTTCAGTGCCCAAATTGTTGCCATGTTGAGCATAGAAACAAGATTTTTAAGCGATTCGAGCGAAATTGTGAACTTCTTATTTCATCATCGAAACGAAGATATAATAAACCACTGTACACAATCATTTCCAGTTTTTTTGTCCTTTTTTTTCTTAAGTATTCATTTATTGAATGCGAATCAAACGAACCGACGACCGGCTTGGATGACTTGCTCAAATGAGTTTCTTCGCTTTCGTACTCTTTGTTTTTAGAAAGGTTACTCTATAGCTGGTTACACGAGTCGGCTCGACCTCCCGAAGCAGAAGTTCAGAAATCCAAAGTACGTCGTGTTCCGACTGCTTGCTAAGCAACTTTATTATCGCCGTGGGTTTAATTGCGAGTTTTATTAATAACGCGACGCGCATTTTGTGTCCGCGTGACGGTCGAATCCCGCGAATGTTGACTATGCAAGAAATATATACGAGCGATTTTCGCGACCAGCCCGAGTGAAAGTTGTGTCCGTTCTGCGTTAATTGTCAACAACTTGTAAGTTGAGTTATTAAGCAGGCTTCGCAGGCGTCCGTCGAATGCGTTTGCGTTATGCGTTCCGCGTTTTGACTGACGCGGGAATGCCATCGCCTAGCCGGTCAGAATGCAAAACGCAGCGACGCACAGCGTTGACGCAAGCCAGTGAACCCTGTTATGATTGTCGCAAATAGTCAGTATAATAATTGTTCTCGTCGTAAAACAAAAAACGAACAAAAAAAAGTGCTGTTTTTTTTTTTTTTTTTTTTTTTTTTTTTAGCCGATTCCTTAAAATACAGCCGGTCTACTGTTGTAACTCGTTCAGCGCGTTATTTTCATCCTGTCGAGGTTATCATCCGAGTAAACGTGCGATTCGATAGTTATTCGTTTCAGTCGATTAATGTCTTCGGTGATTAAGGCGTAATTAGTAGCGTAAATCTAGAAATCATTTCGCTTTTCAACCTTAGTTCCATTTTTACGCACATTTTTACTTAGTATTGATACAAACTGCGGCCGCTTCGTTGAAGTTCCAGCGATGGACGGTTATGCGGTGTTTTTTCCACGGTGGCCGTGGGGATTTTGGATAGTTTGTAAAATCGTACGTTTCTTGTAGAAATCACAGTCCACGGTACATATGACGGTAACCGTATGATTCGGTAACTGGAATAAAAAATTATTAAATCAAGAAGCTCCTACTAAAGGTGCAACGTTATTACTCTACTGCTGTAACTGAAAAACTAGCTAGGAGAATCCAAAAATAGAAAAACGCACCGATTAGGTTAATAATGCGGAAGTCCAGTATGTGATCCTAACATAACGATACGAGCCAAGTTTTTCAAAATGGGATAATTTCTACAAACCTCCAGCGTTGAAGATATTGATTAGTGTTTGAAACCGTTGATGAAAATCAAACGACATTCGGCTGACATGAAGAAACATTTCAAGTCCTCCAGCGTTTAAATATGATCATTTTTGCACTCTGAAAAAATCGAGGTATGGTTGATATACGTATCACAAGGAAGTACTGTATGTGATCCACTTGATAAGGTTCAGACTTCATTCAATCGCCGTGTCAAACATTTCAGGACCTTGAGCGTTCAAATATATTGATTTTTCCGACCTGAAAAATATGCACACAATTGAGTGCGCGATGGCGCTGCGCACTATACTTTTATTTACAGAATAGCTATAGAATTCACCTCTGTTCCAAATTCAAACGATTCCAATCCTTTCATTTGCTAAGTAATCATAAAAGTAAAAACTCCTGTAAAAATCTTGTTTGTTTTTTTTTTTCTAAAAAAATTTCCGTGTTTTCACAGATATTTATTCTAGTCACTAATAACGTTTTCAGTACTTATATTCACGAATGCTGTTCATTTCAGAGAGATGCCTTATGCAAACGTGACTTCCGAAATGTACGCAGCTTTACTGAATCTCCCAAATGCTACTTGAACCGAATGTTCAAATGCCAGGTGAGTTATTTGATTTTGATGCGGTTCAAGTCGATCAAAATGTAATATTGATTGCACTTATACGCCGATATATATTTATAACACCGGTCCACTGTTTCAGATCTGCAAACTGACAACGCCGCCGTTTGAAACTGTATGTCCCTCGTCTGCATCTAATGTGACATGATCATGGCTGCTCTCTTTGATCCGTATGACAAAAGCAGGTAGAGTGGCAATATTTTCGTTTATGCATAGCTTTTGGTTCATTATTAAATAATAAACCATTGTAACTGCAAAAAAAAATCCTAACACCCTCAAAATTTGATGTTCTACATTTCAAGGCATGTAAGATCTGAATATCCAGTATAAAAAAAATTCTATCCGTCTGCTGTTTGCCGTCAACACTTTCCTGACGAAACAATAAGGCTAAATTTTTGTAACTTTCAACGAAAATCAATCTTGGCATGACAATGGCTCAATCCTTTAACCAAATCGCTTCCCTAGCTGTATTTTAAGGGCATTGGGGGGGGGGGGGCGAAGATTCGTATTTTCCAACTTTTTCAGAAAAAGGTGTTGTAGAGTTTTGGACGATGAATCGAATGAGACCATCGCCAGGTAGATAGCTATATTGGTTCTCAAGTTATCATAGCTTTTGTGTTGAACTTTGAGATTTTCAGAAATTTGACAATTTGGTATAGCTTGAGAGTTCTTAGAACTATAAAAATAGTTCAATCTCGTTGGAATGCTCGTCAAAGACTCTCTTCAACTGTACGCTACCCTGCACAATCGCTACCTCAATTTTAATATTTTGGGAGGGTTTTGAGGGAGAGAAAATTCTTATTTTCCCACGTTTATCAGAAAAAGGTGTATTTGGTATCAATTTCTACAGATTTTTGGAAGCTGAATCGTACGAGACCATCGCATGGTCGATAGCTTGGTTATCGCAGCTTTTACGTTGAATTTGGGAGATTTTCAGAAATTTGGCAACTCAAGAGTTCTTGGGGCTATGAAAATTGTTCTATACTCGTTGGAATGCTCGTCAAACACTCTTCAGCTGTACTGTTTGGCGAAAATTCAGCTTTTAATTTGGAAATTAAGAAAAATAAAAATGATTAAAATTGCAATAGTTGCTACAGAGTTTTCCTCCATAGTTACCAATCTGTTTTTCCATGAGACCGTTCACAAATGTTCGGAACAATCATCGAATTGTGAACAAATAATCAAATCATTATTGAAGCGAAGGAATAATAAATAACTGTACAATCATTTTCAGCATCTTAGGTGAAAGTTCCCAAGGGTTTAGGAATGGTACTCTTTGTGTTAGTAGATGGAGCACACAATTCCAACAGTTCCCCAACTGAAGAGACTCATTTGCTTATTTGGTGAAAATCTTTCATCCAATGTTTTTGTTTTGCAATTATTACCTCTATCTTTGATCCCTTACGAGTCCAAATTCTCACTAACATAATCTAATTTCCCTCGCACTTGTTTTCCGTTTCTAATTGTTTCTATGAATGAAAATACTGCAAAATGATGGTAGGTGGTTTTTATTCCTCTCAGCCGTTGCTTCAATTACCCATTGGGAATTCTCGCCCTCCAACTTGTCGCTATGTCTATTTTGTGTTCGGATTCGCTGTGTTAGGTTGTTGATCTGTGTATTGGTGATGATTCCAGTTAAGATAGCGTAATAATCTTGCATATCTGACCTGTATTGGTGAAATTTCAGAGTAATGATATAGATGGATTCCAGGTATTTTAGTTGTAAAGATCAGTTTTTTGAAAAAATCCACTTTGGAGAAATATTTGACATGAAAAATGAAATATATAATACCCATCCATTAAAATTATAATTTTCTCTTAATAAATTGGTTCAGTTACTAATGTTTGGTGACCATTGGTGGGATGAATATTCCTGAGTTCTATTATTTCAAAAAGTATACTACTTACTTGCATTTAAATGCAACATTTCTTCATGTGCTGTTTTCTGTGTTAACCGATCCCTTTTGATTTTGTTGCTACTCGAGTTGTTTTTTCTAATTTTTCCTCTTGTTTCAGTTGGTACTTTGGTCAGATGTCCCGACAAGATGCTACGGATCTGCTTATGGAAGAGAAGGAAGGAGGTGTGTTCCTTGTGCGCGATAGCATTTCGATTCATGGCGATTATGTTCTTTGCGTGAGAGAGGATAGCAAAGTGAGCCATTATATCATCAATAAAATACAACAGAACGATCAGATCAAATATCGAATCGGTGATCAGCTGTTTAACGATATTCCGACGCTTCTCGCTTTCTACAAACTTCACTACTTAGATACGACGCCGCTCATTCGCCCTGCGCCTAAGAAAATTGAAAAAGTCATCGCGAAATATGACTTCAAAGGAAGCGTAAGTTTTATTTTGACCTTTCGGACCACATTGGAAATCGAGCTGTTTCTGATTATAATTTTCTTCAAGTTTTATCTTAAAATTTGAGTCAAAGGAGTAGGTAATGCTTAAAAAAATTTATTTTCCACAAAAATCACATATTGTGGATGGTGTGACATTAAATTGTAGATTTATGGTTAATATTTTGTTGTATAATGGGTGTATTCATGGTCCTTGTCAGTAATTGCGGACGTACGATGTAGATACCTAGTAAATTGCAGCGTTAGTGTAAGCTCATCTGTCGGCTCACACTTGATACATGACGTCAAGAGAACAAAACTCGTGCCTTTCCATTCATAAAATATTTAGGATTAAGGGGAGAATCATTGGGTGACTTGTTCTCCATTTCTTTTATTTTGCGCCTAACATTAAATCCACCGGGCCTCATCAGGCCCAGTAGAACCATTTGTTCTACAGAAAACAAGTCGTCTGGTGTTTTCCCTCTCAACCCGAATTCAGAAAATGAAGTTTGACAGTCAAAAAAATTCCATTTCGCAACCTTGTCAACTCAATCAATTAGACAGCTAGTCGTGGACCGTGAATAGTTATAGTGTTTCCTTAGGCTCAAGTACCACTAATCTTTTCAATTCTATCAACTACTGATGTATCTGCTTGCTTGAACTTTGATAGGACCAAGATGACCTTCCTTTCCGCAAGGGTGATGTCCTCACAATTGTATCCAAAGATGAAGACCAATGGTGGACGGCAAAAAACTGTCTAGGCGAAACTGGATCTATACCTGTTCCTTACGTTCAGAAAGTATGTTGTCTGTAGAATACATTAAAATTATAGCGTCTTGTGTATTGCAAGCATTATTTCTTAAATGCGCTGATAATATTGAAATTTTTTAATAGTTTGACGGAAATGAGACGTTACCCGATACAACAGCACAACTACCTGAGACTCATTCGCCGAGTGGAAGCCAAGCAGAGCCAACAAGACGACCTAATGTACAGGTATGAAACACCATAATATTGTCGCCTGAAAAGTGCAGAAACTTCTTACAAAAATTACTCGCGTAATTCAACTATTGTGTATTTTATCGTTATTTAGGGACAAACAACAACTTTGGGGCTTTCGAAACTTCAATAAAGGAAAATTTTGGTTCGAAATTGCAAAAGCGTAGTGTTGGTGCGCCATCAAGTTAACTCAATAAGTGAATTTTTCTTTATTCAAATATTACACACTTATGGTGGATTTCACTCCCTTGGCTAAAGGTTCGGGTTACCCTTGATCGGTAGAATAGGCCAAAAGTGAGTTTTACCTCTCCGGTTAGGTCTCCAAATTTAGCTTTTAATTGGAAAATTAAGAAAAATAAAAATGGTTAAAATTACTGTTGCCACGGAGTTCTCCCTTATAGTTTCCAATCTTTTTTATTGTAAACTTTCACAAATGTTCAGAATAGTTACCATCACAAATGGATAGTCTTCCTAAATCATTATTGAAGCGAAGGAATAATAAACCACTTTACAAACATTTGCGTTTTTTGTTGTTATTATTCAGTTATAAACCAATGTGATGGCTCAAGAAAAATAATTTTCTAACCCATCCTTAAAATTTGATTTTTTACATTTCAAGGCTTGTAGAATCCGAATATCCAATAAAAAAAAATTCTGTCCTTCCGCCGTACACCGTCAACACTTTTCTGACGAAATAATAAAGGCTAAATTTTTCCATCTTTCGCCAAATGTCACTCTTGGCCTGTAAATTGCTCAATTCTATGACCATATTGCTATCTCAATTTTAACGGTATTTTTGAGCGTTTTGAGGGGGAGATAATTAGAAAAATTTTCGTTGTTTTGTTGTTATTATTCAATAATAAACCAATGTGATCGCTTAAGAAAAATAATTTTCTAACCCCTCCTTAAAATTCGATGTTTAATATTTCAATGTATGTAAAATCTAAGTATTTAATAAAAAATTCCGTCTGTCCGACGTCATCACATCCCTGAAGAAACTAAACTTACATACTTGACACTATACATGAAATTATCACCAAAAATCATTATTGGCCGTATGATGACACTATTCTTCAGCCTTATCTTTTTCTCTGTCTGTTCTATTAACAGAGGAAGTTGCCAGCCCTAGCGAAAGTGAAGCAAGCTCGAGTGCCGAACGCCTACGACAAAACGGCGCTCAAACTGGAGGTCGGTGAGATCATCAAAGTGACGAAAATGAACATTAATGGTCAGTGGGAGGGCGAACTGAGAGGAAAAACTGGACATTTCCCGTTTACTCACGTCGAGTTCATTGATTCTGAAAGTTAAGAGTTAGCTTTTTGGGTCAGGGAAAGGGTCCCAGGATTTCATTGGATGGAAAGAGGAAGGTGAAATATTCTCAAGCTGTCCGCTCATCTTTGGACTGATACATCGCCTTGCCGCAATTACAACGACGACCTGCTAGAGGGACAAGGCTTAATCATTGAGCGTAGTCATCATTTTAGGAATTCTAGCAAAAGCCCTGCATCTTTCCACCCTATGATCATGAAGCAAGCATTTCTCACAGAGTCTTTATGTTCGCTTCGGGTGTGATGCTTTCAACAAGAGGTTGACTGCAGGATTTCTTTTTGCTACGACTTGAAAATTTAAGCTGTCTGTCGAGGAAGGTTGGACGTGGATGATAAATTTTGACCTCGTTTTAGTTGTTGGCAAGTCACAATAATTCGAAGAACCTGTACGATTTCCGTACTAGCGATAATTGAAGTATTTCAACTTCCGTCTCTCACCTACAAAGAGGTCCTAGGTCCTGACTCCTTGACCGAAAATGCAAAAAGCTACGGCCTATTCGGATTAGGCAGGTCAATTAATGACCCCGTTCTATTTCCCCTGAGTTAAGAGTTAAGTTCCATTTAGCGGTAAAGTACAAACTGTATTATCTTCACAGAACATTCATGATCATGATCTTTAATTTTTCATAAATTATTTTTCTTGTGCCTTTTATCTGTTTGTGAGTTAAGTCGAGGAATATTGATGCGATTGTGATTATGTATATTGTTAGTTCCATTATTTCTTATTTTAATTTTTTTATTTATTGACAAAAACCAAATAAGTGTACAAAATTTTGTACAGGATATGAGTTCAACAAGGAGAGAACGATATCGTTCTTAAGGCGGTCTGATCAGCTGCCAGGTTTGTGGGACGCTGTTTGATGAAAACTCGAACTCACAAGTTCCAACAGACCAATTATGCGTAGTCATATACTGAACCAGTTATTAATATTAGCACATCACTTTCTGCTATATAACTTTGTAAGGACAACAATAAGCGTGCTTCCAACGAGGCAAACGGCGACACTGGTTAAGCTGCCCATAATGGTGGTATTTTCTGTTCAACTTTGCTCCATTCATCTCCTCTTGATCTCTCGGATCCTTAGAAGGTCGCCGTTTTGTAGCGAAGACAATTTGTTGAGTAATAATTAATCATTTGTCAAGAGAAGGCTGATCTTCGTGTAAGCGAAATAAACAGAAACGGTTTTCACTTGGTGATACAAAAATGGTAATCGATAAATTTGTTCTGTGATGTCACAATTTTTCTACTATTCACTGGCGCACACAAATCTTAATCGAGGATAGAGATGGGATGTATATCCAACATAGAGCTTTAATATTGATGTAGAGTCCACTTCTGTTGCTTGGAGAACGGACAGAAGTAATCGAAGATGTAATGTCTGCTGAAGCCGCTAAGCTCAAATATAAAAGAAGTCTTGACACTTCGAGACTAAGGTTTTAATCAACGAAATTGATGTCCTGAAAAATAATATCAACACATTGTTATTATTTACCGCTATGAATCAATTCTTAACATGAATGTTCAATATTTCCATAGTATCGTTTATTTCTGTAAGCCATCCCTAGTCTACAGATGTCAACTAGTACAATCTCACTTGTTATTCGTGTAAAAAGTTTCTATTATTTGGCTTTACCTATTCCAAATCCAAACTAGGCGCCGATTATTTTTCAACAACATATTTCCGAGGTCAGGTGCCAGTTTCATTACGTTTTATCAAGTTTGTTTAGTTCAATAACACTAGCTCAATTTTAAGGGTATTTTTGGGGGGTTTTTGAGGTTGAGAAAATTCATATTTTCCAGGTTTTTTTAGAAGAATGTGTATTTGGTATCAATGTCTACAGATTTTTGGACGCTGAATCGAATGAGACCATCGCGGGGTCGATAGCTTTATTGGTTCTCGAGTTATCACAGCTTTTGTGTCGAATTTGGGAGATTTTCGGAAATTTGGCATCAGGGTATAACATGGAAGTTCTTGGAGCTATAAAAATCGTTCTATGCTCGTTGGAATGCTCGTCAAACACTCTTCAACTGTACTGTAAGGCGAAAAATTCTGATTTTAATTTGGAAACTAAGAAAAATAAAAATAATTAAAATTACAATAGTTGCTACGGAGTTTTCCCCTTTAGTTACCAATCTGTTTTTCGGTGGGAACGTTCACAAATGTTCGGTATAATTACTATCACTAATGGACAATCTTCTTAAATAATTATTGAAGCGAAGGAATAAAAACAACCACTGTAAATAAACCACTGTACAATCATTTGCGGCGCTTTTCCAAGTGCTTCTTTATTCGTAAGAAGTTTTCAATAACAAATACTTAGCACTTAAGCCCATCTAGTTACTACATTTTTTAATTATTATCATTTTGAGTTGCAATATCTCACATGTTATGCTCTCTTGATAGTAAGTATCCACATAATAATATAACTACATCATGGAGACCAGATCTAAAGGCTTAGTGCGGAGTACCCCACAAATTTCAACGGCCCATTTCGGGGCCGTTAATTAGAGATGCTATTACAGATGCTAATAAATTAGCAGGGAAGGAGTCTTAAAAAATCACGTTAAAAAAACGCTACATGGGAAAAAGGACGGATAAAAGAAACAAGGCAGGAAGTTACAGCTGACAATGAAACCAAAAGTCCCGCCTCAACCCGCAAGAGCGCAGCACGAAATAGTTACACATACAGTGGCTTGATAGATATCTATCAAGCCACTGTAGTTGCACATAACTCCGCTAGAGATCGGCGCGCTTTCTCCAACAACATGAACGTCTTCAAACCTGTTGATTCACAAGATCCAGATCATAGCAGCTAGGTCGGTAAGTTGATTATGATTTATTCGTACACAATTATAGTTTTTTGTGCCTAAAAAAAATGTTTTCTAGTTTATTGCATTCGAATAAGCGTCAAGAAATGCATAATTTCAATACTCAAATGCTTCTGTGGATCGGGTATTGATGGTTTTTCGAATAACCTACATATCAGATATATATAAAATAAACTTCTGAATTTTAGGAACAGGTAGATGGCGCCGGCGGGAGTTGCTTGGCCTAAATAAATCTGATCATGGCCTTTCACTCTCTTCCTAGCTCCATGGTTTTAATAATGTTTTTTCCACAATTTAATAATTATGTATTCCAGTCAAATTTTAACCCTGATCTTCCTTTAAAAAATCTCGCTATTGTTGAATCGATAATATCGAGAGAAGTGTTCGATATCTCGATAATATCGAAATTATGAATATCGGTATCAAATGATCGATGTTTGGTATTATCGATGTTCGATACTATTGACGTTTGAAATGAGCGATGTTCTATACTATCGATGTTCGATACTATCGATGTTCGATACTATCGATGTTCGATACTATCGATGTTTTTTATTCGTATCGATATCCCTTCCCTTATTCGGATTTCCCCCTTGTAACCTCAACTCCTCAACGTGTCTCTTTGTAATTCGCCGTGTATTCGCAATTCCGCCGCTCGTCTGTCTGTTCGTGTTATTATTATTTGTAACTGGTACCGGTGCAAGTGCAATCCTCAATTCGCTTTTTGCTCTTTATGAAAATCCAATCGTCGTAAATTGGGTTACGCAACGCCCACTGTATATTCGCTTGCGATTCGGCATTCCGGTTTAGATAAGTAGTTCCTGCTCTCGAGAGATCCCTCATTTCGAGGAGAGATTTGACTACGTCGGCACTCAAGATGAAGGGCTTGGCCTGCGCTTTCATTTCCGCAGCTCTTATTTTTGCCGCGGTTCACGCCGAATCGGACGCTTCGAAAAAAGGACCCAAAGTTACATCTAAGGTAGGTTCAATGTTAATTATTTGAGATCGTCAGCTGCAGCTTGCGAATTTTCCGGTTTTATATGACGCAGGTGGAGCGATTGCTTGTCGTTTGCCTGTTCAGATTCCGCAATGAATTCCCGCAGGGAAAAATGAATCATTAAACGATGGAATAGTTACTTTGGTATTTTAAATAAGTAACATACTTATTAGGAATGAACCCTTGAAGGAACAAGATAGGAATTTCGGGAAAAAATTTTGGTTCCAAACACTCATGAAATAATAATAATGAAAGCTATCCGGAATATTTTTTTTTTTTATAAGTACTTTTTATCGTTTTAATACAAAGTTCTCCTGGAGGATACATTGCACTTTCATAGAACCAATGGTTCTACATAGCCCTGATGATGCCCGAAGGGGGGAAAGTGCTTCACTGGCTAGTCAAAAATTAGGAGAACAAATCGCCGTGTTTTTCTCCACCTCAATCTCAACAGCGAAGAATGATCGATGCGACAAAACAAAACAAAGATTTTCCCAAAATGAATTTTCAAAAAAAAAATTTTATTTTTAAAAGTTACGACAGTTATCATGCGGTCACATGGGTATTTATAAATTTAAAAAAAAAATACTAGTAATAAAAAATCCTCTGGTGCATGAAACGGTTTTTTTTCTCGAACGAAATTCGGTACATTTTCTTTTGCTATAGTGAGTAGTGAAATGTCACTCTGGATGAGCTCAGTTCGAATCTCTATTTGAAAAAATGTTAATTACAAATTATGCATAACTATAAGTAAGCAAGATGCTTCAGAACTTCCACAAAATATCCCAAGTCAAAATACTCCGGATTTTTTCATATTCCACGGTAAAAATTTTTTAATCTTTTTCTAGGTTTGGTTTGATATAACAATTGGTGGCGAAGATGCTGGAAGAATCGAAATCGGCGTCTTCGGCAAGACGGTCCCCAAAACTGCCAAGAATTTCATGGAGCTAGCGACCAGACCCGAAGGTGAAGGTTACAAGGGCAGCAAATTCCATCGCGTCATTAAGGATTTCATGATTCAAGGCGGCGATTTCACCAAAGGCGATGGCACGGGCGGTAAGAGATTTTTTTGTTCTTTTGTCAGAAATTACAGGGACCAAATAATTAAGCGTGATAAATCAACATGAGCATCCATTTTCAGGAAAAAGCATTTACGGAGATCGTTTCGCCGATGAAAATTTCAAGCTGAAGCATTTCGGTGCTGGTTGGTTGTCAATGGCCAATGCAGGAAAGGACACCAACGGTTCACAATTTTTCATCACCACAAAAGCGACCCAATGGCTCGATGGACGACACGTTGTCTTCGGAAAGGTTTTATCTGGAATGGTAGGTTTTAGTTTCCTAGCGGAATAACAAACCTTTTCCTTCCTCCATCTTGCACATGAAGCTTCAACCTGCTGTTAATATACGGAGGGCACTCAGAAAGTTAACGTTTTCCCCCTCAAAAATTGTCAATCTTGGAGTAAGAAATTATTATTTCTTCATTCGTATAACGCAAGGATCTCATCATGATCTTAGGATGCACAGCGTATGAGTGCTACGACACCAACTCTTCTTATTTCAAAATGGGAACCCCCCTTTTGGGTTTATTATTTAACCCAATGATTGGCGGAAAAAGTGTAATGGCACACAGAAAAAATTCTATCCCACCCTCAAAATTTGATTTTTTTCCGTTGCATGAAATGTATAATGCGTTTATCCAATCATGAAAAAAATCTGTCTATATTTTTCGAAAGAAACTATAAAAGCTAAAATCTTAAAATCTTTACCGAAAATCAATCTTGTTCTGAAAATTTTTAGCCAAACCGCTAACTCAGTTTTAATAGAGTTTTTGGAGAAATTCATGAGGGAAAAAATTCGCATTTTCAATTTTTTTTTGAAACATAGATGTGTTTGATATTAATTTATATAGATTTTTTGACGCTGAATCCAATACGACCATAACGTAGTCGGTATGTTCATAGTAGGTAGTAGTTAGTAGTTGCTATAATTTGGTATGTAGTTGGTGGTGTTTGAATGTACTTTGTATCATAAAGTATTGGGTTTTTCAAATGGAGCTAAGTAGGAGCAAAATTACACATAACAACTTTAAGTTTTCCAAGATTTGTAACTCGCACAGTGGATAACTCAAACAAAACGTCGTCAATTCAGATGTTTGAATATACCAGAAGATAGGTAATTTGATTGTCCACATTTTCCCAATGTAATGTACCTATCCATCTTTCAACCGTTTTTGCGTTATTCAACAATATTAGTAGACTATACACGAAAACATGACATTTTTCCACTTTAAACGTTATTTTCATCTATTTAGTGTGAAAGAAACAAAGAATGAACCATATATTATTGATGTACACATCATCAAGTATCATTATGCTGAATTTGAGCGAAATCTATTTCAAAAAATTTTTCGCAAAAAATCCAAGGGGTACCCCTGCGATTTTTTTCAACAGATCAGTTAACGATTTTTTACTCCTCTCTCAATACAGATAAAAATCTGAAATTTTTAGGAAAGTTGTGTCTTACCAAGATGTATTTTTGTGATTTTTTTTATTTCTCGGAAAAATCTGCAAGCGGTCCAAAAAAATCGGTTTTTAAAAGCTCAAAAATTGGACTTTAACCGCGATTTTCGGGGTCAAAATAAATGCGAATCAATTGTTTTATTATGCAGGAGTCTTCATTTGAACGCCTTACACACGTATATAGCAAAAGATTTGGTGAAAAAATTTAAACAGAGCCAGAGAAATTATTTTCCGCAAATTGAGTTTTTCGCCGGCCGAAATTCCGAGCTCGGCTGGGCTGGAAAATTAAACTTCAGTTTTTAAGCGATTTTGAAAGCTATTCCTATAGGAAACTCAACCCTGAATCCGAATTTGACGGAAATTCGATGACAACTATTATGTTTTCCCAGTTTTAGTACTTCACCGTTTTTACGTTGTTTAAATTTGAAAATTCGTTGCAAATACTGTTCAATACTATTTTATTACTCATTCTTCTAGGAAATTAGACGTAGAATCCAAATTTCAAGTGAAAAGGATCGAATTCTAACAATTAATAAATGTTTTTCCAATTTTTTCGGGTTTTCAAACTTTTGGAGTTTCAACTTGGAATTTTTTTTCGCTACGTTCGCGAATTTTGAAAACATAGGTTGAGGAAATTAGAGTAAGGAAATTTAATTTAGAATCGATTAAACAACAACACGGATTATATTTTGTTTTTGAGATATATTCCACTTTTGGTAAAAACGTGTTTTCCTTTTTTTCTTCGAGCGCGAATAACTGCGCGGGGACATAACATAAATATAATTCAAAAATATACCAAATCGTAGGAATTTTATAGCTCTTTCTCGTCTCCTCCTTCTGCTTGTGTAGTTTTATATATTTTATCGTGCACGGACGGCCCATAAATCACTCGGGGGTAGTGTCCTTATCACTCCTATATATAGTATATTATGGTATATAGGTATAGGTTTAGTAGTTGATTATTTGTGTATGGAGAGTGGGAATCTATAGGTATTTTGATAGTAGGTAGCACTTAGTAGTTGCTATAATTTGGTATGTTGGTAATGGGGATTGTATTGTACTTAGTATCATAAAGTATTGTGTTTTTCAACTGGAGCAAAGTAGGAGCAAAATTAGACATAACAACTTTAAGTTTTCCAAGATTTGTAACTTGCACAGTGGATAACTCAAACAAAAAGTCGTCAATTTAGATGTTTGAATATACCAAAAGATAGGTAATTTAATTGCCCACGTTTTCCTAATGTAATGTACCTATCCATTTTTCAACCGTTTTTGCGTTATTCAACAATATTAGTAGACTATACACGAAAACATGACATTTTTCAACTTTAAACGTTATTTTCATCTATTTAGTGCGAAAGAAACGAAGAATGAACCATATATTATTGATATACACATCATCAAGTATCATTATGCTGAATTTGAGCGAAATCCATTGCAAAAAATTTTTCGCAAAAAATCCAAGGGGAACCCCTGCGATTTTTTTCGACCGAACAGTTAACGATTTTTTACTCCTCTCTCAATACAGATAAAAATCTGAAATTTTTAGGAAAGTTGTGTCTTACCAAGATGTATTTTTGTGATTTTTTTTTATTTCTCGGAAAAATCTGCAAGCGGTCCAAAAAAATCGGTTTTTAAAAGCTCAAAAATTGGACTTTAACCGCGATTTTCGGGGTCAAAATAAATGCGAATCAATTGTTTTATTATGCAGGAGTCTTCATTTGAACGCCTTACACATGTACATAGCAAAAAATTTGGTGAAAAAAATGTAAACAGAGCCAGAGAAATTATTTTCCGTAAATCGAGTTTTTCGCCGGCCGGAATTCCGAGCTCCGCTAATAGTGAAAAATTAAATTTTCGTTTTAAAGCGATTTTGAAAGCTATTCTTATAGGAAATTTAACGCTGAATCCGAATATGACGTCAAAACGGCGGAAATTTCACGGCAACTATCAGTTTTTACAGGTTTAGTACTACGCCACTCCTACGTTTTTCAACTTTGAAAATCCGTTGCAAATACAGTATTGTTCAAATTTGATTAATTGATGATTCTTACAGGAAATTGGACGTAGAATTCGAATTTAAAGTGAAAATAATCAAATTCGAACGATTGATAATATTTTTTTGAATTTTTTACGATTTTCATACTAATTAAAAAAAGAAGACTTTCCAGCCGATGAAGTTCTCTCAATTGAACGGCACTATGACCAAAATTTGATTACCTATTCCCAGTTTCTCTATCAATCGTATACCCAAGGATTTTTGACTTTCACTTCGGGCCGCTCTAGCTCCGGCTGAAATCTATCAACGAACGAATTCTTGTACTTTTTCGTTTAACGAATTTATCCATGAACAAAATGCGCTCATAAAATCTATTCGCCTTGTGAGAATTTTTCGAGAAAATCGCGATCAACTGCGGAAAAACGTGGTTTCGAAAAAGCTCAAATTTTGACATTTTCCTCCCTCACGAAAAATCTAGGTCGAAAATCAAAAAAGTACGATTTAACGTACTCAGGAATTTCGATTTAATTGACGAATATGGTGCCAAAAATTTTTTATCCGTTCACAATTTTGCTCCACCCGTCGGAGTTTTTTTGAAACGAAATTTTTAAATTCCGACTTTGGACGGCTATAGCTCCGCGTGGGTTGAAGCAAACCTAACATTTGTAATTACAAAAATGTTCAAAATTTAACCGGCTACAACTTTGCTCTCTAAATTTAATGCGTAGCAAATTTTAGTCCTAACCCCTGCGTACAGTAAGATAACTATAATTAACCTTTCCGCTCAAAGTATCCGTTCGAAGTGATTTCCTCTTTTAACCAAACACTCCGGCTCGCTAAATGTTCTTTCCATTCATGGGAAGCGAAACTGACGGACAATTGGATAGGCAATTGCCTTGAAAAACTCTGTTTTTATATTTTGGCTCACATACTGTACTTCCACATTATGAGCATTTTTTGCTATTTTTCCTATGCAAGAATTACTGCAACATTGTATTAGTCGATCATTTGCGGAGGTATAAAAATTGTTCTATACACGGTGGAATGCTCGGAAAACATTCATCGCGTGTTTGATTAATCCGAATTTCAATCAAAGAAGTAGGAAAAATAAAAATATCCAAAGTAACAATAGTTCCCGAGGGCTTTGCCCTTTGCTTCCAATATGTTTGTTGGTGGAAACGTTCAAATGAGTTTTTGATTGGGTGATCCAAGTGGATAGTCTTTACAAATCATGATTGAAGCAAAGGAATAATATACATTCAGTTATAATAAATTATTAACTTCAGTTTCAGCGTTTCAAATGCTGCTATGCTATCAGCTGTTAATTTTTTTATAATATTTCTGCAGGATGTTGTGAGGAAAATTGAAAACACCAAAACCGACGGTACGGATCGACCTGTGAAAGAAGTTGTCATCAAAGATTGCGGCGCTGAAGAGGTCGAACCGTTTTCCGTGTCGAAGGAAGACGCAGATGAAGATCATTCTGAGCTGTGAAAACTTTGAATGTTCCGTACTTAAATTTATCCCTTTCACTCTTCTTCTTATTGCTCCATCGCATTACTGGATGTAACGAATTTATCTCAGTGTAAAATAAATTATCGTTTTTACATTTCTAAACTGCTTTCTTCGAGCTAACGAGTCAATATTTATTTTTTATTTTTTTAAGTTATTTTATTTTTTTTATTTTTTGTGACGAATATTCTCGTTCAACAAAAAGGGTAAATCATCGTCTTCGTTGTATCGACGTGTTTTTCCACTCTATCCCTGTATACCTGAAATAGACCTTCCCAACGACGCGACTAAGAGTGCCAATTTTTACCCCTTCTCAGAAAGCCTCCTCAGTTTTTAATCTAGAAAAATACGCCTGTTCAGCATTTCGTCAACCTATTTTTACATAAGTTCTGTTCTACGTTTTACCATTAATTCTACTACTACCTTACCTTATCTTTCAGTTGCCTCTCATCATATTATAGTTTAAAAAAATACTAATAAAAATAAATAAATAAAATAGTGAAAAAATAATAAACAAATTAAAAAATAATAAAAATTCTCAAATTCGTCCCCATCATCTTAGTTTGCGCATTGATCCGCCAACATAATCATGCCAAATAATCAATGATCATAAAATATCTATTTCGACAACCCAATTTTCTAACATTATATTCCAAAAATTAAAAAAAAATCTCAAAAATCCTAGACGGTAATTTTTACAAATCACCCTGAAATTTCTTAGATGTAAAAGTGAAAAGCGATGGTATTTGGAATATGTTAGCAGGACAATATTTTCGATGCTATTTTTAAAACACTAAAAAACCGAATTTCTTTTACAACATTCGGTCTATAGTTCGTCTGAACCTAGAATTATAAATATACTCTCTGAGGCTTAGGGTCTTAAAAAGGCGACAGGCTCAAGAAAAATATACAACTTTATTATACACTCGAAATATCATACAAGTCGTAAAACAATAAATGCCAACTTGCGAATATTTTATGGAATATATTTCATTCAAGCTTACAGTACGAATAAGAGGCTCGTTAAATGGGCCAGATTGCATCGATCATCACAGAGTAATTGTATTATTTTTATCTCAAGTGCGAAACAGTACTGAACCTACGTGCGAACGTTAAGCTAAAATTGAGTACGTACATCCGATGGTAACCGTTACAATTTCAAAGAGCAATCCTCGAATTTAGTGCAACGTTTAAAAATATAAATTAAATGCAGGTGCGAAGTCTTCATGAGGAATGAACTATTCGAAGCGATCGCAAGTTTTAAATAGTTATCAAAAGTTAAGCAAAAAAATAAATAAAATAAAATATAGAGAGAAAAAAAAGACAGAAAAATAATACTGAACGTCTGTATTCATAGTGGGTTATTGAAGTAAACAAGTTGCAAACCTAAATAATTAACAATAGCAAATTATACACCGATAGCAATTATTATGGTTACCAGGTGGTTTTTCGATATTCAATAACGCTAACCGCTCGTGGTCAATTCGTTGTCATTTCATCTCCTATAATGGAAGCTCCCTTAAAACTACATAACCTAAACACAATAATTTCATCAAGTGCATTTTATCAAATGGAATGTTTCAGCATTGACCGATTAAATTCTACAAACTAGTCAACTATTTTCTTCTTTACTCGAACCTTTTTCCGAGGCGATTCAACGGATCAACTCGGCCATGAATCGATTAAATATTCCACAAGATTATCCTCCAAGTTTGTGCCAAAATATTGAGCTGTCCTCGTTCAAATTAACAGACGTGGAAATTGTGAACAGATAAGTCACACGCTGGACGAATAATTGAATTTGATGAGAGGGTAACTTCTGTTTCGTTAGCAACATTTGATTTGGAAACGAATTTGCAGAGGCAAACCGTCCATGAAATATAAGCCCTCGTTCTCATAGCATAGCCCGATAAATTTTTGGGCTAAGAGGCGGTTTCAACATGGTAGAATAAATTCAACCTGATTAATTCAGACCTGGTTTGATTTGATTTCCATTTTGGAAAGGATAGTATATATTTGTGCTTTTTTTAGCAGGCTATGTAGCTTTTTTTTTTTTTTTTTTTTTTTTTTTTTTAAATAGCGTCATTACAATGTTGCCAAGTGCCTTTCTAGAAATCTCCCCGTACAGAGTCGGAAAATTCCCTGAATTTAAGAAAAAAAATCCCCTGAATTAAAGAAACAAATCCCCAAACCTTTCAAGGCCACGAAAAATATCCGGCGAAATGTAAATTCGATTCGATGTTCGAGCTTCATTATGTAAATTGGCTCTTGACAAAAAAAGACAGCCCAGGATATGATTAATGGGCAGGCCACGTTGAAATTCGAAATCGACCAATTTGATCAAGAATATTGGTCAGCAATTGGGGGCGCTGAATAGAAAACAGTTCAAAAATTCCCTGCTATCAACTTAATGTCTTCCAAACGAACAATATTAACCGTCCTCTAGTGCAGAAATTCAAGAAGAAATTTTCTTGAAGAACTCCAATGCAAAGTTTACCTTACTCGAAACGGAATTTCAAACAAAATAGAAGAATGGCGCGAAAAAAGGGAAATGGGATGGATTGAGAGGGCTGCCGAACAGAGAACGTTTATAGAAAATGCCTGAAGAGCGCGAGAGTGACGATACTTCGGTAATTATTAATGCGATAACAACTAATTGAATTCCTTTCTCCCTTGATCACGCCCAGTTATTGAATTTAAATCAAGCTGAACTTAAATAGGGGTATTCATGGTGCGATTCGGCCGTGCTAAACTTAAGTAACATCAATGCAATAAAGAAGGTCACCACAGGTTACTGTCAAATCAAAACTAGGATATCTTGCGGCTCGCGAGGGAATTAGCTAGTCAAAGCAAGAAAGCCTCAGCGGTTAGACTTTAATGGGGAAATAACCTGCAAGAAACACTAATTACGGTTAATTAATAAAAGCACATATTTAATTGAGAATTGAAATTCAGCTATCGTCGAAAATAAAAACCGGTTAAACGAGACTCACTCAGTGTTGCCAGGTCTCAAGCGGACATTTGGGGGAAACCTCGATCAGAAAAAGGGGAAAATTGGTCTTTTTCAAACAAAAAAAGGGGGAGAAATACACAGAGCCATTAATATAAAATTATCAATTGGGCAAATGCCGGTTGAGCAATTTTGTCTTATTTGAAATGCATGCGAAAACTTGCAGATTTAATAAAAAATTTGCTGTAAAGAGAGGGAAGCGCACGGTATAATCAATTATGAAGAAATAAATTGAAATACATAAGGTATAAAAATTTGAATAAAATCAGAATCACCATAAAACCTGAAAAATTAAATTTCAGAAAAAAAATTATTCTTGCAGCTTCAATTATGCCTACATGGTAAAACACGTATACGCCATCTTTGTGTATCTATAGGCAAAGCAGGTTGCATGTTTGTATGATAACTTTACTATCATACGATTGGGGCCCTCTTATAGCATAAATATAAAAATCATTGCTCAACTTGTCAGCATGTCAATTATAAAAAAATCACTTAGTTTCCAAATTTTCATTTCACATTAAAAAAAAGGAAAAAGAAAGCTAACACGAAAATGGGGGAGGATTTAGGGAAAAGGGGAGAGCTATTTTGTCTTCGTTTAGAGGGAGTTTTCCCCAAAAAGGAGAGACTTGTCAACAAAAATTAACGACACTGTTAAAATATGGCAGTCTTTAAGGACGCGTTGCCATCTTTAGTTATGGTTACGTACTAAACGTTTGCATCTCCCACCTCTTAACATTCTGGCGAGCTGTTGACTGTTACAACGTGTTGCTCCTCTCACTCCGCTTTCTACATTTCCGCCATTGGATACAACTATTTTGAGCTATGTACTTCCGAGTCATTTTAATATAATTATCAATCTACGTCGAACCTGTTTATTTCTGTCTCCTCGACTAAAAACATCAACATCGTATAAACGGCGAGTTGATAATATTTACGAATATATGCTCCTAATGGGAAGTGTTCCTTTGTCACCTGAAAACAACCTCAAATAGTTTCTCAAAAAGAAACACCTCAGCGTTTCAGCAAATACTAAGTATAATACTATAATTTTTTAATAGTATTTATTTATTTAATTTTCACAAAAATAAAACACTACAAATATTTCAAGCGACTATTTCCCACGGTATCATGCTCATAGCAACGTTACTAGTAGTGGAGCTGGATTTTACAAAGGTTAATCGAACCTCAAACAATAATTAGGTTACTGTGGTGACCTAAGCTTCTTCCCAATATTCGTTGGGCAGTGCAGTAATTTTAGCACGTGGAAAACTTCATAACCGCGAATACCCCTTGCTTACAAATTTACTTCTATTCTCATTTTCATCATTTTTTAATGTTATTTGACCCTTTAATTTTAGGACGACCTCGATTTTTTGAGCGAAATGTCGCTCGATTTTCATAAACTTGTTTTTTGCTAGGACAGCAATATTATATCGTATTGTGCTTGTACGGCAATTAAAAGCACCTAGGTTTGTATATACCGAGAATAGAACGGCAAATAATGTGGAAGAAGATTCCTAACGGCAACAATGGGCAATCTCGAATTTCAAAAGCAGACGAGACAAAAAAAAATTTTTTTTACGGCTCATTATGATAAATCTACAATGGACGTGTTGATTCAAAGCGACGGATGGCGGTTGATATCTCCGCGCAGGAATGAATGTCACCGTTAGAATTTTGAGTATCGCACAAGCTCTGCTACGTTTTTGTAGATAAACTCGGTGACTATAATTTGGCGACATTAATTCCACCATCAGATCGACGGCGCACTACAATTTCTGAACTATTTCGTATTTCTTCCTGAAATTAATCGAACTATCCTTTTTCGGGTCGTACTTCTTTTTGGCGGCCAATTGAGCGCGAAGTTCCTTCGCCGTCATATTCAACTTGAGCGTCGCGTTGTTCTCGTTCATCATCGACTCGAGGTTGGTTTTCTCCTTGTCGCCATCGTTAGTGATGATGGAAGCGCGGGGCGAACTCTGCAAACAGAATTACAAATGAGCGTTAGGCGAAAAGCGTTTGTAACTATGTACATAGTGTTGAGCACAATATAAAATTAAAGGCACGAACGCTCGCTCCGCAACGAGGTCAATCATTTGTAAAACAAAACGCTGCGAATGATCGTTCGGCGGTTTATTATTCGTTCGCTTCGATTGTCGCTTGATTTTTTTTATGGTAACTGTTCCAAAAATTTGTGAACGTTTCCACCTAGGAATAGATTGGTAACACAGGTGAAAACTCCTTAGCTATATTCAAATATTCATTTTTATTTTGGTTTATTATTCAATAATAAACCATTTTAATCGCCCAAGAAAAAAAATTTCTAACCCCCCTTAAAATTTGACGTTTTACGTTTCAAGGCATGTAGAATCTGAATATCCAATAAAAAAATTCTGTCTGTCCGCCGTCAACACTTTTCCGGTCAAACTATAAAAGCTAAATTCTTGAAATTTTCACCAAAAATCAATCTCGGTCCTACGACGGCCCAATTCTTGAACCACATTGCTAGCTCAATTTTCAGGGTATTTTTGGGGGGTTTTGAGGGGGGGAAAATTAGTATTTTCCGAGGTTTTTCCGAAAAATAAGTATATTTGGTATCAATTTCTATAGATTTTCGGACGCTGAACCGAATGAGACCATCGCGGGGTCGATAGCTTTATTGGTTCTCGAGTTATCCTTTTGTGTCGAATTGGGGAGATATTTAGAAATAGACTAAATGAGCGGATATAATTTCCCGAGTTCGATATTGAGAATGCGGTCCTTTTCCCCGATGATCTCAGATCTTGAAATAGAAATACGACAGCTAATAAAAAGAGCTATGTAACGGTTTAGCTTCGTGTTGTTTGATAAGTGATTCGTTACTGCTGAGACACGAGAGCAATTCAGAAAATCTCTGAAGACGAACAAACACGTTAGGAGTTAAAATCTTACAAAACGAATTACAGAACTAGGATAAAAAAAATTCCGTCTGTCCGCCGTACGCCGTTAGCACTTTTACGGCCTCACTATAATGGTAGCTTAATTCTTGAAATTTTCATCAAAAATCAATCTCGGTCCTACGACGGCCCAATTCTTGAACCACATTGCAAGGGGCCCTTCAATTTTAAGGGTATTTTTGGGGGGTTTTCAGGGGGAGAAAATTGATATTTTCCAGTTTTTCAGAAAAATATGTATTCGGTATCAATTCTAAAGATTTTTGGACGCTGAATCGAATGAGACCATCGCGGTGTCGATAGCTTTATTGGTTCTCGAGTTATCGCAGCTTTTGTGCCGAATTTGGGAGATTTTCAGAAATTTGACATGAGGGTATAACTCGAGAGTTCTTGGAGTAATAAAAATCGTTCTATACTGTTTAGAATGGTCGTCAAACACTCTCTCCAGCTGTATCGTTAGGCGAAAAATTTAGTTTTTAATTAGGAAATTAAGGAAAATAAAAATTATTAAAATTACAATAGTTGCTTAGGAGTTTTCCCTTATAGTTACCATCTGTTTGTCGGTGGGAACGTTGACAAATGTTCGGAATAATTACTATCACAAATGGATAGTCTTCTAAAATCATTATTGAAGCGAAGGAATAATAAAACACTGTACAATCCTTTGCAGCGTTTTTTTACATTGGATATTCGGATTCTTCATGTCTTGAAACGTAAAACATCAAATTTTGAGGGGGATTAGAAGATTTTTTTTCTTGGCCGACTACAATGGTTTGATATTGAATGATAAACCAATACAGCTATCTATTTCAAGAGCACGCGAACGGCGAATACGTTTTTATCTTCGCTACCTAATAACATTTGAGCGCAAATAATCCAGCCTAAGGAGTTGAAAGTATTATTAGAAACTGATCCCTTAATCAAATTCTCACGATAGGAAATGACGTTAAATTGTCTCGATTGATCAATTATTCGGAACATAAGCATCGGATAAAGGCGACTGGGAAACTAGTTATAAAACAATCGAGGTCAACGATGTTGTTCGGATCTCGAAATGATAAAAAAATAATCCAATTGTCATCCTAAACAAACCATCATAATAAAAATTAACTTAATCGATACGATAGAAGATGAGGCGCCACGCCCAATTCGGCGATATCGAGCCCGGTCGTTATCAGGCGGCTTGAATCGAAGAATAGGAATGAGAATAAAAAAGGAAGGGAGAACGAGCGGTGGCCTCGAGATTCAACTCAGCCGTCGACCTTACCTCATCTACCTATTTTCCAACAGAACTATAGATCTACGATTTACATCACGAAACCGCCGCATTTTCCGGGTTGAAACGACGGAAATAATTCTCGCTGTTAGGTAGCCATTAATGTACAAATTGTTTGTTAGTCAACGATGAATATTTTTTGCAATCGTAAAAGAGAAAACGCTGCAAATGATTGTACAGTGGTTTATTGTTCCTTCGCTTCAATAATGATTTAAGAAGACTATCCATTTGCGTTTTTAATTATTACGAACATTTGTGAACGTTCCCGCCGACAAACAGATGGTAACTATAAGGGAAAACTCCGAAGCAACTATTGTAATTTTAATCATTTATATTTTCCTTAATTTCCTAATCAAAAGCTAAATTTTTTACCTAACGATACAGCTGGAGAGAGTGTTTGACGACCATTCTAAAGAGTATAGAACGATTTTTATTACTCCAAGAACTCTCAAGTTATACCCTCATGTCAAATTTCTGAAAATCTCCTAAATTCGGCACAAACGCTGCGATAACTCGAGAACCAATAAAGCTATCGACACCGCGATGGTCTCATTCGATTCAGCGTCCAAAAATCTTTAGAATACATATTTTTCTGAAAAAACTGGAAAATATTAATTTTCTCCCCCTGAAAAACCCCCCAAAAATACCCTTAAAATTGAGCTACCAATGTGGTTCAAGAATTGGGCCGTCGTAGGACCGAGATTGATTTTTTGTGAAAATTTCAAGAATTTAGCTCTTATAGTTTGGCCGGAAAAGTGTTGACGGCGTACGGCGGACAGACAGAATTTTTGGTTTATTATTCAATAATAAATCATTGTAATCGCCCAAGAAAAAAAATTTTCTAACCCCCTCAAAATTTGATGTTTGACGTTTCAAGGCATGTAGAATCCGAATATCCAATTAACATCCAATGTTGTGTTCGTTGTAATGCCTTGAAACGTAAAACATCAAATTTTGAGGGGGTTAGAATTTTTTTTCTTGGGCGATTACAATGGTTTATTATTGAATATTGAACCAAAAACAATATTGCGGGAGAATTTCATTGTGTGTGCGAACCGACTAGTTGGCATTGCAGTTTGTCTTTCGTCTCGTCTTGCCATCACGTCCGTCACTCTCATCGCCTTGGTAACATCACTTTAACGATCCGAACCGCACGGACGGTGTGGCATGGTTTCCCAGGCCAGCCTTCCGACCTGTCAGACGATTTATCGTACCTGGAATATTCATCGGCTGTTGAACGACCTTGCTGATCGTCAGCCTTCGCAAGGTCCAGGATAACTGAGCAGCGGTTGCTAGTTTCCGTCGATTCGCTGCGCGAATTTACTATTACAAACCTTAAAAGTTAATTTTTTTCTATTTACGGGAAATTATACGATTCGAAAAAACACTTGGGGACGATGACGGTTTTTATTGATTCGTGGCAAATTATCGATTAACTAGCGGCAGTATTTTTTGTTGGGAATATTCGATGAAATCCAAGAGTTGCGCTTCAATTGCAGTTCTAAACTATTCGGTTGTGTGTGGGAAAAATTAATTTAATAATTGAAGCGGAAATTTTTTTTTTATAAATCCTTCCTCCGGGCTCCTTGTTATAAATGTGTAACTTTAACTCTGTATAATTTAAATCTTTGCGTGCGTTTGAAAATTCCTCCGAAACGCCGTGGCCGATACTCGGGGAATTTTGTGTATATTTTGTACCCAATAGCCGATTGATTGGGTACAAAACTTGGGATTGACTTGTGTCTTCAGTGCCCCTCGTTTTCAGCGTGGAATTTATTAGCGAGCAATCATTAAAAATGAAAAATAATTTTAAAAATCCAATAATTCTTACCTTCTTTATCAGTTATTCGAGGAAAAGAGGGGAAATTACCACTTCGCTTAAAGGAGGGCGAAGAGATTTTAAAAGGAGGACTAGGAGATGTGGAAAAGGAAACGGCCGAGGGAATGATGATCGGAGCCACGCCCTTCGGATAAAAAGCCTGACTGCAGGCAAAACAATACAGCACACGTGGGTGGCCGATTTTTCTGAGCTATCTATCGGTAAATGCACTAACGACCATGTAAGGAATGTTAACGATCAATTTCGATTTCGCTCGTTCGTTTTTCCAGGGAACCTTCAATTCCTTGGCCCAACGAGTCGGTTGGAATTCAAAACAAATACTTGGAACTGGCAATGTGCCAGAAATTCGTGCGAGAAAAGATGCATCGTACTTCCCTATGAGTCACTCGAGCATCTGTCCTTGATGAGCTCACCGTTTATTAACACCGCCAACGACCCATCGCAAAGAATCGATGTCATGCTTGACAGTTAATTATTTTTTCGTAATTAAAAACGAACGGAAACAAGTCACAAACGCGTCGAATTTGCTAAGTTTGGTATAAATATAATTTATTATCAATACTAATTAGTATTAATATTATTCTCAATTAAAAGATTGGTAGAATAACTACATCATTGGAAAGGATAGAAAAGGAGGAAAAGGAATTTTTTTCCCAGAAAGATCTTGACGAGTTTTTCTCTAACGAGAAGAATGAATAATATTCAATTCAAGCTTTTTTTCACTAAATAAATATATTATATTTATTTAGTAAAAAAAAAAAGCTATACCATTGTGGAACAATTTTTGCCTAGACCTACATCTTTAATTATCACACAAGTCGAGAATGAAGGAACTTGCAAAAAACAATTTTCCCCCTTTTTATTTAAAAAAAAAAAAAAAAATTGATCATTGAAATATAATGATTGACGTATAGCATACAGGTTTTCTCAATCCAATTAGTTACATTCTCGACCGAATTATGATTGGTATCGAGTAAATTTTCTTCCGAACCATAGTTGGGTTTTGCCAAATCAAATGGAAAATTTCAGAAATCTAGTGTGGAAAAAACTAAATTGAATCTTCATTCGATTTGGGAAAATTACCATTTGGGGAGAGACGTTTTTTCATTCGATCCGAAAAATCCCTAATTTGTTTGAGACGAGTTTTAATTTGATTTAGAAAAGTCCAAATTGTATAGTGCAAAACTAAAGGGAACTGAAGGGAAAGTCTTCATTTGATTTAAGAAAATTTCTAATTCTTTTGAGGGAAAATTCACATTTTTTTAAAATGCACCGTACAAACTCTTAATTTTTATTTGTAAAAAAATCAAATTACTTTAGGGGGAAATCCTGATTTTGGTTCGGTGGAAAAAAATCCTAATTTGGTTTAGGGCATGATGGCGCGATAGTCACATTCGATTCAGCGCCAAAAATCTAAAGATTTTACTACCAAATACACCTTTTTCCTGGAAAAAGTTGTAAATACGAATTTTCTCCCCCTAAAAACCCCCAAAAAAACCTTAAAATTGAGGTAGCGATTTGGTTATTGAATTGAGCCATTGTCAGGACAAGATTGATTTTTGGTGCAAATTTTAAGAATTTAGCTATTATATTTCGTCAGAAAAGTGTTTTTTTTTGTTTTTTTTTTTTCAATTGGATCTTCGATTACAATGGTTTATTAAAGAATAATGAACCAAAAATTCCGTCCGGCCGCCGGCAACACCTTAACTGACGAAACAATAAAAGCTAAATTTTCGAAATTTTCACCAAAAATCAATTTTGGCCTAAAAATCGCTCAATTCATTAACCAAATCGCTACCTCAATTTCAAGGGTTTTTGGGGGGTTTTGAGGGGAATAAAATTCCTATTTACAACGTTTTTCAGAAAAAGGTGTATTTGGTATCAATTTCTATAGATTTTTGAACGCTGAATCGAATGAGACCAAAGCATGGTCGATAGCTTATTGGTCCTCGAGTTATTGCAGCTTTTGTGTTGAATTTGGTCGATTTTCAAAATTTTGGCATAACTCGAGAGTTCTTGGAGCTATAAAAATCGTTCTATACTCGTTGGAATATACGTCAAACACTTTCCAAATGTTAGGCGAAAAATTTGGCTTTCAATTTGGAAATTAAGAACAATAAAAATGAATAAATTTATCATAGTTGCTACTGAGTTTTAATTACTCCCTTGTAATTACCAATCTGTTTTGTCTGTTGTCCGTTCAGTTCGTTTCTTTGTTCGGAATATTAGTATCACAAATGGATAGTCTTCTTAAATCATTATTGAAGCGAAGGAATAATTAACTATCGTACAATCATTTGCAGGGTTTAAAAAAAAATTATTATTATTTGTCGTTTTTTTGTTTTTAGCGCGCAGTGAGCCAAGGTCACCGAAGTATAATTATATGCAATGTATTCCTATGTATTAAACTACTATTTTTTCCACCAAATAAAAAAATCAAGTACTCACGCTCACCTCCGTCTCTGATGACTGTTGGCTTTTAACCGAATTCTGAGAGACGTTGTCGTCGGACGTCGGTGTCCCGGTGCCGCCCGATTCGGGACTGTTCGGAGCTTTGACGAACGGCTTAGTCGGGTTGGGATCCGGCCCGGTTTCGAGAACTTTGACGCAGTCGAGCGTCGAATCGATGGTGATGTTATGAGTTTTGAAGTACGTTTCGCCTTCCGGGTCGACGACGAGCAATCGCGTCTCGTTGGGTATCGATTTGATCCTCGTGACGACCTGTTTGTGATTCTCGTTGGCGATGTTGACGTCGTTTACTTCGACGATCCGATCGCCTTCGAGAAGGCCGGCAGCTTCGGCCGGCGATCCCTCGTCAACTTTACCGACGAACTGGCCGGGCTTTCCTTTTTCGGCGCGCAAGTTGAACCCGTAGCCGTCGAAGCTTTCCCATTTAATGATGTGACAAAGCCGGAGCGACCCGGCGTTCGGCGGGGCGTCGCCACCAGCAGCTTCGGTCGTCGTCATATCGTCGCGCAAGCTCGAGGATTGACGATAAAAAAATTTCACTCGCAAAACTAACGTAAGACACGAGGGAAAGCGTCGCCTAACTGGCCGATTCGAGATTACTTGAAGATTCCGAAGAAAAGATCGACAGCGCGACCGACTACGTATCGTGAAAGACGATTACTGACAGTCCAGCTCACAACAAGGCGACGAAGCTATGGTATTTCGCTTCACTTCCAGTTCACCTACCACTACCGCTCGTTCTTCACTTCGGGGACGAGGCGTTCATCGCGGGAGGAACGACGGAACAGGTAACCTCGACACTTGGCTCGGACTGACTGACTATACCCGTCTCGTCCGATCCAGACCCAACGACCTCCAACCGATAGAGGTGACCAATACAACGCGGACACGGCTTCCCCCAGGAGAGCTATACTCGCTCGTATAGTAATTACACCGAGACAGTCCGAGGGACGACCGGAAAACGGGCGTTGTGTACTTCGGAACTACAGATAATCGCGGAGTACGACGAAGCTTGAGAGCAACAGGTTGCACGAACTTGTTGGACTCGGTAGTGTCGCGCATCGATTATCGATACGTCGATTTTTTCACAATCGATTCCACACGATGTTTGGCGACTATCGAGCGATTCGACGATCGATTTTTTTACTTCCATGTTTACATAGTAAATGGAAGTATTGAGATCGTCTGACAAGTCGAATTTGGAACCGAGGTCCTGTTGGAAGAAATTTTCATAGTACTCAAAATCACTTTCCGACCAAGTGTCTGTGTGTGTGTCCGTCTGTCCGTGGTCACAAACTGACATAAATGGCCATATCTCCCTGAAAAATGGATGAAACCCTATGAAATTTAAAGGGAATGTTTTCCAAATAATTGTGCAAAATTAGAGTTTTCCGGATTTTGTATCACACACAGTACTTCCGAGATATAAGCGTTCAAAGCTTTTTTCTGTTTCGATTTTTACAGGCTTTAAGAGTCGATATTTTTCTACATTTTAAAGCTTGAAATGCCGATTATGGCAAGCAGAAAACACAAGATTTTTTGTATATTGGATCACTTACAGTGCCTCCACGATATCAGCCTTTTTCACGATTTCACTAGTTTCGTATTTTGATTTTAACAGGCCGCAAAACTCAATGTATTTGAATGTTAGAGGTCTTGAAATGTTGGGGTCGGCGATTGAATGATGCCTGTTTTTATCAAGTCGGTCACATACAGTACTTCCGCGTTATTCGCATATTGGCTACATTTTGATTTTTATAGACCGCAAAAACGAATATATTTGATTTGGTTCTTGCGGGGATTCTTCCTCAATTCAAGGAATTTCGAGGGATTTTTCGACTCGGTCTAGGGGAAATTTCAGAAAACCACTGGGCAACACAGTATGAGTCATAAGTCTATGGATGGGTATCAGTGAACAAGTATCGATATTTTGTAGTTTTACTGTATCGAACGGTTGGTACCGATACTTCAAATATCGACCTGCAAAGGATCGATATTTATCAGTATCGGGTATCGATACTCATTACCACAGTAATACAATATTATGCTTAAAATCTGTTTTTCCTACTTTTTCACACAAAACTGTACCGAATCCGAATAATTCATCATGTCTATAATTTTTTGAATGAGATAGGACATCTTTAATAACGTAGACAAAGAAAAAAAAAGAAAAAGAAAAAAGAAATTCATGGAAAAAGAAATGTGAAAAAAGGAAATTCATTTAATGTCTCGTCAGAAATTTGTTTGGGAAAATATCGATATTTTGAAATATCGGGTAGGGTTGGGACATCGAAGCTTCAACATCGATGTCCGATGTTTAGAACATCGAGAGCCCACAACATCGATGGTACCGATATATCGACAAAAAACATCGATGTTTTAAAACATAGATTTTTTCACACCAACAAAAAATTGGTAAAAAATAATACCGATATTTTCATTTGTTAGTAAATTACAGGCTTTGCCATTTAATTTTAGGTATCACCTCAGAAGGTGAAACTGAAACCAGTGTTGCCAAAGCATTACACTCACAACCCACTGAGAAAATAAATAAAAATTCCCACTACTCTCTTACGGATTGTTTTAATAACCCCTTCGAATGTTTTATACACAAGAAAGAACACAGCCTCCTCCCATTGAAAAAAAAAAACGGGATTACTACGCCGATGTAAGAAAAAACATCGAAACCTAGACATCGATGTTAAACATCGAAGCCTAGACATCGATGTTAAACACCGAAGCCTAGACATCGATGTTTAACATCGAAGCCTAGACATCGATGGTAAACATAGATATTTTTAGTCCGAGACATCGATGTTTTTCTAACATCGATGTCCCAACCCTAATATCGTGTATCGATACTCTAATCTGACATAAGTCACGCAGTTATCGTAGTTGAACTTTCGCACCGTCCGCGTTCGTTATCCAGTTATTTGTTTTTATTTAGTCGTTCAAACTCAGTTCAATTGATTTCTTTCGTATTCGATCGAAAGTACGACAAGTTTGAGAGTTTTATTGTTTCCTACAATTAGCGTTTAAATTAATTCACCGGTGATGGTTTGATGTGGTGGCTGGTTGCTTAATCGTTTGGTCTAACGTTCGTTTGTTTTTAGCCGTTCGCTTCATTTTCACCGTTCCACTTGCTAACCCTCGTTTGAAATTCAATCCGGAGACTTCGCCTCTAACAATATTTGACCCATGTTTCATAAGGATAGTCCTAAATGTAAGAAAGGTCGAAAATCAGAGGACAAGTCGAACCAGTCTGGATCTGACAAAGAGACCGTGCATGAAAAAAATCTTCACCTCGTCTCTTTACCGGTTGTGTTCGTGTTTAACATCCTCCGTTCAATCATATACCTCCTGTTTGTAGTCGTACGCTACCTATGGAAATCTACTTCGAAAGTGATGGTATTAAAACCGTCGATCATAGCCGAAAAGAAAGCCGCTGAAAAAAAAGCCGTCGAAGAGTTGAAAAGGAACGAACTCCTGTACGAAGAGCTCGTTTGCAAAATGAACATGACGAGCCACGGTCATGGGCATCAGCACAAAATTAAGGAATCGCCGTCTGGAGATCCGCTTTTGGCCAAGCAGAAGGAGCACCATCGAAGAGCGTTTGAGTTCATCTCGAAAGCCCTGAAAATCGACGAAGAAAACGAAGGTATCGAACTCAATAGTTTTCGTTCGACTAATTTCTGATTTTTCTTCCATGTTTACGTAGTAAATGGAAGTATTGAGATCGTCTGAAAAGTCGAATTTGGAACCGAGGTCCTGTTTATTTTTATTAATTTTAATAACAACAGTAATAATAACAACAACAACAACAACAAAAATAATAGTAATAATAATAATAACTATAGGTAATAATAATAATAATCGCCCAAGAAAAAAAAGTTCTAATCTCTTCAAAATTCGATGTTTAACGTTTCAAGTCATCTAGAGTCCGAATATCCAATAAAAAAATCTGTCCGCCCGCAGTCAACATTTTTCCGACGAAACTTAATCATAAAGTCATGAAATTGTCACCAAAAATCCGTCTTGGTCCGACAATGGCTCAATTCTTAAAGCAAAAAGCTACATCAATTTTAAGAGTACTTTTAAGGGGGAGAAAATTCGTATTTCCAGGAAACATTATTATTCTCCCATACTTTTCAAACTTTCCATATAAATAACTGTTGGTGTCAGTGTGTCAGTGGAAAGAGTTTCTCAAAACTCTTCCTATCCTCATGAATAATGAATTAAATTTTCCGTAAATAAGCTGAATGAGAGGTTGGTGATTTTATATTGTAAACAATACTGTTATATCGTTAATTTTCAATAATTTTTTTTTTTTTTTTTTTTTTTTTTTTTTTTTTTGTGATAGGTTAGAAGGACCAGTGACAGACAGGTCTAAGGAAATATTCCCTATTTTCTTCAATTGCTGGCCTATAATAAGTATTTTAAAAATTCCCTCTAGGCTTCTAGAAACTCTAGGATCTTCTTTTGATAGTGCACGTTTTAGATTTTCGAAAATCAGTTCACATACAGTAGTAATTCTGGTTTTTCGAAAAGCCCTTTTTGTCCCAGTAATGGACACCATGAAAAAATAATAAGGAATCAATATTCCCATTTTTATTCATTAGATATGATGTTGAAATATAGAGAGAAAAAGGCTGGTTCAAGAATTGGGCCGTCGTAGGACCGAGATTGATTTTTTATGAAAATTTCAAAAATGTAGCTATTAGAGTTTGGTCGGAAAAGTGTTGAAGGCGTACGGCGGACAGACATAATTTTTAGGCTTATTATTCAATAATAAACCATTGTAATCGAATTTTTTTTCTAACCCCCCTCAAAATTTGATGTTTTACGTTTACCTATGGAAACCTATGGTTCCCCATAAACCACAGGTGGTAGGTGTAGTTTACCATTACTTGGTCGCCTGTCTGTGACCCTGACATGGAAGCACTGTGTGACCCTATACATGCTTTTTTAATTCATTTTTACAGGTCACAAAGATATAGCGATCAAGCTTTACAAAAGGGGCATCGAAGAGCTGGAAAAAGGAATTTCCATCAACTGTAGCCATGGGAAAGGTGACGTCTGGGATCGTGCTCAGCGCCTTCAAGAGAAGATGAAAACTAATCTTGTTATGGCCAATGACAGGCTTCATCTTCTCAGTAAGTTTATTTTTCAAATGTTTCCCTTTTAGAAAACATCTCCAATTGTGAAGAAAAAGCGCAGTAATATACAATTTTATTGTCTAGATTTATCTTTGTCTGATACCTCCTTCATAAATCAAGGTTACTCTGGTACAATTTTGAGGTTTTTTGGCGATATACTTATTTTTTATTACTCGACTGTTTCGGCTGGGATACATTTCAAGAGTTTTTCTAGCTATGGAAGGATTTCTCAACTTAAAAATTAAAGGATTTATGGTTTTTTTTCTACTGTTCTCACCTCGTGATTTGGGGTGACTGTTTTACTTGCGGTTTTGTTCTTAAGAAATGCTTATTTGAACAGCGCTGCGACATTCACCCCGCACATACAATTCTGGTCTCATTCGATTCAACGTCCAAAAACCTATAGAAATTGATACCAAATACACCTTTTTCTGGAAAACGTTGGAAAATATTAATTTTCTCCCCCTCAAAAGCCCCAAAAATACTCTCAAAATCGAGCTAGAAATGTGGTTCAAGAATTGGGCTGTTGTGAGACCAAGATTGATTTTTGGTAAAAATTTCAAGAATTTAGCTATTATAGTTTTTTTTTTTTTCAGAAAAGTGTTGGTGGTGGGTGGACAGAATTTTTTTTATTGGATATTGGGATTCTACATGCCTTGAAACGTTAAAGATTATATTTTGAGGGGGTTTAGAACATTTTTTTTCTTGTCCAGGGGTTATGAGGGGGAGAAAAGCCAGGTGACTCATTCTCCGATTCTCTATTGGCTGGCCGAGCACTTTCGCCCGTTCGGGCATCTTCAGAGCGTCGTGGACCCTATGGCTGGGCCAGCCAATAAAGAATCAGAGAATGAATCTCCTGGTTTTTCTCCCTCCTGTACCCCTGGACGTAAAAAAATGTGACGACAAGGAAAAGAAGATTTTTTTCTTGGGCGATTACAATGGTTTATTAGTGAATTGTTAACCAAAAATCAAATACAACTGCCTTTACTCAATATTCAAGTGTTAAGGCAATGAACCCAGTAGGAACAGTAAGTTACCTGACATCTTTATCAATTTAGATTGTCTAGTCTAGCTGTGCCCCAACCACAAGAGTGGCATGCCTTGACAGTATTGTCATTTTCATTCTTACTATTTTCATTTCTATCTTGAGCATCACAGATATTTTTGTGAGCTTAGTTTCCCCTCTGTTATTCAAACTTTTGTCTATTGCTGTATCAATTAGTTTTCAACAGTGAGTATATTGAAAATATTTCCTCATGTATAATTCATTACTAATTTATTTCTATTTTCATTTTAGCGTCTGAAAAGAAAATGGTCCTAGGAAATATTTGCAGAGCTAATGTTCTAGTCAAGAGCAAGACTTTACCGCGGTCTATGGGCTCTAAATCTCACAATGTCAACCAAGTGCCCGCTAAAATCACTCACACACCTCCAGCCATTAAACGACAATTTTCGGTAAGTATTTTCTCGTTCAGGGATTCAGTTTTATGTCTTGAATCGCTTGGAATTTGTGGGAATGTCTCCAGAACTCTGAAGGACAAGGAAGAAAATAGCGACTCATGCTCACTGTTGGTAATAGTGTGAGAAAATAAATTAGATAGTAGGTTTCAATATTAATTAATTGGATTTTAATATTCATTTGTTATCCGGTTTAACTGAATCTTAGAGGAGTTCTGCAAAAAAAGCTTAGAAGTTATAATAGTAAAAGTATAAACTATCCAACCTGATTGATTGACCATAGACCAGCCCAAATGTCAAAAAAGGAGAGAAAAAGGATCTAATATGTCATGTGACGCCAGAGAGTATTTAAAAGGTGGAGCTCATCAGTATTTCTTTTTGATCTTTCCTTGAATTTCCTCCCCCTTGTTGCAGGTTCTATGTAGGAAGGTCAACACTTTGTAAATTTTATTCAGTGTATAGACGTGCCTTTAATTTGAAAGCAGTGCAATAATTTGTTTCACTATTCTTACAATTTCAGGGCCCTTGCACTTCCCCAGTACATAAACCGAACGCAAAATCGAAAGCGCCTCTAGTCAAGACTGGCTATATTAAAGGTGTTGATCCAAAACTTGCTCAAATTATAATGGATGAAATCCTTGAAGGTGGAGCACCCATTCATTGGGATGATGTCGCCGGTCAGGAGGTTTGTATTCACATAAATGAAATCATTATTATATTTACTCATACAATATACTGAAAATATGTATTCCCGGGAGCTATTTCAATTCATCATGATTCTAGTTATCATTTCATTGGGATCATTGTCTTTTTCTGAAAGATGAATAACACAATTGTCAAAACTCATCTCACATTTAACTCGTTCAGTTTTGCAACAAATAATTTTACCAGTTTGACGTCCTAATTTTGAACTTTGTAATTTATTGCTTGACATAGCTTCCTTGTTGTCTGCTGAAGTACTAACAATGCAAAATTACTTAGAAAAACTGCTGCAACTGAATAACAGTTAACTTTCATCTGTTTGATTTACCTTTCCATTATTATTTGACGACAAATTCCAATTGATTCAGAAAAATGGTTCTCCTAATAAGGTTTTTTTTTTCATCTTGTTGCCGCAATTTTGAAGATTGATGTATTGGGGATTTTCCACAAATTTTAATCCTGTGGGTTGTGGCATTCTCTTGACTAAGTGGTCCAAAATACAATTCTTTTTAAACTGGCTCAATAAATGGTATGGGTAGAATTTAGAGAAAATGGTGCGATACGCTCAAGGTTATTTCCTACAGTTTCAGAAAAAGTACTTGAGGGTACGTTTCCTTCCCCCTAAATGATTAGAAATGTAACCTGTATTGTTCTATGATTTTATGTGGCATTATATATGAAATCACCTGTTCATTCACAGATAGCAAAACAAGCTTTAAATGAAATGGTCATACTACCGTCGCTTCGACCAGAGCTGTTCACTGGTTTGCGAACTCCAGCTCGGGGTTTACTGTTGTTTGGACCACCTGGAAATGGCAAAACGTTGCTGGCTCGTGCTGTTGCGACAGCGTCAAATTCAACATTTTTTAGCATCAGCGCAGCCAGTCTTACTTCAAAATATGTTGGAGAAGGAGAGAAACTAGTCAGAGCTCTGTTCTCTGTTGCTCGCCAACTTGAGGTTAGTCAATAGATTCTTCAATAGAGTTACCCTTTGAATGGACCGTAATATTCAGGCAATTTTAGAATATTGAACGCTTGCTCATTAAAAAAAGAAAAGATCAAGTTGACTGACGGAATAGAAGAGCCTACAGGCCGGTTACAAAAAATTTTTTAACATTTAACATTTTTTTAAAAACATTTTAGACGTTGAAAAATAGTTGAATAATAGTTGAAAAAAAGACGTTGAAAAAAATTTTTTTAAACATTTTTTACCATTCAACATTTTTTAAAAAATTTTAGACGTTGAAAAATAATGACTTATAGCCTCTAAAAATCAAAACAGAAAAAAACTGTGATATCACAAATGCACAGGGTTAACCAAAATTCAATAAAAGCTAATTTTGCACATTCACTGGGAGAACTTACACTGAAAATTGCATCGAGTTAGATTCATTTTTCAGGGAGATATAGAGATTTATTTCCCTTCTTGACTACGGACAATCGGACTGAGGGACAGATGGGCAGTTTGTTCAGAATGTGATTCTTAGTGTAGTGCTATGAAAATTTCTTTTAATAGGACCTCCGTTTTGACTTGACAAACCATCAAGTAGCTTCAATGACCAGGTAGACTTGATTCTCAGATGATGCAACCTTTTCAATGCATTAGCCTTCCGATCTCGTTTCAATACTTATACCCGGCCCTTTCTGTTCCAGCCTTCAATTATTTTTGTAGATGAAGTTGATTCTGTGTTGAGTGAGAGGAAAGAAGGTGAACACGAAGCTAGCCGACGGCTGAAAACTGAGTTCCTTGTTGAGCTAGACGGTCTACCTGCGAGCAATGACCACAGAGTGCTTGTCATGGCAGCAACAAATCGACCTCACGAGCTGGACGAAGCTTTGTTGAGGTAAGCCTTGTTTCTTAGAGCATGTCTGTTACCAATAGTCGTGCGGCTAATTCTGAATTGAAGTAATTCAACTTGCCAACTCTTCATTTACATTCAGAGCCCTTTACTTCCGTAGGAGGTTTCCCAAACGTGTCTACGTCTGTCTGCCTGACGTGCGCACCAGAGCGGTACTTCTTCAACGATTACTGTCGCGACAGAACAATCCTCTGTCACCGCCAGAAATTGAAACAGTGGCACATCTTACTGAAGGTTATTCCGGGAGTGATGTAACTGCCTTGGCCAAGGATGCTGCTCTCGCTCCAATCAGAGGTTTGCAATCTTCACTGTTTCTTATTTCTAGCTGGAGTTAACTCATGGAGACTAGCGGTTGAGTCAGTCAATAACTATGCTACCAACAATAATAAATTCCAAGAAAAACAGTCATGATGATGACTGGAGGACGACTTGATTGGAGTATGAGGAAGGTTCAGTATTGAAATCTACAGTATGTGGCGGCGGAAAGGGCGAACGTTTTTAAAATATTCATAAAGCTGTTTGCTAATATAAATCTGAAAATATTTCCAGTTTTGTTCGTTTTTAGTGTTTTTGAATATCTGTTTTGAAAAACAGCTTCGAATCAAATTCTTCCAATTCTGGTGGAAATTTCTCGTGCAAATTTAAAAAAAAAAACACTAAAAATAATAATAATTAATTCATTAATCACAACTAAGGACAAATACTTAAAATGACTATTTTTTCGCCTTATCAATTTTTCAGATGTTTAGTAGCTCAGGCATAGCTTTGGCTCTAATAAACCAAACTTACCTTCTATGAAAAAATGTGGTTTTAATTCCAGAACTTAATCCTGATCAAGTGAGAAACTTGGACCCGGGGAAAGTGAGACAGATAACATTCCAAGATTTTATCCAATCGCTCAACCGTATCCGAAGGAGCGTCTCACCATCTAATTTGGCCTTGTATGAGAAATGGAACCAACAATACGGAGATGTCAGCATGTAGCAACTTCTCCAGAAGAGCACCGTATTGTTCGAACATAAGAATCCGTTTTGTGGGAAATTTCGGCCTCCTGGTTCACTTGTGAGTGTTTGCATTTCAAATGAGGATTTCATGCCCTGTAAGACGGCGAACGAGAATTTTCGTTAATTGGATATTCGGATTCAACATGCCTTGAAATGTAAAACATCACATTTTGAGGGGGGTTGGAAAAAAATTTTCTCTTGGGTGATTACAATGGTTTATTATTGAATTAAAACTAAAATAGAAGGTCGCTTGGATCCGGGACTGCAGCACGGCTGGCGCATTGTTGCCGTACCAGATCCAGGACGGCCACACTGAATGTGTTAATTGTTTTCTGGGTAAGGTTTACTTTCACTCTTTTTGTGAAACATTGGACTGTAGTGCTTCCCGGAATTGTTTCTTTGAAACTTCTCTAGCGAGCTTTAAATTTCCTTAAACTGGGTCAACACTTTTCCCTTTTAATCGCTTCAACGAATCAAATGCAATGAGAGGATGTTTTCTCTGTACATTCAATTTAGAGTAAAAAAAAAAAAAAAGCACATTTTGTGCAGTGAAGTTGGGCCATAAGGACACTTAGCCTATATTCATTAATTCTACTAACTTTGGACTATAAAAAAATCATATTCTGTGAGAAACTATTTGCCTTCATAATCCTGCTGAATTCCTTTTTTCCAGGTTTATCAAGTTGATCGATCATTGTTCATCAATTCGTCGCTCAACTACTGAAACTTCTAGTCATTTTCTCAACTCTCTCACTCCTCGTCCTTTATACCACACTTGACCAAGAGCATTGTGCCATCGCTATTCATTTTTAAAAATTTTCAACAGAACTTAAATTTGAATTCGCATTTGTGGAATTTTACACGTAACAAAATCATCGAATGTAATGGCTTAGTTGGGGTTTGTTTACTGTGATGTTTATCCAGGATACCTGTCAGTACAATGAATGGAATGAGAAGGTTTTTGAGATGAAATTTTTCCTAGATGTGTAATTTTTTGTAAAAATCAACCGCACTACTTCCGAAATCCTTCGATGGCCTTGTATTCTATTTGCTATCCGTGTAGGGCATTTTTCTTTTTTATTTACATCCATGTTTACGTAGTAAATGAAAGTATTGTGATCGTCCAAACAGTCGAATCCAGAACAGAGGTGAATTGGAAATTTTCATAGTACTATAGTATATAAATCGTCATATCTCATTGAAAAAAGAAATCTCAGGAAATATTCGCCCGCTGAATGTGCAAAACCAGTCGTTTCCACATTTAGGATAACACACAATACTTCTGCTGTAAGAACGTTCAAAGTTTTTTTCTATTTACATTTTACAGGCTTTAATGTTAATGTTGTTGTATAATGTATTTTGATCTATTGGCTCACACACAGTATTTGAACGTTTGAGCAGTTTTCACTATTTCACTAGTGCGTATTTTGATTTTTACAGGCCGCAAAATTCAATATATTGGAACGTTCAAGGTCTTGAAATATCTGGGAGGGCGATTGGAAGAGGGCTGATTCTTATAGCATGGGTCACATACTGTACTTCCGGGTTATTCGCATATTGACAATATTTGGATTTTTACAGGCTGCAAAAATGAGTATATTTGAACGCCGTGGACTTGTAAACTGTCTCTTGATTATTATTATATAGGTCACACACAGTTCCTTCCTTGTAAACCGCATTTTCAATTATTTTATTGGAGCGTTTTCGAATTTTTGGGTCTCCATCCCTCTCTCACAAAACTTGCTGTGTATAGTTTGGATCACACACAGTACGTCCGCTTTATGCTCTTTTTTTTCTTCACTATTTTGATTTTCATGTTATTTTCCAATGACGCTCGATTCCCCTTCTGGACTGGTTAAACATTTTTGGGTGTCATTGCTATAAAAATTATCCCATTTCGCAAAACTTGGCTTTTATCGTTAGGCTCACACACTCCACTCCTGCGTTATTGACCTAATCCTTGCTACCTTCTACCTTTGGCTATACTGGCTAGTTTTTCATTATCATTTATAGGTTGCCAAGTTGTAGCCTTAGTATGAGTTTCATGAGTAAATAACATTATACCTGTTACCGACTCAAACATTGGGACATTGTGTGATCTATAACACTGGTTTTTGCGAAAATTTGCTAAAAAAAATGTGGCTTTCGACATTTTGCCACTCAGGGGATAATATTATCTCGGAGAAATTGCTGAGCTTAGATTGAAGTGTGAATGAAGCTCAGGAAGAATAGATCTGCGATGGCTTGATTTATCCTGAACACATGAAACGTCTGATTTTCTAAATCGTTTCATAGGTGTGACGTTGAGTTTTCTAATTGGCGCAAAACAACTTTTGCTCAATGCTTTATTTATCAATTAGCAATGAAAAATTGTGTAAACTTCAAACAACGTCTTTCAACATTTTTGTTTCTTCGTTCATCCTATTTATCTCGATGTCTCATTTGTATTTCCAAAAGAGATCGTTAGAAGAGAAGTTTGCTAATGATCAATAGTTATGTTTAAAAAAAATCCGTTATGTTTGAAAAAATTGGCGTTACGTTACGGAGTGTTAAGTTATGTTACGTTAAATAATAGGGGTATTCATGATCACCGTCGAGAATATCGAGATTGATAAGGTTGCCATGGAAACTAACTTGACATGTGCAGTCCTTCACTTCACATTCGATCGAGAAATCGAATCCGTCGAGATTCGGCGTTCGCACCAAATGTCAATGTAAACACCAACCGGGAAATGATGGCTCTTCAACGAATCTTTCCTCGATATCCGATTTTTATCGATTTTATTTTAACTTGCATTCGTGATGTCGTTGCGGACACGAGTAAAAAAGGCCGCATGAATGTAGTAATATATCGGTGGTCTGAAAAAGAGGTAGATTGGTTTCTACAGAAAATACGAACAATCGGAGGGGATTTGTTCGAAGTAAGTCCCTTGTCGAGTTGTTGCTGTACATGCCTAGATTTTTCTGTGTCACTTTGCTTTTGTGCCAATCATCACCAGTTAGGCCCGTTTCACACTTGAACGGTTTTTACCGATAACGAATGGAATTGTCACCGAATAAGCGTAAACCAAATTGGTTTGTATTTGGCCATGGATGCCTTAATAGATTAGTTGATTTCTCGATCTCGACACGGGCCTCACTGGGAGGATTTTCATGGTACGCGCCGTTCTCGACAACTGATCTCTCAAAACTGACCATGAGTACCCCTAATGTAACACTTAATGGGAAAGTTACATAAAACACGTTATGTAAGCATTTTGCACTCATGCTAAGGTAACATAATGCTATGTAACGTAAGACATTACATTAAATAATGTTTGTGTGACATAATGTAACTCATTACATGTTTATGTAACCTACATGTTCGGTAACTTAATGAAAACAGTTACGTAACATTATGTTATGTTTGAAAACTGTTACAAAAAAAAAAAGACAACAGTTATTTTGGCATTTTCTCGAATAATTCTATTATGTTCCTATTTTGATATTGTTTTATAATTGTAAGTTTTTGTACCGATAAGTTATTTATGTACGGTAATGTTTTAAATTGTTTTTGCTGTATTGTTTCTTTCGAATCAAGTCATTCACTCGGACTTGAGCAATGAAAAACATGGTATGAATAAATTAGTTTCTATGCTTGCTTAGTTTCTGTGAAATCTATAATTGCTTGGACCATAAATCTGCATTCTCGAGCATCACTGCCTCGATTTTCTTACAATCATCTACTTCAAGGTGAGTAATCGAAGAGAAAAAAGGAGTTTACCAGAAAAACGGACGAACGGTCGACGAAAAAATATTTTCAATTATTTTTAATTACCAACAAACCAGCATTTTTCAAATTTATACACGTTTCTTTCCGCTGAACAGCACAGAGAAGAATATGAATGTTCAACCGGCTTCAGTATAGAATAAATAAACGACAAGAACAGCTAATCGACTATTCGGCTAATTAAGATTACAACGACAAAATGTAAATAGGAATGTCAAGTCATTATGTACATATCACAAAATGCCTTGAGTTAATTAATAAATAATGTTATCAAGCAACGGGGATGATCGATCGTACGTGCCAATTTACAGAAAATGTCGTCGATTCAGTTGCAATTAAATTCTAAAGCGCTCGCAGCGAACGAGTAGAAAATTATTGAAATTTTCAATAAGGAAACCAAAGCTGTACATGAAATATTAAGAAAGTGCGTCGCATTTAGACTACAAAACGGACCGCAATAAAAATTGCGCCATACTTAAAAATTACTTCAGTAAAACAAACAAAGCTAGATAATAAATTTAAAATTTACAACTTTTTTTATGTACAGAAATCAGAGCAGCGGCGGTTTTTCAGTTCCCACGCACCTGCTTCAATAAAAAATAACCAAACTGACTGAACATTTTCGGGACCGAACAAATGTAAAATTAGAATCGACATGAAATATTTACAAGTTGCTTTCAACATTCGGAAAACGCGGATTTCGCAAGAGGTGAACATAAAAGCGCGTAGAACGCACATGCAGTTGAACGATCATGGCGGCACAAATTCTCAGGGAGCTAAGGATTCTCCGAGCGTTACATCGATAGGCCAATTTTTTACATCAACCGATCAGAGCTCACATTAGTTTCCAAATGTCGGCATTATTTTTACAGAGGATTTCCTACGAGCAGCTATGGAAACGGAGAACTCAGAGAGGTCAACGTGACCATTGCGATCCGGTAAAATTACTATGCCTCACCACCGGAAAACAATTGTCTACGTTCAACAAGTATAATTATGGCTGTACAGGATTTTAGATGTCAACATTAATCATCACGTTGATTACGACAATGGAACAGGGATGAGGACGATTTTAATATATATTCTTATCCTTCCATGAACACGACACCCTTTGGCTTCGTACGATTCAGTCAATTTGGAAGGTAAGCTAAGAAATGCATAACTTGTAAACATTGCCATCATTCTGAACGCAATCAACGCCTGTATTTACAATCATTTGTTCAAGTATTGAAGAGAAATGCCATAGAGTAAGTGAAAAAAACTTTGGCAGTTGGCAAGTTTTTCGAGATGTTCAATAAGAAGGGCATTAACCTAGAGAAAATACACAATCTATAACCGACCGAAAGATGATCACTTGAAATGACCTCTACTGTCGATGAACAAGGTCACATATTAGCCCGATATTGCTAGTTTCCTCCATAACCGGTCAATTTTCAAAGACTACTACACATATTTCTATTTAAATTTAAAGAAAAAAATGTTTGGCCAAGCTGGTCTCGATGGAATTAATACATAAGTAAAAATTTTCAAAAAAAGATTCCGAAAAATTTTAATAGCCGTTACGCTTTTGGAAGTTTGTCAAACACAATCACAGAAAAGAATGAACTGAAATGCTACGCAAAATATTCAAGGATGCGAATGAAATTCTGGAAAACAAATCCGACAAGTCGGAGGAAGGGTTATTCAACTATTGTAACATCGGTTGTTCTGAATTTGGAATAGAAACAGTAGTTTACATAAGCCAACCTAAATATGAGTCAGATCTACAAACAACGGGAAAATTAAAATATCTATTTGCAATCATTTAATACATAAAAATAATAAAACGCCCCGATTACCGGATTCAGGCCTCGAATAGTTTATTACAACTTGTGGCTAAATTAGAAATCAAGTCTATTCATTTCATGTGAACAATTTACCGTGTGGACAGAGTTTTAAAACTGTAACTTGACCGATTCTTTCGTACAGGCAGGGAACAAATTCAATCTCGTTCCAAGATGCCTGATGTCTTTTTTTGAGTCTTCCACTCACGACGTCTAGTTTTTGAAATCTAGTCTGTTTTCAACTGTGATGAAGATTGCATTCCTGCCAGCATTTCTATAGCTATACTTTCTGAATACTTTATGGCACAGAAGTGTCACTGTTTTCTACTTTCAGATTTTTCCTTAATAATTAGCTGTTAAAATACCTACCTACGCTTCTGATTTTTTTTCTCCATTTTAATCTGCCGAAAAAATGAGGTGAGTGAAAGATGACTGTTCGATGAGCTGGTGCATTTCCGTCATGCTGATCAGCAAGAATGTCACTTTCAAAGATAAGCCGCTTAGTGAACACTTACATCGCAGCAACAACGACACAACTATCACGTAAATGGTATTTACAAAATTAGTCAAAGTAAGATTTAATTTGAAAAAATTTTTTTAATACACATATTGGCTCCTCAATAGTGCCCTCTCCAAATGCTAGTCCCTCGAAATGTTTACATTATCCTGTACTTGGATATAGAGTAACTTAAAAATGCGTCTCCTGAAGAGTAGCGATTTTCAGATGTGTGTGAGCAAGCAAGCGATATGTCCTCTAAATGGTCACCGCAAGAAGTATTTCAATGGGTGAGACTCCTCCTGGACACTATGAAATTCAGGGATTAAACCGTTTGACTTTTGCGCAAAAACCGGCTTCGAATAGAATACCCGAATTAAAGTAATACCATTTTAGAATGTTATTTTGACAATTATCTAACCAAGAAGTTATGCAAGCTTTGAAATATTGTCAAATGACACGAACTTAACTATGATATGTTATCGAACTTAGAAGCATTATATTATTAAAGAAGTGTTAAACATTTAATTAAGTACCTAGCAGAGGGTGAAAAACAGGAAAAATAATAACTACAACATGAACGAATGGAAAGTCAGATTCCAAATACTGGCTAATAATAATAGATTGATGATTCGTCGCTCCCAACTCGACTGGGAACAACTTGGTGGTGCGAAGATAACTTATTTGAACTTCCGAGTCAATTTTTCCCAACGGAAGTTTACAGAAAAATACCAACCTAAACTTTTCCATCGGCAATGAAACTTATCATCTAATAACATGGATGTATCGCTCCAGGTAAAGCAATACGAAATCTGGCCTCTCGCTGGTTTCCAAATTGAATTCACCTCACTCATGATTGTTTCTTTTGTGTCGAAAAATGAATTGTCTATTATATCATAGCCCATCGTAATTTTTTTTTTAATCAGTTTATTTTATTATTATTGTTTTTTAGCAAAATTGGGATTTACAAGAGTACAATTTACAAACCAGCAATTGAACTTGATCTGGATCAAGAAAAAATATTTTCCTCGCACGCTCTAGTTAGAAGAACGCGTAGTACTAGTACCTTTACTACACAGAGAACGACAATAGATGAAAACAGTTAGAGAATAAATAGTGGGGAAGTCAGTTCGGATAGTAGATATTACAAACCAATCGGCCAATTTGCAGGTACCAGTTAATCAGCGCGTTTTTTAATACAAAACTTTTTTTTTAGATATTTTTCCACTACGGCTATCTAAGTTGACTCACTTATGTTTCATGTTTGATATATTTAAGGGGGATAATCCGTTAACCCCGAGAAAGTTTCACAAATGAATTTGAAAAATTGTACACTCTTCCAGGCTTTACACGCAGTTAACATCTGATCGATTTCTCCGAGCCACAATAACTATACAGAATATGTAGTAGCAGCTTCGTTGACATCAGAAAAGTGATACGAACGAAGATACAAACAAATCAAAGTTCACCTTATGTTTTCAATTCTGCTGTTGAAATTTTTCTGAGATCAAATGTCAAGAGTGATCAAGATACAAAATATTAGCAAAAGAAAGTATCAGCGGGAAAAATGCACAGTTCAGATAATTCAAGTTACGAGACCACGGAATTCATCATTTACCCTCTCCCTAGTCGAAGATGTTTGCAGGTATGTGATATTGTCTTAAAGAATTTTTCAGACGTTTTTCACACAAAAACATTTCGATACCTACTTAGTCATCTGGATACATTGGGTTAAATCATATGAGTTTGAACACATAGAAAGGTCTTAAAACTGGAAATTTTTTATCGAAATAATTGTCTAAGAAGCCACAAAACTTTGTATTATTGCCAGAAACCTTCAACTTGCGGAGGAAAAGGGCGAGGTAGAACTTAAGTGTTGAAAAATGAATAATCTTGTTGGCACTTTTTTTCTTAAAAAAAAAAAAAAAAACAGAGTATTTGCGACTGAAGGATATTTTGTTAGAGGACTTCGGCTGGAGAGACAGGCGGGCGTTCGTCATAGTAGAGTTAATCGCATTTTTACATTGAGCGGTTCAGTCTCCATCAATACTTGACTCGTGAGCCGCAAATTGTTTTCCGCATTCGATTTTTCGAGTTTTTGACACTACTCTGTTCTTTTCCCAATAAATTTTTATACCCATAAAAATTTATTTGGAAAGGAACAGAGCTTCCCGCCGACCAAATTCCCCGATAGAACACAGTGAATGGTTTCACAAGTTAAGTGAGGGATGAAAAGCCTATTTCTCTCACGACACTTTCAAGTTGAATATTTCCTTAACCACACCATTGTACTGAAAACTAATAATTTAATTCTCTTTCTTGCCACTCCTTGAACGATTGTCTACATGGTAAACTATATAATCACGGTATATTGTGAACATGAAATTGATAAAATCTATATTCCAAATATTCTAACCCTATTTCGAACGATTTTCATTCAATTTTGTGCTCCCAATGGGAATATTATAATGAAAAACCTGAAATTTCGCCCCCTTGGAAGAAAATTATCCCAAAGTGAATCAAGTTTGTGGAAAACTTTGTTGAATCAAGTTCAACTAGAGCTGAGGCAGTTTCACAATGAATATCTCAATATTTGAATTAAAAGAGAGACCTTTTGGTGGTAGTGTCAAAATTAAACACTGGTATGATAAAATACCGGCACAAGAGCAATCACCAGTAAATGCCAACTAAAGCTGACACTATTGCTCACATCATGCTAACGAATGCTAAAAACTTTCTCCATCGCAGCACATAAGGCCCCTCGCAGATATAAGAAAAATTAATGTAAATTCTTACGATCGAATAAATTTGATGCCGGAGTTGATCAGGTTCAGAGGTTATGGAGGCCATTGTAATTGATAACACCGCTTACTTGACGGGAATATGTCACTGGGTCTGAAATTGGCCCATGGCGTACGACGACATCATGTTGTTTGATGCGGCCATTCCTTGAGGGGGCCCACCCATTTGCTGCCCGTTGGCGGCAGCAGCTGAATTGGCATTAGGTCCCGATCCCATCGCTGGCCACGACATTCCGACGCGACCCATGTAATTTTGCTGGTAACCACCAAATTGTCCATAAGCTGCAGGGTAACCTTGAACGGCAGCTCCACCAAGGTATCCTTGAGGTTGCATATGACCAGCAGCTGCCGCCGCAGCAGCCGTTGGGTTGTAACCAGCCTGATACCAGTAGCCCATATTGCCATACATGTAGGGCCATTGAGCCCCTTGGCTCACCTGAGGATAGAAAATCAAATATTGAGAAAGAAAAAAACAGTAATGTGTATTATGTCGACTTTTCGGCGATTATATTACTTCCGTTCACTACGTAAGCATTAAAAAAAATATATTTAAAAAAATCAGCAATGAGAATAACTGCTCTTCAAGTACTATACTTCTACTGTACTGGAGTAAAACGTGTTTTACTGAGTTGAAGTAAAAAAAATAAAATAAAATAAAAAAATAAAAATAAAAATTGAAAAAAATTCTTAAAAGAAAAAAACCAGGGAAAGAAGTGGGTGGAAAAGGTATGATATAGTGCAACTTTTGGCAGAAATTAGCTATAGTAGGTATTCACACCTGGCGGTGGCACTCTGTTTCCCATACACTCTGTATATTTTATGGCACAGATGATGCTACAAAGAAAGCCAGTTTCTCCATTCTTTGGATGGTAAATTGATAGCGTCCTCCAACTGACGTTCGCATATCGTTGCTCAATTCTACTACCGCCCGATTAACATTTCCTGAATTTTATGGTAACTGTTAGGCTGACAAAGAACCCTTATAAGATAGTGTTGACACTTGGGCGTGAAGAGTGTAGAGGGCACAGTCAGTTTGGCTCAAAGCTGATAGTTCCAACCACTAAGACCCCGCTTGGACCAAAATGTGGGTCGGACGGTGCCAGAATCCGAGCGAAGATAGACTCGGCAAACGGCAAAAAATAAATTACGAACAATAAACTCAATTATATCGAACCTGGTTGGCGTTTGCTGCGTTGGCCGCATTGTTGCTCGGATCGGCCGTCTCTTTGCCCCAAAAACATTTGACGATCTGCCCGTTGATTTCTGTATTGTGTACTGATTCGATAGCCCGCGTCGCCGCCTCCTTCGTCAGAAATTTGATGAACGCGTAGCCTTTGTCCTTGAAACAGCGGATGTCCTGGATGGTGCCGAACGGTGCGAATACTTTCTGCATGAGATCGTCCGAGATGCCGTTGGTGAATCCGCCGCAGTAAACGGTGCAGTTAGTCGGGCTGGCTTGATTGAACACTTCGTCGTAGGTCGGCTGTTTGGAATTGTTCTGTCGGCTCCGGTTATCTCGAGGTGGAGGAGGTTTCCTCGTCGACCAGTTCGTTCTGATGCTCCGGTTGCCCAACCATTGGCCGTTCATATTAAGGATGGCATTCTCGGCTTCGGCTTTTTTCACAAACGAGACGAACGCGTAACCTTTGCTCTTCAGCGTCTGCGGATCTCTGACGATTCGACAGTTGGAAATTTCGCCGAAGGGCGCGAAAGCGTCGCGCAACGTTTGAGTCTCGATTTCGGGGCTCAGGTCTCCGACGAATATGTGATAATGATTGCTTGTATCGAGTTTGGGTTGATTGCCGGGCGATGTCGCCCAGTTGACTTTCATCTCCTTCTCGAGGAAGACTCTTTTGTTCATCGCTGCTAGAGCCGTCGCCGCTCCTTGATGGTTTGCGAAGTCGACGAACGCGTACGGATCGTTTCCCGGCTCGCGAATCACCTTACATCCTTTCACGTCTCCTATTTGCGAGAAAAGAGCGCACAAAAGCTCTTCGGATACAGTATGATCCAGATTCCCTACGTACAACGTTGTGGGGCTACTTTCGTCGCTCATGTCGAATGTTTTCGTCTTGCTGAAGATGCTACTAGTCGGAACCGGAACAATAACTACCAGGCCGAACACTCAACAGCGAGTGCGATCAGATCTAAACGCAAAGCTGGAACTGACGCTATCGAAACTCGCGTTAATTTTTCTCGAAAAAACAAACGAAGCTTGCGTCGATCAACGGCGAATTACTTCCAGTCGGCGATAGGTATATTCGAGAGAACCAAACTTGAGATACGCGATTCACGAACAAAAATATCGTAAAGCATTCACGCTACGGACACCGCTGACACCATTATCACTAAGTGCTGAGCAGAGATGAGCAAAAGCAACACATGCTGTGCTGTTGTACCGTACCTGCTAGGCTACCTGACCTGCCGGCCGCCAACGCTTTGAGATCCGATGAACCATCCCAAGTTCCGGCTTTTAGGCGACACTAGCGCTCGTACCGTCAGCAAGTAGTACTGTGGTCATCATTCCAACTAGAATTACTGAAGCAAAAATCGCACGTTGATCGACATCAGCCTCTACTATAAATTTGTTCAATTAAATTGATGGCTCGCTTAGTGTCTCACTGGACAACACACCCAATAATAATACGAATGGTATTTTTATATCAAGAGGAAAGAATCGGCGTTCGATTCTCAAGAATTAGAATCAAATCGAAATCGACAGAAGCTTGAATTAAAAACATAATATGTTTTTATATTATATCCTCTTATTATATATCTCCAATATATTATATAGGAGAGTATCAATTAGTTTTTTGAAAAAACATTCGATTCTTTGAAGAGTAATTATATTCTGTTCAATCATTACTAATGATAACGGCGGGTCTGTTTTTTAATCAAGTACATTTGTAAGGAGTTTTCAATTTTCCCATGCAAACTTACCGTCTAGACTTGGCGATTGCAGCGATAAAAAATTTAATACGTACGAAATTTAAATCGAGTAAAATTCAACGTATGTCTACCGCAGCCTAAAGTGACATCAACAACAAAACTGATATCGTGCGGAGGCGGTTGTCCAATGTTTAGTGTTGACGCCGTCTCATTTTCAATTCACGACCATAGTTTATCGGTGAGGTAAAAATGGGACAGCCGTCGTCGGGAAACATATTCGTGTGATAATTTTTGCCGTCGGACAAACTTCGTTGTTTTCTTTTCATACCGTCAATCGGCTACAATGACGTGATGCGTGTCGGACGTTCGTGTTGGTAAGTCGTCGCTTTATTGGAGTCGTTACAGTTGATCAGCTCGGAGTGAAACGATTATGTCCAGTGTAAAAGATGAAAAGGAGCGCGAGGAGGAGTCGGACGCGGAGGAAATGGATCACGATTCGGACTCGGTCAAATCGAGCTCATCGACCGATTCGAGTGATGCCGACGGAACCGACACTGACGACAGTTCGGATTTGGACGCTGAAGAGTGCGACCGTCGAAGGAACGAGGTGCTCGACCGGATGGCCGATCTCGAAAGGCAGTTCGCCATTCTCAGAGAACTTCTCTACCGCGAGCGGATACTCCAGGTAAAAACTCAGTTGGAAGAAGTGCACGATGGAACGGCCAAAGAGTACAAAAAGCCCATGGAAGAGCTTCAGCAGAACATGACCAACAGGATCGAAGTGGCCGGTGTTTTGCGCAATTTCCGCCTCGAATCTATCGATATCAATGTCAAAGCTGAAGAGATGGCGGCGAAGCAGAATTTCGAAAATGAAAAATCCCTGCTGTACGAGACGTTGAAAGAAGATATCGAAGAACGACTTCGGAGGCTCGAGGAGGATCGAAATTCGATAGATTTCCAGAACGATCTGTACTCATCGGTTGAAAAGTGTCGCAAGGGCGGCCAAGGTGTCCTACGGAAGAAACGAAGTTCGGACAACGGACGTCGCAAACCGGTCACCGTCTCTGGCCCGCACATCGTTTACCAGCTTGATGAAGCTGATATACTCGAAGACTGGACCATTATCAAGAAATCGTTGCAGAAGAAGGAGGTAGATAAAAAGTATTCGCGTAACTACAGCCGGTCATCGATTAAGCCAGGCGTTTCATAATTTTGCGAATACTTTTGCTCGTTCGAGCAATCGGTCTATCTGATAAGAATTGAAAATTGTTTCAGCTGCATAATGGCATGAACAGCTCAGCGTTGAAAAATGTCGGCAGTCCAATTTTTCAACTGTTTTCCCCCAAGGTGTTTAAGATGTGTCCTAGTTTATGTCTGGGGAAGTTTTCAATCGTAAATCAGCTAGAGGGTTCTTTAACGAAATACTTGGATAAGACCGTAAGTCAGCATCACCACCTCTGATTAGCTTTAGCCAAAGATGGCTCTTAAAGATAACTTAGGGTTGAAAGTTCTTTAGCCCGCACAAGAAAGTAAAGGCTGTGGACCTCATGGTTCCACGTCGCCCTGAGGATGCCCGAATGGGCGAAAGTGCTCGGCCGGCCATTAAAAATCTGGAGAATAAGTCGCCTGGTTTTTCTCCCCCTCACAACCCCTCTACAAGAAAGTAAATGGCTCTTGTGACGAAAGCAGCAGCTTCTTCATAGCCCACGTCGTTCGTTAGGCTCTGATGTCAAGGCCAAAAGTCTGATATTGTTCCTTTTGGCGTTTTATTATTATATAAATATTTTTGGTGCGGAGGGTCCGAAACTGGTATTGGTTTACTAATAAATCTGGTTCGTATTTGAGGTTTAGCGTATGCGCTATAGGAGACGTCAAGGAACATATTGCAATTGTATAGGCTGAAGTAAAAACGGGATTCTCAATCTCAATTTTTGTGGGGGGGGGGGGTTAGAAATAATTTTTTCCTGGGTGATTACAATGGTTTATTGTTGAATAATAAACCAATAATGAGTAGTTCGCAAATCTGTTGACCAACGTTCTTATGTCTGAGCCTTCATGTGATTATGTTGGGCTGTAACTAGTTCGCGGGCGAATAGGCGACCGAATTCATTCGTTTCCCCGAACCGCCTTGTTTGTTGGTTGGGATTAGCAATATTTCATCGACTAAATTACGGTGATGTGTAGGGTAATTTGTTAAAATTCACAACGGTCCCGATCAAGTTATTTTTATTGCCATTGCTATCGTGGTTTGTGATTACTTTTTGTGTTGTTACAGGTGGTTCACCGGTGGTAATCGACCAATAGTTTCTACTACAATGAAAACACTCATACGTGGCAGGTTGCAGCGGCAGGCGAGTGAGCTATAAAACAGGGAAATGCCCTTTCATTACTCCCTTTTTATGCTTTCGTTTCTAGTTTCTACGCAGTAATTATAAGGAAAAAAATCATTCGTGGAGCGCAGCTCCGCGAGTGATTTTTTTGAAGAATATAGGTGTAATTTGCAATAAGCATGAGTATATATTATAGTCGAGGAGAACGTTTGGAGGATATTATAATTTGGAGATTATTATAGCCCAAAAAAATTCCTGCGCTATATAATTAATGTAATGTATTTTTCAAAATCCCCAAAACTGGTGTAGATCGATAACCGATGAATCAATGGCAGTTATGATTTGTAAAATTATAGCAGCAATTTATAGACCTGCTGAGTACGCATACCTTCTGTGAAGTGAGTTTGGGAAAGGATGGAAACAACTCAACAATAGAAAGTCAGCTGTGATAACATTTTATATTTATATGAAAGAATAAATTTAAAAAGAAACTTATGAAGAACTTGACGTTATCATCGGGAAGCAAGTCGCTGAGGTTTGACGAGGATCCAGTTGACTCCCTGTGTGGCTTTCCTGCTCTTCCTCAAACTATCAGGAACTGGAATTCCTGAACCCTTGGACAATCGTCAGGCGACCGAATACTGACGTGGCGGATCGAACAAGTTTGAAGAGGCAGTGTGGCCTACAGAATTGCTGCCAGTTTCCATTTTTGGACTGAACGATAATTTAGTTCATTCGCCCGCGTAAGAGTGTTTTCATTGTAATTGGACTATGATGATTGTGCTTCATGACTGCTGTCAGGGCTGTTTCTCAGCCCCTGTTGATTCAATGTAACTAAATTTTGTATTTTTTTTCACCCGCTAGGAAACAATTCGTGCCATCTATTTTGATGATCGAATCGCTCAATGTGTATAATATTTTATCAAATTAATGTCAAAAACTGAGTTTCTTAATCTGGAATCTTATCCTAGTTTTCTTTTTATCTCTCCTTGCACTTTGTCCCTTTGGGAGCCCTCAGGCCTATGTAGAACATTAGTTTTACTGCTGTAGAGAAGAAGTTCGAATGTGCTTCCTCAACCAGCGCAAAAATGCGGCAGCTGAAAAATTAAGAAACATTTTACATTTTAAGTGAAACATGACATCTCTTTTTTTCATTTTTAAATAGAAACCAATTTTTTTTATGAGCGTTATTCGTTTTAATGTTTAACGTGCAATTCAGTCTTGTTCTTCCCTTTGATAATCTGAGTAGCCTTAGGTTTGTCGAGTGCTAGTCAACGCTTTTGTTTTCTGTTTCAATGACTAACACCTGTTGATCATTTTGAAGAAGAGTTTGTAATTTCCAACAGCCGAAAGAATTTCGTTCACCGTATTTCTGTTAAATTCAAGAACTCACTCCTCTGAAAACTACGGTTGTAAAAATTGTGTTTATGCGGATAAGTGCAAAGATCTCTTATTTCTAAGATTTGATATGAAATAAGGTTGTCTTGGATGCCTTTACATTCTCTTAAATACGTCTTCTGATGGCAAGGAGTTCGTTTAGTAAATAGTGCATCTCGTTCGATGATCGCTTCCCCGAATTTGGCTGAACATTGTCTCGGTTTGAGCTTAACGTTTATACATCGTATTTATTCAATTTAGCTCGTTCGTAAAAACATGGTGGTGTTGTAAATTTAAGTGTAGTAGCTATAATTGCCGTCGAATGTTGAAATGACTCAAGTTGTGCTAACTTCAGCATTTACGGTTTTTTACTGTGCAAATCAAATTTCCAATTTGACCACAGTTTGAGCGATATTCTGTCTCACAGCTTAACTGAATTGTGGTAATATTTTCCCACGTTGATGAAATTGGAAAAGTTGGGTTAGAGCTCTCCTTCAATGGAAGTGATGGCATTCGAACAAGTTTCATACTCGATTTTGAAAAACGTAGCGTTACGAAGGTTGCCATTCTTGAGCACTGTCGATTCAACTATCTCAACCATTCTCTAGCTTATCAGCTCATAAATTCGAAGCGCTGTCAAGTTCCAAGAGAAATTAATTTCAAACTCCTTGGTCTCATAAATGTACTTTAAATTCCAAGTTTAAGAATGAAAGGCGAAAGCGATTTTCTTATTCTAACGAAAACCACCCCGCCTTTCTATATTTTTGATTGGGAGTTTTAGAAACCGATTTACTGACATTTAGACAATATAATCAACAAAACGACTTATGTTGATACCGCTTTGTTGATTTGTGAACGAGTATAAGGTCTTCTGTATGTAGCAACAGCGAAAATTACCACTGTAACTATGCGGAGGTGAAAAAAGTAATTATTGAAAAATGCGGCTGCGCTCCGCACACGAAAATGCAGTTAATTTAATTTCTAAAATGAATATATTACGCCAGTAGTGTTTCCTCTATTTGAGACGTGCGAATGTAGGGTCATCAATTGAATCATCCTTCAATTTATTCGTTTGTTGAAAAATTATTAGCATCGACAGATGTACAGGAAGTATTGTAACTTTATTTTTCTATTTAGGCAAGTTAACCTTGTAAATTCGCAAACAATTATATTTATCACCTTCTTTTGTAAAGAGATTTATTTTTTTTCTTCTTGCCTTCATTGAAAATGTACAATTCAAATGTATCGTGACCCGCACATCGAGCGAGGGAAATTTTTGAAAAAATGTTTCCGCTTTTGCGGGGTTTGAGAGAAATATGGTCCTCAGGATTCGGGATGATTTTTTTTTCATAGAAATTTATGAATATAATGAGAAGAAAGAAGATCAATGATTATGAGTATAGAGGCAGAATGCCGTTGAATAAAAAGAGTGTAGCGTTCTCCTTGTAAGTACCTATGTGTAAATACTAGTATGACTTAACGAAATAAATTTTCAAATTATTCTTATTACAAAGTTGTTATTTTCCTTTGATATTCCTCTTTCACACGCATCCCATCGGGACTTAATTTCCAAGGAATCGAAGAATGAATCATATGCACGGGAGCCTAGGTAAATTTAGTTCTGAATCCATCTGAGTGTCATTGAAAGTAATTTTAATTTTATTAACACTTGGATACGGGTTGAGTCAATAAAGTATTTGAAAAAATGAAGAACAAAATATTTTTATTTGCTTTATAGATTGTTGGAGCAATTATTTTGTTCTGTAATAATGTATCTAGGGATGGCGGAAGAAAGGGCTGTTTGGCCCTAGCCTCGCCCCTGAATAAATAAATAATTTCGATCAATCTCTTTTTGAATTTGTCACCATGCTACAACTCGATCATTTGCGGAGCTATAAAAATCGTTCTACACTCGTTGGTACGCTCGTAAAACAGCTCTCTTGAGCTGTATTGTTATGCAGTTGCTTTGACTTAGGAATGACTAATAAGGAAAAATGTTCCAAATTACGTTGGTTGTCAAGGAGCTTGCCCTTGGTCACCAGTTGGGAGGAAACGTTCTCAAATGTTTGGAATAGTAGCGGATGGTCTCCTTGAATGATAATCGAAGCAGATGAATAATAAACCAATGATTTGCAGCGTGTTTGGTTTGTATTAATACATCTCCTCTTGAACTATTGAATTGTATGGGATCCCCTTGCTAGGAGAGAACGACGATTGATTTACTATTTTTCGATGCCTAGCGAATAAAATATTGACGGACGTTTGCAAACGTGTTTTGTTCGTTCTTCGGCATAATTTGTTGCCCCGGGGTACCAATGTGACGTTATAGTTCGCAAATACATAGTCCTGAAGTGAAATATATTGACGGACGACTACCACCTTATTTGATTTTGTTGGTTCGAATTCCATCCGAAACGCTACAACCGACTACGCTTTTCAATTAGGCAGAGCGCTCTCATTTTCATTGCGTTCAACGGGAGACCGAGTCAAAATGTTCTTGACCAACGGTCGAGCAAGAAGATGGTTCGTGTGACCAATGCTCATAGGCCTTAAAATCCTCTTCGATTAGGTAATGGAAAAAAGCTTTCAAGTCCCATTTCATTTGACTCGGAAACTCTTATCGTCGCAGAAGTTCAGTTCTCTGAGGACGAGCATCTTCGAGGAGCGAAATATTTAACCAAGTGAGTGCAATGCATAGGATGCATGGTCTGTTTTAATTTTACGTTCGAGTTGTAAATAGAATTCGTCCGAAAAGTCGAATTTGGAAATAAATCTAAGGCTCTATAGTTCTGTTGCTGTGGTCGAATCGAAAAGTGACAGACGTTGTCGTATTTCTGTACATTTTAATTTTCTGTATATAATTTTTATTAATAAATATATTTATAAATATTTTTTTTTGTGAATATTAAAAATATTTACTTTATAAATATTATAAATATTTATCTATAAATGTATAGAAAAAATTTTTTCTTGGGCGATTACAATGGTTTATAATTGAATAATAAACCAAAAGAGAGAAAAAAACTATGGATATGAAAATTAAATATAAAATCTATAGAAGCAGCTATATTCGAACAACTAATGCATTTCAAAGGTTATTCCCTGCGGCCATAGAAATGGGGAAACAAATACTTATTTTACGAACAAATGATGAATATTCGCCACTCTCTTTTAAGTCTCCTTACTTAGATGTATCCATCTAACGCTTTGTATAAAGCGGCTTTTCATGCTGTTTGGAGCTACTTGTTACGTTCATTCGGATTGGGGTTCCTTATTTGTGCCCTTGTGAAAGCTTCCCCGACAACAAATGGCGCGGCCTCACTACGAACGACAGCTTTCAACCCGCAAGGGAAAGGACTGATTCAATGGCAGTATATAGAGAGCGATTCTTTCAATCCTTCGAACGAGAGTAGTGTAGACGTAGAATGGGAAACGGTCATACAGTGCGACACTTTAAGCTGTCAGGTTTCGATTCTGCGAATCGCCGAAACTCAACATCGGAGAACGTAAAGCGACCAAAGAGAATTCGGAGCAGTTATTCTTCTCGTAAATGGATAGGTTAAATGAGAGGGTTTCATTTCGCCAGGGCTCTAAAATAATTGACAATTGTCAAAAACTTTAAAAAATTAAAATAAATAAAACCGACTTCAAAATTATTTACCTATAAAATTAATCCTGTTAAAATAAAATTAAGATCCTGAGCCTGTTGTTCGGAGGTTTTTCAGAAGCGCAATGCGTCTCTACAGGATAGGAAAGATGGGCGGTGCGTAATATAGCAGCGATCCATCACGTGTCAGCGGACGCGTTGGATATCATCGGGCGTCCTCACTTGTCCGCAATATTTTTCGCGCGGCCGAATTCGCGAGGACATTCGGCGCTGAACGGTTCACAACTTTCGCGCCGATTGTTGACCGAATGGATTTCATATTGATCAACAACTTAGAGGGAATCAAGAAACTCCCTAAACCGATGTTGGAGCTTGCGAGGTTCCCAACTTTTGATAAGGGTTTCGCATCTACAAAGGGCGATGCCGAGGCAGGGAACCGAGTACAATAAGCCCTTAAGCTTTAGGCGCGAGAAGGACTAAGGGTCAGCTAGTGCGAAGATGCAGGACGGGTCAGGTTGTGCAGCTGGGGGCCCTCGCTGCCCTTTCGCGACACCAACGCCCTTCGCGGTAGACTTAGTCGTGGTAAGGGCCCGTTTCGCTACATCAGCTGGACTCCCGAGCTCGTCCCCTTCCGATTGTCTACAACAGTATTGATATTTTGTGGGGTGGATGTAAAAATAAATAATATACATTTTCTCGTATTTTATTATTACTATTTCTTGTATTTCCCTATTGTCGAACCTGTGAAAAAAACTAATAAGAAAATATTAAATACTTGAATAGTACTAAAGTAGTTGAATGCGAGCGACAAATGAAGAAAACTGAAAAATAAGTCGGAAAAAAATCAAATAACAGAAAATATTGGAAGGAGTCGCGAACGAAGACTTGGGACGCAGGAACGGCGAGAAGAATGAATCTGCATCTTTTCAACTTACGGCCAGCAGATCAGCTGGTTGCTACAATAATATAAACTATAATTATTTTCAATTTCCAAACGGTTGAACGACTTTATTTTTCATAACTCAATCGCCTACGGAATGGTCACATTTGGAGTCGGTGCCTCTCTTATAATATCTAAGAGAATCCAATCTGAATAAGCAAGAATATAATAATGATAAGTTTTCTTGATACTTGAACTTGATACTTGATTCTTGAAAATTGCGCCAGTGAAATCGTGAAAAAATCTCATAACGTGTAGGTACTGTGTGTGACCCAATATACAAAAAATCTTGTGTAATCTGCTCACTATTACAACAATTTTAAGGCCTCAAACGAAGAAAAATATTGACTCTTGAAGCATGTAAAAATCGAAACAGAAAAAACTTTGAACCGTCCTATTTGAAATGCGCAAACTGTTAAAATTTCAATAAAAGCTAATCTTGCTTATTTACTAGAAGAACATTTCCTGTTAATTTTATTGACTTTCATTCATTTTTTAGAGTGATATGGCGAATTTTGTCAGTTTTTGACCACAGACAGACCACAGAAAATTTCCAACAGGACCTCGCGTCCAAATTCGACTTTTCAGACGATCACAATACTTCCATTTGCTACGTAAACATGGAAGTAAAACCCGCTGGTCAACCATAGTAATCTTCTCCTTTCAAAATCGTTCGAAAATAATTTTTTTAAAATTTCGTTTTTGAATTTTGAATCAAATTGATGATGGGTTATCGTCAATCATTTGTTTTTACTCCGATTTAATCAGTTTCTATTTACTGCCTTGCAATAAAACCCAAATTTATTCCTATTGGGTGGAACGATTCTAGAACTTTGGAATTTTTAGGATTTACTTGTCCTAATTTTGTTCATGACCTGTTCACAGCTCATTTTAGGAGTCATAATGTACGGATTTATCCTCCTACACCTGCAAAACACAATCGTTCGCGACTACGGCGAGGACAAATGGATAAAAATGTGCAAATACTGCGGTTTCGAGGAGCAGGGTTTCTCTTCGGCTCAACGATACCCAGACCAATATATATTGAAGATCGCCGACGCTGCCGTTGAAGCGAGTTTTTTTACATCATAATTCATTCGAGCTCATTATTACATCTGAATAAAACTACGCTACCGGCCAAAATTAAACCTATCCTATTGTTACGTTTTTTTTTACACTACGCGGATTCGTTTGGGTCAGACTTGGAAGTTAACCCGCGCTTCAAGAACAGATTACTAATTTATTAACAAAACAAAATTATTAACTCAACAGTGAACAATTAATTTACCAATACGCGCACAGTTAATTTATAACACGCACAGTCGATTTATAACACGATTTATAACGCGGTTTATCACTGTTCGAGCACCGAGACAACTGAAGTTAACTAAGAATAACTCGCAGTTCGCTTATTCGAACGATTAGTAATATTTTTCGAATTTCTTATGATTTTCATACTTTTGAAGTTTCAACTTTGGAATTTTTTTCGTCACGTTCGCGAAATGGGAATAATTAGGTACTGTGGAAGAAAATGAAGGAAATTTAATGTAGAATCCATTGAAAGTAAGAAAAAGGCTAGTGTATATAATAGCTCTCGAGATATATTCCACTTTATGTCAAAAAACGTGTTTTGACTTTTCTTCAAGCGCGAATTGCTCCGCGGGGACATAACATAAAAATATAATTAAATACACCAAATTGTAGGATTTTGATAGCTCTTTTTCGCCTTTGAGTAATATACCTATGGAAATGTAGTCGGTTCAAAAGTTATTGGCAAAAATCCGGTGAAAAAGAATAAATTCCGTTGTGGAACCAGTTCCGTTGCGGAACCAGTTCCGGAACCAGTTCCGTTCCGGAACCAGTTCCGTTCCGGAACCAGTGCCGTTCCGGAACCAGTTCCGTTCCGAAACCAGTTCCGCTCCGGAACCAGTTCCGGAACCAGTTCCGTTCCGGAACCGGTTCCGCTCCGGAACCAGTTCCGGAACCTGTTCCGTTCCGGAACCGGTTCCGCTCCGGGACCAGTTCTGGAACCAGTTCCGTTCCGGAACCAGTTCCATACCGGAACCAGTTGCGCTCCGGAACCAGTTCCGTTCCGGAACCAGTTCCGTTCCGGGACCAGTTCCGCTCCGGAACCAGTTCCGGAACCAGTTCCGCTCCGGAACCAGTTCCGGAACCAGTTCCGCTCCGGAACCAGTTCCGGAACCAGTTCCGCTCCGGAACCAGTTCCGTTCCGAAACCAGTTCCGCTCCGGAACCAGTTCCGGAACCAGTTCCGTTCCGGAACCAGTTCCGGAACCAGTTCAGCTCCGGGACCAGTTCTGGAACCAGTTCCGTTCCGGAACCAGTTCCGTTCCGGAACCAGTTCCGTTCCGGAACCAGTTCCGATCCGGAACCAGTTCCGTTCCGGAACCAGTTCCGTTCCGGAACCAGTGCCGTTCCGGAACCAGTTCCGTTCCGAAACCAGTTCCGCTCCGGAACCAGTTCCGGAACCAGGTCCGTTCCGGAACCGGTTCCGCTCCGGAACCAGTTCCGGAACCAGTTCCGTTCCGGAACCAGTTCCGCTCCGGGACCAGTTCTGGAACCAGTTCCGTTCCGGAACCAGTTCCATACCGGAACCAGTTGCGCTCCGGAACCAGTTCCGTTCCGGAACCAGTTCCGGAACCAGTTCCGTTCCGAAACCAGTTCCGCTCCGGAACCAGTTCCGGAACCAGTTCCGTTCCGGAACCAGTTCCGGAACCAGTTCAGCTCCGGGACCAGTTCTGGAACCAGTTCCGTTCCGGAACCAGTTCCATACCGGAACCAGTTGCGCTCCGGAACCAGTTCCGTTCCGGAACCAGTTCCGTTCCGGAACCAGTTCCGTTCCGGAACCAGTTCCGGAACCAGTTCCGTTCCGGAACCGGTTCCGCTCCGGAACCAGTTCCGGAACCTGTTCCGTTCCGGAACCGGTTCCGCTCCGGGACCAGTTCTGGAACCAGTTCCGTTCCGGAACCAGTTCCATACCGGAACCAGTTGCGCTCCGGAACCAGTTCCGTTCCGGAACCAGTTCCGTTCCGGGACCAGTTCCGCTCCGGAACCAGTTCCGGAACCAGTTCCGCTCCGGAACCAGTTCCGGAACCAGTTCCGCTCCGGAACCAGTTCCGGAACCAGTTCCGCTCCGGAACCAGTTCCGTTCCGAAACCAGTTCCGCTCCGGAACCAGTTCCGGAACCAGTTCCGTTCCGGAACCAGTTCCGGAACCAGTTCAGCTCCGGGACCAGTTCTGGAACCAGTTCCGTTCCGGAACCAGTTCCGTTCCGGAACCAGTTCCGTTCCGGAACCAGTTCCGATCCGGAACCAGTTCCGTTCCGGAACCAGTTCCGTTCCGGAACCAGTGCCGTTCCGGAACCAGTTCCGTTCCGAAACCAGTTCCGCTCCGGAACCAGTTCCGGAACCAGGTCCGTTCCGGAACCGGTTCCGCTCCGGAACCAGTTCCGGAACCAGTTCCGTTCCGGAACCAGTTCCGCTCCGGGACCAGTTCTGGAACCAGTTCCGTTCCGGAACCAGTTCCATACCGGAACCAGTTGCGCTCCGGAACCAGTTCCGTTCCGGAACCAGTTCCGGAACCAGTTCCGTTCCGAAACCAGTTCCGCTCCGGAACCAGTTCCGGAACCAGTTCCGTTCCGGAACCAGTTCCGGAACCAGTTCAGCTCCGGGACCAGTTCTGGAACCAGTTCCGTTCCGGAACCAGTTCCATACCGGAACCAGTTGCGCTCCGGAACCAGTTCCGTTCCGGAACCAGTTCCGTTCCGGAACCAGTTCCGTTCCGGAACCAGTTCCGTTCCGGAACCAGTTCCGTTCCGGAACCAGTTCCGGAACCAGTTCCGTTCCGGAACCAGTTCCGTTCCGGAACCAGTTCCGTTCCGGAACCAGTTCCGTTCCGGAACCAGTTCAGTTCCGAAACCAGTTCAGTTCCGGAACCAGTTCCGCTCCGGAACCAGTTCCGCTCCGGAACCAGTTCCGGAACCAGTTCCGCTCCGGAACCAGTTCCGGAACCAGTTCCGTTCCGGAACCAGTTCAGTTCCGGAACCAGTTCCGCTCCGGAACCAGTTCCTCTCCGGAACCAGTTCCGCTCCAGAACCAGTTCCGCTCCGGAACCAGTTCCGTTCCGGAACCAGTTCCGTTCCGGAACCAGTTCCGTTCCGGAACCAGTTCCGTTCCGGAACCAGTTCCGATCCGGAACCAGTTCCGATCCGGAACCAGTTCCGGAACCAGTTCCGATCTGGAACCAGTTCCGGAACTGGTTCCGTTCCGGAACCAGTTCCGTTCCGGAACCAGTTCCGTTCCGGAACCAGTTCCGTTCCGGAACCAGTTCCGTTAGGCTTGCATACAAGTCTGCAACGCATTAGGACATTTCATATCTTTCCCATCTCTCCTTCTTCCCTTCCATTTACATAACAGTACACTAACTCCACTAACCAATGATTGTGTCGACAACAATAAACTATTGTCATATTTTGATGTTTGGGAAACATTGATTACGTAGGTAACACTCAACTATTTTCAAATTTGGATGCATGAGTGCATGCAGCTTACTACGGTTGATAGGAAAGAATTTAGCGTCAGGAGCCAATCAGCTGATCACAACCCTGTGCACCTTATTGTTCACGTCGTAAGGAGGCTACCAGACAAATTTCAGCTTACTACAGTTGATAGGAAAGAAGTTAGTTTCAGGAGCAGCTATAATCATAAATATATATCTATAGGTAGGTAGATACCTCACTTCTAAGAATCATAATAATCATTGAGCATATTTCGTTACGTAACGTGACATAACGAAAATTTGGTTGTGTGCCATAGCAAAGACATGAAATGTCAAAATGCGAAAAATCGGGTTACAAAAGTTTAAAGTGCAATAGAACTTGAACAGAGGCCTAATTAAAAAAAATAAGACTTTTCCAGCCGATGAAGTTGTCTCTATTTAACGCCTCTATGACTAAAATTTTATTACCTATTCCCAGTTTCTCAATCAATCGTATACCCAAGGGTTTTCGACTTCCTCTTCGGGCCGCTCTAGCTACGGAAAAAATCGATCAACGAACAAATTCTTCATCAAAGTTGAATGATTTTCCCGCGGAGATATTATGCCGATTTTCGTCACTTTTGTCCGCACAAGGACAACTATGTTCAAAAAGTGTTTTTTATCATTGTCCCATTGAAATTTTCTCGCTCGTTTTGGAGCACATCAAAGTCGCCGTTCGAATTAAACCTCTATCTGAAAAAGAAAAATGAAACCTTTTCACGTTATTTCAAGTGGGGAAAAAACTACCATTGACTGGGCAGGGTCTTCGAGTGGGTCGGTGCGCCAGTGTGGACGTGCCCAAAGCTTAACACGTTTCATACGAGTTTTCTCGTTCAACGTTTTCTGCCTCCAGGTCCTCAACGTGGGAACAAATGACTTTTTCGAGTCAGTCGGATCATCTTTTATTAGATTCCTGCACGAAAGCGGCCACGGTACCGTTGTTTCGATATTGGGACGCAGTTTCAGTGATTTCATCAAAAGTGAGTGCATACGAGATGAATGCGATGAGATCAGACTTTTTGATTTTCCGTTTGAGCGTCTCAATTCGTCGAGTATAAATAAAATACGCTAATTTATTATTTAATCCCACTTTTAGGCTATTGAATTGAATCATTGATATCGATTATTAAAAATTTGACTTGTTTTTGACTTTTTGGTTTAATTTTTTAATTTTTTTTCGATTTTTTAAATTTTATTTTTTATATATATTATTTATTAATTAATTTTTTTGTGCGTGCGTGTTGTGAATGTGTTTCTCTGAATGTCTTTCCAGTTCGGGAATCAATCTATCCAAACATGAAAGTATTATTGCGCAACTGTTTCGCCGAACTTCGAATTTTTTTCCATAGCCTGCAATACAATGTACGAAAAACGCTGCAAATGATAGCACAGCTGGTTGTCACTCCTTCGCTTCAATAAAGATTTAAGATTGAGACTATCCATGTGTGCTAATAACTTGTCCAAACATTTATAACGTTTTACCTAAGAACAGATTGTCAAATATAAGGAAAAACTCCTTAGCGACTATTGTAATTTTAATAATTTTTATTTTTATGTATTGGGTTTTTCAACTGGAGCAAAGTTATAGCAGAATTAGACGTAACAGTTTTTAAGTTTTCCAAGATTTGTAACTTGCACAGTGGATAATTTAAACAAAAAGTCGTCAATTCAGATGGTTGAAGATACCGATAGATAGGTTTTTTAACCGTCCACATTTTCCCCATTTACGTACCTATCCATTTTTCAACCGTTTTTGCGCTATTCAACAATATTAGTAGACTATACACGAAAACATCACATTTTTCAACTTTAAACGTTATTTTCATCAATTAAGTGCTAAAGAAACGAAGAATGAACCATATATTATTGATATACACATCATCAACTATCATTATGTTGAATTTGAGCAAAATCCATTGCAAAAAATGTTTCGCGAAAAATCCAAGGGGAACCCCTGCGATTTTTTTCAACCGAACAGTTAACGATTTTTTACTCCTCACCTAATTGAGATAAAAATCTGAAATTTTTAGGAAAGTTGTGTCTTACCAAGATGTATTTTTGTGATTTTTTTTATTTCTCGGAAAAATCTGCAAGTGGTCCAAAAAAATCAGTTTTTGAAAGCTCAAAAATTGACCTTTATCCGTGCTTTTCGGGGTCAAAATTCATGCGAATCAATTATTTTAATACGCAGGAGTCTTCATATGAACGCCTTACACACGTACATAGCAAAAAGTTTGGTGAAAAAATGTTGAACAGCGCCACAGAAATTATTTTCCGTAAATCGAGTTTTTCACCGGCCGAAATTTCGAGCTTCAGTGACATCGGTAAGAGTGATTAATTGAGCGAATTTGAAAGCTATTCTTATAGGAAATTCAACGCTGATTACGAATTCGACGTCAAAACGACGGAAATTTGACGACAACTCTGTTTTTTTTCTTTCTGATTTTTAGTGTTTCACAACTTTTACGTATTTTAACCTTGAAAATCTGGTGCGAATACTAACACAGTACCGTTCAATACCACTTTAACCTCATTCTTGTTAGTCATTTAACGCTGAATCCGTATTTGGCGAAAAATGTATGGACATTTGACGACAACGATTGGTTTTTGTCGTTTTAGTTTTTCACGTCGTTATATCTTTAAACTTTGATAATCCGTTGCAAATACTTACAGTACTTAATTGATTAATTAATGATTCCTACAGGAAATCAGACGTAGAATTCGAATTTGAAGTGAAAATAATCGAATTCAAACGATTACAGTAAAGATTCTTCACTATAGTACAGATTTATTTTTCTGCCTTTTAATTTTCCTGTCACTGAAATCTTATAATATAAACACAATAAAACCGTAAAAAAAAACAGCCTGGAAAAATATTTTTTCCTCGTTTGGTGTTGCAGGTTTGAACTACCTACACGAATACATTGGCGCTAACTTCCTTGGATTGACTGCTCCCAGTTTCACCGTGGAAAAGGAATGTAAAAAAGGGTTGATTTTGCATTACCATTCACAAAGGCGCCGGCTAATTTTTTATTTAATCGGAATACTAAAAACGGTTGCGTTTGAACTTTACGAAAAGGTGAGCCCGCAGAGAAGGTAAAACTGATTATTTCCAAATAGCTGTCTGCATGTGTGCGAATTCCACGGCCTAGTCTAACATGGCTTTATAGCTTTTAATTCTTTTTGTCTACTTTTTTTGTACTGACAGATTCGACTTTTTCACTAATTCACACCTGAACGTACTGAAAGTGGTTAAGAATAATAAATTAACAGGCGATACCATTATATTGTTTACACCTAGGACGAATATTAAATTTGTAAATATTTAGTTAATTAACGTTTATATACGTTATTCACGTGCGCTGCACTTCAACCGCGTTCAGCGACTATTTCGCAGCAACACGTTCATATATGTTTTTTACTTCCATGTTTACGTAGTAAATGGAAGTATTGAGATCGTCTGAAAAGTCGAATTTGGAACCGAGGTCCTTGGAAGCCAGTAAATCTTTGGTCCGTTAAGTTGGTTAGGGAGCTGAACGCAAGCTCGACCCGCTCTGATTGGCTGATCCTTTCTCCCTCTCTTCTCACAAACCGGCGGTCGGTTTCGACTTGTCGGTTTGTGGGCTGTTGGGGAGAAGTGTCTGACGTGTGATAAGGGAAACAATGCGCCACCGCCCAGGTATAGGTTCTTAATTAGAGTCATGAGTTGTTTATAATTTAGTAGAAACACTCTATTTCACGCTCAGTTAGATTGAATTAAATCGGTGGAAGCCTTTATAAAATATTTGATTGATTCAATTAATTATTCATTTCTGAATAAAGTGGAAGTACGGTGTGTGAGCATGATTATACAAAACGAATTTCGTTCCGCAGGATCTGTTTTCTAGCAAAGAAATTACGATTACTTGCATTTACTTTGTATACAGAAGTCTCAGTCCTTGATAAGTTACGTGTAAAATGAACCTCTCGTTTTTAATGTTCATCAATAAATTTTCTTGCCTAGGTGTTAGAGGTCGATCTGATGAGGGAAGAGGTTGGCATAGAAGGCCTGAAAGCCGAGCTACGTCTTAACTTCGCCAACGATGAGTTCACAATCCGAAGCTGGGGATTCGACAAGGACCGGCGCCATTTGCCAGTGTCTCTGGCCACGCTTCTCCATATATTTCCTTTCGCCATTGTTTTGAAGTAAATATTCTCAGTGAGCAATTTTTGTTTTGTACGCCAAGGACTTGAATAGAAAACAGCTAATTTTGAATCAATGTTTAGGTTCAGAAACGTAAAGCCAGTGTCTGTCAGTCGCCAGTGTATAAATCGCACGGCTGTTTTTCTTTTGTAGTCGCAATATGCAAGTTGAATACATCGGGGAATCGCTAATTCAACTAGTCCCTCGAGCAGTCATGGCGAACTTTGGAGATGTTTTTCAACTTCTTCCTGAAGAAAAGTCCTTCTCATTCAAAAAGGTAAAGTCCGTCGTACAAAATCAACACTAGCTTAATTTTTGGTTTATTATTCAATAGCAAACCTTAGTAATCGCTCACGAAAAAAAAAAATTCTAACGTCCCTCTCAAAATTTGACGTTTTACGTTTCAAAGCTTGCCAAATCCAAATGTTCAATTTGAGGGAAAAAAAATCTGTCCGTCCTCCGAATCGATTTTTTTATTGGACATTCGGATTCTACATGCCTTGAAAGGTAAAATATCAAATTTTGAGGGGGATTAGAAATTTTTTCTCTTGGGCGATTACAATGGTTTATTATTCAATAATAAACCAAAAGCTGTAGCAATGAGGACACCTCTTTCATGACTAAATGTCGACTATGAGGATAAAATCCCAACTCCAGCGGGGAAAAGTACATTAGTGGCGTAAAGTAATTGCGAAGCGGAGTGTCTTCGGAGTACAATTAATTAGGTAATTAATTATGTACTATGTTTACATCAGCGAGCAATTTCCAGGTCACTGAAAGAACTAACTGTGTGTACACGGTTACACTGAAAGATGATGAAATGAAAGTACAGGACGAAAAGTTTCGCTTAAAAGGTAACGTTTTCATTGACGATTTATTTTTCAATTACTGTAATCTTAATTAATCTCTTGTTCATGTGTTTACTATTCAATAATACTTGAGCCATTGTTATCGCGAAAGAAAACAATTTTTTAAACCCACGTCAAAATTTTATTACGTTTAAGGCATCTGGAATCCAAATATTCTATACGAAAAACAGTCTGAATAATGAGATTCGAGAGCTTTATTATATTCAGTTATTTTTTTATAGAGCGTTTGAAAGCTGAAAAAATTTGAACACAATTAGATAGAGAGAGAGAGAAGTCAATTTTTAAAATGAAAAGTTTTGATTACATACGATCAAAAAATGTGAGAAAAAACGCTGCAAATGATTTGTACAGTGGTTTATTCTTATTTCGCTTCAATATTGATTTAGGAAGACTATCCATTTGTGATTTTAATTATTCCGAACATTTGTGAACGGTTCCCACCGAAAAACGGATGGTAACTTTAGGAGAAAACTCCGTAGCAACTATTGTAATTTTAATCATTTTTATTCTTCTTAATTTCCTAATTAAAATCTGAATTTTTCGCCTTACGGTATAGTTGAAGAGAGTGTTTGACGACAATTCCAATGATATAGAACGATTTTTATAGCTCCAAGAACTCTCGAGTTATACCCTCGGACGGACAGAATTTTTTTAAATTGGATATTCGGATTCTACATGCCTTGAAACGTAAAACATCAACTTTTGAGGGGGGTTAGAAATTTTTTTTCTTGGGCGATTACAATGGTTTATTATTGAATAATGAACCAAAAAAGGGATTACGTCGATGTAAAAAAAAAAAAAAAATTGAAGTCTAGACATTGATGTTTTTAGTCCCAACCCTATTGTTACTGCTCTGTATGAATTTTCAACTTCGCACCTCGAGAATTGAGGACCGCATCCTCGTCACCGATGTTTTTGCGGATCATCAAGAGACGCGAAGCTTATCAGTCATCGGAATTCTGGAACACATTTATTATGAGCATTCCGTCGTTTTAATAAGTTAGGTCCTAATTATATTGAATACACACAGGCTCAATAGAGTCAGAACACTGAAAAATCTCCCTTCTTTCCTCTGCGCTTTTATTTTCCGTCAGCAATTGTCATTAACGAACGTATTCTTTGCGTATTTTTTAGGTCAAATGAAGTACGCAAAGACCTGGGACATGGTAATATATTTGGGAACGCCGGTAATTCCGACGTTGGACTGCCTCTTAGAAATACGACTGTTCCTCAACGACTTGCCCATGCACGATTTCAGCAGGTAAATTGAACACCTCTTTGAAACGCGATGAGCGGGTGGTTCCTCTTTGTTTCTCACGACTCGCGAAGCTCCGAGATCGGAAAAAGCTAATTAGTGAGTCCGTCTCCTTTGTCTCTTAGGGAATAAGCTCGTGGCTCGTAATTTACGCGTTTGGCTCACGTGTTTCAGCTTGCAAAGGTGCCCATTTGCGAGGGGGAGGTGGTTTTCCACGAGGAGCTCCCATGCAAATGAGATTTACGCTCAGCCAGATCGTACGGGGTATGTTTGCGGGTCGCCAGAGGTGGAGATAGGTGTTAACAACCATTGATGGTTCAAGTTGGCAGAACTAGGTAGATAACGAGTGTTAGAGATATCTCTACGAACCCTTCCATATAAAGATAACGCAACGTCTCTGTCTGTCGTTCGATCATGGTCTGACGAATGAACGCATAATGATAACATTTCCACCTGAATGGATTCGTCAACAGGCAAAATTTCAGATACTGGGGGGCTGAAAATCCAAGAGAACTTCATGAAAGCCTCTGCACAGCCCTTGTGTTACAGTGTCCGTCGGGAAGAATACAGTCATTGGACCTTATTTCTTTGAGGAAAACGGTGTGACAGTCACAGTGAACTCCGATCGTTATCTCACCACGTTGAATGAGTTTTTTATCCCTCAACTCCCATTGAGAAATGCTTGGTTTCAGCAGGATGGAGCGACTTGCCATACGTCAAATGCCACGATGACCTTCCTCCGACAAAAATTTCCTGGTCGCCTCATCTCTCGACGCGGTGATGTCTCCTGCCCCCCCCCCCCCCCCCCGGTCCCCAGATCTGTCCCCTTGCGATTTTTTTTTGTGGGGATACCAAAAAGAGAGAGTCTACAGAGAGAAGCCTAGGACCCTGCACGAGTTGAAGGAGGCCATCAGTGAAGAAATCCGACGGATCCCTCGGGCCATGTTGGGCAGTGTGGCTACGAACTTCATCTCGAGACTCGTTTCATGCATTACTGCTGATGGCCGCCATATGCTCGACGTGAACTTCAGAACGTGACTTTATCATAAAAATCCCCATTCTTGGGAACATTTTAAGACCAGAAATAAAAATATATCTGCACAAATGATCGAGTTATGTTTTTTTTTAAATCAATACTAATCCGTTGGCGGACCCTCTATATCGTCACTTGAACCGTCTGAGAAGTATGAATCATATTTGAGATAGAGGTTGTGAGGGGGAGAAAAACCAGGCGACTTATTCTCCAGATTTTTAATGGCTGGCCGAGCACTTTCGCCCATGGGCTGTGGACCTCATGGTTCCACGTCGCCCTGAAGATGCCCGAATGGGCGAAAGTGCTCGGCCAGCCGTTAAAAATCTGGAGAATAAGTCGCCTGGTTTTTCTCCCCCTCACAACCCCTCTACAACAAATGCGACGACAACCAAACGAAGCATATTTGAGATGTTGCATCAGAGATGAGCCATGTGAGACGTTGCAGAGATATTTAGGGTTCATAAATTTGATATTTGATCAGAAATTTCTGTTGGCCCTTGCTACGTTGAAAAGGCGCGAGATTTTTAATTGTCTTTAAAAGAAGGAGCTTACTACGGTTTAGTGGTAGGGTTTTTACGGTTCCTATGCGTTGACCGCTAGCGTTCAGGCCCTGTAAGTCCGAAAGGATTAATTTATTTTTGTTTGAAAGGGTTATTATCCAGGTAGGTTCCATAGTTTTTTTTCTCGCGAAAATAGCAATTTTTGACTTTGTGAGAATAATATAACTTCTACAAAAACTGTTCGATTTTATTGTTTTTGTCGTCGTTTTAGTTATATTCTATCTGCCTATGAGGGCCCTGCTCAAATTTTGGTTCGATATTCTGATATGGCGAGTAGAGAAGTGTAACGAAAAACGTGATACCGGTTTTCACATTTTTGAGGTATTTCGAGCACCATTCCCAACCACGTTAAAAAAAAAATATAAATTTTTTTGCAGTTGAAGGTATCTAACAAGAGCTTACTAACGATGGTAAAAATTAGTCTTACGTGCTGCAATAAGGAAGTAATATTGTGTTTTTATGGACCTATGCCTGAGACTTCATAACTTCTGAATGAAAACTGATTTTCCATTGTTTGTGATCTTGAACTGTTCAAATTTGAGTCTAGTTCGCATGGTCAATGTTTCGTATTGATCGAATCAAAAGTAATAACGAAGAATTATTTTCCTAAATTCCTGGTCCCTAACATTGGTACCGGAAATGTTTTATTATTTTATAAAAATGATGAAGAATTAAAAAAAAAAAAAATCAATAATGAAGCAAACTCAGAGTATTATTTTTATGACCCTCAATAATAATAATGATCAACATGTGGATCAATGAAGATTGGAGATCTAAAGAGCTGGTTGAAGGTAGTTTTCTGCAAGATGCTGAATTCGCTGCTCGATATCGATGTTATCGTGTTTGGGGCTTCGATGGTGAAATATCGAAGTGAAACATCTCATCCCTACTCTGTTGTGTGGATATCTAGGTAGCTCACTCAACACCACCGCTAATTATAAGCTACTTCGTTTTCCGATTCTTCGTTGAGAACTTGACCTCCCAATTCAAAGGTTGCCTGGGACGACGGAAATTCGAGGACGAATTATTGTCACGCATCACTGCTTCGATGAAGTTTTCATAGCGAATCGAATGAGTTTAAATCATGCTCCTCGGCTAAATGAGATCAGAGCATTGAACTCGGATAGCATCAGTTCTTAAAGTTTGCTTGAACCTCTCTTCGCTCTCTTTGTTTGAGTAAAAGACTCAGTAAGCTATTATATGTTAATTAGCTCTTTTGAAATGTGAAGCCAACTTTTCACCCGTTCAAACGACAAGGGTGAAAGAGAGTAGTAGCAATTCGTAAAAACTGTACCATTTCCCTTTTTCATCGTGGTCGAAGGATAATTTACTAGGGGCTTGATCTTGGAGCGACGCAGATTTTTTTATTTGCATTTAACTGCCCGATTTGTAATTAATTGAAGCCACTGTAAGTTATCCGTTATTTCGAATCAACAACAGTTCCCTGTACGTATTATATTAAATATAAGTTGTGTTTTATTTTTGTTCTTTTTTTATTATATTGGCTGGCCTTTAAACGTACTCTATTTTCCCCAATTTATCTCATTCGCCTTTTACTTACGAGCTATTCAACAGACCGAATGTGAGGTTGGCGTGATTTTGAATTATGGCGGGCTTATTAATGTAAAGCAGAGCGCTCTAGTGGTAACTAGTATCACTAGAACACAAATGAGCCGCCAGCTTACTACACTGCAAGCCCGGGGATATTTTTAGCTCAGCTATCGCCTCCTCTCCGGCCATACATATCATTTTGTGGGGTTGTTGTCCTTGTCACTACTATATAGTGTATAGTACTATAGTATATAGGTATAGGTATGGGTTTAGTAGTTGATTATTTGTGAATGGAGAGCGGGAATCGATAGGTATTATTATTAGTAGTTAGTAGTTGCTATAATTTGGTATGTAGTTGGTGGGGATTGTATTGTACTTAGTATCATAAAGTATTGTGTTTTTCAACTGGAGCAAAGTAGGAGCAAAATTAGACATAACAACTGTAAGTTTTCCAAGATTTGTAACTTGCACAGTGGATAACTCAAACAAAAAGTCGTCAATTCAGATGTTTGAATATACCAAAAGTTAGGTAATTTAACTGTCCACATTTTCCTAATGTAATGTACCTATCCATTTTTCAACCGTTTTTGCGTTATTCAACAATATTAGTAGACTATACACGAAAACATGACATTTTTCAACTTTAAACGTTATTTTCATCTATTTAGTGCGAAAGAAACAAAGAATGAACCATATATTATTGATATACACATCATCAAGTATCATTATGCTGAATTAGAGCTAAATCTATTCCAAAAAATTTTTCGCGAAAAATCCAAGGGGTACCCCTGCGATTTTTTTCAACCGAACAGTTAACGATTTTTTACTCGACTCTCAATACAGATAAAAATCTGAAATTTTCAGGAAAGTTGTGTCTTACCAAGTTGTATTTTTGTGATTTTTTTTATTTCTCGGAAAAATCTGCAAGTGGTCCAAAAAAATCGGTTTTTGAAAGCTCGAAAATTGGACTTTAACCGTGATTTTCGGGGTCAAAATAAATGCGAATCGATTGTTTTATTATGCAGGAGTCTTCATTTGAACGCCTTACACACGTACATAGCAAAAAATTTGGTGAAAAAAATTTAAACAGAGCCAGAGAAATTATTTTCCGTAAATCGACTTTTTCGCCGGCCGGAATTCCGAGCTCCGCTAATAGTGAAAAATTAAATTTTCGTTTTAAAGCGATTTTGAAAGCTATTCTTCTAGGAAATTTAACGCTGAATCCGAATATGACGTCAAAACGGCGGAAATTTCACGACAACTATCAGTTTTTCCAGTTTAATACTACGCGGTTTCATGTGTTTCAACTTTGAAAATCCTTTGCAAATACTTATCAAATTTGATTAATTAATGATTCTTACAGGAAATTAGACGTAGAATTCGAATTTAAAGGGAAAACAATCAAATTCGAACAATCAGTAATATTTTTTGAATTTTTTTCGTTTTTCATACTTTTGAAGTTTCAACTTTGGGATTTTTTTTCGTCACGTTCCCGAAATGGGAAAGATTAGGTGCTGTGGAAGAAAATGAAGGAAATTTAACGTAGAATCCATTAAAAATAAGGAAAAGGCTCTCGAGATATATTGACGTGTTTTGACTTTTCTTCAAACGTTAATAGCTCCGCGGGGACATAACATAAAAATATAATTAAATACACCAAATTGTAGGATTTTGATAGCTCTTTCTCGCCTCTGAGTAATATACCTACGTAAAAGAGGTCGGTTCAAAAGTTATTGGCGAAAAATAGAAGTACATGATTTATTAAACGCTGAAAGTATTTCGACTTGCTTCGCCTATTTGAAAAACTCAGGTAATTGAAGGGATCCATCTCATTGGCAGGGACAACGTACTAACGGCCACACAGGAGTCAACCGAGCTGCGACTTACTCTCGAAACCGAACAAGAGAAAACGATGAAAATACGAGAATCAATTCGCCAACTAGACGAAGCAATGGATAGAACGAACCGATTGTTATACCAAATGATTCCCAAGCATGTGGCTGAGCAACTGAAAGGTGGACAATCTTTCGTTAACACGTGCAAGGTATGCATATTGATGCTTTTAACCTTAAATTGAGTAAATACACGTTTTTTCCCTCCATAATTCACTGGATTCTTTGATAGCGTTCTAATGTAGCTCTTCTGTTTTGCGGTGGGAATAAAAAAGAAATAAATTACATTCAATTTCCAACCTTATATGGAAATTTCTCTAATTACTTGGGCGTTGGCTGCCTTTTTCAATTGTTCTTCATCCTTCGGCCTATTCGATACAATAGCTTAACTTTATGAGGAATACGATATAAATCCGTTATCAAGTTCCCTAACCGGTTAGGAATAAATAAATGAAAATAAAAATTTGTTTTGTATAAATTATAATGAAATTTGTTCCTTAGATGTACGCTAGTGCCAGCGTCCTCCTTTCGGATGTCGTCCGGTTCACTGAAATGTGCAGCGAAATGAAACCTATGGATGTCGTTACTCTCCTGAACAGAATGTACTCGATGTTCGACGGCCTTACTGAGAAACATGGCGTTTACAAGGTATGATCTTTTGAGAGTTGAAGGAATATTTTATATTTAATTATAAATAATCAGAGTTTTGGGATTAAATAATGCGTACGCGTGGAATAATGTTGGAATCCGAAAAATGCTATAGGGGAACCAGAAAGGCTGAAATAATAAATTATTCCTCAATATTTCTGGTTTCTCCCTTTTACACCGCTAGGTATACAATTGCAATTATTTTTAGAACTTTCTATTGGCAACTCATGTATTAAATTCTAGGTAAAGAATAAAATTAAACTTCTTTTCCTTCTCGTCGCATTTCTTGATGTCCGGGGCTGCGGACCCTATGGCTCCACGTCGCCATGAGGATGCCCGAACGGGCGAAAGTGCTCGGCCAGCTAATAAAGAATTGGAGAATGAGTCGCCTGGTTTTTCTCCACCTCACAACCCCCGGACGAATAAAATTAAAATCAAAAGTTCTAGACTTTTAGAGCCAATCGTCAACATCTTAGCCATCTCTAATAGTATGGCCAAATGCAATCGGTTACCGCTTGCGAATGTTATTACCGTTGCTCTGCATTCCTGAGGTAATTACGGGTCAAATCAGTTTGCTTATCGAATCAAAACGCAGCGCAAATAGTGGTTTTAAGCGAATTATTCAACCGGATGAAGACAAATATTGACTTTGAACGGTTGTCAAATGACGGTTACGTATCGGATCGAGGATCTCTTCACATGTAGCATGCATCTGTCTCAATCACCTCTGAATGGATGTACTGAGACTTGAATTCTCCTCTAGTTCATACTAAAAGCTTTTTAATAAATGTGCTCAATTAGTCTCTATTGAGCACATTTGTTAGAAAAAAAATTTCTACACGACTTTCGTATCTCGATCACAGACAGGGAGACAATAATGTTTCGTTCTTAGTATAAGAATTACTGTGAAAATGTCACCTTCATTCCGAATGCCACTTTTCGCGCCATTGCAATATTTCCTTTTTAACCGACTTCAAACAAGGAGGAGGTTACTATGGTCGTCTTGCGGGATTTTTTTTTTCTTTTTTTGCAAACTAAATACGGAAGTAAAATGCACCTGTAATCCCATGTAAGACCACAGTTGTTTTTTTAGATATATTATTTGTATTATTATTATTATTATTTTCCACTATTTACAAAATATCTATCACCGCTCAGCGGGCCGCCTTTAGTGGGCAAGCCAAACTTGAACCAGTGCTGATCAGAGCTGGAGGAACGAACGGACCAATGATGCGGCTGACAGTAACGTCCTGCCAACCTCTGCTCGGTAAACCTTGTTTCCGGCCACTGCTCCATCCAGTAATGGTGAAGCCTCCGCCTGAATCCAGTTTTGTCCGCTCCTCCTCTCGTGACCATGAAAAAGGCGCGCATCAGTCGAAGGTTCATCTCCCGCGTCCATTTGAAGCGCCTGGGCCTTCCTGCTATCGGTAGAGCGAGGTCCACATTTGGTGGACCCAAACTTCCCCGATCAGATGAGGAGCTTGTACTGTCCTCACTCTCGCTGGTTGTGGTAGCCCTACGTGGGCGAGCGCCACGTCTCCTCGGCTGGTCTGAGGAAACTCCACCCGCATCCACGGGGCGCTGTCTCAAACTTCTCACACGATCCTCAGCACCCGCAGATCGTGCGCCACCTTGCAAGGGTGGATCGCTCGCGTGATTATTGCTTCTCAATCGACGCTGCATGACACCGGTAACCCGGGAGTTTGCTTTTTATGCCTACAGCCAGGCCGCCCTGATGCTTCAGAAGGTGATGACGACGCACTTCCTAATACCTGGAATGAGCACCCAGGATACACCCAAGGGCTTGGGATTTCCCTGCATTAGCCGCAACGCCACTGGCTTATGACGCTACGTTGCCCAGGACACGCCATACGCGGAGGCTGCAGGAGGGATCCCCGACCCTGTGTCCTTTATTTATTATCCTTTATTTATCCTTTTTATTATCCTTTATTTATTATTATTATTATTATTATTATTATTATTTGTATTATTATTATTATTATTATTATTATTTGTATTATTATTATTTGTATTATTATTAGTATTATTATTTGTTTAGATATATTATATATTATTTATTATTAAGGTATATTATTCCGATGGTACGAAATGTTGAAGTTTGAGTTGTGAAAGTTACGGTCTATTCTGTAGTGGTCTTGAATAGTTATCAATGAGAGGTCTAATTAATCAGGTGTTCAGATCGTTACGAGTACGAAAATATATTGACAACGTCCCTCGTATATTATCATAATTTTTAAAAATAATTAGTTTTTTGTCGCAGTTTTAGGCTTCAGATTGCTGTAATTAGCAGAGTTTACCGGTTCCAAGTGCTGCGTTTCAAAACACATATCAATTGTCCTTACGACTGAGCGGGAAACTATGTTCTCTTGGCCTCGGGAAGTGATAATTATTCATGCCGTATGCGAGAGAATTATAGATCTTCTCGTGCTTCACTGCGCCCTCCGAGTCGATCAAGTGACTTTTGCCCTTTCCTAATAAATACTACATTGCCGTCCTATAATTATTTGAAATCATTTGGTTGACTTAGGAGCTCTACCCTTGCATAGCATTGCTTTCTTATGGTCCCCTGATGCCAGCGCTAGCCTCTCCTGTTTACCCTACTGTTACAACTGAGCGTTTGTTTAATCATTTCTAGCTAGAAACCATTGGAGACGCTTACATGGTTGTCGCTGGCCTTGACAAGGAAACGGACCACGCATCAAGGCTTTGCGACATGGCCCTCGATATGATCGACTACATGGTCACGCTGAAAAACCCAGTAACCGGTGAGAATGCCAAGCTGCTTATTCAATAGGAAGAAATTTCAGTAGCACTCTACAGCGAAAACATCGGTGCGTATATTAATTATTGAAGCCGACCGAGTTCAAAGCGTAAGTTGTTAATATGTCGCACTATACTAACAATCAATCAAGCGATTTTTTTCGTGCCTCTTTTTATCGGGCGATGACAAAATTTCCGCCCGAAATGCCGCCGCCAACTACGAAAATGAAATATCCATTGTTTCTCATCTGATCCAAAGAGCTATATTGCAATGTTAATTGATTTTTTTGCACGTCACAAATAAGCGAGATATATCGCATCTATATACATGATAAAAACAACATCGCAAAGACTGCAAGTGTCGCAAAAAAATAAAAAAATAATAAAATGGAAATGGACGAAAAAAATTGGGTTTTGAATTCAGTAAAATTCGAGATATTAACTTAGTATTAACGGAGTGTTTGGAGATTTTTCAGGGGATTTTTTTCATCAATTCAGTGGATTTGCCGACTTGGTTTAGAGGTTTTTCCAGAAACGCACTTGGCAACACTGCATAGAGGAAAATTATTCTTTACTTAGGTTAGATTGAGCTTTTAATATCGTCCATGAAAGTTTCGTCATTAGGTGATTGCGATCAGATTGCTTGAATTGCAGATTGCTTGAATTGCAGATTGCTTGAAAGAGCAATATTCCTCTCTATCAGTGTTGCCAGTTTCCAACCGGTAGTTTAGGGGAACCCTTGACAAGAAAAAGGGGAAAATGGGAATTTTTCAAACGAAAAGAAGAGAACTTTGGGGATTTTTAGCTTAAGTGAAGCGTGATTCTAGCGACATCAAAATAGATTCTGCTCATCAATATTTCAGGTGATGAACTATATTGTGCAAAAAAAAAACTGTTCAATATTTTACATTGGTTAGAAGAATTTATGGGCATCGTAAAATTTTTGTACATTGTTCAATATTTGGAGTGAAAATGAGGAGCCTGACAAATTGTTGCATAATATTTCTTCAGTTTCTTGGTTAACCATTTTCTAACAGGCGGCTGAATATGGGGATTTTTCGACGTAAATTAAAACAACTTTCATGATGAAATAATGAATAAAATAAAAATTAATAGCTAGGTAATAAAAATTAAAAAAAAAAAAAAAACACCAATAAAGAATTTTTACTTTCAAAAGAAAAGAAGTAGAAAAAATTTGAATGCAAATGAGATTGTGGGAGGATTTGGGGAAAAGGGGAAAGAGTAATTGTATCTACGTTTTGGGAGGTTTTCTCCCCAAAAAGGGGAGACCTGGCAGCACTTTTCTCTGCAGATGCAAACTGATCGGTGAAGCTTTATAAATCCGATGGGCGCGTGGGCTTGACAACAGGTGATAGGAAGAAGCTTCGCTCGTGCCGTTCAAAGCCAACCGTAATACCTTGGTTAGAAGATGACGCTAATTGGATGCTCGATTTGTTAATCCAGGCAACCATATAACGATCCGAGTGGGAATCGGTACCGGCCCGGTCGTCGCCGGAGTCGTCGGCCAGAAAATGCCTCGTTACTGTCTTTTCGGCCAAACTAAACAGTTAGCCGCTGTCATGGAGAACACGAGCCAGCCGATGCGGATACTTGTATGCCAGTTGACAGCGGATTGCCTGCCTAGCAGCTACGTCGTTTCTTTCAAAGGCTTCGTGATTCATCAGAAATTCAGTACGTCCGTCAATTTTCATCTTGAAATATCTCTGTCGATTTTGATTCGACGAGTGTTTTCACAATCATGAATGTCATTATCATGTTTAGTGGGAATGAGGACCTACTGGCTTGTCGGAAAGACGGAAACACCGGACGAGCCGTCTTCCACTGGTGAGTAACCTCATCTGAATGCGATCGATACCAATCCGAATGAATGAATGATGGATGAATATTATACGAGTTTGGATTCTCTGCAGATTGGCTCTTCTGAGAAAAAAAGTTTCCGACCCCTGATTACGAACGCGTTTCTGTATAATCAGACTTTTTCGTATTTTTTTCCCAATTATAATACAAACGATCGATGGCTAGAGGACGACATGTGTTATAAAATTTGGCTGGTTTTTAGGAGAGTGAAAAAACGTTTTAAAAATAATGGGACAAATAGTGTTATGAAGAGTGCAGAAGTGGGGCAACCTGTGATATCATGCTATGTAACTAAGATAGTAGCTCAATTCAGGAAAACACCTTGATAACACTTGTTGCCGACAAGAATGGTATAACACATGTTGTTTAAGCGGGAATAATTCATTCCCAGAGCTACCAACAAAAAAAAAAAAAAAAAAAAAAAACTGAGGCGACCACGAGATTTGGTTTGAAATTCTGAATAAAAATCATCCAAAACATCAAAACCCATTTTTTTCATATCACATGTTGTCCTGTAGCCATCATTAATAATATATAATATTAATAGGGGCGTTTTATAATCACAACCAAATTTATAGTATAGAATAGTTATAGTGGGTACATAAATATATTATATAGTGCATAGTACGATGAAAATGTTTTACAAATTCACCTCCGTTCCGCCTTCCTCTTCAGACAATCGCAATACTTTCATTTGCTGTGTAAACATGGAAGTAAAGAAGTATTGCACTTCACCTTTCTCAAATTCTCGCAATCACAAAAACTACTTTTCATAAAAATGATATTTATGTAATAATATATGCGTACCACAGTGTCTTTACATGGGGCTCGAATGTTGAGTGAACATTCTTGTTCTTTCTTGCATGAATGAGGCCTCATTGGACAGAGTCTCCAGGCAAAGACAGAACAGTGTTGCCACCATTAATTGTCCCTTCGGGTTTGTTGAATTGTCGTTTTCCAACAGTAAAAATTAGGCCTGTTGACATGATTACGCGAAATTGCATCATATTAATTTGTAACTTACCACGTTTTTCCATATACTTAGTACCTACCCAAATCAGTTAGAAAGAATACGACCACCGCATTCTGTTGAGAGATATTCGAACAACTGAAAGTATCTAGATACTACATAGGTACCACGTTATTAAAAAAAAAAAAAAAAAAAAAAAAAAACCCTTGTGGGGCGCATAGATCACACAGTACTTCCATGTTTGATTCATCGTCAGTATTCGTTGCTCGTCACTCATCGTTACAAATATTAAAAACCTCCAGCGTTAAAATAAATTTATTTCTGATACCAGTAGAAGATGCTCGCAAAAAAACCTCGCTACGTTTTTACCTCCGCTCACTCAACATGAGTGTTCTGCATACAATTAGGCGTTGGCGAGAATTCATTTTGTTCGAAATTGTAGCGATGCATAAGAAGATAGCGGTGCTCGACTATAGCAATCGTCTGCGGGTACAGGTCTTTCGTCCTTGGAGGGAAACGGTCCGGCCGATCGGGCCCTATAAAAGCTCTACGCTATGCAAGCGGAAAGAGGAAGAACATTCGATTTTTCACATCGTCCAAATTTATGGTCGTCGATTTCAAAAATGGTCCGTATGGCCAATCTCATCAGAGGCTGTAGCAGCAGGGGAACGTGCTGTAGCGGCGGTTCGTTCTCCTGGGGCGCATGTGCCGCCCCGCTTGTCCAACAGACGGAGCGCGAGGAGGTCATTCCTCTACACCCGCCCCACGGGCACCTCCGCCTCGTAGACTTTGCTCCGCTAACGTTCAGTTCGAGTTCGGTTTCAGCGAAGGTGAGCTCTCCCACGCCGCCTCCGTGCCCGAGCGGTTTATCCCGACTCGTTCAGTCGGTCGCATCAATCGGAATAATTTTTTTTTTTTTTTCACCGGATCAGTACGGAAAAAAACACGGGCACCGACCAGTCGACTGCCTCCGACGCGTAAGCGCCGCCGTCATGTGAATTCCGGCGGCGGCTCCTTCTACATCACCTCTTCCTCTTCCTCCAGAACCTCCTTGGAAACCGAATTCACTTTCAAGACGATGGGAATCTTACTCGACACCGTGTTCATCGTCATCATCGTCTACTCGACGCCAATTTCGACTGTTCAAGGTTCAAAAAAAATTTCAAATTTCCGAATATTCCTCAGAATACCCGAGTTCGATAATTGAATGAAAGTTGCCGACGAAAAATTGATCATATCTCGTCGGCAGAAGTACGCGCACGTGTCTGTCCGAACAAGCACGGATAATATAAAATGCACCGTCGACACATGTGCGCGTTTGTGCACGTTTGTGCAATACGCTCGAACAGTTGGTTGATCAATTTCGAATTTTGAATTTCCCGATATAAGTTCATACGAATGGTTTATAATTAAAAAAATATATTATTACTATCATCAAACAATCTAAACACGAGCGTTGTATATTTTGAAACTCAAGATATGGATAGAGGGACTAAAAATGGACGAAAGTGAAAATCACTCGTCCCTTTATAAAAGAGATAAAAAATGTTCAAAAATATTTTTTCCCACTTCCATCGAGTCGATCGCGAGTTCCGTTTTAATTCGCCATCAACTATTGTGCGCGCTGATGGAACGAAACTATCGACGATCTATTCTTGAATATAATTTTCGACTAGCAGTTGATGACTTGAATATCGTTCGAACGGTTGTCCAATGAATTGATCGGAAATATTACGGTCGTGAAACTGGCGAGTCACTGATCGAATTAATAAGAGTGAGATTTCTTACAGTTGGACGCTCTCATTCGGAACCGATTTGCCATTTAAATCACATCACTCATATAAACAAACTCGCTCATAAAAATAGTTGACCGTTTTGGTTTATTATTCAATAATAAACCATTGTAATCGCCCAAGAAAATGTTTTTTTCTAACCCCACCTCAAAATTTGATTTTTTACAAACAAAAACGCTGCAAATGATTGTACAGTGGTTTATTATTCCCTCGCTTCAATAATGATTTAAGAAGATTATCCATTTTTATTTTTCTCAATTTCCTAATTATAATCTGAATTTTTCGCCCTACGGTATAGTTGAAGAGAGTGTTCGATGAGCATTCCAACGAGTATAGAACGATTTTTATAGCTCCGAAACCTCTCAAGTTATAACCTCATGCCAAATTTATGAAAATCTCCCAAATTCGACACAAAAGCTCGAGAACCAATAAAGCTATCGACCCCACGATGGTCTCATTCGTTTCAGCGTCCAAAAATCTATAGAAATTGATGCAAAATACACCTTTTTCTAAAAACCCTTGGAAAATACGAATTTTCTTGGGCCATCACAATGGTTTATTATTGAATACTAAACCAATATTATTGAATAATAAACCAATCTTATTGAATAAAACCAATATTATTGAAAAATAAACCAATATTGAATATTAAACCAAAAAACAATAAATCGTGTTTCAGTTTTTTTATTATTTTCTAATACTCGATTCTCCCATTCTGCACCGTCAGGGAGTGTTTTTCCCAGTAGATTTCCTCGTTGCGACCTGGAGTTTTTCACCGCTGAATTCGGCAAGAGAGTTCCATTATTTTATTTTTTTGCCTTTCAAGGAGCTGAAAGCCTCTATTCCTCGCGCAGCAAAGGGCTCGATTTTTCTTTCTATAATTTATAAGATTAGTTTAAGGTCACGACAATTTTCAGCGAACATTTTCTCCGCCCTCAATTTCTACGGTTCGAGAAGAAGAAATCCGTTCATTTAATTATTTTAACCGCGCCCTTATTTTTAATTATTCTCTTCCCTCTTTACTCTTCTTTTCTCTATCGTTCTTCCTCCACTTTCTAAGGAAGAAAGCGATAAATACTCTTTCAATGGTCATAAATAAGAAGGATATTAACTCGCTCATTGGGCCCTAGACAAAGCCGATCGTTCATTGTGAACTGCTCATCTATTAAGATCCCAAGCAGCTCATTCAATCTCAACACACGCCGACACGCACATAGATAATGCGAAGCCGCGAGTGCGAATCGTTCTATAGTTAACCGGCCGAAAAAGCGAATCTACACGCTTCTTTGTTTTTATTTCGCTGTTGTTTTATTATTCGATAATAACCGTTCCAATCGGCCGAGAATTAAAACTCGGTTCACCCCGTCAAAATTTAATTTTTCACATATCAAGGGCGCGTAGAATTTTACGTAATATTTTTTCAATATATTCAAATTATTTTTATATTTCTCAATAATCTAAATGTTAAATTATTTGCCTAACGATACAGCTTAAGAGTGTTTTGCAAGCATTCTATCATGCAAAACATCACATTTGATCCTAGTGCTAGTGAAGTTTCGCCAGCGGGGGTTAAATTATTCTTGGAACCTGCTGTATCGACGTCCTCTTCCGCGGAATTTAGGATTATTGTTATTACAGGATAAGCCAACAGTGCGAGGAGTTTCTCCCCAGGCGGAGTAAAACGTCTTCGGGCGTTCCGTAACTGGGGTCCACTTGTATTGGGGCTGGAGAGCCCTCAGCGTCTCTCCAGTACACGTCTGGCAAGCGTGCGAGTGGATTAATAGACACCCAAGCTAAGGGACCGTATCCTTCGAGCCCTGAGGGCTAGGGGCTCGGAAAGCGGTAGCGAACAGAGCACAGCTGTTCACGGGCCAGAGACCATTCTGGCCTGAAGGGGTGGAGCACATCGTGGGTACCGGTGTGCTCGCCCCAAAATGGGACCACGGGTGATGGGAGCCCGAGGCCACCGATGCAGCGTCCACCCCCCGGGGCAAAGCATCACCGGTCTTCCCATCGCAGAGGTTGGCCTTCGTGGGGGCTGTGGTTGCCATACCCCAACTGGAAGGCGATAGCTGACCAGTGGTGGGGAAGGGAACTCTATGAATTCCCGGCGTGTGAGTTACGTGTATATACAATAACTCGGGAGACCGGCCTGCATGGCCGGGAGTGCGAGCTGGGACGCACGACTCAACCCATAGCGCTTCGGCAAATGGGGTACTTCTTCGGAAGGTAGTCTCCAGAAATGGAGATGGAACCCCTGCGGCTTGCCGTGGGGGAGGAGGTTAAGAACATGAAGTTCAGGCACTCCTTAAACCAGCCATGCTTGCATGGAAGGCTCGAAAAGTGCGAGGAGTTTCGGGAACAAAACGCATTTTTTTTCTCAGATAAGCTAGACAGCTCGACTATCATATTATATCTTAAAACCCTTTTAATATATTTATTCGAAACATATTTTTATTTATGCAAAAACTACGATTGTCCATTTTTTTTATCGCTTGTGCTTCTATTTTGACGTCGGTTTTCACTATTCGTTTTCCAATAGTAGTTGTTATGTGCGTCTTATTAAATAATTTTCCTGAGATTACTAGTGAGACTAATAAAGGGAAAAGATAAACTCAACGCCGGGCGAGCGAGCTGTAATGGCAATGCCGTGGATTGATATTGGTGCTGTGAAAAACCTCTTACGACCCGTTCGAAGTCAACTTCGATCCTGCAGTATTCAATTTTCAGAGCGAGCCGAGTTGTAGCCTCAAGGGCGATCAATTCATGGTCCGGGAATTCGTAATACCGTCGGTGTAAACCGGGGAAGGAATGATACGAATCAGGTATAAGGTGAATCCAATCTAACGAGCGGCATGCTCCTTTTAGACTACTAGGGAAACGATTTCCCAAGAAAACGGAAGGTGATATAAATCTCCTGAACCATAAAACTAGAGAAGGGCTACTTACAGGAGCGCACGGGACTTGGATCGAGAAAGTGGATGAATGAGTGAGAATCCGAATGAAAATAAGGGCTCATCCTAGTTACATTTTCAGCGGTGGTAAAAATAAGCCCTACGTGCGAAAGCTGATATTGGTGGTAAACAAAATGTCGGAGGAAATAACTTACTATTCAATCAGTTCAAGAAGTCGTATAAAATACCAAATAAATTCCTACCGTGAGTCGACTTATAAAAACGAGAAGAAGCGCTAAGAGAGTATCCTAAAATATTGGCGATTAAGACCTGACTCATCGACAATCAGGTAGAGCTAATAATAAGATCGAGAAACTCAACGCCGCATCGGTATTACAACACAATATTGTTAGGTACGGTAAAAACTTGCTTAGATAACCAAAAAACAAGAAAAATGCACGAAATAGGTTGATATACCGGATTTTGGTGAGTGAGCCAAATAACCAAAAGATAACTTTAATAAAAGCTTAGATTAAAAAAAAAAAAAAAAAAAAAAAAAAAAAAACAGTAGTTAGATCACGCAATACTTCTATTTTTGAGTCGGGAACAGGTATAGCCAATTATATAATTAAGAAACTCGTACGAAGACCGTAACGTTAGTTTAAAACAACTGTTACCTATTGAAAAACGAGCCATGAGACCCAAAAACAGAAAAACGCACGAATCAGTGAGTAGGTTTTTTTTTATCGTTTAATGCCGAAAATTAAAATGATCGCATCAGGCTTTTTCGCTTGCTGAAAAAGGAAATGGAGAGAGTTATGGAGATGGTCTGAAAGAGGATTGAGCTAAAGAGGCCAACCAAAACTTGGCGAATCGTTCGGCGGATGAAATAAACGATAAGCGAAGTGAAGTTTTTGAATCTGCTCACTAATTTAGATTCAAACGATCTCGAACAAGGATTTCGGGCTGTTCCGTTCCAGGAAATTCCATATTGAAGCTTTGAATGAAGGTTATTCAGATTATTCGAGCAATTGGAAACGAGCAATTCATAATTCCGTTCACTTCCAAAGATCCGAATAATTTACAGGTTAGCGTAACATTTTCTCCGTTTGCAGCGTCTATTGAAGAACGCTGATGTATTTCATATTTCAGGGCGATTCTTCAACAATAGGGAATTTCCCGAAGCGGATTATTGACCCTTCTGTACAAATGGACAATGCCCGGAGCAAATCGAGCACGAGCGGTCGCTTTACGATTGTCAAACTATTGCATTTGAACCGAAAATCGCTGCAAACAATGGTTTATTATTCCTAACAACCAATGCTTCTCAGAACGGTTGTGCACGTTACCATCTAACAATAAATGGGAACTATAACGATTTGAATTAACTGTCCGAAACGACGAAGTTCAAATTTCAATTACCTGCCGATCTATTAGAATGTATCTGACGAGCAATTTTAATGAGAAAATAGGACGACTTTATTGGTTCACGAATTTTCGAATTTTATAATATTTTTATATTCGATCCGAACTAATTAAACTGAGCGTATTTGCTAATACTCGGCTTCTTCAAATGTAAAACCTGATATTGTGAGAAGGGTTTGAAATATTTTTCTCGGGCAGTCGCAATGGTTTATTATTGAATAAAAAACCAATATTGAATAACAAACCAATACCTTTCTCTCGTTACGCGATCGAACATTGGGCGTCCTATGCTCCGCGTGTGGGATGGAAATCTCAACTTGGTCTCGTGATAAATAATTCTCAAACCGCCGATATAAATGTTTTTTCAATTTCGTCGGCCCATTTGAGCACAGCCTTGTGGAAGCGGAAATAATCAATTTTCTGCTATCATTTAGCATGGTCAGTGTTTTTGTTAGATTCGAACTGCCGACCTAATTTTGAGCTGATGAGTTTCAAGTTCGAATGAATGTAATTTGAAAAATCCCAGCCCTGAGGAGAGCAATATTATTATTTTTTCTCTACATTAGTTATTTCTATGATTAAAAAAGCATAAAGATGTTAAATAAATATGTCGGTCAGTATAGCAAAAAACGCTGCAAATGATTCTACAGCGGTTCTTTATTCCTTTGCTTGAATAAAAATGTAAGAAGACCGTCCATTTTTAATAGTAACTATTCTGAACATTTGTGAACGTTTCTACCAGAAAACAGATTTTAATCACTATAAGGGGGAACTCCAACTATGGTAATTTAAATCATTTTATTTTTATTAATTTTCTAATTAAAACTTACCGAAATCAAGAGGTTCTCTTCGCGACGGTTTATATGCGAACCCTTCGCTAGCAACGCTTCAATTACATTAGGCATTGAGGTAGCGAAAGTAGAAATTTTTCATCCCATTTGATAATAGACGCTGACAAGACCATTGCGATTGAAAAATTTCGATGACCATTGACAAAACCTTTGAGAACGAGTTGCGAAATATTGGCGCACTGCTGGCGAATCCAACTTTATTCGATAGATGGGAGAAATAATTTCGCATCAGGTTTGAATAATTTTCCGTGGAAAATAATTAGCAGGCCTCTGTTCAAATTCCGAGATGAAACTTTCAAGTGGCGGGAAAATCCGGTCTACGCTCAGCCAATTAGGGTCGCTTTAGTGTTCCGCGAAATTTATACGCGTTTATCACGATAACTTTTTAAGCGATCGGGATTGAATCTTGCGCGTTAGCGGTGGCACGAAAATTCGTGACAGCCCATTCAGCAAAGTAAGTCAGCTGAAACGATCGGCTTTTGAAGATTTCGCCAATTGTTCGACACGATACAGGCAGTTTTCAGATATCCATGATATTTAGTTACTCTATCACACAAACTTGGATTCTTCGGCAGTACCTAGAATTTTTCTTGTACAATCCACAATCCTTGACCGTTGAAAAAAATATTAATTTTTATAACCTATAAAAATCAAGAAAGAACTACGAGCGATCATATCTCGGAAGTACTGTGCGTTTATCGATTCAATAACGGCTAATTTTGCAAATTCATTGGGCACTTCACTTCCCCCAAATTTACTTCCGTACTGAATTGACTTCTAGAACGACCCCTTAAACCAGCGCTGGGGTTAAATGAGCTTCTGTGTAAAATTTGAGCATCATGTGCTATTAAGAACTAGGAGAGAAAATTGTTCCTCCATCGGTTAAAATTATTTGGTCAGTTGAAAAAAAAAAATAAATAATAATAATACCTAATGGATGTATGAAATGCGCATGAGTAGGTACGTAATTTCGCAGGTACTAAATTTTTATCCGTCTTGGAGAACAGAAAAAAGGAGCTCCTTGAAGAAAAAAAAATTCACGACTTTGAATATAATACAAATACATAATACAATAAAATAGAGCAGTCATGAAGTACGCTAAACTTACAAAAGAAAAAATTACTTGATTAGATAAGATTACTTAAGATTAGAGATATAATATTATTATTATTTTATAAAATTATAATTTTGGGATATAAACAAATAAAGTGATCTTATGGTTTGATAGTTAAATAGAGAATTAATTATTATAAAAATAGGATTTTTATTACAGAATTAAAGAGAGGTAATATTCTTAAATAAATTTATTTGTTCACTGAAATTGGGAAAATAATAAATAAGGAAACTCAAACCTAAGGTTTTAGGTAAAGGCAGAAAGAAAAAATAGAACCTAAAGCTTTAGGTAAAAAAATGATAGGAGTAAAAGGAAGATACTAGAAACTATAAAAAAAGAAAAAATATATGAGTACCTACCTATTAAAAAAAACTTAAATATAAAAATCAAGTAATCTTGTTTAATCAAGATAAGATAATCTCAGATAAAATTAACTAATAGTTACATTCGATTCCTAATCCTGCAAACCTAGGCGAAGATGCAAATGGGTTTTTCCGCAATACTCCTGAAGAGAGTTCCCACTAATAAAACATTCATCTTTCCAACACGACCCATTGTATTCGCGATTAGTCTCAGACAGAACAGACCAAAGTACTTACTTCTGAATGTCAACAGACAACAATAATTAAAAACCACCGCCTCTACTTTATTCTTCATCCTCCATTTCACCCTCTCTCTTTTTTAGCGTCACTGTTCAATATGTTCTATGAGGAGCGTCACCACGGCTTCTTTTCATCAACGCTTGTCTCATAATTTTTTTCTTTTTTGCTGTCAACCACCATTATGTAATTTCGAAACCAAGATTAATTAAACAAGAGTTAAAAAAAATCCCGACTATCATAGTCGCAGTGATACACGTTTCCCTCTTTATTATAGGTTGTATTATTATTAGTATTATTATAGGTGGAACACCGTAAATGTATGTTTGAATGGAGTTAATTTTACAATAGGAATAAATTTATTTTTGAAGTATATATTAATTCCCGTTTTTCTTTCTTTTTTCTTGTTCTGCAGGACGATCAGTAACCAGTTCTTCCTTTGGATTATCAAATATTCGCCGTTGGTTATCCCGACCAGCATTTCCTCTCTTTTAAAAGCATATATTAATATTGCAACTAGTTGTTTTCGCTATTATTAATAATAATTTCAAGAGTTGCAAGTGTAACGTGGAATATGACATAGAAAATGTATAATTTTATCAATGTTCTGCTTTTGAAAGGTAAGTAATCAGTTTTCTCTCGAGCTATTATTTGTAATAAAAAAATTATAAACCTTTGTACTTAATTGCCCTAGAAAAAAAATTCTAACGCTCGATAGTTTCAAGAAATGTTTTTCATGTTGATTGTCAGATGATTTGTTTTCATCTTTAGCTCACACACTGATTAGTTCCATGTTACGAGCTTTTTTGTGATCAAAGCAGTTTTTGTTAAAGTTACGGCCTTCGTACGAGTTTCTCGATTTTAGAATTGGTTTTACCTGTTACCGACTGAAACGCGGAAGTACTGCGTGTGCACGCCGCTGGTTCAGTTAAAGTAGTTCCTACTGTACGAAAATGTTCAAATTCGTAAGTCGCGAAAATTTGGATGAGGACAACAGGAGAAATGGTCCGGAGGAGCATTTGAAATGAACCGAGCGAACGAATAGGTCGTGACAATCGAGCGGAAAGTAGAACAATACGAAAATGTTCGTCGATCGGTGGATAATTTATTCTTTCGGCCCATTCATCGGCGAAATGTACAGCAAAGAGTTGATCCAGTTTTGAGTATCGTGAACGCTCAAATGTTTGGAGAACTTTCTGCCCATCGCGTTGTACTTCAGTGGCGCTGAATTCTGTTTAGATGTAATTAAGGGTGGAATACGGTTCTAGACCGAGCTGTTTGCGGCGTGAACAACTTGTTCGATATTATTTGAAGGTTGAAAAACAATCAGAGCGTATGCGAAACGGGCTGGACATCGTGCGGGCTGGGTTGAGCTGGCGGTGACGGTGGTTGGCTGTATCGAATATTGTTCCCCTCTCCTCTTCGTATGGGCACCATCAGCTCAACAGTATGTCAATTAGGAAATGGCACATTTCGAACAGAGCCGCACATCCGACCGTTGGGACATTCCGCTCCTCTGTTCAGCAAATCTCCTCTTTGTCATCCGTCATCATTCGTCACGTACAGACCCGAATCATTTGTTTGTTCGGCGAACTTAACCAACCGCGCCGTCCGCAGACGCCGAGGCGCCGATTTGGCGATTACAGGTATTGTGCGCTGCGAGAAACTATAGCTCGCCGTTTCGTCTGCCGGTAGCCGAGAGATGGATTCTGGTAAATATTGAGAGGGTTCGTACGTGAGATGGTTGGCGAATAAAAGAACCGAAAAACGCCGTACGAATTCCGCTTCGAGTTTCCGCGAGAAGAATGGCCGAAACCTTTCCGTATTCTAAAACACAACGCATACAACGGCAGCGTATGCGGCGGTAGTTGCTGCGGCTTTCCAAGCCGCCGAACGAAACCGAACTATTCACTGCAGCGACCACCATTCACCTCTGGAACCTCCGGCAATCCGTCTTCATTTTTGGGGGAAAAAGCTTCTCTCGCAAATACGTGAATAGGTTCCTATTGTGTTGCTTCGTTAGATGAGTGGAAACGCGAGGGCCGATGATGAGGAAAGGGAAATACAGCTGATGATGAAAGAAGCGAATGGAAAACGGACGAGGATGAGTGCGCTAGGGAGATGTAGGCGATTCTTTCGTATCAACGCGGACGCCCGGGGCGCGATGAGTGAAGTTGTGGTGGAAGTGGTACTTTGGCAATAAACCTCGCTTTCCCCAATCCGCTATCCACAAACCAATCCGCAACGATATCGCCGGGTTTACTTGGATCAATGAGCTATCATAAAACGCCGAGCACCACGTTATTGAAAAACATCGTCGAAGGATTATTTGTTTTTACAGGAAGGCAAAATCCTCGCTCCACTCCTACCGCAAAAAAAAAAAAAAAAAATAAACAGCGGTGTGCATAAATTACAAAAAAACAAAAACAAAAAAAAAACAGAAAACAGCGGTGTGCATACATCCCAAAAAAGAAAAAAAAACAGTCGTGTGCATAGATCACAAAAAAAAATAAATAATAATAATAATAAAAGAATAATAATGAAAAAAAAAATCAATAATGTGCATTGATCACAAAAAAAGGGAAAAAACAGTAGTGTGCATAGATCACAAAAAAAGGGGAAAAAACAGTAGTGTGCATAGATCACAAAAAAAGAAAAGACAACAACAAAAGACAGTGGTGTGCATGGATCACAAAAAAAGTAGTGTGCACTGATCACAAAAAAAAAAAAAAAAAACAGTGGTGTGCATAGATCACAAAAAAAGTAGTGCGCACTGATCACAAAAACAAACAGTGGTGTGCATAGATAACAAACAAAGAAAAAAAATAGTAGTGTGCATAGATAACAAAAAAGGGAAAAAAACAATCGTGTGCACAGATCACAAAAAAAAAAAAAAAAAAAAAAAAAACAACAAAAAACAGTGGGGTGAACAGATCACAAAAAAGTAGTGTGAATAGATCACGAAAAAAAACAGTAGTGTGCATAGATCACAAAAAAGAAAAAACCAGTACTGTGCATAGATCACAGAAAAAAAAAAAAAACAAACAACAAAAACAGTGATGTGCATAGATAACAAACAAAGAAAAAAAACAGTAGTGTGCATAGATAACAAAAAAGGGAAAAAAAACAATCGTGTGCACAGATCACAAAAAAAAACAACAACAACAAAAAACAGTGGGGTGAACAGATCACAAAAAAGTAGTGTGAATAGATCACGAAAAAACAGTAGTGTGCATAGATCACAAAAAAGAAAAAAACCAGTACTGTGCATAGATCACAGAAAAAAAAAAAACAACAAAAACAGTGATGTGCATAGATCACAAAAAAACAAAAAAAAAAATTCAACATACGATGTATAACTTATTTTTTAATTAAATTTTCGGCGTGTTGAAAATAAAATAGGAAAAATATCTGCGAACCCTTTTATATTGGAAATACCTCCATCCCGATATTGAACGGAAATTCGTGCGGAATCCTGATCGATTTTTCGACGGAGATAATGATGAATTCGGTCAGATTTTCAAGTACAGACGGACTAGCAAACGCTTTTTCAAAAGACGTCTGTGATGGACGGTGGACAGCTGATGATGGAGGAGGATGAGGGCGTTCGGTCGATGAGGAGCAATGCAAAAGATGGAAGGGAAGCAAATTCGATATTGGGCGAGGGTAGAGACCGGTACCTCTCTTGAGAGATTTGCCTTTTGCGTATCAACGTCTCTCTTCGTCATTTTTGAGCCTAAGGAATTCTCCTTTTAGTCGGATCTTATGAACCCTTTTGCTTTTCCATAGCGCAATAATCAGTTCCAACCCAAATTGAGAAAATGAAAAGTGATGTCATTAGGAAAATGTTTCAAAAATGACGGGAGAGCTGTAGCTTTGCAATTAGTGGTGATGTATTTTCCCTCCATACAATCGACTCGTACGGTTAAACTTCAACTGGACTGAACAATTTTTTATGTTACGGTATCGCGAATATCAGAAATTCTATCAAAAATAATAAAAATAAAAATAATAATAAATAATTCTACAAATTTTTCTACAATTTTGAGGGGGGGTTAGACGTTTTTTTTTCTTGGTCGATTAAAATGGTTTATTATTGAATAATAAACCAAAATGTCACATTTTCCGAGCCGACGAGCAACGTGCAACCTTGGACGTCTCTAAAATTAGATCAGTTTATCGAATTAATAGGATTTGCTAATAATCTAGCGACGTATTACCTTGGAGCAATGTCTACCGTAACAATTCACGTGCTCATTGATCAAATTAATGGTTAACTGTGTCTCAAGGAGTCGCTCGGCTCCAGAGTTCATTTGTTCGGTAAAGTTTCAAAGACAGGTCGGGAGCTCATAGCCTTACAGACCATGGTTCGCCTTTAGACTGCTCTCAATGTTCTAGTGGCTCCGAGTTTGAAACAGCAGAGAGGAGAGGCGACTTATCAAATACGTTTACACAGCGACAAGCTGAGGAATCAATCTCAGATATGGTCTTCGGCGAATAAGCTCTTGCATCTTGTCCTCACTCTACGATGTAATGAAGTTCAATCCGGCCATTCCATTAACAATGTTTACATTGAAGATAGATTGCTAGGCTTTGTTGGTGAATTGTTTCAATATCGCGCGCTCGTCCAGTTTCAATATCGGTATTGCTGCTGTTCCTATTGTGTATTAGTGAACAAGTTGCCTCCGATTCAGTCGATTACTTTTGCATTCGTTTTGGTCGAGTAGTGCGCAATTTATTTATTTATTTTTGCGTTCAATTTTGATTGGATTCCGGATTGATCAGGTTGAGATAATCGATGAAATTCAATCGTCTTCTACTTGTAATTAGCTTGTGTCATTATGAAAGTCCGTTCGACGTTAACAATTTTCTCAGCAGACTATAGCTTCATTTTTGAAAATTTCACCGAAAATCATTTTTGGGCTGAAGTTGGCGAATCGGTAGCAGGGCTTGATAGCTTTGATGGTTTTCAGGTTTTAATAGCTTCTATGAGGTATTTGCAAGATTTAGAGATATTTGGCATGATGATTCAATTATTAGTGGAGCTATAAATAACGTTTTATACTCTTTGGAATGCTCGACAAACACTCTCTTCACCTGTATCGGTAGTCAATTGATTTGACTTTTATTATCGGTGAGCAGTTTAATTCTACTTTGAATGAAGAAATGAGAAAAAATGAAAATATTTAAAACTAAATTTTTCGCCGCGGAGTTTGCCCCTAGCAGTTCCCATTCTGGTGCTAGGTACGAACGTCCAGAAGAGCTTGGTTAAGTAATTAGGGGAGGATCTTTTGAAAAATCATCTGAGGAGCAAAGGAGTAGTGAACTTCCTTTCAAAAATTTGCAGCATTTTGGTTTATTATTCAATAATGAACCATTGTAATCGCCCAAGAAAAAAATTTTCGAACCCCCCTTGAAGTTTGATGTTTTACGTTTCAAGGCATGTGGGACCCGAATACCTAAAAAAATTCTGTCCGTCCGCCGTACGCCGTCAACACATTTCTGACCAATCTATAAAAGCTAAATTCTGGAAATGTTCACAAAAAAATCAATCTTGGCCTGACAATGGCTCAATTCTTTAACCAAATCGCTACCTCGATTTTTAGGGTATTTTTGGGGGGTTTTGAGGGGGAGAAAATTCGTATTTTTCAACGTTTTCCAGAAAAAGGTGTATTCTGTATAGATTTTTGGACGCTGAATCGAATGAGACCATTGCGGGGACGCTTTGGTTCTCGAGTTATCGCAGCTTTTGTGTTGAACTTGGAAGATTTTCAGAAATTTGGTTGGAGGGTATAACTCGAGAGTTCCTCAAGTATCTGTCGAAATTGATACCAAATACACCTTTTTTTGGAGAACGTTGGAAAATACGCGTTTTCTCCTCCTCCAAAACCCTGTAGGGATTGTACGGTTAGGTTGGTAACATTGTCGGGTAACATTGTCGGATTGTGTAACGTTGTCGAGAGGTTTGCAGTTTCACGCCGGATTATGATTATGCAAGGTTACGTTCGTTTTATGTTGACCGATTTTCCGTTTTATGTTAATTAAAAGTGTTTACTTCGTGTCAAACGTTTATTACGAGGCCACCCTTACAGTTCAGAAGTGGGATAGAGCCGGTAATTGTCGAATTATTTTCGCGCGATCGGTTGTGTTGCGCGCGTTGGTGACGATGGCGAGTGAAAGTGAAAACGTGCAGTTCGATTCCGAAGATGTACCGATAACTCTCGAGACGGTCAGTGGCTTTAAAGTCGAAAAATTGAGAAGTGAGCTCTCTAAACGGGGCATATTATCGTCGGGGAAAAAAGCCGATTTAGTTTCGAGACTCCGGGCATGTCTAACGCTCGAAGACTGCCGAGTTGAAACGCAACGAAACAAACGGCCGAGTTTGCGTTCAACGTCTCCCGACGAGGAGGTCTCTGGAGAGATAATTAATGACAACGATCGGGTTAGTTCGGGATCGGCAACCGATAATGAGTCGACTTCCAACACGGACGATTCGCTAAATAAATCTGCTCGCTCATCTGTGCGCCGTCGAGTCGGACCAATGGCGAATGCAACTTTCGCGTTGACGCTCCGAGACATCGAGGGGACTATTCGCGAATTCGATGGTTCTCAGAAATTACCAATTGGCCAATGGATCGAGGAAATCGAAGAGGCGCAGATTCTCTACAACTGGAGCGATCTTCAAACGTTGGTTTATGCTAAGAAATCGCTCTGTGGTGTCGCTCGAAAATTTCTCATGAGCGAGAAAGGCATAACTAACTTCGGGAAGTTCAAGGACATTATGATGCGCGAATTTTCTGACAACTTCTGCGCAGCCGAAATTCACGAGACTTTGAAAAATCGTTCGCTAAAACAAGGGGAAAAGGCGTACGAGTATTTTCTTGATATGAGAGAACTGTCCAACGGAGTAATTGATGACAAATCTCTTATGCATTATGTCATCTCTGGCATAACTGATCCGTATGATAAGTCGCTGTTGTGTGGCGCTCGTGACCTGTCGGAGTTCAAGGTTAAGCTTCGTGTCTACGATAAGCTGAAAACGAGTCGCCGATCGGACAATAGTGCAAGACCCGAGCCGCGCGACGCTTCTAAGTTCGGGGCAAGGCCCACCGATAGCGCCAACATCGGTCGTGCCAGATTCGGGCAGCGATGCTACAACTGTATGGACGATGGTCATCGTATCGCTGACTGTCCAAAACCGAAACGGCCGCCCGGAACTTGTTTCCTTTGCGCGTCTGCTACGCACCGTATTGCCGAATGCCCGGAGAGGAAAACGGAAAGATTGCCGCGTCAGAATAGACCTTCATCGGAGATAAATCTTGTGGAGCCTACCGTCGCCGCACCGTATACTGTTCAGGTTCAGTTTACTAATTTATCGGAAATGCTAGGAGTAATCGATACTGGTAGTCCTTTCAGCCTTATTCAGGAACGATTTGTACCGAAATTAGAACGTCAGCCTTATGTGGGAGGGGTGAATTTGTTTGGAATAAATAGGTCACCGGTTACTATTGTCTGCGAGTTTCACGACAGGATAAAAATTCAAAATCATGAAGTGGATCTAAAATTTTTTGTTGTTCCGGATTACGTTATGGTACATCCTTGTTTGCTTGGTCGAAATTTATTTCACGACAGTAAAATTACGCTCATCATAGAAAACGATGACATTTTATTGAAAAAGTCAGAAGGTAAATTTTGCCAAGAATTGCTCAATATTGATGTAGACGTTTTGCCATCCGATAAAATTGAATTGGACATAGATTCAGAAAACGCTTCCGCTACTGTTTATAAAATAATCGAAAATTATTTAAATTGCCCAAAACCTTCCAAACCCGAGACAAGTTATCAAACAACCATAACTTTAAAAAAAGATGAGCCGTTTTATTATCAGCCGCGCAGATTGTCCGTGAGAGAAAGTGAAGTGGTGCGGGATACTTTAAAACAGCTGTTAGATGAAGGTATTATTCAACCAAGTCGATCAGCGTATTGCTCCCCTGTTTTGATCGTACCTAAAAAATCAGGTCAATTTAGGATGGTGATTGATTATCGCAAGCTGAATAAACTCATTTTAGTTAACGATCGGTTTCCGATTCCCTTGGTGCAAGATCATCTCGACTCGTTGAGGGATAAAAAGGTGTTCACGACGTTAGATTTGAAAAATGGTTATTACCATGTAGATTTGGATGAAAGTTCGTATAAATTTACCAGTTTTGTGGTCCCTTTTGGGCAATACGAATTTACCAAGCTTCCGATGGGGTTATCGTTAAGTCCTGCTGCGTTTGGTCGTTTCATTTCGTTAATTTTTCGGGACTTGATAGAGGCTGGTAAAATTAAGGTATTTTTTGACGATCTTCTGATAGCCACCTCGTCCGAAGAGGAAAATCTCAGTATTCTATCTGAGGTACTCGATCGTATGATTAGAAACAAGTTACAATTGCGGTTGGACAAGTGTCATTTTTTGAAACGAAAAATTGAATATCTCGGGTACTCGGTGTCTGAGGAGGGTTGTAGGCCTGGTGATGACTTAGTGAGAAGTGTTCGCGATTTTCCGGTACCGACTAATGTGAAAGAAGTCGAACGTTTCATTGGTTTGACTTCGTATTTTCGCCGTTTTATACAGAACTTTTCGCAACTTGCAAGCCCGCTATATGATTTGATTAAAAATAAACAAAATTTTCACTTTACAAATGATGCTCTGGATTCTTTTGACGTTTTGAAACAAAAACTTATTGAACAGCCATTATTGGCGATTTATTCCCCACTATTGGAGACACAACTTCACTGCGATGCAAGTGCGAAAGGTTATGGGTGTATTTTGTTACAACGACAACCTAGTGACGGAAAATTTCATCCTGTGTTCTTTTTTAGCAAGCGCACGACAGCAGCGGAATCAAAGTTTCACAGCTATGAGCTTGAATGCTTAGCAATTAAAGTGGCTTTAGATCGATTTCGTGTGTACTTGCACGGATTGAAATTTAAAATTGTCACCGACTGTAATGCTCTCAAGTTAACGCTGGAGAAGAGGGATATCAATCCTCGAATCGCACGGTGGGCGTTGACATTTCAAGAGTATGATTTTGAGATGGAGCATCGCGACTCGTCGCGGATGGCTCATGTTGATGCATTGAGCCGTGCGGTGTTAATTGTTGATTCAGAATTGGACACTGCATTGAGTGCAAAGCAACTTACGGATTCTACCATTAAACAAATTCGGGATGAGTTAGAACGGAGAGAGTTGCCGTTTTATGAGCTGAGAAACGGGCTAGTCTACCGTAAAATAGGAGGGGATTTGCGTTTTTATGTACCGGCCGAGTTACAGGACTCCGTAATTCGAACCTATCATGACTCTTATGCTCACGTCGGCGTTGAAAAAACTTGTGAATTGATAAAACGTCTCTATTGGTTTCCGAAATTGACTGAGTCCGTCAAATCCTATATTTCTAACTGTCTCAAATGCGTTTTCTATTCGCCAAAAACGGGTAAAGGTGAGGGTTTTTTGCATCCTATTCCTAAGGGTAATCTTCCATTTGCTTGCGTTCATATTGACCATTACGGCCCGTTATCCACGACGTTTCGAAAAAATAAATTTGTTTTCCTGATTGTCGATGCGTTCACGAAATATGTCAGCCTATTCCCTTGTCGCACAACCAATTCTAAGGAAGCTATTGCCCACATGCAAACATATTTCCGATTCTATAGTAAGCCTCAACGCGTAGTGTCTGGTCGGGATTCGGGATTCATTTCAAGGGAGTTTGAGCAATTTTTGGACGATCACAATATCATTCACGTCAAAAATGCTAGTCTGACGCCTAAGGCCAATGGTCAGGTTGAGAGGGTGAATAGATCTCTTACGCCGATGTTGGCAAAATTGAACACTGCTAACAACTGGGATTTGGAGTTGCCGCGGGTGGAGTTTGCACTAAACAATACTTTTCATAAATCGGTTGGTAATACTCCGAGTCAACTTTTATTTGGAATTCACCAGAATGGAGATATACCTGATAGCTTGAAGGAAATTATTTCCAATGATGCTCCTGAAGATCGTTCTCTCTCAACCGCTAGGGAAAAAGCCGTTCTCTGTAATTCAAAATGTCAGGACTACTCGAAAAAACATTATGATACCAAGCGCAAGGATGTTCACCATTACGTGGAGGGTGACTTAGTGGTCGTGACTCATAAAGATAGTACTCCTGGAGTCAATCATAAACTCATGAGAAAATTTCGCGGCCCTTATGTAATCAAGAAAATTTTACCCAACGATCGATATCTAATTGAAGATTTACCTGGGTTTCAGGTGTCACGAATTCCGTATGAGGGTGTAGCTTCACCTGACAATATGAAACCCTACTCGTGCAACTAAAATATGCCTAGAATTCCAGTGTTGAGTGTTCTCGGTCATTGTCAATATTCGATTCGAGTCATTGTAATAGTGCAAATTTGTTTTTTTTCAGTATTCTCATACTATACCTATTCAATTTGTATCGCATCCTCTTCTTTGCAAAGTGTATACTGTTCCCACTTTTATTTCATTGTGTTTCTTAAATGCGTTCACTGTGCCGTGTTTTGAAGTAAATGTCTTCTTTTGGCTCCTGTTTGGAATTTTGACTTTCTATTCGGTTTTTAGTGCTATTGTGAACTTAGTTAATCCTTTGATACGTTTGCTATTGTTTATAATTTCTTTTTCCAACTTGTCATTTGATAGGGCTATCGTCAGAATGGCCGAATTGTAGGGATTGTACGGTTAGGTTGGTAACATTGTCGGGTAACATTGTCGGATTGTGTAACGTTGTCGAGAGGTTTGCAGTTTCACGCCGGATTATGATTATGCAAGGTTACGTTCGTTTTATGTTGACCGATTTTCCGTTTTATGTTAATTAAAAGTGTTTACTTCGTGTCAAACGTTTATTACGTGGCCACCCTTACAACCCCCTCAAAATATCCTTAAAATTGAAATAGCATTTTGATTAAAGAATTGAGCCGTTTTCAGGCCAAGATCGATTTTTGGCGAAGATTTGAAGAATTTAGCTTATACAATAAATTACCATCAATATTGTATTTGTACCAACGTTGCGGTCTTTGAAAAAGTTATTTTATTATTGGTTATAAAACTGCCCACTCAAACACTGAAGTAATGGGTGATCTATATAATATTCATATTCGCGTTCGAAGGCCTCACAACTCGTAGTTGGAATAGCCGAATCATTTGCCAATTGATCAAAAAAATATTTCATTGTTCGGCTGTCAATCAATCCACTTCTACACCTTTCAGTCGAGAATATATTTGAAACTGTCTATTTTGTGGATCAACATAATACGGTAAATAATTCGGTACTTTCCATGAAACGAGGGCGCGTTTTCGGAAATTCTTTTACTAAATTTTCTATTCCCTCTGGAACCTTCGGAACAAATGTTGGTATTATTTCTATATAAATACCATCTTTTGTGTTCGCATATCGCTTCTCGAAAACGATGAACAGTCGTTTTCTAGTTCAGGATTCACATCGGACCGAATTCTTCCCTTCTAGATGAGGCCCAACAAAGTTTGTTGACTCCATTCTTGCGATATCTCCCGCCAGAGAGGAAAGTAGAGCGAGGGAAAAGTTTGATAGGCGTACAGTACAGTCGGTAGTATCTGACTTTCTTCTTGTTCTTCCGCTTCTTTACCATATCCAAAGGCGCTCAAACAGACTAAGCTAAAGAAAAAATGCCCTTTGCATTGGCTCAACCTTTTAGACGAGAATATCGTCCGCTTACTTTTCATTCTTTACTCGAAAGTTGCGGATTGCAGAGATTCAAGAAAGATTAAGTCGAAATCGCATCGACCGCATAAACTCAAGGTGGAAGTCAGCTTAGATATTATGTGAGAGCAATGGGGAAGACGCCTATTTTTTATTTTCGTTCCTAACGGCCTGAATTCTGCTATTTGGTGTCAGCCGAAGAGGGAATGACCAATTTTTCACGAAAATTGTGAGTTTCCGCGGAGAAAATCGCTAAGGAAAATCAGCGGTTTGAATAAACGCGGAGATGTAACTCCAACCGATTGAAGTAACTCCCTAGAGCGCTCTGCAGTCGGCTGAAAGACAGACAACAACAACAAGACGGTCATTAAGACTGGAGTCATGCTAAATCGAGTAAGTGACGCTAACTTCACTGCTACTTGTTATGTTTTTTTAATCGTCGACTTAGTACCGCCCGGAATGCCTCGTAAAGCAAATCAATTGCTGAGGGGGGTTTGGTAATCTCACAGCAACCTCAAATTATTGCTCCCAATGTTACTTTATTCATCGAAGATACAAGCGCTAGTATCGACATTCACGTTCAACGGACTAGTTATGACGTAATAACTATTCATTTTTCTTTCTGTAGGTTGAGGGGGAGAAAAACGAGGCGACCTCTTCTCCATTTTTTATTCAGCCGAGTACTTTCGCCCGTTCGGGCTTCTTCAGGGCATTATAGGACCAAGGGTACCTATGGCCCATGTACTCCCTATGACCCCCTATGGACCCCCTATGGGGGCCATAGGTACCCTTGGTCCTATAATGCCCTGAAGAAGCCCGACCGGGCGAAAGTACTCGGCTGAATAAAAAATGGAGAAGAGGTCGCCTCGTTTTTCTCCCCCTCAACCTACAGAAAGAAGTAATGCGACCACCTGGAGAAGAAAATATTCATTTTTCGTTCAAAATCATCGGTTTTCATTAGCGATTTTCTCCGCGGAAACTCACAATTTTCATGAAAAATTGGTCATTCCGTCTTCAGCTGACACCGAATAACAGAATTCAGGCCGTTAGGAACGAAAATAAAAAATAGGCGTCTTCCCCATTGTGAGAACAAGACACGATATAGATATCGAGGGATTTACCGGGAAAAAGCCCTCAATTTCCCACCAAAAACCATTCTATGGAGCATAGCTTTGAATAAACTCACGCCTCTGTCACTCGTTCTAGACACCTAACCGAGCTAGTCGATTCCCCGCGGTTGAGGTTTGACGGAGGACAATTCGCGGCATCTGAAGCCACTCACCCGAGCCGTTGCGGGAAGTGAGGCGAGCGAGGCGGCGAGCAAATGTCAGAGTGTGAGCACTTGAGCGAGTGTAGAAGTGGAGAATGAAATGTGTACGGCGTGCAAGCATCGTCTACGTTCGTGTGTGTTCGGTGAAGAGGACGTCAAGTCGCCGTCGTCACGTCTCAGCACGTCTGCGTCTACTAATTCACGCCTTACGCGCCGAGAAGCCGTCGTTCCATCTCCTTTCCAACCTCAGCGAGTCGTTGCCTATCGCGGATGTCTGAAGTAGATTTGTGGCGTGAGAACTAATTATTCGCTAATAATAGTACCTAAATTTTTCAGCGAATAAAACGGTAAAATAATGTTGTAAATGGAAAAATAAACCCGACGAAGTGCAAAAATAATTATCACGCATTGCACTCAAGTCAAACCGAATAATATAAAAGAGCAGGAGAAAATGTTTTTTTTTTTCTTTTTTTGGAAATTCGTAATTTATTTCAAGTTGGGACCGATATTGGAAAAAAAGTTAACTTAGTATGATGATGCTACTCACCTTTTTTTATTTATTTATTTTTAATTTATGATTTTATCTTAATTTTTCTCTTGGGTCAAGCGAAAAATAGAAAAAGGGAGCTAAACTGGATTTTAGATTAGTGTTTATGTCATGTAAAAATGGGACATCGTTTCTATTGTGGACGGAAGAAAATGTTTAGTTATTCAACGACATTTTTTCGTCTGACAATCCGTAAAAACGGTTGGGAAATGGATGGGTACATTTCTCGCGAAATATAGGACAATTCGATTATTATTTTTTATATTGTTTGTCAAAATGTCATAGTTTTTCGATCCAGATTCATCTAGAAAATGGATTTCGATCAATATACTGCTGCAAAATCTTCAAGTGGGGGAAAAAAATTATAAACGCCAAATCGACGAAGTGCTGGAATCGTTCTTCGGTTAGTTAGATTACTGGAGTGAATTCGTGCCTGAACTTTGTCCACTGTTACACAGGTTTTGCGCAAAGGGGTAGAATGGTAATGGACTTCAGCTCGGCCAGCTCGTCTTTGCGCTAATTGGCCCCTATAGGGATTGGGGTTTAAAAAATGCCGGTCTTTGTAGCTAGCCGACCAGTTTCCTTTTAACGTAACTAGAAAGGAGAAGAATCGATAGATGACTGAAAGAAGATGGAACCTTCGAAAAAAAAAAATAGTGGAGAAATTAATCAGCTACGTCTAGCTATTAGAAAGCTCGACGGGAAAGTTGAAACTGTGGCGAAATTGCCGTGGCACTGTCGAAATCATCGAGAGGTCTCGGAGTGCAATATAGTTAAATTCGTACCACACGCGTGGGAGAACTAGCGAGAGGTCATTTGGTCAGGAAACGGTACGTCGATAAAGTCAGTTATTTAAAGATCCAACTGCTTGATGCTTACAAGGTTAAAATGCTGCAGATGATATTACATAGGTTTATTATTCCTAATAGCCTTTGCTGCTGTTACAATTTGGGAATTTGATAATTTTACCCGCGGAAAATTATAATGAGGTTTCTCTCAAAAATTGTTTCCGCAAGTACTCCATGGAAAGAATTTTAATTTTCTAATTTCAATTATTTTGAACAGTTCTGTCATTTTAATTTTCTAGTTTCAATTATTTTGAATAGTTCTGTCATTTTAATTTTCTAGTTTCAATTATTTTGAATAGTTCTGTCATTTTAATTTTCTAGTTTTAATTATTTTGAATAGTTCTGCAATATTAATTTTCTAATTTTAATTATTTTTAAAAGTTCGTTATTTAAGTTTGTTATGACAAGCAGATAACGCTCGGTTTTTCACGTTGATAACCTTATTATTGAGTGATTAACGTACTAATCGAATAATCAATTTATTAATCAATCCATCCAACCAAAGTCTAGAATAGTCATTAGTCTAGAATATCAAAATTTCTCCTAAACGTCTAGTAAATTCTTGTTTCGTGTGAATTCTGTATACGGTTGATATATGTGGCATTTGATAATTTGTTCTCTCGTGGATACATATGAAGAGTATTATTATGGACAAACGAACTTCTCAGATCAGTACAAGTCGTGCAGACTCTGGACAAATAGGTTAGCAATCTGCCGACCCAAACAACTGCACTTTATGCACGTCTAAATATTTTTTGTTACAGTTTTAAATAGTCAAAATATTTTCAATAAAGTTCAAAATATTTTTTCAATATTTCAAATTTTTTTTTCATAAAATATTTTCCAATATTTGTTTTTATATTTTAAATGGTAGACACCTTCGCAAATTACTTCATCAGTGGCGTGGAACGTTCGCGACCTTCGGAGTGCTTTAGTGACGACCTTTGAGCGCTAAGATTAAATTGTATCCTTGGAAGGATAAACAACCTTCCTCGAATGTGTACCTACTCTTTGTGTAGGGAATGTTGCACTTCGCTCGAAGCATCTACAGTTGGGGGACGTTCAATGTAACGAGCACTTTATCAATTCAAACACAACTCTCCTCGCAGAAACCAAACAGCCAAAGTAAACGTTCGTCCGGGCGATGAAGAAATTTACAGATTAAAACCAATTATGGAATATGCCGTAAGTGTAACATCATGCGAAAATTGGATCATTTTTCTTGGGAGACCCAAAAAATAGAAATATTGGAACGTTACTTCAACGATAGCAAATTAGAGTAATTAATCCGCCATAAAGAACATTTCAAGCCGTTCAAATATTTTGATTTCACGTGGCCCGAAAAAATCAAAATACAAAAACATTGACGCCTATTTGCGGATGCACTAGGTTCGTGATATCCAAATTAGCCAATAATAATTTCGCACGTCCAACTTCTGTTAATTTTTTACCACAGACACAGGTTCAAAAAAATTTTGAGTATGATAGTACTATGAGTTTTCTCCAAATTTACCGAATTCTAAATTTCGCTTTTGGGGCGATCCCGATACTATCGTTTACTACGGAAGCATGGGAGCAAAAAAAAAAAACTTTGGGTAAATAAGCGACCAGGAAATTAACTGTTTCGCAAGATGAGTAAAAACCGTCCAGCCACAAATTTTCCAGGGACTTCAAAAATCACGGCGGGGTGGCCGAGTTATCTCGAAAACCGGGGCATTCCGAATATATATCGGGACATATGGAAACCCAGTTCTAGTAAAATATTTCTCTTTCTTGGGCGTATTTGCGATTAATCAGGCAGAGTAGACAATGGCAGTTACTGCAGAAAAAACCAACGAAAAATAATCGATTTGTCGTCCTCCATCGCCACGACCCGCTCTTTCATTTACCGTCTCTATTCAATAAATCCATCGTCTCGTATGTTTATCTTGTTTGTTTTTTCCACTGTCGACCATATTTAAATTTTAGATAAATTATTTCCATTATTATTATATAATTTTAACAATACACGAATTTTAAATCCTAAAAAAAAATCCATTTATGATTGTAATTATTTCGAACATTTGTGAACGTTCCCACCGAAAAACAGATTGACATTTATAGGGGAAAAAACTCCGTAGCAACTATTGTAATTTTAATCATTTTCATTTTTCTTCATTTCTAAATCAAAAGCTAAATTTCTTCAAGAACTCTCGAATTATACCCTCATGCCAAATTTGTGAAAATCTCCCAAATTCGACACAGAATCTGCGATAACTCGAGAACCAAATATGGAGGACTATTTTTTGTTCAAAGATTTGTAATGTTTTGTTATTTTGTCAATTAAAAAAAAAAAAAATTAATAAAAAAAAGAAAAACCATCGACCCCGCAATGATACAAAATACACCTTTTCATAAAAGCCTCCGAAAATACGAATTTTCTCCCCCTCAAAACCCCCCAAAAAATCCCCAAAATTGAGGTAGCGATTTGGTTAAAGATTGAAGGCCAAGTTTTTTTTTCTTGGGCGAGTACGGCGGTTTATTATTAATAATAAACCGAAATCCATGTACGTTCCTAATTGTCTTCATCGATGTCCATAAAAACGGTCGGATTCGCCGCTTCGTCGTGATAGGACCCAAAGTGTACAAGAATGGCGATGTAGACAAAGGGAGAACAAACCGCAGGTGCTAAGGCGGATGATACTATGCACTCACACGTGCCTCGGAATGAGCACGGCTTACGTAGCTCTCATTAGTATGCGCAGTGATGGGCCGATTCGATTGAGTCCGCAGGACAGACCTAATTACACCGATCATGGATTCCACACGAGACTTGAACGCTATCATCAACTACTGATTCTCCTTTACTCCGGTCGATAAACATTCAAAAGCAATTAAGCTAAGAGAATGGCATTTATACGTTTACGATGGAAACTGAAGTGAAATTTGGCTAGAGAAATGGATCATTTTCAGACCAAGAATGATATTTGGTGAAAATTTCGTGCATGTAGCTTTTAAGGAGGGAGGCATAATTTTTTTTTGTTGGATATTCAGATTGTATGTACCTTGAAATGTGAAACGGCAATATTTGAGAGGTTTTGAAAAAAATTTTCCTTTAAGAGAATTATCCAACTAAGCGATGAATTATTCGCCAAACAGTAGAAAGAGACTGTTCAACGAGCATTCCATCACAGAACGATTTTTATAGCTCTGCAAACTCTCGATCTACATCATCATACCAAATTTCTGAATTTCTCAAAAAGTCTACTCGAAAGCTGCGATAACTTGAAAACTATTAAAGCTATAAATCCCGCTATGGTCTCATTCGATTCAGCGTCCGAAAATACGTAGATATTGATAAATAATACAGCATCGTCTGAATTGCGTAAAATTGACGAATTTTCTCCTCCTCAAAACCCGTTTGTAATACTCTTAAAATTGAGATGGCGATTTGGCTAAAGAATTGAGCCATAGTTTTCTCAGAAAAGTGTGTGGCGGTCGTATAGAATTTTTGCTATGATATTATTATAATATAAATATGTTATAAGTATAATAATAATTATTATAACATTTTCACAAAATAAGCACGAGGGTATAACTCAACACTTCTTGGAGCTATAAAAATAGTTCTATACTCGTTGGAATGGTCGTCAAACACTTTTCAACTGCATCGTCAGGCCAAAACATTTACCTTTTAATATTTAGAAACATACAAGAAGAAAAATAAAAATGATTAAAATTACAATAGTTGCAACGGAGTTTTCCCCATAGTGACCAATCTGTTTTTCGGTGGGAACGTTCACAAATGTTCGGAATAATTACAATCATAAATGGATAATCTTCTTAAATCATCATTGAAGCGAAGGAATAATAAATTGCAATCATTTGCAGCGTTTTCTATGTGAAATAAACTTATGTATAATGTCTTACTTTTAGTCTAATTATTGTCGCTCATTATTTTCAGGTGAGTTAATAAGAAAACTGATAATTTTGTCAGTTTCTTCCTGAGGCAATGATCAAACCGGTGAAACATAGTAACCACTGCAGCGATTAGTATCGACAAGAGGTACGTTACCATTATCACTCTACGGAAAATAGTTTTCAATGTCGTTTTGTTAATTCGTTTTACATTTTTTCGCTACTTCCTGCTGAAGTTTTACCATAAGAACTTTGTTTTCCTTTTTCTCACAACATTGTGATTGTTTGGTTCGGAAACGTTTCTAGAATTCCCGTTAACCGATGACCATAGGCGTCGCGTGGACAATTATTTTGGGGGGCACATGCCAGAGATCAAAAATCTGGAATAATCTGATTCGCTCTGTTTTTTTTTTTTTTTTTTTTTTTTTTTATCTATAAGCCTATCTTTCTCGTTAATATAAAACAAAATTATTATAAACACTGTAAGCATTAATGATAGAATTTTTATTAAAGAAATAATGTATACAGACAATTATTTGAAATATTACTTGGCCGATTGTTTAATTTTTTTTTAGTCAATGAAATTATGAAGGTGTATGTAGAGAAAAAGTAGTTTTATGAATCCATATGATTATAATAACTGTTAGTTGAATGTGTCGAACTGTGAGTTGAATATAAAAATCATTAACAAAACTGGTTTTTTTTTCTTTGGATATATTATAACAATAAAAATTGAACGCTTCAATTAGTTGTGGGGGGGGGGGGACGTGCGCGAGCTAGAGAATCTAAGGTATTTCCTTATATCTCTCACCAATTGAGCACTCTTCAATCTCCCTTCCTTCTCTACTCGTGTTCTCCACCTTTATCCGACTATATATCTATACCTCGCTATCTCCCAGCTGCTGTCTTCCATTCTCGACTAGGAAGAGATAGAGAAGTCCTTGGGACGCCATCCAGCCGTGAATTAGCTGCAAAATCTTCCGGAACACAGGGCCAACTGTTGATTAAAGGCTCTGCTCCGAGCGTTCTCCTACCTGGAGGTTATTTATGATGAGTCCCATAAAGCAGCGTTATTTTATAAAGCCAAGGGGCGCTAAGGGCTCGGTTCTCTAGTAGACCTCGCCCTGCCCCTTGTTTACCGCTCTCGTTTCCTCCCTCAGCTGTTCGCACGGCAGCGCTCGCAGACAACTCAACCCAACGCAAGCAACTCATATCTTCTCAACGGTTTTTATTGCGGCGGGCACAAGCCAGGGAAGCCAACCAGCTTTGAACCCTCGTCCCATCTTGTCTTAGGCGTTGTACCGCTAAACGTTCCAAACCGGAGACATTCGTTTTGCAAATTTCCAACAGAATTGCGAACGTTCTTCGAACGCGCTTCGCTTCAGTTGGACGATACTTCAGAGGAGCGCTCTGGTGAATCGGAGTCTTTTAGAGCAATTATTGCCTATTTTATTTGAATCGCCTTCTGTATCGAACCGAGTTGGAATAATTTCAGTATGTAAAAATGATGAAAAACTAAGACTTTGCATGGAACTTTTGGTTTATTATTCAACATTATTGGTTTATTATTTAATAACATAGGTTTACTATTCTAATATACTAGGAAGTACTGCATGTGACCCCAATAATAAAAATCAAGCGATATTCAGCTGCCTTATAGAAAAATTTCAAGTCCTCCAGCGTTCAAATATATTCATTTTTGCGGTATATAAAAATCAAAATGTAGCGATTATGCTCTTGATAAAAATCAGGCATCATTCAATCGCCGACCCCAACATTTTAACACCTTGAACGTTCATATACATTGAGTTTTGCAGCCTGTAAAAATCAAAATACAAAACATGCACCAGTGAAATCGTTAAAAAGGCTCATAACGTGGAGGCACTGTATGTGACCCAATATACAAAAAATCTGGTGTTTTTTGCTTGCCATAACCTACATTTCAAGCCCTCAAATGTAGAAAAATATTGACTCTTATAGCCTGTAAAAATCCAAACAGAAAAAACTTTAAACCCTTATATCTGCAAATGCACTGTGTGTTTTTCGAATTTTGAAAAAACCTAATTTTGCTCATTCACTAGGAAAACATTTCCTGAAAATGTCGTTGAATTTCATTCATTTTTCAGGAAAATATGGCCATTTATGTCATTTTTTGACCACAAGACAGACGGACACACAGACAATTGTTCAGGAAGTGATTCTGAATATAGTTCTTTGAAAATTTCTTCCACCAGGACCTCGGTTCCAAATTCGACTTTTCTGACGATCTCAATACTTCCATTTACTACGTAAACATGGAAGTAAAAACATTTCAATAGGTAATTTTTGGATGATCAGTGTCCCACCGTTTCTCTTGTTTCTTAGCTAACACATAGCTTCTATCGATATTGAGCGTCAAATGGTAGTGCTTTGTCCTTATATAATTCACCTTATGATTTTCAATGGGCGCACTATTTCGAATACGTATCTGGTAATTGCTAGGTTCAATTCTCTATGTGTCTGCCAAGGGCGGTCAATCGTTTCCTTCTTAACAAGAAGGCAGCTTTCAAAAAGGCGAAGGAGCCATCGGGATCTTCCCTTAAGGAATTCGGAATGTGGCTGTGAAAAACGTGCTCCGCTAGCAGGCAACGCAGCTAACGTTGAAGTAAAGGTCGCGTCTCACCTTTTCTCGTTCCGCATTCTGTACGCCCACGTGAAATTCTCAGTGATTTAATTTCATGGTGGTCTGGAGCATCAAGGGGAGAATTTGAATATTTTAATATCAGAAGAGAAGGCCAGGCGCAGTTCCTGAAGGGATTCAGAATTAGGCCAAGGGAAAGATAGTCAAGCGAGGGCCTATGATCAAGCCTGCCTTGTTCCATCTACATAATAAATAAGGCTCTTTAATATTCTTCTTACTGAAAACGTTTTATGACGATAATATGTCACTGCGGCAAAAAGGTCATTACAGTTTTTTCGACGAGCCCGTTCTATAACGACCGTTTAATTAGATTTTCAACCAATCTCATTCGCGTCCCAACTCTCGAACCGATATATTAAAATGAGAAATATACTTTATTCGTGGGGGAAAAAATACAATCGAAGTAAGCCACGAAAAAATATTTATGTCGCTGTTGAATTAAATTTTAAAATGTTAAATTAATAACACGAAAACCAAAATTTTAGCTCATAAATTAACTTGATCATTACTAACTTGATAATGGTCACTTCGCACTATAGGCACAAACCTTAAGAAAAACCTTAAGAAAATCAATACTCTACAAGACCAGATACAAAACCACTGTACAATCATTTGCAGCGTTTTTAATTTCACATTTGGATTCTACTTGCCTCGAAACTTACTATATCAAATTTTTTTTGTTTGGGGGGATAATGTTTTTCTTGGGAGAGTACAATGGTTTGATTATTGAATAGTAAACGAAACTCGTTGAACCAAAAGGTCGTTTAAAAATTTCCACCGACTTCCATTCATTTGAATAGGTTTCGTAGTCTGATACGTGTCCGTCATTCGTTCAGCGACAATCCGCGCTGCTCATTAGAACGCATGACTTTCGGTCGCTTCTGTTTTTCAACGCAAGAAGCGAACCTGATAATTGCGAGAATACGCTGATAAATACCGAAAAAATTAGAATCATTTCGCTTAATTCGGACGAGTAGTATACCGACTTCATTTCTCAAGTGCCAAGTGTAGGAAACTTTTTTGCTACGTCCCGATGTTTCTACACCACTAGTACGATCCTTTCGATCGGGGCTTATAAACTCGCCAACCGGTAAACATCGGAGCTATTTGCAACGACACAGTTGAGAAAGGAAAGTCGAGCAATTACATAAAAAGGAAAACCTTGAAAGGGGACGGAGCTTAGTGTGCTGTCAGTGAAGAATGGAAGAAATACGAGTGGAGTAGCGAGTGGACGTGAGTTTCGCAGCAGTGCGAGCGAACGGGTATAAAAACGAAGAATAGGGTGTAATAGCCCTTGAACCATAAATATGGAAAGTTCAATGAGACAATAACGGCATCTTCACATCCCTCCCCATTAAAATCAGCTACGAATGGCCAGCTGCTCTTAGCAACACAAACGACTAAGTTGCCTTTTTCCTTTGAGGAAAAAAATATCCTCTCGTCGCAAGTGAATTCTTTTTCAATGACCTTCAAGTCAACAGGCAAGCAAGGTTCTTACGTTATTGCTTTATTTGAGGCGCTCGCCTTCTCAAACATCGTCATTCAACTCGGAGTGAGCAAATCTTCCAGTTGAAAGTCGTCAATCCACTTTTATCTTTGGCTGGTTCGATAGTAACTCAGTCGGCTCGAGGAGACAAATAGACGATAAATAATATTTTATCAGTACGTACCACATTGTTGCCTATAAGAAAAGACACCCGATAAAAGGTGAAAGGAAGGTGATATTTATTCGTCCGGTTGTCGCATTGTAGAGTTTGAAGGAGAAATTAACTTGCCGACTTCTGCTCTTTTTAACCGACTTCAAAAGGAGGAGGTTATACTATGGTTGACTTGCGGTTTTTTTCGGTATGTGTCCGATGGCGTTCAGCTCCTGTACGTCCGATCGGGTTACTTTTTTTTGTTTGAAAGGGTTACTATTCAGGTGGGTCCCATAATTTTTTCAATTGATTCCATCCAGTAGTTACGTCCCCAGACGCGGAGAAATGGCGGAAAACGTGATTTTCGCGAAAATAGAAAGTTTTGACTTTGCAAGCTTATTACTTCTAGAATAATTGCTCAATTGTTTTGTTTTTGGTGTCATTTTGTTCATAATTTATCTGCCTACAAAGTCCCAGCTCCAATTTTTTGCGGCATTCTCATATGACGTGTAGAGAAGAAAATGTAACAAAAACATGATGCCGGTTTTCACTTTTTTGAGGTTTTTCGAGCACCGTTCCCAACCACGTCAGAGAAAAAAATATGAACACTATTGCATTTGAAAGTACTTAGTTAGAGATTTCCAACGATGGTAAAAAATCAAGTTTAGGGGGTATAACTTTTTTTTCTTGGGCGATTACAATGGTTTATTATTGAATAATAAACCAAAAACGAGAAAATCGAAACAAAATAGAGAGGGAACTTTTGACAATGCAAGCGTATAACTTCCAGAATAATTGCTCGATCGTTTTGTTTTGGGATCGGAGCTGTTAGAAATTTTCATAGCACTATATTCAGAATCTCTTACTCAACAAGTGCCTGTGTGTGCGTATGTCCGTCGGTTCATGTGTCTGCGGTCAGAATGTAACATCAATTACCATATTTGCCTGAAAAATGAACGAAACTCAATGAGATTATCAGAAAATCTTTTCCTAGCGAACGAGCAAAATACTGTGTGATCTATGCGTATCTGGTTTTTTCAAATTCCATATTTGAAACTTGATACATCAAATTTTGAGGGGGAGTTTTTTTTTTTTTTTTTTTTTTTTGTGAGCGACTACTACTCGTATAAGGTATTCATTTTAAACGTATCATTATTGAAGAATAAAACAAAAGTGAGAATTATTTACACATTATTTCAATCTATCCTAGTTTTTTTTCTATTTATTTATTCATCCTATGTCCGTAATACATACGGGATTGTATGTATCTGCTAAAAACATTTGACTCAATTTTTCGGTCCGTTCAAAACGAAAAGATGTTCGCGCTTCGTCAAAAATAGCGATTACGTCGAAGCCGATTTTCCACCAGTGATTCCCTTCAGTCAGCTAAACGGCAGCCTCGAAGATCAATCACGCAGTTTGACGTTTGAAATACGAACCGACGAACTCGCTGCTGAGAATTCACTCGGACTTTCTCAAGGAACGGCCATTAATTTCATCTGTCGCTCAATCAATGTATCGATTTCAAACGCGCTACATATTTTACCCGCTTCCGCACGAAACGTCGGACCTTCATAGCTCGTTAGCGGTATCTTTCCTTAAACTTATTCATATAACGCAATTTGTAAAACGGCTATGTACAGGCGATGGCTGAAACAACAGCAGGTTAAGTAAGGCCGATCGTATTTGCTTCATTAATAAATCAATACGTCGTCGCTCAAATAAGTGCTAAGACGACGAAATGGCCGTATCGTATTCGTACCGCTAACGCGGATGTGCACGAGTGACCAAACAGATGGGCAGCATCGGTCGTCTACATAATTCATGCAAGATGGAACATAAGCGATTTGCCGCAGTTTGCATTGGAGCACCGATCGGAAACGCAGACGGCAGATCGTACGGGCGGACACCTAATATATCAAGGAAAATATCATTAACAACCGCACACGATCAGGTAATGATGAGATAGGTCTAAGTGGTGATAAAAATTAGGCTAATCGGCTGTTACAGAAGGAAAACACAACGGACAGGCGTAATTTAATTCGGTAGAAAAATCATTGTGTAATTTTTACAACAAAATATACTAGCAGTTTCGGTTTTTTATTCGATAATAAACCATTGTAACCGCCCAAGAGGTTTTCTAACCCCCTCAAAATTTTTTTGTTTTACGTTTCAAGGCATATAGAATCCGAATATCCAATAAAAACGTCGCAAATGATTGTCCAGTGGTTTATTATTCCTTCGCTTCAATAATGACAAAAGAAGATTATCCATTTGTGATAGTAATTATTCCGAACATTTGTGAACGTTCCCACCGAAAAATAGACTACTAACTCTAGAGGAAAACTCCGTTGCAACTGTTGTAATTTTAATCATTTTTATTTCCCTTGATTTTCAAATTGAAAGCGACATTTTTAGCAAAACGGTGCAGTCGGAGAGAGTGTTTGACGGCCATTCCAATGAGTATTGAACGATTTTTATAGCTTGAAGAACTCTCGAATAATTCCCTCATGTCAAATTTCTGAAAATCTCCCAAATTCAATCGCAAAAGCTGCGACAACTCGAGAACCAATAAAGCCATTGACCCTGCGAAGGTCTCATTCGATTCAGCGTCCAAAAATCAATATAATTTGATACCAAATACACATTTTTCCGAAAAACTCTGAAAAATATTAATTTTCTCCCCCTCAAAACACTCTTAAAATTGAGCTAGCGAGTTGGTTCAAGAATTGGGCCGTCGTAGGACCGAGATTGATTTTTGGTGAAAATTTCAAGAATTTAGCTATTATAGTTTGGCTGGAAAACAGCTAACGTCGTACGGCGGACGGACACAAGTTTTTTTATTGGATATTTGGATTCCCCATGCCTTGAAACGTAAAACATCAATTTTTGAGGGTGGTTAGAATTTTTTTTTGGGCGATTACAATGGTGTATTATTGAATAATAAACGAACATTGTTAAAATTACAATAGTCGCTACGGAGTTTTCCCCTGTAGTTACCAATCTATTTTTGGTGGGAACGTTCATAAATGTTCGGAATAATTACTATCACAAATGGATAGTCTTTTTCAATCGTTAGCAAAGGAATATTAAACCACTGTACAATCATTTGCAGCGTTTTTCGATCGGATTACATCGTGAACCAAATATTATGTCGCCGTCGCATCTCGATTTCAAAATCGGCTGTCACCATTTTGCAGACACAAACATGGAAATACCGCTTGATCTATACTCACAATATTTTTCGTCTTGATTTTTAGCCGAGTTAACTTTAATGTATAGGATTTTCTCGTTGGATCGACGAGCGATGAAGGGCTTGCGTTCGCTTTTAGGGTGGACCTCCACTGGAAGCGTTTTGACGCGATGAAGCGACGACGCGATTACGTCCGTTTCGAGCGACAGATCCCATCGTAAAGAAGTGAATTGGGAGTCCTCCACTGCTCGCGATTTGAAGCGTCAGTTTGGCGCGAAACGGAGCGACGGGCGACGGATCCCATTTCGATGGGATCCGTCGCTCGTTTACGCGCGATGAGCCCCCCGCTCGCCCGCGATGAGCCCCCCGCTCGCCCGCGATGAGCCCCCCGCTCGCCCGTCACCACCATCCTTTCGGTGCGCACCTAGCAATCGCTGTTCACTGTTCCTGTTCGCAATTCCTGTTCAATCCTGTTCTCACATTTTTGCAGTAGTTGTCTCTATCGACTCCGTTTTTTTTTTTCTTTTTGTCTCTGTCGACGTTTTTTTTCTTTTTGTCTCTATCGACGTTTTTTTTCTTTTCATCGCCAAAAATGGATGTGGAAATTTTGATTGAGGCAGTAAGAGAACGTAGGTCATTGTGGGACATGAGAGACCCGAGGTACCACCATCGGGACGTACAAAGAAAACTTTGGGCTCAAGTTGCTCAACATATGAATGAAGAAGATTACGCGCGACTAAACGCCTCCAATGGAGGACCCTCCGTCGCCTCGTAACGCCTGCCTCGCCGCTTGTCGTCGCGCCTCTCATCGCGTCGCATCAAAACGCTTCCAGTGGAGGTTCAGGCTTAATTATGAAAGCGTGGGCATTGTACGAATTGCGGCCGAAATGACAGTCGGGGCTTAGCTCGATATTCCCTCGGCGATAGTCTCGCTTGGTTGTTGATTGATATAACAGTGATTCAAGAGAACTCTCGTCCAAAGCTTCAGGGCCCGCTCAATTAAAACATCTTAATGTTGACATTCGCGCGCATAATGTTAGCTGATGGTAATGATAATGGGAGACGGGGAAGAAAAATGGGCTAATTAAGGACTTGACGGCCGCGTTATGGCGATTCCATTTGCGCAGCATCAGAACTTATCTCATTTAACAGCTCGCAATTTCATGTACCGCGCCGCCGAGATTAATTTATCGGACGGAAGATTAAATTAATGACGTCCGAACAGATAAAACTTCACTTTCGGCCCGGCGCAGGGTCGCAAATGCGCTCAAGGGAAGATAGTGCGCGAGAGATTTGAAATGAAGGCCTCTTTGCATACTAGCTCGCGTTCGGAGGCCTCCTGCTTCGTCGCTTCAATCGAATTGGTCGACAAGCGCTGGATTGCGGATGGGACGCAAACAAGATCACGAGCCGGAGCTATTCCCGTTTGCTGGACGTATTATTCATTATAATATTCCGTTTCTCTCCCTCATAAGGCAACCTCGGACGCCGGTATGAAATTCCACGAAGGACTTGACTATATATTCATCTCGGATGTGATTTGATTTCAATAGGAACAGGTTAAAAGTTTATGATTGGAACGATATACTATCGAAAATCGATCTGACAAACTGTTTTTCCGTTTTGGAAACGTTTCAAGACGAAGAGATAAACGAATACGATTTTACGATTTTATTTTCCTTATAGAGAGCAAGTAAACAGATACAGGAATCGGTCGTTGGAAACTCCTCCCTCATAGATCAATGATCTGTGCCAAGGGAATCAGACTCGACAAAAAAAAAAAAAAAAAAATAAATAAATAAATAAATAAAAATAATAATAATAAAAAAAAAATAATAAAAAAAAAAGTTAAAAAAATCCCTACCTGTAAAACACATTTAATTTAATCTGTTATTTATACAACAGGCTGCAATGAAACTCTGCAAATGTTTGTACGGTAGTTTTTTGTTTAGTTTTTAATTTTTTTAAATTATTGCCAACGCTCTATACTTCAAACAACCTAATCAACCGCTAGTGCTACAATCACTGAACCAATGTATAGGTCACATAGTACTTCCTTGTTGACAGGTATATCCAAACAGGTGAAATCGAGAAACTCATTGAAAGGTCGCAAAGTTAGGACAGCTCAATATTGTTCAAATCTACCCAAGAGACCAAAAATCACCCGAAATACTTCAATAAAGCGGAAGTGTGGTGTGTGAGCCTACTGATACAAGTTCAGTGAAATAAGATAATTTTTGAAGCGACCGTAACCAAACAATAAATAAAAATACAAATTAAATAACGAAAAATGAGAATCGCGTAGGAAAACGGAATTTACACAGGCGATAAAAATCAGTCGTCACCGCCGTTTATGATCTTATAAGATAAGAGCTGTTTTATGCCCCGTTCACAGTCAAACAAAATCAATAATGGCCTCTTAAAAGTGACTAATTTTGTGAAAATTGGATCATTATTCAAGCCAGGAGACCAAAAATTGAACGAAATAGGAGAATAACAGGGAACTATGGTGTACTATAAGTATTAGTAGTCATACACTCGACGTAACGGACATTTTAATACCTTAAATGTTCAAATATATTGATTATTGCGGCCCTTAAAAATCAAAGTAGAAAATACGCTCTAAAGAAGTAATGGACATTCCCATAAACGAGTCAAACGATAAAATCAGGCATAATATAATTGCTATAACAAGACTTTAAACGATTAGAAATGTTGATGGGTCTGTAAAAATCAAAATACAAAAAAAAAACTTGATATGTCATCCGACTTAGTTGATTTTTCACAGAGATATTAATTAATTTATTTTATTTATTTATTTACATAAACGGGACAAGCCCAATTACAAATTGTATATAATATTTTTTGCGACACCGCTTTACTCAATGTGCCTAACGAGTAATCAAGAAAAATATATATAGGTATATAAATAAAATAGATTTGTCCTTCAGAAGCGACACGGCAGAGGTAGTTTTATTTATTTTTTTTTTAACAGGCACAAACTGGCTACTGCAAAACGGGAGAAATTTATGAACTATTGTTAGGGAGGGCTGTAAAATGTATATAACAATAGGACATATTATGTAGACGACAAATTTGTCTTTTTTAACAAAAACTCTCGGATGCACAGACAAACGGACACACGGGCACTTGTTCAGATATCGTTTCTGAGATTAGTACGATCAACAATTCCAAATTCGACTCTACAGACGATCCCGTACTTTCATTTACTATGTGGACATTTTGTTTATTTTGTTTATTTGTATATTGGGCAACCCAATTACATTACTATGGCGGTAAAAACAATGCCAAAGAAAAAGAAAGAAAAAAAAGAGTACACATTTATCAATCAAAAATGAATGGGGAATCGTTTACTGTCTATCAAAAAATCAAAGTCTGGATTAGTGGTCAGAAACAAATTTGCAATTCGCGGAAGTCTTCGAAGCGGACGGTTACGCTGATAATTCGTCGAGCAGAACGGGACAGAGAAGAGCAACGGTGAACGAGACGATCGGCGAGGAACGAGGAAGCCGATCCTGAACAGGAGGGCAGGACAGTCGATGTCGCCGTTTACAAGTTTGAATAACGTGGCGAGGTCAGCCGAGCATCGTCGATTTTCAAGAGCGCCCAAATGGCACTTCTCGAGCAGCAGCGGGTAGTCGACGCCCGCCGATGGGATGCCCATCTTGAAGGCGACGTACCTCAAGAACTTGTTTTGCATCCTCTCCAGGCGGTACCTGTGGACCGAGTACATTGGCGACCAGACAGACGACGCGTATTACAGGATCGGGAGGACCAGTGCCCGATACAACGCCGAGACAGCCATGACACTTGAAAACTCCCTGGTACTTCGCTTCACAAATCCCAACGCCCGCATCGCCCGGCTCGCCAAATCCTCAATGTGACATAGAAGTAAAGTCTAGTAAAATATATACTAGGTTTCAGAAAAATTGGGAAATAAAAATTTGCCCCACCTTAATATGAAACTGGGACATCTAAAGGAAATTCAAACCCATAAAATGAAATCTAGGCGAGATCTGCACTTGGAAGCTACACATAATGAAATTAGCTGAAGGAGCTGTGGGCTTTCCTTACCTACCGAGCCGATCTCTTGAGAAGGGATGATCGATTAGTTAGCCAGGGAGTAGGATCACTAGTTTTCACTGAGGAACACGAGGCGGACTTGTTGGATTCTGATTACTAGCTGATCCGAAGGATACCTTAATATGAGATTGCTCAGTTCCAGGGGGAATTCGATTGCGATTCGGAGGCATTTGACTCACCCCAGTTGGCCGGTCCAGCGACGGTTTGGCAGCACAGTCAACAGATTGTTCGCAGGAGCTGGTCTCGTTCGAAGTCAGCCTATCGTCGTTTCGGACCGAGAAAGTGTCGGAATTCATTACCTCCTCGATTGACAATCATTAGCACTATGAATAGGCAACTAGGACTTTTTTCGACATTTTTGTCAATTTTGACAGTCGGGTTTGCTAAGTGCAATGTGACCCATTTGAAATAATTTGAAAATATTTGAAATAATAGAAACACAGCACAAATTTGAAATATTGAAAAATTTGAAATAATAGAAACACAGCGCAAAAAATCTAGAAGCAATAGAAAGGAGAAAATTCTACCTCAAGTTACACTCAGCAGAATAAATTTATTTTAGACTCGAGCAATTGCCCAATATACAATATATCATTAAAAAAAACCTTAAAAAAACCGACTTAAAAAATATTTGCCTATAAAATAAACTCTGAAAAGGAAAAAATAACAAAGTCCCAACTTACAGCAACTCATTCGCCAACTACACATTTTAAGGACTACTTTACTACTCGTATTGACCTGACCACTTCCTGATTGATTGGATCACCTCCCCTAATTATATAAAAATCACTATTTCTCGTTTCCCAAATGATTAAGACTTTCCTTTCACCTCTGAATCGCCTCCAGATTGATCATCTTTTGGAGTCGGCGCCTCTCTTATATTGTATTGGAGAAGCCTATAGATTCCGAATTAGTAAGAATATAAATATCACGAGTTTTCATGATTCTTGAACAGAGCAAATCAGCATTTATGAGAACCGATTTTTAACAATATCGATTTGACGATGGCTATTCACGCCTTTTCCTAAAAACCATTTCAGGATATCTATATATCAAGGATATCTGGATATCAATATCAAGATAACTTCCCCCGAATTCGCCTTCTTTCCCATTTCGAGTTCTCAGACGATGAAAATACTTCCATTTACAACGTAAGCATGGAAGTAAAGACGTCCTTTTATGGGGAAAAAACGCTCAATCAACCTGTCATTTGGCGTGGCGTTTTTTTTTTTGCTTGAAATTTCAAGATGATCGAAGGAAAATCCTAGAGATTCTCTGTCAGACCGTCTACGTAGAATTTATTGAATAATTGAATAATAATTTATGAATAAATTGAACTATCCCTCTATAAATTGAGCCCCTTCCCTCTTTCCTCAATCAGTCTTACGCAAATCCTGTCCCGAATCTTCCGGCGATTTTCACATTTCGAACGTCCACTTACGTAAATTATTTTTGAAAGGAAATCATCTCGTGCTTCGATTTCCAAACGGAAAGAACGTGGGCGAATGGAAAGCTATCGAGCTTTGAATAATATTTTATCAAAATTCCATAAAATGTCCCGTCTAATTCCCAAATCGACATTTTTCACTAGCGAGAAGCCATATTGCACTCGCGTGAACTTCATTAAGCCTTTGAAGTTTTGAAGGGCGAACACCTTGTACTTTATTATAAGGCAGGTTACCAGCGAGAGATTGAACGTGTGAGTGCGAAAGATAATAAGGTGAGAAGAAAAACAAGATAGCGCAGACGTGTACGTTTGAGTGCGGGAGAAAGCTTCCTTTAAGGGAAGACCGTCTGAGCAGGGGGCAGTGTTTTAGAAGGAAAGTAAAGAAGAAATGAGCGAGATAAAAAAAAAAAAAAAAAAAAAAAAAAAAAAAAAAAATGAGGGAACAGAGAAGGGCTGCGGAGACTCCTACGTTCGCCACTTTAGCTCAGATGAGAGTACTGGTCTTTGGGCGGGAAAGGGAGGAACCGCGCTGCAGAATGGAGTAACGGAGCACGTACAAAACACATCATTATTACACTCACTCGGGTTTCATAAGATGTTTCTTTCCTTATTTCTGTTTCTCCAAAACTCTCTCTCATATTATCTCCAGGTGTCGTGCTACATTACCCGACAATTTTTCAACATGTCGTTTCCAGGGGGAAAGATGTGGTGAGCCCAGGTTCACTCCACGGCCGACATTGTTTCGAGCTCTTCCATTTCTGTGACTTTAGAGCGTTGAATAATATTTCAAACAACATTTATTTATTCTCTAAATATTGATGCTTCTTAGGTACATTTTTATTTGTGGACTGCACTAGAAAGCAGTGCACTGGCGCAGAGTTGGTTTTGTATATAAATTTCATTTCTGTTACCCCCTTAATATCCGTATTTTCTATATTATGTGTTATTTGTATTATTTAGTGTTCTTTGCGATTTCGATATTATGGAAAAATTACCGGTAATCGAACGGATGATTATATTCCGAATACGAAACTTTTTTTTTTTTATAATTGTATTTATTTACAAAAAATTTTTTATTCACAAAATTAAATATTAAATTCTTAATGCTACGGCTTCCTTGTGAGATGACTCGTGATGGAAACAAAATCCAGATCAACAAAATCAACTCTGCATTGTTAATCTTAAACTTAAACAATAAAACAATGAAAATGATAAAGTGACAATTACTCTTCGTCCAATAAATTTCACAATTATGTATTTTATAGTTCTTTCAAACTTAATTTAAACTTATCCAGCTCTACAACATTTCTCCTAATTTCTTCTGGTAGCTGATTAAACAAAATTACTCCGCGATACCTTACAATCGTTAGCAGCGAATCCGCGATCAATAATGCTCTTTGTTTTGTTTTTTCGATTTTCTGCCGAGGAGCGGTACAGTTCAACCATAATGCTATAAATTTCAACAAAATAAAACCGCGCAGGAAGGCGAGGAAAGAAAAACGACGGGAATGGAAGGTCGAAGCCGCAATCGGCAGTGCGAGGCTGCGATGGGAAACTCCTGGAATCGAAAATTGCGGAAACCTCGGCTAGCAACCGTTTGAAACTCAACTCGAATAAAGAGGTATTTAAGTTGAGGAGAAAAGTTGGGCGGATGATGGCGGAGTTACGGACTACTTCTGTTTCGTTTGAGAAGATTGAAGACTATATTTAACGTAGATAGGGCATGTTGGTACAGTTCGTTGTACGTGCGCGGATCAGTATCTGAGTGAGCAATGATATGTGCGCGCGAGCGTGTGCGAGCACGAATCGCATCTTTACACGCTTGCGGGCTTCGGATCGGCGAGTTCGGTTGGAAGAGGAGCGGGCGCCTATACAATACACGCGTGAGCGGACCGAGAGCCGGAGCGTTATATATAAATTGCGAGCGAACAAACCTGGGGGAGGAGGAAGGAAGATAAAGTAAAAAAAGATAGCACCTGCGAGAAAGAGAGATCTTCCGTGCAAGTGTGTGTGCGGTTCGAGTAAGCCGACTTATTGCTCTGCGAGTATTGCAACGCCGGAAACGGCCACTCCTCTTCCGATCGGGCCGAGGATCGACGCACGCACCGCCGGAGCAACGGTATAATATCGGCAGACCTAGCGCTCGTCGAGATCTCTTTCAACGTTTCAGATTTGAGCCTCGCGCGTACAGCCGAGTTTTATTGATAGAATCGACCGCTCATCGCGAGCTATCGACGACCTGCATCCGGGTAACTTTCAGAATATCGATGGAATAATCCGTCCACCGATTTGTGTCTCTTGGTCAACGTACCGGATGCTTTGATCCGATCGATCCACCTTACGAAACTCAAATAATTGACTGCACCATTGTTGGTTGCTGAATTGCACAAATTCGCTCGTTCTTTATTTCTCAAACGATAATAGAGTTATGATTTTCTCAAGCGTAACCGCAATCTGAATGAGAGAATCCGAACGAAATTTCAGAAATTCGCCGAACGTTTGTGCATTATAATGATGTTATTTGGCCTTCAAAACAATCTTCTTTATTGAAAATTTAACGCTGAATTCAAATCTTTTAACGACAATGCTATGACTAACGTAGTTTTTTACTACAAGCATAAATAGTCCAAAAAACGTGATTTCGAAACAAATTTTTTACAAATACGGCCTAAAAAGTATCTACTTTTAGTCCAATCAATACCAAATTTGAATCACGTAAACTAGACTCAAATTTGAACAATTTAAGTTTAAAAACTATGGAAAAACAGTTTTTGTTTGGAAGTTATGAGGTCTCAAACACAGGTCTATAAAAACATCGATTGCTCCCTTATTATGCCACCTAAACTTGATTTTTTACCATCGTTGGAAAGCTCTTACTAAGTACTTTCAAATGCAATGGTGTTCATTTTTTTTTCTCGACGTGGTTGGGAACGGTGCTCGAAAAACCTCAAAAAAGTGAAAATCGGCATCACGTTTTTTGTTACATTTTCTTCTCTACACGCCATATGAGAATGCCGAACGAAAAATTGGAGCTAGGGTCTTATAGGCAGATAAATTTTGAACAAAATGAGACCAAAAACAAAACAATCGAGCAATTATTCTAGAAGTTATAAGCTTGCAAAGTCAAAACCTTCTCTTTTCGCGAAAATCACGTTTTCCGCCATTTCTCCGCGTCTGGGGACGTAACTACTGGATGGAATCAATTGAAAACAGTGGTTTATTATTATTTCGCTTCAATATTGATTTAAGAAGACTATCCATTTGAAATTTTAAATATTCCGAACATTTGTGAACGTTCCCACCGAAAAACTTTAGGCAAAAAATTTAGCTTTTAATTAGGAAATTAAGAAAAATAAAAATTGTTAAAATTACAATAGTTGCTACGGAGTTTTCCCCGATAGTTACCAATCTGTTTTTCGATGGGAACGTTCTCAAATGCTCGGAATAATTACAATTACAAAAGGATAGTTCTCTTAAATTATTATTGAAGCGAAGGAATAATAAACCACTGTTCAATCATTTGCAGCGTTTTTCTTTTCTGTTTGTATACTTTTCAGGTGAACGCAACTGAGTGAACATGGAAATGGATGTAGAATTTGCTGAAGCGGGTCTTGCCTTCCCTTTGTGAAAATAAAAGACTCGGTGATCTCGGATATCAATAAAAGAACTGCAAGCCTTGTTCGCCTATTTCTCGAAATCGCATTAACACGACAAAGCCGTTGCTTTTCTTTGGTCTCCTAATTAAGGTGGAAAATCAAATTCGGCAACGTGAAAGAATCTTTCTCGCACCGCGTCGTGAACCATTTACGCGATTTTTGCTCTCTTTTCACGTGTGCATTATACAAGCGTCGGTAGGCGGGCTATTTTTTCGCTATTTTTAACCTTCTTCCTTTCTGTCGACGAACATTAATAAAAGATAGTGTTTGGAGTCGAGCTAGAGGGAACAAATTGCATTGGAACTCGCCCTCTCTCTTTCTCTGATTCCCCCTTCCTCGCCGTCGACTGTTTCGCTCCTTCATACGTCGCTCCCCCTTCTTGCTCTTCACTTTGCTTCGGGAGTTTATTGGTTTTCTCGATGCTACCGAAAGCATGGCAGAGGCGGCACTGCCCGCATCGAATCTAGAAGAGATTCTTTGAGCTGCTTGGGCACGGTTTCGACGAGAAGGAGTTTGTAGGGAAGAAAGGGTGCGCGGAGGTTGGAAAAGGCGGAGGAAAAAAGAAGATAGTTTGATGCCGAAGCTGCTGCGCCTCCAGTTCCGGCGAAAGGCGAGGGCCGCATGAAAGACAGATACGGGACCGAAGCGGAGCGAGCATCAAAATGCGGAGGAGATCCTCACGAACTCCCCAACGTGACAATGTGATTGGTCGTCGTACGCCCGGCAAGTCGGCTGATGCTTTCCTATCTTGGCACCGTACAATCCGATACCTACATCTGTCTCGCTCGCGTACCGAGCCGACGTTCAGAACGGTTCCAGATCTCGGATCGCTGTCTGTAGCCAGCTGGCAGGTGAAGTTGTGCGGAGGTTGATGTCTACTATGCGGGGAAAAACCGCGGCACAACGCTAGCAGGCGCGAGAAATACGAGGAAGAGCACGATTTACCTAAATCACCTTATTGTTGTGACCTGACTTCTGATTATCTTCATACCGTCCACCGTTCTTTGCGATTTTCCTCGTCGGTCGATATTCTTTTATGAAAAATGAAAATGAAAATTCTCTTCTTTCTTGGTGGAGTATTGCTAAACGCTGCTTCATGGATCGCGCATAATTAGTGCACCTCACGATCAATATACTCTGGCCCTTCTTGAATTATAACTAAATAAATGCCGTGTCGAATTTTGAATGCAACACAATCTGTATTTTTGTTGACCAGTGTTGAGCTGCTTGGTTTAAGAATAAAATGTTCTCAGAGCGTCAATGATATTAGAGAGTGATCTGAACTCCTGTAACAGTTAATTTCCTGAATTTTCTCACATTGAAAAACGCTGCAAATGATTGTACAGTGGTTTATTATTATTTCGCTTCAATAATGATTTAAGAAGACTATCCATTTGTGATTTTAATTATTCCGAACATTTGTGAACGTTCCTACCGAAAAACAGATTGGTAACTATTGGGGAAAACTCCGTAGCAACTATTGTAATTTTAATCATTTTAGTTTTTCTTAATTTCCTAATTAAAATCTGAAGTTTTCGCCTTACGGTATAGTTGAATAGAGTGTTCGAAGAGCATTCCAACGAATACGATTTTTATAGCTCTAAGAACTCTCGAGTTATACTCTCACGCCAAATTTCTGGAAATCTCCCAAAGTCGACACAAAAGCTGCGATAACTCGAGAACCAAAAACTTTTTAAAAAAAAAATAAAACCGACTTCAAAAAGTTTGTCTATAAAATACACTCTGAAAAGGAAAAAATAACAAAAATGTCCCAACTTCGCAGCAACTCATTCGCCAACTACACATTTTAAGGACTACTTTACTACTCGTATTGACCTGACCACTTCCTGATTGATTGGATCACCTTCCCTAATAATATAAAAATTACTATTTCTCATTTCCCAAATGATTAAAAGATTTTCCTTTCACCTCTGAATTGCCTCCAGATTGATCATCTTTTGGAGTCGGCGCCTCTCTTATATTGTATTGGAGAAGCCTATAGATTCCGAATTACCAGTAGTATGAATATAAATATCATGAGTTTTCACGATTCTTGAACAGAGCAAATCAGCATTTATGAGAACTGATTATTAACAATATCGATTTGAAGGTGACTATTCACGCCTTTTCCTAAAAACCATTTCAGATTTCTCTAAGAATCTTTACATCCAGACCCAGACTTATTACGTGGCACCTACTAATTTATCGTAAATTCATATTTATTTGTAACCATCAGGTAGTCATTTTGCCAGAGAGGCGCCGTAAAAGCCGTAAAACAATCGAGGTAGTATTCTAGAAGTTATAAGCTTGCAAAGTCAAAACTTTCTCTTTTCGCGAAAATCACGTTTTCCGCCATTTCTCCGCTTCTGGGGACGTAACTACTGGATGGAATCAATTGAAAAAATTATGGGACCTACCTGGATAGTAACCCTTTCAAACTAAAAAAAAAGTAACCCGATCGGACGTACAGGAGCTGAACGCCAACGGACAACACATACCGAAAAAAAAAAAAAAAAAAACCCGCATGACGACCATAGTAACCTCCTCCTTTTTTGAAGTCGGTTAATAATAAAGCTACACATTCTTCTGAAACACCTTGGAATATATGAATTTTCTCCCCCTCAAAACCCCCCAAAAATACCCTTAAAATTGAGCTAGCAATGTCGTTCAAGAATTGGGCCACGCATATGAGTGATGGTGACCTTGCTTCCAAGAACCACCCTAATGTCGTAAATTGTTTCAATATTGGAGTCATGGTAGATTTTTTAAATAAATGTATCAATTCATTCATTTCATTTATTGTTAGATTTCCAAGATAAATATATCTAAGTCATTTATTTCATTTATTATTAGATTTCCAATATAAATATATCAAATCATTTATTTAATTCATTATTAGATTTCCAAAATAAATATATCGTGTTTATTTAATTTATTATTAGATTTACAAAATAAATACATCAAGTCATTTATTTCATTTACGATTTTTTTCACAGATGCTGCCTATTTTGAAAGGTCTCCATCAGTTATGATTCAATACAAGGATGAGATTAATGCTCATGGACGAATAAATATAACAATTATATACATCAGAATCACCTTTATTACTCATCGCCAAATTAAGCATCTAAACTTTTCAAAATGTATTCACTTTCAATTCAATTTTATTTAAGAATCAAGATCAGAATATAAAAGGTTGTTACTTTCTCTCGATCAGAATAGAAAGTGATCAAAGAAATCCAATTAGGAAAAGGGAACGAGCGACAATTTTAACGGACAAAAGTCAGTGTTGTTGTTAGGGCTCAGACGGCGAACGCTCAGAGACGTAGAGTGCAGTGCGGCGTCCGAAACATTCAAATCCCCGTAGAAAAAAATCCCAACCTTGAATTGATTTTCCAGTCACATTTAAATCAATGATTCAAATGTGACTGGAAATCAATTGAGGGGTGGGTTTTTGGGTGAGGGGTGAGGTTTTTAATTATACAGTAGTTTGTTATTGCTTTGCCAACCCAAAACAATTAGAGATTTAAAAAAATCAATTTTTCAAGAAAACTTTTTTTTTCATAAGTTAAGAGGTTTTTTGATTATTGGTTCTTATTTTTGGAAATTTCAGGAACGGGCCCGATACATTTTGTTAGTTTTTCTGACTTAAAATAATTTTAAGTAGAACTCAAGAAAATTATATATAAATTTTATTTTTATATATATTTTAAGAAAAACTAACAAAATGTAATCCTGCAATTTCCAAAAATTAGAACCGATTTTCAAAAAACCTCTTAATTAAAAAAAAAAGTTTTTTGAAAAATTGATTTTTTTTAACATTTCTAGTTTATGATCGAAGCAAAGCAATAACAAACTACTGTATAATTATTTGCAATTGCGTTTTTATCGTTCGGCTCACACATCCTCTTCCACTTGATGTCCTTTTTCGCTCTTTCTCTAGTGCGCATTTTCTATTTCGAATTTTACAGGCCGCGAAAAATCAATCATCTCATCAATACTCTTATGACAAGGATTCGGCCAAAAGGACACTTTTCTCGAGAGCGTTTTTTCCTATTTCATTCTACAGTTCGCAAAAATCCCGCACAATCGTTCCTACTGCAAATAAAAATCGAACGAAAATTAAATGTGTTTCCTCTGTATTGATTCAAAAATCGCTCGGTTGGCACGATATTTCCGGAAGTTTAGATCCCATCGTTTGGCAGTATTAGGAAAGTAACGAGAAGCGAAAAAGATCTAGTTGGAGAGGATTAGGCGGAGAAAAACCTTTGCAAAAAAGGCGAGGAAGGTGAGTGTAGATGATACGGTCGGAAGCTTCAACGCACGAACGCCTGCCAAGGACCGAAATCTCAACGAATACAATGATGTCGCTCGCTTGGAGATTAAACGTGTATTTTTGATACTTTTAACGCACAAAAACACTCACACGCGCCCGAGACAGGGCGCCCTTTTCACTGAGATTGTATAAACGAACGTATCCGGGGATAATGAATGATTTTATCTCTCGATGGAAACGCCGTTGCCGCACTAGCTCAATCACATTGTATCCGTTCACGGGAGCAGAAGTACCTGGACAACGTTGAGGACACGGGATGCCGTAATAGTGGCGGGCGAGATAGAAATCAACACGCGTGACTGGATGTTCTGGCCGAATAGGTGGAACGAGAAGAGACCTACTCGAGTTGACGGACAGGTCATTCACGGTAGACTTGGCAGTCATCACTAAGCTCCCATTAGGAGCTGCGATTCCATTAAACCTCCGCATCCGTTTTCCCGCGTCTCGGTTTTCACTTATCCTACCGAAAGCTTCGAACGCATTAGCCTATAAGCCCCTATTTTGCGCAAATTTGACTCCGCGGCAGATATCATGAACCGAACGGGATCGGAATATTTTGGTTTATTCAATAATGAACCATCGTAATCGCCTAAAAAAAAAATTTCAAACCGCCCTCTAAATATGTTGCTTTACGTTTCAAGGCATGTAGAATCCGAATATCAAATAAAATAAACATGGAAGTAAAAATTCTGTCTGTCCGCCGTACGCCGTCAACACTTTTCCGGCCAAACTATAATAGCAAAATTTTTGAAATTTTCACCAAAAATCAATCTCGGTCCTACGACGGCCCAATTCTTGAACCAACTTGCTAGCTCAATTTTAAAGGTATTTGTGGGGTTTTGAGGGGGAGAAAATTCATATTTTCCAGGGTTTTTCAGAAAAATGTGTATTTGGTATCAAATTCTATAGATTTTTGGACGCTGAATCGAATGAGACCATCGCGGGGTTGATAGCTTTATTGTTTCTCGAGTTATCACAGCTTTTGTGTTGAATTTAGAAATTTTCAGAAATTTGACATGAAGGTATAACCAGTGGGTATAACTCGAGAGTTCTTGGAGCTATAAAAATCGTTCTATACTCATTGGAATGGTCGTCAAACACTCTCTCCAATTACCGTTACATATAATTTTGTGGGGTTGTTGTCCTTGTCACTATAGTATGATATGTATAGTATATAGTATATATGGTATATAGGTATAGGTATGGGTTTAGTAGTTAATTATTTGTGTATGGAGGGTGGGAATCAATAGTAGTTCATATAGTAGGTAGTAGTAGTCTCTATAATTTGGTATGTTCGTGGAGGTGTTTGAATGTACTTTGTATATCATAAAGTATTGGGTTTTTCAAGTGGAGCAAAGTAGGAGCGAAATTAGACATGACAACTGTAAGTTTTCCAAGATTTGTAACTTGCACAGTGGATAATTCAAACAAAAAGTCGTCAATTCAGATGTTTGAATATACCAAAAGATAGGTAATTTAACTGTCCACATTTTTCCAATGTAATGTACCTATCCATTTTTCAACCGTTTTTGCGTTATTCAACAATATTGGTAGGCTATACACGAAAATATGTCATTTTTCAACTTTAAACGTTATTTTCATCTATTTAGTGCGAAAGAAACAAATAATGAACCATATATTATTGATATACACATCATCAACTATCATTATGCTGAATTTGAGCTAAATCTATTCCAAAAAATTTTTCGCAAAAAATCCAAGGGGTCCCCCTGCGATTTTTTTCAACCGAACAGTTAACGATTTTTTACTCCTCTCTCGAAACAGATAAAAATCTGAAATTTTTAGGAAAGTTGTGTCTTACCATGATGTATTTTTGTGATTTTTTTTATTTCTCGGAAAAATCTGCAAGTGGTCCAAAAAAATCGGTTTTCGAAAGCTCAAAAATTGACCTTTAACCGTGCTTTTCGGGGTCAAAATAAATGCGAATCAATTGTTTTATTATGCAGGAGTCTTCATTTGAACGCCTTACACACGTACATAGCAAAAAATTTGGTGAAAAAAATTTAAACAGAGCCAGAGAAATTATTTTCCGTAAATCGAGTTTTTCGCCGGCCGGAATTCCGAGCTCCGCTAATAGTGAAAAATTAAATTTTCGTTTTAAAGCGATTTTGAAAGCTATTCTTATAGGAAATTGAACGCTGAATCCGAATATGACGTCAAAACTGCGGAAATTTAACGACAACTATCAGTTTTTCCAGGTTTAATACTACGCTACTCCTACGTTTTTCAACTTTGAAAATCCGTTGCAAATACAGTATTGTTCAAATTTGATTAATTAATGATTCCTACAGGAAATTAGACGTAGAATTCGATTTCGAAGCGAAAACAATCAAAATTAAAACTAAACTTAGTAATGTAGTATGTGTATATGAAGTATATGTATATGTTCAACTGTCGTCGGACTTGGCTTAGTGTAAATGACGAAGGACAACATGAATCGACCCATACCTAAACGCACATAAGTCGTGAGGGTACTGTATAAGTTATGGAACTTTATTTGAAGAGCACGAATGAATGATGAAAAAAAATTTATTCCGGGAAATACCTATATAGGTATAGAAAAAAAAAAAAATAATAAACACTTCACAGTACAATGGAATTACCCCTGACCATAGTAATACAATTACTTTGCGGTCAGGGGGGTTGCTCTAGATGTAAAATAAATGATTGACTCTGTTAAAAATAATCACTAACTAATATTGAAATAAAATAAGGTAATACTGGGTAAATTGAATAAATTAAAAGGAAAACAAACTAATAAACATACGAGCTTCTCAGCATGTCTGACACAGCGCTGGGGCCTTGCTGTATCAGCCATGTGTTTTTTTCTTATACATATTCCTAGAAAAATTCGGCATTATCCTATAACTCGTGTATTTCTGAAGCTATAAAAATCATTCCACTCTCGATGGAATGCTCTATAAACAACATTTTCGGCAGTATTGTTACGCGATATAATTGTCTTTTGAATAATTATTTTTTTTTAAAAAAGGAATAGTCAATATTATGATGAAATAATAAATTAGTATACAGTTATTCACAGTTTTTATCTAGCTACGTATTCGCCCGTCTCGAAATTTGCTTGCTATAGAATCGCACGAGCTGTGATTGGCGCGCAAGCTGTAACACGCATTTTTAACGAATTTTATTGTTGCTTCATCGAGCTAATCGTGTAATTTAGTTCTTTGAGATTCCTCGAATTCCCACGTTGAAATTCGTTCGGACGAAATATCAGACCCGTTTTCTTCGAAAAATCACTTCATTAAAGTTTCGCAAAACCCTCGCTGGCTCTAGAATTCTCTTTATCCTAATAATGCTACCACTTAACTTCCTTTGCCTTTCATCATAATCGATGATAAATTATGAACAGTAGGTGCTTTTAATGTCTCAGCTAAAGAACATAGTGTAATGTTATAACTCGAGCGTGATATTACGCTCATTTCGCACATCGGGTTTACTGATTACAGAGCTTTCGGCGATAGCGTCGTCTGTGACTTGTGACGGGGCCCTGGCAGGGTCGCACAGTTCGTACATCGTCCTATTCATCTCTGTCAAACGCACCGGGCCTGCAAAGCGTCGTCGCTATCTTCTCCCTCGCTACCCGCACCTGATTCCTCCTCATGTCGCAACAGCTATTCCTATCCTGCGCGACAAAGCGCGCTATCCTTCGTCGGCGATATTAGTTTTACCCCCAAAAACAATTCATCGCTAGGTGATCTAGTGAACGCACGACACAAGACGGTAGAGTTGAGAATCGAATTCTTTTCGCTAGTGAAGGTTGAATTCCGATTAGATGCGTATTATGGAGATTTCGTTTTATTATTTATTTGTAGTGGATTTGTCGCTTTTTTTCGTTCTTCGTTGTTGGGGTTGAGGGGGAGAAAACCACGCCGACCTGTTCTCCTGTTTTTTATTTATTGTTGGCCTGCCAAGCACTTTCGCCCATTCGGGCATCATCAGGGCTTCGTAGCACCTTACAAGGTATCCACGGCCCATTATTTATTATATTATATTTATTATTTTATTTATGCCATGAAAAATATTTTTATAACCCCCCTCAAAATTTGATGTTTTACGTTTCAAGGCATGTAGAATCCGAATATCCAATAAAAAAATTCTGTCTGTCCGCCGTACGCCGTTAGCACTTTTTCGGCCAAACTATAATAGCGAAACTCTTGAAACTTTACACCAAAAATCAATCTCGGTCCTACGACGGCCTGATTCTTGAACCAACTTGCTAGCTAAATTTTAAGGGTATTTTTGGGGGGTTTTGAAGAGGAGAAAATTCATATTTTCCAGGGTTTTTCGGACAAAGGTGTGTTCGGTATCAATTTCTATAGATTTTTGGGACGCTGAATCGAATGAGACCATCGTGGGGTCGATAGCTTTATTGGTTCTCGAGTTATTGCAGCTTCTGTGTCGAATTTGGGAGATTTCCAGAAATTTGATATGAGGGTATAACTCGGGAGTTCTTGGAGCTCTAAAAACCCTTCTATACTCATTGGAATGGTCGTCAAACACTCTCTCCAGCTGTATCGTTAGGCACAAAAATTAGCTTTTAATTAGGAAATTAAGAAAAATAAAAATGATTAAAATTACAATAGTTGCTACGGAGTTTTCCCCCATAGTTACCATCTGTTTTTCGGTAGGAACGTTCACAAATGTTCGAAATAATTAAAATCACAAATGGATAGTCTTCTTAAATCATTATTGAAGCGAAATAATAATAAACCACCGTACAATCATTTGCAGCGTTTTTCCTTCAGTCCCACCCAGAAGTAGATTTTTTCAATACGCCCCTATCCACGTTGAAGAGTCTCTTGTTTTCGGTTTGAACGACTTTTCTTCAAAAGATTAATTAATTGCGTTGTTTTTTCTTCATTCTATAATTATTTATGTGAATTTTCTTACTATATTTATTGTCAGCGCTCATTATACCCCTATGGCGCTGTGCTGGCCTATAATTTTTTCTTTCTTCACGCCCGTACAATAAATAAATTAATTAAGTCTCACATATATCATCATCGTAGGAAGTCCTTAAAATATTTAGTTAGTATAGAGTCAAGACCCTTTCGTTATCCTTCCCTTTTCAGAGGTGTTATATTGGCGATGTTGGTAATTTCCTTTAACTTTAGAGAACTCAGCGACGCGGAAAGGCCACCGATTCATACAAGAGCGGATAATCGTCCGCTTTGTGCCGTAATGGTCTTACCAGAAGAATCTCTACTAGTTCGCTGACAGAGCCACTTGGAGCGCAAGTCTTTAGACACTCAGTTAGCGGGAGCGCTCGTTCTCATTTTCCCGTGCGTTCGCCAGCTCACGACAGCCTTTTCTGACTCGCAGACTCCTTTCCTCTCGGCCGAATACGGCTCAGCTGTTCCTTGAAGAGGAAGCCGTACATACTTCAAGTCTCGCGGCAGGACCGCAATCCGCTCGACTTCTTTGTCTCGTTTTCTCCCTTTATCCCTCTCGTACATGGAACGCTTTCTGAAACTGGCGAAACGCAGGACGAGGCGGGCGAAGTAGCCGTAGAAGGGGACGCAGAAGGTGATGAGGGAAGGTCCACTTTAACTTCTGAACGCGCGTGAAGGAGAGAGCGCGAAAATCCTTCCAACTCTTCTTCATCGTAACTTCTTCCCCGTTTCGCGTCCGTCCGTACCGTCCGCACGCATGTACGTATTTACCGCTATACGACCCTGCCTCGCTCATTTCGGAGTTTTTAGACGCGTGGGAAAGACAAGTTGTGCGTGCGTCGAGCTTGCCGCATAGTTTTCTCCATGTTGAGGCTGTTTAGCCAAAGAGACAAAGCTCGCCTAGTTATTCGGTTACGAACTGCCAAAGGGTTCAAGGAAAAATGTTTCGGTTTATTATTCATTAGTTGTAATCGCCCAGGGAAATTTTTTTTTCTAACCCCCTAAAAATTTGACGTTTTACGAATCCGAATATCCAATTGAAAAAACGCTGCAAACGATTGTACAATGGTTTATTATTCCTTCGCTTCAATAATGATTTAAGAAGTCCGTGGGAAAATAGGAATTTTCTCCTCCTCAAAACCCCCAAAATTAAGGTAGCGATTTGGCTAAAGAGTTGAGCCATTGTCAGACCAAATATTATGATAAAAGATATTTCTACATTTTTTGCCGAAACCTGTGATGATGTTGTGGCTAAAAGCAACTAGCTATGCAATTCAGTTTCCTTCCAAGTTTACTTAGTGAAAGATGTAAAAAGTTCTCCCTGTGCAAATAAGACGACGTGATCAAAAATATGATACCTAACACGCAGTGCTTCGGAGATGTGATAAATAGAACAATCATCCATGTTGTTTATTGTCATTTTTAAAAGCCGTAAAAATCAATATTTTCGATAAGTCAAAAATGCAAAGTCAAAGCATTAAAATTTTCTTCACTGCAAGAAGTTGAAGTTTGGTTTTTATCTTTGGCTCACACACTGTATTTCCATGTTATGAGCTTTTTTGAGGGCCTTTTCTACTGGCTGCAAAAATCAATTTAAAAAATCAATATATTTGAAGAAAAAAATTAATTCTATATTTGAAAAAAAATCAAATATATTTGAACTCTGGAAGCTTTTAAATGTTTGTTGCGATGAATGAGTTACGCTTAAGGGCTGGTTTCACATTTTCGGGTGTCGTTGGTGTAAAAATGATCTAAATTTTACAAGTATTCGGCTCACATACTGCACTTCCGCATTATTAGCCTAATTCAAGCGTATTTATAGCTCGAACGTGAAAATGCCGCGTAATCTATGCACGCAGATTTTTCAAATGATGAAAACGACGAATAAATAGCGTCTCCATTATCACGAGGGATAAAATAATGTGCGGATCATATATATGAGTCAGTCGCTTCAAGTTCAGCAGAACAAACGGACCTCGGTCGCATGGGATGGATAATAATCTCCTCAATGCTGAGAATCATAGGAAGTTTATCCCTCTCACGTTCTCGAGAGAGGTCGACAAGGGACAGCTAAGTAGGCTAGTTTTGACCCGCTAGCATCAGGACTTAGCCGAGTTGATTAATCTGGCAAAAGGGTCTATCTGTATTCCTTGGAGTGTGAGCACAGCGCTGATTCCTTCTGCCATCGAATGGTTTACAGTGAGACGAACAGTGAAGCAATGCTTGCGGATTAACTGGTCTCATTCGTTTTCACTTCGTTTCACCAAGGCAATGCAACCTCCGTTTTCCGACTGGAGCTGAATCTAGTGATATGCCTGATGATGGAGAAAATAAACATTAGCGCGCAGGCTGTTCATCGTCCGTGTAGGATTTTAAGGTCGCAAGTCCTACATAAACAATTAACGGTTCGGAAATCAAGGATGTAATTATGAACGACAAAACACAAAATATTAATTCGGGAAAAGTTGAAGGAAAAAGAATGGAAAGAAACGCGAGCCGCGAGATGAAATTCGAGAGTCTGGAAAAATGTGTCTGAGATCCTCTTCTTTCGTTTTGGTCATCTGTGTGGCATCCAAGGATGCGTTGCTATGCGCGCGCTATTACGACTAGTGGAGGCGACGCACGTCCGCATAGATCGTTTTGGTTTATTATTCAATAATAAACCATTGTAATCGCCCAAGAAAAAAAAATTTTCTAACCCCCCTCAAAATTTGATGTTTTACGTTTCAAGGCATGTAGAATCCGAATATCCAATAAAAAAAATTCTGTCCGTCCGCCGTACGCCGTACGCCGTCCGCCGTTAGCAGTTTTCCGGCCAAAGTGTAAGAGCTAAAAATTTGAAATTTTCACCAAAAATCAATGTCGGTCCTACGACGGCCCAATTCTTGAACCAACTTGCTAGCTCAATTTTAAGGGTATTTTTGGGGGGTTTTGAGGGGGAGAAAATTCATATTTTCCAGGGTGTATCAGAAAAATGTGTACGTGGTATCAAATTATATAGATTTTTGGACGCTGAATCGAATGAGACCATCGCTGGGTCGATAGCTTTATTGGTTCTCGAGTTATCGCAGCTTTTGTGCCGAATTTGGGAGATTTTTAGAAATTTGGCATGATGCTATAACTCGAGAGTTCTTGGAGCTATAAAAATCGTTCTATACTCATTGGAATGGTCGTCAAACACTCTCTGCAGCTGTATCGTTAGGCAATAAGTTTAGCTTTTAATTAGGAAATTAAGAAAAATAAAAATGATTAAAATTAAAATAGTTGCTACGGAGTTTTCCCCTATAGTTACCATCTGTTTTTCGGTGGGAACGTTCACAAATGTTCGGAATATTTAAAATGACAAATGGATAGTCTTCTTAAATCAATATTGAAGCGAAATAATAATAAACCACTGTACAATCATTTGCAGCGTTTTGTACATACATGTCCGAGTGGGCAAACAGGTGTAGACGATAATAAAATCATGAAATTTTCACGTGGCGTAACGTGAGCTAGCCGACCCCTCTGTCTCCAGAAATTGAGAGAAAGGAGGAAAATTAATAAGTTTAATAGCGCGTCTGTAGTCAAAAAGCGACATAACTCGCCATTCGCCAATCGACTTTTTTAATTCGCCGCTTTCAATCCTGAAATTCATATTTTCCTCCCCTCTAACTTTCTCTTAATGTTTTCCCCCTTGTATATTGACGTACTTACTTTGAAAATGTAATTGGGCTTGCCCGTGTAATAATAATAAATAAATAATCTCCCTTGAAAATGAATGATACTCAATTTTTCAGGAAACGTACTCCCAGTGAATGTGCAAAATCAACTTTTATAGAATATTGGATAACGCTCTGTGCAATCGAAGTATTACTATTGGTTACTTTCTGCTCGAGGCTTTCAGTCAATTCTCAGTCTACAGGCGATTACAATACGTGGAAAACCCTCAGGACAACCCGAGTGACCTCCTTTTGGTTGTGGTACAGAATAATAAATCGAAATCGCAGTTCTCCCGGCCTTGAAGCTTCCTAAGATGGCCTCTCGATCGGCTCGCATTCCAGTCGATGGGTAACATGGGCATTTGTTGACCTTCCAAATCGCCTTGTGGCCGTTGGCTCCATTTGCTCAGCATAAAAGATAGCTCCCTCTCGCTCGAAGGCCGTCATGAAGCCCGTAGATTTTTTTCGCAGCACATACTCAGTTGCAACCGAGTTCCCTACATAATACATGACTTTTCCCCGTTTATATCTGTTCGAATTTAGCATATTAGTGGAAAAGGTATTTCGTAACCCGAACGCCCTTTAGTTGATAGCGAGAATCATATACATATTTCATATTACTAAATACAAAATTCGGTTTCCTCGAAATATTTTCCACGATATATATTTGAGAATTGGCACTCAAGAGTGTAGAGTATTTTTAACCCGTCACAGGCTGGTAATCCGTTTAAATAACTTTAATAATTTAGTGGTGGATTTTTAGAAGTATTTTCGGTTTCTAATATTTTAAACGGCACTGTCGTGCACAGCATATTTAGAAATAATTGCTGAACGCGTACACGAAATGAGTTCGATTCACGTGTAATAAATCGTTGGAGATGAATGCAGCATATTTATATAGTACCAGTTTATATCCAGTACTTCAGAATATAGATACCTTAAAAATGAGAAGTAATACTACATAAATATTTTCGAAAATTTCAAGTACGCCGGGATTTCAATAGTCTAAGCTTATGTATTTAATTTCCGCTCAGTCATCCTCCGGGAAGTTTAATTCTGTTCGTTCACGTTTTGTTTTATAATGCCTCTATACTTTTCCTTTTAGTCGAAGCTTTCCCGCCAAGCAGTAACGACTTGTCGGTTTATTATTAGGACGCGGGGTTTCCCGTTATTATTTCTACTTTCAGGTAAAATAAACTCCGTTCTTATTTCGAACATTTGTTCTAGGCTTATATTTTTGATATGTCAAAGGTGGCGGAAGATTGCGGAAACATTTTCATTCTGCTCTGATTGACGATTGTTTACTAACGGTCTGAGACAAAAATATAACCTAGTTAGTGGACCTAGAGAAAGAGTGAGTGAAATAGTTTATTTAATGTCCAGGGAAAGGTTGAAGCTTAGTGGCCCTTTCTTCCGCCTTCTCTGGCAAGAAAAATATGCTCCTTCAATCTCAAACATAAATTACATTAATAAAAAAATAACCAGTGGTGTTTATTTATTTATTTATTGTACGGGCGTGAACCCAATTGACATGAATACAAAGAGAAAAAAGAAAAAAAATTATAGGGGTATTCTAGAATTATGTAAAATTTTTGGCAAATGTCGTTCAAACCGAAAAAAAGAGTCTCGTCAAAGTGGATAGGGGCGTATTGAAAAATCTACTTCTGGGTGGATTACTTGGAAGTACGGTGTGTGAGCCAAAGGGTGAAAAAGCGAGGGTCACCTGCTTGCCATATTTTGAGACCTCAAACGTTTGAAAATATTGACTATTGTAGCATGTAAAAATCGAAACAGAATCAACTTTGAACGGTTATAACTCGGAAGTACTGTGTGTTATCCTAAATATGGAAACGGCTAATTTGGCACATTCGCTAGAAGAACATTTTCAGAAAAAATTCATTTTTCAGGGAGATATAGCGGTTTGTGTCATTTTCTGACCACGGACAGACAGACGCACGGACAGACAGACACGCAGACACTTGTCCAGAAAATGACTCTGAGTATAAATAGTGCTTCGAAAATGTCTTCAAATAGGACCTCCATTCTGAATGCGACTTTTCAGACAATTACGATACTTTACTTTTACTACGTAAAAATGTAAGTAATAATAAATACTTCCGAATTAAGATAAATAAATAACTGTGAGAGGGGATGGGGAGGAAATTCAGGCGGCCAATAATAATAAACTGTTTAAAAAGTATTTTACACAGCTCTCGCTAATAAATCGAAGTCGAGTTTACTTTATGTTTCCATCGATCAGTATTCCGTAACAAGTTTGACGTTAATTGAGTGTCCAGATAATCGGGCGCAAATTAATTACGATAGCCAAGTGACAATAAATGAGTTGATCGATCGTCGAGATGAAAAAGTTCGACGGATACATTTTTCATTCCACTTCAGAAAACAAGCGTGTCGCTTTTTTATCAACGCGTTCTCACGTCGTATGACTGGAAAAGTGGCGGCAAAACCTTCTCGATCGCGTCTCCGCTGCAGCGATTTCAAACTAACTCGTCGGTGGCAATTTCACTTCGCTTGAAAGCTCTCGGATGCGAACATCTTCTCAGTATTCATCCGCTTTTCCATATGGCTCGAGTAGCTACAGCGAAGCGTGCGGACGACAGCCACTTGAGGGGTCTCGGCAACGGTTTTCTCTCCATTTCCGGCTTGAAGCCAACCTATCACGCCACTACCACCTCTCGCGCTCAAACAACTCTTTGCAACCGCTAGTCTCTTTCGTCGCCACGAAAACAACGCTAGCTAGTCAGAGCACCTCTCTACCGCTCGTTTACCTCTGAATGGGAAAAAAATTCCGCGAAATGTTTTTTGTTTTCAATTTAAGCCCAGTCAAAGTGAAAAAAAGGCCGCACGTCAACAAAAATGGCGCGTTCGATTCGTACCATTTTTCCGATGTAGGAATTTTCTCAAACGTTTTGAGATTATCGCAAAAAAACTGCTAATCGTCGGCACTTTTTCCAGTCAAGCCTTTACAACTCCGGAACGACGGATCCCAATTATATACGATCTTTTTTTTTTATAGAGTTATAAATTCTGCTTCGGATAGTTTACACAACCCCTCCATTACTGTAAGATGAAAAAAAAAATGCTATCTCACCATAGAACTAACTACAACACACAAGCTATCTGAATGCCATTCTCTGCATGTTAGGTTGTTGCTCAATACAGCACAAACTACTGAGAATCTTAGCAACCGTGAGTTTTCTTGATCAATAGAAATACCATGCCATACAGAATATCAAGAAATTTGTCGAAAATCAAATAAAAAAATGCACTTACAATCAGAAAAAGGGGAGAGTTGAGGGCGATCCATCTCTTCAACGTTAGATAGCACGTGTTGGCGTCCCTCTTTAGATATCGCCTGGTATCAAAAACGTGTTTTGCGCGCTTCCTGTTGCCTGGACCTTTCAAATAACCTCACCATTCGATCCGGCAGTCGGTTTTCAATAAGGAACGATATCTAACTCATTTTGATTGAAAAATGAGATAGCAGGTGTTGCCAATTCAGCGACGAGTTCCTACGATAAGCATGTGGAACTATACCTTCCTGACGAGGCCCATGGGGGCGAAAGTGCTCGGCGAGTTGAAGGAATTATGGAGAACCAGTCGCATTATTCGTTTCCCCATCAACTGACAACTATGGAACGAAATTCCTTCTAAATTTCTTTCCGAACTCAGCTCCGTTCCGAATTAGAACTTCGGGGAGATGACAATATTTTTTTTTCTTTGCTACATGGGGCATATATGCGAAAGCAGGTGACGATTTCCCGTGCTGTCGTTGTTAAGGTACGAGAAGATTTTAAGTGGTGCAAATGGCCCGCTATATCGTGACAGACAAAGCCTTAGAGTACTACTATAGTGGCTAGTTGCTTACTTGTCGGCTCATTGTACTCCAATACAATGTGCACATGATGAACATGAATGACGATCGCTTCATAGCGTCTGTATCACGAACCCGTCACATTCAGTTTAACCGAGATGAATAGACACAGGAGTGTATACTCACCAGATAGCCGTAGCGCTAACCGTTGTGTTTAATGGCAGCATTATACTCTCCTTCATAACAATCGTAATCTCAGGAAGCCTTATTCTGGTTCTTGGAGCTCTTCCTAAGAACTATCGAGAGGGCTTATAATGATTCGAATATAATGTATATAAAATATAAAAATATAAATAATGAAAGAATATAATTAAATAATAATAAAACGATATAATTAATATAATAAAAATATAACAACTCGAATAGAAATCATTGTGATTCAGTATCTAACTAGAAATATTTGCATCATAGCACTTAAGAGATCGAGTTGACCTATGGTTGTTTTGATATCCATCTGTATTTCTATTTTATTAGTAAATAACAAACATTTTGAAAGAAAAATTTTCGCTTTTTTTTTTAATTTTTATTTTATTTGGATTCCACATGCCTTGAAACGTAAAACATCGAGTTTTGAGGGGGGTTATACGCTTTTTTCTTTGGAGATTATAATGGTTTATTATTGGATAACAAACCAAAAATTCTGTCCTCTGAATAGACTCGTTGGAATGCTCGTCATACACTCTCTTCAGTTGTACCGTTAGAATAAAAACCTAGCTTTTAATTTGAAAATTAAGAAAAATAAAATTTATTGACATTTCAAAAGTTGTTATCGAATTTTCCCTTATTGCTACCAGTTTGTTTTTTGGTGGAAATGTTCGGATTAGTAACTATCACGAATGGTTGGTCTTCTTAAATCACTTTTGAAGCAAACAACACAAACTGAACAACAACACTGCAAACAAGACTGATAAATAATTTGCAGCGTTTTATCCGTAGGGTCACGTTCCATCTCCCTGCGTTCCTTCCCTATTTTGGTGTCAGCAGGCAATAAAAACAGTGCTCAGCAGACGGAAATAAGTCGACGCTCAACACGCAATCTTCAAGACCTTGAGGACAGACTATACATTTGTCAAGTCTTCGCCATAGTTAGAATTAAGCTGCGGTTAGTGAAAATATCTGGCTGAGGTCGAATAGTTTCGATTCTCAGTAGCATCAAGTCTAAGTAGTGACTTCATAATGGCAAATTTATTTTCGTTGAGTAGATTCAGATATAAAGTGTTATTTGTATCTTGATTCGGCACTATAAATGTGTCTATTATTTATAATTTTTATTGATATTTGAGCGTTTTAGGTCTTTCTATGAAAATTTTGTCAGAAAAACTTGTACGCCAGCTTGACATAATTTACGCCTGATATTTATGGTCCGATTTTTGCAGATGGTTTCATGAATCAGAATTTTCAGTTTCAGAATCAGAACCGAGCGAGAAATGGACTCATTCTGATCGTATTAACTGTGCAACGTCTCGAACAGGGAATTTATTTCATCAATATTATAAATCCGTAGGATACTAAATTTCCGAACGAAATCGAAATTCTAAAAAAAAGAAAATCATCGAAAGAAGAGAAGCTTCAAAATTTCGCTCGAAACAGAGTAGTCACTGCTGACGTCACAACCTTAGTCTCGCCTCACATTACTTTCCCACAAATCTATCCGGAACACGCCGAACTGAGCACATTCATATTCAGACTTCCGAACACTATGATTTCAAATACGTCGGTAACGACGAAGCAAATGTAAAATACGGGATTTCAGCATTTTCCGTGGTTAGTTGTCGACATTTTCCTCGGTTTATAACCTCTCTGCTATCGCCAGGGCGAGTATCGTGCCGACGTAGACAACTTGGCAGCTCCCTTCGGTTTCAGTGATTTTTAAAACTCGTACTACTTCACTAGAATCCCTGAACTTTCAGATGCTATTTCCGGCCTTTGAGCTATTCGGTTATTGGCTTGGCATTTACAAAAAAAAAAAAAAAAAAAAAAAATTAAAAAAAACAGCTGCAAATGATTTTAGGGATTAGCATTTTTTTCTTTTTTCTTGGGCGATTACAATGGTTTATTATTGATAATAAACCATTAAAGCGCTACAAATGATTGTACAGTGGTTAATTATTATTACTTTGCTTCAACGATGATTTAAGAAGACCACCGACTTGTGATGGTAACTATCCCAAACGTGAACGTTCCACTTAACGACGTATTGGCAACTGAAAGGAAAACACCTCAGCAGCTATCATAATCTTAATCGTTTTTCATTTTCTTATTATATAATTAAAAGTTAAATTATTCGTGTAATGATACACCTTAAGAGAGTGCTTTATGAGCGCCCTCGAAAAGTATATTCTGTACCAATACGTGTTAGTAACATCAGTACAGTCGGAGGGGAGGAGCAATCTCTGCTACCACTATTTCAAGGTCACTAGTGGCATTTCCGCTTTCAACTTCGCTCGGCTTCTGCTTTCGTGATAAAATATTGCAGTCTGTTTGCGGAAATGCTGATCAGCTAGCTAGCAAGCCTGAAGGGTTCTGGGGTTTAGTCTTTTTTCTTCCTGCCGCAGCGTCGAAAAATAACAATGCCGAATAATAGAGGAGTTTGGAGTTCACACAAATAGTACAGCTAGTATTGGGAGTCTCATATTTTCCCTTTGGGATGAAAATGATAAAATCCTCCGCCAGTACCGTGCCCGATTGTTCGAAAAGTACTACCTGCAGAAACTTGAGGAAACTTTGATTATATTGTTCCAATTTCAATTCAACAACAGATCGATATACTTGTCGCCCAAGCAGACGCAGTTGAGAGAACTGTAGGGTCTGCTCTAAACAGTAGTTAAGGACTGTGTTCAGCGCTTGTTAGGGCCGTTCCTGTGTCGTCGGCACCACTCAGCCATTTCACGGACTCGGCTCGGACAAATACTTGATGCCTCGTTCGGAGAGCTGATGCTTGTCCCGTTTCTCTCCTCCCCGACCATCTACGAATTCCCTCTCACGCAGACAAGTCGGCAGGAGACGCTCATTCTGTCTCTCCTATTCTTACCATCCTCTCTGTCCCTAACAGTCCGTCAAACTTTGTTCATTAGGTGTGCATGTTTGCCGCCGTTATCCTTCCTCACGTCAGTCAGACGTCTCCTGCTTCATTCCGCCAGCGACGAGGGACAACTACGATGAAACGATCAACTATTATCCGCCGGAGCTACGTATTGAATATCTCCAGATCTCATTTCGTCGCACCCCATTACATCTACATATACGACGGAGATGCCGACATTTGGAGTGGAATAAAATCAATAGAAGAATAAAAAGCAGCCCCTATAAACGTGAAATGAAAACGCTGCAGACTATAGGGGAAAACTCCGCAGCAACTATTGCAATTTTAATCATTTTTATTTTTCTTAATTTCCTAATTAAAAGCTAATTTTTTTGCATAACGGTACAGCTGGAGAGTGTTTGACGACCGTTCCAATGAGTATAGAACGATTTTTATTGCTCGAAGAACTCTCGATTTATACCTTCGTGTCAAATTTCTAAAAATCTCCCAAATTCGGCACAAAAACTGCGATAACTCGAGAACCAATAAAGCTATCGACCCGGCAATGGTCTCATTCGATTCAGCGTCCAAAAATCTATATAATTTGATACCACGTACACATTTTTCTGAAAAACCTTGGAAAATATGAATTTTCTCCCCCTCAAAACCCCCCAAAAATACCCTTTAAATTGAGCTAGCAAGTTGGTTCAAGAATTGGGCCGTCGTCGGACCGAGATTGATTTTTGGTGAAAATTTCAAGTTTTTAGCTCTTACAGTTTGGCCGGAAAACTGCTAACGGCGGACGGCGTTTGAATAATAAACAAAAAAATTCTTCGGCGATTACAATGGTTTGTTATTGAATATTAAACCAAAATCTCGGTGAGCGTATCATAGACCTTTTGCACGTGCGGACGATTTTGATATCCTATTTATCTCTTCGTGTAATAAATAAGCCTTACAGTAATAAATAATAATATACAATAATAGGCAGTAATAAATAATAATTGGCAACCTATCCATTAATTTCGAAGGATTTTCTATTGATGTAACGGACTTTGGTTTCCGTAACCTCTTCTGACAAGGTATTTCGAGTTTCTCTCCTTGCCTTTCAAAGTGGTACTCCCGTTCGCTTGAAGTTCTCGTAGATGGTCGTCTCGAAAATGCGTCGGCTTTATCTCGAGATTGCCTACTGCGAATTTGGTGGGCGGTGGCATTTACCCTTCGTGCTTCACAGTCGTCTTCCTTTGTCAACGAGCAACTTGACCTCAGGTGGCCTCTTTACTGCAGCTGTTACATCAAGGGCGTAGTTTGTCACCGCTGGTCTTAATGCGATGAGATCGAGGAATCTATCGAAAGCTCTGCGCTTCCAAAACTTCATGGCAAATCAACGGACGAGCGAATTTCGCAAGAAGTTGAAGATATGCTACTAATAGACCAAACTATATCATGAGCACCTACGCTGAAGCTGTTCACAAAAAACTTGGAAAACTAATACATTTATTTTTAGAAATCGGAAACATAATGGATAAAAAAAGATACTATTGATTCATAACGGTTGGGACAATCCCAACTGAATTATGGTATAGTAGCGTGGGGCAATGCATAATATAATAAAATAAAAAATGTAATAATGACACAAAAATTATTATTAAAGATATTATTTTTCACAGTTTTCTAATAAAGGAAATAAAACCCTAGAATTGTAATTTAAATACACCATAGCCACCTGGTAACCTATGGTTCCACATCGCCCTGAGGATGCCCGAAGGGGCGAAAGTACTCGGCCAGTAAATAAAAAATCGGAGAACATGTCGCCTGGTTCTTCTCCCCCTCACCAACCCAGTACGATGAGAGATGCGACGACTCAACCAAGAAGATCACCATTTTCATGAAAAATTGGTCATTCCCTCTTCGGCTGACACCAAATAGCAGAATCCAGGCCATTAGGAACGAAAATAAAAAATAGGCGTCTTCCCCATTCGCGATGGAAAACCCCAAAAATACACCCAGAAATGCAAAATCGCTCAAATATAATAACTGAAAGTGCTTTTAAATTCACTTCCTTTAGCCGTTATTTGCTTAATAGTGATTCTATAGACTTTTAGAAGTCCAATTAACGTCCCGCTGATGTCGAACAAGCGTAATTCATGAAGCTCCTACGATTCGTGAAACAAGCTCTGCCCAGGGATAAATACGAACAGTTTTCCAATGCTTCCTCTCTCTTCCAAGCATACGATGTCGAAGAGGAAGCCCTCGCTGTTTTTAGCAGCAGAGACCGTGGATCCGCCGCAGCCGTTCTTCCGATCATTCACTGGCCCAATATTCATGAGGGGAATTTAAAACTAGAGGACAAGGCCGGTCGCGCGGCCGCGAGTATGTTCACGAGAGCGTGTCCGTGTGTGTCGATTGTCTCCAGCGCAGCAAGCATAGGTGGAACGGTCGTTCGTAACGGTATCGCAGAAAGAGACATACGAGCGCTGGATGTAAAAGAAGCGAGCGAAGGTTAGAATTAAGGCAACATCGAGGGATTCAGAGCCGCTGCGGTTCCAAGCGAGAACGGAACAGTACGGTTTCCACTCGTTCGAAGTATGCGTTGAGCGGGTTTTTAATGTGCCTCTCCTCTCCTCCGGCCGCTTCTGTTCCTGGTCCATTATTCAAAGACTGATCACCCGATGGGTCACCATGGCGTCCAGTTCTTCTCAGCAGCACACGCCCGACCATTATTACAACCCTTCGGGCATCTACAGAGGAGCTCACTTTCTCATAGAAAAGAGCGACTGAACTCGTCGAGAAACCCTTCATCCCAGTGTGGGTGAATTACTATCCTCCGTGTTCTTCCACCTTCCATTACGCCAGCCCGAAGGAGAGAATCAAATATCCCCGAAGAGAGGCGAGGAGGCTGTCTTCAAAAGAACCGCCGTTGACGAAGGGAAATTACGTAATTTAAATATTTGCTCCTCTCAAAAGAATTTCCAGGCTCACGTGGGACCTCAGTGGAAAACGGATTGAGTCACTTTAAAGGCCTCATTTCAATAATACATTACGTTTGGGTAATATTACTTCTGCAAAAGGCTCGGGCTCGGCCTCGTGGATTTCAGACTTCGACGTCCTCATTTTTACGCCAATTTTTGATGAGTTCAATCTACATACATATGATTAACATCAACCTCCGTCAAAGGGATTGCTCATTTATTCACAATAACGCGTTCATTCTTGTTAGCGATATAATTGGAACAGGAATAAATTTTTTATTCGGACTCCTGTGTAATTACAATTTGTCTATAATAAATTTACACGCAGTTATTCGAACAGCAGCAGGAGTGCCATTGGGCGAAGCACAATAATTTTATCAAAACTTTCACTCCGCTCTTACCCCACTTCGAATTCACTTCATCTTCGATCAATTTCCCTATATTTTCTCTGCTTCAACTCTTCTCCAAATCACTCGTACTCCACTTCCACATCAATTCCATTCACCGCTTCCACTTCACTCTAATTACTAGGGACAAGTCTCACGGATTGAATGTCCAGCTTAACGGGAGACTCTAATTCAGCTTCAGTACTGGTGCTTGTGAACGGTAATTGTTTGTCGACTCATTGTCCAGTGAGCTCACATCGTGGTCACAGGACAGCGCCGTCATGTCTCGGATTCAACGCGGCTTCTATTTCGCCTTGTTCCACCGTTGCGTCAGCGACAGGGCCGTCGCCATAGGATCGGATTGCATTTCGACTTGGAAAATTTGTTACATTTGGGCCTTGGAGTTAAAAAATGAATAAAAATTTAAAATTAAATTCGAGATAAAATATAAAATGAAAGGCTGGTTCTGCCTCCGAGAGGCCGATGAAACGAAGATAAAAAACGCTGCAAATGATTGTACAGTGGTTTATTATTCCTTCGCTTCAATATTGATTTAGAAAGACTATCCATTTGTGATAGTTAATTATTGAACATTTCTGAACAATCTCGCCGAAAAACAGATGGTAACTATAAGGGAAAACTCCGTAGCAACTATTGTAATTTTAATCAATTTTATTTTTCTTAATTTCCTAATTAAAAGTTAAATTTTTTGTCTTACCCTACAGCTGGAGAAAGTGTTTGACGACCATTCCAATGAGTATAGAACGATTTTTATAGCTCCAAGAACTCTCGAGTTATACCCTCATGTCAAATTTCAGAAAATCTCCCGAATTCGGCACAAAAGCTGCGATAACTCGAGAACCAATAAAGCTATCGACTCGGCGATGGTCTCATTCGATTCAGCGTCCAAAAATCTATAGGATTTGATACCACGTACACATTTTTTTGAAAAACCTTGGAAAATATGAATTTTCTCCCCCTCAAAACCCCCCAAAAATACCCTTAAAATTGAGCTAGCAAGTTGGTTCAAGAATTGGGCCGTCGTAGGACCGAGATTGATTTTTGGTGAAAATTTCAAATTTTTAGCTCTTACAGTTTGGCCGGAAAACTGCTAACGGCGTACGGCGTACGGCGTACGGCGGACAGACAGAATTTTTTTTATTGGATATTCGGATTCTACATGCCTTGAAACGTAAAACATCAAATTTTGAGGGGGGTTATAAAATTTTTTTTCTTGGGCGATTACAATGGTTTATTATTGAATAATAAACCAAAACGCTGCTAATGATTGTACAGTGGTTTCTGGTTTGGAATCTTGGCAAATATGTAAGATCTTCTCGTATTTAAATTAATAAATATTCGTTTAAATGTTCGTATGTTCTCGTCTTTTTCACCTGTCATTTTGGCCAGATCTTGCGTGGGCATCATACACGGAACAAAATTATCTGTATGAGGAGTACAGACTTCTTTGTTGATTAGAATAATTGCCCTTTGGCGCTTTGAAGTATAATAACCAACTAAAACGAAAGCCAATCGGTGAAGTTAAGATTGCTTACGGTTTCTTAGATAAAAATGTATTATTCCGGTTTCCATTGAAGCGGGAAAATTCGGAAATTTGAAATACGTACTTGCTAAGGTTCCGAACGCGACTTGAGAGGGGAAAAACATTATGCTCCATCGTCTCCTTCCGCTTTTGTCGTCATATTTGCTCACATCTCGAACTTATGAGGAAACCCTTGCGCATAACAGTGTTACGTGCACACAGCGTCATATCGAACGATTCCGGCAACAGGCTGCCCTGCACGAATGCGGTTTCGATTGTCTATGACTATTACCGACCGCGGCGCGATTCAATATTTTCTCTGTAAACAGATGAATTATTCATTCTCCTTTGGCCGTGACCCGTTTCATTATAGTCGATCAATCAGCTCCCCAACAGCAGCCGCTGGCTCATATCCCATCGTCCTGTTGGATTGAGTAGCTATACCTCGCCGGATAGGCCGGAGAATTTCGATTGAAACGTATCGATTAATGAAACAAACAGATCGCTTAGATGACGTGATACACCCATCAAAGTAGCTAATCCCACCGCATATTCCATCTCATGGAGTGGCCGGTTGGGTCGTCAGACATCTGCGGTGTAGCCCGTGCAGCTATGGAAGGAGGAGGAGGATAGTCGAATGGAATCACAGCCCATCGCAGATTTGACAGATTTGCAGAGCTGAGTGAGAAATGGTGGTGAAACGAGGGACGTGAGGTAGGTGCTACGAGGTTGCTAGTGTGTTGAGACCGGGGACTCGTGTTGGTGGATCCCGGATGCCAGCGGTTTAGTTACGGTTCGCTTTCGGACAACCGGTTTATCACTATAAGCCGCCTTGGTTCCATCAATCACGACGAAGGGCGCCAAGGCTCAACGACCGACGAGAGGTGAGGCTCATTGGGAGATGGAAGAGAAACAGAGCTGCGAGGAATGTTAGTAGACGCCTGCGCGAGGTGATGGCCCATCCTCATAGCAGCCAACATCCGCGCACCTCTCCAATCGGACGGCGAATCCTTCATTTGACAAATTCCTCAAACGTAATAGGTTAGCTGTACATCCACCATCCGCCATCTCGGCGGTTTTCCAACGAAGGAACCGAGCGGTCCGAGGCTTCCGATTGGTGCCGACGAAACTGCTTCGACTCATATAAGGATCAGGAATGGGGGAAGATCGGTAGTGTCGGTCGAGGAGCCAGGAAAAGGATTGAAGGGAATGCCAGGGAGGTGGAAGAGATTATTGAAAAAGAAGCGACCGACGAAACCGCCAATATCCTGGATACCCTTTCGAGGGTGTCAAGAATGTGGAGATGTGTAACCATGAAAAGAGGTACTATTTAATTTACTCGGTATATGCGTTCAAAAAAGAAATGGAAACGGAAATCGGTTCACTGAGACAGTCAATTGGCAAATTACATTAATAAATGTAATAATTAACGCTTACATATTTATCATTCCTTACCGTCTGAAGGGGTGAATTGGGATAAAGTGCTTAATGTCGAGTCCCTATAAAATATAAGCGAATACGCGGTTTCGACATGTTGTATTATTGTACAGTGGTTTATTACTCCTTCGCTTCAATAATGATTTAGGAAGACTATCCCTTTGTGATAGAAATTATTTCGAACATTTCTGAACAATCCCACCGAAAAACAGATGGTAACTATCGGGGGAAATTCCGTAGCAACTATATGATTTTAACCATTTTTATTTTTCTCAATTTCTTAATTGAAAGCTAAATTTTTTGCCTAACAGCTGGAGAGAGTGTTCAACGACCCTTCCAATGAGTATAGAACGATTTTTATAGCTCCAAGAATTCTCGAGATCCTCGTGCCTAATTTCTGAAAATTTCCCAAATTCGACACAAAAGCAGCGATAACTCAAGAACCAATAAAGTTATCGATCCCGCGATGGTCACATTCGATTCCGCGTCCACAAATCTATAAAAATTAATACCAAGTACACCTTTTTCTGATAAACGTTGGAAAATACGAATTTTCTCCCCCTCAAAACCCCCCAAAAATACAATTAAAATTGAGGTAGCGATTTGGCTAAAAAAGTGAGCCATTGTTAGACCAAGATTGATTTTCGGTGAAAAATTCATGAACTTATCTTTTATAGTTTCTTCAGAAAAGTGTTGACGGTGAATGGCGGAATGACAGAATTTTTTTATTGGATATTCGGATTCTACATGCCTTGAAACGTAAAACATCAAATTTTGAGGGGGGTTTAGGAAAAACATTTCTTGGACGGTTACAATGGTTTATTATTGAATAATAAACCAAAATGATGTGTTTACTTTGTATATACATACTTGGCGAAAACCCTGTGTAATAATTTTCGCGACCCGTAAAATATAGAAAATATACATATAACTTGATTATCAACACCTCTAATGTTTAATTTGCCTGGGTGATCCAGGAATTTATCGGTGCGACTCTACTCGGTCGGGATGGCAAATAGAATATTTTCGTGGCTGCTCTACTCACCGTGTACCAGTCACTCATCTTGAATTCGTGATTGTTCCGGTCATTTATTGGAAGCTTAAATACTACAGAGTGCGGCATAAAGGACGGACGCTTTTGAAATGGCTAGTACTCCTCCCCTACCACGCCGACATATGAGAGGAGGGTGCCTCTCGATTCGTGAGGTCCTAGCATTTTTTTTTTTTAGTTGAAACCATGGAGCCGTGGACTGTTGAGCACCGCGTTTTCGCTTATGACAGTTTTGTCAGAAATAACGAATTGTCGTTATTGGGCTACTGAAAATCCGCGACAATTACACGAAAGACCTCGGCACAGCCCAAAAGTGACAGTTTGGTGCGCTGTATCCCAAACTTGCGTCATCGGCCCTTATTTTTTTGAAGACGTTAATGGAAATGCTTTACCGTCAACTCGGAACGAGAGTTTTTGCAAACTTCCAAGAACGCCTCAAGCAGTGCATCACCAACAATGGACACCACTTGAATGACGTGATTTTCCACACTTAACTTTCGAAAATGCTATTCAATTACAAAGTCGAATCTGTAAATAAATTTGTTTTACAATAAAAATTGCTGATTTTATGATTTCTTAAAAATCGTCCGTCCTTTATGCCGCACCCTGTACAATCAACGTATAGAGGTTAGCAGGTTTAACTCCACGTTATAAAGGCTACCCAATAAGCCATTAGCCCGGCATCTGCATAGGCTCCTTGATGGAACCATCCCTGCAACACCGTATATAATTGGCAGACGCAATATTGATGGAGAAGCTCCACATCTCAGAGACGAGAGCACCCGGCGAACCGCTGGAGTTGCAAGGCTTGTTGAGAAATTTTCTCTCGCAGATCTCTAACCTTGTGCGCAGCGACTGGAACGAAATTCAATCGTCCTAGTTCGCACGGTTCACTTCTACACGCCAACTTGATGAGAACGGAATTGAGTCAAAGGGGAAAATGTCTTATGAGTAAATTTCCTGTTGCCTCCAACAGCTCAGAACAAGAAAAACGGATTCCTAATAACGTTCGCTTCAACTGTGGTTATTGACTCTGATCATCTTCTAGTAGTATGAAAATCGAAAAAAAAAATCCAAAAATATCAGTTGTTGTCAGAATTCGATTATTTTCACTTCAAAATCGAATTCTACGTCTAATTTCCTGTAAGAATCATTAACTAATTATAATTTACCAGCACTGTAGGTATTTGCAAAGAATTTTCAAAGTTGAAAAACGTAGGAGTGGCGTAGTATTAAACCTGGATAAACTGATAGTTGTCGTGAAATTTCCGCCGTTTTGACGTCATATTCGGATTCAGCGTTAAATTTCCTATAAGAATAGCTTTCAAAATCGCTTTAAAACGAAAATTTAATTTTTCACTATTAGCGGAGCTCGGAATTCCGGCCGGCGAAAAACTCGATTTACGGAAAATAATTTCTCTGGCTCTGTTTAAATTTTTTTCACCAAATTTTTTGCTACGTACGTGTGTAAGGCGTTCAAATGAAGACTTCTGCATAATAAAACAATTGATTCACATTTATTTTGACCCCTAAAATCACGGTTAAAGTCCAATTTTCGAGCTTTCAAAAACCGATTTTTTTGGACCACTTGCAGATTTTTCCGAGAAATAAAAAAAATCACAAAAATACATCATGGTAAGACACAACTTTTCTAAAAATTTCAGATTTTTATCTGTTTCGAGAGAGGAGTAAAAAATCGTTAACTGTTCGGTTGAAAAAAATCGCAGGGGTCCCCTTTGGATTTTTCGCGAAAAATTTTTTGGAATAGATTTAGCTCAAATTCAGCATAATGAAACTTGATGATGTGTATATCAATAATATATGGTTCATTCTTTGTTTCTTTCGCACTAAATAGATGAAAAGAACGGTTGAAGTTGAAAAATGTCATGTTTTCGTGTATAGCCTATCAATATTGTTGAATAACGCAAAAACGGTTGAAAAATGGATAGGTACATTACATTGAGAAAATGTGGACAGTTAAATTACCTATCTTTTGGTATATTCGAACATCTGAATTGACGAATTTTTGTTTGAGTTATCCACTGAGCAACTTACAAATCTTGGAAAACTTGAAGTTGTTACGTCTAATTCTGCGACAACTTTGCTCCAGTTGAAAAACCCAATACTACTACTAGTTCTTTTGTCTGTCGCATTTTCCACGTGGTTGCTGGGGATCACGTGGAAAATGCGACAGACAAAGGTTCGAGTACCTATAGTTTTGGGGAGATGATTTTAATTGTCAAAGTTTATAGTGATCTACCAATTTTAAATGTGGAAAAGTTTTTATTGGTCAATGTTTACAGTTCCTAAGTAAAATGTTTCTGTTTTTTTTTTTTTTTTTTTTTTTTTTTTTTTTTTTTTTTTTTTTTTTTTTTATCTGTCAGGAGTTGAATTTAGTTAATTAATCGGCTGTTTTGAACAGTAGAAAACTCAAAATTTCTGGTAATGTGGAATCGTATTCATGTTTGACTTGAAGAACTACAAATCAAGTGCCTTATGATATTTTACAATACAAATCAATAATTTTGAATCGCTCCAATACTGACTTCGTAGTGAAAAAATCCTATAATTTTGAGAGGGGATATAGTCCCGGTGTCCATTTAAATGTACATTTTCTAATTTCTGTGCAAATTAAATTTTTTACAAAGTTCACCTATTTTTTAGTCATTTCACCGCCAAAGAACCAAAAAACGTCGAAAAAAAAACAAAAAAAAAAAAACAGAAAAAATATCATCACTGCATGCTCAGGTCATCTATCATCTATCAATATAGTAGAATTTTCACGAGTATAGAAATATTTATATAGCTTCGCAAAATGTTGACTAAATAAACCCCGATATTCTCACGAATTGCTTATGGAAGGTGCAGTAACTCGAGAACTATTAGAGCTATCAATCCCGTTCTCATTTATGGGCGGCTGAATAATAAGCCGCTGATGACAAGTGAAATTTCTTCAACAAGCCAGACGAAAAACGTGACCACGTAATTCTATCTCAGATTCTTTTTATCTGAACGACGTCTGATACGAGGAATTAATACCGGGCGAAGAATTGTCGAAAGATACTCGCGTCGAGGTCGATGTGCACGTATACGGTCTTTTCTCACGCCGATTTTCTACGCTTATGTTTTTATTGAATACGTTTCCAAGCTTAGACGATGTTGTCTTTCGATACATTTCCACTGCTAGTTTAGAAGCGGACATCGACAGCTTCCCTTTAGACAGTTTTCCGCGTTGAATACTTTTTGACGTATTTCCGTTTCGAATTTTTCCCACAACAACTGCTTTAGACGCAAATAGCTGTAGACGTTAACACACTAAAGGGATATGTTGAAGTTGGGCTTCCGTTTAATGCCGTTCTTGAACGCTTTGTTGATTTAATATGGGCACAAGTGAAAAACTCAATTTTTGCTTTGTTCCGCACTTTGCGGTAAAACTTGGCGAAGGTTATAGTGGTGAGTTTATTGAATAAATTATTTTTCCTATTGAGCGTAAACTGTTTTCGAGCTTATATATAACCGATATATTTATGTAAAGAAAGTACTTCATTCGCAACGTAGATACTTTTCTTCCTCCATGAAGTGTGCCGCGACGTATCAAGGTGCGAGCAAGTTGATTATTTATACACCTTGCCCTGTGAGCGAGATAAGATGATTGGGTTATCAGTGAAAAAACCTTACCACGACCCTAATAATTGTTTGAAAGAAACCTGAAATAAGGGCTTTAAATGTTGTTTCTTTTATTTACAGGTGAGTGAGTCTTTCAATTGACAATAATTGATATTCTTCTTTCATGGATTTCATATTCTTTCATAAAAACTTTTATTTATAGTGAATCACATTATATTATCACATTATATTTATATAAATATATTTAAAACCGATTTTGTCTACCGATATATTTTATATATATTTATCACAGATTTTCTCTCAGGTAAGTCATTGAGTAAGGGAAAACACTTTTCTGAAATTTGAATCCGCCTGCGTTCGATGAATGAATTATGAGAACCCTCGGCCTCACCAGAACACAGAAGTATAATAGGTGTATTCGGAATTCGCTTGATTCACCTCTCCAAGAATGATCCGCTCCTGAGGCACAACAAAAATGCTACTTCATCGGTAAAAATATAAAGCTCTCAATATCCCATTCTCTCTCCTGCATTCTAATCCACTTATGTTCCACTGGAACAATTCTGTACGGGAAAATGTCTGTGGCTCAACAGATTACTCAGCACAAACATTTCTCCAGAACGTTTCTACCCAACAGCCTATTTTCGACTCTTCGGAAACGCCAACGATAATTTCGTTAGCTCCAATCGCAATCCTTGACGTACCATGGCTCTTCTGAAAGAGTTGGTTAGTTTTAAGTGAAAATCAGTTTCAAACGACGGGAAACAAAGTGACATTAAAACTTCAGGTGAGCGTGTGCCTAATAATATTCGTTCTACTATGTTTGAGATTAAGCCCTTGAAATATTGTTCTTAGGTGACTAATATTGCATGAGTGATTGCGGTTGCTGCTTGAGCGCTCATAGCGCAGAGCTAATTAACAAACCACGGCAATTTCCCTCAAGAGACGATATTACTTGCCAAGGATACTGGCTATCTTAGCTATTGCAAGGAAACTGCCGCTCTGTCGATTATTATGAAACCCTCTGAAGACCATTCCGCATAGTTACAGAACATTTGTATAAAAATCAGATCAAAATTTAGCAAGTAACAAAGTCGCAAAGAAAGGCAAAAATGATTCAAGGTTCGATTTGACAGTGCTAAACTACATCGGAAGAGTGTCAAATTATGTCATCATGAGAATCCCGCTGGAAGTTATCTAGTCTACGAATCTTAGCGAATGTGTCGCAACCTAGCGGCATGTGAGGGAGATCGCTTCTCAAGGGAGCATAGGCCGCTAGAGAGCACTAGCTCAGAATAACGAAATAACGAAAGAAAAACGCAAAGCAGGCTCGCACACCGAAGCTCTGCATGAGTATTTTGTACAATTTTCGGTCTCCTGGCTAGTTTTGGTTTATTATTAATAATAAACCATTAGGGGGTTAAAAATTTTATTTCTTGGGAGATTACAATGGTTTATTATTGAATAATAAACAAAAAATTCTGTCTGTCCGCCGTCAACACTTTTCCGGCCAAACTATAATAGTTACATGAGATTTAACCAAAAATCAAGCTCAATTTTAAGGGTATTTTTGGGCTGTTTTGAGGGGGAGAAAATTCATATTTTCCAAGAGGGCGGCAATACCTAATTCTGCTGTGTAAATCTCTTCACTCTAATGATTTCTTCCAGCTTCGGCTGTTTCACAGGCTCGAACATTCTGCTGGTCTTGGCCGGTTCAAAACAACCTTGTTCGGGCGGTTCGCAAATGTCAAGAGTGGTCATTAAGCTCCGTTTTCCGGTAGATTTCTTCCGCGACGCTAGTCGTTAGCTTTTCTTCGCCAACATGACTTTCTCTTTCTCTTATTGGAAATGTTTATATTCGGTTAATTGTTTACAAGCAAGAAAACGATAGAATGAATGAAAATAATGAGTGAAAAATAAGCTAAACCCTTTGAGTGGATTTTATTTTGAATTCAAATCGAGTTCGCTCTTTCGAATAATTAAAATAATGAATCTGGAAAAAATTTACCCAGTGCCTGCTTTTCCCGAACTCCGGTGATTCCAGTGTCTCTGTTTTGCGATCAAGAATCGATGCCGAAAAAATGCCCGTTTCACTTTCGCTTTCCCAACTTCGTGCGAAACTCTATCCCATTAGTTTTTCAAGGTCTTTTATGCGGTACGTGAAGTGGAGGCCGAAAAGGTTACAAGGTTTAAAAGGGAAAAACGCTATAAATGATCAAACAGTGAATTATTCAATTGACCAACCTCAATTACCTTTTGCAAATTTGCTCCTATCAACTTGATTATTAGTTACAAAGCCAAGGGCGGCCGGATTAACCAAGTGCTTAACCCACTTCTGCAACCTTCCGTGGAAGCTGGGCTGTACGATCACCCTTGTGGACCCTGCAAATTTCGCTGTGAATCTCTCGTCACTCTCCCTCTCACTCCACTTAGTTGAAAAGCCCCCTTATCTTGTTGGCCCTTGATATTGGAAAATCTTTGCGTTAAATGCTGTCGCATGTTATTTGTTTGGAACTAATCGAACGGTTTTGAGCTTTTCGTCCGAATTGTGTGGCTACCATGGAAGATATATTTTGCACAGTCACTTGAAACAAATTTTTTAAAAAATCGATGCAAACGTTTGTAGAGTTTATTATTACGCCTTTGCTTCAATTAGGATTACAACAACTATCCTTATAAGTGAAAACCAACTAAGCCCCAGGTAACCAAGCAACTATACTCATTTTAATTAGATTTATTTTTCTTGATCATTCATTAAAAATTTGAATACTCCCCAAACGTCCCAGCATAAGAGAGTGTTTTCCGATCAATCCATCAAGTATAAAACAATTTCATTCCATTCAGCGTTCGAAAATCTATATAAATTGATACTGAACACACCTTTGTCTGAAAAACCTTATTTCCCCCCGTTTAAAGCCTCCAAAAATACCCTTAAAATTTAGGTAGCATTTTGGCTAATGAATTGAGCCAAAGAACTTAATTTTTGTGAATATTTCAAGTATGTAGCTGTATAATAGATTCCACAAAAAATTGTTGACAGCGTACGTCAGACAGGTTTTTTAAAAATGTTTTGAACGTGAAAGTGAAACATCAATTTTGAAGGCGATCACGACGGCTGAGTTATGGGGAGCTGGGAAGTTGGTATTTCCCTAAGTATCTTGAGTTAAAGTTGTAATATAGTGATATAGTGAAATAGTGATAATAGTGATAATAGTGATAATAGTGATAATAGTGCTAATAGTGATAATAGTGATATAGCGATAAAGTGATACAGTGAAATAGCGATAATAGTGATATAGTGATAAAGGGATAATAGTGATATAGTGATTAAAGTGATAAAGTGATATAGTGAAATAGCGATAATAGTGATATTGTGATAAAAGTGATAAAGTGATATAGTGATATAGTAATATAGTAATATTAAAACATTAAAACAAATAGTTGCCGAAGTGAGTGGTTAGATTTTGCAATTAATTTATGATCATCTTTCAATTCTTTCTAGCCGTGACAGAAGTATCCCATAAATATTTTCTCCGATGTCGAAATATCAAAGACCATCTCCTTAAGAGTCGCTGGTCGGTTGAAATAAATTACTTAGGCAACAGTGAATTACCAGTGACCCTATATAGCTTCGAAATTGGAAGGAAGGACTTGTTGGGAGTCGTTGGGTTGCCTTTCGCCACGCAATGGCGACGGGGGAGGAATTGTTTAAACGAAAAGATGCTACTACATAACGTAGTTAAAAGTTCACGGGACGGTCTCTCCGAGTCCTTAGTAAATGGCGAGGTGGATAGCGTTTGGGGCGAGGGCTTCATAAAAACTCTGGCCTATCGATGTGACAAGCGAGTTGCCGCTCGGCAACTTAGTTTCGAGGGGTGGGAAAACTGTAGCCGTAAGAACTGATGAAATCGGAGTGGTTCATCCGATGAAAATCCAAGAGCTTCTAACTGTGGAGGAAAGTTTTCAGGCAACGCAGAACCGCAAGACTCCAATCCTACGGCTTGACCTCTTCTTCGCCTTTGTAATACTATAGTTTTCCTCCTTTATCTCTCTCTAGGATTATCTCCTCCGTCATCAGCGTGACCAGCGAAAGAAAAACTACGCTACACTGCGACATTTATCTTTATAAGAGCGAATTGGAAAGCAATAACGAACAGTTCTTGTTGTGATAATACTTCGCGTCAGTAAGAAGACCACTAAAATTACTGAGATCAACGATTTTTTTTTTTTTTTTTTAAGTAAGCCTTTGAATGAGTTTCTCGATTTTATAATTATTGGTTATACCTGTTACCGACTGTTACTTGGAAGTACCTAAGTAGTATATGTACCATGTGATCTATGGTCTCCACCGGTTTTTATTTACTTACAAAAAATTATTGTCTTTCTAAATTGGAATAATAAAGAACAACAATTACGACAAAAAAGAAAAGAAATTAAATCAATACACTGTGGCATTTACTTCATAATGAATAAAAAAGAAAAGAAAAAAATTTGAACAGTTATATCTCAAATGCACAGTGCGTTTTTCAAATGTCAATAAAAGCTAATTTTGCTCATCCATTGTGAAAACATTTTCTGAAAGTTTCTTTGAGTTTCGTTCATTTTTCAGGAAGATATGGCGATTTATGTCATTTTGTGACCTCAGATACACGGCACTTGTTCAGAAAGTGATTGTGCTATGAACATTGCTTACAACAGGACCTCAGTTCCCAATTCGACTTTTCAGACGATCACAAAACTTCCATTTACTACCAAATCACGGAAGTAAAAATAACAATTAAAAAACATAAAAATAATTGAAATTTTAGTCATGATAATTTTTGAACTCACGGCGGCTCAGTTCTTTAGCCAAATCGTTTTCCAATTTTAAATATATTTCGGACGTTTCAATAGAATGAGAAAATTAATATTTACCACTATCATTTCATAGTTAATATTTTCCAACTCGAGTTTAGTATAGTGTGAACGGCTATTGAAATTATTAAACCACTATTCAATCATTCGACCAGTAGTACAATGCACTCTATTGATATAGCGTTTAGGAGAAGCTGCGATGCAATATAGTGAGAATGAACGATGGAAATGAAATGGTCTGATAAAATGAAGGTAATAAACCTGTTCGTGGAACAATAAAACATCAAGTCCGTGACTATCCGACGAAAATGATAAAAAAAGTAATGAAATATCGCACAGACCTAGACTAAATGGAACACGGTGATGAAATGAAATTTCCTGAGGAACGTCAAACGCTGTGAAAATTAAATTGCTAAAGTATTTCGGCGCACTATATTAATTTTTGCGGGTGGTAATAGTGGCACACGCGAGGAAGATGATTGCCATAGACTCTCAGTTCTCTTCCCCTCGCTATAGCCACTACGAATAACTTCGACAAACCTCAGCTTATTGCCAGAGTTACTCTATAGTTACCAAGAGGAGGAAGGATATTGAGTCGACAGTGAGATTTTCGAGGGTCGCTCTGTTCATTAGCTCTAAAGGCTCTTGTTGCCACGGATATAATATCAGAATGGCCGATAAACGTGTTCATTTTAAAATTTAAACCCTCGCAAGCTTTTGACAAAAATCGACCTAACTGACGTGATTTGCCCTATATCAACGAGGATTCATTTCTATTTCATTTCTACTTCGCGTAGTAAATGGTGATACTGCAATCTTCCTGAAACTCGAGTTTAAGACATGGACAAATGGTGAATTTTCATTGATTTTTTTTTTTAAATTTCGCCAGTACATGCCATGCGGTTAATCGAAATGGCTCAAAAATGTGTAATTGTATCTGTAAAAATCTGGGTTTCGAGTGAAGTTTTCCCGTTTGAACTGAAGGGAGCTACCACGTTGATGACGTCACTTGTTCTCTAGTCTTGTGGATAGAGCAGCAAAGCGGTTTGGTGATTGGCAGGTGTGGTGGAAGGTAGACGCTCTGTGTGGTGAGACTTGGCTAATGATGTCATATATTCTCCTCCGTTTCCCCTTACTTTTCGATCGGGCTTCTCTTCCGTCAAAGATTCCTTCCTTCAATTTTGATTGTGAGTTCGATTCCCCTCGGAAATGGTGTTTTTAGGAAAGTATAACATTCGTCGATGATCGCATTTGGAATTGAAAATGGAATTAAGGATTAATTACTATCCAACCTAGTACAAAGGGAACTAGGAAGTTTCAATGAGTCGCATTGAAATCAACGGAGTTTTTTCCGTTTTCGGCGAAGAGGCGAAGGAGGAGTCGCACGTTTGAGCTCGTGGCTTCTCAGCGTGATAAATAACATAGTTGGAACGTAGGAACCAAAAGTTTAATTGGGAGGACGCCGAGGTGGCAGCGGGAGTGGAGAGCAGCAATTAGTGAGCTGCTGCTAGTACTGCCCTGGCTGGAAGCGCTCCTGCTTCCCCTCTCTCGTTTCCACTTCCCTTTCGTCCTTTTCGCTTCCCTTTCCCATATCTGCAGCCCTACTTCAGTCCCTTGATGTGCCCCACTGTCTCCTGTTCGCCTCTTTTGCTTCCACTATTTTCTCAACGACAGCTTCCCTCCGCTAGGATATGCCTGACATGGCTGCTAATGGCGTCTCTGCGAGTGGCTGGAACCTGCGGGGACGGTACCCAAACGAATTCGCAAAGAAAATGAACCTAATTAGTTGGTTTGTGCAAGTTCAAGTGTAAATTCACAGCTCGCTCGGCATCGGTTCGGTGAAAAATTGCGCCCAATTGATTGAGGGCCGGTTTCACCTGAAAATCTTGCCTTAACTTCAGCTAAACTCGGTTCAAGTTGATTTTCTCGGTTTTTCCTTGTGTGGGAAATGAGCTTAAAAAACGCTGCAAATGATTGTACAGTGGTTTATTATTCATTCGCTTCAATAATGATTTAAGAAGACTATCCGTTTCAGATAGTGATTATTCCGACCATGTGTGAACGTTCCAACCGAAAAACAGATTGGTAACTATGAGGGAAAACTCCGTAGCAACTATTGTAATTTCAATCGTTTTTATTTTTCTTAATTTCCTAATTAAAAGCTACATTTTTTGCCCTACCGTACAGCTGGAGAGAGTGTTTGACGACCATTCCAATGAGTATAGAACGATTTTTATAGCTCGAAGAACTCTCGAGTTCTCATGTCAAATTTCTGAAATTCACCCAAATTCGGCACAAAAGCGGCGATAACTCAAAAACCAATAAAGCTATCGACTCCGCGATGGTCTCATTCGGTTCAGCGTCCAAAAATCTATAAAATTTGATACTTTTTTATGTTTTTTTCTTTTTTCCTCAGATATTATATGATGAAATTTTTTGCTTTTCATCTCAAATTCAAATATTAACCATTTTTGTGAATGTTTGCAACTTTTGTATTTTCTCTCCAATGCAAACGTTTACTATATTTTTCCTTTCAGTTTGAAATGTTTACAACTTTCAAATGTTCCGAAATGAACATCAATTTTACGAAAACTCAAAAAACGTTAGAAGGTTAAAGAAAAATTTTTTTCTAGTGCGATTACAATGGTTCATTATTGAATAATAAACCGAAATTCGATTCACATGGTTCTCGTTAGTTGCCGCTAGTTGTTATTGTAATGCGCAAACAGACACTGTGCTTAGGATAAATCGATAGAGTTGCTCGCAGATTCAGTCTCCCACAACGACCAGCTGTCGCCGTCGACTGTTATGCGGTGCTCGTGTGGGCAGGTACTGAAGCTCTGCCAGGAAAATTTGGCATAAGAACTAAAGGTTCCGCGCTCTCGCTCGCTCCTTCTCTGTCTCTCCGTGCTGAAACCTTCTATCTGCAACTACCAACTGATAGCCTTGTACACGACTGCGACTATTTCATCGAGACGTTAACATATTGGAATTTGTTGTTGTTAGTGATCGCCAAATCGATGGGAAGTCCTTGTTTTTATCAACGATGTTCTATACAAACATTCGGTTTCTTCCTCACGTTGTTAATTCAGCTGTTGGAATAAATTATCACCCATGGTTTGTTAAGGATCGTATATTGATGTCTATAGACTATATAAAATAAAATAAAAAACTTAAAAAAATAAAACCGACTTCAATATTATTTGTTTATGAAAAAAAAAACTCTGAAAAGGAAAAAATAACAAAGTCCCAACTTCACAGCAACTCATTCACCAACTAAACATTTTCAGGATTACTTTACTACTCGTATTGACATTGCCACATCCTGATTGATTGGAAGACCTCCCCTAATAATATAAAAATTACTATTACTCATTTCCCAAATGATCGAGACTTTCTTTTCACCTCTGAATCGCCTTCAATTTATCCCTTTTTGGAATTGGCGCCTGGAGCAAATTAGCATTCATGAGAGCCGATTTTTAACAATATCAATTTGACGATGACTGTTCACGCCTTTTCCTAAAAACCATTTCAGATTTCTCTATGAATCTTCACGTCCAGACCCAGTCTTATTACCTGGCACCTACTAAATTATTATAAATTCATATTTATTCGTAACTATCCGGTAGTCATTCTGCCAGAGAGGCGCCGACTCCAAAAGGATTCACTATCAACGTGCACTCATTTTTCGATCAATCTCAGTGACTGCGCTGTAATTGTGCACTCCAGAGGGCGAAAACTCGAGTGAAAGGTGAAGTCTGAACTAGGCCCTTTTTTGGTCAGAATGGCAAGATTTGTGTTCGTAGTATTGTAACTTATTACAATTGCCATGATCTGCTGGAAGATATTATCTTCCTGAGAAGATAATAGAACTACACGAGAAATATTTTCAAAACCAACAGAACCTAATAGACGGTTGTTGATTAGCTGATTCTGCTCGTCTCAGAAAGCGAAAGATTTCAGCTAAATTAAATTAAGTTGGTCTCCCTGAACTTGAAAAGGAATGCAAAATAAAAAAATTATTATTGCTTTAGGGATCAATGAGCTGCTGTCGAATCTAGCCTCCTTTTCACCCTATACTTTCTTCATTTGCACATGACTTCGCGCCCTATGACGTCGCTCTTTTTGTTATCAATAATTTCCTACCAATCGATGACCTGCTCCCGCACCATCACCTTCTCCTCTCCTCCGCGGTGAATTGATCGAAGAAGTGATGACATTTTTTAATATTAAGTATCAGTCGCCGCTTCAAAATCACAACCAACCATCATAACAAACGCAAAACCCCTTATAACCTACATCGATACCGGTTGGAAATCTAGCCAGAGATAATATCTATCTGAAACTGTCAATGCAGTCTAAGCATTGAGATATGGCTCTCTGGAACATCTGTCTGAAGTATAGCTTCAAAATCTGTCTGGAGCATCTATCTGAAATACTGCTCCAAATCTTGAACCATCTGGAGCATCGGCCTGAGAAATTGTCACCAAACCTGGCTGTCTGGAACATGGACTGATATATAGCTTCAAACTCTGTCTGTCTGAGGCTTCAGTCTATAGCTTCTGTCTGAAATACAGCTTCCAAATTTGACCATCCGTAGCATCAGTCTGAAATTGAACTTCAGAACATAGCTGTTTGGAGCATCTGTTGGAAATATAGCTGCCTTTGGGAGGCCGCACATCGAGCATTGTATGTCACTAGCACATCCGTAGTAATTGTTGAAAAAAAAAACCCGATTTTAGATCTTAACAGGAAAACAGACGTCTTTTCAGATCCCCAGCCTGCAAAAAACTTGAAACACCAGAACATATAGAGTACACGATACTGACGTATGTTGTCAAACTATGTTTAGTATTGAAACGCTAGTATCTAAATTCGTCACTGTTCCAAATCGATTTCGTGTTTAGTATTGAAACGTTAGCTGCCAAATTCTTCTCTGTTCCAAATCGATTTCGTGTTTAGTATTGAAACTTTAGCATCTAAATTCTTCACTGTTCCAAATTGATTTCGTGTTTAGTATTGAAACTTTGGCATCTAAATTCGTCACTGATCCAAATCAATTTCGTGTTTAGTATTGAAACTCTAACATTTAAATTCGTCACTGTTCCAAATCAATTTCGTGTTTAGTATTGAAACTCTAACATTTAAATTCGTCACTGTTCCAAATCGGTTTTGTGTTTAGTATTTAAACTCTAGCATCTAAATTTGTCACTGTTCCAAATCGATTTCGTGTTTAGTATTGAAACGTTAGCATCTAAATTTGTCACATTTCCAAATCGATTGCGTGTTAATATTGAACGTGCGCATCTAAATTTGTCACTGTTCCACGTCGATTTCGTGTTTAGGATTGAAACGTTAGCATCTAAATTCGTCACTGTTTCAAATCAATTTCGTGTTTGGTATTGAAACTTTAGCATCTAAATTCGTCACTGTCCCAGATCGATTTCGCACTTCACTTTATACAATCTAGGCCTTAATAAAGGTTGGTTTTCCGGATACAGACGAAATTTTTGGACCCCAACGCTTTCTCAACGCGAAGCCCAACAAGTGGATGATGTATGTTCTCCGCTAATAGCGCATTTCGAGATGAACTCTCCGCTCGACTGAAATCGCAGCGCACCAACGCGTAATCAGCATAATTAATCTGGATGATTGGACCCCTCTGGCTAGGTTTAATAGGTTCGCTCGGCGAGGGAGATAAATTCATTATTTAAACAACGTGGATATTGCCCCTGGATCATTGCTCTTCATATCTCCGTTAAATAAAACTGTCCCGTTTGATATTATTTAATTTAAAAAAAAAATACGTGATTTACGTGGCCGGAAACTACAAGTAGGTCTGCATAAAAGTTGACGATAAAAATAAAATAAGTCCGTGGATTATGCAAATTTACAAATTGTAAACTGCGTGCAAAATATAGTTAAAGTGCAACTATTAACAATGTTCACCTCCTTGACGTCACTAGAGTGGGTTAATAATACAAGCAGAGAAATAATCACTAAGCCATCCATTGGAGCGATTGAATTACCATTGGTTCGAGGAATCGTGGAACATAACGATGAAGACCATTAAAGAAAGACGATGCAAAAGGTCATGAGAGGAACTTCTCGGAGAAAAAAAAACGGACCTGTCGAGAAAAACATCTTCAATTGAAGAAAGCGATGGAGGGACGGATTGAGAACCTTAGGCAGGAAATCAACAAGTTGAAAATCAATCACACAGACGGCCGCAGGCGACCTTTATAAAGGATTTGCTAATTATACAGGTGATATCTGCACTGTATAATCTTTTGACGGCAAAGCGTTCGAGCGCGAGGATGGAAAATAATAATATGCAGCAAGTTAATCGCAGAATCGAATCACGTTTAAACATCGCGAATTATTGTTCGAATATTTACTGTTGCGGATTGCTTGAACTGCAACTGTTTGAATTGCAACAATTAATTTTTCACTAATAGCCCAATAATATCAGCTCACTATCGTCCATATTAAATAAGATTCAATATGAATGAAATGAAGAATAAAATCACAGTGACGAATCCCTGAATTAACGACAACTTCTTTTACAGGCACTGCCTTCTTTCCTACTCCAGATAACTTTATTCAGCCGGGTAAGTCTCAACGTTTTCTACTTTTTGTGACGGCACGTTTGTGAAATGATATGTTCGTTGTTTTTTGTCCGAAATTTGACAGTGTAAATAATTCATTTCGATAGAAAAGTAATAAGCGAATGTTTCGACGAGCGAACAACGAGTCTTTGCTCTTATCGCCGCGTCGTATTCGATGGAAACTAGTTCATAAAAGCAGCCACGATTAATCGAACCCGTCAAAACAATTGAATTTACAATGAATTCACGTCTCATCATTTAACACCACGACCTAATTCGGACAAATTTTTAAAATATGCATTTTGCCTAAATCCGAAATTGATGGGCGCTAAATGGTGAGTTTTAGTGCATTTTGTGTTTTTTGGAAACTTGAACGTAAGAGTTTTGGTTACTCTATAAAAGCATACGTCTCTAATGGTCACCACAATACGCCATCCACTACACAGTAAAATGAGAAACGTATGATTTAACAAAGTAACCGAAACTCCTACGTTCAAGTTTTCGAAAAACAAAAAATGCACTAAAACCCTCCAATGAATTAAAAGGCGAACGGACTGTTGATCGAGCGATAATAATATCCACCGATCAGTTTGATATCGGCCGAATATTGTAATAATGTTTTTAATATTTTTTTTTTGTAAATTTTTATTATTATTATTAGGTGTTTTTTTTTAATTTTTTTTTTTTTTTACTTGTGTTGCCTTTATATTTTTTCTAGAGCAGTTTTATTTTAAAAAAAAATTTTACTTTCCCTAAATTTGGCGCTGCGATCACATCTATATTTTCTTTTATTATTGTAATGTTTAGGCTTATGCCTGTATAATAAATAAATAAATAAATAAATAAAATAAATAAAGACGTTGCAATAATTATCAGTTAAGATGGTCGCAAGATCTTGGAACTCATTCTGTTCCGACCAGCTAATGGTCATTAGTCACCTCAATCTCAACCGTCGATGTTAACCACTTCGCACACATTGCCGTGCCAACCGTTGAACACAAACTCCATTAATTCACCACCTCAAATTGCCGCTCAGAGCTACATAGCTTGGTAACCGCAACTCTAGTTGCCACCTTTGGCTGTAATTTGAAGTCCGTAAGAACGGTAAATGTTCGTATTTAGACCTCGGTGGCTTAATTAATAGCAAGAAAAGACGAACCGAATTTTCATATGAGCAAAATAAAGATGAAAAAAATACTGTCCCGAAGTATGGATTCTCGTCATTATGCGCAGACCGCCATTTTCCGATTTCGGTGAAATTTATACGACAGCATTCCTTGCGAGGATGAACTTTTAGTGAATTACAAAAAATTGGAAGATGACGCTGGAGACTCACCATCGGTAGGGATATTGATTTTGTGGCCCTGAAAAGGGCGGTTGGGCAATGGTGTTGGAGAAATTAAATATTGGAAGTCTACAGGAGATTCTGGAGGTAGAACCAGGTACCCTGATACTAGCGCTCTTTGACTGGAGCTCAACTGACTCACTTCAGGCCGCCTCGATTGTTTTGTCAATAATAAACCATTGTAATCGCCCAATAAAAAAAATTCTGTCCGTCCGCTTTAAACTCGTTTCTGACGAAACGATAACAGCTAAATTCATGAAGTTTCACCAAAAATCAATCTTGGTCTGACAATGGCTCAATGGGGAAGACGCCTATTTTTTATTTTCGTTCCTAATGGCCTGAATTCTGCTATTTGGTGTCAGCCGAAGAGGGAATGACCAATATTTCATGAAAATTGTGAGTTTCCGCGGAGAAAATCGCTAAGGAAAATCAGCGGTTTGAATAAACCCGGAGATGTAACTCCAACCGATTGAAGTAACTCCCTAGAGCGCTCTGCAGTCGGCTGAAAGACAGACAACAACAACAAGACGGTCTTAAAGACTGGAGTCATGCTAAATCGAGTAAGTGACGCTGACTTCACTGCTACTTGTTATGTTTTTTTAATCGACGAGTTAGTACCGCCCAAAATGCCTCGTAAAGCAAATCAATTGCTGAGGGGGGTTTGGTAATCTCACAGCAACCTCAAATCATTGCTCCCAATGTTAGTTAATTCTTCCGAAGATACAAGCGCTAGTATCGATATTCACGTTCAACGGACAAGTTATGACGTAATAACTATTCATTTTTCGTTCAAAATCATCGGTTTTCATTAGCGATTTTCTCCGCGGAAACTCACAATTTTCATGAAAAATTGGTCATTCCGTCTTCAGCTGACACCAAATAGCAGAATTCAGGCCATTAGGAACAAAAATATAAAATAGGCGTCTTCCCCATTAATTATTACGCATTTCATCGACGAATTTCTTCGTATTTTCTGTTCGGTTCGGTTTACACTTTCACCGGCTCAAACACGGCAACACTGCATGATCTGCGGACGCCAAATTTGCATAGAAGAAAAATCGATTCAAATATCGCCGATTATCTCGCTCGTATCCCGAGCCAGCCAATACACAAAATGAGAGGAAGTATTGCATTAATCTCATCCGGAAAAGGGAACGGAATGTCTACGCAGTTCGGTCTCCCTGGGGGTATGAATCGAATCAATGGGCGACGACTGGAGAGGCAATGAGAGAAGAGTAGTGGTGCGGGCACGGGTCCTATTACCGTCCCACTACCGCGCGTGTACAGATTGGCTTTTGGCAACATTCCCATGAACCGAGCCCAAGATCTCTCATCCATACCCTTTCTTCTCATCCAGCATACGACCGAACGCTGCCGCTAACACAAGCCATCCAGAGTCAAAGAGCTCTCTTTCGACTGAGGCAATACCAGAGGAATGAATGTTATTTACCTACTGCGAATTCACTTCAGCGAAGATACGGGTAATGAATTCAGGACGGGATTAAAGTTGATAATGACCTCCAAAAACGCATCCGATTGGTGAAAAATTTAATCGTCGACCATTCCCATTCTGATGTGTTGAAGAAGAGTTGAAATTGGTCACTTATTCTCCGAATTTTTTCGTTAGCTGACCGAACGCTTTAATTCTCAGTAGTACTTTACAGTAGATAGCTTGGTATAATTTACACGGTAGGTATGCAATTGACATTTCGAAGGTAGACGGTTTCACTACTCATTCTTACGTTGGAGGTATCCATGATTGAGGTGTTTTCGACTTACTAGACTGACAACTTATTTTCAGTAGGGAGAAACAAAGTTTAGGTTTCCAACGCTTGGAATACCTTTATTCAATAATAAACCATCGTAATCGCCCAAGAAAAAACGATTCCGACCCCCTCAAAATTTGATGTTTTACATTTCAAGGCATGAAGAATACGAATATCCAATAAAAAAAATTCTGTCTGTCAACACCTTTCCGGCCAAACTATAATAGCTACGTTCTTGAAATTTTCATCAAAAATCAATCTCAGTCCTACGACGGCCCAATTCCTGAATCACACTGCTAGCTCAATTTTAAGGTTATTTTTGGAGTGTCCTGAGGGGGAGAAAATTTGTGTTTTCCAAGGTTTTCCAGAAAATGGTGGATTCGGTATCAATTTCTACACATTTTTGGACGCTGAATCGAATGAGACTATTGTGGGGTCGATAGCTTTATTGGTTCTCGAGTTATCGCAGCTATTGTGTCGAATTCGGGAGTTTTCAGACATTTGGCTTGAGGGTATAACTCGAGTGTTCTCGCAGCCATAAAAATCGTTCTATACTTGTTGGAATGCTCGTCGAACACTCCAGCTGTACCGTTAGGCCAAAAAGTCAGATTTTAATTTGAAAATTAAGAAAAATAAAAATGATTAAAATTACAATAGTTGCTACTGTGTTTTCCCCTATAGTTACCAGTCTCTTCTTCGTTGGGAACGTTCACAAATGTTCGGAATAATTACTATCACTAATGGATAGTCTTTGAATAGCTCGTATTTATTCATAAATTAGTACGGAACAATTTATAATGCACAATATTAAGAGCGCTCAGAAAAAATAATTAACACGGGACCGGCTAATCAAGAAATTCGATGTTTTACGTTTCAAGACGTGGAATTCGAATAATATTTTATATTATCCGAGGAAAAAAAATGCTTGCCTTCCGCCGTCACTTGTGCCTATCGATTTTTCAACCATCCGTGCCTTATCGTTGAACATCGACAGCATTTTTCAGCTAGTATGAGTAAGATTTAGACAATTTTCTTCAGTCGTTTCGCTCGAGTTTCGTTTCCTTGTCGAACTTGGGCCGATTCGGTTCAGATTTGAGATGAAACCTTCAAGTGAATTACAACATCGCTCTATAGCATTGCAAATTGAGTCAGAATACTACCCAATTAATTCTTGTCGGAGTCTCAAGTCGATACCGAGAGGGAGCTTCCTCCGCCCTTTATTGGAGTATTCCACTTATTGGCTCCCTGAAAATCATCCAACGATCACCTCGTTGGACTGAAACCATCTTAGATCACCCCATTGTCCTCAAGAAATGTGACGACAAGGGAAAGAAAAATAATTTAACTTTTAATTAGATAATTAGAAAAATTAAATCGATTAAATTACGACAGTTGCTAACGAGTTTTCCATTATAACTACCTACATGTTGTTTGGTGGTAACGTTAAAAAAAATGTTCAGGATAATTACTACCACCAGTGGATGGTTTTTATTAAACCATAATTGAAGCGAAGGAATAATAAACGATTGTACAATCATTAATCAAGCAGCGTGTTAATTTCAAAGAGATATTGGTTTGAATCATACCTTCTTCGGTCTTCAATAATCAATTTAGCATTAGCTAAATCGTGGTTTAATATGAAAACAATAAGCACCACTTCAGTTAGAAAAGATAATAGTTTATAATATGTAGCAGTCGAACAACGAAACACTTTTCATGCAGAAAGCAGTGAAGTGATAACAGGCTAGCTAGATAGTTCACAGATCATCTTTTGCAGTACAGAAAGCAGGCTGCCACACAGGGCTGGTAAACCAAGCTCAGGAAGATGAAACATGCTGTATATATCAGACGTACATGATACTATGTGAACAATTAATAAAATATTTACAACAATCCTGGATTTCTATATAACTTATTTTTCTCAACATTATTTGTCCACATTCCCCTTTGGGAACTAGGTACCTTCCAATTCCAACTAGGTACAGCGCTGTCTAGGAGCATTGTAGAGAAACCTAATCATTTTCTCAATACAGCGTTTTTCTTTTCATGTTCCTTTAGTTTCCTACTCGTCTAAAAGGGGATCGCTGTCAGCTAATCCCTCTCCCTTTGCTCTATACATCCCTCGCTCGCTGGTTTAGTTCTTGATTGAGGAAACGTCGATTCGAGGGTTAGGATGACGTGACTGAGGTGCAAACGGCGGGAAGATGTGGAACGTTAGGGTAGGTAAAAAAATGAGAAAAACACGTGAGTCGGTAATACCAATTCGGTTGCTGGTGGTAGCGTAGTAGTGGCTGTAAGGGTATTGACGTAAACAGGAACTCAGTGCGATGAATTATTGACTGAGGCCGGTCTAAACCCGAAGCGCGCGCTGAGAGCAGTCTCGGCGTTGAATGGAAAAAGAGGGGAAGTAAGGAGGAAAAGCTGGGATGAGTAGAAGGCGTCTACCAGCGGCTGCAGAGGGGACGGGACTGGGGCACGGCAAGCACACGTAGCACTGAGGGGACAGAGGCTGGGGCTGGAAGTAGATCTGGGCGAGGAGCGAGCTAGGAGCGATCTTCTAATTCTCCTTGTTCTTGGTAAACTAGTTGTGCAGCAACCAACCCATTGAAATATTCATGAGGTGGTGCCTCCTTCTCTCATACTTGCTGTTCCCATCGCGGCTAGTCCTATCCTCGTCTTTCGCGTGTCCTTGTCATCGCATACTGGTGGTTGTACGTCCTCTTCCATTTCACTCGCTGCCTTCTGGCTCATAGTGTTCTCTTCCTATTCGGCCCAACTATAACGCACAGCACACTCACTGCTGCTTACACCATCAACCATTCTGTCCTGCTGGCAGACTCCGTTTTCATTCCTTGGAAAGGAAGACAGTTTGTTGGTCGAAGCTGACTGGCTGAGAGTGGATGTAAGTTGTGCGAATGGATATGAGAATGAGTGAGACGGCACGATCGGGGTGGAATACAAAACGCTTAGAGCCAAGGCAAGAGTATGCGTGGGCGGGTGTAGGAGTAAGTCTCCTGATTGTCGTGACCTTCCTCCATCCAGACTCACACAGCAGATCCAGAGAGCTTATATTACCGTATCCCCTTATATCTCTCCCTCTCCCGTGTCCTTCCACTCTTTCGCACACACCATCTCCGTCTCTCAACTCTCTCTAAACTTGGAGATCTCTCTTCATCTTGCTAACGCATCCGAGCAGCAGCTAGCTGATCCCTTCCTAAGGCTAGCTACTCCGTCTCCGTAAGCGTTAGGGACCCCTATCGTTTACTGCTCGTCGTACACACAAACACTGCCTTTCTCTGATAAAACACACACACTTCATCAGTTGAACAGGCTGTTCTCTCAGCATCACTATTAACCACCTTACTCGCCAACCTCCGACTTTCCCACGTTTCAATGCACTAACACAAGTTGACACAAAGGCGTGCAGCAACGCTGGCTCGAGTACCGATAATGAGGCGCTTGAGAGAATTTCAGCTCGGCTGTTAAGAGAACGCGAACAGCAATACCACATAATACGACGGTGTAATTGATCGCTTAACTTTGTATGCTAGAACGAGCCCTGCTGGGGTGTCAGTAGGAATGATGATAACAGCCAGAAACTCGAGAGAGAAGACTGAGGAGTTTTGAAAGCGCTGGAGTCAGATGCCTCTAGTTTGCGAAATTGAGGAGGTTGCTCTGCTTTTCTTTTCCCGATTGTTCTGGGCTAGGGTGAACGCACAAAGGCTGACACGTTTCATAGTATTCATATATATATAGTATATATGGTATATAGGTATAGGTATGGGTTTAGTAGTTGATTATTTGTGTATGGAGAGTGGGAATCAATAGTAGTTTATATAGTGGGTAGTAGTAGTTTCTATAATTTGGTACGTTGGTGGAGGTTTTTGAATGTACTTTGTATCATAAAGTATTTGGTTTTTCAACTGGAGCAAAGTTGTAGCAGCATTGGATGTAACAACTTCGAGTTTTCCAAGAATTGTAACTTGCACAGTGGATATCTCGGACAAAAAGTCGTCAATTCAGAGGTTTGAATATACCAAAAGATAGGTAATTTAACTGTCCACATTTTCCCAATGTAATGTACCTATACATTTTTCAACCGTTTTTGCGTTATTCAACAATATTAGTAGACTATACACGAAAACATGACATTTTTCAACTTTAAACGTTATTTTCATCTATTTAGTGCGAAAGAAACAAAGAATGAACCATATATTATTGATATACACATCATCAACTATCATTATGCTGAATTTGAGCTAAATCTATTTCAAAAAATTTTTCGCAAAAAATCCAAGGGGTCCCCCTGCGATTTTTTTCAACCGAACAGTTAACGATTTTTTACTCCTCTCTCAATACAGATAAAAATCTGAAATTTTTAGGAAAGTTGTGTCTTACCATGATGTATTTTTGTGATTTTTTTTTATTTCTCGGAAAAATCTGCAAGTGGTCCAAAAAAATCGGTTTTTGAAAGCTCGAAAATTGGACTTTAACCGTGATTTTCGGGGTCAAAATAAATGCGAATCAATTGTTTTATTATGCAGGAGTCTTCATTTGAACGCCTTACACACGTACATAGCAAAAAATTTGGTGAAAAAAATTTAAACAGAGCCAGAGAAATTATTTTCCGTAAATCGACTTTTTCGCCGGCCGAGATTTCGAGCTCCGCTGGCATCGGTAAGGGTGAAATATTAAATGTTTGTTTTAAAGCGATATTGAAAGCTTTTCTTATAGGAAATTTAATGCTGAATCCGAATATGACGTCAAAACGGCGGAAATTTAACGACAACTATCAGTTTTTCCAGGTTTAATACTACGCCACTCCTACGTTTTTCAACTTTGAAAATCCGTTGCAAATACTTACAGTACTGTTCAAATTTGATTAATTAATGATTCTTACAGGAAATTAGACGTGGAATTCGAATCTGAAGTGAAAACAATCAAAATCGAACGATTAATGATTTTTTTTCGATTCTCTTACTTTTGAAGTTTCAACTTTGGGATTTATTTCCGTCACGTTCCCGAAATGAGATAGATTAGGTGCTGTGGAAGAAAATGAAGGAAATTTAACGTAGAATCCATTAAAAATAAGAAAATGGCTAGCGTATATAATAGCTCTCGAGATATATTCCACTTTATGTCAAAAAACGTGTTTTGACTTTGATCGCGAATAGCTCCGCGGGGACATAACATAAAAATATAATTAAATACACCAAATTGTGGGATTTTGATAGCTCTTTCTCGCTTCTGAGTAATATACCTATGTAAAAGTTGTCGATGATATGAAAACTTCTAGTTTAACTAGGGTGGGTGGTAATCGGTTTGCGTGCTATGGCTGAGCAGAAACGAAAAAGGGAGGAAAGCAGACTGTTAACCGTGCGCGAGTGGGTTGAATAAATGGGCTCGGTTTTTCACGTGAAGCCACAGTCTTTCATAGTCTTTTTCTATTTGTATCCGCGACTCATTCTCATCTCTTTTGGATTCCGTTTGTCATCAGACAGTCACTGCCTGACACTGGATGTAGTCGGGAAAAAAGGTTGAAATATTTATTGGGCTTTCTCGAGGATAGTTTATTCATGGCTTGGCGGAGTCGGACTTCGATTGTTCCGTGCAGCTGACGGGACAATTTCAACCACATGCACACAGCACGAACACTCACCCGCGTTAATATGCACTGCACCGGCACAAAGCTACTGTTGGAAAAAAAAATTCCGATACTCAAAGAGAAACCCCGCGGTCACAAGCCGTTATTGAACGAGCCATTCTACGGAGACGGTTCTGTTTGTCAACTTCACGAGTCGCATACGTTAGGAACATTTCACGACAACTCTCGCAAAGTTCCCTTGTAGGAAAAATCGTGTGAGCCACGTTTCGCATTAATCCAAAGAAATAGTTTCATGGCAGGTTTTCATTCTCATTTTTGAACCTTGGATCTTTGAAGATGCGAATAATTTATATGGAACGATTTTTCGATTATGATTCGATGCGAAATGCGCAAATTCATCCGCAGATTCATCCAGTTAAGATTAGCGCAATTGCGTTTTGAACCCAGTTCGAGCAGATCAAAAATGTAGTTATCTTTAGGAATTTGAATAGAAACTTCGAATATTTTATTACTAGTGGAATCACACCCTGGAATTTGGTAGTGAGATCATTCATAATTTTTTTTTTCAATTTCAACATTTCTTTTGATTTAAAAAATATTAAATTCTATAATTTTTTTTTTTTTTTTAGCGAATTTTTGAAGAAAATTATGGTTTTTGGTTCGTTAGGAAAAGTGTCGAAGCGTACGGCGGACAGACAGAATTTTTTCTATTGGATTTTTTTTATGGATGGCTTTTTGAAACGTACAACATCAAATTTTGAAGGGGTTGGAAATTTTTTTCCTTGGGCGATTACAATGGTTTATTATTGAATAAACCAACATTGTATAATAAACCAAAAATCTATCGGAGCTAGCCGTTGTCTCGGACGGACGTGACCTCTTAGCCGTAGCGTTCCTTTCTTCCCGTTTTTCGGTTCCCGGTTTTCTTCGTTTAAACCAAGCTATCATTCATCATGAATGCACACACAAGCGCTCGTATTTCAAGGTGAGCCCCTTTTGTTTTTATTCAACCTCCAGTAATTTTGAGGTTCGGCGAGCGCGGACCGGCACGAAGTCCATTATTAGCATTTGCCTACCTGGCAGCCAACCATTGCGTTGCTTTTGCATAGTATCCAGCCTGCAACCTACTACATCACCATGGCGCAGCGGATGAAAGAGGCTCGGCAGTCGAGCCCATAATGATAGCTTTGGAGGGAATCGCTTCGGTTAAACGCCAGAAATTTCGCACGCTGCGTAGCCTATTGCAGGATAATTATACCGGCGCATACTATTCAATAAAATTAGCTTGGCTGAGCTGGTCTATGCGCCTTCGCATCGGCTTCTGTGCAGAATCAGGTGCAAACATGGGAATATATGGCCATATTATGGCCAGAACGACTATAGCGAATCTGCATTGCTAAGAAAACGCTGCGAATGATTCTACTGTAGTTTATTATTGCTTCAATCATGATTTGAACTGACCGTCCCTTTCTTATAGAAACGAACCCAACACTCTTGTAAAAATGGGCAATCCTCTTCGTGAATATAATATTTTAGATATTCCTAATTACTCTCAAAAACGTTTCCTTCGATTTGTCAACAATTGGTAAAACATTTTTATCAGTAGGTACGGAAGAAATGACCTTTATATAAAGACAAGCGTTTCATTTATTATTGAATAATAAATGTAAATAAATGCCGAATCCGAATATCCGATTAAAACAAAATTCTGTCCGTCCGCCGTACGCGGTTAGCAGTTTTCCGGCCAAACTATAATAGCTAAATTCTTGAAATTTTCAACAAAAATCAATCTCGGTCCTACGACGGCCCAATGCTTGAAAAAACTTGCTAGCTCATTTTAAAGGGTATTTTTGGGGGGTTTTGAAGGGGGGAAAATTCATATTTTCAGAAAAATGTGTATTTGGTATCTTTATTCTGGTTATCTTTATTTGGTAATTTTATAGATTTTTGGACGCTGAATCGAATGAGACCATCACGGGGTCGATAGCTTTATTGGTTTTCAAGTTATCGCAGCTTTTGTGTCGGATTTGGGAGAAATTCAGAAATTTGACATGAGGATATAACTCGAGAGTTTTTGAAGCTATAAAAATCGTTCTATACTCATTGAAATGGTCGTCAAACACTCTCTCCAGCTGTTCGCTAGGCAAAAAAATTAGCTTTTAATTAGGAAATTAAGAAAAATAAAAATGATTGAAATTACTATAATTACTACAGAGTTTTCCCTCATAGTTACCAATCTGTTGTTCGGTTGGAACGTTCACACATGGTCGGAATAATTACTATCAAAAATGGATAGTCTTCTTAAATCATTATTGAAGCGAAGGAATGATAAACCACTGCACGATCATTTGCAGCGTTTTTACCACTGTAAGGGATCAAAAGAGAGCTTAAACCGAACCGCCCAGCGATCTATCTCGAAATGCCACAAAAATTGTATTTTTTTCACAAAAAGAAAGGTATTTTGAGATCAGCGAAGTACTACTTGGTATCAAATACGATAACAAAGAAACTGAATAATGTCTGACTAAGCTGATTAAACTTTTCAGGTTAAATGCGCTAAATTACAATTGAAAAACAGGGCCGCAAATGTCCCCCAAGCAAACTTCGAACTCCAATCCCGCGACATTAGCATTGCAAAAGACTCACGTTTGGATTTGAAAATTATTTCACCGGAGGCGAGACACGAATGAATTTTTAATGTCGCTCACTGTTTAAATACTCACTCATTATTACGAGCAGTTGGAATCGATAATTCCCTCAATGAAGCTTACGCGATGAAACCAAAAACAATTAGGGACACCTGCAAGCTTTTCGTAGGTTGTCAAAACGCTTTAACTCGTCGTATATTAGCCGCTATGATAATTTTAATAATTCTTATTTTTTGATCATTTTCAAATTGAAAATTAAATTATTTCCGTAACAATCAGCTGCGGAGAGTGCTTTCTATTCCAACGATTATAGAACGAAAATAGCTCCGAAAATGCTCGAAAAATATCATCCAAGGCGAATTCTCGAAAATTCATCACAAAAACTGCGATAACTCCAGCCGACCACGCGATAGTCTCATTCGATTCAGCCAAGAATCTGTAGAAAGTGATACCAACAACACCTTTTTCTGTAAAACGTTGGAAAATACTTCTACTAAAATATTAATACTAAAATATTGATACTACCAAATATTGAACGACTAAATATTCATACTAAAATATTTTCTCGCCCTTCAAAACCACTAAAAAAAAACCATATAACTTGGGTAGCGATTTGGTTAAAGAATATTGACACATTGTCAGACCGAGATTGAGTTTTAGGTGAAAAATTCAAGAATTTAGCTTCCATAGAGCCAGAAATTTGTTTAAGATGAACGGCGGACGGGCAGAATATTTGGTTTATTAGTCAATAATAAATCATTGTGATCGCCCGAAAAAAAATTGTTCAACCCCCTCGAAATTTACGATCATTATCAGCAGTGTAGTTCAAGTGCCCTGTCAAGTCTGATCCCTCATAAGAATCCAAATTGTTCTCTTTCCCTAGGCCGTGAAGCAGTCCAGCTCAGTTGCGACGAACCCCAGCCGAGGAATTAATTCAAGAGCACGGTCAACAGAATCGAAGGCCTTGGCAAGATCAAGCGTTATCAGTATCGCATTCCCTCACGCCACAATCAATCAAAGCGATCCCGTCTTCTATCCCCTTGAAGGCAAACTGCCTGTTTGAAAGAGAGTTCAGTATCTCAAGATGTTCAAGCAGCAGCTGTTTGATCCATATTTTAATCAATTGAGACCGAGCTCAACGAGGAGATAAAGAGGCAATTTTGGCCTCAATAACTCCGCTTTGGACGTAAGCGTAACGCGGCAATTTCAAGGTTTAGGGTTACACGGTCAAATGCACAGGATTTATAAAAAAGTTGGGAAATATTTCGTTGATTACCCTTTCAGAAACAGGACCGTTTCCTTTTATTATTCAATAATTTACCTCGCTAAAAATAATTGCCGACTACCTTCAAAATTTGATGTTTCACGTTTCATAGCATGCAGAAACGATAATTCAATTTAAAGAATTAGAATTATTTCGAATAAAAACATTTTGTCCGTCCGCCTACTCCGTCAACACTTTTCTTGAAAAAAAAAAACTAATTTACATTTTTTACAGAACATCAATCTCGGTCTAGCGATGGCACAATTCTTTCAACAAATCGCTACCTCAATCTTGAGGGTATTTTTGGGATGTGTAGAAGAGGTGTACTTAATACTTCAAATATTTCAAATCACGATATTTCTCAACGATTGGTTTATTAGTTTGGTTTATTATTCAATATTAAAGCATTGTAATCGCCGAAAAAAAAACATTTTTCTAAAAAAAAGTGTGTAAAATTTGATGTTTGACGTTTAAGGCATGTAGAATCCGAATATCCAATTAAAAAAACGCTGCAAATGATTGTACAGAGGTTTATTATTCCTTCGCTTCAATAATGATTTAAGAAGATTATCTGTTAGTGATAGTAATTAGTCCGAATATTTGTGAACGTTCTCACCGAAAAACTGATGGTAACTATAGGGGAAAACTACGTAGCAACTATTGTAATTTTATTCAATTTTATTTTTCCTAATATTCAAATTAAAATCTGAAATTTTCGCCATACGGTATAGTTGAATAGATTGTTCGACGAGCATTCCGACGAGCATAAAATGATTTTTATAGCTCCAAGATCACTCGAGTCCTCATGTCAAATTTCTGAAAATCTCCCAAATTCGGCACAAATGCTGCGATAACTCGAGAACCAATAATGCTTCAGCGTCCAAAAATCTATGGAAATTGATACCAAATTCGCATTTTCTGAAAAACGTTGGAAATGATGAATTTTCTCCCCCTAAAAACGTCCAAAAATACCCTTAAAATTGAGCTAGCAAGTTGGTTAAAGAATTGGGTCGTCACAGGACCGAGATTGATTTTTGGTGAAAATTTCAAGAATTTAGCTATAATAGTTTGGCTGGAAAACAGCTAACGGCGTACGGCGGACAGACAGAATTTTTTTTATTTATTGGATATTCGGATTCTACATGCCTTGAAACGTAAAACATCAAATGTTGAGGGGTTAGAATTTTTTTTTTTTTTTTTTCTTGGGCGATTACAATGGTGTACTATTGAATAATAAACCAAAAATTACTGTAATGCTGAACGCCATTCATTATTCCGAACCATGGGCGTTATGGTAATTTGCTCGCGTAAATGAAAGGAAATTAGCGATGGACGCTTCGTCATCTCAAACTGAAGACATTAGAAATCAATTTGTAACGTAGGAGCTTGCACGGTTTTCCCAGTCGTTAGCAGGCCTCGCGAAATGGTTTATACTGTGCGTAGGTACTTGAATTTAACGCAGGAATGAGTAAAAACACATTCTTCCCTTACAGTACATTCGCCACGTCAGTGTGCAAGAGAGGTTTGTTAGGAAGTTAGATCGTATCCTGAGCCGTTTCTACAAGAAAAGAAACCGAAAATCTAAGGCGAACAGGAAATCAGGCGCATCAATCAACCTGCCCTGCCCCAAGATTCTCTTCACATCCAATTCGCTACGTTAGATACTTCTAGTTGTTCAGGGGATGGATAGAAGGAAACAGCTTGTCAAGAATCGGTTCAGTTTGTTTCCACCTCTTCCTCCGATGTCGAGAATGAAATCTACGCCTTGCAAATACTTTTAAAAAAAATTTAATTGTCACGTCAATAGAGGATTTTTGCTCTTTGCGTTTTTTGGTTTATTATACAATAATAAACCATTGTAATCGCCCAAGAATAAAAATTGTCTACCCCCCCGCAATTTGATGTTTTACGTTTCAAGGCGTGTAGAATCCGAATATCCAATAAAAAAATTCTGTCTGTCCGCCGTACGCCGTTAGCAGTTTTCCGGCCAAACTATAATAGCTAAATTCTTGAAATTTTTATCAAAAATTAATCTCGGTCCTACGACGGCCCGATTCTTGAACCACATTGCTAGCTCAATTTTAAGATTATTTTTGTGGGGTTTTGAGGGGGAGAAAATTCATAATTTCCAAGGTTTTTTTAAAAAAAAAAAAAAAAAAAAAAAGGTGTACGCAGATAGAAACACTTAGTGGACAAAAACTCTCTATTACTTCAATATTGTTTTAGTAGTAAGCGGAAGTATTTTTGCCGACTCAAATGTGTGAGGATTTGCGCGATTATTACCCTCCAATTTTATAAAGTTTTAAATTTTTTATTTATCAATTGGAGATGAAGGATGAATAGTATCCTTCCATCACGAGCAATGGCTATTTTAGTATCGGATGAGTAAAATGCGAAACGAGCGGTGCGCATTAGCTTAGCTCACCAGTCACCGCTATTATGAATATCCAGTTTTACTGTTCCCCGCGTGAGTTGAGGCTATGAGTTTCAGCCAACTGATATTCGAGAGTTCCCGAGCCTAACCAGTGGTTTAACAATCATCCCCAATTTTAGACCCGTATAAACTTCCCGGCGGAATTTAAATTGAGCTTCATCGAGCCAGATTCGCTTAGAGCTTTTAAGACCGGCGTCGCGGCGTCTAAATTACTGTCAGTCGCGTGTGTAAGTCCTATAAACCTCGTGAACGAAGCTACGAACTTCGTGCAAGGTGTCAAAACTGCAGAGTAGAATCAAGTCGATCCTGCTGATCATGTGCTATACCATTTTCCTGAGCTGGTACAGTTATTTCAGGTAGCGTACCTGTTATTTATTAAAAATTGGCTTTGGCCTCCTTCAAAATTCACCACAATGAATTTATATACCTGGCATTGCCCCAGGTTCAATAGTTTCTAGCAATATTTTTGCAAAACAATTTTGATTAAAAAAAAAGTGCGTACCGAATTTCGAGTATTAGAGGTAAAGCGGAGTAAAGGGGTCTAATATTTGGCAGGTAAGAAAATTTCCATTTCACTTTTTCTAACTCCTACTTTTGACCTCCGTGTTACGTAATAAATAGAAAAATAGAATCGTAACTGAAGCGTATCAGGAAAAACTAACATAATATACTCGAAAAAAATTTCTGGACCAATACTTGAGTGCACCTGGTGTAAGAAAATAACACTTAGATCAAAAGTGACAGGAATAAAAAAATTGATATGTATGCATGTCTGCCACGACAAGTCAGCCTTATTTTCATGATAATCTGTTGCTTCCCTCTTATCTTTTTTTGTGATTACACTCAACTACTCATCATGAACTGCATTTCATTCCATTCCAATTCAAACCCTAATTCAAATACATTTCAAAAATGACAGATGACTGAGTGACAAAAGGACATGACTAGTGATAAAAGTGACGTGTGATAAGTGACTAGTGATAAAAGTGGTGACGAAATTGACGAGTGACATAAATGACGAGTGACAAATGGCTAAAAAGAAAGATGTGAAACGTGACGAGGGACATGTGACAAAAGTGATTCTCAATTCTTGAAATTTTCATCAAAAATCAATCTCGGTCCTACGACGGCCCAATTCTTGAACCAACTTGCTAGCTCAATTTTAAAGGTATTTTTGGGGGTTTTGAGGGGGAGAAAATTCATATTTTCCAAGGTTTTTCAGAAAAATGTGTACGTAGTATCAAATTATATAGATTTTTGGACGCTGAATCGAATGAGACCATCGCGGGGTAGATAGCTTTATTGGTTCTCGAGTTATCGCAGCTTTTGTGTCGAATTCGGGAGATTTTAAGAAATTTGACATGACGGTTTGACTCGAGAGTTCTGGAGCTATGAAAATCATTTTATGCTCGTTGGAATGGTCGTCATACACTCTCTCCATCTGTACCGTTAGGCAAAAAGTTTAGCTTTTAATTTAGAAATTAGGAAAAATAAAAATGATTAAAATTACAATAGTTGCTACAGATACAGAGTTTTCTCCTACAGTTACCAATCTGTTTTTCGGTGGGAACGTTCACAAATGTTCGGAATAATTATTATTACAAATGGATATTCATCTGAAATCATTATTGAAGCGAAGGAATAATAAACCACTATACAATCATTTGCAGCGTTTGAAGATCTGTTCGGGATTGAAAATTTAGTTCATCGTTAAAATGTCCCCTCTTCCTCGTCAAGCGCGGCCAATCTCGCGTTACGATTAGTCTTGCGCTCGAGTGATCGGATAGAATAAGGATTAGGACCGTTGCCCTCCATTGTTCAGCGATTACATGCCTAGCTAAAGCGTCCGTTTCTTGGTCAGCTAGATGCTCCTCTCAGGAGAAAAACCAATACGAAGCAGTTTCGAATTTCAATCATTATCGTAGTATGAGAACATTTCAACGATCGCTCTATAAATAATTTTTAAAACCAGTTATTGCTTCTCAGTTGCGAACAACGCTAACGAACGAGCATGTTGGGCCACCTTCGGTTGACGGTTTCAATTTTTCATTTTGACGTCACTCTCGAAATTCGTTCGCGCTCGGAAACTTTTCCCAACATCCGCCCACGAATTAATGTTTCGGATCGATTGTGCGGCCGCCAGCTTGCGGTAGAGATTCCAATTCACTAGTCACGCGTTGAGACGTGTTGGCGAGGGCGCAAGCGAAGAGATACATGCCGATCGAATGAGGTCGGCCTGCAGCGAATGATGTAACGAGTAGGGATGTCGGAACGGGCCGACGAATGAGTTCGTAAAATACGTCACGCTGCCGAAGTCTGAACCAATTGTAATCATTCCGCAAGGACGAAGCGACGAATCCCAGCTCCGTTCCCGCGTGATGAACGAAGCGGAAACGGGAGAGGACAGCCGGAATATGCGACCGGCTCATCGGTGTGAAAAAAGGGAAATTGTTCACCGAGAAGATTCAAAAAAAAAAAAAGGGAGTGGTGCCCGTTGATAAAGGTCGTATCGAGGAAGGGAAAGCGGACCAATTAACAGTAAACGTCACCGGGGAAGAAGCTGAGGAAACTAATTGGAACACACCTCGATTTGTATTATGGTAACGTCCGTATAATCGAATCGTTCATCCTTTCGAAACGAATATCGACCGCAGCACAATATGCCACATTTTCTCACCTTAGGAAGGAACAGTTTGAATTCGACGTGCTTGAATAATTAACAAGACCACGTGTTTTCATTGAATTGCACTCCCAGTTTATAAAAGTTATTTATTTATCTGGGCAATATTTGTTTTGAATATTTTGTCAAGAAATAAAATTTACTTATTCGCAAGACGACTTCGGTGAAAAAATTCCACCCTCGATAATTTTTCTGTTCCATAATAAAACAGTGTTGAAATAAGTTACAGAAGTTTTCCATGTGACAAGTTCAGTTTGTTGACCATTCGAATTAAAATTACATTGCAAAAAATCGCCGAAAATCACGAAAAACTGAGCTAAATTTTTGGCCCAAGTCAGTTTTGCCAATTTTGCTTTCTTCCGGCTGATAAATTATTGAAATATTTCCTTCTTTTCGCTTGAAAAAAATACACATTTTCCCCTTTTCTTGTCGAGGGTTTCCCCAAACGACCGGTTGGGACCTGGCAACACTGGTTCTGGTTCCGAATAGCAGTGCTGGAACGAAGTTTCTTCTCGAGTCCTGAACATTTTCGTACTTCACTTATTTGAAAATTTATGATCACGGCATGAAACTCAAAAACAACAATATTCAGCGTTCGATGAAACTCCATCGCCAAATATGATTCCTCCCAGTTTCTTTCACTGCACTCACCCAAATTCCTCGGGAATGTCACCGATCGAGCTCTTTTTCAGCATCTCCACCTGCACGGAACGCACCCTCAGGCGAACCGTGGGAATTTCTCCGAATACCAATACGTCTCTTGGAGGGCGAAAATCGGGATGCGCAGTGCTGTTGGAACATCTGCCGCCAGACTTCCATCTTCGGCGAAAGTTCTCTTCTTTCTTCCGCCGTCTAGTTTGTTTTCAGCCGAGGTACCCGCCGGCTTTTTGGCTCGAGGGACTTGCTGGAGCTTAGTTAGGAACGTGAGCCCGATGCACATGCCGGTTCTGTTTGCTGGGTTAGAGTGCGAAACGCAATTTCCTTCCTACCTCTATCTGCAGAAAGGTGGCGGAACGGCGAGAGCGAGCTGCAACGGCCAAGTTGTTAAACTCGTGTTAATACATTGTGTTTTATTCTGCGAGCTTACTCCCGCTGTTCTAATGGAATGGCGGGGTTAGACGAAGGTTAGGAATCTCGCTAGCGTATTACCTGCCTGGAAAGGTCGGAGGCCTATACTAACACTAACGTCGCTATAGCCTAACTTTACAGCGTTGGCAGGCCAACCTGCTTACGGCTTGGAGCACGGAGGATAGCATTTAAAGAGAAGAAGGAGTTTCACTTACACAAACCGAGAGCTTCGCAGGAGCTTCACTTACACAAACAGAGCAGGTGCAGCAGCCGTCTAACCTGATTCAACCCCTCATTTACTCGCTCGCATTCTACCTGTTTCTTTTCTTCCTTATTCAAGCCGCAAACACAGTATCTTCAAATACGCTCGTGAGAACACGACTATTCCCGTTATTTTGGCCAGCGTGTTAGTGATTTTTACATTTATCAGGTTCCCTCGGGCCCCGGAGGCTGCCGTAATTAGTCTAAACTTCCTTTTCTCCCAATGGGGCAACAACGTTAATTTCGCAAGGGATCCTCCTCAATGTTCTTCCCGCATCGGGTATTAAAACCTGATGTTTTGCCCAACTTCAACATGACCCGTATTATTTGAAAGGATTTTTTTTTCTCTTTCTCTTCGTTCCGAAAGAACTATATGCTCATCGGCATTCCATTTTATTTTGTTATTAAAGTTGCTTTACGAATGAGCATCACTTCGTTCGACTGAACCAATCGTGGGACGTTATTAATTTCGTTCAGGATTATAACAGTTTTTGCGACTTAACGAATTCCATAGAATCATATCATAGAGTTTTGATCCAGATTTTTTATCAATTAATTTTTTTTTATTGTTGCAAAAATCTATAGAAATTAATAAAAAAATATACCTTTTTCTGGAGAACGTTGAAAAATATTGTCTCCCCCTCAAAAATCCCCTTAAAATTGAAATCTCCCCATAAAATTTAGCGATTTGGCTAAAGAATTGAGCCATTGCCAGACGAAGAATGCTTTTTCGAAAATTTCTAGAATTTATCTTCTATAGTTTCGTCAGAAAAATAATTTTTTTTATTTTGTTATTGGATATTCGGAATCTACATGCCTTGAAACGAATTACAATGGTTTATTATTGTCTTATTGTAGTTATTATGAACCAAAATTGACAAATAGATATATTGAAATAATTATTACATAACACTTTTCTATTGCAAATTTAGTGGCTCGGTTTCCAACCTGTTGAAAATGAGGTCGCAACTTTGTCGACATTTTCCAAACGCTGAAACTTCAGATTCTTCTGAGGCGGTCCAAATTTTCTAGGTACTTGTGCTTACGATGAACAATATTTTTGGCTTATTATTCAATAATAAACCATTGTAATCGCCCAAGAATTTTTTTTCTAACCCCCCCCCCCCCCTCAAAATTTGATGTTTTACGTTTCAAGGCATGTAGAATCCGAATAACCAATAGAAAAAATTCTGTCCGGCCGAACTATAATAGCTACATTCTTGAAATTTTCACCAAAAATCAATCTCGGTCCTACGACGGCCCAATTTTAAAGGTATTTTTGAGGGGTCTGAGAGGGAGAAAATTCATATTTTCCAGGGTTTTTCAGAAAAATATGTATTTGGTGTCTATTTCTATAGGTTTTTGAACGCTGAATCGAATGAGACCATCGCTGGGTCGATACCTTTATTGGTTCTCGAGTTATCGCAGCTTTTGTGTCGAATTTGGGAGATTTTCAGGAATTTGGCATGAGGGTATAACTCGAGAGTTCTTGGAGCTATGAAAATCATTTTATGCCCGTTGGAATGGTCGTCAAAAACTCTCCAGCTGTAGGGTAAGGCAAAAAATTGAGCATTTAATTTAGAAATTAAGAAAAAATTATTAAAATTACAATAGTCGCTATGGAGTTTTCCCTTATAGTTACCAATCTGTTTTTCGGTTGGAACGTTCACACATGGTCGGAATAATTACTATCAGAAATGGCTAGTCTTCTTAAATCATTATTGACGCGAAGGAATAATAAACCACAGTACAATGATTTGCAGCGTTTTTGATCCTGCCTTTGACAACAGCCAGTTGATTACTCTTGTTATTGTTTCAGGCGATATGTTCGATTGCGACAAATTTCAATCGACCGGTGGTAAGTAACGAGCGATTTATTCCATCAACAAAATAACGCTTTCGAGCGATATGGTAAGTTGGTAAAAAACTCGGGAGACTACCTTGACTACGACCTCATCGAAAAATCGCTTTACAAATTGCTAACGAATTTATGAAAAAACGCCAACTTACTTAACGATGAAATCTACTACGCAATAGCGACTTAACGCTAGTGTTGCCAGATGAAAATTATCGAAACCCAAGCCAAACATGGTGAAAAAATGACACTGAAGATACTCAATTGAGTAGAGCGTTCTCGTGGAAACTACAATCGCTCAATTTGGTAGCGTTGTCGAAAAAATATGAGGAGGGTAGGTTGTGAAATTTTACAACGGATAAGCTTGAATCGATTAATTGGTTGAGAACATTGCCTTGAATCTTCCTCCTTAATGCAATCAACCGCTTATATAAATAATAATAATATTTTCTTCATTAATATGAATACCATCTACATATTTTTATCGAACTGGCACAACGGCCACTCCGACTTGTGGAAATTCTAATTCTGATTATGTAATCGCCTTTTTCACACTCATGAATACCCCTATTTTCATTCCCTCACTTTACGCCTAATCCACTTTTTCTAAGATGATAAGGTTAGTTTGAAAGAGTTGGCATTATAACGGTCTTTACGCTTTTTACTTGGTGCAAAACGGCCACAAACTTTCGACTCAAGTCTGTGAAAAGTACGGGCAACTTTCTGTTCGCGTTCTTTAGGCGAGAATAAACGAAAACGGCCGCCTTAGGTACCTCAAAACAGATTTCCAGCTAGAGTTAGAATTCATAACGGTTTTTAACGTTTTGACTCAATGCAAAACCGAATAAGTGCGTAATTTATGGAGAGTACCATCGAGATAGAGCTGCTGAGTGACTCGCCGAGCTCGAGCATTTATAATGCTTGAATAATTATTTTATAATCGTTGGTATATGCTTGTCAATCTCTACCTTATTAAATTATTAATATTCAATAATAAACCACTGTAATCGCTCACGAAAATATAATTCTATCTCCACTACAAATTTGATGTGAAAAACTGGCTAGTAGAACCCATAAATAGAAAAACCCAAAAATTAAGTAATAACGCGGAAATGCAGTGAGTGAGCCATAACAGTACAAACCAAGTTTTGCAGAATGGGATAATTTTTATGAACCTCCAGCGTCAAAGATTTCAATTTTTTCGCGGCCTGTTTTTCGAAATACTCTATTAACTTCATAATGTGGAAGTACGGTATGTGATCCACTCGATACACAACACGTTTAGTGAAATGGTGCCATTTTTAATGCAAGAAGACCGAAACAAAAACGACGTAGAAGGAAAAATAACTTGGCCACTGGTTGTACTCGTGTTTCTACAGCTAAACAGATTTCATCGATGCTACTAAGCTTGCGGGAGGATTTTCTCAAAGTGATTTAGTGCAAATTACTTGGAAGTGGGAAGATTTAAGTCCTAGACTGAAGGAGTTAGACTGAATCGCAGCGTTTCCTGAAAGCAATTCTAAAAGCTTTTCCAAACGAGAATGAGCATTTTTTCAAAGGGAGTTTCCCTTCGAGTTGTTAGTGCTTGAATAAATTAGCCTATTATATAGTATTTTCCATTTTCGTCGCTGCCCGAGCTGATTGATGTGGCACCACGGATGAAATATTTCTATTGTGCCCAATTGTTGTCTTGTGTACTTATATTTGTATAAAATATACGTTCGCATCGAGTCTCCGCGTTACGAATCATTTGCTATTCCACCAAATGTTTTAAAATAGGCATGAATGTGTGAAAAAATTGAGTTTTTTCGTTTATTGGTTTTTATGAGAAAAATAGGCGGAACACTAGTTCTAGTATTGTGAGAAAAAGAAGAAGGTAGAGACTTGGTTGAAATGTGTTGCTCATTTGTAATTCATTCCGGGAATTTCAAGTACCTATTGAAGTTTCAATATTTTTCCCGCAAAATTGGAAGAATTGATTTTTTCATTACAAGGTTTACTGTATTCGAGCCGTTGAATAAACTCCATTGCTTCATTCCTAAATTAATATTGATCCAACGCAAATTTCCCTATATGAAGTAAACAAGAGAACTTATTGGTCGAGATATTGTCGCCAGCATATTCATGCACGTTCATAAAACCTCTCAAATCTCAAATAAATGTTCAGAATTACGTTGAGAGAATCAGATGGTTAGCAGATTCGAATTAAAAACGCTCCAAATGATTTCACTGTGGTTTATTGTTCATTTGCTTCAGTTTATTATTTGTGAAAACTATACACTTATAGCTGTCACGCTCCCGAACATTTGTGTTGACGGCGAACGGAGGAAAGACAGAATTTTTCAATTGGATATTCGGATTCTACATGCCTTGAAACGTGAAACATCAAATTTTGAGATGGGTTAGAAAAATTTTCTTGGGCAATTACAATAGTTTATTATTGAGTAATAAACCAAAAATTGATGAAATAGTTTAATTCGACATGCCGTTTGGCGTTACACTGAAATACTACTAAGATACTTCTCAGCGCGCAGAATAAAATAGTCACATCGTGCGGATTTTGAGGTTGACAAGCTTCAATATTTATCAGCGTCGAATGTGATAACTTTATTCGAAATTTACCTTTAGCGGGGTAACAATTTTCCATACAGACAATGAGATTCAATCAATTCTCTTGGATTTAGTGTGTATGGCGGTCCGCCGAGGTATGTTGGGCAGAAGTTACTGTTGTCATATAGTTTTACCGTCCTGGTCACTCGGTCCTTTAATCGTCAGGTGAACCGTAGTCCCAAGGTGCGATTAAATTGATGCAGCTCAACGTTGTCCGTCCTTAAACCTTTGGTTGAGCAGGGAAAACTTCGGCCTTCTAAGTTTTTCTCAGCTAGTACAGAGCGAACCTCGTTACTTAAGAGTTTATTCAATCCTCTCTCCTCGGGCATCTTTTTCCATCCGTGAACAGGCGCCGTTATTTCTTTTACGAGCAGTAACTTTTTAATTGAGCTACCCATTTGGAGTTTCACGTAAGTTCGGGTGGAATTAATTTTTCAGAAAGCACAGGAAACCTTAGCTTTATGAGAAAAATAACGACATTCGTGTCACAAAATGAGCGAACAGAATAATTTCCCTCGAGTCGAAACATATTCAATTTCCACTCGATAACTTCAACTAGTCGCAAACGCATTCACGTAACCTCAATCGCAGTAAAAATTTTTATTGTAATTTTTTTTTTTAACGACAAAAGAGCGCAAAATTCCATCGGTAAGGAATTGATGGTTATGCTTAGAGGGTGACGTATCCTTAAACGGAAGAATGAGTTATCGCACGACGCAGCGGCTCAGGTCGGACGATCCATCAGCAACACATCATTATTGAAGCTGGATCAATTTCCGGCCGGGTGGATGATAAGATGGTGGCTGCGGTGAGAAACAGCCAAGTCGCCGGATGCCAGGTAACTGATGAGATGAAGGTGCGATGGAGTGAGATGGAGAAACCGGTACTATGAACACTCAAAGAAGCTGAGAATAGAGGTCTCAGGTAAAGACGCGAAGTGAAGGAAGGCTCGCACTAGTTTCCAACATTTGAGTCTGCCATTAACTCAGTTTCGCGCAAGGGACGACCCAACTGACCGAGGAAATACCAAAACTTATGCTCCGTAAAGAATCACTGTTGCAGACACTGTAGCTGCAATAAGCATGATTGTATTTAGAGGGGTTGTGAGGGGGAGAAAAACCAGGCGAATTATTCTCCAGATTTTTAATTGCTGGCCGAGCACTTTCGCCCATTCGGGCATCCTCAGGGCAACCTAAGTACGTATCACTGTTGTTAGCATGGAGGTACAGTACGAAATATTTACGTTTATTTATTTATTCGAAATATTTACGTTTTATTATTTATTCGAAATATTTACGTTTATTTATTTGTTCGAAATGTTTACGTTTATTTATTTATTCGAAATGTTTACGTTTATTTATCTACTCGAAATGTTTACGTTTATTTATCTATTCGAAATGTTTACGTTTATTTATTTATTCGAAATGTTTACGTTTATTTATTTATTCGAAATGTTTACGTTTATTTATTTGTTCAAAATGTTTACGTTTAGTTATTTATTCGAAATGTTTACGTTTATTTATATTATTTGAAATGCTTACGTTTATTTATTTATTCGAAATATTTACGTTTATTGATTTATTCGAAATATTTACGTTTATTTATATTATTTGAAATGCTTACGTTTATTTATTTATTCGAAATATTTACGTTTATTTATTGATTCGAAATGTTTACGTTTATTTATTTACTCGAAATGTTTACGTTTATTTATTTACTCGAAATGTTTACGTTTATTTATTTATTCGAAATGTTTACGTTTATTTATTTATTCGAAATGTTTACGTTTATTTATTTATTCGAAATGTTTACGTTTATTTATTTGTTCAAAATCTTTACGTTTAGTTATTCATTCGAAATGTTTACGTTTATTTATATTATTTGAAATGCTTACGTTTATTTATTTATTCCAAATATTTACGTTTATTGATTTATTCGAAATATTTACGTTTATTTATATTATTTGAAATGCTTACGTTTATTTATTTATTCGAAATATTTACGTTTATTTATTTATTCGAAATATTTACGTTTATTTATTTATTCGAAATGTTTACGTTTATTTATTTGTTCGAAATGTTTACGTTTATTTATTTATTCGAAATGCTTACGTTTATTTATTTATTCGAAATTTTTACGTTTATTTATTTATTTGAAATATTTACGTTCATTTATTTGTTCGAAATGTTTACGTTTATTTATTTGGTGACTTCGTTATTTCATCAATCCCTTCTTTGCCCGCTGGCGTAGATCTTCAATAGTGCTGACTTGTCACTAAATAATAAACTTTTCCTTAGCGATTGCTCGGTTGGAACTTTATTGTTTCCTATTCAGTTCATTGGAATATCTGTCGATCCCTCATTTCGTTTTACCAAAGAAGCGCTGATTTTGGAGTTTTTGGGTAGTTTTTGCCAAAGTATTCAATCGTCGAACCACTCTCGACTGGCTACGAGTCGAGGAGAAATGAAGTCTTCTTTCTCCGCATTTATTTTCCCAGGAATAACGGGACTTGATTTATCGTAACCACGTTCGGATGCTTTCTGGATTGTTAATATCCCATCCGTTCGATGTGACGTGTCATGAATATCCAATTGCATCCGGTTCTTTATTCTGAATTCGGTTGAGGCCTCGGTTGTGCTCATTTATACACCCGTGGACAGTGTTGAAAAATTCTGTTCGTCTCATACGAATTTTTTTTCTTTTCTTTTTTCTCCAAAAATTTATTTACTCAGTTTATACGCCCAATATTCGCTTAGACCGATGGAACAACATGGAAAATAAGGTTTGAAAAAAGTTCTAACTCAATAGGCCAGCGTCTGTTCGCTTGAGGTTCGGCCGGAAAAAGTGAGATTTTGTTCTCGAGTTGAGGTACCTTGGGCTCGAATAAACTTTCGAAAAGGGAAAGAAAAAGGAAGAGGAGAAAACTTGCAACTTTCTTCGGGTCTCTTCCTTCTCTCGACAAGAGCTCAACGAGAATCCTTAATCCCGCCGTGTTCGGACTTAGACTGCTGCCGATGCCAACTCATCGAAAAGCGATCAATCAAAGGATAAAGCGAGAATCTCATACGGTTTCTAAAGCAGATAATGCTTCATTCGAGAGTTGTAAAAATCGCTTAAGAAGAGAATAATACGGTCGGGTGTCGAATCAGTGACGATATGGCATTATTGTCCGATTTCATAATCAAAATCGACCTACAGGTTAGTCAAAGGTTGAATGAAATCTCTCACTTTAATTTTAACATAGAGCGAGTGGAAGTATTGAAAAACAGATTGGTATAAGGGAAAACTCCGTAGCGACTATTGTAATTTTAATCAATTTTATTTTTCTTAATTTCCTAATTAAAAGCTGAATTTTTCGCCTAACGGTACAGCTCGAGAGAGTGTTTGACGACCATTCCAATGAGTTTAGAACGATTTTTATAGCTCCAAGAACTCTCGAGTTATACCCTCGTGTCAAATTTCTGAAAATCTCCCAAAGTCGACACAAAAGCTGTGACAACTCGAGAACCAATAAAGCTATCGACCCCGCGATGGTCTCATTCGATTCAGCGTCCAAAAATCTATACAATTTGATACCACGTACACATTTTTCTGGAAAACCCTGGAAAATATGAATTTTCTCCCCCTCAGAACCCCACAAAAATACCTTTAAAATTGAGCTAGCAAGTTGGTTCAAGAATTGGGCTGTCGTAGGACCGAGATTGATTTTTGGTGAACTTTTCTTTAGCTACTATTCTTTCTCTTTTCAGAATTCTTTTATTGGATATTCGAATTCTACATGCCTTGAAACGTAAAACATCAAATTTTGAGGGGGTTAGAAATTGTTTTTTCTTAGGCGATTAACAACGGTTTATTATTGAATAATAAACCAAAAAACGTAACCAACCATGTTTTTTCCGATAGACATTTCAGAACGAGATTGCCTCAGGCCTGATCGTTAGCTAGCATTTAAGTCTTGAAACATCAACCTTCCTTGACGTGCGAAAGTATTAAATTGAATATTTAGCGCGTGTTCCGCTTGTTCTCGGCTCGCGATGAGACGTAGGCGTAGAATTGGCCCAACCCGACCTGTTCGCTCCAGGCTTCCTATATTCAACTCTTATGTCGCCCGTTCCACCTTTTCCTTGTCGAGTTTATTCTCCGCGTTCAAAATCTTCCTCCACGAGAAAAGGAGCCTAATCCCGGCATTGAGTGAATTAGGCAGTTTGCCTCGCCGGCCTTCAAAAGCCTCAAGTCCTTGCAAAAAGGCTAAACGTGTTAACCGCTAGTCCCAAACCAAGCTCTCGGCAAGTCATTGCAGAAGCGGTCAAAGCTTGTTATCCCTCTGCTTTATCCGACGCACCACACGTTGCTTGAAACCACTCACTACTACACCCGAGTTCTCGCTATGAATTCACAAAATCACTAGGCAACCTTCTTCTCTTCATTCGATTTCTGTCTTTCTTTTCTTTCTGTCTTTTCTACTCGCGAAGAATGTAATATGAAATGTGAATAGAATAAAAAAAAAAAAATAAAAAAAATAAAATAAATAAAAATGAAATGAAAAAAAAAATAAATAAATAAATGGTGGTGGTGGTGGTAATAAATGTGAATGGATGAATGTAATATGTGTATGTACGTAATATGTGTGTATGCATGTGTTTTTGCTCGAAAAATCCTTTGTCGAAGGGTTGGTACATTGACATCGATGTAGAAAGAAACGGCGTTGTGTAGAGCTTCGATGTTTTTTTGACATCAATGTCTACGTTTGATTTTTTTTTTTTTTTAAATGTTTTAGTTTCCGATTTTAGTTTATTAAGTATTCAACAATAAACCATTGTAATCGCCCAAGAAAAAAATTTTCTAACCCCCCCTCAAAATTTGATGTTTTACGTTTCAAGGCATGTAGAATCCGAATATTCAATAAAAAAAATTCTGTCCGTCCGCCGTACGCCGTACGCCGTTAGCAGTTTTCCGGCCAAACTATAATAGCTAAATTCTTGAAATTTTCACCAAAAATCAATCTCGATCCTGCGACGGCCCAATTCTTGAACCAACTTGCTAGCTCAATTTTAAGGGTATTTTTGGGGGGTTTTGAGGGGGAGAAAATTCATATTTTCCATGGTTTTTAAGAAAAATGTGTACGTGGTATCAAATTATATAGATTTTTGGACGCTGAATCGAATGAGACCATCGCGGGGTCGATAGCTTCATTGGTTCTCGAGTTATCGCAGCTTTTGTGCCGAATTTGGGAGATTTTCAGAAATTTGACATGAAGTTATAACTTGAGAGTTCTTGGAGCTATAAAAATCGTTCTATACTCATAGGAATGGTCGTCAAACACTCTCTCCAGCTGTATCGTTAGGCAATAAGTTGAGCTTTTAATTAGGAAATTAAGAAAAATAAAAATGATTAAAATTACTATAGTTGCTACGGAGTTTTCCCCTATTGTTACCAGTTGTTTTTCGCTGGGATTGTTCAGAAATGTTCGAAATAATTACTATCACAAATGGATAGTCTTCCTAAATCATTATTGAAGCGAAGGAATAATAAACCACTGTACAATAATTTGCAGCGTTTTAATTTTATTATCATAGTTCCTATTTACTAGTCGTTTATGTTCACTATCTATATATAAGAGAAGAGTAGTCTAATGTTTGTTAACGGTTTTTTTGTTGGGTTTCGAGTAGCCGCTGCAGCTCTAGTCCGTCCTCACAGGCTCTGCCTACTGACGGACTATATTATTTATAAATCATATAAGCTGTTAAATTTCTTGTATTTATTTGAATAAATTTCTTCTTCTCTCTTCAATCAATCAGGGGGAAATCGTCGAGAGGGATGACGCGAACTGATAAATAATGTGAACAAGTCTGTACGAATCTTAGCTATGAGCTGACAGACTGATTCCAAACACATGCGAACGCAATTCATGATCGCGATCGGTTCCGGTGAGTTCCAAAGCTCTACCCTTTTCTAGACTGATATCCTTCGGAAGGGGTTGATGTTCTCAATAATTCCATCGTTTAATCAAAGCGGGTTGCCAAATATTTCCAATTTAACTTTCTCTCGTTAGGCGATAATTTTCGACCCGATCTCGCACAGGGGTTTTCGGAAAGTATTGGATAGTATATTTTCTCGATTCCACCTCGTCAATATTCCAATATGAATAAGGTAGCCGTCCAATATCGAGCCAGCCTAGCGTATGTAAATAGTAGTAGCAACTGCTGGCGAGAAGTTAACTAGAGGAACGCGAGCGATGGCGTTAAAACTGTCGTATTCAAATGCAATTGGTTTTTCGGAAGGGAAAAAATGATGAAGAAATGCGCCCAAGGGACGTCTGGAGGGGGGAAATTTACATTGCGACCCGCTCCTGATGCTGAGGCGGGGGCGGGACTTGTTGGTCGGGAGTTGGGCCGAGATTATGAAAGATTACACAACTGGAGAGACACCCATGCCTGCCACCGTCGCTTGTTGCGACCATCGTTCCATTTGTCCCCCCTTTCGCGGTTCAAAATTGAAAAACTTTGCGCCTCCACCGCCACCAATTCGCGCTCTCCTCGCACTCATATAGCGGACCGTCCTCGAACCAAACGCTCCGCAGCGAAGTCATTTTCTCTTGCACTTTTAACCTGCCCAACGACATAATAAAACTTTCAACTTTAATAACACGACCGTTCAATAGGGATATAATTCAACCCGCGCCGCGGTTTATGTGATAATCGTACAGTTCAACTGCCGCCTGCGAAACCGACTTTCATTATTTTCTAACAAGCGTTCGCTTACTTTTGTTATTCTTTGGCGAGTCAGCTTTCTCTATAAAACGGCGATGATAAACTCCATTGCTCAACCGAGCTTTGGAACATGGGTGTTCTTCGTTTGAAATCGTGATTGTTTCAATTTCAAATTGCGGCAGTCAAATTGAAGTGAACAGTACATAAAAAGTTTTATCGAAGATTTCGTAATATTAATAATTGGTAATACTCAATATGAGAACATATTATAGATATCCAGAAAATAAAGGTTACAACTGCTGCGAAAAATCGAAAAGTGCATATATTTTAGCCAAATTTACAGGGTATGTTCCAAAATATATGTTTATTTTTCGACATGATCGCCATCCCGATCAATACATTTTACCAGCCTCGGCGCCAGCTTTTGTATACGCTCGACATATACGCTTCGCTCCACCTTTGAAAGCCAATTCTTGACAGTCTCCATCACCTCCTTGTCGTTAGAAAAACGTCTTCCACCCAAAAACTCTTTCAATTTAGTGAAAATATGAAAATCTGATTTCTTCTCCAGGTGGTCGCATTACTTCTTTCTGTAGGTTGAGGGGGAGAAAAACGAGGCCATAGGTACCCTTGGTCCTATAATGCCCTGAAGAAGCCCGAACGGGCGAAAGTACTCGGCTGAATAAAAAATGGAGAAGAGGTCGCCTCGTTTTTCTCCCCCTCAACCTACAGAAATGAAACTCTGAGGGCGCAAGGTCTGGAGAATGTGGGTGGGTCACAATATCCCATCCAAAGGATGCAAGCAGGGCTTGGGTCACACGAGCCCTGTGGGGTCAGGCGTTGTCGTGAAGGAGAGACACGCCACGAGTCAACATCCCCCTCCTTTTGTTCTTTATGCTGTTCTTCAATTTTGGTTTATTATTCAATAATAAACCATTGTAATCGCCCAAGAAAAAAAAATTTCTAACCCCCCCTCAAAATTTGATGTTTTACGTTTCAAGGCATGTAGAATCCGAATATCCAATAAAAAAATTTCTGTCCGTCCGCCGTACGCCGTCCGCCGTACGCCGTCCGCCGTACGCCGTACGCCGTACGCCGTTAGCAGTTTTCCGGCCAAACTGTAAGAGCTAAAAATTTGAAATTTTCACCAAAAATCAATCTCGGTCCTACGACGGCCCAATTCTTGAACCAACTTGCTAGCTCAATTTTAAGGGTATTTTTGGGGGGTTTTGAGGGGGAGAAAATTCATATTTTCCAAGGTTTTTCAGAGAAATGTGTACGTGGTATACCCTCCCTATAGTTACCATCTGTTTTTCGGTGGGGACGTTCACAAATTTTCGGAATATTTAAAATGACAAATGGATGGTCTTCTTAAATCAATATTGAAGCGAAATAATAATAAACCACTGTACAATCATTTGCAGCGTTTTTAAGGGTTTTGCAATATGTGTCAGCATTGATGGTTGTCCCTCAGGCCATAAAATCCACCAACAACAACCCTTTTCGGTCCCAAAACACTACTCCTTTCTTCGTCCTTCGACCTAGTGTCTTCCTGGCTAGTTTTTCAATAACAGTTGTAGAGTAATAATGTTGCACCCTTAGAAGGAGCTTTTGTGGTTTTATAATTGGTTATTCCAGTTACCGACTCAAACGTGGAAGTATTGTGTGGTCTATGCAAACCACTGGCTGAAATTTTGGTGTTGTTTCTCAGTTGGTGCTATATTAGAAGGAATTACTCTATCAAAAACTTTCAGTGTACATACTCGTTTAAGTTGAATTTCTTAAAATACTCACATTGTTCTAATATTTGATTAAAGAAATGTTTCATTTTTATTCATTGAGGGTAGACTGTTTGAGAGTGATTCAGTTTTGAAATATGACAGCGGGAAAAACTTCAACTTATCGTCGCTTGAGAGTTTGCCCTTCGATTTTTGGGTAAAACTTCCACATATGTTTCGAATCAGTATCACAAGTATCGAGTTTCTCGTGAACCATTGAAGCTATCAGCCCCATAATGGTCTCTGGGATGCGCTCGACAATACTCTCAAGTTCCACGTCAATCTCATCAACGTTCCGGAGTTTATCGGTAACTACAAACAGACAAAATCAGCGTTACATAAGCAGAAGAAGGAAGATCGGCCGAGAAAAATAAAAAATAGATTAAAAACCAAAAACACAATCAAAACACAATCAATCACGTCGTCGAGGAATCGAACGTAGGCAAATATTTTCCTAACATCGCCCAGCACGTCGAGGCAATTTAGGAATTTCTCAATTAGAACGCTGCGTAACCGAGTAGATTAAACGCGTGATCGTGTAACAAAGTAACTGGTTATAGGAGAGCTCTCCTTATCGAACCGAACGCCCTGGTCATTATAATGGAAAACAGAGCCGACGAAACCTACAGGAGCTGTTATTCTTGGGGTCATTGGGGCCAAAACCCGGGGCAAGGGAAACTCGTGATGAAGTTGCTCACACTACAGTCGACTCGATTTTTTTTGTTTCTTATTCAATAATAAACCATTGTAACCGCCCAAGAAAAAAATTTCTAACCCCCCTCAAAATTTGATGTTTCACGTTTCAAGGCATGTAGAATCCGAATATCCAAAAAAAAAAATTCTGTCAGTACGCCGTTAGCACTTTTCCGGCCAAACAATAATAGCTAAATTCTTGAAATTTTCATCAAAAATCAATTTCGGTCCTACGACGGCCCAATTCTTGAACCACATTGCTAGCTAAATTTTAAGGGTATTTTTGGGGGGTTTTGAGGGGGAGAAAATTCATATTTTTCAGGGTTTTCCAGAAAAATGGGTATTTGGTATCAAATTATATAGATTTTCGACGCTGAATCGAATGAGACCATCGCGGGGTCGATAGCTTTATTGGTTCTCGAGTTATCGCAGCTTTTGTGTCGAATTGGGGAGATTTTCAGAAATTTCACACGAGGGTATAACTCGCGGAGCTATAAAAATCGTTCTATACTCATTGGAATGGTCGTCAAACACTCTCTCCAGCTGTTTCGTTAGGCAATAAGTTTAGCTTTTAATTAAGAAATTAAGAAAAATAAAAATGATTAAAATTACAATAGTTGCTACGGAGTTTTCCCTTATAGTTACCATCCGTTTCGGTGGGAACGTTCACAAATGTTCGAAATAATTACTATCACTAATAGATAATCTTCTTAAATCATTAATGAAGATAAAAAATAATAAACCACTGTACTATCTTTTTTTAAGACTAGAAGATAACTCAAAATACTTCTCCTTTTTTCCTCAGCTTACCAACTTTTATACGCCTCTCGTATAAGTTTCTCGATATTTTATGCTCGGTTGTTCGCCGACTCAAATATGGAAGTTCTGCGTGACCACACTGGTTTACAATCGAATAAATTCACCTCATGACGATTCTGTATTTTCCAACTTTAGTCGAAGCGTTATTCTTCGTATAATCTCATAGGTTGTAAAAGTTGTGACATCAGCGAAACACATCGTGCTAGGTAAAAGGTGTGAAATAGTAATAACAACAAAGCGCTCGGAGACGACTGTCGCAAGTTGAGTTGTGACGCGCAAGGTCAGGATTGGAAAACTACACGACGGCGCTCAGTTTGACAAATACCCTTCCAATAACGTGAAAACAGGGCTTTTATTTTATTGGCAGGAACCAAACAACTTTCTAGTTCCACCCTAGGGATTTGCCGAGGTTCGGCTCGAGCTCGCCGGCTCATCCTCGCTTAGACAAAGAGCTCGAATAGGTTGCGAGTGCGAGTTTGCCGGTTCGAGAGAGACGAGACGAGTGGCGGGTCGCGGGGAGTTTCATGCGTGGGAGATGGAGCGAAGTGGAGCCGACGGATCCCAGTCTCTGACACCGAAGATATGACTGTGCAAGCGGAGCACGAAGGGCGGAGTAGAAGTATCATACATTATGCAACAGCCGTAGTCAAACCTACTTGATTCGACCCTCCCAACCTCATCCAGTCTCTTATCCAGGGTATACCCCTCCAGGAACTTAAGCCCCTTCTCCAGCCTAACTCTTTTGATGGTCAATTCGCCCGTTTATCGGCTATTTTCCGCTAATGTCACACACGAGCTACTTCGAGCTTCATGAATCGCTCGTCAACGTCAACAACATAAACCGCTAATGCTGTATGAAATATAGGCTCTTTTAACATTCGGTGGGGTTTTTCGTTCGACCATCGTACCCGACAAGTTGTTCATAAATAGGGAAAAAATGGCTCCATTATTCAAAAGGTATGCGAAAGTACAATGTTGAGAAGGAAACTCTCGATTCTATAATTTGTCGAATAATGTATTTCGTTCTATTGGTTTATTATGCGGTATTAAACCTTAGTAATTACTCACGAAGAAATTTTTCGAACCCTACTTTTAGAATTTGACGCTTCAAATTTCGAGGCATGTCGAATCTGAATATCGAACAAAAAATTTCAGTCAAAACGTTTTTTGAGGAACCGATAATAGCTACATAGTTGAAACGTTCTCTAAAAATCAATCATGAAACAAATGGTTTAGTTCTCTAGCCTAATCGCTACCTCGATTTTAGTCATGTGAATGATAATGATAAGGGAGAATATTATTGTTCTGCACAAATTAGGGCCGAGAGGCTCTTACATTTGCACAGAAGATAATACTTATCAAAATAAAATACTCTCTTCAGCTGTATGAGAGTGATTTAATTTAAAAAAACGCTGCAAATTATTGTACAGTGGTTTATTATTCCTTCGCTTCAATAATGATTAAGGAAGACTATCCATTTGTGATAGTAATTATTCCGAACATTTGTGAACAATCCCACCGAAAAACAGATGGTAACTATAGGGGAAAAATCCGAAGCAACTATTGTAATTTTAATCAATTCTATTTTTTTTTTAATTTCCTAATTAAAAGCTAAATTTTTTGCCTCACCCTACAGCTGGAGAGAGTGTTTGACGACCATTTCATCGAGTATAGAACGATTTTTATAGCTCCAAGAACTCCTGAGTTATGCCCTCATGTCATATTTCTGAAGATCTCCCAAATTTGACACAAAAGCTGCGATAACTCGAGAACCAATAAAGCTATCGAACCGGCAATGGTCTCATTCGATTCAGCGTCCAAAAATCTATATAATTTGATACCGAATACACATTTTCCCGAAAAACCCTGGAAAATATGAATTTTCTCCCCCTCAAAACCCCCCAAAAATACCCTTAAAATTGAGCTAGCAAGTTGGTTCAAGAATTGTGCCGTCGTAGGACCGAGATTGATTTTTGGTGAAAATTTCAAAAATTTTGCTATTATAGTTTGGCCGGAAAAAATGCTAACGGCGTACGGCGGACAGACGGAATTTTTTTTTTATTGGATATTCGGATTCTACATGCCTTGAAACGTAAAACATCAAATTTTGAGGGGGGGGGGGGTTAGATATTGTTTTTTCTTGGGCGATTACAATGGTTTATTATTGAATAATAAACCAATATAAAAGAGATACTATAAATATAATAATTTGCCCTTCGATTTTTGGGTGAACCTTCCACATATGTTTGGGATCACTATCACAAGTAAATGTTCATCCTTAATCCTAATCGAAGCAATGGATTTATCCTCTGTGCCATCGTTTGCTACATTTTACGACGCGGGTTGGAGGAAATTTTTTTTAACGGGTTGGTAGAATTTGTTAGGATTCAGGTTCTTTCGAGCTTCCCTGCCACATTTCCCCTTTATCGGTCACATCGTGCTCTTCTAGGCTCCTGAAATGTTTCTATTTGCTTTCTTTGGCATTGTGTCTTCCAAGGTTTTTCGGCAATAACGGTGAACAGCGTGCTTCGGCTCGAGTTATTGTCGATTGAGGAAGGCAAACCTTGGCCAAAAGTGATCATTACCGCAATTTTCCGTCTCCTTTCAGCGCAGGATTATTTTTTCAATTTATACCGCAACCTCATTCCCATTTGTTTTTCAGTCAAGTCGGCGCTAAGTAGCTTTGATGATGCTTTAGTGAACCGATTGATGCTTCCATTCGAGGTTCAATAAGGTTTCATTGGATTTATACCGCATCAACTACGCCGTCTTGTGTCAGCGACGATAAAATATTAATAAAATAAAACTAATTCTCGCATAAAATGTACTGTTGTAATTTGTAAATGTACAGTTGTGCCTAGTAAAATTTACGAAGAATTGTTTCTTTGTTTTCTCTTATTCAGCGCAGGGAAAAAACATTCTGTTGAGAAATCGTGAGGATAATCGCACTTAAACTCCAAGGTAGAGGCGTAGATACCTTTGTACTGGTGCTACGGAGCCCTGATGATGCCCGAAGGGGCGAAAGTTGTGCCGTGAATTTATTTCAAGTACTCTTCACGACGCACTTTACGCCTACCGCGGCCTCGGTGAGTGGAATCGGGAAAGTGACGACGCTATCGTGCCGATAACCAGTGGCTCCTTCCTTGCAACCTGCGTTTTTTTCCCTTCTTACTGCCTCGTGCGTTCATTCGTCTCGTGTCTTCCCGAATTTTTCTCCAAAATTATACCGATTTTTCCGTTCAAATTATTCCTTACCGTATCGAGGTACCGGCCTGACGACGATCGGCCCATTGTCCTGCGTACCACGGCTTCGTTTATTTATTCGCAAACGGCTGAAACCGTCACCTACGCCTTCATCGTCATCACTTTCGTCACGCAAACGGCTGAAACCGTCGCCTACGCCTTCATCGTCATCATTTCTTCTTGCGAACGGCTCAAACCGTCGCCACCGCCTCTTCGTCTTCGGTTGGGTACCTTCCTCTTATCCTTTCCTCCTTGCCGGCCTTATAGGTAAAAATAGGTAATAATATATTTTATATTTTATAGGTAATAATTTATTTTCCCAGTACTTATACTGTGCTCACTCAGTGCTGATCAGACGTATCGAAGGAACTGCATATCGTTTTGTACCGTTCTTCATTTCTGCGCAGGAGGGCAAAACATTGAGTAAATTTTCTTTCTTAATTATCGAACTTTTTTCTTAAATAAAAGTAACGTTTATTTTTATCGGAGTCTCATTTCTCCTACCTATTCCCTTGTTCATCCCCACAAATTGCTAGTTATTTTTTTATTTAATTTTTTCCCTTAAATAATATTAGTGATTATATTTGCATATTTTGGTATAACTCCTGCACAAAGTGCTCGGCGGGCTAATAAAAGCGGGAGAACAAGTCGCAATGTTTTTCTCCCCCTCAATCGCAACAGCGAGGTATATTTTTTATTGACTTTAGATGCACAAATGTGTGATATTTCGTCGTCGATAAATAGAAACGCCATTCTTCCGAGCTCATTATGATAGATAATAATCATCTTCGGCGAACATGTGCATTTTTCTTCGCCACGGGGCCTTTTCCCTTTGGCGAAGCTAACCAATATAAATCGTTTGTTAGCGTTTTAATAGATAAATCTATGATGTTTGCCAACATGAATGGTCTGCGTTACCTATGCACACCTCTGGTTTTCTGAACTAATAGGGTGCCAAATTGTCGTTAAATCGAGTCAGGAGGAATGATTAAAATTTGAATATTTGTCATCGTTACTTTTTGCTCCAACGTTTGCCCAGCGTTGTCATTTTTAAAATGATCACTCACCGATTGTGCTTTTTAACCGTCTTCAAAAGGGGGAGGTTACTATGGTTAACTTGCGGATTTTTTTTATTTGATTTTTTTTTTAATTTTTTTTAAATTATTTATTTATTTATTTTTTTAATTGTAACGCATTCACCAATATTTTTATTGGACTTCTTCTAAAAAAGAAAATCGAGCGTCACTAAGATCCTAACGGTCTATTCTTCCCATGCTTTCTACGGTTTTTAGAAAATAAGTTAAAAGTGTTCACAGAAAGTGAAAAAAAAAAAAAACAAAAAAAAAAAAGGTCTCAATGAAGCGGAGTCAGCAGGACAAACGCATTATAAAAAATCGCCAACGTTCCCGTTCTAACGCTACATGAACTCAACGTCTTGACGTCAAAACTTCGCCGAAAGGAGCTCGTAATTAACGTTCGCCAAACGCGATTTGTTTGGTATTTGCTTGAAAGCTGGTTTTCCAAAAGGTTAGACTACCGAGCTAATGGACGTGGCCTTCAAGTTATATTAATAATGTTTCCTTGCCGAAATGTCACTTCGAAAGGATTCATTGTCCGCCGACTCACTTATAGATCTATCAATTACTCGTGTCGGCACCTAAACTGTGCTACGCTGTATTGTGCATAATGGACAAGGCCGTCGCTTCTTTTGTCCATGAGTCTTTTCGTCGGGATTTTTGAAACTCGAAACTGGAGCTGCTCGAAGAGAGGTATTACATGAAAACCCGTTCATTTAGGATTTTCGCTAAGCAACCTTAAGGATGACGTTTCAGTTTCGTCTAGAGAGAACTATTGTTTCTTCAAAAGAGGGGAAGAGGTTGAAAAACAACTCGAAATTATCTCATGTAGTTTTAACAGTGACAATCGCAGTTCATCTTCACCGGACGAAACATTCGAAGGTATGTTGGAATGCAAAGAATAGTTCGATTGATCTATATATATTACGAAAATAAAAAAGGTTGGTCATATTTAAAGCAAAGAGACCCAAAAATTACCAATAAAATAACTGAAAATGCGTTTTACGGGGAAGTACTACATGTGACCCTCATAATAAAAATCAAGCGATATTCAGCTGTCATATACGAAATGCAATTACAATGGTTTATTATTGATCCAAATCCGAATTAGGGTATTAACGCGAAATTACGGGGTGTGGGCCTGACGATGCAGTAAATGTTTTGTGATATGGATTGTTTTTACAGCGATAGGAACGAATAAGCAACTTTTGTGTAAAATTCGGGAGATTTTCACGCATTGGGGGTATGGGTATTTAACTCAAGAATTCTTAGAGCTATGAAAATCGTTCTATACTCGTTGGAATGCTCGCACGAACACTCTCTTCCATTACAACCTTAGGCGAAAAATTTAGCTTTTAATTCGAAAACTAATAAAAATAAAAATGATTAAAATTGTTGCTATGGAGTTTTCCCTTAGTGACCTATTGTTAGGAGAAGACGTTCACAAATTGGACAAGTTATTATCGCAAATGGATAGTATACCAAATCATTATTGAAGCGAAGGGAATAATACAATTGTTTGCAGTTTGCAGCGTTTTTGTTTTGTGGTACGAGGCGTGACGCTGCTCCTAAATTCCTAATTTACATTATTACTCAACTCGGAACGAGTAACGCAGCTGAAAATTAGTTGAGTAAAGAAAATAGGTGAAATAAGGGAACCGGCTTTATTCATTTCCAACTGAACATTTCCTGAAAGTTGCTTCAAATTCCATTAGTTTTCACAGATAAAATGAATATTGACGTCTCTCGACCGCAGAAGCAGAGATATTTTTTATATAGATATTGTATACTTTTAGCAATAGTCCAGGAACAATATCCGAGTATGCGAACAATTTAATTTATCCTCGAATTCATTTCTGTTCATATATCGACATTCAGACCGATTCAAACGCTTCCGTGTTTAACGTAAACACGAAAATAAAAGACGCGTTAGGTATTTAGCCAAGATGTTCTATCTCTCTTGGACGTATTCGAATAATTGGTAATAACGACTCAGACGGACTTACGTAAACCTACAATAATGAATGACGTTCTCCTCATTTCGCCTTATTTCAAGCCCTGCGACAGCAAAATGATCGAGAGGAAAGAGAGGGCAGCAGTTGTAAAAGAACGCCGACGCGAGAGCGAGAGAAAAAGAGACGAAGAAAAAAAACGGAGAAGGAATTGTCGGTGTAGGTTGGAGTAAGGTGGGTTATTGAGATAAAGAGGAGGTCACAGTGAGCGAGGCGTGGAGAAAAGGATAAGACGAGGGTCGAGAGGAACTGAGGTAAAACGAAGGAAGAGGAACAACCATCCTTTTTCTTAGCCCAATAAAACGTCAACTCAGCCACACGGCGCGCCGATTCTCAAGGCGGCCCTTCAGGACTTCCGACGTGACACAAACGAGTCCCCCGAGCGCAGCTTCCCGCAACCTGTTTTCTTCTCTTTTTACCCGACTTCTCATTGTTCCCCGGTTCTTGTTCCTTCACCCCTTTTCACTCCATTCGCTCCAACCATCTTTTAAAGACCGCCGAGCTCTAAATAGAATAATTGGTCCGCGCGAATGCGGACTCGTTTCAAAACGCATGGTGGAATATCGAATCGGCGCATGTATCGCAAATAGTTGCCAAACCCTACGCCTAAAGCAAGTATAATTAACGAATATAGATAGAAGAAATATATATTTTTCGGTAGGTTGAGGGGGAGAAAAACGAGGCGACCTCTTCTCCATTTTTTCTCACTTTTAATTCAGCCGAGTACTTTCGCCCGTTCGGGCTTCTTCAGGGCATTATAGGGCCAATGGTACCTATGGCCCCTCAACCTACAGAAAGAAGCAATGCGACCACCTGGAGAAGAGAAATATATTTGTATAAATCGTTGACAAGATCATTACAAGGAGTGCCGCGTAAGAAACATAAATAAAAAGTACATCCCGTGCATAACATAAATTGTTTTCCCCTCGCAGCCAGATTGTTGGTCAGAAAAAAAAGAAGGATAGTGAGAGCAAACCAAATAATAGCCATTGCCTTAATAGATACATGTAGAAAGAAGATAGAAAGATAGAAGAAATTACAAAAGAAGTAGCAACCGAAAGGGAAGGCTCAATACCCTTGAAGGAAAATTAACGAAAATAGTCGCATTACTTATTTATGTAGGTTGCCGTTTGACGTTTGTCACTTTAGGTTATTATTCAATAATAAACAATTACCAAAGAAAACAAAAATTCTACCCCCCTAAAAATTTGATGTAGTACGTTTCAAGTCATGTAGAATCCGACTATCCAATTAGAAGAAAAAATCTGTCCGTACGCTGTCAACACTTTTCTTGCGAAATTAAAATTGGCTATAATTTTTGAAATTTTCACCAAAAAGTCCATTTTGGCTCGCGAATAGCTATTCATTAACCAAATCGCTACCTCAATTGTAAGGGTATTTCTGAGGGGTTTTGAAGGGGGGAAAATTATATTATTCGACACGTTTCAGTCGAAGATGTATTCAGTATCAATTTCTATAGTTTTTGGTTTATTATTCAATAATATTGGTTTATTATTCAATAATATACCAATGTAGTAGCCCAAGAAAAAAATTATCTAACCTCCCCTCAGAATTTTTTCTCGATTTTGAAAATTTTGCCATGATGGTCTAACTTGAGAATTTACGGAGCTATGAAAATCGTTTTATACTCTTTGCAGTGTTCGTCAAACACTTTCCTAAGCTGCATCGTCGGGCGAGTAATTTTACCTTTCGTTAGATAATTACGAAAAATAAAATAATTCTAACTACGATAGTTGCTCTTAACTGAAGCAAAGGAATAATACTAATTCGGTGTCATTTTTAACACTGGGCCATTCCATATTGATCTGAGACATTTGAAAATAAATTTTCTACGAACTGACGTTCGAAAGAAGAAATCGTATCCTAAGAAACCGAAAGCATCTACCTTTCCACCTAATGGAAACCGCTTCGCTCTTCACAGTCAATCAATTGCTCAGCTGATAGCGGCAAAAGGATTCGGAGTAAATCTCCGTCTTCCGATTGGCGGGCCGATCGGTTTTCTCCTAACGTCGAGAAAATAAAGAGCAGGAAAGAGCCGCTGAATAGACTCGATCCTCGAACGCTTTTACCTAATTTCGTTAAATTAAGACGCGCCTCTTCACGCCTACCCGATTCAACATTGAAAGGCCTTAGCTCTGCGTCTGGAAGCATGTTATGCAGCTACCTGCTCGAATTCCTATCTACCTCGACGGCAACGACTCGTGTGAATGGCTATTGTGGCTCTTAGCTCCCGTGTAGGTTTTGGCGCAACAGGTGGAAAGTTCGACCCACATGCGGTATAGTCAGATTCGCTGAACACGCCGTTTGGGGATCGTAAATAAGTTGTGAAACCGGATGGATTGCCTGATGGCAAGTAGTTCAATGTACTGCGGAACGAACTGCCATTGATATTATAATGATTTACAATTACAATTTATTTTTTACAATTTTATTACTTGCTACAGATAAATTAAAATATTGATTAATTATATTGATTAAATTATATTGATTAATTATATTAAATATTAATTAATAAAATATTGATAATTAAAATATTGATGCTTCTTGGTTACATTTTTATTTGAGGACTGCACTACAAAGCATCGCAGATGCTGTGCTCTAGCGCAGAGTTGGTTTTTTTTTTTTTTTTTTTTTAAATTTATGTGAAACATTATTTTGCCAAGCGAGCAGATCAAGTTTTCGTTCCTTGTTTGCATTTTAAAGCTACAAAATTTCAGACAGAGCCCAATATTTGGCGACAGTGTTGTGAAAATCTGTTTTTACCAGCAATTTCATTTTGACACGTGTTTATCCTAAGCTATGGAACCTTTTAAATTGCCAGTTGAATGTTTTTTATACCGACACAAGCCCATAACAAGGGATATGCGTGAAATTTTATTTCTGCTCGAATTTCGGTTTTAAAGTTCCCAAAATAACAAAATTCCAATTGATAGTAAAAAAGGAAAATTATTTTTCAGACGTCACGATAGCAAAAAGTCAAAGAGGGAGGCCATTATGACGTCACCACAGTCACGTTAATTGATGAATTTATTATTATTTAGCTTATTACGCTATATGTGAGAGACAGTCGATGAAAGAGAGGCGTGAACTAAAAACGGAAATATTTCCCCATTTGCCCTCTCTTACTACTCAATAATATACGGAGCGAATCTCTGCGAATGATTTTACTTGTTATTATTCCTTCGCTTCAATAATGATTTAAGAAGAACATCCGTTTGTGGTAGTAATTATTCCGAACATTAGTAAATTTCCGACAGATGGTAACTATAAGGGGAAAAAATGTCTGTAGCAACTATTGTAATTTTCATATGTAATTTTAATTTTTGTATCGTAACAATTAATTTTCTTAACTTTCAAATTGAAAGCTAAATTTTTCGCCAATGGCTACAAATAATGGCTACAATGCCTTGATGAAGCTCAAAGGGGCGAAAGTGCGCTACGCCCAATAAACAAAATGGAGAATGAGTCGCCAGGTGTTTTCCCCTCAAGCAAAGCGATAAATGAATGTCGCAACACGGAAACGATCGGTTACGGTTTGAGCTACTTATATTTATGATGAAATCTGAATGAATCCTCTCCAATACTAAAACTCGAATTGTATACTTTTCTACAGGCCTTCCAATGGCAGTTGAGAAACGAGGGCTAACCAGAAAACGAATAAAATTGGCGGGGAGATGAAAGGAAAATCAATCGAAAGGAAATAATCCTAGCGTGATGATTCATTGGTTCGTTCGTTTTCTGATTTGCTCCGCCCTTTTGCTCCGCTCCTTCCAGTCATGATTTATTAACCAAAACAGCATCGCTTTTGTTGTCGACTGTATCGTACAAAAATTATCTGCTCGGATATCGCGTTGTAATTTCAAAAACGCCCCCGGCCATCAACTCAACGAGGGCTTCCATTGACCATCGCTAGTTCGGAGTACTCCCAAACCAACACTCGACCCTAACGTACGTTTATCTGCGTACATTCACCGCCACTGTTGCAACTTAACGTAATCGATTTCGAAATTCGCGCGGCGGCCGAGTTATTGCCGGTTTATTGTTCTGTAAAACCAGTACTGTTCATATATTTAACAGTACTTCCATATTTTAGTCGGCAGACGGATATAACCAATTATAAAATCGTGATCAAAATATTGAAAAAGCGCCTAAGCTGGAATTACTGTGTGTAACCCAAACGATGCAAGGTTCTGTGATTGCGGGCCATAATTATGGCAAATAGAACCATTAATGCAAAAGCGATCAGATAAAAAAAATGGAAATGCGAATCACGTGGAAGTATTGTGTGTGACGCAAATCATAAAAACGCTGCAAATGATTCTACAGTGGTTCATTATTTGTTCCTCTGCACACGTTGTATGAAAATGTAACGCGAATATCACCGAATCATTATTATTTTCTTTCGTTTATTTCATTTTATTCCTAAATTTGTATGCTAAGTGGAGTTAATATATTTTTTTTTTATCCTGACGAAATTTTTATTTTATTTTTCTATGTTTTAACTGTGTGAAGAAGGAAGAGAGGACCTTATGGTCCTATTTTTTGTCACAGTTTTATTTTGTTCAATAAATGATTCGTCAATCAATCAATCTCTCTCTACATTTCGGATTGAGAAACCACAAATCTCCGCACCTTGCGTTGACTGGGAGTAATAATCGAAGGTACAGTGTCGAGAAGAACGAGCTCGAGTTTTTTTTTTTATAAGGTTTACCGAAGGAAAAATAATAATAAATCGGTAAGAGAAAATACACGCTCGCGTGCTCGAACAAACGTGCAACCGTTAGGTAAAAAAGTCGAGAGGCGAAAAAACAGCAACGGTCGCTTTGAAAAAAAAAGGGCTCGCGTATGGCACTCGCGAATGTACATTCAATTGCGTCTCGGCTCATTTTTTCGAAGGTTTAAACGTCGAGTGAAAACAATAAGTTCGAACGGCCCAATTTCTCTTCCCAACTGGCCGCTTCATTCGCGTTATTGATCGAATTGTGCAAATAATCGAGAAATACAATAAAGGCGTTATAAAAAAAAAAAATCGAAATTATCCCTCGCCGCCAAATGAAATGATTGACAAAAAGGACAAAGGGAATTTACACGTACGAACCGCAGACTGGATGTTTATTGACGAAATCTCAATTCCAACAGGATCCATAAGAGAAACAATGTTTTTACAGGGCGTTCTTACTCGCGGAATATGCGGCGGGCCAACGATTATAACGCAACGTCAATAAAAGAGTGACGGATTTCAAAATCCGAACCGAATCGGGGATTTGGGTTTCCATATCGCAGTTAATCCGCTTCTTTCGCTCTGTCTCTCCAGAGGAAAAATAATACAGGTACCTCTCTACCTAGCCACGAACATTGCCAACCGACGGGAGCGATAAAACCGACCAATCAAATATAATAAAGTGGAATTATTACGAATGGGATATAATTGGATATTACGCTTAGCGAGTACTTCTTGGAATTCGTACCAAATTTTACCGCCATCGGTCAAGTTTCGGAGGCGATCGAGAGGTGAAAAATAAAGCCAGTCATTTCGGAAGTGAGAAACACTTATTGTTTATATTATTCCAATTAATGAGGAACTGGCCAGGTCAATACGAGTAGTAAAGTAGTCCTTTAGATTTGTAGTTGGTGAATGAATTGCAGTGAACTTGGGATTTTTTTTCCTTTTCGGAGTGTGGTTTTTTTTAATTAAGTATTTCGTAAATTTTTGTAATTACAATTGTTAAGTTTGCTCCAACCCCTGCGGAGCTTTAGCCTTCCAAAGTCGGAACTTGAAAATTTCGTTTTGAAAAAACTCAAACGGCTAGAGCAAAACTGTGAAACGATAAAAATTTTTTGACACTATATTCGTCAATTAAATCGAAATTTCGCGCTTGAAGAAAAGTCAAAACACGTTTTTTGACATAAAGTGGAATATATCTCGAGAGCTATTATATACGCTAGCCTTTTTTTATTTTTAATGGATTCTACATTAAATTTCCTTCATTTTCTTCCACAGCACCTAATCATTCCCTTTTCGGGAACGTGACGAAAAAAAATTCCAAAGTTGAAACTTCAAAAGTATGAAAATCGAAAAAAATTCGAAAAATATTATTAATCGTTCGAATTCGATTATTTTCACTTCAAATTTGAATTCTACGTCCAATTTCCTGTAGGAATCATTAATTAATCAAATTTGATCCGTACTGTAAGTATTTGCAGTTGAAAAACATGAAACCGTGTAGTAGTAAAACTGGAAAAAACTAATGTTGGTCGTCAAATTTCCGCCGTTTTGACGTCATATTCGGATTCAGCGTTAAATTTCCTATAAGAAAAGCTTTCAAAATCGCTTTAAAACAAAGATTTAATATTTCACTCTTACCGATGCCAGCGGAGCTCGAAATCTCAGCCGGTGAAAAACTCGATTTACGGAAAATAATTTCTCTGGCTCTGTTTAAATTTTTTTCACCAAATTTTTTGCTACGTACGTGTGTAAGGCGTTCAAATGAACACTTCTGCATAATAAAACAATTGATTAACATTAATTTTGACGCCTAAAATCACCGTTAAAGTCCAATTTTCGAGCTTTCAAAAACCGATTTTTTTGGACCACTTGCAGATTTTTCCGAGAAATAAAAAAAATCACAAAAATACATCATGGTAAGACACAACTTTCCTGAAAATTTCAGATTTTTATCTGTATTGAGAGAGGAGTAAAAAATCGTTAACTGTTCGGTTGAAAAAAATCGCAGGGGGACCCCTTGGATTTTTCGCGAAAAATTTTTTGGAATAGATTTCGCTCAAATTCAGCATAATGATAGTTGATGATGTGTATATCAATAATATATGGTTCATTCTTTGTTTCTTTCGCACTGAATAGATGAAAATAACGTTTAAAGTTGAAAAATGTCATGTTTTCGTGTATAGTCTACTAATATTGTCGAATAACGCAAAAACGGTTGAAAAATTGATAGGTACATTACATTAGGAAAATGTGGACAGTTAAATTACCTATCTTTTGGTATATTCAAACATCTGAATTGACGACTTTTTGTTTGAGTTATCCACTGTGCAAGTTACAAATCTTGGAAAACTTGAAGTTGTTACGTCTAATTCTGCTACAACTTTGCTCCAGTTGAAAAACCAAATACTTTATGATACAAAGTACATTCAAACACCACCACCTACATACCAAAATTATAGAAACTACTTCTACCCTGAGGGCCCTGAGCCCCTAGTAGGTAAATAATTTTGAAGTCAGTTTCATTTTTCAAATAGTTATTAGCTTTTTTTTTATTTTTTAAGTGTCATACAAATCTGGACATCTCACTTCGTAGAATTTGCCCATAGTTTCATTAATCGAGCTTTTGTCACTTATTACTAACCGACCAAAAAAATTCATTAATCGGTTCAGCACTGAAGTTCTAAACTATAATGATTACCTAGCTACTTTCAATGATATTATGTTGATTGAGAAATGATGTTGAAAGTACGGAATAATTGCTTTGAGACCCTTGTTCATCATATAGGATGCATTTATAGCATTGATCCACCCTAGACCATAACTTTAAGAACTCAAATAATTTATTTCAACATTGTTGGTCATTGAAACACACAGAGACATGTTTTTTCAAGCAATTACACTAAATGAGAGAATTCGAACAACATTTAGTGCAAATTCACCAAACGTTAGTGCAGATAATTAAATTATTCAGCCGTACAATCATTGTTGTTATTTATCGTTTTCGTCGTTTTTACAGCGATCTCAAGCAAAAAAAACTTCTGTCAATAATTTTTCTCGCTCGCCGTTTCGATTTATTGTAAATTTGATTCGCCGTTATTTTCTCCCGGAAAAAATTGAAAATGTCCAAAAATTGCGATTCGATAAACCGCTGTAGAAATAACGTATCCCGTTTGTAATCAGTCGGCGATCGCACCAGCCCCTTTCTATCTTGGCGGTTTTGGCGGAGTCAACTTGGGCGGCTCGGCGCGACTACGCGGCGGCTTGCGATCCCATTCCAACGGAAACAAACAACTGCCGCCAGACGATATGAGCGGAGCGCATCCAGTCGGCAAAGACCGTTCTCGATGGGAGCCACTCAACTCTCGTGCCGTTCTCACTCTCAGCCGTTCGCAGCTCGTTCTCGTTGTCTACTAACAGCGGAACCTACTCCCTTGAGTACACAGTTCCCGCATAGCCTCACCTCAAGTTCCTCCCTAACCGCTCCGATATCCAAGTCAGCCTTCCGTTCTCCCAACCCCTGAGAAGTCTTCGCCCCAGTTGCCGACTACGCGGACCTACTTGCCGACGAGTCTGTTAGAGCAGGTGACCGCAACCGCATTCTCGTTAAGCAACGTTCGTCACAGTGAAATCTATAATGTAAACTTTACCTTCGGCCTATTAAAGAGTCTTACCTAACTCGAGTAGAACGTGGCCAAGTTTGCGCGAACAAGTTTGTACCTAAGTAAACAATTTACGAAACAATTGCGATTCGCTCGTTGAATAATTATCCGCCGTGTAATTGATGTAAATGGCGTTTCGATTACGATACAGAATCTCTGCTCAAGACGGATCTCTTCAGCACTTTACGCCGCTAAGTGCTCGGTGGAAAATTATTTATTGAATGTCTGAGAATTGTAGAATGAATTTATTTGAAAAAATAATAATTAAAAAAAATTTTTAAAAACGCCGGCTGGTTGAATGGTTTATTATTCCTTCGCTTCAATAATGCTTTAGAAGATTATCTATCTATTAGTGATTATTTCGACCATTCGTGAACGTTCCCACCGAAAACACTCTCCTCAGATGCACCGTTAGGCGGAAAATTTAGCTTTCAATTTGGAAATTAAGAAAAATAAAAATGTTCGAAATTACACTAGTTGAGACGGAGTTTTCCCTTTTAATTACCAATCGGATTTTCGGTGGAAACGTTTATAAATATTTGGAATGAATACTATCACAAATGGACGGTCTTCCTAAATTATTATTGAAGCGAAGGAATAAAAAACCACTGTACAATCAATTGCAGCGTTTTGGTTTATTATTCAATAATAAACCATAGTAATCGCCCAAGAAAAAAAATTCTATAACCCCCCTCAAAATTTGATGTTTTACGTTTCAAGGCATGTAGAATCCGAATATCCAATAAAACCAGTGGTGTGCATAGATCACACAGTACTTCCATGTTTGAGTCGGTAAATAGTATAACCAATTATAAAACCGAGAAAATCGTAAGAAGGCCGAAACGTTAAATTACATCAGCTGTTATTGAAAAACTAGCCAGGAGACCCAAAAATAGCGGAAATATGGTATACGGCGACTTCAATGATAAAAATCGATCGTCATTCACCCGCCATAGATAACAATTCACGTCCTTTCAAACGTTCAACTATATTGACTTTTGGCTAATGTGAATATTTCTGATCGAAAAAACTACTGGATAGCATGGATGTACGGCGTGTGACCCTAGCGGTAAAGATCAGGCGTCATTCACTCGCCATTACAAATATTTAATACCTATAGCGTCAAATATATTGATTTTTGCACCCTGTAGAAAACTCAACAGCGACAAACGGCGTACGGCGGAAGTACGGTATGTGATCAAAACAAAACAAAACATGGTCGTTGTTGGTCATATTTAAAGCAAAGAGACCCGAAAGTTACAAAAGCGCTAGAATGAAATAACTGAAATTACGTGTAACGAGGAAGTACTGCATGTGACCCCAGTAATAAAAATCAAGCAACATTCAACTGTCATGAAGAAAAATTTAAAGTCAAAAGTATATTCACTCTTGTGGTCTATAAAAATCTCTAATGCAAAAAAACGGCATACGGCGGAAGTACTGTGTGTTATCCAAGGTATACAAAACAAGTTCTGTGAACGTGGTCAGAGTTGGTCAAATATATAGCAAAGAGCCCCAAAAAGTACAATAAATGAAAATGCGTTTTACGAGGAAGTACTGCATGTGATACCAATAATAAAAATCAAGCGATATTCAGCTGTCATATAGAAAAATTCAAAGTCTAAAGTATATTCACTCTTGCCGTTTATAAGAATCTCAAAAGCTTAAAAACGGCGTACGACGGAAGTACTGTGTGTTACCCGAACCATACAAAACAAGTTTTGTGAACGAGGTCAAAGTTGGTCATATTTATAGCAAGGAGACCCTAAAAGTACAAGAACACTTAATAAAATAACTGAAAATTCGTTTTACGAGGAGGTACTGCAGGTGACCCCAATAATGAAAATCAAGCAATGCTCAGCTGTCATATAGAAAATTTAAAGTCTAATGTATGTTCACTTTTGCGGTCTATTCTCAAAAGTTAAAAAATGGCATATTGCGGAAGTACTGTGTGTTATCCAAACTATGCAAAACAAGTTTTGTGAACGAGGTCAAAGTTGGTCATATTTAAAGCAAAGAGACCCAAAAAATACAAATTAAACAACTGAAAATGCGTTTTACGAGGAGGTACTGCATGTGACCCCAATAATAAAAATCAAGCGATATTCAACTGTCATATAGAAAAATTTTAAGTCCTCCAGCGTTCAAATATATTCATTTTTGTGGTCTTTAAAAATCAAAATGTAGCAAATGTGCAAATTACGCGGAAGTACTGCATGTGACCCATTTGATAAAAATCAGGCATCATTCAATCGCCGACCCCATCATTTTAAGACCTTGAACGTTCAAATACATTGAGTTTTGCAGCCTGTAAAAATCAAAATACAAAACATGCACTAGTGAAATCGTGAAAAACGCTCATAACGTGGAGGCATTGTATGTGACCCACTATACAAAAAATCTAGTGTTTTCTGCTTGTCATAACCGACATTTCAAGCCCTCAAACGTAGAAAAATATTGACTCTCATAGCCTGTAAAAATCGAAACAGAAAAAACTTTGAACGCTTATATCTCGGAAGTACTGTGTGTAATTCAAAATTCAGAAAAACCTAATTTTGCACAATCACTGGGAAAACATTCCCTCAAAATTTCATAGGGTTTCATCCATTTTTCAGGGAGATATGGCGATTTATGTCAGTTTGTGACCACAGACACACAGACACACAGACACACAGACACACAGACACACAGACACACAGACACACAGACACACAGACACACAGACACACAGACACACAGACGAACAGACACTTGTTCAGAAAGTGTTTCTGAGTATACTACTATGAAAATTTTTTCCAACAGGACCTCGGTTCCGAATTCGACTTTTCAGACGATCTCAATACTTCCATTTACTACGTAAACATGGAAGTAAAAAATTCTGTCCGTCCGCCGTACGCCGTACGCCGTTAGCAGTTTTCCGGCCAAACTATAATAGCGAGATTCTTGAAATTTTCACCAAAAATCAATCTCGGTCCTACGACGGCCCAATTCTTGAACCAACTTGCTAGCTCAATTTTAAGGGTATTTTTGGGGGGTTTTGAGGGGGAGAAAATTCATATTTTCATAGGTTTTTCAGAAAAATGTGTACGTGGTATCAAATTGTATAGATTTTTGGACGCTGAATCGACTGAGACCACCGCGGGGTTGATAGCTTTATTGGTTCTCGAGTTATCACAGCTTTTGTGTCGAATTTGGGAGATTTTTAGAAATTTGACATGAGGGTATAACTCGAGAGTTCTTGGAGCTATAAAAATCGTTCTATACTCGTTGGAATGGTCGTCAAACACTTTCCAGCTGTACCGTTAGTAATAAAAATAGTACAATTTAGAATTTAATAAGTAAATTAAGAAAACTAAAATTGATTAAAATTACAATAGTTGCTACGGAATTTTCCCCGATAGTTACCAATCTGTTTTTCGGTGGGAACCTCACAAATGTTCGGAATAATTACTATCACAAATGGATAGTCTTCCTAAATCATTATTGACGCGAAGGAATAAAAAACCACTGTACAATCAATTGCAGCGTTTTTATTGGTTATTCGAATTCTTATGTCGAATCGTACATCAAATTTCGTGGGGAGGGGGTTTTTTAGCGGGCGAAAAATTTTATTATTGAATAATAAACCAAAATCGAAAACAACTGACTTCAGTTCGTCACTAAAAAACTTCGATCCGTTCGTCCGGACGAACCGTTTTCAATCGTGATATATTTGAACAAACCAAACAGTTCCACGTATTGCTGACATTTTCTACTTGTCCCCATACGGGCTTTTTGGACTTTCGTTTCTCATGGTTGCGGGTTTCATTAGAACCGTAAAAATGGCGGTTTCTTCTGACGACTGAGTTGGCCGATTGGAAACTTACAACAATACAACTTGCCCGTACGATAGTACACATATACGTTACGCTGTTCTACAAGAAAACTCGAATTTCCCTACGTCAGCCGAAGCGAGCGCCGTTTTCAAGGTAAACATCGGCAAGAGTGGTAGGAACTGTGTCCATTTTGGTCGTTCCATTGTTCAAGCGGTTTTTTCCAGTATTATATCCCCGTCTCTTTTAGGGAGCGTTCTGTATTGTTGAAGTACCCTTTTCTCAAGAGCGCTAACGTACGAACTCGAAGTGACCGATCTTTCGTTCGCTACATAATTCGTTTTCTCAACCAATCTCCCTTCCCTGGAAATAATCGCTTGAGAGACAACGAGTGAGATTCATATAATGTGAATTATTCTTTAGTAATTAGAGGATTTTCTAATTGAAGGATTGTACGTTGGTTATTCATTTGCTTCGGTTATGGTTCAATGGGACCGTCTACTTTTAAAAGTAACTATCCCGAACATGAATGTGAACACACAGTACTTCCGGGATGTAACCGTTCAATGTTTTCTCTGTTTGGATATTTACAGTCTATATGACTCAATATTTTCAAAGATTTGTGGTCTGAAAATGTTTAATACGGCGAGCGGATGATGGTTGACTTTAGGATGTTGGGTCACACACCGTACCTCCACATCGCGAACTTTTCCACAGATTTCCTGGTGCGTATTTTATATTTTGATTTTTACAGGCTGCAAAAATGAATATATTTAAACGCTCAAGGTCTTGTGGACGGCGATTGAACGAAATCTGATTCTTATCAAGTGGATCACATACAGCGCTTCCTTGTTATACGCACATTGACTATATTTTGATTTTTCCAGACTGCAAAAATGATTATATTTAAACGCTGGGAGACTTGAAATGTTCCCTTATGTCAGCTGAATGTCGGTTGATTTTCATTAGTAGACCCACACACCGTACCTCCTCTTAAGTCGCATTTTCAGTTATTTTATTTGTGCACTTTTATATATTTGAGTTTTCTTGCCTTAAAAATGACTCCGTTTCACAAAACTTGTAAGATACCGATTGGATCACACACCGTACTTCCACCTTACGCGGTTTATTGAGTATTTAGATTTTTACAGGCTGTTCAGCCCTCAGCTGAGTTACATTAGTTTGTTTTTCCCTAAACGTTATTAAAGTTCCAATTTCCTTATTATTATTAAAAATCAATTTCCCTATTTGAGTTACATAGTTGCAGAAGCGCTTGAGTTTCAATCCATCGTAGGCTCCATGGTCGATTCCGTGTGCACTCCAGTAGACATGCCTAGCAACCAGGTCGCTATGCAACTGCCAGCCGCATTCACATATGTTTTTGCTCTCGTTCGTTCTACGTGTCTGTTCTTTTGGTTTCGCTTATCTTTGATTGTCCGATTAAAAAGTTCAAATCCTATTTTATTTCCGTCCTAAGCTCTCCCTTCGTACGTTATTTGACCCGATCCTCGTCAGGAGCTGACATTGGTGCCGAAACCCGGGAAACTAATATTTCGTGAGTTTAATGAAGACGCGTCTTCAGGAAAGTTTGATTGTGAGTTTATTTTCTCACCTTCCGAATTCAGACGTCGCTATCGACCAGGAAACCAGAAGAACTCGAAAGAAAACGACCATGGCTAAAGTTAGTAATCCTTTAATCGGCGTTTTCTTGGACTTAGATTCCTTCGGAGAATTCGCGGATGATTTGACGCCTTCTCAAAGACGAATCGTTTCAAAAATTGACTCACAAGTAGGTAAACTTCGTATGTTTATGGACCGTTTAAAGGAACCTGTGTCCCCTGAGTTTTTCCAGATCCACTGTACGTCATTTAGTAAACACGAGGATGCTTGTGAAGAACTTGTTACGAGTTTGGTGGAAGAGAATATTCCTCGGAAGCTCATTCAGTTTTTGATGTCGTGCCTTTCGGAATCTTTGTCCCATGTGTCTACGGCCCTTAGTCAAGTCACTCGACCCTCTAACGATAGTGGTTTAGCGCCGACTTCTAGTTCGACTCTGGTTTACGAAAACGAGACACAACTTGCATTAGTACAAATGCAATATCATGCACAAGTCATCGCTCAAGTACCAACGTTTTCTGGCAATATTTTAGAATTCGACCGCTTCATTACACTTTTCAATAAATCTGTTCACGATCTAAAGTATTTGCCATCGGAGCAGAAATGGGAAGCTTTACGTTCAAAGTTATCTGGTCCTCCTCTCGCTCTTGTAACGGGCTGTTCTGGTTCTCAATCTGATTACGAACAGGCCTATACTGCTCTAAAAAGGGAGTACACTTCCCCATTTCGTAAATCGATGGCTCTCCTTGCCCAGCGCGATTGTTTCCCTCGCGTTTCAGATTCGTTATCGTCTTTGGAGGAGTTTTATTATAAAACATCATCATGGGTATCAGCTGTGACCAATTTGCAAACAAATGACCTCTCTAGTTTTCTTCTTTTTGAATCAATATTTAATCGATTACCTAAACAGCTGAAAGATTCATTCTGTTCGTCTTCTTTGGATGGAGAAACCATTCCTTCTATTCAACAACTCCTTTCATTTCTATCGTCAAAGGTAGAGGCTATTCGCAATGTTCCAAATCAGCTTTTACCGAGGTCATCATCATCACCCACCGCACCGGTAAGAAGGAATAGATCCCCGATTCAGTATTCGACTCAAAGACAATTTCATATCCCGTCTGGAAAATATTCGTCGCTGAGTGTGACTCAATCGAAAGAAGAACTCATGCCGGGGCATGTGCAGCCATCACTTAACTTTGATCAAACCGACTACTCGTCAGTAAAACCCTTTAGAGTTGGGCGTCCGGCCAGAAGTATTGGTTGCTTCTTTTGTCATAAAGACCATTTTCTCTACAGATGTCCTGATTGGTTGAACTTGGAACCAAAGGTGCGCTCCTTTTTGGTAGATCAGTACCAGCTATGTTCACGATGTCTTTCGAATAGACACATTTCCATCGACTGTCAATCAACCAGAACATGTATCCACTGTGGCGAAGATCATCACAGCACTTTGCATCCCCTAGAAGAAGTTGGTAAAAAACCTGAGGTTAGAAACGATCGGTTCGCTCGAAAGGATCTAAACGCAACACCATCCAGAAGCCGTTTGCGTTCCCCCTCTCCGTCCTGTGGTGCATCAAACACTATGGGGTCCCATCTTCAGCCCAATGATGATTGTGAAAAATCAGTCTCTGATGTCTCACTTCGTGATCACAAAGCGGCCACTAGTTGCGAACAAGAAGAGTACGACGCTGAGTTTCCACCACTGAGCCAACAATCAATCGAGTTGAAGAAACGAAGCGACTCCAAGTCTTGTTTGGGTCTCGACAACATTTCATCTGGTAAGTTGCACATGTCTTCGTCTATGGAGTTTCGTTCGGATTGTGATCCTTCTTCCTGGTCCAACCAGGAATAGGGATTACACCCGGATTGCACCCTCAACGCTCTCTGCTTTTGTCCATTTCATGTTAAGTGTCTCATAAAATCCGGTTTCTTTCAACATCTTTTTTCGTCTGAGAACTCCCAAACTGATAATTTAGATCTTTCAAACCACCTTTCCCTTTCTCACCCAATACCCGTGGAAATTTCATTTGACCACCCCAAGGAAATTACACTGCCCAAATCAAATGTTTATGATTCTCCTATTCGCTCTAGCATCCATTTTTCCCCCCATGTATCTGTTATTCCAACAGCTATAGTTAAAGTGATAAATAATGACACTTCAGGGTGCAACATCCGGGTTCTTCTCGATTCTGGAAGCGAAGCGTCCCTCATAACTTCCACTGCTGCGAAGAAATGCAACTTGCAAATGTCCTCGTTTTCTGGCCGAGTGTCTGGAATAGGTGGCTCCATGTCCACCCCAATTTTAGGCATGACAACGGCGTTCTTACAACTTCTCGATGGTCGTGTTCTTCCAATCACCTTTCGAGTCATGGAGCAAGTAACGTCAAATCTTCCATCGCGCAATTTACCTCATGACCGCTGGCCTCATTTGAATCAGTTCGACCTGGCTGACCCAAACTACTTCAAAAGTGCTCCAGTAGACGCTATTCTAGGTTCTGAGATTTTCGCGCAAGTTATATCTTCTCGTACAGTATTTCCTATAAGGGGATCACCTATGTTGCTAGATACACTTCTTGGCTGGGTGACCATTGGAGCGTTTAGTCATGGAGCAAGTCGTTCAGTTCATTTTGAACCATCAATTGAAGACAATCGACCAAGAACAAGGTACTTGCACAGATATTCTGTAAACCCTCCATCTTCTGTGCCAACCCAGCTCCTCACTGATACAGAGATTGAACAAGAAATATCTAGTGCACCCACACAATCATTTCTTGAACATGATTTTCTGAAGGCCAACATCAATAAAGAAATTCGACCACTCCAACCTCAAAAAACCGAAATTACATACGTCTGTCCAGATCGGAAATCTCAAGTTCACGCACACTCTGACCCCTCCGAAAATTTAATCGTCTTTAATAGAGAACTACTGTGGGATAAGTACTTTGGCCCTTCTCAATTGAGTGAAGATCCCAGCCCATCTTATAGGAAGAGCAGCTCTTTTGAAGTTGACCCAACTCGAATATTACTAGACCCAGCTTGTGACCAAATACCAGCAACTCTGACCTCGAATTTGAGGGAGAACTCCGGTTCTCTTGAAAATCTTCTTAACAGACTATTTGAAATTGAGTCAGTCCAAGAGTGTGTCCCCTTGACCCCTGATGAATTAAAAGCTGAAGAGCTATTTCAAGAAAATTACTACCGCCTCCCATCAGGTAGGTTTTGTGTCCCACTTCTGCTTCAGCGACCTGCCTCTGAATTGGGAGATTCCCGAAGAGTAGCTGTTCGTCGCCTCTTCCAGTTAGAAAACAGATTTCGTAAAAATCAGCTACTCCGCGAACAGTATAAGGACTTTATGGCTGAATATGAGAGTCTTGGACACATGAAACCTGTTCTCCCCCCTTCTCCAGGTAGTAAAGTTTATTACATGCCACATCATGCTGTTTTCAAACGAGACTGTCCAGCCTCCAAAATACGAGTAGTATTTAACGGCTCTCAGCGTTCTACCACAGGTGTTACCCTGAACGATCTTCTATTTGTAGGACCGAAGTTACAAACCGATATTGCTGAAGTGGTCACAAGATTTCGTGAGCATCGGTTTGTCTTTACAGCTGACATTCGACAAATGTTTCGCAATATTGAAATTAGACCTCAGGAACGTGATCTATTGCGTGTTGTGTGGAGACCGAGTCCAGATCATCCTATTCAGGACTACCACATGACAACTGTCACATATGGAACTGCATCAGCGCCCTTTTTAGCAAACCGTGTCCTTAAGACCATTGCAGAAATTAACAAAGAACAGTTCCCTCTTGCATCAGATGTTCTGCTCAATAGGACTTACGTCGACGACTGTCATGGTGGTGGAGCTACAGTGGAGTCTGCCCTTCTTGTACGTTCACAATTGATTGATTCACTGCTATCAGCAAAGTTTGAACTTCGAAAATGGGCCTCGAACCATCCAGATGTTCTCAAAGAACTGCCCGAAAATTATTTACTTCCCAGTTGTCAATCAGTTGAATTTAGAACTGAAGAAGAAAAGTCGCTCAAAGTTCTTGGCCTTTCCTGGAATCCCTGGTCAGACTCTTTTCACTACACAACCAGCCCGATTCCAGATATTCAAACAAAACGCGAATTGGCTAGTCAGATCGGACGCATATTTGATCCTCTAGGCTGGTTGATGCCACTGGCAGTTAAAGCAAGGGTTATTCAACGCACTGTTTGCCTGGCAGGATACGATTGGGACGATACTCTTCCAGCTGAAATTCAAGAACAGTGGGCCCATCTGGCCTCCGATTTTGCAAGTGTTCAGAACCTCACCATCCCGCGGCATATGCTCATTTCGCTTCAGAACGACCATCTTGTTGGATTCGCAGACGCAAGCGAACAAGCTTACGCTGCTGTATTGTACCTCGTGAGCTATTCTTCGTCACCTCCAACAGTTCGTCTGATTTTATCTCGCGCAAGAATGGCGCCTATTAAAGTCGAATCCCTGCCACGACTTGAGCTTCTTGCAGCTGAGCTTCTTGGGAAGGTTTTTGCCAAAATGCGACCTCTTTTTCCTCAAATACCCTTCAATCGTCAATTTGCCTGTAGTGACAGTACGATAGCCCTCTCTTGGATCACAGCAGAACCAGCGCCTGTTTGGAAGGTATTTGTGGGAAATAGAGTGGCCAAAACATTAACTAACGTGCCAAGAGAATGTTGGTATCATGTGCGCTCCACTGAAAATCCTGCGGACCTTGCAAGCCGAGGTGCATTACCCTCTCAATTGGCCCTGGACAAGTTATGGTGGTCTGGTCCTACATGGCTATCTCTTAAACCAGAATCGTGGCCCCTTGTCAAAATTCGGCCTAACCTTGAAGATCAGTCTGTTGCCGACGAACGTCGAAATAAGAGCCCTACTCCTTGTATTGCTGCAGTTCATGCTGATTTTGACCAGTTCGAACTTCGTTTCAGCAGTTATCCTATCCTAAGGCGAACTACTGCATGGGTGCTCCGTTTTGTTCATAATAGCTTGCACTCAGAAAATCGAAGATCAGGATCCCTCACGGCCGGGGAGCTCCAGCAAGCTGAGCTTCACCTAGTACGTAGAGCGCAACAGCTTCACTTACAGGCACTCATTTGTGATGTCACCTTGTCCAAGCCAAAAAACCGTCTGACCAAAGTATTGGGCCTTTTCCTAGACCCTGCAGGCATTATTCGTGTTGGAGGCCGCCTGTCAAACAGCAATCTCTCCTTTCAGACTATGCACCCAGTACTCATACCACAAGAATCCCACCTCACACGATTAATTATTCTATCTGCCCACGAGCATCTCTTACACGTCGGGCCACGAAGCACTCTTGCTTGGCTACGTCAGCGGTTTTGGATCATTAATGGTAGAAACACTGTTCAACGCTTACTTGCCTCCTGTACAAAGTGTTACTCCATCAAGCCCACTCCATTTCAACCACAACTGGGGCAGCTTCCGCTAGGTAGAACACAGTCTGTCTTCCCCTTTCAAGAGACAGGAATAGACTACGCTGGACCCTTTGATGTCAATATTACTGGGCATAGAGGCTCCCGAGCTTTTAAAATTTTCATATCTGTTTTTGTCTGTTTTGCAACCAAAGCAATTCATCTTGAACCTGTTATGGATCTTTCAACCGACGGGTTCCTTCAAGCACTCGAAAGGTTTGTTGGACGTCGAGGAGTTCCAGCTGTAATTTGGACGGACAATGGTCGGAACTTTCTCGGAGCTGCTAACCTCCTTCGCCCAGTCAGACGTGCTTTCGATAATGATGCCCATCGCTCAACGGTAGTAGATCGAACCTCAGAGAGAGGAATTGAGTGGAAATTCATTCCTCCCAGGGCACCTCATTTTGGTGGTTTGTGGGAGGCAGCTGTTAAATCAACCAAGCGACTTTTACGAGTCACTCTTCGAGGCCACACACCATCATATCAGACTTTCAGTACTTTGATTGTGAGAGTCGAAGCCATCCTCAACTCTCGGCCGTTGTCAGCAGATCTCAGTTCCCCGAACGAGCTGCGTGTTATAACTCCTGGACATTTTCTAGCTCAAAGACCTCTGACAGCATTACCTGAGCCACCTCCGCACACTCGCCACAGTTTTCTATCGTCTTGGCGGTTCGTCCAACAATCGACGAAGACCTTTTGGAAGAGGTGGCAGAGGGAGTATCTCCTTGAACAGCAGCAAAGAACCAAGTGGAATTCTGAAACAAAACCTGCCCGCGTTGGTCAAGTAGTACTCATTCAAGAAGATGACGCTCCTCCTCTTCATTGGCCTCTGGGCGTTATTACTAAGTTGATCCCAGGCAATGATAAGATTAACAGAGTCGCGATCGTCCGAACTTCAAGTGGCATCAAAACACGACCTCTTGTCCGCCTTTGTCCCTTACCAGATCCACCTCCCGGTTATCCTTTGGCCGAGGAGGATGTTCAGCCCTCAGCTGAGTTACATTAGTTTGTTTTTCCCTAAACGTTATTAAAGTTCCAATTTCCTTATTATTATTAAAAATCAATTTCCCTATTTGAGTTACATAGTTGCAGAAGCGCTTGAGTTTCAATCCATCGTAGGCTCCATGGTCGATTCCGTGTGCACTCCAGTAGACATGCCTAGCAACCAGGTCGCTATGCAACTGCCAGCCGCATTCACATATGTTTTTGCTCTCGTTCGTTCTACGTGTCTGTTCTTTTGGTTTCGCTTATCTTTGATTGTCCGATTAAAAAGTTCAAATCCTATTTTATTTCCGTCCTAAGCTCTCCCTTCGTACGTTATTTGACCCGATCCTCGTCAGGAGCTGACACAGGCCGTGAAAAAATCAATATCTTTTGACGCTGGAGGTTCATAGAATTTATCCCATTTTACAAAACTTGGCCTGGATCGTTATGTTAGGCTCGCGTACTGCACTTCCGCATTATTAAACTAATTGGTGCGTTTTTCTATTTCGGGTTTTCCTAGCTAGGTCTTCAATAATGTACAATAACAAAGTTGCACCTTTAGGAAAAGCTTTCTCGATTTTATAATTGGTTATTCCAGTTACCGACATAGAAATACTGTTCGATCTATGCACACCACAGGTTTCTACCAGCAATACCTTGATGTAGGAGATAGCTCAGTTTAACGAGTGCGAAATCAAAATCATGAGAAAACTGTAGGAAAGTTTGATAAAACGCCATCTTCCAGTGAATGGGGACTATGGATTCATCTTTTTTCCCTTTCCCTTTTAATTTGCATGAAATGTGAACGCGCCCTCTCTTTCTCTTGCTCCACTGGTCTTCTCATCACTCGGTGGCTGTTCGCTTATACTCCGCACTCCTTCCTCGCAGGGCTTGATTTGAGTTGCAAATGCGATTCATAAATTCGTCGTTGTCTCGCGAGTCACATGGCAAGGAAACTCCAACCCGTGAAGGAACGAGTGAAAGAGAGAGGCGAAACCGCTCGCGCTCTCTTCATCCCATTTTGGCAATTTGGATCTGAAGCTGGACGATAGCGGGGTAACGTAACGGGCGCATTCTTTGATCAAAAGCATGGCCAATTTTTTTTTTTTTTTTTTTAGCTGAATATTTTTAACGTTAACACACAAACGGGCTAGTTGAGCCACGAAACGCCAAAACTGTCAGAACGTTGCAAATATATCTGGTTTTGTGCGGTCAACAGTGAACTTTCACATGGGAAAATATTCACCAAATAAAAAGCAGTAAATAGTTACATGCTGAACAACTCGTAGTTATGTTGCGTTAAGAAAGATAAAAATCAGGGGCCTATTTCTCTAATCTTCACTTTTCATTTAGTGTAACGCCAAAAGTGAAAAGTAATTTGGTTCTTTATAACCATCGAAGACTCCTAAAAAAATTATATATTTTTCAAGAAACAATCTTTTCTCACACTGCTCTAGTTTGCTCGTCTGCTTTTCATCTGCTACTGAAAAACGCAGAGTTGCAGAGTGAAAAGTGAGTAGAATTTAGTGTAAGGTTTTTTTTTTGTTAATTATTCAATAATAAACCATTGTAATCGCTCAAGAAAAAAAAATATTCTAACCCACCCCTCGAAATTTGATGTTCGAATATCCAATTAAAAAATCTGTCCGTCCACCGTCAATATTTTTCTGACGAAAATCAATCTTGACCTGACAATGGCTCAATTCTTTAACCAAATAGCTAACTCAATTTTAAAGATTTTTTGGAGGGTTTTTTGAAGGAGAAAATGCGTATTTTCGAACGTTTTTCAGAAAAAGCTGTATTTGGTATCAATTTCGATAGATTTTGAATTCGGGAGATTTTTAAAAATCTGTACAATAGTTTGGAGCGTTTTTAAGGATTGATTACTTGGGAAAGGGGTCTCGTTTACTTCTCAACGCTGCAAAATATTTGGTGGAGCCATTATAATTTTTTTTTTTTCAATTGGAAGTATTTTGATGGTCTAAAAAGTCGAATTCGGAACGGAGATGGAAGAAAATTGCATAGTACTTTACAATAATTTGCAGCGTTTTCCATGTTGCAATGAGAAAACGAGTTATTCTCGCCATTTTTAACCCACTTAATGGATTCTAATGTGAAAAACGCGTTCGTACAGCGGTCTCCCTGGTTTACCTCGTTTACGTTCGTACGTTCTTGTCCCGGAACTATTCAACTCCCTTAGAACCTCGCAAGCTGCCCTGTCTAACTTTATATGGTTCGACTGACGCATGCGTCCGAAGCACGTTGAACGAGTGAGCACATACTAGAGACACAAGCGGCAGGTTGCCCGACCCTTTCAACCAAGCGCGCACTACTACCACGGCAATTACTTCCCTTGTTAAAGCAGATAATGATGTCGAAACCGGAGATGGATAATGCTTACCTTCTCATAAGGAAACGTTATCTTCTCAACCTCCATACTTCCCTAGCGAACTCTCTCAGACCACTGAACGATTGTTGCTTCAGTGGCAAACTAACTAAAGCTCTTTGTAAGCCGAGTAGGCTTGAAATTAGTCGTATCAGCTACTCGATGTACCCTTCCTAGCGATTACTCTTTTTGGGCCACAAAAATCTCAGTTTTTCAGTGAAAATAATAATTAAAAAAAAAAAAATTAAAAACCAGAAAAATTATAGCACGCTGTTATTTCTGATAACCTCTGCTTCAGTGTTTATATACATTTAAAGTTTCTAGGAGTTTCTAGTGAACCCATGATCCCAGTGACCAGAATCATTTCTTAGATATATTTTTTAGAACCCGCTAATGTTGACTGCGATCATTTTTTCCTTCGATGGTTCAATCCTACCAAATCGCTACCTCAATTTTGAATGTTTTTTCAGGGGTTTTGAGGGGGAGGAAATTCGAAAAAGGAGTATTTGGTATCAATTTCTATTGATTTTTGGACGCTGAATCGAATGTGACCATCGTGGCGACGATAGCTCTATTGGTTCTCGACTTATCGCTGGTGTTTTTACTTGGTATTGTTGTTGAATTTGGGCGATTTTTAGAAATTCGGCTCGAGAGTTCTTGGAGATATAAACATCGTTCTATTTTCGTTGGAATGATCGTCGAACACTTCAACTATACCGTGAGGCGGAAAATTTAGCTTTTAATTCGAAAATTAAGAGAAATAAAAATGAAAAATTAAAATAAAAATCACAAGTTGCTATTATATTCTCTGTAGTTACGAATCTATTTTTCGGTGCGAACCTTCACAAATGTTCGTAATCACAAATGGATAGTATTCTTTAATCATTATTGAAGAGAAGTTATAATAAACCTCTGTACAATCATTTGCAGCGTTTTTCCCCTTTTTCCCTTTTCTAGCCTCCATTTCATGACGTTGGAATTACTCGGCGCTAGCTGTTTTGCTGCTGCTTTAAACGGACCTTAGCTTTCTCAAGTATTCGGTATATAACATTCAAACAGCGTACGACTTGATCTGAGACCATACTTTTATAACTGGAAATCATGAAACTCCTTTTCGCTTGAGGGCTGAATTTACTGTTGATTTAGCATTCGGGGAATTCTCTATTGTGAAACTTTTATTCAATAGTGATTCTATTTCTACCGTTGTCAGGAAAGCGACGAGAAATTTAGTATTTTTTTGTCGCTAGAAACGTTTTACCGAAGTGAGATATTTTTCTATTGCGCAGCTGTTTTTTCAAGACTCTGTTTCTAAAGGGAAAATCATTCAGTTCGAACGAGAGGAAATCATTGAGAAGCTTTCGAGCGGCAAAATAAGGAGGATTGCGTAGGCCTATTAATGTTGAAGACGGTTCGTAACTTGTTATATCGACGGAAACGAAAGCTGCGTTCGGTTTGCTCGGCCGAGATTTTCAGGCAAGAGAATTACCGCCCGTTGCCACTAGTAATAACCGAGGTTGCTACAATCGAGTCAGTAACTTGGCTAAGGGCGGAGGTAGTGGCGGCAGCGTAAATTCATGAAAGTAACTACCTGCCTCCGGGCCGAGGGCCGTAGGAAGCGAGTCGCTGAATCTTAATTAGACGAACAGCCCTCCTCGGCAGACAGTATGACGGATGAGCATTATTATTCTACAGCCCGTCTCCTCCGCAACCGACCCGAGGGGCGAACATCATTAAAGGGGTTAGACTGTTGTTTTTCCTTTCGAAACTAGGCTTCGCGGCTCATTAATGCTTGAGCTCATATTGTTGAAGATGGCGCGAGCGAAAGCGGCGATAGAAATTGAAATCGAGATCTGAACGGGCCGAGTAATGCGAGTTGAGTGCGCGATCGTTCGTCTAAATTGAGAAAAAAAGGAAAGAAAAACCGATTGAAAAAAGTGTTCTCGGTATTTCGCAAATGCTCAGATATATTCATAATAAATATAATAAATAGTTATTCTGAATTAAATTTAATTTAAATTAATTTATTTTTAGTTAGATTTAATTTAAATTAATTTATTGTTAGTTAGATTTAATTTAAATTAATTTATTGTTAGTTAGATTTAATTTAAATTAATTTATTGTTAGTTAGATTTAATTTAAATTAATTTATTATTTTTCATCAATTGTTAATAATATATTAAATATGCTTTCAAATAGAATTGTTCTTGAAATACGAAATTTCCTCCCCTTCAAATCACCCCACGAAATTCCCTCAAAATACCATTTTGACAGAATTTTTGGTTTATCGTTCAATAATAAACCGTTGAAATTTATCGGATATTCGGCTTTTACATGCTTTGAACGTGAGAAAAAAATAACTCTTTTTTTCTTGGACGATTACGAAGGTTTATCTTGGAATAATAAACCGCTATCAACAGAGAGTTATTTGAAAGACATAATTTAACCGAATTGACGCCCAATGGATAAACAAATAGTTACTCAGGGAGATGACAAATAATTTTTATTCCTAGCCTTTTCGTATACACAATTATTCGAAGTTGAATCATCATTGAAGTTTTTACGGTTCGAATGTACGAATTTTTATGTCTTGAAAAATTGGGGAAGAAGCTCAGTTACACGCGTTTAGTCACTAGAAATTCGACTATTAGAATTTTGAAGACGCAGAAAATAAGAAAAGAGCGACGAACAATCGAGATTCAGGAAATTGACAAATAATGCGAGAACTTTAATTGGATTTTTAATGAATCGAAATGAGAAAGTAGAAATGGTAAAAAATGAAATTTATCATCAGAGTCTGGACAAAAGAACCAATTAAGCGCAGATGAATTTCCCTGACGTAAATTAAATTTCCTTCCGAAGAAAATAAATGAAGAAAACGAACGGAGCTTTTTTCTTTCACCTGAATATTAGAAAAAAATTTAAATTAATTCATATCATTTCTGTTGATTTATTTTTATTTTATTTTATTATTATTATTATTTTATTTTATTTTATTTTTTTTTTTTGTCGTAACTTGTACATCTAGTTATAGATGCAATCTGAATCCAATCGGTCGAATTATAATTGATAGAAGAACGTTTCGCGGAAAATACTGTTTTCAAAGCATTGATTTTTTGCCGTCAACCCGCCGTAATGAGAAAAGCTTCGATTGTGAACGGGGAATACGATCGCGAAATTTTGGCACAGTTCTCCGTTTCGAGAGAATTGGGAGAGAGCTGCAGCGTTTTTGCGGTCATTGGATCAAGACCAGGTGATACTTCCCACCAATTACAAAAGGGCAATCTGATCCGATTAAAGGAGAAAGCCTAAACGGAATCCCCAATCCATAGCCCGGGGTATAAAACGTACTTGACGTTTCTCGGTCGAAACCATTAGCGCATTTATATCAAATTGCAATATTCTATAGACGCGCCTGACTCAGAATCATCAGCCGTCGGTTGCAAGATGATTAAATTTTGCTCGAGGGAGATAATTGAGGTTTTAATGCCCGACGTTTTGCGATAGTCCGTGAAATAATTAACCTGAAATCAGTTCAAGTTGGGCTCATGTAATCTCGCAGCAGGGCTCTCATTAGGGAACATGGATAGCTACACGCAACGTCGACAGTGCAGCTGAAGCTTGCTCTGAACTAATAGTCCTTTCGCATAAAGCGCTTTTTCCTTGATAAGTACCTAACAAATCTCTTTGAAAAAAAAAAAAAAAAAAAAAAAAACGCTGCAAATGATTGTACAGTGGTTCATTCACTTCAATAATAATTTCAGAAGACTATCCATTTCAGATAGTAATTATTCAGAACATGTGTGAACGTTCCAACCGAAAAACAGATTGGTAACTATCGGGGAAAATTCCGTAGCATCTATTGTAATTTTAATCAATGTATTTTCCTTAATTTCCTAATTAAAAATTAAATTTTTTGCCTTACGGTACAGCTGGAGAGAGTGTTTCACAACCATTCCAATGAGTATAGAACGATTTTTATAGCTCCAAAAACTCTCGAGTATTACCCTCATGTCAAATTTCTGAAAATCTCCCAACTTCGACACAAAAGCTGCGATAACTCGAGAACCAATAAAGCTATCGACCCCACGATGGTCTCATTCGATTCAGCGTCCAAAAATCTATATAATTTGATACCACATACACATTTTTCTGAAAAACCTTGGAAAATATGAATTTTCTCCCCCTCAAAACCCCCAAAAATACCCTTAAAATTGAGCTAGCAAGTTGGTTCAAGAATTGGGCCGTCGTAGGACCGAGATTGATTTTTGGTGACAATTTCAAGAATTTAGCTATTATGGTTTGGCCGGAAAATTGTTGACGGCGTACGGCGGACAGACAGAATTTTTTTTATTGGATATTCGGGTTCTACATGCCTTGAAACGTAAAACATCAAATTTTGAGGGGGGTTATAAAAAATTTTCTTGGGCGATTATAATGGTTCATTATTGAATAATAAACCAAAAAATAAATAAATAAATAAATAATAAAATAAAAAATAAATAAATAATAAAATAAAAAATTAATTAAAAAAATTCACTGGAATCTGTAATTTTTCCAAATGCCGTTTCAAGCCTTTGAACCATCATTCCGTTATTCTAGTGGCTTACATTTTGGAAATTAAAAATGAAAGCGTTCGCTGTGAATTTTCGCAAGTATGCGGAAAGAGACGAGAGCTTATTTTCCGTTCAAGTCACTCTGGTGTTCACCGTAGAAATTGTCTGCGCCTATTGTTCTCCGCCTGTTGAGGCCGTTGGAACTAAATCATTTCAAGTCCATCGAAAGAAGAGAAAACGGCGAAGGATTTCCCATCATTTTCAGTACTACGTCTTTCGCTTTGTGGGAAAAGTAGGAGCTAAGGAGCATTTCTTTTGTAGCTTAGCGTTTTATGTGTACCGATGGGAGAATCGACCGTCACGTGCACAACGGCTGATAACGGGAGGGTTAAGAAAATGTTAAAAAGGTTACGTAGGATGGGGTGCTATTTCTATAGAGGTTCTGGTCGGAAGAAGCCCGAGAGAAACAACCGGAGGAAGAAGGGTTCTAGCGAGGGCCATGATCTTGCATCCATTGAGCGAATATATTACCTGACGAGGAGCAAGCGCCTCCTTACTGAGAAGCCAACTCTTTAAATCAAAATTATGGACTCTACTCTTTTACCACCGACCTCAACACCATTCCCCTTCGTCGGTTTTGTGAAATATTCACGCACTTCAATTTAGAAGAGTGTTAGGAGGGAAATGTTTGGCGAAGAACAGAGTTGCGGCTTTCCCTTTGAGCCATGAAAATGGCAGTGCGCAGTTCGGCTACTTTACTCAGAATGCGCGGGACGCTAGAAAGTAAATGGAAATCATTATTGTCAGCGAGTGAGGCTCTTTGCTTTTTTCCCTGACAAACGTAGAAACGTCGGTTCATTTATTTAAGTGCCAATAGTAGAAAGCGCTCGAACAATAGGTCGCACGAGCGAATCTGTCTCGGAATATGATGAGATACGTTTTTTGTAGTTTTGGAAGGTTTCTTAATAAACGCCACGACTATTCTCTGACCCGGTAAAATCGCCGATATCTCACTGCCGTTGAGCGCGGTCCAGATAATTAGAGTTGTGATAAGTCGAAATTATCAGAGTTGAGAAGTAAGATAACGCATTGGAAAATATTTGTCATGAAGAGCTCATTGGCACAGGATTCAAATGACGTCTCCGAAAGTTACGACCCTTGGATCCGTCCCTAAAGATTTTGGTTTATTATTGATAATAACTTGAGGGAACATGAGGTAACGGGCGACTAGAGAAAAAATTTCTAACCCCCCTCTCAAAATTTGATGTTTTACGTCTCAAGGCATGTGGAATACGAATATCCAATAAAAACGCTGCAATTGATTCTACAGTGGTTGATTATTCATTCGTTTCAATAATGATTTACGAAGACTATCCATTTGTCATGGTGATTATTCCGAACATGTGTAAACATTCAACCGAAAAACAGATTGTAGGGCAAAACTCCGAAGCAACTATTGTCATTTTAATCATTTTTATTTTTCTCAATTTCCTAATTAAAAGCTACATTTTTTTGCCTGCCGGTACAGCTGGAGAGTGTTTGACGACCATTCCAACGAGTATAGAACGATTTTTATAGCTCCAAAAACTCTCGAGTTATACCCTCATGCCAAACTTCTCAAAATCTTCCAAATTCACCATAAAAGCTGTGATAACTCGAGGACCAATAAAGCTATCGACCCAGCGATGGTCTCATTCGATTCAGCGTCCATAAATCTATATAATTTGATACAAAGTACACATTTTTCTGAAAAACCATGGAAAATATTAATTTTCTTCTTTTCGGTTTTGGGATCTCCTGGCTAGTTTACGGTGTGATCTATATGCACAGCACAGTTTTTTTTTTCTCCATAGACTGTTCCGTAAATGTAGTTGACAAATTTCCCAACGGGTTACAGCGATCGGATGAGCCGTTTTAGGCCCCTGCAGGGGACTGACAGATGGAGATTCATTAATTTTCATTTGATAGATGTTGCTCCGTTAGGTATGAATCGGCGCTTAAAAATGGTAGCTATTGCAATCATTAATCTGACGTCTCCGAGGAGATTCTGTTATACCCCGAACTCCAATTCCAGTCCAACTCACGATTCGTAATAATCTTTTATTTATCTTCCAGGTTTGAGCGAATGGCTCGACGGCGATAAAGTGGCCGGTCACACGAAAGACAATGTGACTCATAAAGGGAAGAGCGGTCTAGTTTTTCTTACGAAAAACTCGACAGTTGTTACGGCGCAGGCTGGCAGCAAAGTCCTCTTGCCGTGTCATGTAAAGAACATCTGCGACGGAACGGTGAGTAAAGATCGCTCTTGATATTATGTGTTGTACCTGGTCACGAGACGGAAGAGTTGTCCCGACGGACCGAACAATGTCGCATAAAAAATGCAAGCTTAGTAAGCCCTTCGAGTGCGAAAGTGGGTACGAAGAAGGATAACACTTACGAGACAATATGACTTACTTTAGGGTGCTTTCTGTTTACTATTCGACGATTGTCCGCCGTACGCCGTCAACACTTTTCCGCTAATAATAGCTAAATTCTAGAAATGTTCACCGAAAATCAATCTCGGTCCTACGCCGGCCCAATTATTGAACCAAATAGCTAGCTCAATTTTAAGGGTATTTTTAGGGATTTTGAGGGGGAGAAAATTCATATTTTCCAGGGTTTTTCAGAAAAATTTGTATTTGATGTCAATTTCTATAGATCTTTGGACGCTGAATCGAACGAGACCGTCGCGAGGTTGATAGCTTTATTGGTTCTCGAGTTATCGCAGCTTTTGCGTCGAAATTGGGAGATTTTCAGAAATTTGACGCGAGGGTATAACTCGAGAGTCTTCGAGCGATAAAAATCCTTCTACTCGTTGGGATGGTCGTCAAACACTCTTCAACTATATCGTAAGGCGAAAAATTCAGATTTTAATTAGGAAATTAAGGAAAAAACGCTGCAATTGATTGTACAGTGGTTTATTATTCCTTCGCTTCAATAATGATTTAGGAAGACTTTCATGGCTAATTTGTGATAGTAATTATTTCGAACATTTCTGAACGTTCCCACCGAAAAACAGATGGTAACTATAGGGGAAAACTCCGTAGCAACTATTGTAATTTAATCTTACCATATTGAATACTTAGTGTAACTGAACTGTTGATCTTTAAAAATCTCTATTTATTCTATATATTTGTCGGGATTCACACTATTATTGATTTAAACCGGTCTTCACTTATTTTCATCCAAGTGAATACAGGTGTTTTCTGTGTTTTAGAAACCAACAATTTTCGAAATTTGAAAAAAAATGTGGAAAAAATTCGAAATTTGGAAAAAATAAATTCAGTTTTGTACTGTGGAGATTACTAGTGGGGTAGTCTCATTTATTCTGACTAAAAAATATTTTACTCAAACGAGAAGAGAAATAAAAATATTAGTTCAGTTTATCTCCTAATTTTTCTCGAAGCGAAGATGTTTATATTAGGTTTCTCTCTCGCCGACAAGAGCAGCTGTATTTTAGTGCGAAGATGCTCGCATCGCTAAACGCCTTGTCCAAACACCTGTCAGATATCTCCGAGGATATCGGTCGGTTTTCGCCGGGCCTGAGGCTGGACTACTTCCTGTGATTTCGCCGCTAGGGTTGTCGTCAGCTTCCTTCCTTCAAATACAATCTTCCTGCGGTAGAATGGTCTACCAACGACGAAGGAAGGCAGAGCAGGAAAGAGGTTGACGCTTGTTTACTCGTACGTGCCTATTCACCCTGAATTTACGTGAACAGGTGGGTCACCGGTAAGTCCCTACATCTTGAATGGTTAAGTGAGCTGCTGCGCGATTTCCGACTTATGTATGATCCGAGTCGATAAATCAATTCGGAGAAGCAAATAAACGCCTACGGAACTATTGGTAGATGTGTAATACGTGCACTTCATTGGAAGTTCAAACGGAAATGCTAATAAATGCTAATTTATATAATGATAATTAGCAAAGTATTTAAATTTTTATGCTAATAAATGCTAATTTATATAATGATAATTAGCAAAGTATTTAAAGTTTTATGCTAATAAATAATGCTAATTTATATAACGATAATTAGCAAAGTATTTAAAGTTTTATGCTAATAAATAACGCTAATTTATATAATGATAATTAGCAAAGTATTTCAAGTTTTATGCTAATAAATAATGCTAATTTATATAATGATAATCAGCAAAGTAAAGTTTTATGCTAATAAATAATGCTAATTTATATAATGATAATTAGCAAAGTATTTAAAGTTTTATGCTAATTTATATAATGATAATTAGCAAAGTATTTAAAGTTTTATGCTAATTTATATAATGATAATTAGCAAAGTATTTATAAAGTTTTATGCTAATAAATGCTAATTTATATAATGATAATTAGCAAAGTATTTAAAGTTTTATGCTAATAAATAATGCTAATTTATATAATGATAATTAGCAAAGTATTTAAAGTTTTATGCTAATAAATAATGCTAATTTATATAATGATAATTAGCAAAGTATTTAAAGTTTTATGCTAATAAATGCTAATTTATATAATGATAATTAGCAAAGTATTTAAAGTTTTATGCTAATAAATAATGCTAATTTATATAATGATAATTAGCAAAGTATTTAAAGTTTTATGCTAATAAATGCTAATTTATATAAAGATAATTAGCAAAGTATTTAAATTTAAATTACCAAAATGATAATTTATATTTAAATTATAATTGCATTGCTAATGGAAGAATTTGCATCGATTTATTTTCAAATTTTTCAAGACAAGTTGTCTTCTTAGGCGATTACAATGGTTTATTATTGAATATTAAACCAAAAATGCATCTTGACTTCAATATTGATACTTCGATTAACCACAACCATTATGATTAGTTTCCAATATCCAACTCTGTTCCACTTTAAAACCGCTTCTATTGCAAGATAATTGAGTTGATTTACTATTGAAAGGATACCGGCCATGCGGTGGCTGGAAACCTTGTTTCAGGGATAGGGCTGTCCACTTTATTAGCTTTGTGCATAGTCTAGAATTCGCCGAGCACTTGAGTCCACAATGCTTCTGAGTTTAATGAACAACTCGCAGTTCGCATTGAACGCAGTTTGTATCGTACTGAATATAACTCGACTGAACGGTTTTGCGTGCTCTGCTCTGCACAAATTGACTTATTTCCGTTCTTTTTTTTTCTTCATCTTTTTTTTCTTCTTCATCTTCTTTTTGCAGTTTTAGTATCAGTCGATCCGTTCTGCTGTCTTCGACTCGAGTTTCCGAGGGGACAATACTTAATCCAATTTCGGGACTGCTATTGAAAGCTTTAGATACGTAGTGGTGATCTTGATGTAGGTTGTAAAAAATTGAAAATGTTTCCTAGTTTTCGATTAAATAAACCATTTAAATTCTTTATATCATTCTAGGTTATTGAAGATTATTTATTCACCAGTGTAGACAGAACGTTTGGAAGAAACGTCCCGTAATATATTCAAAGCTGTGCATTATTTTTTACTTTTACCAAAAGTAAAAAACAGATATGCACAAGGCACCACTCGATATAAAGGAATAAAAATAATCAACAAAGAATTCGATTTGATTTCCAGATTGACTAAAATAAATAGCCAAACTCTGTTCAAAAAAGAAATACCTACTTAATCTCGTACATAGCAAACAATACGACTAACACATTAATGAATAGAACATAAAAATAGAGAAATACAAATAAAGGAAACACTAAAGAATACAAATAACACATAATATAGAAAACACGGATATTAAGGAGGTGACAGAAATGAAATTTATATACAAAACCAACTCTGCGCCAGAGCACAGCATCTGCGATGCTTTCTAGTGCAGTCCTCAAATAAGAATGTAAATAATACTAATTATATCACTAATAAAATCCTATATATCCTATATATTATGTAAAAAATTGCTGCAAGTAAATTCACGATTCCTGTAACAGTAGGCGAAACAAGGAAAAGACTTTTAGGCTTCTTTCCAATTTTCTTCTATCGGCCGACTAGTGAAGATAATTTTGATGTGCCCGAGCTAAACGAATTAAATATTTGAGCAGTTGAACTACATAGCGCTGAATAATAGAATCTTAAAAAGTATAATATAATTCTTATACAAATAGCTCAATAGGATACAATCTTTTACAAATACAATATCTTGTACAATATCTGTATACAATATGTTATACAAATAGCTCAAACCTAATTGTGCTGAAACTGTACAGCACTGGCCTTTGCTATCGTGTTTTTTTTTTTTTTTAAATTTTAAATTTGTTTATTCATTCAGAAAATGTAAATTCAATCTCATTTTTTTGTTTGTGAGGAATATATTTTATGAACTGAGCCCTCACAGTTTTTCTTACTAGTTACGAAAAGGAGTTTCATAAAACGCTTCCAACTATTGACGTCTTGCCTCGCCGAAATAATTCAACAAAGATTGGCGTCAGCGAAACATCAAAATGAATTATAAATTGTTCCCAGTTACAGCCTTGATTACTCAAATAGTTCAAAATAGAGTAAATGTAGTAAAAAGTAAAAGAAAAATGTAATAAAAAAGTAAAAATTAGTACAATGATAACTTGAAACAACGCTACAAATTATTGTACAGCGGTTTATAATTCGTTTGCTTCAATAATGATGTGAGAAGACCATCCATAGGTGATAGTAATTATTCCGAAAATTTGTAAATTTTCCCACCAAACAACAAATAGGTAACGAATTTTTTTTATTGGTCTTTTGGTATTGGATTTTTATTCGGTTAATGAATTGAGCCACTGTCAGGTCGAGATTGATTTTTTGTGAAAATTTCCCAAAAAAGTATTTTATTGAATATTCGGATTTTACAAACGTAAAACATCACATTTTGAGGAGGGTTTGAAATTTTTGTTTTCTTGGTCGATTGCAATGATTAATTATTGAATTATAAACTAAAAATATCCATCGTTCATACTCAATTAAGTTCAAAATTCTATTGATCCTTTCGCTAATTCAGAATTGAGAGTAATGAACTCTCAACACCCAACACGAATGAGCTGAGTGAATATGAATCTTACAACGCTTCATTATACACATTTATCGCATGAAAAATTTTTAAAAAATATTTTCTCAGATTTTTTTTCAATCAATTTTTGTTATTTTGCACGATGTATTTTCTCGTTCTTATCAATTCACGTAAAGGAAGAAATAACTTTGAACATTCTGTGTATTTTCCAACGGAAGTATTTTCAGGCTGATCCAATTAATTAGAAAAGATCAGATTTCCGCTCTCCACCTAGCCACGCTGCGTCTGTACCAATTCAACTGACAAATAAACCGATCTCGATTAATTGAAACCCGTTTCCCGCTTCTGCGAAACCTAATGGTCTCTTTGACCTCATAGACAGTAATAATCCAATCACATAGCAATTATCACCAAGGCCCAGCCGGCAGAGTAAACAGTAGCGAATTTATGACCTAACCCTTGTACGAACGTACTTTACTGAAGCTGAAGAGATATAATAGCATTTTCAAAGGGCCGGTTTTTTTTTCAAAATTTACCATTTGCAGTCCACTTGATTTTCCTTAGATTGGGCTATTCCTTCATGAATTTCCAAAATTCCGGGTTATATTGTGACCACCTCAATTAATTTATTATCTATTCTTACTTTTGTTTCACCTTTCGAGTCAAAATTATTAATACCAATCTCTTGGTTTCAGTTTTATAAATTTATATTCCATCGAACATCTGCTATACTAATTCGAAACGACCTCGTTAGGAAATTTCTCAATAATATTCACTTCTGCTTCTATTCCCTAGTCAGTTTTAATTAGTTTTACAGTCAGTTTATTCGCACGCACAATCTGTAGTTGTGGAATTAAATAATGAAGTTGTGAACTTTACTTATTTTATGACATATCACTATTAGAATTTTTCAACTTTAGAACGCTGCGAATTCATTATTTTGTAATTAAGATGATTGGGGTGATTTTTTGGATAGTTTTTTTTTTTTTTTTTTTTTGTCGATTAAGATTGAACGACCAAAACATGACGATGTAGAAATAAATTCTCACCACCAACTGTTGAAATAGCGACTATAGGGCGAAAATATCATCAAGCTTACTGCTAAACAATTCGCACTTCCTTTGAAAAAGCGAACTTCGCTCGGTTAAAGTTACACCTGAAATTAGCAATTCCTTTGCTCTTTTGGTAACTGCCGCGCTATCGTGTTTCCGAACAAAGCTAAGGACTATTATTGTTCCTAATTGACTTTACCTTAGGATTTGCATAGTTTACGATTTTTCAAAGGTAAGCTACAATGGCGAACAGTTGTGATTGTTTTGGTAAATAGGTGATAATTCTTTGGAAAATATTATTGAATCAACGACACCGTTTTTCACAAACTCGTCAAACATTCGTACATTTGTTTCTTTCCGGTCTCCCCTTTTGAAAGTTCGCTTCAAGGCATATACAATTCGAATATCGAATACATCGGGTTTTTAATTTGGCTAACTGATTTACTTGTTGAAATCCTTAGGCAAATTGATTTTACTTCCATGTTTACGAAGTAAATGGAAGTATTGAGATTGTCTGAAAAGTCGAATTCGGAACCGAGGTCCTGTTGGAAGAAATTTTCATAGTAATATACTCAGAATCACTTTCTGAACAAGTGTCTGTGTGTCCGTCTGTCTGTGGTCATAAACTGACATAAGTGGCCATATCTTCCTGAAAAATGAATGAAATTCAACAGCATTCTCAGGAAATGTTTTCCTAGTGAATGAGCAAAATTAGGTTTTTTTTTCAAAATTTTAAAAACACACTGTGCATTTGAGATATGACGGTTCAAAGTTTTTTCTGTTTTGATTTTTACAGGCTTTAAGATTCAATATTTTTCTACGTTTGAGGGCTTGAAATGTCGATTATGGCAAGCAGAAAACACCCGATTTTTTTTTATATTGGGTCACATACAGCTATTTTTCTTAATTATTTACTTACTAGTTAAATTATTCTCCTAACGACACATCTGAAGAAATTATTTGCCCACTGCTCCAACGAGAATAAAACAGTGTTTATCACCTGGAATAACTTTGAAAATTTCAAAAATTTCTGTAAATCATTCTGATTTTTTTTTCAAGCGGTATCCCCAAATTTGAATTAGCTGTGAAATTGAAAAAAATAATAGCGGTTTTAGAGAGGAAAGGTTCAAAAGAGGAAAAAAATTTAATCAGGGAAAAATGGAGGAGTAGGAAAAATTCTATAGGATACTTTTTGTTGCAAGTTAGTTATAAAATACGCGGTTGGAGCTCTGCGCACCTTGTCATATAAATCTCATATTCAGCCGTTCCGATGTTTAATTACAAGCACCGATGAGCGCTAATATTTTCCATCCACTCGCAGTTTACTCATCATTTTCGATCACGCGCAAATTGAGGTTTATAGTGACTTATTTTTGTGTTGATTGATTGCTCTGTGAAAAGTGCTGGGAAACTTCGAGCTGGGGAAAAAACTTTTCCTTCAGCCGCCTCAAGGTTGAAAAACGCTCTAGATGCATTCACGGGCGAAAGAAGTTGGGAAGGGCGAGGCTTGGACGATAAGGGGGAAAAAGAGATGACAGAATGAGAAAGCTGCTGGTAGAACGTGGGTGAGTGAAGGGCAGAAGTGTCGCTCTACTAACTCGTTTTGAAGAAAGCCTTTTAAACGGAATACCCACCCGTTATTACATTCCAAATATTCTGACGCTGGTCGCATACAAATCTCTTCGAGTTCCTTTAGTGCAATGGCAGTTCGACTGACTACCTTTCGCAGCAGTTTTCTCTACACTTCCTCTTTCAATATTTGGCATCGTTTCTGCCGAGGCGAGAGCGAAGAGTAGCGTTTCGCAATGGGAAATAATATCGAACCAAAGGCCGAAAGTATACGCTTCGAAATTCCGATAAAGAAAGCGAAGCTTTCCGTTCGCCCACTATCGTACTCCCGCTTCTCCCGATCGCTGTAGCAAACTTTGATTTGATCAGGTCGATAGGGCTAAGGATCGAGGAGCGGGACGAGGAGGCTGAAGAGCGTCGAAAGTTCGTGTTGATAAGGCCCCATACTTCTTGGCCGATATAATTCCATCCTGGATTGGAACGAGGATCCTCAGATGTAGTCCGATACCAGGAGTAATTTCGTTATCGAACTGAACTCAAACCCATTTCAAGAGATTCGGCCATCCGTGTAAATTCAACTCGGAAATAACAGCGAAATCAGTGCGATTTGCACGCTTTTTAGCTGTATGGGCTCGATTCGATTAAGTGTTGAGATGTGAGCGAATGAGATCATTGTCTTGTTGTTCAATTCAACGGGAAAGAGATTTGTTTGGGAATTAATTGATGGAAAACACGTGTCAACGCGAATTTCTCATTTACAGGTGACAAAAACATTTGCTTAGGAATACAAGCAATCTAGCTATGTAAAATCGATTGAAAAATTTTTTTGCCCGTAGATTTTAGAAATTCGACACGAGGGTATAACTCGAGAGTTCTTGGAGCTATAAAAATCGTTCTATACTCATTGGAATGCTCGTCAAACACTCTCTCCAGCTGTACGGTAAGGCAAAAAATTTAGCTTTCAATTAGGAAAATAAGAAAAATAAAAATGATTAAAATTACAATAGTTGCTACGGAGTTTTCCCTATAGTTACCGTCTGTGTTTCGGTGGGATTGTTCAGAAATGTTCGAAATGATAACTACATCACAAATGGATAGTCTTCTAAAATAATTATTGAAGCAAAGGAATAATAAACCACTGTACAATTATTTGCAGCGTTTTTCATTATACTTTCATGTTTATCTGATCAAATTATTGCGAAGAACATGTTCTCTAAAATTTCTGGAAGGAAGGAAGTCGATATAAAAATTGTTTTTAGTACTGTAGCCGCATCCAGTTGACCATATTCACATAAAGAGAACCAAGCTACATCAGAGTTGACAACGTAATGGGAAGAATCATCAATTGAGACTTGGTACGGATTAATAGTTGAGAATAATGAAAAGTATTGTTGCAAGTTATTGTACGTTTCCATAACAAGCTCCTCGATTGTTTACACCGGTTTTCCTACCCGAAAAGTAATCACCGCGTGATCAATGCTCGCCAATTTTTTTCATAATCCAACCTTGGACGAACGTGTTAGTGGTTTTCGGCTGTGGGAATCGCTCACCGGAGAAATACGGCGAGCGGAGTTCGGGAAGGTCGGGAAATGGTGATTGTGGCAGTGATAGATCATGTTCGAATCGCCGGCGCGGTGTATTAGGAGAAAAACTGACTAAGCTCTACCGCCAGTCTGCCAGCTATGTCTACTGAGAAAGACTTATACACAGAAAAGATATATCTATAGAGAGAAAGATAGAACGAAATGAGCGCGGCTGTGTTAGGGAGTGTATGCAGTAGATGGGCCTGACAGCAAGTGGGAGAATGGAAGAGTTGAGCGAGTCGGAGAAAGAGACAAAGACAACATAGCTGTTGTCTCGCGATTCTTTATCCTCTAGCAAAAGCCATGAGCCAAGATAGTACGGTTTTACTTTCCTCTTCCTTCGTATATCCTTCTAGTTTTGAAGTTAGTATCTGGACGTTTTAATTGGAGCTAACTTCTAGCTAGGCCCACTTACTCGCAGTGTCAGGGCTTGAAATGTATGGGTTATAACCTCCTCGGGTAGGCTTTTGGTCGCTTGCCCACTTCGATTTTGTGCTAGTACATGCAGCAACCAGGCTCTGGCAGACAAACGTCTACCACTAAGCCCCATGAACAAATTTCCCGTTCAGTGATATTCGGGAAACCATCATGCTAAGAGAATTCAACGAGAACTAACGATTTTCCTCGAGTGCTAATGAAGCGCTCAAGATTGCTAATGGAGCGCTTAAGAAAGCGAAGTATAATGCCATTGCGATATTTGAACGTGTTGATAATTGCAGATTGTTATCGATAATATAGGTAATATTGGTGACGAAATAGGTCAGCAAAAACGACAAAACAAATTTCACGAGGAACAATCAACTCTTGTAATTGCTCACGGAAAAAAATCCCCCCCTTGTGCAAGAGTTATAAATTTTTTTTTAAATTAATCTACTTGAATGATTAAAAAAAAAAACACTAAGTACCTACTAACTTTCTCCTGTGGGGAAGAACCCAAGGCAAAAGGTAGGAGAAATGAGACTACAATAGAAATGAACTTTACTTTTATTTAGATAGAGAGAAAAAACTGGCGTTTAAAGAAAATTTAATTTATTCAGAGTTTTACCCTCCAGCGCAGAAATGAATAAAGAACAAAAAAAGATCAGGGTTTTACTCGATTGTACTCACTGGTAAGGAATGATTTAAAGGGAAAATCGCAGTATAATATTCTCTTGAGGAAGAAATTCGGGAAGACACGAGACGAGAAACGAACGCATGAGGCAGTAAGAAAGAAAAACGCAGGTTGCAAGGAAGGAGCCACTGGTTATCGACACGATAATGTTGTTATTATTCCCGTACCACTCACCAAGGCCGCGGTAGACGTAAAGTGCGTCGTGAAGAGTACACAAAAAACCAGTGGTGCGCATTGATCACACAGTACTTCCATGTTTGAGTCAGTAACAGGTATAACCAAATATAAAATCAAAAAATCGTACAAAGGCCGAAACGTTAATTTACAACAGAATTATGGAAAAACGAGCCAGGAGACCCAACAATAGAAAAACGCATGACTTAGGTTGACAATGCTTTCGCAGTATGTGAGCCTTACAATGAAAGCCAAGCTTTGTAAAATGGGATCATTTTTATAGCAACGACACCTAAAAATGTGTCATTAAGTATATGTCGTTCACTGATCGTTACAAACATTCAAAAACCTCCAGAGTTCAATATATTAATTTTTGAAGCCAGTAGAAGATAGCCACAACAAAAGCTCATGACACGATACGTAGGTATCATGCTTATAAACAGTGTGCGAGCCAAAGATACATTACACTGTCATATAGAAAAATTTAAAGTCTAAAGTATATTCACTCTTGTGGTCTATAAAAATCTCTAAAGCAAAAAAACGGCATAAGGCGGAAGTACTTTATGTTATCCAAACTATACAAAACAGGTTTTGTGAACGTGGTCAAGGTCGTATATAAGAACAAAGAGACCAACTATACACAAGAAAATACGCAGAAAATATCTCTTTTCTGACATCGATTCGACGTAAATTAAATACTATTAGCAAAATAGAAATTATTATTTTGAAATAATTAAAAAAAAAAAATGCGAATGCTAGTCGAAAATCTAGTTCGCAGGTGAACATAATGAGAATGAGCGAAATGAAGAAAAAATGTTTTCTGCGATAAAGATGAGACTCCTTGCTCTGGGGTCACTCAAGAGAATGCGAAGGTGCTGCGCTTGTCGCAAGATGACCTCGTTCTCCTTCAAATTACGTTCTCAGTGCGAGCACCAAGTAATCTTCTGTGTCCATTTTCTTCGTATACCCCAGTGCATTATTATCCCCAGTTCTTTGATATTACTTTCTTATACTTCAAGTTTTCTCCCTTTTTCTTCCATCGTTATAATTTTTCTCATTCCGTCTTAGTTAACCGGTTTATCAGCTCTTCAGCTTGCAACTTGACTACACGCGTTTTATTTTTACTACGTATAAGAGCGCAGTTTTGCAAGAATTGTAACACTTCTTGCAATTTATAATTTCCCTTCAGTGACGTCGGCGAAAATCGGTTAATTTATTTAGCCTCACGAGGTAAAAATGTTTCTCTCAATTTCCGATCCTTTAATCTCCGGTCATTTTTTTTTTTTTTTTGTCATTAATAATTGGTTTTCTCTGAATCGACCTTCAGCTAATGCATCTCCGTAGAACTCGAATCACATAAACACCAACGAACGTTATCGAACATTAACATTATCATCTATATCATCATAGATTAAATCTAATATACGTACATATTAAAAATATATAAATATATTTTTAATGGGTTCTACATTAAATTTCCTACATTTTCTTCCACAGGACCTAATCATTCCCATTTCGGGAACGTGACGAAAAAAAATTCTAAAAGTTGAAACTTCAAAAGTAGGAAAATCGAAAAAAATTCAAAAAATATTATCAATCGTTTGAATTCGATTGTTTTCACTTTAAGTTCGAATTCTACGTCTAATTTCCTGTAAGAATCATTAATTAATCAAATTTGAACAGTACTGTAAGTATTTGCAACGGATTTTCAAAGTTGAAAAACGTAGGAGTGGCGTAGTATTAAAAAAAACTGATAGTTGTCGTGAAATTTCCGCCGTTTTGACGTCATATTCGGATTCAGCGTTAAATTTCCTATAAGAAGAGCTTTCAAAATCGCTTTAAAACGAAAATTTAATTTTTCACTATTAGCGGAGCTCGGAATTCCGGCCGGCGAAAAACTCGATTTACGGAAAATAATTTCTCTGGCTCTGTTTAAATTTTTTTCACCAAATTTTTTGCTACGTACGTGTGTAAGGCGTTCGAATGAAGACTCCTGCATAATAAAACAATTGATTCGCATTTATTTTGACCCCTAAAATCACGGTTAAAGTCCAATTTTTGAGCTTTCAAAAACCGATTTTTTTGGACCACTTGCAGATTTTTCCGAGAAATAAAAAAAATCACAAAAATACATCTTGGTAAGACACAACTTTCCTGAAAATTTCAGATTTTTATCTGTATTGAGGGAGGAGTAAAAAATCGTTAACTGTTCGGTTGAAAAAAATCGCAGGGGGACCCCTTGGATTTTTCGCGAAAAATTTTTTGGAATAGATTTCGCTCAAATTCAGCATAATGATAGTTGATGATGTGTATATCAATAATATATGGTTCATTCTTTGTTTCTTTCGCAGTAAATAGATGAAAATAACGTTTAAAGTTGAAAAATGTCATGTTTTCGTGTATAGTCTACTAATATTGTTGAATAACGCAAAAACAGTTGAAAAATGGATAGGTACATTACATTGGGAAAATGTGGACAGTTAAATTACCCATCTTTTGGTATATTCAAACATTTGAATTGACGACTTTTTGTTTGAGTTATCCACTGTGCAAGTGACAAATCTTGGAAAACTTACAGTTGTTATGTCTAATTTTGCTCCTACTTTGGTCCAGTTGAAAAACACAATACTTTATGATACAAAGTACATGACAATCCCCACCACCAACATACCAAATAATAGAAACTACTACTACCTACTAATAATAACAACTATGGATTCCCACTCTCCATACACAAATAATGAACTACTAACTACTATACCAATACCACCACCTACCACCCACCACCACCTAATGATATGTAAGGCCGAAGAGGAGGGGCGCAGCCCTTCCGACCGGCCGACCTTGCGCGATAGCTGAGGGGGGCGAAGCCCCCTCTGAGGGGGTTGGGCGGAGAAGCCGCCAGGGGCGCTCAGCCCCTAGTATAATATATAAAATCATATTTAAAAAATACACGAATTAAAAATAATACAATATACGTCTTAAATTCGCTTCTCTTAGAGTGAAAAAATAAAAATCTTGCTTTAGAGGCTAAAAAATTCCACTCGACTCATGAAGTTCTCATAGCGGCCGTTTTCTTTCCGCAGGCGAAAGGTCGGTGGAGGTTCGACGATAATTTTATAGATATTATCTAAATTAAGCGACCGATGTCAACATTGCGTACTTTGATTTTGATGGACGAGAAGCCGACTTGGCCAAGTGGACCAGAATTAATATTCTTCTTCCTCTAATAAAGCTATAGCGCCCAAGTTAAGAACTCTTCTTTCGCTCGTTTCCAACGCCCCTATACTATACTAATTTAATGTTTGACTAATTTTCACAACTGCCATTAATAACAATTATCCAGAATTCTGATTAGGTGAGGGAAGGAAGACGCGACTTAGCGGCGAACTGCTCGGGGAAATGAACGGTGTGGCGGTGAAGAAAATAGCGCTCACTACAAACAGCAGCGCCCTCAGTTTACCAAAGGCAAGGTAGAAATTTCGAACCCTTCCGAATTTGAACCGGGAGCGTACAAACTGTTTTGAAAGTTAACGAACCAACTTTCTCGCATTGGTTGCAGTTAGAGAAGCAGAACCGGCGGGAACGACCGCGATATTTAATCTTATCTGCCTAAGCTACAAGTAGGTACCCAAAACACGGTCGATCGCTCGCGATAACAACGAATTAAGCCGCCAAGGAAGAGACCAGAGCAACTTTTATCGTTCAGTCGGAGAAACCATCGTTGATGTGAAAGCTCCGCCCGAACGAAATGCTCTTTCTCGTAGAAAAACGGCCAAAGTGAAATTTTTTTTTTCCTCTTTATTGTTAGGTACACCGAGCGTGTTGCTCATAAGTAACATTCTTTTGACCTTAAATACTAACACAAATCAACAAAACGTGTACATAGACTAGGTTTGTTTTTCTTTCATGGATTTTCAAGAGTGAAGCTTGCACTCTGGTCACTTCCTCGTAGAAAAACGGCCAAAGTGAAATGAGTGATTGCAATAAATTCAAATTTATTACGGTCCAATCGGGAAAACGATATTGTAGTCTAGATGACAGAGAATTACGATTATAAACAGTTTCGTCGACTGATAGTGAATCGTGAGTATAGCTCATCCAATTTTCAATTATATCACGAGGGAAATGAGAAAATTATTAGTTGGGTAAATACCAATGTCGAATAAACAAGCGATGTCTATTGATCACACAGTACTTCTATGTTTGAGTCCCAAAAACCCACAAAATAGGTTAGCAATGCTTAAGTACGGTGTGTGAGCCAAACGATGAAAATCAGGCGTCATCCGTTTGACATAAGAAACATTTTTGGACTTTAACCGTTCAAAAATATTGCCTCCAGTAAAAAACGGAAATAAAATAAAACGCTGCTAATGATTGTACAGTGGTTTATTATTACTTCGCTTCAATATTGATTTAAGAAGACTATCCATTTGTCATTTTAAATATTCCGAACATTTGTGAACGTTCCCACCGAAAAGCAGATGGTAACTATAGGGGAAAACTCCTTAGCAACTATTGTAATTTTCATCAATTTTATTTTTCTTAATTTCCTAATTAAGAACTAAATTTTTTGCCTAACGGTACACCTGGAGAGAGTGTTTGACGACCATTCCAATGAGTATAGAACGATTCTATAGCTCCAAGAACTCCCGAGTTATACCTTCATGTCAAATTTCTGAAAATCTCCCAAATTTTTCACAAAAGCTGCGATAACTCGAGAACCAATAAAGCTATCGACCCGGCGATGGTCTCATTCGATTCAGCGTCCAAAAATCTATATAATTTGATACCACGTACACATTTTTCTGAAAAACCTTGGAAAATATGAATTTTCTCCCCCTCAAAACCCCCCAAAAATACCCTTAAAATTGAGCTAGCAAGTTGGTTCAAGAATTGGGCCGTCGTAGGACCGAGATTGATTTTTGGTGAAAATTTCAAGAATTTAGCTATTATGGTTTGGCCGGAAAAGTGTTGACGGCGTACTGCGTACGGTGGACAGACAGAATTTTTTTAATTGGATATTCGGGTTCTACATGCCTTGAAACGTAAAACATCAAATTTTGAGGGGGGTTATAAAATTTTTTTCGTGGGCGATTACAATGGTTTATTATTGAATAATAAACCAAAAACGTTGAAAACCGTCTAGCGCGTTCAGGAAAACGAACAGGTAGAAACGAGAGGACGATTACCGCCGACGATTTATCGCCGATCCGACAACGGAGAGAATTTAATTAGATAATGACGATAAACAATTTTCAACCGCTAAAATCAACATTCTAGCGATTTCTAAGCAGTCGGTCATAAAGGTTGGAATACGAGGAATAAAGAACTGAAAAGTCGGCGTATTACAGTAGGGGTGAAACCAGTTTAGTAAACAGAACCGCCTTGCCGCAACCGACTGGGCCCGCGAGATATGGGCCGCGTAAACTTGACGGTTTGTGCGGGGGGCGGCCTCCTTGGGAAACCTGTTATGTTGGACGCGCAATGAAAAATGGTAGCCGTCCTTGAAATATGGGGCCCCGGCGAAGAGTAAGTGGACTGAAATTTATTATTCCAACAGCATCAACCTCGGTCGAATTTATAAAGGGGCTCTTGAAGGAGGCGGTGGATGGAAGTGACGAGATGAAGGGTGTAAGAAGGCTCTGGCTCGCCTTCATAGAGGACGAGGAAGACTTCCACTACCTTACCCAGCTCTGGCCCTCGCCCTAGATCATGTTACGGATATGCGACTCTAGCTATTACCGTTATTTCCCTTAATTTCGCCACTTTTCATTTCTCAGTTCACCGTCCAAGCGGCAATTTTCCAGAAGTGAACACATTCCACTAACAACGATTTTTTTTTTTTTTTTTTTTTTTTTGTACACGACAGCCAAACCGCATCGCAATACTGCAGTCGTGATAGGGAGTAGGTTGCAGCTGCGGCGGAAATCGCCCGCTAATCGAAATCGCTGCAAACGATTGTACAGTGGTTTATTATTCCTTCGCTTCAATAATTGTAATAATAAAAAATAAAAATAATAATAATAATAATTCTTCGCTTGGTTGTCGTCGCATTTATTGTAGTAGAGGGGTTGTGAGGGGGAGAAAAACTAGGCGACTTATTCTCCAGGTTTTTAATGGCTGGCCGAGCACTTTCGCCCATTCGGGCATCTTCAGGGCGACGTGGAACCATGAGGTCCCCAGCTCGGCCAGCCATTAAAAACCTGGAGAATAAGTCGCCTAGTTTTTCTCCCCCTCACAACCCCTCTACTATAATAATAATTGTAATAATAATAAAAAAAAAAATTGTAATAATAATAATTAATAATAATAATAACAACATAACGAACGACGGCGACGGGCGTATAGAACGATTTTTATAGCTCCAAGAACTCTCCAGTTATACCCTCATGTCAAATTTCTGAAAATCTCCCAAATTCGTCACAAAAGCTGCGATAACTCGAGAACCAATGAAGCTATCGACCCCGCGATGGTCTCATTCGATTCAGCGTCCAAAAATCTATATAATTTGATACCAAATACACATTTTTCAGAAAAACCTTGGACAATATGAATTTTCTCCCCCTCAAAACCCCCCAAAAATACCCTTAAAATTGAGCTAGCAAGTTGGTTTAAGAATTGGGCCGTCGTAGGACCGAGATTGATTTTTGGTGACAATTTCAAGAATTTAGCTATTATGGTTTGGCCGGAAAAGTGTTGACGGCGTACGGCGGACAGACAGAATTTTTTTCATTGGATATTCGGATTCTACATGCCTTGAAACGTAAAACATCAAATTGTGAGGGGGGTTATAAAATTTTTTTTCTTGGGCGATTACAATGGTTTATTATTGAATAATAAACCGAAATTAAAAACACTTTTACTAGCGGTTTTCTTCAAAAATTTCGGTTTTCTTCAAAAATTTATCAAAATAAGGAAACAAAAATCATTTTCCATTTCTCTCATGCCTCGGTCGAAAATGAGCTGCCAAAATGAGCGCAGTTTCTAACGCTATTCGAAGCGAAGATAGCTAACCTCATCGACTTGAGACAATATCTATAAAGGACTCGATTCTCAGCCTCGAAGCCGGTGAATGGCAGATTGCCGCCTTCATCGCAGAATTTCAAGTCAACTGTAGATCGCTTGGGGAAAATGGTGAAGTGGTGGCGAGCATGATGACTATGATCAAGTGTTCATTACTCAGTGTTGCTCTTATCTGAGCCGGCCTGGCTCTTCTCCTGCGCTCTATTACCCTCTTTCCTTTCAAGAAGCCCTCTAGGAACAGCATAGGCGGTGAAAATGATTCCACCCTGCGGCCGGGCCGTGGCTCAGTGCCTAGTGGCTCGTGTTTGGATCGTCTCGACATCGGACTCAACAGAAGCAAGCGCCCTAAGGAGAAGGAGAAGGGGAGGGAGAAGGGGAGGGTCTCTTCTTAATTAATGGGGTCAGATTTGTCTCCCTCCATGTGAATTAATTTAACAAGGACCGGTCCTAGATCATTCTTCTTGGACGCCCGAGCGTCGACAAGCTGCGGCGATGCTGCGACGAAGTAGGAGAGGGAGATATTCCTTTAACAAAGATGGAACTATGACGAAGAGGAGCAGAACGGAAGGAGTCGAAGTGCGGAAGAGAGATGATGGTCGCCGCGGTGTTTTTGAGAGGAAAGGCCGCGTTTTCTGAAGATATTTTAATATCCCCTTAGCCGACAGTGTTCGCAAAGAACTTGCCACGGGTTATTAGGCGCTAATTTTTATGATGATCTTATATTAATATCTCCTCCTTCTAACCCCGTCGTCAAAGTTCTTCGCAGCTCGAGCTGCGACGGCAAGAACTTCATCGCTCTTAATTCAACTCTTGCCTACCTTCAAGTCGAGGGAGCGTTTTTGGCACGAGAAGACAAACAAAAGATTCTCATCATCACAATAAATCACAAGTCGTTGAATTACGACGATGATACTTACAAGGTCATGACCCTGTTCTAGCCGAAATTCCCAACATTAGCGTTGAGTTGGGAATTCGAGTGGATCGGCAATAAATTGAAGTTGCTAAGGACTGTCTCGCCGGTATTACATCTGAGTAGAATTAATCGCCGAATTCTATCGACGTCGGACGAAAAGATTAGCGTCCATTTTGGTAAATTATTCAATAATAAACCATTTTCCTCGCCCACAAAAAACGCTGCAAATGATTGTACAGTGGTTTATTATTATTTCGCTTCAATAATTATTTTAGAAGACTATCCATTTGTCATTTTAAATATTCCGAACATTTGTGAACGTTCCCACCGAAAAACAGATCGGTAACTATAGGGGAAAATTCCGTAGCAACTATTGTAGTTTTAATCAATTTTATTTTTCTTAATTTCCTAATTAAAAACTAAATTTTTTGCCTAACGGTACAGCTGGAGAGAGTGTTTGACGACCATTCCAATGAGTATAGAACGATTTTTATAGCTCCAAGAACTCTCGAGTTATACCCTCATGTCAAATTTCTAAAAATCTCCCAAATTCGGCACAAAAGCTGCGATAACTCGAGAACCAATAAAGCTATCGACCCGGCGATGGTCTCATTCGATTCAGCGTCCAAAAATCTATAGAATTTGATACCACGTACACATTTTTCTGAAAAACCTTGGAAAATGTGAATTTTCTCCCTCTCAAAACCCCCCAAAAATACCCTTAAAATTGAGCTAGCAAGTTGGTTCAAGAATTGGGCCGTCGTAGGACCGAGATATATTTTTGGAGAAATTTTCAAAATTTTAGCTCTTACAGTTTGGCCGGAAAACTGCTAACGGCGGACGGACAGAATTTTTTTATTGGATATTCGGATTCTACACGCCTTGAAACGTAAAACATCAAATTTTGAGGGGGGTTAGAATTTTTTTTTCTTGCGCGATTACAATGGTTTATTATTGAATAATAAACCAAAAAATTTTCTAACCCCCTTCAAAATTTGATGTGTGGATTGACATGGCTGCGCAATCCTCGTACTTTTTCAGCCTCCGTCTCACACAAACGTTCAGATGGGTGCACCATACACGGACGACCGGGAAGTAATGAAGTGACGGTATAATCTGTTCATCGGTTGAAGACGAATTTTATAACGAAGTCGTCCTATTACGCGAGATATTGTGTTCATTAAATACTAAATTTCTTTCTCCTCAAGCCCCCTAAAAATACCCTTAAAATTGAGGCAACCATTAATTGCTCGTAAAATTTTTAATAATTTAATAGGTATTTAATTTATTAATTATTTATTAATTAATAAATAATCATTTAATATTAATTTATTCAATATTAATTTATTTGATCTTAGTATATTTATTAGTTATTATTAATAATTATAATTTAATAAATTAATTATTATATTTATTTTATTTAATAAATTAATTATTGAGTATTTATTAATTGTTATATTTATTTAATTTAAAAAATAATTATTTATGATTTATTATTTATTAATTATTATATTTATTTAATTTACTAAATTAATTAATAATAATTATTTATTAATTATTATATTTATTTTATTTAATACATTAATTAATAATTATTTATTTATTATTATATTTATTTAATTTAATAAATTAATTATTACTTATTTATTATTTATTATATTTAGTTAATTTAATAGTTTAATATTTTAATAATTTTTTATTAATTTAATAATTTGCTCGTAAAATTTTTACTAATTTAACCTAATAGTTTTGTCAGAAAAGAGCTGAAGGCGGACGGACGGAATTTTTTGCATTCGTTAATCGGATTCTACATGCCTAGAAACGTAAAACATCAAATTTTGAGGGGGGTTAGATTTTTTTTTTTTTTTTTTTTTTTTGGGCGATTACAATGGTTTATTACCTATTGAATAATAAACCTAAATGCATGAGACAGACCGAGATACGACTACCGATCGGAAATTATGCCGATCAAGCCTAGCTATATTTTCATCACGTATTGAAACGGCATAACGGTTTTCCGCGTTCGAATATTATCAGTTATTTGAAATCAGTTTATTATCAGTTATTTTTGTTCGACGGAATAACATCGCAGGCTAGGAAATTATTATGTCGGTATGCTAACGAGCCGTCGTTCCATATGAGGTGAGAGTTCCGAGTTGAAATTACCGGTATTGAATGTGTTCATAACGGTTTATCAACTTTCAACTGGAGGAGGTTGCTCAAGTTGACTCGTGTTTGTGTTTAGACAAGCGTTCAACTTCGCATTCGAGTCAAATTCCGTTCGGTGGTGAAAAGTAGCGGCGTAACTACGTATATAATGCCTTCGCGGCTCAAACTTAGTTAAATGTTCGCAGTTAAAAGTTTACCAAGAGATTAGGAGAAGAACTTGCATCTGGAAACGTTGAAGCCCTTAAAAACGTGCGGGACGGTTATGCTTGGCCTCGATCCAAAATCTACAGCGTCACAAAGAGAACAAGAGAGGAAGAAACTCGGTCTATTTACTGCGACATGGCATCGCTATTAGAGCTAAGTTCGGTTTCTGACTGTCCTAGAATTTTTCAACGGCACCCGAATATCTGTTTTCATCTAATTTAGCGATCGGTAGCTAAAATTCGAAACGTCGGAAAACATGAACTGTAGCAGAACAAAACTGATCGAACGGCAGGGACATGAGTGAATATAGACGTATTTTTCTAAAAAAAAACCTTGGAAAATATGAATTTTCTCCCCCTATAAACCCCCCAAAATACCCTTAAAATTGAGGTAGCACGTTGATTCAAGAATTGGGCCGTCGTAGGACCGAGATTGATTTTTGGTGAAAATTTCAAGAATTTCGCTATTATAGTTTGGCCGGTAATTTGGCTCGTCGATAGGAAAACCCGTGTTGAGGAGCCAGTCACATACAGGACTGCACCATAGATTTTCGCGATAGCCAAATCGTGCATGCGGACAATATTTCTAAGAAAAATACAATAAAAAAAAAAATAATAAAAAAATAAATGGTTGCGTACAAGTCCGCAACACATTTAGACATTTTTATGTGCTTTCTGACGTTTGTTTCAATTTTATAGCAACACAAATGCGAAGTTGATCACTGAATTTTTTTTTTTTTTCTTTATGAATACTTAACCTAAATCTAAGTAATCGGGAACAGATGGAAAGTCCAATCAAGTGCAGTATCTAATAGACTGTGCTACCATGGTAACTGAAGGCCGACGAAATGCAGTACGTAATAAATTAGAGTATTCAAATAAATAATACAACATATTATGCCCCTAAGGTGTGGCTTCTTGGCTCACAAAATTTTCTAACGCTTTTTCATAACGATTTTTCGTAACAGTTTACAAATTTGTGTGCCATATCAAAGACAGAAAAATGTCAATAAAAACAAGTAAAATTGGTCATCATCACAACGCTTGAAAAATTATTTCATAAATATATACATTTCTCAATCATAATGAGTTTCTCAATATTATAATTGGGAATTAATGTCGGCTGATTCAAACATGGAAGTACTTGGTGAACTATGCACGCCGATTTTTTTATATTTTACTGTTGTTGAATTTAGAATATTTAAAGTAATAATTCATTCAGTCGGTCATCTGGTCCGATTCTCTCTTGAATCCCCTTCATTATATAATCACCATATCTAAAGGTGCTCATGCCGTTCTGCATTGTAAGCTCTTGAGCGATAAATTCTAACAGAGCTTGGAGCGTTAAAATCCTGTAGGATTAACATTGTTTACCTGCGATTGCAGCAAATGTGCTCTGAATCGTTGAGCCTCTGATCTCTCGTATTTACTGAATAAGATATCCTCGCTCGAAAATCTATTTCAGTTTGTGCTTTCTTTAAGTTCAGTTACGACAAAAGAAATGAACGTTCGCTTCGGAACATTCAACACAATTTTTATTTTTGATTAATTTTAACTCGGTATTCATCTCTCTTTATACGTAAATTTTTTCATGAGCTAGCTCACCTACCTCCATCAACGTAAAACGTCGTTTTCGAAATCGTAAATGTGTTCTGATGGAATTAATGCTGTACAATAATTCAATGGTGCCCGGATTTATTCTGTATCGAAATCAATATATCGAATGTAGTGAATTCTTCTTTATCACCGTCCAGCAATGATCATTTCCATTTAGAGCTTTTGACATTTGGTAATAAATTAAGTCGCCTTTTTAGTTCCGAATCTTACTTATACGGGTTTTAAATTCAACGACGGGACAAGAATGATGGAGGGTTGACACGTTGATGGCTGCTGAGTGAGATGAACTGTTGACAAAGAACAAAGGGAATGTGATGAAACGATGCCCGCCCAGACTGGAGATGAGTTACAGAAGGGAAATATAGACGCTGAAGGATAAACTGAATCTCTATTCCCTGATGAGAAACAACTGAAGATATTTTCTATGATTCAAACATAAGTAGTTTGTTAACTGAACCAGTCAATGAGCCTAGCGATAGTAAAAAAAAGAGAAATAAAGAAAACCAATGGTGTGCATCACACAGTACTTCCATGTTTGAGTCGGTAACAGGTATAACCAATAATAAAATTAAAATATTCGTACGAAGGCGGCAACGTTAATTTACAACAACTCAAATTTCAAGAATTTTTCTGGGAGATATGGGGAACATTTGTCACTCAATCCATAGACAGATGGACGCGAGGACAGACGGACACTCTGACAGACAAACAAATGGACGTACACAGACACTTGTCAGAAAGAGAGCAGAGCGCTCTAGGAATAGGCGCGCGAAACGTTCAGTTTCAGATAAAGATAACAGAGAATTTCTAAGGAATACACCTCTACTCAGGCAGTTTCCTCTTATCTAATTGTATGTATTGAGGGTTTTGTATAACCTCATGCCAAATTTCTGAAAATCTCCCAAATTCAACACAAAAGCTGCGATAACTTGAGAACCTATAAAGCTATCGACCTCGCAATGGTCTCATTCGATTCAGAGTCCAAAAATCAATAGAAAATTGATACACACCTTTTTCTGATAATCCTTGGTAAATACGAATTTTCCACCACTAAAAACCGCCAAAAAAAACCCTACAAATTGAGGTAACGAGAAAGAATTGAACGATTGTCAAACCAAGATTGATTTTTGGTAAAAATTCCAAGAATTTATCTTTTATAGATTCGTCATGAACGTGTTGACGGCGTACGGACAGATTTTTTTCTTTTATTGGAAATTCGAATTCTACATGCCTTGAAACGTAAAACATCAAATTTTGAAGGATTTGGAAATTTTCTTGGGCGATTACAATGGTTTGTGAATGAATAATATAACAAAAAAGGGTGTGGAATTTTTGAACGAGTTTTCCTACAAGAATTTTCTTACGTCCCGGTTATGCTCGACTAATTAGGTGGCTAATAGAATATATATTCAGCGCACCTCGTGCATCAATATGTCGAAACCATCGGTTCTTGTGTTTTTCGGCGCACTTTGCCCGTCGGCCATAAATAAGATTTCTTCACAAAACATTTCGCTCGTAATAATTCATTCCCACTACGTCTTTTACCCAAGACCTCATCTTACACACACGATCATTCATCCGCGTCAACTCCTACCAGCACAAAGACGTAGGACGCAATCCTACGCTCGCACACATTAGACGGTTATCTTTTCACATCCGCTCCGTTCCCCGACGGTACTTCCGCCGCACAGTGGACGCTCTTCCGCAGACTCAAACCCGTTTTTTTTCTTCTCTCTCACTCGCGTATAACGGAACCTTCGAATTCTTCACAAGCATTTCCTACCCAGTCGGTACTGCTACGTAAGGGGATTCGACCTTTCTGACGAGTTACGAGGATGAAAATTTAGGAAAGGGAATTTTCTGTTCGGAATGATCGCATTTTTACGAGCGCCAAAAAACCTTTTTGGCGATTTTTGGTTTATTATAATAATAAACCATTGTAATCGCCCAAGGAAAAAAATTTCTAACCCCCCTCAAAATTTGATGTTTTACGTTTCAGGGCATGTAGAATCCGAATATCCAATAAAAAAAATGCTGTCTGTCCGCCGTGCGCCGTACGGCGTTAGCAGTTTTCCTGCAAACTATAATAGCTACTTTCTTGAAATTTTCACCAAAAATCAATCTCGGTCTTACAACGGCCAATTCTTGAATCACATTGCTAGCTCAATTTTAAGGGTATTTTGGGGGGTTTTGAGGGGGAGAAATTTCATAATTTCCAAGGTTTTTCAGAAAAATGTGTACTTTCTATCAAATTATATAGATTTTTGGACGTTGAATCGAATGAGACCATCGCGGGGTCAATAGCTTTATTGGTTCTCGAGTTATCGCAGATTTTGTGCCGAATTTGGGAGATTTTCAGAAATTTGACATGAGGGTATAACTCGAGAGTTCTTGGAGATATATAAATCGTTCTATACTCGTTGGAATGCTTGTCGAACACTCTCTTCAACTGTACCGTAAGGCAAAAAATTTGGATCTTATTTTTGGAAATTAAGAAAAATAAAAATGATTAAAATTACAACAGTTGCTACGAAGTTTTCTCTTATAGTTACCATCTGTTTTTCGTTGGGAACGTTCTCTATTTTTATGTTCTAGTCATTTATGTGGTAATCGTAGTTTTTGCTATTTACGAATTTAATTATTTCTTTTTTGACTAGTTTCTCGCTATTTATTTTAGTCAATCTGGCAATTAAATCGAATTCTTTGTCGATTATTTTTATTCCTTTATATCGAGTGATCCCTTTTCCTTAATGATCTGATCCGTCAAAAGCGAATTGTTTCACACTCCAGAAACCGATTAAAAATTATTTCGTTACTTTCCGCGCTGGAGGTTATTCGGACGCATTATATTAATTAAACACATCGTCCTCGAGAAATTCTCGTTAGCGCGCGACCGCCGCTAAGCGGTATATTTTTCGAATAAATGGGAAAACGTCATACGTTGAGAAAATTCGTTTTTCTCCAAACAGGATTGTCGTGAATCTTTCTAGAACGCTTATTCCATCGCTTGCCATTCGCAGCCCTTCCCTTCACTGCAACATTCACGACAATCACCAGCGGATCCTCCCCAGAGGCCAACTGGACCCCTTCTCAGGCCGGCTCAGCGTAGCTATCCATCCTCCGTCCCTCCTGGATTCTCTTTGCAGGCCAAGGGTTTATTGCTCCGTTTGAACAGCCGGCCAGCATCCTTTCCCATCGTCGACCCGCAGGACTCACATCATCTCCCGCTCCTCGTGAGCGTCCTTCGACCTCTCGGCGCAACTTCGAACAGGCCCACAACCCCAAACCCACTTAAACGTCGGTAATTCTTCGGATAGTGAACTCGGCGAATATGATTCGTTCTGAATTGCTCGGCCAACATGGGCATTGACAAAGTTGCTTCCAATGTTGGCAGCTTCGGACGAACAATCGCCATTCGCTTGAGCTCGATGAGATGATATTGTAGGAAATTGCGCGACTTGGGAGTTTTGCGGGCACGTAAGTTCGGACGAACTGTTTACATTAGGACGTGTATATTTAACTTACTCGTTTATAAACTTTTATTTCATGCGGTTGGTCTATTATTATGGTTTATTTTTATTTATTTATATTATTATTATTTGGATTATTATTATTATTATTTAATATTTTCAAATGTAATTGGGCTTGCCCGTAAATAAACAAATAAACTAATTGGTAAAGTGATGTTTCGCGTTGCCGTGAATCATAGCTTATTGGATTTCAAACCACTCAGTTTCGATTCGATTTCTTTTTGGTGGGGAGAACATTCATATATAATATATAATAATAAATCTGTATTGCTTATAGATGTGTTCGTTTACATCTTTGGCATAATTATACATTTTTTAATAAAATAATCCAACCTTTCTTAAATGTGATTTACAGCACTGCAATGTACAACAAGTAAAATCTTCGAATATACAATAAAAAACGTTATGGCAGTGTCCAGCTCACGAGCGCATGAGACAAAAAAAATGATTTAAAAAAACTATCCATTTGAGACTAAAATTATTCCGAACATTTTTGAACGTTCCCACCGAAAAACAGATGGTAACTATAAGGGAAAACTCCGTAGCTACTATCGTAATTTTAATCATTTTTATTTTTCTTAATCTCCTAATTAAAAGCTAAACTTATTGCCTAACGATACAGGTGGAGAGAGTGTTTGACGACCATTCCAATGAGTATAGAACGATTTTTATAGCTCCAAGAACTCTCGAGTTATACCCTCATGCCAAATTCCTGAAAATCTCCCAAATTCGACACAAATGCTGCGATTACTCGAGAACCAATAAAGCTATCGACCCAGCGATGGTCTCATTCGATTCAGCGTCCAAAAATCTATAGAAATAGATACCAAATACATATTTTTCTGAAAAACCTTGGAAAATATGAATTTTGTCCCCCTCAAAACCCCCCAAAATACCCTTAAAATTGAGCTAGCAACTTGGTTCAAGAATCGGGGCGTCGTAGGACCGAGATTGATTTTTTGGTTAAAATTTCAAGAATTTAGCTATTATAGTTTGGCCGGAAAAGTGTTGACAGCGTACGGCGGACAGACAGAATTTGTTCATGGGATATTCGGATTCTACATGCCTTCAAACGTAAGACATCAAATTTTGAGGGGGGTTGGAATTTTTTTTTTCTTGGGTGAAAGTTTATTATGGTTTTACAATGATTATTATTGAATAATAAACCAAAATGATCAAAATTGCAATAGTTGCAACGGAGTTTCCGATTGGATTTATTAGTTTTTTATTGGATATTCGGATTCTACGTGTCGTGAAACGTAAAACATCTACTTTTAAAAAGGGGTTAGAAAAAAAATTTCTAGTGCGATTACAATGGTTTATTATTGTATAATCCACTAAAATTTACGGTTGAAACTTCCAGTCGAAACATGCTCGTGACACGTATTGAGCATCTCTTCATAAACGGACATCAATGATAATCGTCCTGATAATTAAATGGCGTTCTACGAGCTTGATGAAATTCCTCAAAGCTCTTTCGGACAGCAATACTCCGTTTCCCCTTCTTTTTTCAACGTTTCGTCCCACTTCTTCATCACTAGAGCATTGAGAGGCCGAGGCGCAGAAAGAATCTGCTCTAGTCGCGTACTTAGTTCAATTCCTCTGCTCAATGGGAGCGGCCCTGAGGATTCTTTTCTATATTACCAGACAGGCGCCTCGACCCCGAGGCATCGTATTGCCTCGACTGCCCCATCAACTTGTTCATCGTTCAATATACTTGATTCGGCCATTTTTCATCAAGATCAAAAGTTGTAGCTGTTTTAGTTGACTTCAAGATCCTGTATATGTCCAGAGTGAGTCCCGAAATGAAAACTTGTACATTTTGGTTGATTATTAATTAATAAACCATTGTAATCACCAATTTGATGTTTTACGTTTCAAGGCATGTAGAATCGGAATATCCAATAAAAAAAATTCTGTCCGTCCGCCGTTCGCCGTCAACACTTTTCCGGCCAAACTGTAAGAGCTAAATTTTTGAAATTTTCACCAAAAATCAATCTCGGTCCTACGACGGCCAAATTTTTGAACCAACTTGATAGCTCAATTGTAAGGGTATTTTAGGGGGGTTTTGAGGGGGAGAAAATTCATATTTTCCAAGGTTTTTCAGAAAAATGTGTTTTTGGTATCAATAATATGATAATATGATAATATATGATAATATGATAATATATGATAATATGATAATATATGATAATATGATAATATATGATAATATGATAATATATGATAATATGATAATATGATAATATGATAATATGATAATATGATAATATGATAATATGATAATATGATAATATGATAATATGAATATATCGAATTTGGGAGATTTTCAGCAAATTGACCTGAGGGTATAACTCGAGAGTTCTTGGAGCTATAAAAATCGTTCTATACTCATTGGAATGGTCAAACACTATCCAGCTGTACCGTTAGGCAAAAAATTTAGTATTTAATTAGGAAATTAAAGAAAACAAAAATTGATTAAAAATACAACAGTTGCTACGGAATTTTCCCCGATAGTTACCAATCTGTTTTTCGGTTGGAATGTTCACACATTTTCTGAATAATGACAATCTGAAAAAATAAGGACACTTATGGTAGGAAACTAGTTGCTGTAAAACCTGTACGAAAGGGGCTGCCACCGCTCACGTTACACTGTACAACATCAGTGAGTAGAATGATGCATCGTCCACGTGAGTGAGAGAAATCATCTCCGTGATATATTACATACCGCAGCTATACATTTATGAACAGCCAATTTTCTTTTCGAAGCGTAACAGGTTGCTGAGGAAAGGCAGTGCTGAAGGAACGGTCAGAGTGTTGGCCACTTCCAACAGACTCCCATATCCCCAATCCTCGAACGGCGGTAGCGAATAAAGGTCTAATCGCCAGGGAATACGCTCTAACTTTTTTCGCGAGAAAATCTTTCAGTTTCAATAGTTGTTCAACAAGTAAAACAACCTCTTTTTCGGACTCATTGAAAGTAATAACGGAGAAAATGATTTTCCTTCGTACTTCATCGACCGAGTTGCCACTTCGAGTATTAACGTACTCGAAAAATATTCGTTCGCTGACGAATTGCGAGGTAATATAATTGGATACATTTTTTTTTCACCAAAAAAAAACAATTTTTTTTAAAACATGAAATTGCTTATTGCATGTCATCGCAGCCATTATTATAATCACTGGGGAAAAAACTTTCAATTTCTAGCAGATTACGTTCGATTTTTATTTTTGGCTCACACACTGTATTTCTATGAGATGAATTTCTTACGAGGATTATGCAAGAGTTTTTTAAAAATGTTTATAACGATGAGCGAATGATGCCTGATTTCCTCTTCAAGGCTGGATTTATCAATTTTAGGGTGTTCTTGCAATATAAATTAACCATTTTACGAAACATGGCTTGTATCAGTAACTGCTGCACAATTATCAGTCATGGCTAGTATCGCTATTCTTCGCATATTATGTTCTTTTGTTAACTTTGCATTTGAGATGTATAAGGGTTCAAGTGTTTTCTGTTTCGATTTTTACACGCTATGAGAGTCAATATTTCTCTAGGTTTGAGGTCTTGAAATATTCGTTGTGGCGAGCAGATTACACTTGATTTTTGTAGATTGGATCGCACGCATTGAGCTAGCAATGTGGTTCAAGAATTGGGCCGTCCACTAAAATTTTTTTTACAGGATATTCAGATTCTACATGCTTTGAAACGTAAAACGTCAAATTTTGAGGGTGGGTATGAAAAAAATCTTCTTGGGCGATTACAATGGTTTATTATTAATAAACTAAAAAAATCGACAGCTCACACTCGGACACACCGGGATAGAATTGTTTACAATTGAACGGAAAAAGTGAAAGTTGCATCATTTTAAAAATTAGCCGCCTCCTATTCATTATCCAATTCTTTTACTTTCTACAATCATCGCTACTCATTAACGTCGAATAATTATCATAACCAGGCTGAAAGATACGAGTGTAAATTAATTCTCCCGCTTTGCGAACAACTTCGAAATCGGTAAGTTCGAGCGGATTAAATTACCTCGAACCTGAACTAAGAGTGAACCGTGTATTTTCTCGTTTGAAGATGTAACATCAATCAAGCAAAGTTTTCTTCGAGTAAAAGATTATAGAACTCGGCCCAGATAAGAACACTTGAAGAACTCCTTCCATATTCTCCTGGCGCGGTTAAGGTGCTACGTTCACTTCAAAAGCTACTACAGATCATCTCGAGCACATCAATCATCGCGGGGATACGGAAAAAAATTTCATAATGAAACTTTCAGGCCAACGTTGACTTAAGAAGTTGAAAAAAGAAAGTTAAAACTCGTCAAACTTGAGCCTACGACAGCAAAAGTGAATACCGCAGAGATTGAACGTCGGTTTTGTAAAAACGTCGTAGAACTCAAAGTCAAATTCTAAACTTGTCTTTACTTGAATTATTCGACCGAATTTCATCGTAACTCGTGAATTTATAATACTATGAAATTCGAAATCACAAATGGATAGTCTTCTTAAATCATATTGAAACGAAGGAATAATATAAAATAATAATATAATAAAGTAATAATATAATAATATGATAATATGATAATATGATAATATGATAATATGATAATATGATAATATGATAATATGATAATATGATAATATGATAATATGATAATATGATAATATGATAATATGATAATATGATAATATGATAATATGATAATATGATAATATGATAATATGATAATATGATAATATGATAATATGATAATATGATAATATGATAATATGATAATATGATAATATGATAATATGATAATATGATAATATGATAATATGATAATATGATAATATGATAATATGATAATATGATAATATGATAATATGATAATATGATAATATGATAATATGATAATATGATAATATGATAATATGATAATATGATAATATGATAATATGATAATATGATAATATGATAATATGATAATATAAAATAATAAACCACTGTACTATAATTTGCAGCGTTTTATAATTGTTTATGCCTGTGTACGTCATCAAATAGGAAAGCAATTTGCCATCAATACTCATTGACTCACTTATTTGTTGTACACAACTGTTACCAAAATAACTATTACAGGCAAAATAAAATTACAAAATAACTGCAAAAAACTATTACAATAATAACTATTACAGTAACAATAATTAACCTCGTCTTCAACAGTAATCTAAGCGACGTTTATTCGGAATAATAAACCACTGCAAAGCCTTTTGCGCCTTTTTCACATCGTGTTCTATCTGAAGCGATCAGTCTTCAATGATTACCGCTGAATAATCTCAAATTAGAATCGAACGAGAATTTTCTTTCGCTCTTTCCTCTTTCTTTTCGTCGAAGGCGGGTGAAATTCAAATGTTCGTATTACTTAACGTCTTGCAATCGCGCTGGCCAACTTTGAAAGGGCCTGTGAAAACTGTTAAAGGAATACTCAAGGGTCGTGGCCGGGCACAAGCGAGCTGCTCCGAGCAAAAGGCGAGAGGCTTTCTAGAAGAATTGAGATTCTGGAGGTATAATTCGATATTATTTCCTCGGGCCGTGGAAGAAAAAGAAGGAAAAGGAAGTAGAAACAGAAGAGAGACGGCGAGTCGTAGGAATGAAATGAAAAAAAGGGAAAACCCCGAGTAGATAGTCGATGAAGAGAGAAGGTCGTCGGGGAAAACTTGAAAGGAGTGAAACACTCGCCTGATTACGACGACTCACTCTCCTTGGAAAGAGAGGCTTCCTCCTGTATACTCGTTCCATCCTGTCCCATCCCTTTCATTGCCGAGCTCCTAGCGCTGATCGACCCAGCGTCTTCATTCGCACTCGCTCACTTCCTACCTCGTCTGAACCTCATCGCAGAGCTTCATCTACGTCTGTAGATTTTGGCTAAGAAACTCGATTCAAAGGTGGCGAACGCGTGCTGAGGAAGTCGGAACAGTTCCGGCCTTCGGTGCGTCGTGGATCATCACGTGGCTTCGGTTCCGAAACGCAAATTTGGCCCTGCCTCGTTCTTCTCATATGCAGATGGGCCGTAATCAAGTGAACCACGGTTCGCAGCAACACTTTCCGTTCTTCGCCAGCGCAGCTTTTGAACCCGGCTGAGAAGCCGTTCGCTTTTAAAACAGTTCGTTTCCTTCACTTCCGCCGGTTCATTCGAGAGCTCGAAAAGAGAAACGCTGCAAATGATTGTACAGTGGTTTATTATTACTTCGCTTCAATAATAATTTCAGAAGACTATCCATTTCAGATAGTAATTATTCAGAACATGTGTGGACATTTCAACCGAAAAACAGATTGGTAACTATCGGGGGAAATTCCGTAGCAGCTATTGTAATTTTAATCAATTTTAGTTTTCTTAATTTCCTAATTAAATACTAAATTTTTTGCCTAACGGTACAGCTGGAGAGTGTTTGAAGACCATTCCAATGAGTATAGAACGATTTTTATAGCTCCAAGAACTCTAGAGTTATACCCTCATGTCAATTTTCTGAAAATCTCCCAAATTCGACACAATAGCTGCGATAACTCGAGAACCAATAAAGCTATCGACCCCACGATGGTCTCATTCGATTCAGCGTCCAAAAATCTACATAAATTGATACCAGATACACATTTTTCAGAAAAACCTTGGAAAATATGAATTTTCTCCCCCTCAAAACCCCCCAAAAATACCCTTAAAATTGAGCTAGCAAGTTGGTTCAAGAATTGGGCCGTCGTATGACCGAGATTGATTTTTGGTGAAAATTTCAAGAATTTAGCTATTATGGTTTGGCCGGAAAAGTGTTGATGGCGTACGGCGGACAGACAGAATTTTTTTATTGGATATTCGGATTCTACATGCCTTGAAACGTAAAACATCAAATTTTGAGGGGGGTTATAAAATATTTTTTCTTGGCCGATTACAATGGTTTATTATTGAATAATAAACCAAAATTGGTGCTCACATAATTCGCAAAAATTTAGAATAGAATAGAATGGAATTTATTCTTCTTCTGATTTACAAAAAATAACAAATTTGCCCAGGCTTGTTGCATAACTACATACATTAACAAAAAGAAAAAAAATAATACAAGAATTAGTCCCCTAGAGACGAGCAGATGTTACTTAGCAACATATTGATTTTTTTCTTAAATTATATCTATTTGTTATACACATAAATATACTTATTTTTATTTTTACTTTTTTAATTTTTCATCACAAATTGTATTATTATGTGTTGTGTTTTTTTATTATTATAATATTTTATTATAATTTAATTATTATAATAATATTATTATAATTTTTATCATTACAATAATGAAGTTGGCGAAGAAGGAGTGAGAAAACTTCCTTAGTCACCTAGTTGTTGTAATTAAATGTTTAGTTTCATCACCACACGATCCCCCTTCCCTTACGAACAGGTGAACTACCAGGAAAATATAATTGAAACATATTACGTAAAAAAATGTAACCGCTCTGATTCGCTGATGTAATAATTTCGTGTCGTGGAAATCGCGATTGTAAATTATTCTGACACTTTTCTAATCGAATTAGACTTTCAACTGACGAGTAACTTTCCGTTGACAGGTGTCTTGGATCAGGCGGACATCCACGGACTACCATCTGCTAACAGTTGGAATGATCACGTACGCAGGGGATGACCGCTACGTCACGATTCACCCCTTCAATTCATACGTGAGTTGAGAAATTCGTTCGACGAATATAACGTGTGAAGAAAGCTAAGTATGATCTTACGTTGAAATAATGGAGCGAGCGAGGGATTCTATTATTACAAGTCGCTCAAGAAATAGCAGCTAATCCTTCAGTGAGGTCCGAATACACATTTTCACTATACAGTAGCAAGATACAACACGAGTAGAATGAAATTTACACATAGCATTTGTGAAACGCCAGAAAAAAAACTAATCTTTATTGAATCAATGCCGATATAAAATACCAGCAGATGTGGAAAAACCAGTGGTGTGCATAGATCACACAGTACTTCCATGTTTGAGTCGGTAACTGGTATAACCTATTATAAAATCGAGAAAAACGTAAGAAGGCCGAAACGTTAATTTACAACAGCTGTTATGGAAAAACGAGCCAGGAGACCTAAAGTCTCACTCTGATAGACTAACAAATGGACGCACAGACACTTGTTCAGAAAGTGAGCAGAGCGCTCTGGGAGCAGGTGCGTTAAACGTTCAGATAAAGCTGACAGAGGAAAAAAGGAAAAATCTATCGTCATTCACCCGCCACAGATAATATTTCACGTCCTTTTAAACGTTCAACTATATTGACTTATGGCTAATGTGAATATTTCTAATACAAAAAACTACTGGGTAGCATGGATGTACGGCGTGTGACCATAGCGGTAGAGATCAGCGTCATTCACTCGCCATTACAAATATTAAATACCTCTGGCGTCAAATATATTGATTTTTACACCCTGTAAAAAGCTCAACAGCGATAAACGGCGTAAGGCGGACGTACGGTATGTGGTCAAAACCAAACAAAACATGGTCGTTGTTGCTCATATTTAAAGCAAAGAGACCCGAAAGTTACAAAAGCGCTAGAACGAAATAACTGAAATTGCGTGTAACGAGGAAGTACTGCATGTGTCCCCGATAATAAAATCAAGCAACATTCAACTGTCATAAAGAAAAATTTAAAGTCTAAAGTAAATTCACTCTTGTGGTCTATAAAAAATCTCTAATAGAAAAAAAACCAGAATAAGCGGAAGTACTGTGTGTTATCCGAACTATACAACACAAGTTCTGTGAACGTGGTCATAGTTCATTGGTTGTTGTCGCTGATACATAATTGTGAGGTTGAGGTGGAGACAAAATACGCGACCATTTCTCCTTATCATCTATATTGTTTCGAGCGCTTTCGCCCTCACGGGCCTCTTCAGGAAACATCTGGAATGTATATGTGTAGGGGTAAGCATCCATATTTTGTTTAAAAATAGCACGTTAGGAAGTCACCATTCAGGAAAACAGGCACAAAAAAGTGAGATACAAATTAAAAATCCAAGGGTTGCATACTTGTCCATTATCACAGTTACTAGTTACCTTAGAAATTAGTATGTCAAGTCTTTTTAAAAAGGGGTCGCCCGTGTGGAGGGTTCGTCCTGATAAAAGAGTCGGATATAAGTTAAAAACATAAATACTAAAATCATTGTAAAGGTGAAGAGAGGAACAATAGTGCAAACAAAGATTCTCACTTGAGATGAGGAGTTTATCACAGCTGCATACCTAATCTAGTTTTAAAGCTTGAAATTATAATTATAAACGAAGACTAGAAGATGCAAGTGACTAGAAACAAGGAGACTAATAAATTACTAAGAGCTACAACAATGAAGGTATTTTTTTGACTAGACAAGAAGGGCACATGGTTGGTAAAAAACTAAAAACAGGCAGGAGGGTAACAGTCGTGAGGTAACAGTCTTGATGTGAAAAATGGGGAACACAAATTATCTTTGGGGTAGGTAGGAGACATAATACTTAATTCGAGTTGAAAAATATAATTTCTTCTATAATTAAGGTTAAAAATACATTATGCTAGAAGGAGAACAACGGTAATTAGTTTTTCGGTAAAAATAATGGGTGAAATTGCTTCCCCAGGTCAAGCAGTTCGCCCTATGTAAAAATTAACCCTTACGACATAAAAAACTCAGAAACCCTAATTCAAAAGTTGAAAGGAATTAAAGTAGCTGACCCATATGTCCTTGTGAGTTTTGACGTCGCGGAACTTTACCCCAGTGTGAGAACCGACGATGCCATTGCGACAATCAGGGATGACTGGAACAGCATAATATCTAATTCTCCGATTAAAGACCTTGAGCTATTCTTAGAAGGCTTCCGCATATGTTGTGATACTGGATACTTTAAATTCAATGATAAAACTTACAAACAACTACACGGACAACAAATGGGAGGGGCCCTCTCATCTACAGCTGGCAAACTTGTCCTGAACAAGCTCCTCGATCAAGTGTTGGAAAAAACCTTGATCCAACCCAAATTCATTTTCAAGTATGAAGATGACCTTCTACTTGCCATCAGACGAACCGATGTTGAGGCCCTACACCAGACACTTAATAACCACAACCCATACATTAAATTCACCATAGAAATTGAAAACGAAAACCAAATATCATATTTATCTCAATACCACAATTATTAGAAAACCCAGTGGCGAGCTTTGTTTCAAATGGTACACCAAACCCACAAACACTTATAAAATAATAAATTTCAAATCAAACCATCCATACAACTTCAAACGTAATCTCATCTATAACTATGCCCGTACCGCTTTAAAAGTGACCTCACCAGAATACTACACATCTGTCACATCTAAATTAAAACAAATCTTCCTCCTCAATGATTACCCCATAGAAATGATCAATAGTCAAGTCAAAAAAGCCGAAAAGAACACCATCTACACCCCCCAAAATTTCCCTGAACCTACCGACCACACCACCACCCCACCTAAATTTGTTACCCTACCATATAATAAAAGCTGGGCGTGCCTAGAAAAGGAACTGCACAAAAAAGATTTTAAAATTGGATGGCAGTACCCCCACAGGCAAAATAATTATTACCCCAGAATTAAAGACAATATACCACTCCTGGACTCTAGGTACAATGTATATGAAATTCCATGCCACAATTGTGATGAAAAATACTATGGAGAGAGCTTACAAAACCTCCGTAAAAGACTCGCACGACACAGTAAAAATGTAGAAAACAGGAAAGAGGAAACTGCTCTTGATCAACATATGTCAACAGAAAATCACAAGCCTAATTTCGATAATGTCAAGTCTATAGGTAGGCATGCTAGAACGAAGCAACGACGAATTTTGGAAAATATCCACATCATTAAAGCAGGAAATAAAGCCATGAACAAGAAATGCGAACTGCTTGACCTGGGGAAGCAATTTCACCCATTATTTTTACCGAAAAACTAATTACCGTTGTTCTCCTTCTAGCATAATGTATTTTTAACCTTAATTATAGAAGAAATTATATTTTTCAACTCGAATTAAGTATTATGTCTCCTACCTACCCCAAAGATAATTTGTGTTCCCCATTTTTCACATCAAGACTGTTACCTCACGACTGTTACCCTCCTGCCTGTTTTTAGTTTTTTACCAACCATGTGCCCTTCTTGTCTAGTCAAAAAAATACCTTCATTGTTGTAGCTCTTAGTAATTTATTAGTCTCCTTGTTTCTAGTCACTTGCATCTTCTAGTCTTCGTTTATAATTATAATTTCAAGCTTTAAAACTAGATTAGGTATGCAGCTGTGATAAACTCCTCATCTCAAGTGAGAATCTTTGTTTGCACTATTGTTCCTCTCTTCACCTTTACAATGATTTTAGTGTTTATGTTTTTAACTTATATCCGACTCTTTTATCAGGACGAACCCTCCTCACGGGCGACCCCTTTTTAAAAAGACTTGACATACTAATTTCTAAGGTAACTAGTAACTGTGATAATGGACAAGTATGCAACCCTTGGATTTTTAATTTGTATCTCACTTTTTTGTGCCTGTTTTCCTGAATGGTGACTTCCTAACGTGCTATTTTTAAACAAAATATGGATGCTTACCCCTACACATATACATTCCAGATGTTTCCTGAAGAGGCCCGTGAGGGCGAAAGCGCTCGAAACAATATAGATGATAAGGAGAAATGGTCGCGTATTTTGTCTCCACCTCAACCTCACAATTGTGGTCATAGTTGGTCAAATATATAGCAAAGAGCCCCAAAAACGTACAATAACTGAAAATGCGTTTTACGAGGAAGTACTGCATGTGATACCAGTAACAAAAATCAAGCAATATTCAGCTGTCACATAGAAAAATTCAAAGTCTAAAGTATATTCACTCTTGCCGTTTATAAAAACCTCAAAAGCTTAAAAACGGCATACGGCGGAAGTACTGTGTGTTACCCAAACCATACAAAACAAGTTTTGTGAACGAGGTCAAAGTTGGTCATATTTATAGCAAAGATACCCTAAAAGTACATTAACGCTTAATAAAATAACTGAAAATAGTTTTACGAGGAAGTACTGCAGGTGACCCCAATAATAAAAATCTAGCAATATTCAGCTGTCATATAGAAAATTCAAAGTCTAATGTATATTCACTCTTGCGGTCTATTAAATCTCAAAAGTTAAACAAAGGCATAATGCGGAAGTACTGTGTGTTATCCAAACTATGCAAAACAAGTTTTATGAACGAGGTCAAAGTTGGTCATATTTAAAGCAAAGAAACCCAAAAAATACAAATAAAATAACTGAAAATGCGTTTTACGAGGAGGTACTGCATGTGACCCCAATAATAAAAATCAAGCGATATTCAACTGTCATATAGAAAAATTTTAAGTCCTCCAGCGTTCAAATATATTCATTTTTGTGGTCTATAAAAATCAAAATGTAGCAAATGTGCAAATAACGCGGAAGTACTGCATGTGACCCATTTGATAAAAATCAGGCATCATTCAATTGCCGACCCCATCATTTTAAGACCTTGAACGTTCAAATACATTGAGTTTTGCGGCCTGTAAAAATCAAAATACAAAACATGCACTAGTGAAATCGTGAAAAACGCTCATAACGTGGAGGCATTGTATGTGATCCACTATACAAAAAATCTCGTGTTTTCTGCTTGCCATAACCGACATTTCAAGCCCTCAAACGTAGAAAAATATCGACTCTCATAGCCTGTAAAAATCGAAACAGAAAAAACTTTGAACGCTTATATCTCGGAAGTACTGTGTGTAATTCAAAATTCGGAAAACCTTAATTTTGCACAATCACTGGGAAAACAGTCCCATAAAATTTCATAGGGTTTCATCCATTTTTCAGGGAGATATGGCGATTTATGTCAGTTTGTGACCACAGACAGACGGACAGACGGACAGACGGACAGACGGACAGACGGACAGACGGACAGACGGACAGACAGGCAGACGGACAGACGGACAGACGGACACACAGACACACAGACACTTGTTCAGAAAGTGTTTCTGAGTATACTACTATGAAAATTTCTTCCATCAGGACCTCGGTTCCGAATTCGATTTTTCAGACGATCTCAATACTTCCATTTACTACGTAAACATGGAAGTAAAAATCAAGCAATATTCAGCTGTCATATAGAAAATTCAAAGTCTAATGTATATACACTCTTGCGGTCTATTGAATCTCAAAAGTTAAAAAAAGGCATAATGCGGAAGTACTGTGTGTTATCCAAACTATGCAAAACAAGTTTTGTGAACGAGGTCAACGTTGGTCATATTTAAAGCAAAGAAACCCAAAAAATACAAATTAAACAACTGAAAATGCGTTTTACGAGGAGGTACTGCATGTGACCCCAATAATAAAAATCAAGCGATATTCAACTGTCATATAGAAAAATTTTAAGTCCTCCAGCGTTCAAATATATTCATTTTTGTGGTCTATAAAAATCAAAATGTAGCAAATGTGCAAATAACGCGGATGTACTGCATGTGACCCATTTGATAAAAATCAGGCATCATTCAATCGCCAACCCCAACATTTTAAGACCTCAAACATTCAAATACATTGAGTTTTGCGGCCCGTAAAAATCAAAATACAAAACATGCACTTGTGAAATCGTGAAAAACGCTCATAACGTGGAGGCATTGTATGTGACCCACTATACAAAAAATCTAGTGTTTTCTGCTGGCCATAACCGACATTTCAAGCCCTCAAACGTAGAAAAATATTGACTCTCATAGCCTGTAAAAATCGAAACAGAAAAAACTTTGAACGCTTATATCTCGGAAGTACTGTGTGTAATTCAAAATCCGGAAAAACCTAATTTTGCACAATCACTGGGAAAACATTCCCTTAAAATTTCATAGGGTTTCATCCATTTTTCAGGGAGATATGGCGATTTATGTCAGTTTGTGACCACAGACGGACGGACAGACGGACACACAGACACACAGACACACAGACACACAGACACACAGACACACAGACACACAGACACACAGACACACAGACACTTGTTCAGAAAGTGTTTCTGAGTATACTACTATGAAAATTTCTTCCATCAGGACCTCGGTTCCGAATTCGACTTTTCAGACGATCTCAATACTTCCATTTACTACGTAAACATGGAAGTAAAAATAGTTCACTCGTGGAGAAAAATGTTGGGAAGAAAAAATATATATCGGGACTAGGTACGGTACGATACCAGCGATATATCGGAAGTATCGATACTTTTAGCGGATATATGTACTTATTATTTGGCACTCATGAAAAAGCAAAATGCAGCGAATTATTAAAGAACTAGGAGAATTTTTGACATCTGGGTTTTTCCGTCTTGAATGCCCCCCCCCCGTAATGTGTGGAAGTACTATCATACAAAAAGATGACAAGATTATTGGAACGCTCAAGGTCTAGGAATAATCGTTAACGGTGGGGAATCATGCTTGATTTCATGTACCAAAATTGATAAACAGAAATGATAATATATTTTGATTTGATGGTTCTCAACTCGGATTGAACTGATCTAACATAACAGACGAAGACCTCGTGACAATAACGGATTCCTGCGTATGAAGGAGGATTAATTCCCAATCATTATATAAGGAAATTATTTCTTCAGTTGGCCGTATTATTCGTTTTATTCAAGAAGTTTTACGAAGCAGAAAAAATTGCTAGACCCACAGTATATTTGAATAGAGTAAACGGCCATTGTAAAGGTGATAGCCGAAAGAAATCCTCTGTCTGCTGAAAGTTTCGCGCGCCTGCTCCTAGAGCGCTCTGCTCACTTTCCGAACAATGGCGTATCATGGCAAGCTGATGACGTTTGATTTTTGTCTCTGGCTCACACACCGTACTTCCATACCATATTCATTTTCGTTGGTATGTTCTACTGGCTGCGAAAGTCAATATATTTGAATGCTGAAGGGTTTTAAATAGTTGTGAAGATGTTATCGACTCAAACATGGAAGTACTGTGTGATCTATGCTTATCACTCGTTATAGCCGAGTCTTATTGCTTAAATGCAATAGTATTCATACAAAATAAATAAAATATCAAATCAAAATAACTGAAAATGAGAATTATGAGGAACGCCACATTCACCTGCCATAATAAAACATTTTGAGTCGAAGTACGGTGTGTGAGCCGATAGAAAAACTCGAGGGTCATCTGCTCGCCTTGAAGAACATTTTATGATTCGAAACGTTAAAAATATTGACTCATATAGCATATAAAAATCAAAACAGAAAAAACATTGTTTGAAAAAACAGCTTTATCTCGAAAGAACAATGTGTTATCTAATATCCAGAAATGATATTTTTGCACATTACTGGGAGAACATTTCTTGAAAACTTCATTGAGTTTCATTCTTTTTTCATTGAGATATAACGATTTCTGTCACTTTTTAACAACGGGCACACGGACAGACGGACACATAGACTTTTTTTCGAAAAATTTTATGGGTGAGTACAGTACTATGAAAATTTCTCCCAAATTCACCTCCGTTCCGATTTCGACTTTTCGGACGATCACAATACTTCCATTTAATACGTGAACATGGAAGTAATAAAGAGACTAAACGGTTTAGAACGAAGCTTGAGCGTACGAAAAAGTCTATAAAACGCAATAATAAAATGGTACTACTTCAAGGAAAGAAGGCACATCCAGGAGGAAAACCGGCGACCTATGAAGAGAAACGAGAGAAAATGCCGCCGAGGAATTGAAAAGCTCCAATTCTTTTGACAATAGAGCAATACAGCAGTTCGGTCCGACATCGAAGGGAACAATGGTGCGCTTGAGCTAACGACTACTTTCAACGATTATTCGATTCTGGCGGTGTTTACACTACGGTCGGCAGAAAGGAGTGAACAACGTCATTCTAGGCGGGTATTTGTTCATACATCATGTGCTACCTACGTAAAAGTTACCACTTGACTAAGCAAGGCTTATTCTTCCTTCAAAAATAAACCAAAATGAATCGACCGCTTCCAACCGCTTGTACACGCAGAAGATGTGCAAACTTTCAGTAATCGTAGTAGAGGGGTTGTGAGGGGGAGAAAAACCAGGCGACTTATTCTCCAGATCTTTAACGGCTGGCCGAGCACTTTCGCCCATTCGGGCATCTTCAGGAAGACCTATGTACATCAGTGATGTTAGTATTATGGTACAGTATTATTATTTATAGAGCTCTTTTTACAATTTGGTAATTGGCCCGGGAATAGTAGGTTGAAAGTTTAAAAATCTAAGCCTAATAATTTGAATAATATTAAAGATAATTGGCTAAGTGGGGTCGATAACTTTATTGGTTCTCGAGTTAGAATGTGGGCGATTTTTAGAAATTTGGCATGTATAACTCGAGAGTTCTTTTAGCTATAGAAATCGTTCTATACTCGTTGGAATGCTCGTCGAACACTCTCTTCAACTCTACCGTTAGACGAATAATTTAGCTTTTAACTTGAAAATTAAAATTACAATAGTTGCTACGGAGTTTTCTCTAATCGTTACCAATAGTCTTCTTAAATCATTATTGAAGCGAAGGAATAATAAACCACTGTACAATCATTTGCAGCGTTTTTTAACCTTTATTCCTCTTCCAAATTCCTTTCGTAAAATTGTCAATTCGAAGCCGACGTTTACTCCAATATTGAAGTAGTTTTTGAATGCCGAGTTTTGTCGTAATATTTAATCTTCTTGCATTTTGGGAAAGTATTTTCTTAGTCCGCAAAATTTTTTTCATCTACCTTTTTCGATTAAAAAGAATCCAAATTTTCTCGATTGGGTAAGATTCGGTTTTTAGGGCGCTTTCTCGTGACATGAACCGTAATTTAAATAAAAAATATACTAATAAATAAATGGCATCTATTCTATAGGGAATTGGAAGCTTTTTCCACCGTGCGAGCGTAGGCCGAGCTTAAACGGGAGTTGCTGAAATCCACAAGACTTCGCTGGGGAATACCGAAGTGACAGGAGCAAAACATTACTCAGCCATTAGCCGTATAAGTAGTTTACTCACAGGAAAGAGGAAGCCACGATGGGATTGGATGGGGAAAAAATTAATGATCAAAACTTCCCAGCGGCCGAAAAAAATACACTCCTTGTCAGTATTTTGGTTTCGTATATTATTTTTTTTTTTTTTTTTTTTTGTCTCGAGGATAGATAATATTATACTGAATAATGTAATGTAGAGAGTGTGTGCGTATAATGTGTTTGTGATCTAAATTTTTATTATGTCTAAAGTGCATACATAAGAAACAAATTTAATCGGGTAATAGTACGGCAAGCAACTGCAATTTTAAAAAATGTGTAGGGAATTCACTGTAAAAAAGACGACTGTAAGATCAACCGACTGTACTGTGATGTTATTGATTTTTATTTTTTATTTTTATTTTTTTTCTTCCATGTGTCCGTACAGTAGTGAATTGAAGGATGAATAGAAGTGAATGTAAGTCACCTAAGGTGGATTTGGTCGATAGTTTCACAGTACTGTACTCGGAATTATTTTCTGAACAGGTGACAACGAGTCCGAGTGTCCGAGATTAAGAAAATCAATAGAAATCGTCATTTCTCCATGAAAAGTCCCATGATTATTTTTCAGAAAATCAAAAATTTTTAGAAAATGTTCTCTCAGTGAAATTGCAAATTACAAATGGACAATCTTCTGAAATTATTGTTGAAGCGAAGGAATAATAAACCACTCATCATTTGCAGCGTTTTTCTCTATTAGGCTTAGTCGGATTCTGTCCTGCGTGTATTAAGTTGGACTGGCACAGTGGAATTCGATGTTTGCTTTCCTCTCGGAGATGCCCAGGAATAAATTTCCCTCGGATGAGATTTTCGGCCAAGTCGCTTTCCTTCAGCGTATTACATTTTTCCGCCCAATTTTATCGTAGCAACTTCTTTCCTAGCAACATACGGATTTGCAATATCACGGATAGAAATATACGGCCAAGTTGTTGATGTCATCCGCAGACGGCCAAAAAAGAGGGGGCAAAGAACTGAACTCGCGAGTTCAGACCGGTCGCTAAGGAGGGAAAGAACCGGGTTTTTATTTAAAATAATATTCTTCGCCTTCAGTCAGTTGGCCATTGTGCCACGACTATTGTTTGCTTCAGATTTATTGTACTTCCATTGTTCTTCCCAACCGCTGTGCAACATTTCCACTCGCAAACATTAATGTAACGCCTGCCCGCGCTCCTTTCATAGTTTTGCCCGTAGAGGAAACAGAAAAAAAATCATTTACGCACTCAACTGTTTTCTGCTAAGTTTTGAATCGATTCCCTCACTCATTTCATATAAGGAAATATAACATGTGGTCTAAGTTTTCGCATTTCTATTGTCATCTGCAGGGTGTAACGTGAATGAAGGCCGACCCGTTTCCTATATATGTGTTTTACCGCTAATGGGGAAGACGCCTATTTTTTATTTTCGTTCCTAATGGCCTGAATTCTGCTATTTGGTGTCAGCCGAAGAGTGAAATACCAATTTTTCATGAAAATTGCGAGTTTCCGCGGAAAAAATCGCTAAGGAAAATCAGCGGTTGGAATAAACCCGGAGATGTAACTCCAACCGATTGAAGTAACTCCCTAGAGCGCTCTGCAGTCGGCTGAAAGACAGACAACAACAACAAGACGGTCTTTAAGACTGGAGTCATGCTAAATCGAGTAAGTGACGCTAACTTCAATGCTACTTGTTATGTTTTTTTGATCGTCGAGTTAGTACCTACCGCCCGAAATGCCTTGTATAGCAAATCAATTGCGGGGGGGGGGGGGGGGGGGGGGTAATCTTACAGCAACCGCAAATCATTGCTCCCAATGTTAGTTTATTCTCCGAAGATAGAAGCGCTAGTATCGATATTCACGTTCAACGGACAAGTTATGATAAGTATTCATTTTTCGTTCAAAATCATCGGTTTTCATTAGCGATTTTCTCCGCGGAAACTCACAATTTTCATGAAAAATTGGTCATTCCGTCTTCAGCTGACACCGAATAGCAGAATTCAGGCCATTAGGAACGAAAATAAAAAATAGGCGTCTTCCCCATTATAAAAGCTAAAATTTTTAAATCGTCACCAATTTTTCCCGAAACTAATTACTCAAGATATCTTGTCATTACCTGAAGATTATACACCGCGACAATAATTTCACGGCAATATTCTCAACCGCAATAAGCAAAGGTTTGATGAAAGCTCTGTATAAAAAAATGTTCGCTTCCTCCAACAGAAGGGTTGACTCGCTTTCCGTAGAATTGCCAGCGTATTTTTTCATCTCTCCGGCTCCATTCGCTTTCATCTCTAACTTCCGAATAGGTCGGCAAACTAAGAGCTTATACGTTTTCCAATTAAAATGTACACTTTTTCTCCGCTGAGTCGCAATAATTCAAAATTCCTTCACCCGACCATTCTCACGGCCGATGCCGCCCACGTGTGCGATAATAATTCCTGCCCGACTTTGTCATTAAATTTTCACATCAAGTTAAACGGTTAATCCGGAGCTCAGTTGAATTATTACTTGGGCCGCCCCGAATCGGTGCGATGTCGGTTTTATGAAAAACCCTTTTCATATAAAGATAATTAACTCGATATTTATTTGTAACACGTCGGTTTTGCCTCGTTAGCGATCGAGATTTTGAAGATAAACAATGAGTAATTATCCGTCCCCGAAGCGACCCCGCCGTGTTCCCGAAAAGAGGGAGAGGATGTGAGAATGAGAGAGGCGGATTGATTGATGTGCTCAAACAACCGGCCAACTCTTAGCAATGTCAATACTATGCGTGTACTTCATCTACATAAAATGCAATAATGGATCGAACATTATACGAGCGTATGCTACGAGAAATACAATAGATACCAATTCTAATATATTATGTTGACATGTACAAGTTGGAAGTTAAAATAACAATAATAATTGTAACCAAACACCAGTATATATATTTTTTTTTGGCATATCTTGCATTTTTCTATAACTTTACTTTTTCTATTATCCCAACATATTTCGATTTATTTCCATTTGGATTTCATTTTATCGTTAAAAATAAATAGTGGAAATAAACATAAACAAGAAAATAATTGTCAGGATGAGGGGGAGATTCGGATTGCGAATTTTTCTCCATTTTTTTATTTCTCGGCCGAGATCTTTCGCCCATTCGGGCATCATCAGGGCTGCATAGGTCCATATGGTATCCACGGCCTTGTAATTGTACTACGAAGCCTTGATGATGCCCAAAGAGGCGAAAGTGCTCGGCAGGCTAATAATAAAAAACAGGAGAACAAGCCGCCATGGTTTTCTCCCCCTCAATCTCAACAATGAAGAATGATCGATGCGACAAAACAACAACGAATGGCTTGTATTGTTATGTTAGGCTGACATACTGCACTTCCCTACTGTTAACCTAATTCGTGCGTATTTCTATTTATGCGTTCTTCCTCCTAGTTTTTCAATAGCAGTTGTAGAAAAATAATTTTGGGCCTTTAGTACAAGCTTCTTGATTTTATAATTGGTTGTTCCTGTTAACGACTCTAACATGGAAGTACTGTGTGATCTTTGTACACCACTGGTTTTATTCAAGTATCTAGTATCATTAGTTACAAATGTTTATTATCCTAATTCATTCATTTCAGAATCGCACAGTCTGACTAATTAACTGCACGTTAGTTAAAAGACGACATTAACTTGAAGCGTGATGGCGTCGATTAAAACGGACAAATCTACCAGCGCCATCTTGAATAGAGAGAGCAGTAAGGAGAGTTGTCAGAAGCGTGCCTCCAGGCAAATACACTGTTACTAACACAAATGCCCAACATTATGAACAGAATAACTAAGAGGTTGGATGATCATGATGGGATCATTTCCGACGTAGACTAGTACCGACTGCAGGAATGTCAACCAACAACAATAACCCACCGCAACCGCCTCTCCTTGATTCGTCATCCTCCTTTGCATCGACCTTCTCTCTTTTAGCGTTACTTATGGCGTCCCTGCACAAAGATGTCTTAGTTCATTGCAATTATTGTGAGAACCGTTGCCGCAGTAGTAGTAGGACTTTTGGAAAACGACATTCAAGTTTTTTATATACAATCGGGCTTGTCTACTTTTTCGAAATATTTAATTACTTCAAGTTCGGTTCAAGATGTATTTATTTCGAAGTCACCACAAATTGGCGACCACGACAGGACTTCGAGTTTGCACAAGCGAGAACAAATATTGGCTCATGTGTCTTCGTATAAACAAAAAATGCTGCAAATTATTGTACAGTGGTTTATTATTCCTTCGCTTCAATAACTCCTTCTTTACCATTTCTGCTTCCCTTTGAAAATGATTAGCCAGTCAAGCGTAAACGTTTGCTGTACGGTGTTTGTCCAAACCGCTATTCAACGTTGCTGTCTAGAAGTGGACGAAATTTACATAGAAACAGTGTTGCCAGGTCCCAAACGTTGGTTTGGGGAAACCCTCGACAAGAAAAAGGGGAAAGTGGGTGTTTTTCAAACGAAAAAAGGGAGCTTTAGGGATTTTTAGCTCAAGTAAAACATGATTGTAGCCACCTCAAAATACACTCTGCTCATCAATACGTTCCTCGTTCAATCAAAACGTTCATCATTAAAAAATAAATTTCCAGAGTTTGTACTTTATATAGATAAAAAGGGACGAAAAATGAGATTGAGGGAGGATTTGGGGAAAAGGGGAAAGAGTAATTGTGTCTACCTTTTGGGAAGGTTTTCCCCCAAAAAAGGCCTGGCAACACTGCTTAGAAACGAGCTTGTCTCACCTTTCCCCAATCGGACAATAAACGCAAAAACGCCCTCGTTTAATATAAATTCTAAATCTCGTCGAAGAGCGGATTATTCGGTCTTATCTTGGCGGAATTTATCCAATAAATTATTACAGCAACCTTATTACTTATTGTACGAGCCGCAGACCACCCGCCAAGGCACTGACTCGGTAATACCTCTCATCCCTTCCTTCTTGCTCACGATCGCTCGTTCATGGGAGCTTCGGTTGTTCCTCCCTTCTTTCTCTTCTTTGACATAGTTACTGCACCTTTCCTTTCCATTCTCGTCTCCTACCACCGCTAGCCTTCATAGCATGCTCTCCATTCGCGGCAAGTTTCTTACCGTCCGCTTGCCTTAAGGCTTCCTACAGTTATAACGGCAACCGCAGAGTCAAGTCCGACGATCATATCGCTGGAGGGAGGTTTGAAGTGCTACCAACTTCTCCATTCCACGTCACCGTAGCTGCTCTCGGGGAAGATCTTTGAGCAGCATGCACTTAGCAATCGGGAAGGGAAAGGGAAAATTTAAAGCTCTTTTGAAGAGAAAAAAGTAAAAAGGGTGAAAAGAAATCGCAAGAGTTGTACCCGTAATAAAAAAATGCTTTGAGCGGCTTTTGCCCACGGGCATCCAACTGGGAATTCTTTCACGTTAACCGCTATTACTGTGCCGAGGGAATATATATATCAATGCCGTTAACCATACTAGCGTTAAATGAACCGCTAGATTCCATATTGTGACCGATTACCGCGTATTTTCATTTCCGTCCCATCCATAAAGTTAAAGGAATATAATTTATTTACTGTGAGTTTCAATCAGCTGATACGACTATAGAAGGATAAACTCGTGCGCGTTTTAGTGCGTTCCTCCCTTTATTGGTGCTCGTACCTGTAGATGTACATTTCTTCCAGATGCATTCCGCAGCTTACTGCCCAACGATTATTTCTGCTCTTCATAGCCAAATGGATAGACAAAAAAAAATTGTTATCATTATCGGTGTTATCAAAGGTAGCACCTTTTTCATAGTTGACAACGTACGAGGGATATCCAGAAAATAAGGTTATAACTGCTGCAAAAAATCGAAAATTGCATATATTTTAACCGAATTTACAGGGTATGGACCGATATATATGTTTATTTTTCGACATAATCGCCATCCCGATCAATACATTTTTTTCAGCCTCGGCACCAGCTTTTCTATACCCTCGTCGTATAGGCTTAGCTCCACCTTTAAAAGCTAATTCCTGACAGTCTCCATCACCTCCTCATCGTTAGAAAAACGTTTTCCACCCAAGAACTCTTTCAATTTAGTGAAAAGACGAAAATCTGAGGGTGTCGGAGAATAAGGTGAGTGGTTACAATATCCATCCAAAAGATGCAAGCAGGGCTTGGGTCACGCGAGCGGTCTGGGGTTCGCGCTTTGTCGTGAAGGAGAGACACACCACGAGTCAGCATCCCCCTCCTCCTGTTTTTTAAGCTGTTCTTCAATTTTTTAAGGATTTTGCAATACGCGTCAGCATTGATGGTTGTCCCTCTGGCCATAAAACCCACCAAGAAGCTCTTCTGAAATGAGAGACGGCCTTCCACGACTTTCTTTAAAAAGCCTAACCCACTTGAAAACATGTTGACGTGACATTACCTCAGGTCCGTAAGTGCCAACAAGCTGACGATGGATTTCGGAAGCAGATTCGTGACGCAAAGTCAGGAACTTGAAGACTGACCGAATCTCGCATCGGCAGTAGGTGGAGTGAACAGCAACTTCAGAGGTTGACAGAAATTGCTCCTGCGACGCCATTTCTCAACTGACTGACAGGGGTTGGGCTTATTTTGACCGATACGAACCCCTCTACAAGCAGGTATGCCACTCATAACGAAAAAATTCCCTGTGCCCTTCAGGGGATAACCTTACTTTCTGGATATCCCTCGTAGTTTCTGCTGGCTCGCCGTACGACGTCATCATGTCTCAATAATAAAATAGAAGCGTTGTACCAGCTGTCATATAGAATTTGAAGTCCCACAGCATTCAAATGTATTCCTTTTGCGGTCTGCAAAAATCAAATTATAGTCAATATGCGAATAATATAGTCATCAACGCATGTGGTATGTGAGCGTTAAAAATCAGGCATCTTTCAATCGTCGTCCTAAACATTTCAAAACCTTGAGCGTTCTAAAAAATTGATTTTTGCGACCTGTATAAAGCAAAATACGCACAATAGTGAATGAAGCTCAAAACGTGGAAGTACTGTAGGTGAGCCAATAGATACAAAATCGAAGGATGTCTGCTCGCCATAACGAACATTTCAAGACCTCAAACGTTAAAAAATTACTCTTATAGCCTGTCAAAATCTAACTCCAGCCTGTAAAAATCAGAAAATTCTTTGAGCAGTACTGTGTGTCATCATAAACCCGGACACCGCTAATTTTGCACATTCGCTGAGAGGAAATTTCCAGAAACACGCGGACACTTGTTCAGAACGTGTTTCTGAGTATGAATAGTACCATAAAAAAATTTCCCCAAATTCACCTTCAGTCCAAATTTGATTTTTCAATCTAGAGGACAATGTATAAAAAATTTTAAAAAATAAAAAAAAAAATAATAAAAAACCTGGAAAAAAGTAATAATTGTTTACGCACGTTTAGTACGTCAAACGTGCTACTTTTGCGATGATTTTCTATGCTCAGGTTTCAAGTAAAACGCAACGGTCGATTATCAAATTGACGGTTGTAGGCAAAAGGGTGCGCTATAATAGCCTTCCTAAATAAACTCATCGCCCTTTACTGTCTACTCCTCTCCTGTCCGCTCTACGCCATTCAACGAGTCTCTTGTCGACTCCCTTAAATCCAGACAGCTTACCTTATTTCACGTTTCCTATCTCGACACTCAATTACCAAAAACTCCACGAAGTCTCATCAGCTTTATAAATCAGTCTGGAGCTAGTTGACATTCTTGGCAATAAGGAGAAGGAAAATGTACTATCGTCGCTAGTTCTCATTCAATCGTGGACGGAAATCACGAGCTAAATAACACAGGTCTGCGACATAAAAATTGTTTAAAATTGAATAAGTGATTTTCATAGTATTTTCAACGCTAATTTCGGGGAAAATAGTGAAAAAATTCCATCACGTACATTCCACAAACTGCTTGTCTATTTTTAGTTGTTTTTTTCGATATTTTTATACGTAGTTCCTCAGTCTGGTGAGTTTGAATTTTTGTTTTAGGATCTTTATGAACTGTTATTAAGTACTTTTAATAAATAATTTTAAAAAAACTTTAAGGTACGAGTACATAGCCAGAAAAGCAATAAAAGAAGCTTCGACGGAAAGCAAAAGCGTTACTATAAGGACTTATGAGCTTAAAGAGAAATGTAAGTGTACTAGATATGTAGTTTATAACATCAAATAAACTAAACTAATAAACATCAAATAAAATCCTTTAACTTGAAAAAAAAAAAAAATTGAAAAATTGCTAAAATTCTGTTATTACACTAAAAAGTAATTCCTTTTTTGTGAGAAAACCTTACGTGATAGAAAAAAATGAATTGCATTTTTGCAATCAGCGCTGAAAAATACATAAAAATCAGTTATCAAATTCCAAACAATTTAAAAAAAATTTTTTGTAAACCTGTGTAATTAGCATATACGATTCAAACTAGGGAATAAATCAGTAAAAATCGTTCTATACTCATTGGAATGGTCGTCAAACACTCTCTCCAGCTGTACCGTAGGCAAAAAATTTAGTTTTTAATTAGGAAATTGAGAAAAATAAAATTGATTAAAATTACAATAGTTGCTACGGAATTTTCCCCGATAGTTACCGATCTGTTTTTCGGTTGAAACGTTTACACACGTTCTGAATAATTACTATCACAAATGGATAGTATTCTGAAATTATTATTGAAGTGAAGGAATAATAAACCACTGCACAATCATTTGCAGCGTTTTTTCTTGGGCTATTACAATGGTTTATTATTGAATAATAAACCAAAAAAGCTTCTGAACAAAATTATAATTGCAGCGATTAAATCATATTCGTAAGAACGAGCGAGATATATCAAGAATATATAAATAATAAAAATATAATATATCAAGAGATATATTATCTTCTTTGGAACGAAATCCGTTAAGACTGCTTGACGTTTTGGCGAATATGCCCGAGTACAAGCGGATTCTCTCAATGCTTAATAGTCGTTGGTAACGTTGAATACTCTGTGCGGAAAATGGGAAGCGCGGTTGATGTGCCGGAAAATCGGTTTCTGAACTCAACATACACGTGTTCAATTTGGGAAAGCGGAAGGTTTGTCAGATTAGGATGAAGCTGGTAGCGCGGGATACGTTTGTTTCTGACTTAACGCTTCATTGCGTTTCCGAGTTATCAATTCTGAACGTCGGCTAGAGCGGTCAGAGAACGTCAGCTTTCACTTTATCTCCTTCCTCAGCCAAACCGATGTCCACTCAATATGCGATAAGCGTTAGCATAAACTCGAATGATGATTTACATACATAACGTTACATTATCGTTGTTCCGATGTTTTCAGAACGGGTCGAGTTCGAAATTATTCGTAACTACTCGTTTCACCTCTGAGAAACGCTGCGAATGATAATACAGTGGTGTGTTAAGTTCATCGTTCAGTGCGGTTGCGTTGCTGCGTTTCGCATTCTGATTGGCTAGGCGATAGCATTCCAGCGTCGAGTGAGTCAAAACGCGGAACGCAGAAAATGCGGAAATTGACATTTTCGGAAGTGCTGTTGGCACCATCAGGACCGCAGTGCTCCGCTCATGACGCGCTCCCTTTCTCCGGCGACATATTTTTTGACCAAAAGAACTTTTAGTTTTTGGTTTATTATTATAATAAACCATTGTAATCGCCCTCAAAATTTGATGTTTTCCTTTTCTAAGCATGTAGAATCCGAATTTCCAAAAAAAAAAAAAAAAAACGCTGCAAATGATTCTACAATCATGGTTTATTATTCCTTCGCTTCAATATTGATTTAAGAAGACTATCCAATTGTGATTTATTCCGAACATTTGTGAATGCTCCCATCGAAAAACAGATTGGTAACTATCGGTGAAATTTCCGTAGCTATATTGTAATTGTAATCATTTTTATTTTTCTTAATTTCCTAACTAAAAGCTAAAATTTTCGCCTTACGGTATAGTTGAAGATAGTGTTCGACGAGCATTCCAATGAGTATAGAACGATTTTTATAGCTTTATATTTTTATATTTTTAGTCAGCGTCCCAAAATCAATATAAATTGATATCAAAGACACCTTCATATAAAAAAAAATCAATTAAAAGACAGAAGTGTCAAAGGAATAGTGAAACCTACCTGATTATTCTTCCACGTGATATAAATAAACAATATCAGGCATTCATGACGAGTCGATTCCATTTGAGATTTTTAACTTCGTAAATATAATGGATATAATTAAAGCTGCGATAATCGTGACCTTTTTACCATATTAATGTTCTCGTGTATAATATTATTTCAGGAATGGTCGCTGCAAATAAGATTGGTGCAGCTTAGAGACGCAGGAATCTACGAATGTCAAGTAACAAAACACCCTCCAATTAGCATCCTGGTGGAACTCAAAGTAGTCGGTGAGTGAAATTAAATATAATTGTTGAAACTCGAATTAATTTGAAAAAATCGTCAGATATAGATACCAATTTTACCGTTCGATACGGGCAAAGCCCAACTAGATTATGCATTAAACAAGGACACAGAAATTATAAACTTGGAAGCAGGTAGGTAACACAAACCAGTTATGGGTATGGATTTCACACTACTTCCTTGTTCGAGTCGGTAGACAATTATAATCAAATATAAACGCTGCAAATAATTGTCAGTTGTTTATTATTCCTGTGCTTCCAACATGATTTGGATACACCTGATCCAAACTGTTGGGAACCTTTCCACCTACAAAAATATTGGTAGCTAAAGGCGAAGTCCTTGGCAACTATCGTAATTGAAAATATTTATTTTTTCCCAATTACTTAATTTAAAACGAAATTAATTGCTTGATGATACGGCTGAAGTGATTGTTTGACGAGCTTTTCAACGAGTATAGAACGATTTTATAGCACCACAAATTATCAAAGTATCACATCTTGCCTAAGTTTCGAATATTTCACCTAAAAACTGCGATAACTCGAAAACCATTAAAGCTATCAACTCCACGATGGTCTCATTCGATTCAGCGTCCAAAAATCTATAGAAATTGATACCAAACACACTTTTTTTCTGAAAACCTTGGAAAATATGAATTTTCTCCCCCTCAAAACCCCCAAAAATACCCTTAAAATTGAGCTAGCAAGTTGGTTCAAGTTAGGCCGTCGTAAGACCGAGATTGATTTTTTGTGAAAATTTCAAGAATTTAGCTATTATAGTTTGACCGGAAAAGTGACGACAGCGTACGGCGGACAGACAGAATTTATTAAATTGGATATTCGGATTCTACATGCCTTGAAACGTAAACATCACATTTTGAGGGGGTTAGAAATTTTTTTCTTGGGCGATTACAATGGTTTATTATTGAATAATAAACCAAAATTGAAGTAATCACCAACGGAAAAATAGGATATCCTGAAATTTCAACTTTTTCACAGGAAATAATGCTCAATAATGAATTTAAGCATTGCTGGATATTTTTATTAACCTAATAAGTGATTTATTGTTGAATAGTAAACCCAAAATCAACAGTTTACGGACTGCTCGTATAAAAAAGATAGCGCTGAGGCATGCGAAAATATCCTATATGGAACCTCGAACATTGCTAACCTCGGGAAGGTTTGGTGAAAGTTGTCAACTGTCGTTTGGCGGGAAGGATGGCTCGGCAAGGCGTGACCTGCACTTTAAGATTCATTACCGACACTTTCCCGTGTTCGGAATTTCTTCGGGCGAACTCTTCTCAGCCTCAACGGCCTCGTCAGCGGCAACTTCTCCCCTGTTTCCCTTTCGGCGTTTAGTTCCGAAGTCGATGGTAGAATAAGTATTATCGGCGGCGAACCGTGCAGCGGAAAAGTGCCTCTTTCGAACCGACCGCGCGTGCAAAGATCTGTGAAATCAATTTGCGGGAATCAAACAGTCAAACCAATTGTTTCGCACCGTTGGCGATTACTGATTTTTCGGCGAGGCGCATCATTTCATTTCATTTTTGTGCCCGCTCGTTAGTATCACATGAATACTGTGTTTTAAAGAGCGCGTATGCATTTAAAAAAAAAAAAAAAAAAAAAAAAACATGATGGTATAAAAGGGTAAGCTAACAATACCTTTTTAAACTCGTCGGCATATAATTTATTAAACGCCGTCAATTGGCGAGAACGAACGACGCGCTCGAGTGGATTTTTTACGCTCATATATTATGATTTTGCTCGGGGCAATAAAATCAAAGAATTGCGAAACAAAAAGGTTGAACTGTCACACTCAACGTTTTGTCCCATATAGTATGCTTTATTGGCAAAAAAATATTAATAATTGTTCGAATTTGATTTTTTTTCGCTTTGAATTCGAATTCTTCGTCTAATTTCCTGTAGGAATCATTAATTAATCAAATTTGACCAGTACTGTAAGTATTTGCAACGGATTTTCAAAGTTGAAAAACGTAGGAGTGGCGTAGTATTAAAAAAAACTGATAGTTGTCGTGAAATTTCCGCCGTTTTGACGTCATATTCGGATTCAGCGTTAAATTTCCTATAAGAAGAGCTTTCAAAATCGCTTTAAAACGAAAATTTAATTTTTCACTATTAGCGGAGCTCGGAATTCCGGCCGGCGAAAAACTCGATTTACGGAAAATAATTTCTCTGGCTCTGTTTAAATTTTTTTCACCAAATTTTTTGCTATGTACGTGTGTAAGGCGTTCAAATGAAGACTCCTGCATAATAAAACAATTGATTCGCATTTATTTTGACCCCGAAAAACACGGTTAAAGGTCAATTTTCGAGCTTTCAAAAACCGATTTTTTTGGACCACTTGCAGATTTTTCCGAGAAATAAAAAAAATCACAAAAATACATCTTGGTAAGACACAACTTTCCTGAAAATTTCAGATTTTTATCTGTATTGAGAGAGGAGTAAAAAATCGTTAACTGTTCGGTTGAAAAAAATCGCAGGGGGACCCCTTGGATTTTTCGCGAAAAATTTTTTGAAATAGATTTCGCTCAAATTCAGCATAATGATAGTTGATGATGTGTATATCAATAATATATGGTTCATTATTTGTTTCTTTCGCAGTAAATAGATGAAAATAACGTTTAAAGTTGAAAAATGTCATGTTTTCGTGTATAGTCCACTAATATTGTTGAATAACGCAAAAACGGTTGAAAAATGGATAGGTACATTACATTAGGAAAATGTGGACAGTTGAATTACCTAACTTTTGGTATATTCAAACATCTGAATTGACGACTTTTTCTTTGAGTTATCCACTGTGCAAGTTACAAATCTTGGAAAACTTAAAGTTGTTACATCTAATTCTGCTACAACTTTGCTCCTGTTGAAAAACCCAATACTTTATGATACTAAGTACAATACAATCCCACCAACTACAAACCAAATTATAGCAACTACTACTACCTACTATAATAACAACTATAGATTCCCACTCTCCATACACAAATAATCAACTACTAAACCCATACCTATACCTATATACTATACTATGCTATGAACTAACTATATATAATAGTAGTGAAAAGGACAACAACCCCACCCGAACAATATGTAAGGCCGAGAGGAGGGGCGCAGCCGAAGGTGTCATGCGACGACATGCGAGAATGGCGATGTAATGCGAATTCTCGCGAATAATGGACCGCTTTGGATAACACAGTGAGGGAGTCAAGGGGTCGGAACGTCAAAAATGAGATCTCCCACTTGACTCGAGAGTGACGACGGGTCACATACAATATTTTCGCGTGACCAGGAAATGGAAGTACAGAAAAGAAATCGGAGAGCATTGAAAGAAGGTGACGATAAAAAGGAAGCTCAAACTGTTCGCCGCTCAATGGAAAGAAGTCGGGAAAGCTCTTTCTTCTTTTTCTCATTGAAATAGAATCAGAAGGAAGAGGGAAAGAGAAGGTGAATTTGAAAGATGGAACCCAAGGTGGAGGTGGCTTGGTAAAGGACAGGGTCATACAGTGAGTTAAAGCTCAAAACCAGCACGATTCGACCCAGGGAGAAAGTGTGCGCTGCTGTGGGAGCGAGAGCGAGAGAGAGTGAGAGGGTATGGGCGAGTGAGAGGGGTGAGACTGATGACAGAACAGGCGAGATAAGGAGCCACGACGAAAAAGGCGAGTAGTTGGTAGAGTTGAGAGCTGCTTGCGACTGCTGCTGCTATGCTAACCCTGGCTTTTCCTCCTTGCTTCATCGCAACAACAACCATCACCTTCTCTGAACACCAACGTTACAGCAAGCTTAGCCTTAGCACGAATGCTCAACGCCTTCTCTTCCCGATTTCCTGAGTTTTCCTTCTCACCCCACTTTTTTTTTTGTGCGGATTTCTTTTTTCGGGCCCAGTCCGAGGCCACTTGAAGAAAGGCCTCTCCGCTTACCGTGTTACCCTCGCCGACCTGAGACGTTCTTCGAGTAAAAGAAATGATCTGGTTATGCAAAGCGGGGAAGGACTTTAACGGAGACGCGGCGAGTTGATTGCTTGCTTTTCAGCTTTGCTTCACGCTCAACCCTTCTCGAATCCATTTGCACCTTCATTCCGTCTACAGCACATCGACCACCGATAGCTCCGCATTCCGTAAACACAATGAAAACCAATATATTAATAGGAAATTTGAACTATTTTTTATTGATGAAAAATCGAAGCCGGATTTTTTCGAAGTTAAAATCGTCAAGCCGCGGTCCAGTCTGTAAATCCATCCAACTGTGGAAATCTCCTGATATCTGAGTAGCACGCGGCATAACCGCAGACATGTGGACATTTAATTTTCTTATGAATGCCAAAGGAGCATCTTAGTCACTACTATTCTAGAGATTTCCTTCGTGGATGATAAAAGTTGAATTCCGCTTCAATTGATTGTTGTCAGTTGGGTTTTACAACTTGGTTGATCCTTAATGTCCTGAGGTATCTTTCGGGAGCTTCGACTTTTTCAACCTACGAAAACGTGAGAATAGATTTTTTCACATCGACCTTCTTATTTCTGGATAGATCGAGACCTTTAGAACCGAAAAAGAGGAAGCAAGAGATGATTTTATGAGGCTTTCAGTCATTGATATCATATATTTATAAATAACGATGTTGTGCACCGTAGTCAGTACCTACGCACAGATTTAAAGACAAAAGTCTCAACCCTAGAATGGCACAGTATCGTCAGTATATTCATCGTATTTTAATTTTTAGTCGTATTTCAGGCTGAATCCTTCCTTTCTATAATTTTCCACAATCAAAAGAGAATCCTTGCGATCTAGTAATTATTCTAGAGCACCTTCCCCACCGATTCGAGTCCGGGGCGCAAGGATGGGGATCAATTCTTTACGAGGGGCCCTAGTCCGGTAAAATCCGTTCCACCGTATCCACAACCCGAACTTCTCGCACCGTCGGAGTTCGGTTGGGAGGTCGTTAGAGGCGGCAACGGCTGAAAAACTTTCGTTACTAATACGCTACCGTACCGCACTGGCTGTATCTCGGGTTCCCTCCCGACATTACGTTATCGTAATTTCATATTCTCTCACCCCGTTCCCTCCGACCTACTCCAGTTTTTTCCCCCAGTTTTAAAGGGTTCATCTCGCCCGTATTTCTCTACTTGTTATAATCTATATGAAACATCAAAAGTTCAGCCCATTTGAATTTTCCGTTGCCGCGGCTACAGGAAGTTGCGAGTGTGTCAGTGAAGCCGTGGGAAATTCATTTCGTCGGAGGCGAGTTTCGGGAAAATGGGGCAAAGACCGCCGCCTAGTGGAAGCAGTTTTCCGAACGGCACCACTTTCTTTACCAGCCGCAATCCTTTCTTATCGTGCATTCCTAACGCGCTTTTACGCGGTAAAAAGAAATGAGAAGGTGTTCTAAAGGAAGGAAGGCGCTTTTGCGGGTTAGTAGTGATATTATTCGAAACTCGAGTGTTCTTTTGGGTAAAGTCGTTCTAAAAAGTACGCCTAAAAGGTGTACGAAAATATAACTATTTACGTTGGGATATATATACAATGTGTACGGGTATCAGGTGTGCCACCGGCCAGGTAAGTATTCAGCGTCCGATTCCAGACCGAATTTGTCCCATAACATTTTTTAACCCACACTTTTCCTACCGGCGTTACGCTTATTTGAGCCTTCTGGATTCGGGAAAATTCGTCATCATAGTCAGGTAATGGGGAAGACGCCTATTTTTTATTTTCGTTCCTAATGGCCTGAATTCTGCTATTTGGTGTCAGCCGAAGAGGGAATGACCAATTTTTCATGAAAATTGCGAGTTTCCGCGGAAAAAATCGCTAAGGAAAATCAGCGGTTTGAATAAACCCGGAGATGTAACTCCAACCGATTGAAGTAACTCCCTAGAGCGCTCTGCAGTCGGCTGAAAGACAGACAACAACAACAAGACGGTCTTTAAGACTGGAGTCATTCTTAATCGAGTAAGTGACGCTAACTTCACTGCTACTTGTTATGTTTTTTTAATCGTCGAGTTAGTACCGCCAAAAATGCCTCGTAATGCAAATCAATTGCTGCCTGGGTTTGAAAAAGGAACCAGGGAAAATATTCTTGAAGTGGATTTTGCTGCGCTGCATGTTTTCTACGGGACCAATCTTGATTTCTTAAGTGCAGAAGTTCGCTGAACTAAAAATATAAGGTTTTCTGGGGTTTGGTAACCTCACAGCAACCTCAAATCATTGCTCCCAATGTTAGTTTATTCTTCCGAAGGTACAAGCGCTAGTATCGATATTCACGTTCAACGGACAAGTTATGACGTAATAACTATTCATTTTTCGTTCAAAACCATCGGTTTTCATTAGCGATTTTCTCAGCGGAAACTCACAATTTTCATGAAAAATTGGTCATTCCGTCTTCAGCTGATACCAAATAGCAGAATTCAGGTTATTAGGAACGAAAATAAAAAATAGGCGTCTTCCCCATTACCGATATCAATTACATTTTCGTGAACGTACCTTAACTCGCTATGAATGACTCGCTCGCACTGGCTTATGCGGGCTAATGGGTGAATTTTCCACTCTGGTGCTCTAAGGTCGCGCGGTCAACTTGATTAAGAGATCAAAAACCCGGCTGAAGAGCAACGATGCGGAAGGGACGAGGCTTGGACAGGAACGTCAACTGTTCACGACTACGCGTATCAATCTCAGCATTTACGCAATGCGCTGCGATTAAATTTCAAGAACGGCTGAGGCATTAACATTTCCACATTTCAAATCTTGTCAAACTGGCAGAATTGTTCAAAAACTAATTCAACAGTGGACAGTTATGCGTTAAAAACAATTCACATGGCTTTGCAATTTTTGTTACGCGGAAATTTTTTTTTATGTTGATTTATACAAGCTATGGGAATCAATATTTTTTAAAAATGCAGGTAGGTACCGCTCGATTTTTGCGGTTCGGTTCACATTCTGTATTTCGACGTTGGTCTCATATTTTTTCTATTTTTGGCTGAAAAAGTCTGATTTCCCCGAGATAGTCATCATAACCCTTATTTGGTCGAGAAAAATCAATATAACCTAAATTTATTATGGTCTCTACGAGTTTTTAAAATTGATAAAAAAAAAACTAATCAATTGGGTATTTGTTATTTTTATTGTAGCATGATATAATCTCATACGCGAGTCCTTTTAAGAGTCAAATCCATTTCATTGTGGGAGTGTCTATTTTGATAAAGTATGCTAATCTTTCTCCACGATTCTTTGGTTTTCAAAATAATTTTGTCCTGTTGGTATTTCCCAAAAATTCAACGATTTCGTCGATCCAATCCATTGTTTTAAAAGTCACACTAAGAGTCGAGTTAGCGAATGAAAAATGACACCGAACCGTTCTGAACTCGAGTTCAATAAAATTGTCGAAATTTATAAATACGATCCGCATTGGAATGCGAAGAAATTCAACGTTTTGTACCACCAACGATTGTCCGGTCAGCTGTTACAGGATGGCAATATTGAAGGAACTTTTCCAAAACTCAGACTGATATGACTCGAGCTGAAGACTCTCCAATTTGGAATTTATGACACTGCAATGCTCAATAAGATTTCGCTGCCGAGCTTAACGCTTCTGAAATTCATCCTTTCGGCTCTTAAAATGTCCTTTTATCTTTTCACATAAAACTTCCCATAACGATTTCCCAATTCAGCGCCGTCTGAATATTTATGGCTTCTGTCTGTCGATTTTTCGCTATTAGCTTCGCTTTTAGCGAGAATAACTCGCTTTTGATTCCATCTCGATGACATTTACATTATGAAGAGGACGCACGTGTCGCGTGATTCGTCGGAAAAGCGGCTACAGTTTTATTTTTTAAAAGTATAATTTTTGCTATTACTTTACGGTAACAATTCAAACGTATGTTCCGCGGATGAAATTTGAAATTTAAATTGGGATAAAATTGACTGATCCTTCAGCGTTTTAAAGTGGCAGGTTGTTTTCGTCGAAATTAGGTATCGAGCAAGTTAGCCGGTGTAGAGTGTCCGAGGAAGATATTTTATCCGAAATAGATTCAGATTCGAGGTTCAGATGTAACTTTAGCTCGGCTTCTTCTATGCCAAGTATCGGTAGTTACGGAAGCGATAGACGTCAGCGGTTTACTATGCTAAACCGTTACTTTCCCAAAATTATGTCTACCCAAGTACAATATATGGCTGAACCGACTTCGGAGACAGTTGTAAAAAAAAGTACTCCTTACTACCTTCAGTTCTTTTTCAAACTATTTACCAAGTAACGGGAGAGCAAAACATTGTTCCGTACGTCTTCTAAAAAGTAGCCGTTGTTCGGGTAACTTTGCTTCTGCGATCTCTTCGACGGGGAATGTTCGGGTCGAAAATATGCCAGAATGCCCTGGGCCGAGGTTCGAACTTGTCAACGGCTTTCAGTCATGTTGGATTTTCCTATGCCTACGCGAAATGAGATCCCAGATCCCGGACAGACTAGCTTGCGAACATGAAAGAAGAGAGGAAAGCTTCGTTGAGCCGCCTTGAAATATGCGATCGTTTTCCTTCACAGCCGCCCTCCACAATGCGCCACATTTTCTACCCTTAGTTCCTTAGACCTTGCTGCCTATAGTGTGCGTTCCTTTCCAACTCATCGGATTTCCATGCGCTATCGTACAATGGGGAAGACGCCTATTTTTTATTTTCGTTCCTAATGGCCTGAATTCTGTTATTTGGTGTCAGCCGAAGAGGGAATGACCAATTTTTCATGAAAATTGTGAGTTTCCGCGGAGAAAATCGCTAATGAAAACCGATGATTTTGAACGAAAAATGAATAGTTATTACGTCATAACTTGTCCGTTGAACGTGAATATCGATACTAGCGCTTGTATCTTCGGAGAATAAACTAACATTGGGAGCAATAATTTGAGGTTGCTGTGAGATTACCAAACCCCCTCAGCAATTTATTTGCTTTACAAGGCATTTCGGGCGGAAGTTTTTGTCCACAGACAGACAGACTCACAGATGATTCTTTTTCAGAAAATGATTCTGAGTAGTATAGTAATATGAAAATTTCTTCAAAATTCACCTCCTTTCCAAAGTCGACTTTTTGGACGATCACAATACTTCCATATACTGTATAAAAATTGAAGTAAAACGGAGGCTTTAAATATTTTTCCGAATTGATCCGGTTATAAATTATTCCAGCCATTTAGTTTGCGGCTAGCTCGCCCTGCTTCTACAATAGAAGTTGCTTTATACGACTAATTTTTCTTATTTATAATTCGATGATGAGTAGAAATAGGATTCATACCGAGTACGAAACGGCTTAAATCTTTCCCCTGCCCTTTTGACGTTTAACGTTTCTTTCCTCTTTGGCTGTAAACGAGAGCGGCAAAAAGTTTCGGGATCAGTGTTGCCGCCGCATCTTTGAGCGACGATTTTACTAATGTCACATCCTTGCCAGCGTAATATCTCATTTCAGCAGTCTCGACCGTGTTTCGTTTATATCGCACAGGTAGGGTCTGAATAGGATCTAGATAGGGAAGAGGTTCTTCGTCGGGGCCGAATGGCGAGAGAACTGTCGGGCACGAAAATCCCTGACCATTTGTTCGGGCGCACGTTAGCAACTAATCCCTAAGGTTAATCCTACAGCGAGTCGCCTGTTAGTAACAAAACTATTGATTCACTCGAGTGGCCTCGAAACAGGCGTCTTATTTATACGGATGACGGCTCATCAGTTGACTTGACGACTCCGATGGCAACTGGTTGAAAAACGTTTTAGTGCCGTGGATTTCAAAAAGAAACGACACTGATAATTGTAATCCTAATACAATTAGCCAATCGAAAGCCTGTCTGAAGTTGACAGATTACATTTACCTACAGCAATAGCATTATTGGGACACAAATACGAGGAATATCAAGAAAATAAGGTTACAACTGCTGTCAAAAATCGAAAAGTGCATATATTTTAACGGAATTTACAGGGTATGTTCCAAAATATGTTTACTTTTTGACATAATCGCCATCCCGATCAATACATTTTTCCAGCCTCGGCACCAGCTTTTGTATACGCTCGACGTATACGCTTCGCTCCACCATTGAAAGCCAATGGGGAAGACGCCTATTTTTTATTTTCGTTCCTAATGACCTAAATTCTGCTGTTTGGTGTCAGCCAAAGAGAGAATGACCAATTTTTCATGAAAATTGCGAGTTTCCGCGGAGAAAATCGCTAAGGAAAATCAGCGGTTTGAATAAACCCGGAGATGTAACTCCAACCGATTGAAGTAACTCCCTAGAGCGCTCTGCAGTCGGCTGAAAGACAGACAACAACAACAAGACGGTCTTTAAGACTGGAGTCATTCTTAATCGAGTAAGTGACGCTAACTTCACTGCTACTTGTTATGTTTTTTAATCGTCGAGTTAGTACCGCCCGAAATGCCTCGTAAAGCAAATCAATTGCAGCCTGGGTTTGAAAAAGGAACCAGGGAAAATATTCTTGAAGTGGATTTTGCTGCGTTGCATGTTTTCTACGGGACCAATCTTGATTTCTTAAGTGCAGAAGTTCGCTGAACTAAAAATATAAGGTTTTCTGGGGTTTGGTAACCTCACAGCAACCTCAAATCATTGCTCCCAATGTTAGTTTATTCTTCCGAAGGTACAAGCGCTAGTATCGATATTCACGTTCAACGGACTAGTTATGACGTAATAACTATTCATTTTTCGTTCAAAATCGTCGGTTTTCATTAGCGATTTTCTCAGCGGAAACTCTCAATTTTCATGAAAAATTGGTCATTCCCTCTTCGGCTGACACCAAATAGCAGAATTCAGGCCTAAGGAACGAAAATATAAAATAGGCGTCTTCCCCATTCCTGACAGTCTCCATCGTTAGAAAAACGTTTTCCACCCAAGAACTCTTTCAATTTAGTGAAAGATGAAACTTTAAGCGTGGGCTAGACAGTATATGCCTTTTGCATGGCCATAAGGTCCACTGGCTGTGGCTCCACGTCGCCCTGAAGATGCCCGAATGGGCGAAAGTACTCGGCCAGCCAATAAAGAATTGAAGAATGAGTCGCCTGGTTTTTCTCCCCCTCACAACCCCTGGAAATAAATCATTTGTTCGAGGATTGTTATTTCATTTTCCACATGATTCACCCGCGATTTTTCGTGCCTACACATCGCCAATTTGACACGTGGCCAGTCCGAAAATGAGAATTTTTTCTTAGTACAAATATAATTTTGAAATTATTGCATGATTTTCCCAATTATTTTGATAATATTAGAAAACCGAAAACTAATTCCCTGGGCACTCATAGCACTTCGGGGTTTCCAGCCAAGTTAAGGGTTGACGGCTAACGTAAAATTGGCCGAACCGGAAAAAATGATTTTTTTTTTTTTAGGCGAAATTTTTTTTAGTTGTTGTGCACTTTGCCCATACAACTAATAAACATCCGATGAAAATAAATGAAAACCCACCTCAAAGGCAGGCATATTTGAAAAGTCATGTGAGGCGATTTATTGAAGACCCGATGAAGAGAAATAAAGCGGCGGAAAATCCTCAGAACAAGCGATTTGCAGCCGTTTTCCTAATTCTCTCCGAATTCGACTTTAATGATTCATTCAAATAAATTCATCCATCTACTAACCAAAAATGAAAGTAAAATGTGATATTAAATTGTTGATTGGAGTGGAAAAAAAAAACTTTAAAAAAAAAAATAAAACCGACTTCAAAAAGTTTGTCTATAAAATACACTCTGAAAAGGAAAAAATAACAAAAATGTCCCAACTTCGCAGAAACTCATTCGCCAACTACACATTTTAAGGACTACTTTACTACTCGTATTGACCTGACCACTTCCTGATTGATTGGATCACCTTCCCTAATAATATAAAAATTACTATTTCTCATTTCCCAAATGATTATAAGATTTTCCTTTCACCTCTGAATTGCCTCCAGATTGATCATCTTTTGGAGTCGGCGCCTCTCTTATATTGTATTGGAGAACCCTATAGATTCCGAATTACCAGTAGTATGAATATAAATATCATGAGTTTTCACGATTCTTGAATAGAGCAAATCAGCATTTATGAGAACTGATTATTAACAATATCGATTTGAAGGTGACTATTCACGCCTTTTCCTAAAAACCATTTCAGATTTCTCTAAGAATCTTTACGTCCAGACCCAGACTTATTACCTGGCACCTACTAATTTATCGTGAATTCATAATATTTATTTGTAACCATCGGTTATTTTGCCAGAGAGGCGCCGACTCCAAAAGATGATCAATCTGGAGGCAATTCAGAGGTGAAAGGAAAATCTTATAATCATTTGGGAAATGAGAAATAGTAATTTTTATATTATTAGGGAAGGTGATCCAATCAATCAGGAAGTGGTCAGGTCAATACGAGTAGTAAAGTAGTCCTTAAAATGTGTAGTTGGCGAATGAGTTTCTGCGAAGTTGGGACATTTTTGTTATTTTTTCCTTTTCAGAGTGTATTTTATAGACAAACTTTTTGAAGTCGGTTTTATTTTTTTTTTTAAAGTTTTTTTTATTTTTCTCTTTTTAGTGACTTACAATTATGGACAGCTCTCTTTACAGAATTTTCCCAAGCTTTCATTATTGTGTTCTTGTCACTTACTACTAACCGTCCAAACTCAATTCATAAGTCCGTTGAACGTTGAAGTTCTAAAGTATAATGATCCCATTGATACACCTTACAAAACTCAAATAATTGTCTACACCATTGCTGGTTACTAAATTGCACCAATTCACTCGTTCTTTATTTCTCTAACGATGATTTCCTGAAGCGTATCCGCATTCACACTGAATGAGAGAATCCGAACCAAATTTCAAAAATTCACCAAACGTTTGTGCATTAAAATGGAGTTATTTGGCCTTCAAAACCATGTTATTTATTGAAAATTTAACGCTGAATTCAAATCTTCTAACGAGAATGCTATGACTAACGTAGTTTTTTTTATACAAGCATAAATAGTCCAAAAAACGTGATTTTGAAACAAATTTTTTAGAAATACGGCCTAAAAAGTATCTACTTTTAGTCCAATCAATACCAAATTTGAATCACGTAAACTAGACTCAACTTTGAACAATTTAAGTTTAAAAACGATGGAAAAACAGTTTTGGTTTGGAAGTTATGAGGTCTCAAACACAGGTCCATTAAAACATCGATTGCTCCCTTATTATGCCACCTAAACTTGATTTTTTACCATCGTTAGAAAGCTCTAGCTAAGTGCTTTTAAGTGCAATAGTGTTCATATTTTTTTTCTCGACGTGGTTGGGAACGGTGCTCGAAAAACCTCAAAAAAGTGAAAATTGGCATCACTTTTTTTGTTACACTTTCTTGTCTACACGCCATATGAGAATGCCGAACGAAAAATTGAAGGTAGGCCCTTGTAGGCAGATAAATTATGAACAAAATGACACCAGAAACAAAACAATCGAGCAAGTATTCTAGAAGTTATAAGCTTGCAAAGTCAAAACTTCCCTTTTTCACGAAAATCACGTTTTCCGGCGTTTCTCCGCGTCTGGAGACGTAACTACTGGACGGACTCAATTGAAAAAATTATGGGACCTACCTGGATAGTAACCCTTTCAAACAAAAAAAAAAGTAACCCGATCGGACGTACAGGAGCTGAACGCCGGTGGACAACACATACCGAAAAAAAAAAAAAAAAAAAAAAAAAAAAAAAAAAAAAAAAAAAAAAAAAAAAATCCCGCTAGACGACCATAGTAACCTCCTCCTTGTTTGAAGTCGGTTAAAAAATAATAGGCGCGCTTTCCGTTATTCGAAAAAATGATAATTTAATTGCCGCAGATTGAGATTAGGAGAATTAATTACAGCGGAATATTCGAGTCGCATTAGAATCGCTAGCCGTTTCTACATTAATGTTTACTCTGGTTCAACACTCGAGTTATATGGGATCATAAGGTAACACGGTTTAACCGGGTACGTACACGCCCCTTCGATTTGCACCTGCTAGGGAAACTTTAATCGACTATAACAACTAAGCGATTAACAATAGGTTCCATAATGAATCCTCGCACCATCGCCCTTGTCGGCTGCTTGCACCGGTGGCGTCCACCCTTAACACTCCTCCCCGGCCGTTTCTACGGGAGTAAGTTGCCCAATAAACGGGCTCAAATGAGCGAGCACAACTGCTCCCAGGTGTATATCCTTGGCAGTAGTAGCGCAACAACGGAACCCACCGCAACCGGACCAACCTACCCAGCCATTCCTCTCGAAAGTATGAGAAGGTCTCTCCCCTTCGGTCTATATTATATACAAGTGCCCTCCTCTCGCACCATCTTCGTCGCTCTCCGAAGTTAAATTACCTCTACACCTCGATCTAATTCCGAACTACGCAAACTGATCACTCGGAGTCCCCTCGCCCCTTCATCGTTCGCCACCGCGGTTCGGAAGGCGAACTTGGTCGACTTCGCTTGGCAAGCGGAAAGAGTAAGAAAAGAGAAGTCAACTGGCTTCGAGGTGCGGTCGGGAGAAAACGTTCAGCCCCGCGTTGGGAAGTTTTTCTGCCCAATAAACTGACCTTGTTGCCGAAGCGAGCCAACGTGGAAGTGGGCCAGTGTATGTTGCTCGTCCACTTTCCTCAGAACCTCCTCACCCTCGCATCTCGAATTAAGGGGCGAGTTTTGTGTTTTCCTTTTTCCTACCCCAGTGTCCTTGGCCGAAGTTTCTTCGCCCCTTTCCGATCCTTAAAATGATCCGGCCCTCGGTTCGTGGGCGTCTAGCTAATAATACCCCAAACAACCAGTTAAACAAACTTCAAACACTCCGATCGGCGTTGATTCGAAAATGATAGCTTGGACGACGTATTGGAAAGTAAACACGATTTAACGATCAATTGGGAGCGTCGCGATTAAATCGAACTAATTCATCAGTCAATTTAACTTTACTAATAATAGCGGACCATATTTACGTTCCAATACAAGAGAAAACATTGCAAATCGTACAGGTGTTTATTATTCATTTACTTCGGTTATGATTTGAAAAGACCGTCCACTTGTAATAGTAATTGTCAAGAATATTTGCGAACGTTTCCCCCTAAGATTTAATTTCCCTAATTTGTAATTTCCATTATTTTTATTTTTTCTCAGTAACTAATTAAAAGTTAAATTAATCGATACAGCTTAACAGTGTGTTATATGAGCATTCCATCAAGTATAGAACGATTTTCATGTCACCATAAATACTCAAGTTATACAATCATGGTTAGAAAAACGCTGCAAATGATTGTACAGCGGTTTATTATTCCTTCGCTTCAATAGGTTATTCATTTGTGCTAGTCATTATTCCGAACATTTGTGAAGGTCCCACCGAAAAACAAATGGTAACTATAGGGGAAAACTCCGTAGCAACTATTGTAGTTATAATCATTTTTATTTTTCGTAATTTCCAAATTAAAATCTGAAATTTTCGCCTTACGGTATAGTTGAATTGAGTGTTTGACTAGCATTCCAACGAGTATATAGAACGATTTTTACAGCTCCAAGAACTCTCGAATTAAACCCTCATGCCAAATTTCTTGAAATCTTCCAAATTCGACACAAAAGCTGCGATAACTCGAGAACCAATAAAGCTATCAACTCCACGATGGTCTCATTCGATTCAGCGTCCAAAAATCTATAGAAATTGATACCAAACACACTTTTTTCTGAAAAACCTTGGAAAATACGAATTTTCTCCCCCTCAAAACCCCCCAAAAATACCCTTAAAATTGAGCTAGCAAGTTGGTTCAAGAATTGGGCCGTCGTAAGACCGAAATTGATTTCTTGTGAAAATTTCAAGAATTTCGCTACTATAGTTTGACCGGAAAAGTGATGACAGTGTACGACGGACAGATAGAATTTATTTTATTGGATATTCGGATTCTGCATGCCTTGAAATGTAAAACATCAAATTTGGGGGGGGGGGGAATAAAAAAATTTTCTTGGGCGATTACAATGGTTGATTATTGAATAATAAACCAAATATCAAGCAATTCAAGAAAATATTCGCGTAGTGCACGAGGAAAATTAGATGCAAATGGATTTTCGATCTTTCTATAGACATTAAAAGTTTTTTCTATATCGCTTTTTACTGGCCGTTGAAATTAAATATTTGCCTGTCCGAAGTAATGAAATATTTGTTAATACGTGAAGAAGAAGCCTTATTTTTGTTGTTTGTGCCAATACACGATGCTCCTGTTACAGGGCTCTAATGTCAAAATGACATGCCAGAACGTTTTCTCCCGGCAGACTTCTCGATTTTATATTTGAAAATGAAGCGCAATTCACTGTGCTTAATCAGTCTAACTTGATGCAAATCGTCGCATTGAGTACATTTGAAACGTATTTATCGCGTTTTTATTTATTCGATTGTATAAGATTCCTTTTAAAAAGTTAAAATATAGCAGGAATATCGGACAATATTGATTCGAATCCGAAAGTCGTCGGCTAATGTTGGCGCTGTTCTGTGCTAATAGAGCTACATTTTCTTTCTGAGGAATATTTTCGTCCAAGCAAATTAACATCTTTTTGAAGGATGAAATGACGAATGCTTGAACAGGCGCCGGTGATTTCTTCTACAACAAAAATAAGAGAGAAGCTTGAGAGGCGGGGAAGTGAGGCGGAAAAAGTAAAAGCCGCAATCTCAATCGGAAAACGAACAGACCAAGGAAGTGGTACAAAAAAGGGCACAAAGTACGAGTACAAATCAGCGGAGGGAGAAGAGTTCGGTTCGAGAGGGCGAGGCGGGAAATGATGAGTGGGAAGCGGTGGGAAGAAGAACGCTTTGAAAAATGGAAAAGATTCGGAGGGTGGCCAAAAGAAAAGAAGGCCAAAGTGATAAGCGACGAATGGTTCGGTCTGGCTCGGTCAACAACAAAAAATAAACAAGACAGAGAAAGGGTGGAATATATTCTCGTTATAGGCGGCGTAGTCTGTATAAAGGGACTGTAACCAATATGAGTAAATTATTGTTGTCATCGTATCACAAAATCAAACGGCATTATGTCATTTGAACTTTTTAAGGGCGCTTGCAACAACAAAGCGCCGTCACTGGCTATCACAGCAGGTCCAAGAATTGTTTACATGCATTAGAGATGGACTCACTTTTTGGAGGTTTTCTAAAAATTTGCATAGTATTTTTTGCACACCGTAGACTGATTTTCGTGTTTCATACCAAAAAATGGCCGTTATAGATGTCGCAAGTACCGTAGATTGTCAAAAGGAATTTTCGAAATTTTCATCAATGTCATAAATTTCATTTTTCACTCCATGAAAAGTTTTCACTTCATTGAAAAATTTTCATTTTTCAACCTATGAAATTTTTGATTTTTTTGAAAAATAAAAACGCAACACTTAAGTACAACTGAACGTAGTAGAAATGCCCAGTAGAACGGGAAGGTAAAGGTGAAGAAAGGTTGACGGGTTGAAGGTGGTCGAGGATACTGCCATCTATTGAGAGAGTGTAAAGCCAAGAACGCTGATTGGCCCAGAGTACAGTGGCTTGATAGAGACAGTGCGGCCGCACGGTATCCTCTTTTTGATTGGTCGAACGTCCGAGCGCCATGTTTAACCCAATTGGCTGATATAGCATTGACTTACATAGGTTCGTCTCATAATAATGCTTATAAAATCGTAATTTATATTCTCAAATACCTAATAAAAAACTTTTCTATTGCTCAATAGTATTTTGAACTAAAATAAAATACGAAAATAATTTATTTTGTGTCGTAGAAGGTGTAAAAATAACGGGAGTGTGCCTAGCTCAACTACTTTCATAAAAAATTATTTTCTTAACAAATATTCATGTTCTTGAAAAAAAAAAAAAAAAATTGAAGCTAGGCACACTTTTGTTATTTATTAATTTACACCTTCTACGACACAAAATAAATTATTAGCTCAACTACTTTCATAAAAAATTATTTTCTTAACAAATATTCATGTTCTTGAAAAAAAAAAAAATTGAAGCTAGGCACACTCTCGTTATTTATTAATTTACACCTTCTACGACACAAAATAAATTATTTTTGTATTTTATTTTTGTTCAAAATACTATTGAGCAATTGAAAAGTTTTTGAGTAAGTATTTGAAAATATAAATTACGATTTTATAAGCATTATTATGAGACGAACCTATGTAAGTCAATGCTAAATCAGCCGAGTTAAGGATAAACATGGCGCTCGGACGTTCGACCAATCAAAAAGAGGACACCGCTTGTCCGCACTGTCTTTATCAAGCCACTGGTGGTCGAGGATACTGCCATCTATCGAGAGTGTAAAGCCAAGAACGCTGACTGGCCCAGAGCACTGTATCTTCCCAGTGACACATCTTCTAGAGGGCAACCGAAAATTTCAATTTTCATTTTCGAAATTGGCCTTTTCTCACATTCTCACATTGAAAACGCATCGATTCAAGGGACAGGTGGAAAACAATAAAAATGCGATGACTCGTTGACAGTTGACGAAAGGAAATTCAAGTTTCTCGCGCAATTTCCGTCGGCAAACTTCACGCTCGTGTTCGGCGGCTCGAAAAACATTAGGCGCGATGAAAGAAAAACCGTATCAAAACTTTCCGATGAGAATTCTAATGCGCCTTACGTTCGAAATAAGAGTGAACTTTCAAGTTTGAGAAGTTCAGTACGAGACAGTTTTGAACGATTGGGCACTTTCGTCAAGCCGATAAAATACGGTTTTCACTTTTCAGAGATATAACCGGGGGAAAATAATAGTGAGCAATGATGATGGTGTATTTTTTGTTAAACTTCAGATTCGTGCCAGAAACAGAAAAACTAAATCAAAACGTTTCTATGCGAACAGAAAATCGCAGATTAGCAGCAGCTCATCGTAAATTCACTTCCATTATTAATCGTCTGCGAAGAATGTCGGTCATTACCGGGCTGAATTAGGCTTTATTGATTGAAATCTGAATGTTTCCAAGAGGTTTCGACAGTTGCACGCGATCCACATTAGTCGATTGAAATGAGGTATTCGCCGACAAATACAGATTCAGAAAGTTTTACGGTCTCGCACAATCCGACTGAACAATCGGAAATCAATCTGGACTAAACAGGATTTATTTAGTTTGAAGGTTTTTCTATTTCGATTTTTACGGACCGTAATTGAGCCAATATTTTTGAACGGCCAAGGATTTGAAACTTAATTATTGCAAATGGATGACGCCTGATTTTGGCCGTTTGGCTCACACACTGTATTCTCTTATATTTTGCGTTTCTCTATTTTCGGGTAAACTATCTTGGGGAAAATTGCCAATTTTTGATCGACCGTTAAAACAGCGTTTTCAGATTATTTTTTCTCCTCATTGACGGGTAATTTCGTTCTCTTCAATTTATTAATATGGTGCATTCTTTGGAAGGTTCTGAGTTATAAGCAAAAAACTGGAACATGTCCGAAATGTCCAGCCTCCACACGGACGCAAACTTGAATTTGACATCACTAAACACGCGTAAAAAAAATTTTTCGGAGCTCAGACGATTTGTCGCCAAATTGTTTTCCATTATTTTTTTCAACCTAACAATGTACGGGGTAGTTCTTTTGAATTAACAGTCAGTTCGTGATGACCAAGCTCATCTCATCTAGCGTCAGAGCAAATAGTAATTTGAAGTCTAGATAAATGGTTTACAGGTCAAATACCTGAGCGAGCGGGCGTTTTTGTTAATATATTTTGGATCCCCTTACAAATGTAAGATCGGTTGAATTACGCACAGTGAAAATCCAGTCTGGTCACGTCGGGATTTCGTATTTCGTTCCCTTCATGCACCTTTATAATCTCTGTTGAGCGTGTGGCGCTAATTCCTCTTTGCAGTACGGCGAATCGTGATCACTTTACCGCGGGGCACAATGGCGCGATTCAATGCTGCAAACGCGGAACTGAAGAAACCGCGAATAAATAATGCTTTGGCAATTAATTTTAGGCCGTTGAAATCGCCAAAGAAAACCAGTGCAGAGATTACACAGTACTTCCATGTTGGTGTCGGTAACAGGAATAAGCAATTAAAAAGTAACATTCCGAATGGCTAGATAATTAGGCGAACATGAAGCAATTTATGTTTTTTCCGCCTGCGTTTGAGATTTCAATTATTCCGTTACTAACGTCGCAATAAAATGTTCGAAAATTGAATGTGTTCCAACTACAGGAAGAATAATGCCGGCTCAAATAGGTTTAAATGCGATTTTGAAAAATAGCGAAACATTCGAATTTTTAGATTGGTAATAAATGGTCACAATAGATAAATTGCGGAATACCGTGCAGAGTTAAAACTTACAAGTGTGGCAGCTGGAGTGGGAAATCAGGTGTGTAGCAAAAATATCCAAGGAAAATAATCGTTCCAACTGTCAAAAATCAAGAAGCCCCTACTAAGGGTCAAATCAAACGTCATCTGATAGCTACAATTTTTTCGAAAAATTTTTTCAGCTGACATTCATCGCTATCATTGTTTTAATTAGTAATTCAATTACACTTTCATTTTCATATCTGCTACGTAATTTATACGTAGCTATTAATACATAATATGCATTCAACATATGTTGAACGGGAATATTCGCAAGTTTTCGGCTTTAAAAGTTAGGTGAGGGGAAGGTGTGTCTCTTGCGGAAATGGCTATTGAAGTAGAGGCAATTAGGAATAATTAATCACCGTACAGTAATTTGTTGCGTATATTTCGAAATAGCCGACCACGGGAAAATTTGTCCAGCTTGTGTTGGCTTTACCTGCAATTAGCGGGCTCAACGATATCATCTATATTAGAACTAGGGGCTGAGCGCCCCTGGCGGCTTCGCCGCCCAACCCCCTCAGAGGGGGGCTTGGCCCCCCTCAGCTATCGCGCGCGGTCGGCCCGTCGGAGGGGCTCCGCCCCTGCTCTCGGGCCTTACATATTGTTCGGGTGGGGTGTTGTCCTTGTCACTACTATACTATAGTACATAGTATAATAGTATAATTATACTATATAGGTGTAGGTATAGGTATGGGTTTAGTAGTTAATTATTTGTGTATGGAGAGTGGGGATCTATAGGTATTTTTATAGTAGGTAGTACTTAGTAGTAGTTGCTATAATTTGGTTTGTAGTTGGTGGGGATTGTATTGTACTTAGTATCATAAAGTATTGGGTTTTTCAACAGGAGCAAAGTTGTAGCAGAATTAGATGTAACAACTGTAAGTTTTCCAAGATTCGTAACTTGCACAGTGGATAACTCAAACAAAAAGTCGTCAATTCAGATGTTTGAATATACCAAAAGATAGGTAATTTAACTGTCCACATTTTCCCAATGTAATGTACATATCCATTTTTCAACCGTTTTTCCGTTATTCGACAATATTAGTAGACCATACACGAAAACATGACATTTTTCAACTTCAACCGTTCTTTTCATCTATTTACTGCGAAAGAAACAAAGAATGAACCATATATTATTGATATACACATCATCAACTATCATTATGCTGAATTTGAGCGAAATCTATTGCAAAAAATTTTTCGCGAAAAATCCAAGGGGTCCCCCTGCGATTTTTTTCAACCGAACAGTTAACGATTTTTTACTCCTCTCTCAATACAGATAAAAATCTGAAATTTTCAGGAAAGTTGTGTCTTACCAAGATGTATTTTTGTGATTTTTTTTATTTCTTGGAAAAATCTGCAAGTGGTCCAAAAAAATCGGTTTTTGAAAGCTCAAAAATTGACCTTTAACCGTGCTTTTCGGGGTCAAAATAAATGCGAATCAATTGTTTTATTATGCAGGAGTCTTCATTTGAACGCCTTACACACGTACATAGCAAAAAATTTGGTGAAAAAAATTTAAACAGAGCCAGAGAAATTATTTTCCGTAAATCGAGTTTTTCGCCGGCCGGAATTCCGAGCTCCGCTAATAGTGAAAAATTAAATTTTCGTTTTAAAGCGATTTTGAAAGCTATTCTTATAGGAAATTTAACGCTGAATCCGAATATGACGTCAAAACGGCGGAAATTTCACGACAACTATCAGTTTTTTTTTAAATACTACGCCACTCCTACGTTTTTCAACTTTGAAAATCCGTTGCAAATACTTACAGTTCTGTTCAAATTTGATTAATTACTGATTCTTACAGGAAATTAGACGTGGAATTCGAATTTAAAGTGAAAACAATCAAATTCGAACAATTAATAAATATTTTTTGAATTTTTTTCGATTGTCATACTTTTGTAGTTTCAACTTAGGAATTTTTTTTCGTCACGTTCCCGAAATGGCAATGATTAGGTCCTGTGGAAGAAAATGTAGGAAATTTAACGTAGAATCGATTATAAATAAGAAAATGGCTAGCGTATAATATCTGGAGATATATTCCACTTTATGTCAAAAAAACGTGTTTTGACTTTTCTTCAAACGTTATTATAGCTCCGCTATAAACGCTTAAATATTATTAAAAAAAAAAAAAAACACCATGGATGGACTGGAGTCATGCTAAATCGAGTAAGTGACGCTTAGTTTTCATTAGCGATTTTCTCCTCGGAAACTCACAATTTTCATGAAAAATTGGTCATTCCGTCTTCAGCTGATACCAAATAACAGAATTCAGGCCATTAGGAACGAAAATAAATAAAAGGCGTCTTCCCCATTGTGGACACCGATATACAGACACAGACTGTGTGAAAGACTGTGGAGCCGAGACTGCTCGAGCGACGAGTTCATTTGAAGAAAGCTCGTTCTTTCGCTGCGAACTAGCGGATAAAAGTTTAACGACGAGCGTCCATCTTATGCTTTCATCCCGCAGACGGACGAAGGCAACTGGGATACATACTATACAACAGCCATGTGTTCAAGTTATACCTTGCAAACGTAACTTCGTTGCCGACGAGGGCGTTGTTTGTTAAATGCAGGCTTTAAAACCGTTGCCTCGTGGGAATGCCGAAAATGGATGAACGGGCGCGGATGTTGATAGATTGATAAAATATCTTGGTCGAAAAATTCCGGATTTTTTATTTAAAAAAAATTTTCGGTTTTTTTTTCTCTTTTTTTGTCGGCCGGTTGTAAAAGTGAAGGACCCCTGGGAACAAATACTATTCTGGCGTCTACATCGAAGCAATGCCTTTCGTTATAAATACAACAAGCGTTCGAACAAGATCAATAGCAGTCAATTGTAATTCCAAACTAACGAATATGAAAGGAAACCTGAGTTCAGCATGAAGAACGAATGTTGATTTTTACGTGGTAAATATTTATTTCGACGAACCTTCTCCGAGTCTAACCAATCTCCGCTTCTCTTTATTTTGTTTCCGTTATTGGGTTGAAGGGGAGAGTAACCTGGCGGCTGTTTCCCCATTTATTATGACATCAACGCGTGTCTAAATTATTTTTTAGGCTGAAAGGAGAAAATATTTAACTATGGAATACAGATTCTAGATAGATAATACATACATAGATAGATAATAACCGTCGAATAGTAGATTCTACATTTCATTGTGATCACTGTAGCGGAAAATAGATTCCTCCATCTGCAGGTAAATAAGGCTGAGGAATTTCAATGTAACATTGGAACTCAAAGCGCTTATAATTGTGGGTCATAATTATTGTAGTAAACCACCTATAGTAAATTAATCGTACATTTTTGTATGATTGATTTTTGGTTCACTATTCAATAATAAACTATTGTAATCGCTCACAAAAAAACCTAACCCCCTCAATTTTGATGGGATGATTTGATGTTCAGCAAAAATCAATCTTGGCCCGACAACAGCTTAATTCTTTAGCCAAATCGCTACCTCAATTGTAACTGTTTATTATTCAGTAATAAACCATTGTAATCGCCCAAGAAAAAAATCTAACCCCCTCAAAATTTGATGTTACACGTTTCAAGGTATGTAGAATCCGACTATCCAATAAAAACGCTGCAAATGATTGTACAGTGGTTTATTATTATTTCGCTTCAATAATGATTTAAGAAGACTATCCATTTGTCATTTTAAATATTCCGAACAATTGTGAACGTTACCACCGAAAAACAGATGGAGAGTGTTTGACGACCATTCCAATGAGTATAGAACGATTTTTATAGCTCCAAGAACTCTCGAGTTATACCCTCATGTCAAATTTCTGAAAATCTCCAAATTCGGCACAAAAGCTGCGATAACTCGAGAACCAATAAAGCTATCGACCCGGCGATGGTCTCATTCGATTCAGCGTCCAAAAATCTATATAATTTGATACCACGTACACATTTTTCTGAAAAACCTTGTAAAATATGAATTTTCTACCCCTCAAAACCCCCCAAAAATACCCTTAAAATTGAGCTAGCAAGTTGGTTCAAGAATTGGGCCATAGTAGGACCGAGATTGATTTTTGGTGAAAATTTCAAGAATTTAGCTATTATAGTTTGGCCGGAAAACTGCTAACGGCGTACGGCGTACGGACAGAATTTTTTTTTTATTGGATATTCGGATTCTACATGCCTTGAAACGTAAAACATCAAATTTTGAGGGGGGGTTAGAAAAAAAATTTTTCTTGGGCGATTACAATGGTTTATTATTGAATAATAAACCAAAATCTTAAAAGTGAAAAAACAGGGGGAAATCTTGGGTTAGGAAACAATTTATAGAACACTGCCGGTTACAAATTCGTTGTAAAATATGTGTTTAAAGTTACTAAGTTAGTCCCTACCCGATTTTCAACGAACTTCCCCAAATAAATCCGTCGTTTAGTTACCACTTTCATTGTACTATGGTACTGTCCAATTTCGAATACAATCCAGTGTGGCTACCGCAAGCTAGAAGCCAAGGTAATAATACTTTTTTATCGTGTGGCCTCAGCATCATCCTCTTTCTCATCAACCTATATTATTTTCGTAGCAAGGGACACCGTGACTGTTGATGAGTTGGAACCCTGCCTCGCCGCCGGTTGAGGCTCAAGTCGGAGGAAAATTAGCTCTTATAATTTTTTAACGAGCTGAAAACTTTCTTTGGAAATTCGCTGACAAAAAAAAAAGGCTGTTCTGATCTCCTCAAGTGTTGAAAGTAATAACGGGGCGGGTCGTGAAGCTGATGATGCTCGTACTATCGTTACTGAGGTTGGAGAGATGAGAGCTGCGGTAAGAGGATGGTAGGTTATTCTGATTTAGAGGAAGCGTTTCATTTCGCCTTAATGATAAACTTCATTATTCGTCGTCTCGCTCAATATCCGACCTTTCCGCAGAAGGGGCCGCATCCTCAGACCCGACCTTTATGAACGCAAATTAATATCTAGGGCTACTGTGCAGCTTCTCCTACTTATCAGTGGAGTAATAAATTAGGATGATTCGATCGCTACAGTAATTATTCATCGCACGCTATGATTAAAATGAGGAAACAATATACTGAATTGAATTTGTTCGTCTTTAAATTGGATCACTCGAATAATAAAGTTGAACTTAATTTACTAACGATGAACGATTTTCGACATTTTCCGGACAGGCAATGAGAGTTTTTTGTGGTCCATGGAACTGCGAAATTTGACCGTCCAATACTTTACCTAACGACTGCTTTCTTCTTCGTATATCAAACAATAGGAACGCAAAATATTTTTATTTATTTAGTTACATGTACGGGACAAGCCCAATTACAAACTATATAATATATGGTGCGACACCGCTTTTAAATAAATACATTGCTGACAAGTAATCAACACACAAAAAATAATTTCTCACTAAAAAACATCATTTTTATTATTATTCAATTTTTTTTAATTTATTATAAAAACAACTTTTAGTGATACCATTTTTTGGTAGTTAAGTATTAAGTACGTGTCCATTAATTTAAGAAATGAAGCATATCGATGGGAAGTTGATCGATTCGTGAGCGAGTTCATAAATTTATACTTCCTCGCGGCGTTCTTTTCTCACTTCCTTCGGCGTTTCATATTGGAACCCGCCAGCTGATGGTTTTCTCTTTTTTATTTCAGAGGCGCGAGCCGAAATATTGGGACCTTCGGAGAAGTTCGTCAAACTCGGATCTTCCGTGGAGCTTCTTTGCGAAATCCACGACAGCCCTGAGGTTCCCGAGTTTGTCTTCTGGTACCACAACGATCGTATGGTTAATTACGACAAGAATCGCGGTCTCAACATAACTTTCGACCTGGCGAATAAAAAGAGTTCACTCAAGATTGTCAAGGCCACAAGGGACCATTCGGGCAACTATTCGTGCGTTGCCAGTAACGCTTATCCTGCCAGCGCTTTTGTCCACATCCTCAATGGTAATTTTCTCATGATTGTACGCTATCAAATGGTTTTGAATTATCTTGGAAATCCGGCTCTTGTTAACTATAGAAATTCCAGAGGTGAGAAAATAATTGATTGAACTGTACGAACAATAACATTAATTGGAGGCGAACAAAGGAATTTAACGCAACGAGCACACGCAAAGGTAATACAGCAAGAGAGAATGGCGGACTGGGCGAAAACAGAAAGAGAAAACAATATTCACGGCTCTCGAAGCAATCGAACAGTTTTCATTTGTGCAATTTTTTCCATTGAATCTCCAACAGCTTCGTTGATACTTTCACAATGATCAGCTAATTCAATACTTGCATATACTACGTAAACATGGAAGTAAATATGTAATATTTCCACCTTGGAAATATATCTAATCGAATGATACACTCACAATATTGCGCGACTCCAAGTGCAGAGACTGACTAAGTGACTAATAGAAAGGTCCTGGTTATAAATACCCCGCAGTGTTGCCACTGCAGGTTGGTAAAACAAGGAAAAATGAAATACCTCAAAATAGAACTTCTAAAATTCATGAATTCTTGACGATAATTCCCTTTTTGTTAATTCCACCGACGGTATCAAATTTTGAGGGGGGGTTAGAAATTTTTTTTTCTTGGGCGATTACAATGGTTTATTATTGAATAATAAACCAAAATTACCGAATGCCTAACAATGATCTCTTTGTTTTTCCCTTCTATTATGTCGAACATGGTGATTTTAGTAAATTGATATAATCGATGATTGAATCGGTAATAAAAGTTGTTTTTCTTCGGCCAACCAACTTGTGTCTATTAAATACTTACATAAATAAATTCTGAAGACTTTAATTGTTTCTTTTTCAGATGAAAATCCAGCCGCTATGCAAACCGGGTGCAGCGAAAGAAAACGATCACGATTGGCTACATTTATTACTCAAATAATTTTCCTCGTTGTATCAAATCTGTAAACGCCCCTAAAAAACCTTTTGTCGTTCGGTGTTTGTAAGTCGATGAAATTGGCCGATAACTTGGAACTGTTTTAATGATATCTGTCTTGCTCACTAATGTACATTTCTACAAACATTGGTGTAATATTGGTGTACCTCTGTGATATTTAATTTTATCGTTCTGGCCCACGGATCATGTTATGAATCCGAGCTGAGCTGATATCGCTACGCTTCAGTTTGTTTAATTTTACACCCACCGCACGTGAATACCGACGATTTATTCGATCCGCTTCGGTTGGTACGCTTTCATCTCTATTGGTTTTTAACTTCCAACTAGCCTGAACCGTTTAATGATAAATTCTCTGTACGATTTCGATAAGCCGCCCTTCGTCATCATTTTACCTGCGCCTACAGTCGACCGCAATTTATTCTGCAGCCAATCGAGCCCGGCCAATGAAGTGCGTCGATCGTTTGAATGAGTCTTTGGGTAAAAATTGATATCCCGCTGTTCCATGTCTCTCCAGGCGGTATTTAGAGTTTTCTGGTACGGGAAAGCGTAATTAGCTATGTCTCAAAAGGTTCCTGTGTATCAATGGTGTTTTCCCCTGGAGAATTTTGGATGTATTCTCTTAACAATTCACGAAGTAGGTGTTTCCTACCGATTGTTATACGTTACTTGCGTGTTATCACTCTTTGTAGACTTTTTGATGTCATTTTTGCCCCAGTTTCGTAAAAAAAAAAGGCTGACCATGTAACGACCGGAATGATTATTTTCAACTCGCTTCTCTTCGACCAATCAAATTGGAATCATGTACCGGAGAAATCTTATAAACTGGTTCGAAAAACTAACGATGTAATTTACTCGAGGAGAATTTATTTGGCGCTGTAAAGAGAGAGACATTAATTAATAGTCCAATTCGTCTCATCCGTTTCAATTTAAAATGTACGTGCGCTGTATTTATTCGTGTACTTTTTTCGTACGACGAATTGACGACTGTGTGAAAGTGATAATTATCAATTATAATTTTCCTATTCTTTCCTGACTGCGAGAGCATTATCTGGCTCGTATGTTGTCTTTTATGGCGAGTTTCATCTTGTCAACTGTATTCGTTTGAGCCGTTCTAGTGAGAAAAAAAATTACGATACTGAAAATCGCAGTTACTTTTATTTTTTATGTAATATACTTCCAAAAATAATATCCTTTTTTGTAACAAATGAACGATTTGGTGAATCGTGCGTGCTAAAATGGTATCGATGGCTACAGGACATGTGTTATAAAAATTTGGCTGGTTTTCAGGAGAGAGGAAAACGTTTTAAAAATAATGTGGATATTAGTGTTATGAAGAGTGCAGAAGTGGGGGGCAACCTGTGATATCATGCAACATGTTTTGGAATCTAGATAGGGGCTCAATCCAGGAAAACACCTTGATAACACTAGTTGCCGACAAGAATGGTATAAGACATGTTGTTTAAGCGGGAATAACTCATTCCCAGCGCTACCATCAAAAAAAAAACAGGCCATCACGAGATTCGGCTTGAAATTCTGAATAAAAATCATCCAAAACCTCAAAATCCATTTTTTTTTCAAATCACATGTTGTCCTGTAGCTATCGATATCTGCTGAGATTAATCTCTTGCTGGTTAGATCGCCGGTTTGATCAAACGAGCGGGAGGTTTTTTCTAACATTCGTTACCCAACTGTATAGTATAACACTTAGAACTGTACTCCTGCATTGTACCATCGAATTTTTTCAGCAGGCGACGTGACAACGACTACCCTGGTGGATTATATTGTTCTGTCAAATTTGTTTCGTTCGGCCCTCTTTTCCGGAATTTTATTCTCAATTGTTTTCCGATTTTAGGAATTCACCTACTTGAAATTTTCGCAAGTCGATTGGGAAATTTCGTTAGCTCATTATTGATTAGAAGAGCCGTTAATTTGTTGGTATCAAATAAAAAATACCGATTGTTCTGGCTATTTAAAATATCCCTATTTTAGATATTTGCATGGAAAACCAAAGGTGAAATCGTGAAACCACGTGATTTCGAAATCTATCGATTTCAACTCGGTGTGCGCAAAATTTGAACACGTGGGAAAATCACGGACCTATAATTATAGTAAGGTACTGTTAGAATAAAATCCAATTAGCTGGAAAAAAAACTCTATGTTCTCCCCCACAATTAGCCGTTTAAATTTGTCGTAAGATGTTCAAGATTCGCGGAAATGTATTGTAAATAATATATTTTATATGTGATTAGTGGACTTTCATTTCAACCCATTCATCAACAAAAGTAACAAGCATGGTTTTACGCTAAGAACATTATTAAGTTTTCGATAAACAAACTGACATAATGATATATTCCACGCGAGATGATAAGGTACAAAAAATCTAATTTATTCCATGATTAAATTTGTTATCATCCAATTACCCGATATCATAAAGATCGATTTTCACTTGGTTGGTGAAAATAACAATTTTGGTACTGGATTTTATTTTTCTTGGTAAGCAAAATAATGATAACAAAATTTAAAAAATAAAAACGTGAGTCAGTATCATGAAATAATGATACTTCGTAAAACTTATGGTCGACGCTATCGCTTTATGGTACCTATGGCACTATGATAACACAAAAATCAGATTAGTTCATCCAGCATTATCTCAATCAGTCATTAGATATAATTTTAATTTCAAATAAATAATCGATGTGGTTGATATTACAACAGCATTGCATTTATAAAAAATTTCAAGTCTTAAGCACATATTATTTGACTCCAAGTAACATAGTAGGTATGTAAAGAAGGTAACATATTATTCGAGTCCAGATAACAGACTAGATAGGTATATCAACGTGATCAAAAAGTTTTTGCAATACGAAAACATAGCAAAATAAACAGAAAATAATAAACAGGCAATAATAAGCCGAAAGAATAAAATATTTATGGTACGTACCTACATAACTAAAAGTCGTACATGGATTTTGGTTTATTATTCATAATAAACTATTGTAGCTGCCCAAGAAAAAAAGTTTCTAATCCCCCTCAGCATTTGATGTTTTACGTTATAATGCTTGTAAAACCCGATTATCAAATTAAAAAAATTCTGTCCGTACGCCGTCAACACTTTTGCGACCGAACTATAATGACTATATTCTTGAAATTTTCACCAAAAATCAATCTTGGTCCCACAACAGCCCAATTCTTAAACCACAAGCTCAATTTTATGGGTATTTTTGAGGGGAGATAATTCGTATTTTCGAATGTTTTTCGGACAAAAGTGTGTTTGGAAAAAAATTCTACAGATTCTACAGATTCTACAGAACCGAATGAGACCATCGTAGAGTCGATAGCTTTGTTGGTTCTCTAGTTATTGCAACTTTCATGTAGAATTTTTGAGGTTTTCAGAAATTTGGCATGAGGGTAGAGAGTTCTTGAAGCTATAAAAATCGTTCTATACTCGTTGGAATGCTCGTCAAACACTCTCCAGCTGAAGCGTTAGGCGAAAAATTCAGCTTTCATTTTGAAAGGTAAGAAAAACTAATTGAATAAAATTACAATAGTTGCTACGGAGTTTTCCCTTATAGTTACCAATCTGCTGTTTGGTGGGAACAGTTGCAAAAGTTTGGAATAATCACTATCAGAAATGGTTATTCTTCTTACATCATTATTGAAGCAAAGGAACAATTAACCACTGTACAATCGTTTGCAGCGTTTTTCATTTTGATCACCATGGCTGATTCGATTTTGAAATTGTGACAGACTTCGCAGTTCACAAAAATATTTTTGGCGCGAAAATCACACTCAGGGTTCCACTTTCCAACCTCAATTCTCTTTATAGGAGGTTGGAACGGATTCGGTGCTTTCTTGAAATGACGTAGATTCGATCAATTTTAGGTAGCTAGTAAAAATTACATTTCAGATTTTTCCCTAAAACTCCATGGATTTTCGTAAAAGTACGTAGATCCGCAGATTACTTCAAAAATACATACTTAGAGCTACGTGAAAATCCGTAGGGTTGGTAATGCTGATTGAAGCTTATAGCTTGTACAGCTATAAGCTATTTCCTTTTTTTCATAGGTAGTGGACGCATAATTTTTTATTACTAATAAATTTTGAAATTTTTTTAAAAAGTCACTAGTGATTGTGGCTTTGCAATGGAAAAACGTACTGCTTGTTTTATTGTTTAAAAGCACAAATCCCGACATTTTCCATCGATTGGACAGCAATTTCAGGGTAAACAAGTGGAGACTCTGATCTTTCCGGAAACCGATTGAAATTTTTAGTTTCATATTATGATAATATCATAATTTTCATTACCGACTGATTGAAACTGAAAAAAGGATAATTATTAGGAACGCTTGAAAATATTTCATGTTCAACACAGCGTTTTGCTGTCGACAGAAAAACATAACCTGTAATCAGTTATCATCTGTCACTGATAATGTACTTCTTCGTCCGCGTCTGTTCTGATATCGCCCGAAAGCCTCTGCCCATTCTGCCTATACATAATTTAATTGAATGAAACGCTGTTATTTGTCGAGCAATTGTCTACAGGACGATGAGAGCGTTCAAGCTTCGCCTCAGCGCACTCAATAGTCTCAACACTTATAATTCGCCTTTGAGCCGCTAAAAACATTTTTAGATTTAAAGTTTGGTAAAATATCAGGTGGAAAATGATCATCGCCCGGTCTCTCCTTCTGGTAAGTATTTGCATTTCATAAGAACAATATCAAATATTCGACAGTAATGTGATTGAGGCGGGATTGATTTAGGCCTTTCCAATGCACATGTGTTGATAACTATCCTGAACATTCGTGAACGTGTGCACATAATTGCGGATTGGTACCTAAAAGAGGAAACGCCTTAGCAACTATGGTAATTGTTTTCCTCTTATTTATCTAATTAGAAGTTGAATTATTTTCCCATTTCAAATGTATATTATGTACCTAATTTATTTATTTTTTATTTATTATTTATTTATAATTATTTATTTTATTTATCATTTATTTATTCCTTATTTATTTATCCTTTATTCCCTATTTATCTAATTAGAAGTTGAATAATTATTTTCCCATTTCAAATGTCTATTATGTACCTAATTTATTTATTCCTTATTTATTTATCCTTTATTTATTATTCCTTATTTTTTATTTATTTTTTATTTATAATTTTTTTTTTATTATTTATTTATAATTATTTATTTTATTTATCCTTTATTTATTGATTTATCCTAATTTATTTATTTCTTATTTATTTGTCCTTTATTTATCCTTTATTCCTTATTTATTTAATTAGAAGTTGAATTATTTCCCCATTTCAAATTTCTATTATGTACCTTTTATTGTTTCTTCAGAAAAGTCTTGACGGCGGACTGACAGAAATTTTTGTATACAATATTATTTCAATTAAAAATAAATTACATACTAAAATGAATAAACTCCTCGTCAAAAGTTGATTTTTCACGTTTCAATGCATGTAGAATCCGAATATTCAATTAGAAACAATTCTGTCCGCCTGCCGTACGCTGTCGACACTTTTCTAAAGAAACTATTAGAGCTAAATTCCTGACATTTATCCAAAAATCAATCTTGGCCTGAAAACGGCTCAATTGTTTGGCCAAATCCCTACCTCAATTTTAAGGGTATTTTTTGGGGGGTTTTGAGGGGGAGAAAATTCCTCAACGTTTTTCAGAACAAGGTGTACTTATTTGGTATCAATTTCTATAGATTTTCAGATGCTGAATCGAATTAGGCCATTGCGGGGTCGATAGTTCAATTCTTACTCGAGTTATGGCAGCTTTTGTGTTGAATTCTTGAGATTTTCAGAAATTTTGCAACACGAGAATTTTCGGAGCGGTAAAAACCGCTCTATACTCGTTGGAATGCTTCTTTAACATCCTCTTTAGTTGTACAGTTAGACGAAGAATTTAGCTTTTAATTTGAAAATTAAGAAAAATAAACATGATTAAAATGACCCTAGTTGCACACAGTATTTTCCCTCCAATCAATCTCTTGTTTGATGGGAACGTTCACAAATGTTCGGAATAGAAATGTCGACAAAATCGACATTTTATGTCATGTTTTAAAGTAGTTGTGTATGTAAAGTATTATCCTATTTGAAAACTGAAAGTCTATTATTAAGTTTAAGTTTTATTTATGATTGCAGATCGAGAAACAGGCACTGCGAATAACAGCCAGTGCCATGATGAGTTCAAATGCTGCGCCACTTTCAAAGTGCTATGTTGATGGTCGATGGGTGGAAGCTTCTAGCGGTAAAACCTTCCCTGTGATAAATCCTTCCAACGGGCAGACGTTGGCTCAGGTGCCTGACATGAGCCCAACAGACATAGAACAGGCCATCACTGCTGCGTCTGAGTCATTCAAAACCTGGGGGAAAACGACTGCCAAAGTAATAATTTCACAATTCGTCATTTCAGACGCTTGGCTCATGTTTGAAGCAAGGGATACCATTTATGTAGTTATTGTTTACAGATATAAAATCAAAATGTTTATAGCACTATACTCTGAAACACTTTCTGAATAAGTGTCTGTGTGTCTGTCTGACACACTTCTGTGACGTATCTCAACATATCGCTGTGAAAAATTTATGAAATTTTCAAGAAATGTTCTCCCAGTGAATGTGCGAAGTTGGCAGTTTCCAGATTTAGGATAGCACATTGTACTTTCAAGATGTAACCGTTCAAAGTTTTTTTTTTTCTATTTTCATTTTTCACTGGCTATAAGAGTAATTTTTCTTTCAAAGTTTGTGGTCTTGAAATTTTCGTTATGACGAGCAGATGACTGTTGATTTTTTATCTATTAGCTCACACACTGTACTTCCACATTCTGAGGTTTGTTTTTGGTTTTTAATTTAATTGTCATTTATGTTTTCTCAGGAAAGAAGCATCCTGCTGCGGAAATGGCATGATCTTATCAACTCAAAAGTTGATCACTTGGCCAATCTAATCCACTTGGAAGCTGGAAAATCTGTGGCTGAAGCAAAAACTGAAGTTGCCTATGGCAATTCGTTTCTCGAATGGTTCTCAGAAGAAGCAAGAAGAGCCTATGTAAGCTGCATCGTGCTGCACTCTCACTCGTAAATGTTCCAATTTTCACAAGTTTAGACTCAGTTCGTCCATCTCAGCACAAAGGCCATCTTGAGCCGCTATGTAGTCACTCTAGTAAATCAGAAATAAAGTTCATGGAGGTGATATATTTGACGAGTGATGCGACGCCAAAAATATTCAAGCACAATACCTCGTTCAGGTGGAAAGAATGCCACACATGCAAGGGCCAGACCAGCTACATTAATGTAATTCTGCAATTATTGCGTTGTGAAAAGAGACTTTTTTACAGGATTCAATTCAAATTGCTCAGTTATTTCTGTAGAACTTTTATCTTTGGTTAAATTCGAGTCGATCTTATCTTTGCACTTTCCAACACCATCAATTCTGAACAAATTATTGTTATCATGCCCTTGTATCTGGTATTTGATTTGCTGGTGTTGATATTTGCTTGATATTACAGGGTGACGTGTTGTGCAGCCCGATCAAAACCAAACGGTTGATGCACATTCGGCAGCCTGCTGGAGTCGCTGCTGTAATTACTCCAGTAAGCGAATCCATTTTATTCGGAGATATATAGCAATAACCAATAATCACGTATGAGTTCAAGTACGTCTAGTCGGTTAACAGTTTAGCACGAACTACTGTGTCATAAAACTACTTAATATCCATGATTGAATGTTTAAACCATAAGTGTATGTAACAGCGTTTCAAAAAGATCCTCGCTGCTTTAAAGGTTCTGCCTATATCACTGAAAATGTTTTTTTCCTTTTTCAGTGGAATTTCCCATTGGCCATGATCACTCGGAAGGCTGGTGCTGCTCTGGCTGCTGGTTGCACCTGCGTAATAAAGCCTGCAGAAGACACTCCTCTTACTGCACTCTTGCTAGCCGAGTGTGCTCACGAAGCAGGTAAATATCTCCGATTTTACATGTATCGATTTGTCATCAGTATTAGTGATTTTCTAGTTCTACAGTATTGTGAATTATACAAATAATCTTAAGATTGAACGAATTCTCAACAGTTTTTACTGATACTCAAACATAATATTTTCTTAATATTGATTAGGCATAATAGCAATGCGGTTACGTTCCCTCTTTACTGTAACTTGAGCAGATACTCGGTCCAACTGTTCCAACCTATGCTCCGAGCATAGCTCGGCCAGCCAATAAAGAATCGGAGATTGAGTCAGCTGGTTTTTCTCCCACTCACAACCCCTGGACAATAAAAATTATTAAACACATACATACATTGATACGTCCACAATTGTTCGCGAGCTCCGAACTTATGGCTGAGAGGTGTGGTATATTAATTTATTAGTGTCGCAACTGCGGGCTTGGAAACTGCCTACCGATAGTGAGCACTGTTATCTTGTATCATTATAGTTACTTCTAATTCGTCTCCGTTAAATCTCGTGTTACAATTATATACCCCGGCTACTCTTCCTAATCCAGGATGTAATACGTCGAAAACCTTTGAAAATGCGAATCCCCCCTTGAAACCCCCGAATAATACCCTTAAAATTGAGGTAGCGGTTCGGCTAAGGAATTGAGCCATTTCAGACCAAGAATACTTTTGCTGAAAATATTAAGAATTTAGCTACTATAGTTTTCTCAGAAAAGTGCAGAGGGACAGATTTTTTATTTTTTTTTTTATTCGATATTCAGATTCTAACATGCCTTGAAACGTAAAACATTAAATTTTAAGGGTGTTAGTACCAAAATGAATACTTAACTCTGAATAGTGAAGGAGGGTATTCACCCCTATCCAAACTATGTCTACAGCTTACATACGGTGTGAGTTTGGTGACTGACAGCTACTGAATTAATTGTATAGAATTTAAGTATTTATCTCTTGTTAATAGGTATCCCGAAGGGAGTTATCAACGTGGTCACAAATGACCGCCATTCTGTTGGCCCTGTGGGTCAATTATTGTGTCAAAGTCCGCTGATTTCTGTTGTCACCTTTACTGGTATGTTATTCATTTTTTTCTAAATAATTACCATAAAAAATCACCATTTCTATTCAAATATTTTTGAAGTCGGTTTCTTTTCTTTTTTTCTAATTTCCTGCAGTACTCATGCTGATATTACATTTTCCTTGATTTCAATGTAATTTTTGCATTCAATAGGTCGGGGATTTTTTTTTTTTTTAATCGTGCAGAAATTTGTGCAAAAAATGATTTTTTGTTTTCCATGGATGTCCCCATTACTGGTGTTGCTTGGTGATGGCTATTAAAATATAAATCCTAATCAAAAGGCAAAAGCTGTCCAGTGCAGCTAAAAGAAACACTGATTTTGACACGACTCGAGTGCGTGTACCTAGCATAATAATAAATTATTATGGAAATATGCATCTTAATAATTTTTCCCATGAAGGAATCTGAACGTTCTTTTCTGATGCATTGGAACGGAATTTCAATGGTCTGTGCACAGGAGAAATCGAAGGTTTATTTTGGCTGGGGGGAACTGTTCGTGTGTTTAAAGGTAGGTTTTAACGTGTTTGAGTTTAGAGCACAGATCAAATCTCTGAATGCATTGCACTCCTGAAAAAAAATTGTTCATTGTGGCAAGCCATCAAATTTTTCCAGATAGCAGTAAGCACAGAATACTTCAAAAATGGAAAATTTGGAGTTTTTTAGTTACCGCTCCAAATCAGTCGATCGATGTTTTTAAAGAATATCGTCTCTCAAACATTCCCTCAAAAGTCCTTCCGCTCAAAAAGTTCTAAACCCTTCAATACTTAATGTCTTTCATTTATGCAAGTAATCTGTAATAATCGAATACAGGTTCAACGCATGTGGGAAAAATTCTGTACCGTCACTGTGCGGAGGGAGTGAAGAAACTATCTCTGGAGCTTGGTGGCAATGCACCCTTTATTGTTTTCCGTTCTGCCAACATCGACCACGCAGTAGCTGGAGCATTGGCGTCGAAATTCAGAAACTGTGGACAGGTACTGTGATAAATAATTACATAAACAAATTTTTCAATTCGATTTCAAATAATTTCAACCACCTGAATGAAGTTTCTAAGCTGCAAGTAAATCAAGTTCAAATGCCACTTCAGTTCAATTGAGCGCACTAGTCCACACCTTTCTTTTTCCTTTAGATTTCTTTAAGTTGTTCTGTGCTCGTTCAATCAAGTTATGATGTAAATAACATATATTTATTTCCAGACTTGCGTCAGTGCTAACCGATTCTTTATCGAGGCTCCTGTCTTTGACAGTTTTGTGTCATCTCTGACTAAAGCCATTCAGGATCAGTTGCATCTTGGCGAACTTCCAGAAGGGTCGAAGAAACAAGAGCTGGGACCTTTGATCAACTCAGCCCAACTGCAGAAAGTGAGTTGATTATACATGAACTCAGTGAAAAATGTTCATCATTTGAAACGCACCTAGTTATTGTTTTTCGCAGCTCTTTTTGTATTTCAAAATTTTGTCTATTTCAAAATTATTTGTCTATAAGAAAACTCTGAAAAGGAAAAAATAGAAGTGTCCCAACTTCACAGCAACTCAATCACCAAATACACATTTTAAGAACTACTTTACTACTCCTATTGGCCTGACCACTTCCTGATCGATTGGACTGTTTCCTCTAATAATATAAAATGAAATTATTTCTACGATTTCCCAAATGATTGCACGACATTCCTTTTCACCTCTCAATGAATTACTTCTGTCAATATGAGTGGTAAAATGGTCCTTAAAATGTGTAGTTGGATATTGAGTTGCTATGAAGTTGGGACATTTCTGGTAGACCGATCAGGGAACGTCTGCTATACACCGAGTTGCTATGATTGAACTAACCGCTTAACCGAAGATACTTTTGTTTTTTTCTCTTTACCGATGTTTGAATTTAATCGGGGAGATTGATATGACTTGCGCAGCAAATAGCTGTCTGCTAATCTATGATAACTCTTCTGAACTTTATTTATTAAATTATAACTCTTTAGGCACGGAGATCGTTTCGTTCATTACCTACCTAATTCAATCTAATTCTAAAATACCTAACTAATTCTAAAAACGTTGAATGAAGAGCCAAAGAATAAGTTGTCGAAATTTTCTCTCCTTTAACCTCACAGCAAGAGACGTGCAACAACAAAAACACAAATACCTGTTAATTTTATGGCACCCCTGGTAATTTTTCCCATCAATCTTTGTAACCTCTTTATCATTTAAATGAATTCGAGTGATCTCTATTTAACCCAGTTAGGTGACCGAAAGTTTCATTTTTGCTCAGGTCGAGAACATAGTGAACGATGCTATTTCCAAGGGAGCTAAAGTCATCTTGGGAGGTAAACGTGCTCCACATTTGGGAGATCTATTCTTCGAACCGACTGTGTTGACGAACATCAAGCCAAATATGCTGTGTTACAATGAGGAGGTGTTTGGTCCTGTCGTCACTTGCATTTCGTAAGTTCAGTTGATACAGTTAAAATGAGACCACTTCAATCTAGCTGCTGCTACAAACGAAAATCCATTTCCGTCATTTTTGCATCCTTTATTTCACTCAGGCCTCGATGGATTTAATTCTTCAACCATTGCTGTAGAAAATGGTAAATTTCTTACGTACAGTGTGCTAGGAGTTCCATACTACGCATGGGTTCAGAATTGGTTCCAGTAGTGTGACAATTATATCGCTCCATGTAACAACGAAGCACCGACAAGAGCATTATTTTACATTATTTCATCATAAAACTAATATTATTTTACAGAATCGTTGGGCTCAGATAATGCCATTTAGTGTATCCGTTTTGGTTTATTCAATAACAAACTGTTGTAACCGCTCGCAGAAGAAAACAAAACTGCAAATAATCGTACAGTAGTTTATTATTCCTCTGCCTCTATAAATTATGATAGAATGGGACCATCCATTTTAAAGTAACCATCCCAAACATGTTGTGAATCAATGTTTCTACTAAACAACGGATTTAGTACTATTAGAGAAAATTTGTTAGCAACTATTGTAATTTAAAATATTTTTATTTTTCTTAACTATGTAATTTGGAGACAACTTATTTACCTAATGATACAACTTGATGCAAATTCTACATTAATCTACATAACTCGAGAACCAATAAAGCTATCGACCCCGTAATGGTTTCATTCGATTCAGCGTCAAAAAATCTTTCGATATCGATACCAAATACACCTTTGTTTGGAAAGGTTTTGCTAATATGAATTTTCTCCTCCTAAAAACTCTCCAAGATACTCTTCAAATGGAGGTTGCAATCTGGTTAAAAAATTGAGCAATTGTTGAAAAACGATTGATTTGTGGTGAAAATGTCAAGCATTTAGCTTTTATAGTTTTGTCAGAAAAATGTTGACAGCGGACGGACAGAATTTTTTTTTACTTGGATAATCAGATTTTATATGCCTTGAACCTTAAAACGTCACATTTTGAAGGGGTTAGAGTTTTTTTTCTTGAGCAATTACTATGGTTTGTTATTAAATAATTAACTAAAAGTGTTATAAAACTTGGTTGTAGGAAACTCAAGTTGCAAATTAATTTGTATAAGTGACATCCAAGTTATAAATTATGTACCAGACTGAATCAGCAGTTGATTCTGCACATGATAACGAGGGCATATTATTTACCACTGGATACATCAAATAGCTAAGCGGCTGGTAGTTGACGAGTAATATAAATCTTGTTGAGAGGTGAGCCCATTGCACAGTAATGCCAACAACTTACAATTATCTCTTTGATTCCAGATTTTCATCTGAGGCTGAGGCAGTGCAAGTCGCAAATCAGAGCGACAGTGGTCTGGCTGGTTATTTCTACTCAAACGACTTATCCCAAATATTTCGGGTGGCAGAACGTCTCGAAGTTGGAATGATCGGTATCAACGAAGGAGCAATCTCTACTCCAGAAGCTGCGTTCGGTGGCGTTAAGCAGTCCGGTATTGGGCGCGAGGGCTCTTACCTTGGTCTTGATGAATTCATGGAGTGGAAGTATCTTTGCTTTGGAAATCTGTCTGATCAATAATGCTAGAAAATTGTCTGTTGTATCTGAATAATCTTAATTCCGTACAAAAACGCCCTTCTTTTGTAGCCAAACTTTGAAGAAGGGTTCATTGAGAGCTCCAGATCTCCTATGCTACGTAGTACAATAATAGTGTACAATAATTTTTTAGTCTTCTCAGTAATTCGAAGCTTTCTCGCCAGTCCTATTTTTTTAATCATTTAAAAAATTAAAATTTGTGCAATCTTACTGGACAGGATATATATTGGAAAGGATTAAGCTGAGGCGAAATTATTGTCAGTACGGAGCTGAAGCATAAGAAGATGCTTATTCAAAAAGTCGAATCAGATCAAAGCTAAAAAAAATACAATTCTATCAATTGCTGGATTACCAATGACTTTATCCAACTGTTATATTTCTGCTCCTGACGCCATAGAAGCTTTTATATGTTGCTCTCATTCTGATGTTTTTTTTGTTGAACATATTTGTGAAGATTGATTGCAGAAGAGCCATCAAAGCTGGCCCATAGAGCGAGATAGCCCCCCCCCCCCCCCATAGATTCGTCACAGGAAATATTCATATAATATTCTAATGTGAACCTGATTTTATTTTTCAAATTTGAGACGGTGTGCCATATTATTATATTTACCACATAGGGTACGATGTTGCTAACTAGCAGTAGTAACATTGAGTGTATCTTGTACGTTATGATGTTTAGACCACAAAAATTTCTTAAATGTACAATGGTGGAACGTTGAGGCTGATAAGTCTTCCATTACATTTCCAATTAAAATTGTTGGCTGTAATTGTATATTTTTGTTATAATTACTCGTTATAATTGTTTGTAGCGTAGGAAATATCCTTGTTATATTTGTTGTCAAAAAATATATATTCTAAACATGGAACCAATCTGAATGATTTTTATCCTTGAAAACTCTGGGATTTTTGGGTTATTACTGGTTGCAAAAAACACGCTGCAAATGATTGTGATAGTGATTATTCCGAACATCTGTGAACGTTACCACCGAAAAACAGATTGGTAACTATAGAGGAAAACTCAGTAGCAACTGTTGTAATTTCAATCATTTTTATTTTTTTTAATTTCCAAATTAAAAGGTACATTTTTCTTCCAACGGTACAGCTGAAGAGGGTGTTTGATGAGTATTCCAACGAGTATAGAACAATTTTTTCAACTCCAAGAACTCCTGCGTTATACCATCATGCCAAATTTCTGGAAATCGCGAAAATTCTACATGAAAGTTGCGATAACTCTAGAACCTTTTAAGTCGACTCCACGATGGTCTCATTCGATTCATCTCCTAAAAATCTATAGAAATTGATACCTAACACACCTTTGTCCGAATAACGTTGAAAAACATGCATTTTCTCCCCCTAGAAACCCTCCAAAAATATCCTCAAAATTGAGGGTGGTTCAAGCGTTGGGCCATTGTGACAAAGATTGATTTTTGGTGAAAATTTCAAGAATTCAGCTATTTAAGTCCAGTTTTTAAAGATTGATGCTGACGAAACGGCTTGGCCAGTGTAAGCAAATAAAAAACAGTTCAACACCGAATATAATAAATAAAGAGGAACCTGCACAATCGTCAGTAAGATGCGTAATTTTGGAGTTATAACCGCAAAACTGGGCCTAGGGTTGAAAATTTGCAGTTTTTAAAATCATCTCGGAACGTACAAGGAGATTTTTATGGATTCCTTCGTAGAGCAGTATTTAATCGTAGAGCAGTCCATCAACCACCCAGGCCTAATACTGTTCATAATCTATCAGTGAAACATAACTTGGCCACAGGCGAGCAGAATGTACTTCTTACACTTTATTAATAATGCGCTAGTACCAACAGTAATCAGAGATTCCCACCCTTTGCTGTATGTGCCATGGTTTCAGCATAACGTCAAACCTGATGGCAGATTGCACCACATTTCGAATCGATAGCTTGAGCATTTTAGTGAGGTTGGAAACTAATTCAGATTCTAAGCTTCCAAGCTCCAGCTTAAGCCTGCAGCTTAAGCTTCCAGCTTTTAGGGTGAATGATAGGTGATAAAAGTCGACGATGAAACAGTCGATAAAAAATATATTTCTTACATTATACTTCAAAAAATAAACGCCTTTTAATAAAGTAGACTCGATCAATTTTATTGTCTTAAGTGTCACCTTGATTGTAACACCAAAAGATATACGTCCGGCTATATCTCTAACAATTCGATCGACATATTGAGCAATCAATTATTGAATAGACGACAGAAATTGATAATACTAGAACGAATTCAATGATATTGACTTCAAAGAGGTGATGGCTAATAAAATTTTCAATATAGATGTAGATTGGAGTAAAACTTTGTAGAATATCATTGGAATAGGTAAACACATTGATTTTAATACTTGGGAACAAAATAGCCGAGCATTTTACTAACAAAATATTTGATTCGATAATCTTTTTGCCCATTCTCATTATTTGTCCAGACTAACAGAAGGCTGGAATGGACGGTTTGGGTTTTAGCTTCAGAACAAAAATTATATAGCACTACGCAACCTATATAAATTTTCGCCATTTCTTACATCACAATAAATCACACCAACACTATCCGCCAGACAAGGCACATCATGTAACAAGAAAATGGAAATCTATATAAAATAGAAAAGTCAAAATAACAATCAAACCGCAATTAATATAATGTCATAATAAACGCGAACCAAGATAATAAAATTCATGAATTATTAACGAACTCAGCAATACATAACGGGATATATATTCTCCAAGATGATAATCTTTGGATTGACAAGTATAGGAGGGGACATTTTGACATGGTTTAAGCAAATTTCAACGTAATGAGGAGCTGAAAAATGACAAATGATTGACATTTGTCAATCATTGATTGACAAATCAATGATGACAAACTTCACAGTATAGGGCACTTCCAGTCATATAGGTGAAAACAATATAACTAGAATATCGTTATTTTCCTTGTCATCGCATTTTTGGATGTCCAGGGGGTGTGAAGGTGAGAAAAACGAGGGGACTCATTCTCCGATTCTTTATTTGCAGGCCGAACACTTCCCCCATTTGAGCATCCTATGGCTCTATGTCGCCCTGAGGATGCCCGAATGGGCAAAAGCGCTCAGCCAGCGAATAAAAATTTTAAGAATGAGTCGCCTGTTTTTTCTCCCCCTCACAACCCCTAGAATATTGTTGGTCTCACTGTGACACAGGCTAAATGATTGTTCAAAAAAGGAAAGGAAAGCAAGTTCCCAAGAAGGTTGCCCTGGAGACGATTACCCATTTGGAACAACCATTTACCCGGTTCATTTCCCTAAAAAAAAAAAAAACAAATTATCTCAATTGAACTAGAAGATTCATTTTTCAACACTTTATACCAGGACATCAATGCTAGTTTGCTAATTATCAAATATCAGGAAACTATGGAGGCTAATCTGATTCAGTCCTTCGACAACAGAACTAAGAACTCTCTTTACCAACCAAGTTGGTCGTACAAAATTCCTACAACTAGGCTCAAGCATACATTAGAAAAAATATCATAGGCAATTTTTTTTAAATCCTTCGCACTTCAACAATTTAATTGTCTCATGCAAATTAACTCTACGGAAAAATTTTCCACCATAAAGACCACAGTGTCTTAAGAGTGTAGGTAACAAAAACAGAACGGTGTGATGCAACAAATGGTCCAGTCATTAACAATAGTATACAGATGCAAGTTGAAATAGCAGATACGTGAATTACAGTCATGGAAATTCAACGGCCCAAGTGACTCAACATTGACTTAGATTTTTTCTAACCAGAAGTCAGATCCACCGATAAAATTCGACAATTTTTTTTTAGGAACTATTTAAAATTTTAAGCAGCGTCAAATGAGAAACTAGGGTTCCTATTTTCGCTGCAATAGTAACATCGGAGGTAAGCTCTTAATTGTAAGGCCAATATTTTTAAGCGAGGTAACAATTTCGTTCAATAGATCTACTTAGCATTTATTGAGGCTGGTAGAATCACATGCCCGTAGGCCGAATCAACAAGAGATTTCTCATCATTCAAATCAACAATGGCACATAAACCTGAGTAAGACAATAAGAGATTGCTTCTCCAAAAACCATCTTCATTTCTCATAAGGCAATTAACAGAAATGTCTTTTATTCATTGAGACTTTCCCTCCATCATATCAACAGTGATAAACTAATAAAAACTCAATAGCGTAGTAAAAGCATTGAAATATCAAAAACAAACTATTCGCAATCAAATTATTTCTAATTTTCTAGATTTCAAAACGTTTCAAAAAACATTTTATGACAACTCTTTGATTGTCGACTATAAAGATAAAGTAAAATACAAATGGCAACCGTAAGGCAATAAGCAAGCAAACGTCTAGCAACAAAGCATTTTTCCTAAAATAGTTCCTACATGTTGCTTTTTGAATTAACGTTAAGAGTAATATAAAAATAGAAACGTTCTCTGTTGACGGAAATCTATCAATATTTGGATTTCTCGTATTCGAACAAATTGTGGACTTTGCCTTCGTTCTGAGCTGATCGAGTTCGTTTTTCGAACTTCAGCTCTCCTGAGTACATCATGGCCCTGCAAAAGTGCAAATTTGGTCACACAGAGCATAGAACAAAGAGAGATATAAAATGGCCGAAATTGGAATTTTTTGGCCTCAAATATTCAGCTTATGGATACACTCGCTAATGAGTTGAGTGTACAATTTAATAAGAAAAGAGAGAGTAAAACAAATTAACTAATAACGACTAATGAGTAGAGAGATATTTTAATTTTTTTTCTTTTTAATCAGTTTCAAATTTGAATATGTGATTTACAAACCGCAATGCAGTAAGGCTGCGAGCTCCGATGTCTTGGCAGCTGTGCCTTAGAACTGTCTCGACGTACGGCACGAAACCGAGGACAGGACCTTTGTCGACGATGCATCCATTCGCTCCTTGGACTTTAATTGCATCCAACTCACTGGAAAGAATCGATTACAAACACAAATACATTTGCTATGAAGAAACATTCGTGCAAAATGTTTGGCAATTCACCATTTGGTTTATTATTCAAACCTTTGATTTTTTTATTTTTTATTATTCAATAATAAACCATTGTAATTGCCCAAGAAAACTAATTGTCTAACCCCCTCAAAATTTGATGTTTTACGTTTCAAGGCATGTAGAATCCGAATATCCAATAAAAAAATTCTGTCCGTCCCTGTTCGCCATTAACACTTTTCTGACAAAACTATAAAAGCTGAATTCTTGACAATTTCACCAAAAATCAATCTTGGCCTGACAACGGCTCAATTCTTCATCCAAATCGCTACCTCAATTTTAAGGATATTTTTGAGGGGGAGAAAATTCGTATTTTCCAACGTTTTCCACAAAAAGGTGTTTTTGGTATCAATTTCTATAGATTTTTGGAAGCTAAATCGAATGAGACCATCTCGGGCAGCTCTATAGGTTCTCGAGTTATCGCAGCTTTTGTGTTGAACTTGGGAATTTTTCACAAATTTGGAACAAGGGTATAATTCGAGAGTTCTTGGAGCTATAAAAATTGTTCGATACTCGTAGGAATGCTCGTCAAACACCCTCTTCAGCTGCACCGTTAAGCGAAAAATGTAGCTTTCAATTTGATAGTTAAGGAAAATAAAAATGACTAAAATTACAAAAGTTGCTACGGGATTCCCCTATAGTTACCAATCTGTTGTTTGGTTGGAAAATTTACAAATGTTCGGAATAGTTACTATCAAAAATGGATAATCTTCTTAAATCATTATTGAAGCGAAGGAATAATAAACCAATGTACGATCATTTGCAGCGTTTTTACTACAAATTCGTATTCCTTGCACCGTATGAACGAATTGGTTAATAATATTTGGCAACTAACCTTTGAATGTAGCGATCCACGACTCCATGATCATCACTGTCTGTTAAGTCCATTGATTCATGGCTTCCCATTCCGCGGAACTTCTTTACACGAACGCCTTCCATTAGGAAATATTCACCCGGTGACTCATTTGTACGGGCCAGGAGCGAGCCCATCATGACTGTAACATAACCCCCAGTATAAATCTCAATAGATTGAATTTAAATGGTCTGGGAAGTGTGCATAATTTGGAAAATGGATTTTAAAAAACCAATCGCTCTCACAAGTGGAATTCTGCTTTTGTGATAATTATTTTATCAAATGCCTTACAGTTTTTCCCTTTGATAAACTAAAAAGCTGCTTAAAAACTAAACTGCTAAAAAAAAAAAAAAAAAAAAAAAAAAAAAAAAAAAAAACTGCTTAAAAGGTCAAAAACCTAGGTGTTAAGCTCGGTTTTTAAAAATACTAACCAGTCGATGCTCCAAGAGCTAAAGCTCTGATGATGTGCCCAACTGACCGAACGCCACCATCAGCTATGACCGGGATGTCGAATCTTCTTGCATATTCAGCCACTTTGTACACAGCAGTACCATAAGGACGTCCAACGGCCATCACTTCCTGATTGGTCAATGATGACCCATAAGCCATCCCAACACGCAAACCATCAGCACCTGCATCGATCAGATGCTTCGCCTGGGCAGCTGTTACCACTGGAAAATAAAATGAACGTTACTCGATTAATCAATCCCGAAAAGGAAAATGAAGGGAAAATTAATAGAGAAAGTTCAGCCAAAAAACTTAATCTCCACGGGGTGGAAGGGAGAGAAAAACCAGGCAAGTCATTCCCCGATTCTTTATTTGCTGGCTGAGCAATTACTTCTCTTTCTTGCAGTTTCTTGCTACACCCGTCGGACTGCAATTTTCCAATTCGATTGTTGTGAATTTCGATCTAGCACTGCATTTATCACAACAGGCTTTGTAGATAGTAAATGAATAAAAGGGACGCTCCCAAAAAAATGTAAGGCGATAAAGCACAACTAACCGTTTCCACCAATTACTTGTAGATTTGGGTAGCGCGCCTTTGCAAATCTTATCATCTCAATTTGGCGAGCAGAGTGCACAGAATCCTGGGAAGAAAATTGAAATTATTATTATGGATTACATTTCAAGCTGAACGTTTTTAGAGCGGTTCATCACAGCAGCACAAGAAAGAGCGATGAGGATTTTTATCATTAACTACTGCGGTTTTTATCAAACTTTTCGGTTTCAATTTATGGAGCTTTGAACCTAAAAAAATCCAGATTATCGAAGCAACTGATAGCTAACAATATTATAGAATTGCATTTCCAATCAAAATCATCAGTATAAAAGGGAGCATAAAAAGAGCACCGTCTTCATAAAAAGAGCAAGGGAATATATGAACTTAAGAATATGAAACTTGTATGTGAAAAGAACATGACACGTTAGTAATAGCCTGGTTCACTTTTTTCTTCGAAATCATGGAAGTAAAGCTTTTTCTAGCTTATTCATTACCACAACAATGACGTCAACACCAGCGGTGACCAACATGGCCAGCCTCTCTTCACTTTCAGGTAATGTAGAAATAGCAGCTCCAACTAAAAGCTGCTGATTCTTGTCTTTCGACGATTTGGGAAAACCTTTCGACATCTTGAGATCCGTCAAAGCAATGAGAGCCACTAGTTCGCCTTTTTCATTAACAATGGGCAGCTTGCCTTTCTTTGACCTTTCCATCACCCGGTTGGCTTCGTCCAAAGTCACTGAGCTGTTAGCTGTTACAAGACTGTCTACAGGAGTCATTACCTACAACATGAAGCGCCATTGATTAGCAGATATATTTTTGGGAAAGAAAAAGGAATCAGAAAGGGATGAGAAATAAAATCAGTCAGAAAATGCAGGATTAGATTTACGTGCAACGATCGAAACTCTGTTCAATAAACAAACCTAAATTCAATCACAACCCTGAATTAAACCTGATAAAATTCTAATTAATTCTGGTTAGGAATCACACATTTGCTCCTCGTAAATCCTTCCTAAACAAAAACGCATCCAGATCCAGGTTTGCCAAAAAAAGGTAATAAATGCACCGATATACCGTCCCCTTACAAGATACCCTCAATGATCAAGAACTCCCCAGTTTTCTTCCCATTCGCTTTAACATTGAATGTTGCCGTTCAATATAGTCTTGACAAGATTCATGAATTTTTCGCGGACATTCCTTTCTCGATAGCAGATCGTGGCTCAGTCTATCCAACGTTTCACTACATCTATAAACGCGACTTGCTATTGGTAGCCTTGTAAAATTTTCAGTAAGCGAGAATCAACCTTGTACTTAATCCTAAACGGAGCCTATAATTGATGTAAAAGCTAACATTTTGTTATTAGGATCACTTTATTCTTCAATTGATAATGTCCCTTTGGTTGAGCATTAATGATAAAAACTTAAATACATTGTTACATTTACATTATATATCTTATGCACATCACGAGTACAAATAAGTTGAGCGATGGAAAACATTGCCAAAATTCAATCTTCATGCAGTATTCATGCAGACAATCATGCAGCCATGCAGAAAAGTGGAACACCATGCACCAGTTATTGTATTGGCCCGCAAATCTATTTCAAGTCGTGTCTTTTTGGAAAAAGAAACACCCTGTTTCTCAAATACGACTTCTTTAGTGTGAAAGTGTTCATCAAGACAATGGTAAATGGTCGCCTTTATAATTTATTTGTGAACCTCTAAAAAAAATACTCTGCCATGGTATGCACGCGCTTTCTCGTCAACTTGCGTAAGAAATCACAGAGGTGGGCGTATTGATATTTATAGACCATCTCAGGAATAATTCGCAGTGGCGAAAATGAAAATCAGAGAGATATTTTGGAATTTTCATTAATTTTACTATTTATTGGACATGCACTGAGGATACAGCCGATTCATAGTGAAATTTAATTATCGTGTAAAAGCCGTGTTTTGACTATGCTCAGAAATTTCGAGCAACTTGGACTCCTATGTCTCAAGATATTCAGCATGCATAGGATTTTAGTTTATGATAGTTTTCTAAATGTTTTTAATCCCCTTCCATTAAAGCAACGTAGTTTCGAGAAGAATGATAACAGCAGGAGGAACAGAATGAAGTGTTTATAGATTCTATACAAACCAAGATGCATAATTCATAAACGAAAATACGATTTTATAGAGAATTTTTTTTTTACCAAAGACCTGCAGCATTAGACAGCTCTTGGTTGTTAGGTTTGATGCAGAATTGTGAAGCAGCAGTTAGTGAAGCAGACACAGAAAACGCCCCCAACTATCAGATGCACTTACATCTCTGAGTGTAAGATTTCTACTCGATTCACCACTCTCAAGGAAGTCAATGTCGCGAGATGTCACCATACCCAAAAGTAGGCCGCCCATTTTCCCATCTTGAGTCACGGGAATCCCGCAAAACCCTTTTTCGTTCTTGATGGCCAAAACCTGTTGAACCTGGAAAGAGAATAATAGGCTTGTGTTGTGCGAGGTAAGCAAGTCGTACTCGAGGGTGAAAAAGGCTAGCTCATCGAGCTACAGAAAGTCTTTCTGTTCAGGAACCTGCTTTTGTTTACAAGTGCTTCAACACAACAAACCAATGATCCTGCAATAGAACCAGATACCATTTTGCAACAGATATTACTCTGCGAAAGCTGGATGAAATCAGCGCGGAAGCGAGAGCGAGTCTTGGGTTATATAAAATAGTTCACAACGCTCTTCGCAAAATATTCGAAACTATTTTGAAGAATATGATGAGAAGGAAATCATAGAAGTCTGAATCAAGACGATGCTCAAACGAAGGCTGCAAGAGGCTGGAGATGGGTAAAGACAGCTTGCAAAGGGAATGTCAGCAGCCTGATGGATTTGAAGAGCTTGCTGCAGGGGGAGTTTGGAGGGCGGTCAAAAATTACTCAGAGCCCTCGCTTCTGCACCTGGAAGATCAAAGTGAGACCCCTCCGTTGAAATTCTGTACCTAAGAAGAACTTCAGCCGGCGAAGAGTATGGAATACGATGTTCAGTTTACATGAAAGCTCAGTGACGAGGATGCTAAATTTAAATTTTCGATAATGGTTTCAAGGAACCTTTTGACGTCTGAAAGTTGAACGATTTCATCTCTGGAAGCTACCCTTAGGAGATGAGAATGAGCAGGGAAATTAGTTTTTCATTGAGCGGTAAGTTTGGTTTATTATTCAATAATGAACAATTGTCCAATCGCCCGAGAAAAAAAAATCAAGGAAAGGAACGCTGCAAACGATTGTACAGTGGTAAATTATTCCTTTGCTTCAATAATTACGAAAGAGGACAATCCATTTGTGACAGTAATTACCTATTCTGAACATTTATGAACGTTTCCACCATTGTGAACCTTTAACGACCATTCAAACGAGTGTTGAATGATTTTTATAGCTCCACAAAATTCTCAAGTTATACACTCATGCCAGTTTCTAAAAATCTTGCAAATTGTACACAAAATGATCCTCTGCAAAATGTTCCTCAATTCCTCCCCACAATGTTTGTAGCCCGTTATCAAGTTATTTGGACATGCGATGCCAAATTAAATAAAATGAATGAACGGTTGAATCAGATCTTGGATAACCAATCATGCTGTAGGATGAAGGTGGCTGAGTTTATGTGGATCCTCGTGGCTTCTCTCGAGGGCGAAGTAAAGATGGAGATTCTTAGGTCTACAACTTGACAACAAGAGAGGTAGCATAGTTATCCAGAACAATTCTTCCCAGTGTTGTGAGGCCGATGAGACACATGTCAAAGGTAACCTATAGTTTTGAGTCAACTCTAAAACATTATGAGATGGCGAGGGGGAGAAAAACCAGGAGAATCATTCTCCACATTTTTATTGGTTAGTCGAACGATTTCACCCATTCGGGCACCCTGAGGGCAGAGTGGAAACACAGGATTTCCAAAAACTGATCTGATTTTACATTAAAATGTTGAAAATTAATTTAAAAAAAGGTGTAATACTCACGCTGTCATTCGGAGCCAGTACGATTGGATCCCTGATGAAGCCGTGTTTGTAGTTTTTCACCTTCATTACTTCATTAGCTTGATACACTGCTGAGCAGTTGTTATGTATGATCCCAATACCTCCACAGAGCTGCAAATTAGTATATAAATAGTAGGTGACCAAAAAAATGAAAACATTATTATTTAACCGAATTCAAAAGGAGAAGGTTACTATGTTTGACTTGTGGGATTTTTTTTGGTATGTGTGGTTCGCTCTTGCACGAAATGAGAAATAACCTTTTTTTTTATGTGGGGAGGTGATCCTATCAGTCAAGGTCAATACGAGTAGTAAAATAGTCCTTAAAATGTGTCGTTAGTGAAGAGTTACTGTGAATTTGGGAAATTATTGTTATTTTTTCCTGTTCAGTTTTTCTTTTTTTTTTTCTTTTTTTATTGGCAAAAAATTTTGAAGTCATTTTTATCATTTTTCTTTAAAGTTTTTTATTTTGACTTCCATTATTGTAGATTCACATTCAAATATGCAAGTTTTAAATGCAGATGAACTCAGCCGAACTTCAATGAATTATTCCGAGATGATTTAGTTTTAAATTATGAATTTTATCGAGGATTATCGTCAATTTTGTCGAAAGAAAAAAATAGTTTATATAATAATTGAATCCAGAATATTTTAGACTCAAGTGCGTTGAATCTGATTACATGATTGTATAATTCGAAAGATTAATTCATTTCCACATCATGTCCTTTCAGATCCAGTGAAATAGTTATTAATATTAGCAAATAATATCGATATTCGTAAGAAAAAATAGACATACCGCCATAGCAATCGCCATTTCAGATTCTGTGACAGTATCCAGGGGCGAAGAAACAAAAGGTGAGTTGAGAGTTATCTCCTTGGTAAGTGCTGATGTCAACTCCTTGAAATAGAAAATGTGAATTGAACAGGGTCATTAAATGTCACAAATTTTGCAACCGTCCACTACAAAAGGGACCTTGAGTATACAGGCCGAAATTTTCAGCTGGGCAATAAACCAGTGGAAATATCTCATTACTGGGTTGTAATTCATTCAAACTATCAAATTGTACAACACAGTTAAGGTTTGGCCCTAGTAAGATCAACGGATCATTGAAAGTGTGAAAAACAATGCAAGGCTGAGAGCAAGAGAAGGCACAGAAATCAACAGTTTTTGGTTTATTATTAATAATAAACAATGTAATCGCCCAAGAAAAAAAATTGTCAAACCTCCCTTCCGATCTTTTCGGTTTTTTTTCCCCTCACAACCCCTGAACAATTTTTTATGTACTCACCTCACCAGTTACTATCCTGATAACTGAGACAATCAAACTCGATGAGAGCAGATTTTAAGTTAGTGCGCTTTGACTCTAACAAAGGGATTGCATTTTTACTCAACGCTAATTCTTTATAAGCTGTCATTAGTTTTACTATACTCAGTAGGCATGAGAATTGTAGACAACTTATTAAAATGTAGTATTCACAAATTAAATCGCAACTAGATGAGAAGCCAAATGGGAGAACCTTACCACTTCATCAGCACCAAAGTTGATGAAACCGGGAAGAAGTATGAAATCACTGAAAACAGAAAGAAAATTCAGGAAAAATTAATCATGCTTCTCCTGCAGCATTTGTTATAATGGTGGAATAATGAGTCTGATCTTTTTTTAACGATCCTAATATTTTATTTTTAAAAAGTCAAGGCCTTCAACCAAGTCGCTACCTAAATTTTAATGGTATTTTTGGGGGGTTTTGAGGGGGGGGAATCGTCTTTTCCAACGTTTTGCAGAAAACGGTGAATCTTTTATCAATTTCTAAAGATTTCTCTGGATCAAATCACAACAACGCACAATCGATAGCTTCAATTAATCTCAAGTTATCGCAGCTTCCGTGTGGAATTTTCTAGATTTCAGAAATTTGGCTTGAGAGATTAATTCGAGAATTTTCTGAGCTATAAAAATAGTTTTATACTCGTTGGAATGGTCATCATGCTCTCTTCAGCTGTACCAACCGTAAGGCGAAAATATCAGCTTTTAATTCGAAAAATAATGATGATTATAGTTACCACAGTTGCTAAGGAGTTTCCCCTTTTTTGTTTTTTTGTGTAAACGTTCACAAATCGTCGGGATAGTTCCTAACACAAGTGTATGGAAAAGGAATAATAACAACCCAACCAATGTACAATCATTTGCAGCGTATTTGGTTTATTATCCAATAATGAAGCATTGTGATCGCCCAAGAAAATTTTTTTCTAGCCCCCCTTCAAAATTTGATGTTTTACGTTTTAAGGCGTTTAGAATCCGAATACCCAATAAAAAAAATATATAAAATAATTCTGTCTGCCTGCCGTACGCCAAAAACACTTTTCCGGGCAAACTATTATAGCTAAATTCTTGAAATTTTCATCAAAAATCAATCTCGGTCTCACGACAGCCCAATTCTTGAACCAACTTGCTAGCTCAATTTTAAGGGTATTTTTGGGGGGTTTTGAAGGGGAGAAAATTCGTATTTTCCAAGGTTTTGCAGGAAAATGTGTATTTGGTATCAATTTCTATAGATTTTTGGACGCTGAATCGAATGAAACCATCGCGGGGTCGATAGCTTTATTGGTTCTCGAGCTATCGCAGCTTGTGTGTTGAATTTGGAAGATTTTCACATATTTCGCATGAGGGTACAACTTAACAGTTCTTGTCGGAGCTATAAATCGTTCTATACTCGTTGGAATGCTAGTCGAACACTTCGACTATAAGGTAAGGCGAAAAAATTCAGATTTAAAATTGGAAATTAAGAAAAATAAAAATGATTAAAATTACAACAGTTGCTAAGGAGTTTTCCTCCATAGTAACCAATCTGTTTTTCGGTGGGAACGTTGACAAATGTTGGGAATAAATACAATCACAAACGGATAATCTTCTTGAATCATTATTGAAGCGAATGAATAATAAACCACTGTACAATCATTTGCAGCGTTTTTATAATAAAGATGGACTTCGCCTTGGCGTCTTAAAGTAGTCAGCTTCCTTTAAATGTGTCGCCTTTGCAAAAATACCGATCGTGCAACGAGTTCGGTGACTCAGAACGAAAAATGCTGACATAAGCAGAATTGTGCGTCAAGCTAGACTGAGCTTTCATAGCCGTCAGATGCAATTTTGAATGCCGAATCAACCAGGTCGAATAATATGAATAAATAAATAGCTGTAAAAATAAACTCACTCGTATGTCAAACCGTCACCGTTGTTGAAAAGCTGATGACCGGTAAGACCGTCGTCGGGGACGTTGCCGGAACCTCCGCATATCAAAAGCTCAGCCATTCCGTATTTTCGATTCTACAAAGAGAAAAAAATTAGATTTCTTGAAAAACCTACGCGCTGTCAACCGATTGCAGAGAAATTCAATACAGCGAGGATTTACTTGTCCGACGATAGTGATGACAGCGGAGCCAACAGACGAATGAACGGGCTATCTCACAGGAGGCTCTGAGCCTTGCGGAGGAATGCAAGAGGCAGAAGCGTCTTTCTGTGTCGCCAGCACTTTTTAAAAGAACGATGTTAGCGCTCCACCTCTCCACCGCCGCACGGCCGACCGAACGTCTCAAGACGCTCGGCTTCCTTTCCTGTTCAGCCTCAAAAAATCGCTGACTTGCTATCGTAGATCAGTGAATTCCTCGCTACGAAAAAGTTGCCGGATCCATTTTATTTTTTAGCCTTCTACCTTTTAGCCAATTTTTCGTAAATGTCGTTTCGTCCGCCGTCTTAAAACTATCGAAAATCGACAGCTTTCTTCAATTTCCCCACCCCCTTAAATTCAATTATAAACCACTGTAATCGGTCAAAAATAAGAAAAAGTTTTTTCAATCCCCACCTCAAAAATTTGATAATGATTGATAAAATTTGATAATGGTTGATAAAATTTGATTATGATTGATAAATTCGATAAAATTCAATAATGATGGATAAATTTGATAAAATTCGATAATAATTGATAAATTTGATAATGATTGATAAATTTGATAAGTTTGATAAAATGTGATAAGTTTGATAACATTTGATAAAATTGATAAGTTTGATAAGTTTGATATCATTTGATAAAATTTGATAAGTTTGATAAAATTTGATAAGTTTGATAAAATTTGATAAGTTTGATAAAACGTGATAAGTTTGATAAAATTTGATAAGTTTGATAAAATTTGATAAGTTTGATAAAACGTGATAAGTTTGATAACATTTGATAAAATTTGATAAGTTTGATAAAATTTGATAATAATGATCGTTTCAAGGCGTATAAAATCGAATACTCAATTTAAAAACGCTGAAAATTATTACTATGATTTGGAATGACCATTAGCTTATTTCACGTTACCCAAACTCTTGCGAACGTTTCCGATTACAAGTTAAATTGGTAACTAACGGCGAAGTTCTTGGCTGATTATTAAAAATGAAATTAACTGCCGAACGATAAAGCAGAAGAAAATTTTTGACGAGCTTTCCAACGCGTATAGAACGATTTTTATAGCTAAATGAGAGTTATCATTCTCAAAATTCGATGCATAACGTTTCAAAACATGTAAATTCCGGATATCTGAAAGAAAAAAATTTTGTCCGACCGATGCTCAATTTTTGACATTTTCACCATAAATCAATCTCGGTTTGACAATGGCTCAATTCTTTAACCTAATCGCTACCTCTATTTTAAGGGTATTTTTGGGTGGTTTAAGGGGGAGAAAATTCTTATTTTCCAACGCTCTTCAGACAAACGTGTCTTTGGTATTAATATCTGAAGATTTTTGGACGCCGAATCGAATGAGAGAGGGGTTGTTGGGTTATCCAGTTTTCGCGTAGTATTTGCGAAATGTTCAGAAATTTGGCTTAACTTGAGAATTTTCGGAGCAATTTATTTAATGATCATTATTAGTTTCATAATTTGTGAATTTGTCATTTAACTAATTAAAAGTTATATTATCCGCAAACAATAGCAGAAGAGAGTGTTTGATAACCATTAATTTTTATTGCTCCGAAAGTTCTCAAGTTATGCCAAAACACTCAGTATTACTGTTTGGCATGTGTATAACAATATATATATAACTTCTGATTGGATAAATGAGGTATATATAAATATACAAAATGATTGAAATTACAATAGTTGCAACAGAGTTTCTTCTTACAGCGATTTTATGATTATTAAAATAATATTGTCATGTTACTATATTAGTCCACTGTCATTGCGCCTATTTATTCTATCAATCGATCAGTGGTCTCCAGTATATGATCGATATATCAACAATCGATAAATTATCGATCGATATTGAACCGATCAAATTCTACAGTATTCTCCTTTGTTTTGCCACCGACTGATAACAGATTATTTGTGATACTGATAGCCGACTACGTCAAATCGCCTTCGCCGGGCTGTCATGTCGTAAAACACGCAAACCGACGTATTGTTATCGTTGTTCATTAGCGGCGTCTCGTGATCGTGAGAAATGAATTAACCTCCAGCGAGGATAGGAGTCAATAATGTTCAGTTTTTTGTGATAAAGCAGCAACGTCTTGTTTCCTTTCGATCTTCTCCTGTCCTGTTGGTAAGTTGTGTTGAAACGGCCGTCGTATATTTTCCATTCGGCATTTTTTCATTATTACTATGTTGATTTCTCGCCATCGTTGTTCATTCTTGAACTGAAAATTCCAATGGTAAAGATCAAAACTCCTTACACGATTCATCTGACTCATCTCCGTGTTATGCGCAGAAAAGATCATTTGCATTGAAAAAAAAAAAAAAAAAACTAGTGTATATCTCTCCCGTTGAAATTGATTGATTGGTTGAATCGACAAAATTTTATAAACAATGAATTCAAGAATTTTAGAGGCTTTTTGGCCCTTTAAAGCAAGCTTTTGCAGTCTGGAAAAAACAAATTACAGTCAATATGCGCATAACACGCAAGTACTGTATGTGGCCCACTTAATAAAAATCAAACTTCGTTCAATCACCGTCCTAAGCATTCCAAGACCTTGAGCGTTCCAATATATCGATTTTTGCGGCCTGTAAAAACCAAAATACAGAATACACACTAGCCAAATCGTGAAAAAACCCATAACGTGGAGGTACGGTATGTGACCCAATATACAAAAAATCAAGCATCATCTGCTCGCCATAATGAACATTTCAAGACCACAAACGTCTAAATATATTGACTCTTATTAAAAATCAAAACAGAATAACTGAACGGTTATATCTCGGAAGTACTGTGTGTTATCCATACTCCGGAAACGGCTAATTTTGCACAACTACTTGGAAAACATTCTCTGCAAAATTGCATTTAGTTTCATTAGGTTTCACGGAGATATGACGATTTATGTCATTTTTCACCACAGACACTTGTTCAGAAAGTGTTTCTGATTATCGTACTGTGAAAATGTCTTCCGAACTCTTCTTTTCACAATACTTCTATTAATTTACTACATATAAATGGAAGTATTGTGAAAATAAGAATTTTTACTTCCATTTACTACATATAAATAGAAGTAAAAATTCTGTCTGTCCGCCGTACGCGTCACTTTCCTGACGAAACTATAAAACCTAAATTCTTGAAATGTTCACCAAAAATCAATCTTGGTCTGAGGTTCGGCTTAGTCACAAATAACCAGTTAATTGTATTTCCCATAACCAGTTGTATAATTATTTCACAGGTGTAATCGTCTAACATGTCCGATTTCGTGAACATTCTAGAAAAATTCGACAGCCAATTATGGATGTTTCGCTTGTCCAACTTTGTCAAAGCCTTTTCCTCTATGGATGCAAAACCATCGGCTCCTGATGATATCAAAACCAAAGTTTTTGAGTCTGAATTGTACAAAGCCATTGAAGAGCTGGTAAGTAATGTTTATTTATCAAAAAGCTTTTCAACACGATCTGTTTGGCGTGTCTGAAATTTTATGTGTTGGTAGGTACTATCTCTTGCCAAACCCTTCTACTATCTACTAGATTTTTGCTCAAGACTTGTTCAAACATGAGTGCGGCAGGAATAGTGTGTAGCGATGAGACAGTTTTTTTTTCTTTTAAACAATTATGCCTTTTGGATTCCACTCCATTTATGATACGAGCTTTGCTGGAACACTGTTTTCTTGACAAATTAGCCACAACTCGGTGATGACCACTGTACTGACAAAATTAAAAATAGAAATAAAAAAACTGCAGATGTATTGGTTCACCATCATTAGCACAACACTATGGTGATCTCTGACCGACAGGGTTTTCTTATTTTCATCTGCTGCTTTCACATTCATTTTACCTAATTAATTATAATGAGAAAACGAGAAATAAAAACGCAAACCCTTATGTCCTTAGGCACATAAATAGAACTCAATTCATTTGATAGAATCCTCATTCTGCACCGAGAGTATTTATTTGAAATGTGTTCCCTTTCAATAAAGCTAACAAAATAGAAAAATAACCATCCCACATTTCGCTTGACAGTATGAAGACTCCAATTTTTTAAATTAGTCCTTCAATTGGTATAACTATGGGCAAGGATGAATTGTTTTACTCATCCAGAACCCTATCAATAAAAATAAGCTTGTACTACTGTATAGTACATCTTGTTTAAAGTACAGCAGTGGGATTCAGTATCTACACTACTGAGTCTTTCTTACTGAAATTATTATTATTATTATTTTTTTTACAGGCCAGAGACTGCGACCCCTCCGACCGAAATTTTATCCATGAACGAAGCAAAGCACTGTTGAAGGAAATTGGCTATGCAAGAAGTTTGAGAACAATCAGGTGGCTTGCATTGCTGATCACCAAAATTCTCAACAAGTTGATGAGCGGCATTTACGTCAACGAATCTGCACTTTTGAAGGTATTTCCTGTTCTGATGTTCATTGTAATTTTTTTGTCTTGAAGTTATTTTACTGTACTTGGAAATTCTCAGTATATTGGTATGTGCTGTATATTTCCATTCGTCCGTTCCATTCCATCGTGTTTTCTTGCTAAACCTTTGGGGAATTTCTGATTTCTGCTTTTGGGGAATATTTCTGATAAAAAAAAAGACTGGATAGCGCGAATGTACTGTGTGTGACCCTAGCAATGAAGATCTGGCATCATCCACTCGCCATTAGAAGCATTAAAAACACCTCTAGCGTCAAATATATAGATTTTTGCGGTCTGTGAAAATCTCATCAGCGCCAAAAATGGCATAGGGCGGAAACAAGTTTTGTGAACATGGGTTATAGCAAAGAGACCCCAAAAATACAGTAGCGCTCGAATAAAATAACTAAAAATGCCTTTTGTGAGTAAGTACTGCGTGTGACCCCAATAATAAAAATCAAGCGACATTCAGCTGTCTTATAGAAAAATTGAAGGTCCCCCAGCATTAGAATATTTTCATTTTTTCAGTCTGTAAAAAATCAAAATATTGCCAATATGCAATTAATGCGGAAGTTCTATATACACATATGACCCACATGATCAAAATCAGGCATCATTTAATCACCGTCCCAAGCATTCTAAGATCTTGCACATTCAAATACATTGAGTATTCCGGCCTGTAAAAATCAAAATACAAAATATGCACTAATGAAACCATGAAAAAGCTCATAACATGGAGTTAATATGTGTGACCCAATATACAAAAAATCTTGTGTAATCTGCTTGCTATAAGAAACATTTCAAGACCTCAAGCTTGGAAAAATATTTACTCTTATAGCCTGTAAAAATCGAAACTGAAAAACTTTGAACCGTTATATCGCAAATGTAAAATGTGTTATCCAAAATTCAATAGAAGCTAATTTTGCTTATTCACTAGAAGATCATCACCTGTAAATTTCATTCATTGTCCAGGGAGATATGGCAATATATGTCACTTTTTGACCACAGACGCTTGTACAGAAAGTGATTCTGAGTTACTATGAAAATTTCATGACCTCACAGGACCTCCGTTCCAAATTCGACTGTTCAGACGATCACAATACTTCCATTCACTATGTAAACGCGGAAGTAAAAATATAAATACTATCACGTTGTTCATGACTCAATGTCGTTCCTCTTTCAGTTGAAAGAATCAATGGGAAACTGCCCCCTTGTTTTCGTTCCAACTCATCGCAGTTACGGCGATTTCATCTTGATGGCCTTCATTTGTTTCATGTACCAAATAGAAATTCCTTGTGTCGCTGCTGGTCTGGGTAAGTGTTAAGTTTTAAGGGTGTGAGTAATCGTAGCATAACGAATTATCTGGAGGAGTGGTAAAGATGAAGTAATAGCTCAGATAGTTCATCATTAAAAAAAAAAAAAAAAAAAATAGAGTTACCTTTATTGAAAATATCTGTACCAAAAGAAGCTTTGCGTAAAATAACTAAAACCACTCTTCCATAAAACATCAAACAACTTGGCCTTGTCTAATTTTCTGTCGTTCTATCTCAATGATCAAGTTGTCGTTGGAAAGATAATCGTATAGTGGTTCGACTATTGCCTGCTATCAACCGGCTGTTTATATTTTGCAGATTTTCTCTCCATGTGGCTATTAGGTGAAGTTATTCGTAACACGAAAGCATTCTACATCCGCAGATCGTTCAGGTCTGATAAACTGTATAAGCTCCTGTTTGAGCAATACGTTGCCAAGTTATTAACGCATGGAGATTCTCCGCTGGAATTTTTCATCGAAGGAACAAGGAGCAGGACGGGCAAAAGTTTGAAGCCCAAATATGGTCTGTCGTCCATTTATAAAAACGTTCTGAATAGTTGTGAATTTCTGCTCAGCCTATGCTGAGTTTTTCTTTATAATTGACGCGAACTGACTTCTTACTTTTCAGGATTCCTTTCAATGATTCTCAAACCGTTTCTGAGTGGAGAAATCCCCGATGTCAAATTCGTTCCAGTTGCCATCAGTTATGACCGGGTTCTTGAAGAATGGCTTTTCATTAGAGAATTACAAGGAATACCAAAACCGAAAGAGTCAACATCTGTAAGTTTCGTAAAGCATAATTTGACATTTTGGGTCTTTGCTATGGCACGCAAACTCGAAAAGCGTTATAAAAAAGCGTAAGAAAAAATTTCTGATTACAACCGGTCTTTGCTAAGGAAAAGTAACTTCATCATTTTCCGTGGCACAAAAAAGGTTCACCACTCCTTCGAAAGCCCTGAATTAACTACAATTTTTCATGTATTTACCTCTTCAGTAACTATCCCGATAACTGAGATTTAAGGTTATTCATAAGTGTATATAAACAATTTAGTGATCAACTTTGCATTCGTTGTTGCTATAAAGTTGAAACAAACGTTAGAAAAAAGCGTTAGATGTCATTCAAAACATTCAATTAAAATTATCAAGGAGTTTAATCTTAACATTTATCCTTTTATTAACCTCTTACTGATTTTCACAAAATTGTGCATTACAAAATAAATACAAATATTAGCTATTCTTTCATTTGATAACTAAAATATTTTGTATTTTTTTCTTTCTTTTTACATAATGGCGAAGCTCAACCATGACGAACGAGTTTCTCAGAAAATGATGTATTTGGTATGAATTCTATAGATATTTTGACGCTGAATCGAATGAGACCATTGCGGGGTCGATCGCTTTATCGGTTCTCGAGATATCGCAGCTTTTGTGTTGAATTTTGGGAGATTTTCAGGAATTTGGCATGAGGGTATAAGTCGAGAGTTCTTGGAGCTATAAAAATGGTTCTTTACTCATTGGAATGGTCGTCAAACACTCTCTTCAGCTGCATCGTTAGGCGAAAAATTTAGCACTTAATATGGAAAATAAGAAGAAAAAAAAACAGCGGTGTGCATGGATCACACAGTACTTCAATGTTTGAGTTGATAATCAATTATAAAATCAAGAAAGCTCCTACTAAGGGTACAACTTTATTACTCTACAACTGTTATTGAAAAGCTAGTTAGGAGAACCCAAAAATAGAAAAACCAAGGGTGCATGCGGAAGTGCAGTATGTGAGCCTATCATAACAATTCAAGCCAAGTTTTGTAAAATGGGATAATTCCTTAAAAAATAAAAATCTTGTAAGTTGTAAGATTGTTGCTGATGTTGGCCTAATTGTGGAAATCGATATAACAATGTAACTCATTTAAAAACTGAATTTGTGACAATCTCTTTGTCTTCTATACTGGTTCAGATTGGTGTTTAAGCACAGAAAGCATAGAATATGTTTTCAAATGAGAGAATTATATTTCGTTGACGTCCAACTGCTATTTGACCTGATTAGCTGTTGAGCAAACCAAAACCTCATCAGGCATGTATTATCTAGTTTTGAGATGCAATCATCCATGAGTTGATAATGCTTTCTCACCTGGGGATAAGCCAAGCTAAGCTAAGCCAGTTCTAGCAGTCCACTGCAAGCAAAGTGCGTCAAACAGTTGAGTAAAACCTCTTATCCTTTCCCTGAAATTCCAAGCCTCTCCACTCTCTTACAACTCCATTCCGTAATAAAAAGACTACGTTTGGAAAGGAAATATTTATTTGGAGATTTTACTTTTTTCACCTTTTATTTTGATTAGTTTTAAATTCTTTTCATTTGTAATCTCTGATCGATCAGTAATCAAATTCTTAGCTGATTCAAAAATTGTTCTAAACCTAATGCAGGTAATTTTGGTGGCTGATTGAAGCACAAATTCCAATTGGGCCGTGCCAATATTAAAAATCGCTTATTCAGCAAGTAGCATTGACATTATTACTTTTTGTTTTCAGGGCCTTTTCAAAGCGAAGTCAATTCTAAAAGAAAATTATGGCAATGCGTATTTCCATTTCGGCGAGCCGATTTCCATTCATGAGTGGATCAGACGGCAAAGTGATGTTGCTGTGCCTCGCCCCGGCGCAAACGATGTGAAAACACTTGCTTCATTAATTATCAAAACGTGAGTGTCATAACATGATTAAATTAAAATCGGTTTCATCAAATGCTTTTTATTATGCTCAAATGAAATTCTGCTTTCAGTCACATCAAGTTGCAGGTTGTCAGTGTCACGCATTTGGTTATGATCTGCATCTATAGCAATCTCATCGTCAACAATAGGACTTACATCAGTCTCAAATCTGTCATTGATGGTATTCCTTTCATTCTAAACATTCTGAAAGACGTCGGAGTGTGCATTCTCGAACTTCAGGGTTGGTCTAATTTATTGTTAGCATTCTCTTTTTATCGAATTCGCGTCATATTTATGTTTTTCTTTCTTGTTTTCTCCTGCCGTACCAAGAATGTAATCTATATAATTATTGTTCACCGTTCTATGTCTTATTGTTTGCTTCAGATAATATTGAAGAAGGAATTAGAGCTGTTTCTACGGTGAACTCATCACTTATAAAGGTACAGAATGGAACTCTGAGTCTAAATGGTACTGCTCAAGTTGAGAATAGTGAATCGACAGCTGGAGGTAAGCTTTTTGCAAGGACCTTGATATTTATTGTTATTATTTATTGATTGATTGATTCATTTATTTAACGACAAGGGGAATTTTAGGGCCAAAAGGCCCTCTCTTCCACCTTCCCTGGATATAATATTTACTCAGAACATATTTACTCATATTTATTTTACTAGAACATATTTACTCTTACATCAATCAACGTTTACACAAAATTATTTTGAACTTCTTGATTACATTAATATTCAAATTGATAAACTTTCTTCGTGTGCAAAAATAAATAAAACAAACTTTTTCATTTGTATACAAGCTGTTCTTTGATCCAGATTGTACATATCTCGATAATCATTATATATCTTCGTTCCCTGTACCAGAATGATTTATTGTTATATATTGTGCGGGTAAAATCGCGCTGATGTGGATTGCTGCCCACAGGGGCTTCGAGGGCAATGAAAAGACAGACAACCTTGAAAATATGGGGACTTCATCTCCTTTATCCTGAAGTTCTATCATTTTGTAATTGATAACTCAACAGTTTCTTGCAAGATTTGTGATTTATTGACACCAATGAAACTTTGTTAAAGTCTCATTTTATTCATTATTCAACGACTTATTCAAGTTGATTGTGCCATATTTTTTATTATTTTTTTTATTCTGTCCCAAAGTTGCCAGCTGTGAGGGCGTAAAACATGAACAGATGATTGCGCTGCTACTGTATGTGAACCCTGTCGCTGCAGTGTTATTTTCTCCATCTCTTCTCCTTTTGATCATTCTCACCGGCGACCAAGCAAGTACGAATGGTGTAATATTATATCTACCATTGCTTTTTATTACTTCAGTCATCAATTCTCCAAAAAGCTTCATTTTCACTAAGGCAACTTTTTCTAGTCAAGCCAAGCAATAATTTTCTCTGCTTAATGTTTTTGCCAATAATATTTCCACTTTGATTGCATAATCGACGCCTAGCAGCCTGAATTAGTTAAATTCTGCTTTTTCCTGCAGAGAAAAATATTTTTCACCTAAAAAAATCGTTTGTCTGTAAATTGAGCAGAGTTAAAACCAGGGTTCACAGGTCTCCATCAAATGCATTGATGCTCTTTGCTTTGAATCCAGTGAAACATATATGTGACTCGTAAGCTTTGCCCATTTGAATGCGGCAGTTCATAAACGATAATCTACGGAAAGCATCAACTGATACCTTGCTGAGCGACTGATGAGAAAGTTTTCAGGAATGCTCTTCCGTTGCAATCAACAATCTCTAATTGCCGAGAGCTCATCCGTCTGGGCAAATATTCAATTCGACGGGCAAATATTCAATTAAAAAATTCGGATCCGTTTGCATTTGCGGCAAAAACCACGCCGACTTTGAAATTTCAACTGCCAATCAGAAGGCCGAACGCAATGACGCTAAACTCATCAGCGCATTCAACGGTTGCCTGTGAACTCTGCTAAAATTGCAATACTTCTATTGTAATATCCTTGAATTTATGTTTCAGATATGGACAAAAAGTTCCAATATCTCAGCTATTTGTTCGAATATGAGTTTCCTGCAGCATGCTATGAATGGGAGCAAGTAAGTTAATCTGAGAATAAATACTGTAAACAACCTTCACTGTTGATAGACTTAGGTGACGCTCTGCCGAATTATCTCCAAAGAATAAAACGTTGATCATTGTTCACTGGCATCTATCAAATACGTTTGTGTTGCTGCATTCTGCATTTTGACTGACTTCCCAACAGGGGAATGCTATCACCGAGCCAATCAGAATGCAAAATGCACTTACGCAGACACATCCCTCTTTAGTCGTTAAATATAGTCATGCTGAGTTTTTCCTAGGACACAGTCTCAGTATAGCTTCTTTCGGTAGCAATTTAATACCGATTTTAAGGGATTTAGGGTTGATAATTACTTATTTAATTTATTTTAATTTAATACCAATTGAATTATTTATTAATTTAATTTTAATATTTGATTTAATTACTTATTGGTACTAGACTTTTTAGACCGGAATTTCACCATAATTTCCATCTATTCTATTCTCCATCAGGGAGCTCAACTCCCAGTTCTTGAAGCTCGAGTATTTTAAAATATGCCATTTTTCTATCTCTGATTTGTGCCGCCCAATTTCCTTACTGCTTGCAGAGTTACGAGACGAGTAAAGAATTCCTCCTACATAATCATTGTGTGTATCAATGTGATGAGGCCAAGAATCAATTTGCCCTATCGAGTAATCTGCCCTCAGTGAATCTCCTGTACTCGTTAATTTTTCCATACATTTTGGGTTACCTGCTAATTGCTCAACGACTGCTTCAGGTAATGAAATTGATTTGTTTTAATTATTTCACGTCACCGTTCTGTAAATTCCACTTACACCCGTTTATTGTTTTGTAACTATGCCACAGATCTCTGATGCTAGTACTAGTCAACAATTGGAACATGAATGCAAAGTATCGCTCGGAAATTTTCTCAACCAAACTGGGCAAATGTTCCCTATGTTTCTTACGAATCCGTTCGTCAGCTACTGCATTTCATCTTTGATCAAAGTTGGCCCAGTATACCAGATTGCCAAGTAAGTATTTTTTTCTCTTTCTCAACAGTAGGAATTGAAAAAAAATTCACCAGCGAACCCTTTCGGTTCACCCTACATTACTATAGTAGTTTTCTTGACTTTCAGGAATGCTGGGAAAGAAATGTACTGTGTAAACGTTGACAAAATGTCAGCCCTGATCTCACTTCTGAGTAAGCCCATTAAAAATTAAATTTGCATCAACAAACACTTGTTAACCAACCTTTGATGTTTTATTATTATTATTTTTTTATTATTATTATTAATAATACTTCTTTTATTCATTGTTAATAATTTTGTATACTCTGTGGTTAATCGTTCAGCTAGATTGTTCCAGCAATTTTATTCTTTTTTGTTACAGGTCCCCTCAACATAACGTTGGAAGAATTACGCTTGATGAGCAAATTATGAATTCAATGAGCTTTGAGATACAGTAAAACCAGACCAGAACAGTACTTACAGTATTTAAAAAAAAAAATTTTTTTACATCCCTTTCTTCACAATTATTATAGTTAGTCTTCAAAAACACTAATAATTTTCACTTTGACAGATGGTAAGCAATTCTTTTAGTTGGCAGTATTACAAAGTTTCAAACACAAATGATTTTGAAAATGCTTTCTTAATTCCACTGACAATTATGAAAATCACGTGTGTCACTCACCCCATTTATTCAGTGGAATGTGAGGTGATTATTCGGCTAGCATTTTTACTGAATCAAATAAATATGTATTTAAAAAAATTTGTTTCCATATCACCATTTTAAATCATGGCCAAGTTCATCAGCTGGGAATGGGCCTAACCAAGCCATTGTTATTGCCCAGTTGTATAATTTAAAAGAATCATAGTTTCGTGACTATACAATAAGGGCACTATGACTTAACAGGAAGTGCAAGTTTCACGAACATCTAGGTCAACCCTTATTTCCCCTGTTTTTTTCTTTTGTTACCCTTAGCTGAAGGCTCAAGCTGCACGTTATAAGTGATGAGCTAAGTTGGTAGGTAATTTACAACCTATAACTTCTCCTTGCCCAACAGCAACATTCAATTGAAAAAGAAAAAGGTCAGAGGAAAACACTGCAAACGATTGTACAGTTGTAAAAGTCGTAGCGACTATTGTAATTTTAATCATTTTTATTTTTCTCAATTTCCTAATTAAAAGCTAAATTTTTTGCCGTACCGTACAGCTGGAGAGTGTTTGACGACCATTCCAACGAGTATAGAACGATTTTTATAGCTCGAAGAACTCTCGAGTTATACCCGCATGTCAAATATCTGAAAATCTCCCAAATTCAAAAAAAATAGAAAAAATAAAAATAAAATAAAAATAAAAATAATAATAATAGCAAGTAGTAATAAATAGAAGAGAGGTACCTAATACTGTAATGTATAATGCTGTACTTACCACTTGATTGTGATCTTGTGATGGTGACATTTTTTTTTCTTTTTTTTTAATTTATTTTTGTATGGAAGTGAAATTTCAGTTATTATTGATTGTTGGAGGAATTATTATGTTTGTTAATTGTTTATCCAGGGAAGGTGGAAGAGAGGGACACTTGGCCCTAACCTTCCCTGGTTGATAAATAAAGCAATCAATCAATCAATCAATCAATCAAATTCGACACAAAAGCTGCGATAACTCGAGAACCAATAGAGCTATCGACCTCTCGATGGTCTCATTCGATTCAGCGTCCAAAAATCTATATAATTCAATACCAAATACACATTTTCCTGAAAACCCCTGGAAAATATGAATTTTCTCCCCCCCAAAAGTACCCTTAAAATTGAGCTACCAAGTTGGTTCAAGAATTGGGCCGTTGTAGGACCGAGATTGATTTTTGGTGAAAATTTCAAGAATTTCACTGTTATAGTTTGGCCAGAAAACTGCTAACGGCGGACGGACAGAATTATTTTTTATTGGATATTCGGATTCTACATGCCTTGAAACGTAAAACATCAAATTTTGAGGGGGTTAGAATTTTTTTTCTTGGGCGGTTACAATGGTTTACTATTGAATAATAAACCAATATAATGTATCTTTTTTAAAAATATATATCAAAGAGAACGAAGAACCGAGTTGTTGACCAACTTACAAATTATAACTTCAGCATCCAATTCAGGAGTTGAGGTATGGGCAAGGAAAATAATGAGTTCAAACAGTAAAAACGACATTTATAAAGAACAATGTAATAAACCACAATATGACAGTAACTTGCCAAATAAACTTAATAAGTTTACGTAGGAATGTAGGAAGTGAAGTGTATCTCCTACAGTGGAAATGGAACCGTACATCATATCGTTCAGTAGTAAGCATTGATAACTTTTATCTTCATAGAAAAATAATTTCCAATACTTTATTAAGCTTATTGCTGACTTGAACGAAAATATCACACTAGAAATACAAATTTGTTCACTATCATGCACCTGGTTGTCTGAGATAAGTACCCCGAGAGACTCGTCCTCCTCATTGAATGCAACGGTTATGAGTGGGCTATTTCAGTGACCGACAACTTTTAATAAAAAATAGAAATAAAACAGTAATAATAATAGTAATATGCATTTTTATTTCTCCGAACTTGAACCGAACCTTAGTAGCGTAAATGAAAATAGTTTTTTTTTTTTTTAAATCGTAAATAATTGAACAGGCAACGCCCTACTTGAACTGTGTGAAATCCTTTGACTCTATTCAACTGCTAAATTAGTGAACAATTATTTTCATCATCACAAATGTAGAAATAAAGAGCTGTTGAATCAAATGCGCAAAGCAATCTGCGAAGGGCAGCAATAACGATAATGATGATCTGTTTTTATAAATAATAGTTGAACTGGCACTCTATTATAAAGTGAGAGATTCCAACTCGGTAGAGTGGCGTTTTGTAGAAAATTCTTAAATGCAACTAGCAACGCAAAACCAATTGTTTCCATAATCTTGAACGCGGAAATAATTTCAAAATACAACTATTGGATCGAATATGTCAGTCTTTATGGGAATAAGGGTGTCTTTGTGAACATCCGTGTCAGAGGTGGAACTTGTCCGACAACCGATTGCGAATCCTGGAAAAAAAAAGAAAATATTGGTTAGCTATTCGTCGATTCAGTAGGAATTTTCAACAACCTAGAGTAGGATAGAAATGCCTTGAGAGAGGGAGTAAATTCGTTTCATATTGAATTGTTGGAGAGAGGCCGTTGGATTTCCTATCCTCGATGAAATACCTCATTTATTTGAGCATAATATGCTCGCAGTATAATCAGAAAGAACCGTTAAGAAAAGCTTAGTTAAAGAAAAAATAATAGATCAACAAGTACACTTTTTTAGGTATTTAAATTTGATCAACTCTACTAAATTGAAGTTCAAATTTTTTGAACTGCTAAGAACACTGAGCTTTTGAAGTTAAGCAAGGAGTAGAAGAGAAAATGCAGAAATAATAGAGGACAACAGACGATTGGAAAAAAATTGTTCAAGATTTGATCAATTTGGCTTTTGTAACCAATTTTTCTCCCATCGAATCTGCTCAATGAAAGTTAGGTTCAGCATTCGATATTTGGGAAAATGTACGCTTTTTCCGAAGGTAAAAATAATGTTTGTATTTACTCCGTCGGGGGCTAATAACTACAAAAATGTTCATGTTCCCTAAAAAAAGACAATTAAATTACAAATAATTAGGTGATGCTCATTCAGAGCCCAAGCAACGCACAGAAAGGCAACATCGGGTTATATATCACACAATTGCACCACGTGAAATTCAGATTTAGTTAATTATAAACAATAAATTGATTCCTAGAATCTGAGGACAGAGTGGAAACCATGTAATAGTCACTGAGCCGAAAAATTAACATCTTCTTATTTCTTCCTGAATATTTTGTGTACTCCTGTAATATTTTGGAAGGGCATAACTCGCTCGATTTCCTTCTGCTATAGATTACCATTGTAATGCCTTCGGGTTTGTATAAATAAAGAATATATTGATTGATATATAGATGACATTCTCAGAGATTGTGCGGGCTAAACGAAGGGTTTCTTATCAGTTTCAGTATGATCGGTGGTAACACAGGCACACGAAAATTCCTACACAGTTGGCAACCTTCAAACTAATACACTCGCTTAGCTCAAATTAAGGAATCAGTTGTAAAATAAACCTATAAATTTCACCATGTTGAAATCGACAGCATTTTCAGCGCACGCTAAATACTCGAATTCTTCCGGACGCAGACGAGTAAGAATTTGAAAATATGAAGCCTAATTGGATCTTTTCCCTTTTTCATTTTTTTCAAAGGTTTTGTTTCAAATCAGACTCTTGAACAAGTAAAAGCCATTGAATTAAACTTTTTATCTAATATAAATTGAATGAAAACGAATGCTTCTCTTATCATCAAGAATAAATATTTTTCTCACCCTTTTTACTGAACTGATGAAAAACTTTCTCACCCCTTATCTCTCTCTCCTGTATTTCCTATTACTCGAACGAAACGCTGACACCTTCAACGTCCAACAGTATATTTTCTAGTATACATTTAGCTTTTATAGCAACTGCTTTTATATCTATCGTTGCGGTCGGTTATCTGCCCACTCATAGTGGGAATATTGAGTTAAATACCAACTGGAAACAAAATATAATTTGAAACAGCCCAAGTATTTCAATTGCATTTACACTAGTCGCAATTCACGCGTGCATTTACTAGAACACTGTGTACAAGCCCAAGGTACAACACAAGTTATGAAAACGGTGAGAAGGTTGAAATCATTTTACCCAGAGTTTCACCTAGTGAATAAACGGTCGGTTAGTAGCGTGTGACAATGAAGATCAGGTCGATGCGGCTTGCAATGATTCGGTCTGAATTTTCATCTGTTTTCAAATTAACAACAAGTTTCAAAATGGTCACCCTTAGCGGATAAACTGGTCACAATTTTGAACCGAAACGCGAAATGAGACCTTTAACAGCAACATCAACTGTTGTGTGTACCAATATATTGTACATCATTATATACAATCATAAATGTTAGCGTTATGAGGTTGAGGGAAAGAAAAATAAGGCGACTAATCCTCTGAATTTTTCCAAAGATTATCACTTTTCACCGATAAGAATCTTTTGCTTACGCTTGCTATGAAGAATTATTGGTTGTTACAGCTGAAGGATACAAAACAACGCAGCCATAAAACAGCTACGGATATCAATGATTCCACATAGTTCATAAAAAAAAATAATAAAGCAAGCTGCAAATGATTGTACAGTGGTTTATTAATAGTAACTATTCCGAACATTCGTGAACGTTTCCACCAAAAAATAATTTGGTAACTATAGGAGAAAACTCCCAGGCAACTATCGCCATCTAGATTATTTTGATTTTTGTCGATTACCTAGCAAAAAGTTTAATTATTCACCAAGGGATACAGCTGAAGAGTGTTTAACGAGCTATAACCTCATGCCCAAGTTCTGAACATCTTAAAAATTCTACACGGAAGCTGGGATGACTCGTTAACTATTAAAGCTATTGACCATGCACTGGTCTTGTGACGGCTATGTCATTTATTATGATTTATTTATTTTTTATTGAATATTCCAGATGTTCGCTGCTACGTCATTTATGATTCATATTTTTTATTGAATATTCCAAATGTTGTCAAATTAGTTCCCAAAAACATTTCGCGTTTCCAAATCTACGTAGAGTCCAAAATATGCAATAAAAATTATAAATCATAAATGACGTAGCTGCCACAGTCTCATTCGATTCAGCATCCAAAAACCTATAGACGGTGAATCGAATGAGACCATTGCGGGGTCGATAGCTTTATTGGCTCTCAAGTTATCACAGATTTTCAGAAATTTCGCACGAGGGTATAACTCAAGAGTTCTCTGAGCTATAAAAATCGTACTATACTCGTAAGAATGCTTGTATAACACTCTCTCCAAATGCACCATTAGGCGAAAAAATTTGCTTTTAAATTGGAAATTGAGAAAAATAAAAATGATTAAAATGAAAATAGTTGCTTCGGAGTTTTCGTCCTTTTCTGAATGAGCAACAAATATCAGACCTGAGGCAAGCGCCAAGCGATGGGCAGACCGGGAGATCAGGCTGCCCCGTGTTGAATGGGTTAAACAAGTATAGTACACCTGGCCATAGATCAATCACAGTAGACGACAATAAACTGGTGAATTTCACTTTAGCTGCCAGACGGAGACAAAAATAGTGACTAATTGATGAGTGACAAATGAAAAATTGGTCTTGAGGATTGAGGTGCAGAACTGACAATGAGCCGCAGTCATTTTACCATTTTGCTTGGTAACAGACTGCAGTCTGCGATGACTGGTCATCAGAGACTGACTCAAAGTGTAATGATCTAGAGCTTTCCACTGCGGGACCTTCAAATGCCACATTCCTCTCTTACTCAACACGAATAATAATTATGTACGCTGGTATATACAAGGCAAGTGTGGCAAAAGGATGAGCGACCTTGAATAAATATTTTGGGTTCAATTCCCAGGATGGGCCTAATTTTTTTCCATGTTAAGGAAGTCGCTTCAATTTTATTGATGCAGGGTGTAGGATAGAATAAATAGCCAAGTTTTCAACCCGTGATTTTGTTTTAGTTGGTTCCACTTGGAACAAGGCGACTTGATCTATGTGGCCTGGTACTTTTTTCTGTATATCGAAAATGCAACTGAAACGAGCATCTGTTTTCTATTATTTCTGTTGAAAGCTGAGTTTAAGAAGAAAATTGGTACTAACGAGAGAACAAAATATTGAAAGATCGTACAGAGCAGAGGGCTTGCATTGTAACAGCAGACAAGAGGAATGAGGTTGAATGAATGCCAGCTACTCCAGATAGATCACGTTCTGCTTATTCGGGCTCTCACGATGCCCCAAATGGCAATACTTCTCTGCCATTATGAAAAATAAATATTCAAAGTCACCTTGTTTTTCTTACTCTCTCCATATCGAGTGAAAAAGAGAAAATGCGACGACCGAAAAAATGATAAATATTATCAAAGGATTGGAAGATTAAATAGAATTTCAAACAATGGTGGCACTTACATTTGTTTTGGTTTTGCTTAAGGGAATCGATTTGTTCTTCCAAAGTAAGCAACTTCTCTTTCCACCTTGACTCTTCAACTTCTACATGGTTTTGGAGCTGGTTCAGCATTCCTTCCTGTGAAATGTAAAATAAAAGCCTGGGTTAAATTTGTACTCCTTCAGCTGAGCAGCCAAACGACAATATCTTAATAATTTTGAATCGAGCTTGTTTGAATCGACAATCAGTGCGGGAACGTTGTGCAGAGTGTATAACAAAAATAGAAGGTAGCTCGGATCCGTGACGGCCACACTAAATGAGTTGTTAGCTAACAAAAGTACAGCATATTGATTATTCAACTCCCTCTATAGACTTTGGAAATCAACGTCAGCAATGAGAGAACCAATCAAGAGTGTTTCCAAATAACAACATTTCCCTTCTACTAATCAAACAAAACATCCTCAAATTCTCTGTTTCTTCAGCTCAACCCGACTTAATCAAGGCTATTCGTCTCATTTTAATTTCCACTCTAGTTATTAATAAAAATGACTAGAAGCAAGTCACTTACAGTTTCGGTGATTATGGTTTTGTAATGTTGAACCATGGATCGAAGTTGATTGTTCTGTGTTTCCAGATCGGATGATGTCGAGTTTGAATCGTTGCACACTGAGACTGCCTCTTCGACTTTTTGCAGCCATTCTTCAATTGTATTAGTCTAGAAAACAACACACGGTGTTTCAAGTATTTCCAACAAGGTGATGGTGAAATAGCCACAAATTATTTTCATCATAGAAGAACTACACAATCAAGTAACTATGAAACTCAAGAACACAAAAATTGACGGAAATATCAGATATTGAAACATTTATATGAACAGAGCAAGGCTTCACCTTTGCGTTGTCAAAGTGGATTTCAGGATGAAGATGTTTCACTATTCTTTGGATGCGAAACTTCACTTTTTCGGTGTTCGCGCTATTTGGGTAATCCTGAAACCAACACGAGTCAACTAATTTATGGGTTGTAGATAGATGAAGCGTTGGAAAAAATAACATGAAGACAGAGAATAAAGGAAACAGAAGAACAAACATTCAAATACAAAAGGCGTACCACGAGTGAGTTCTGACATTCTGGGGAAAATGCATCTTGTGTTCTCATAAAATGGCTACATATTCTGAAAGATTAAGATGTAAAGTATTTTTCAAAACAATCGTTGTTCACGCCTATACATTTGCAATAGCGTTATTCTCATTTTTTTTTTTTTTTTAGAACAATTCGCATCTTTTCGAAAAAAAAAGAAAAAAAGGCTTGTACTGCCTCAAGTTCAGTGTTGTTCACTACAAGTGAAGGAACTATCTTTTTCTAAAAGTTAGAAAAGTAGCAAAACGGCGTTCAGTCCCCAAGACACATTTGGCACACACATTAGCATCAACTACTTTTACTTCCATGTTTACAAAGTAAATAGAAGTACTGTGATCGTCTGAAAAGTCGAATTTGGAACGGAGGCGAATTTGAAAGAAATTGTCATATTACCACACTCACAAACACTTTCTGACCAAGTGCCCATTAGTTGGCAGTCGAAAAGTGACAAAAGTCGCCATGTATCTGTGAAAAATTGATGAAATTTTCAGAAAATGTTCTTCAAGCGAATGTACAAAATGAGCCCTTTCCGGATTTTGGATGACGCACAATACTTTCAAGATATATGCGTTTGAAGTTTTGTATTTTTACATTCTTTCAGGCCATAAGAGTCAACATTTTCAAATCTTAGAATGTTTTTTGTGACAAGCAAGCAGATGACTCTCGATTTTTATCTATTGGCTCACACACCATACTTCCAAGGTACGCGGTTTTTTTATTAGATTTAATAAATTTGATGAAATATAAAATTCTAAGTCTAAGGTCTAAAAACGTTTGTTACGGCGAGAAAATGCCTAATTTATATCACCTGTGTCACACATGGTACTTCCAAATGATTCATATTTTTTATATTTTATTTGTGTTTTTTTTTCTTTCATAGTAAAACTTATCCATTTCACAGAACCTTTACTGTATTGTTGGCTTTCTTTTTAGTTTACTATTCGATAATGAACAATATTGTAATCACCCAAAAAAAGTACCCACCCCCTCCCCACACTGAATGAATAATAAACCACTGTACAATTATTTGCAGCTTTTTTTTCCTATTAGGAGTAGGGTCTACGAATTAAATGTGTTTCTTTTGCTGAGCTTTCGGTTTCGGTTATATCCAACTGTTCTGCAATAGTAAGAGTTAAAATAAAAAAAGTGGCAAAACTACATTTCTTGACATTGAGCATTGGATCTAACAATGTAGACCAGTTTACAAGCCTCGAGGAAGGAAATATAATATCTGAAAGCTCGGCAAAAGAAAATGTTTATTCGTAAACCCTTGACGACTATAAAAATACATAACAAGGCTCAATCATCCATCTTGATTTTTGTATCGCAGCCAGTTCAAGCTCCAAGAATAAGATGAGCGTTGTCCTGAGATAAAGAACCCCATTGGGTCTCTTCATGTTTTCCCGCTGAATTACAAAATGTCAGAACTTACTTTTGGACTCATACTACTTCCTGTACATATCCGTGCAAGGGAAGCATACAACACGTGTAAATAACAGACTGTTAATGCTACTGGGGGTGTATTAGGTTCACAAACATTGGAGCTAGCAAAAGCCATGCATCCCCTCACCTTCCTACTTGCATTCCAGTAAAATGAGAAACATTGCAAAGCATTTTTCTGTTTAAACGTGTCCATATACCACTTAACAATGTAAAAAAATGTTGGGAATGAAGAATAAATTATAAGGAGTTGTGGAGTTGTTTCGGAATCTATCTACCTACAGGATAAAAATTTCCTGTTGTGTATGGAGCAGTTATTTTTTTTTTTACGTATTGGTATGGAATAATGAACAAAAAATTATATAATGCAAATGAAAGCGATAGAATATTTTACTTGGATAAACTATTAGAACGTCTACTTGGTTTTTTACACCATCTTTATTTTACGACAAAAATCCCTACAACCTTCCAGCGTCCTCTACTCCTATTTACATGCAAAGTTGATATCTGTCTGCCCATCTGTTGTGGTCCAGTTTAATCCAGCCATTAAGAACTAGTTTTTTTTTTTTTTTTTTTTTAAACTTGCGCTGAGAATGTGGAATCCCATTTCACAAGGATATGAGATGAAAAGATAGTCTCAAATTCCACTAATTTTAAATCAGTTATAATGTTATATCAATTTTGGCATCAGTAACAAAGTTGTAAGAATGTTACTGATGATGGCCTAAACGCCTTAATTCATATAACAATATAACTCATTTAAACTAGTGGGATTTGTGACTATCTCTTCGTCTCCTTGAATAGTCACTCCTCATCTTGTTAGCTCAATCCGAAGCTGGTTCATTAGGCTGACAAGAAATAGGTCACCTTCAAACTAAACTAACTAGAAGTGGTGAAACATGGTCCAAGTGATTTTTACCCTAGTTACCGATATATTCGATGACAATGCTTACAACTGTTGAGCTATATAACAAATATACCAAGGGAAAATTGATGAAGAAAGTAAATGAAGTTATACGAACAAAAAAACTGACATAAAATCATTTGTAGCATTTAAAATAGCGACCCCAATAAACCTACAAATAGAAGCACATTAAAAGCACCAATGTACAATTGAAACAAGGCTACTCAACTGCAAAATTTACTCTACAGTAATTGAAAAATGGAAGAACTGATGAAGAAATATTCAAGCTGTTGTTTTTCCAGGGAAGAGAGAGCATTTTATGGTTCTGGAGGACAAGCTCTTATCTAGCGAAGCCAACAACGTAAAAACCAAAGGAGACCTACGGGAAACAGTAATATTATACGTACATTGGAATTTTGCTCATTCATGATTTTATTTTGCAGTGACTGCTCGGCTTTTGTTAGGGCTTCAACTACTTTCCAATTCTTGTTTCTGAGTTCCTGTGTACACAAATTAGTCGAGGCCGTAAAAACCATTCGATGGAAGAAAAAATTTCATTCAAAATAAAATGCCAAACATCAACGCCCGGGATGACGGATTAGAAAATATTTACAAACTCGTGTCAAAATACTCACGTTGTTTCTCAACTTGCATGAATCCAGTTCGCTCTTGACTGAAGCCAACTCACGATTTTTATCGTTGAGAATGTTTTTCAGTTGGGTGATTGAATCCTCGTGGTCATTATTCGGAGCGTCTCCAGAGGAAGTCTTGAGTTTCAACGATGCAATTTCCATTGTCGCTTTTTGCAATGAAGTTTCAGCATTCTGGGATTCGCTTCTGGCAGTGCTTAAGCTGGCGCTTAGTTCGTCAATTTTCTTGTTCTTGGTCTCTATCTCGTTTTTCATAGATTTCAGCAAAGCTTTGTTCTCTTCGAGACTGAAACGAACCGGTTGATAATAAGTAAAGAATAGCAGCAAAAAACATGCGCTTTTCTATTTCATCAAATCAAATGTAATCTACACAAATCAAGTCGGACAACTAACTAGGTTGAACCTCATAGTATCAGCACTCTCAAGAATACCATGAAGATCCTGCCGTGTTGAGATCGAGAAATCGACGAATCTATAAAGGCACCCATGGCCAAATAAAAACCGAATGAACTGTTTCACTATTCGGTGACAATTCCAATCGTTACGCTAAAACCGTATAAGTGTGAAGCGAGCCTAAAGACGGAGATGGTTTGGCACAAAAGCAAACTGTCACAGTGACACAGCAAAATTTATAGGAATGTATAGCAACTACTCAACAAGGGACTTTGAACAAATCTCCTCCGATTGTTTGTATCAGAACAAATCCACCTCTTTTTTGGACCATCAACAAATTACTACATTTACCCAGCCTTTTTTACTCGTGTCCGCAACTGACATCACAAACGCTGAATAAAATAACGAATAAAAATACGGAAACTGAGGTGAAAAGATTTGTCGAAGAGCATTCGTTTCGCGTTGTTGTTTACATTGACATTTGGAGCGAACGCCGAATCTCGATTTCTAGACAACTTCTCGAGGCTTTTTTGGATCGAATTCGATTTCTCGAGTTGTGAAATGAAGGGCTGCACATGTTCGGTCGAGTTAGCTTACATGGCAACCTTATCAGTCTCGAGGGTGATCATGAATAACCAACCCTAGTGAGTCAGTGAATCCTCCTTAACAGCTCCCACATCCTCTCACTATAAAGTTTAATTTCTCTTACAGGGATCGATATGCAAGCCATTTTCAGCACAAATTTGCAGATTGTTTCTTTTACCTAACCCAACCTATTGGGTCAATATACCCTCCAAAACATAGCACTCAAATCTCTCAATAGCACTATTCAAAAAGAAGGATCTCTTAGTTGATTGATCCCAAATAAAAGTTCATGATTACCGAGCTTCGTAATCGGCTACTTCTTGTTTGTTGTTGCACGAGTATCCATTTTCAAGATTCTCAGAGAGTTTGTCTTTAAGCGCTTCATTCTCTTTGGAGATGGTTGAGCACTGGAAAATACAAACGTACAAATATAATTATAAGCTGAGCTCGATTTCAAAAATGTAAGATCAGAAAAATCCCTTCAGCTACAAGGGAATACCTTCAACTTCAATTTATCAATAACGAACAATTACCTGTTCGACATATTGTTTGTTCTGTTCTTGCAGCCGTTGGTTTTCAATTTTCAAACCGTTTATGACTCCCCCGAGGTTCTCGATCTCAGCTCTCGAATCAGCCAAAGCTCTTTCGAGGTTGGTCACCTGAAACAGGAAATAGATGAACTATACTTTCCGCAACGTCAAAGAAGAAGGAAAAATCCGAATTTAGCAATTCGCACGCTCAACTTCATCACTTATGGGGAGAGTTTTGTCAGACATTCACCACGAGTAAAATAGTCTACAATTGACGATGCAATTTGATATGCTCTAAAATAACCGTTAATTTTCACGTAATTTGTTGCATGCAAGAGAGCCTGGCACAGCTGCATGAAACCAGAGTGCAGGCAAATCAGTGCGAGGAATTATTCCATTTCAATTAAATTTTTCAATATATTTGAGACAATTTATGGTCTAGCAAAACGTATTCAGCGAGGCTGTAGTTCTATTCTAACAGACACTACCTTGCTTCGATACGTTTACCTTTAGAAAACACTGATCATTCCTTGAAACCCATTATTCTACAATCCAATAGGTTAAATCTAATCACTACTATCTAATTCATTCTAGGTGCTATAGATGAATATTTTTTCAGGCTAAAATATCCAAGATTCAGTTCTCACGGATGCTCGCCAGTCATACAAGGAAGTGGCAGGAGTCCCTTAAATTATTTGAAAAATATGAGGGGCGTCACACACTCTTAACACGAGGAGTACATCAACTCACCTCGTTCCTCAAAGTAGTGGCATCATATGTAGCAGCTGCAAGAGCTCGCTCAAGGTTGGCATGAACATCCCTGTACTCCTGCAAACGATTTCATAAACCGTTTTCAGGTTCTACATACCAACCATGGTTCAACTGGTAATTTTTCTTATCAAGTCAACCGATCAGATTTCAACCACACTTCAGGCACACTACGGCTCACTTTGAACGGTATGTTAACCAATCGACCATCCTGACTGACAATTGAGCATAGCAGAGTTGAAATAATTTGAGAGTAACTTTTGTAAAGCTTTTACGACTTTTGTAGCAGCGTAATTACTAATAGAGTAGTAACCACTTTCAACCTTTACATTGAAGGAAATTGCTTGTATCCCACTTATCAGTATAAATACCATTCCAATGAACCTTATAATCACATACTTCCAAACAGCCTTAACAATCCATATAAATGGTAAATAGGTAAGAAACACGTATGTTCTGAGTTCTTTCGCTCTTCCCATCACCATTCATTAATGAAAACACCAATAACATTTGCTAAAACTATCCAGTCTCAAGAGGAAACCAGTGACAATTCAAACTGACACGACTGCTTATGATCTGATTACCTCAAACGTTAGCCTTAACTTTAACCTTTAAATTAAGCCCAAATTGATATCTATAGAGCGAATTATGAACCATGATAATGGAACGAGAAGAAAACTTTTCAGACGTTTCAAGACTATAGTTAAGTCATGGCCATCTGTCACTAAACTTTCCAATCATCATACAAACGATAGCTAGCAGCAACCGTAGCCGAATTATGCTGTTCCACATAGGCACTCGCAAATAATTCATAGCTTAGGTACTATGGAAATAATCAACGCAATATAAACAAATAAAGATCGTCTGAGAGGTCTTGCAAAATATGAAGAATAAATTGGATAACATTGATCCAACGGGACTTTAAATTGCCATACAGAAGTCAACCTAAGGCCAACCAGTAGCTAGAAAAGCTTCTCCAACAAGTACCTCTTGAATACGCAAGTCATTCTCCTGCAGCATTGCGACTTCGTTTCTCAATGAGTTATTGGCAGCTTGAAGTTCTTGCGACTGAGCCGCATACTGGTTAACCTGGGCTTGCAGAGTCATAACGGCCTAAACATAGATGATTTAAAAAAACATCAATCCCCTGTATTCTTTTCTCTGGTTGAAAGGTACTGAATGAATCAACGTGTGACTGGAAGAAACCTAATAAAATGAGCAAACCAATAGGCTACACTGTACCTATATAACTAATAATAAAGTACCTTATATATTTGTTTATTTCTACCGCTTTATTGCCTTTTTGGAACGGAGGCAATGAAATATTATGCGTATCATCTTGTCACCACAATATTAACCGTTTTATGGTTCTCGGAAATAGAAATATTAGCATTGAACACAAACAACGGGAAACCCATCGCAGATCAATATGTAGATGAAAATAATTTGCCCGTTGGTTCATAGAGTGGGCTCAGAACAACAAGCAACCATTCGATGGCTGATCTATTGCCTTCTACCACGTTACAATAAGATTGATCGATTTTATACCATGAAATATACACTAATCTGACAATTATGATGAAGAATTTGTGTCAGAGCAATTAAACTAAAACTTGAAGCCATGAGAGCATAGGAAAATGTGCAATGAAGTGATATCAATCACTGAATTAAAGTTTATGATGAAGCAGAAGCCTAATTTCCGACAACTAATCAATATTACAAAAACCAGCATCATTTTTGAGAAGGATTCAGAGAAAGATCTGAATAAATCAGTGCTCAGCAAATACAGATTCGAATGAAGCTCTAAACACAGATGTTCAGTATTTATTGCTTAACTCAACCTACACGTTCAACATTACATATTAAGGCCAACCTGGAAGAAAGTTTCCCAAATTTCATGTACAAGAATTCAACTTGCAGTACTCGACTTGTTGAACTTGCAGGAATCTGCAGTACCCTCAGGGGACTCCCAAGACCTATTTTATTCACTATCTTTATTATGATCTATTTAGACTTGAAGTTCATGGGGAAATGGTGGCATTTGTCGATGATGTTGCAATAATGGCAACAAAATAAAATTGGCCTGGAGCCTATAGATTAGCAAGTCAACCATTGACTTTGTTTTTCCATTGATTTGGTATAAATATCCTCACTATGACTATAACTAATTATGATACATTCTCAAACTCAGCGGCTGGCCTGAATGTTTCTTCCTTTTCACAACTAATCATGTAAGAACTATGAATTCTGTAACCAGAAAATCTTTATTGTTCTTCACTACTTCATGCAAACGACAAAGCACCGACAACTTGAAACTTTTCTTATGTATACAGCATCCTCATAAATGGTATAGAATTTTAGGAGAATCATACAACACATATTTTTACCCCTTGAATATCCCTTTTACCCCTTCTACAAATTATCACTTTGTCAAACGACATGAATTGTAAATTAGATATTCCACATCCTTGGCTAGTCTATGTTTATCGTTCATTGATTCTCATTCATAAGATTAGGACCTAATTTCCATAACACCTGGTGTGCCATACGACCTGATTCAGCATTCCTGTTAATTCCTAAGTGTATCACTAATTTCGTTTATATAAAAATAAAAAATAAAAAAATAAATAAAATATAGTAGGTTATACCTGCTACTGACAAACATAAAAGTATTGTGTGATCTATGCGTACAACTGGTTTTTTTCAAATAAATGTTTATAGAAAATTTTCAGGGAAACTTACTTCTAGGATGACCCTCGTATATTACATTAAGGAAGCAAGAAGATCATAAATAAAAAATACACACCTCATGGCATTGCTTTTCAGTGATCTGCTGTTGAATGCCTTGGTCTTCTTGCAATTTCCTGACCACTTTCTGTTCATCAGCCAACTGTTTCTGGCACTGCAACGAATAAAAGAAACTACAAATGAAACGCCATCAGCATTTTAACTTGTTCAATACCATAGCCGCTTTTACGTACGCACAAATCTTCCATCCAATTTCTTACATCAAATATGCACTATACATTTTCAAAATTTGCTATAGCATTTTGAATAGTCAAGATTGGCAAGCATAAGTTGGAAGAGCTCAATTCAACAGTCAGTTAAAATATGTTTCTGCTTCCAATCAAACCTTTGGAATAGCGGTTATGACAAAAGTCAAAAGCAGAAACGGTAATGAGGTGATCATTGTGAAAAATGAGACGTTTCATGACCTCAAGCAGACCCTCCTGATAGCAGGGATGCTATCAAACGTTGGGCAAAGTAATTGCAATGATCTACAAAACCACCTTTAAATTGATGAAACGTTTAGGTACCTTGCACGTCCTCAGTAGACTGAATACTCCGTGGCACAGATAAGTTGACCACATTTGTAAACTGCAGGGTTTGCGAGGAGTGTGACCATAGAGGGTTTAGTAGTATAGGGGTTGTGAGGGGGAGAAAAACCAGGCGACTTATTCTCCAGATTTTTAACGGCTGGCCGAGCACTTTCGCCCATTCGGGCATCTTCAGGGCGACGTGGAACCATGAGGTCCACAGCTGTGGGGCTGTGGACCTCATGGTTCCACGTCTAAAACATCTAAAACCGAAATAAACTTTACAAATAAAGAGCGAGTTTATTTAACCAGTTTAGCTAACCTGTTTCAACTGTGCATTCAACACTTGGTTTTCTTCAACGGCTTGTTGCAGTTTGATGGAATTGGTTTTCCAATCGTTCTGCACGCTGTTCAGCATCTCTTCCATGTGACGCGAAGCCGCCTTGTCTGAATTCATCTCATTGCGCAGTTCTTTCAATTTTACTTGCAATCCGGTGGAAATCTGTTTTTCATCCTTGAGCGCTTGCTCGACTTCGGCCAGCTGTTTCTGCAGCTTAACTTGCGGATCTTGCCGACCCTGAAAACAATGGATTGAACACATTGTAACAGAAATGTAAACGATGCCAAGAGACAACCGAACCAAATCGCACCATCGATAATAGTGCCTCTACGAACCTTCAGCCATTCAGATATGTCTTCTTGCTGTTTGTTGAGCAGTGCATCGATTAGAAGCTGGATCTCAGTGCGGGACAGTTCAGCCTTTTGGACAAGCGAAACAAGAAGGTTGATGTTGACTGCTTCCTTCTCGTTACCTGAAATATCGCCAAATTATGACCAGTCCATTCGGTGATCTACTTGCACAGGAAACTCAAGTTGCCTTTCTCATTTTTCCAAATTTTCCTGTTAATTTTCTATGAAAAAACGTGTCTTATTGGCTCAGAAGGTCTGAAAACTAGATTCGCAAGGGTGCCTCGAAAGTAATAATCCAGTATAATACTGTTGCTTCCTATCCATTCAAATAAATAGAACAGGTGGCAAGTTGTTGAAATGAGGTCGTGAAAGTTTCGATGTTATTTAAATTTTAGGATGTTGCGTGAGCATGTTTGGTGATGACAAATCCAAATTTGTGACCATGCGGAGGCCGTGCTAAACTTTTGGCAGCTGAAAAACCTCAACATTTTCAGACTTGTTCCAGTGTTTTATTTGCGTTTAAACTCAAAAACGGTTCATCATATTGAAAAATCTTTTAAATAGTAAATTAAAATGGACAAAATTTTCTGTCTACAAAAAAAAAAAAAAAAATAAAAAATAAAAAAAAACTGAAATTAAACCAATAGGACTGTGACAGAAATAGGGAATTTTTTCGAGTTCGGTAAAAATTTTCAGATCCCCAACTTCCAAGTGCACACCAAACAATTCAACTGAACCAATTTTAGAAATTGCAGGAAGTATTTTTGGTTTATCATTCAATAATAAACCAATGTAATCGCCCAAGAAAAAAATTTTTCTAACCCCCTCAAAATTTGATGTTTCCGAATATCCAATAAGGAAAATTCTGTCTGTCCGCCGTACGCCGTTTTTCCCTAAATTGGGATTCTCAGAATTGGCTTTCACCTGGTTTTTGGAGTAATACTTTTGTAGCAATAATAACAGATAACCATCTATTGCTAAAGTTTGGCCAGGGTTTCCAAACTACAATTTTAGAGAAAAGAAGGGCCACATTCAGAACTTAACAGAGGCAAAATACTAAAGAAGCGGGTTTTGTCACCACCTACCCTACCTACAGTTTCAAAAATTGGTTCAATTCCTAATTTAGGTGCTATTCGGACTCTTCGATCATTGGTCTACAGCTTCCAGTAAAGGTGTAGATGGTTTGGATTAATTCTGTAAAGCTGTTACAATTTAAAAATAATGTTATAGAAATGTTTACCAAACATCAGGAAAAAAAATGGCTCTAATGGTTTTTGATTGGCTAAAAGCACGGGGAATTTTTTTATCAACGGGGAATTTCGTCCTCTAAAATTTAGTATCTAGAGGATTTTTGAGTGTGATAGACCGTTTTCGAGTTGAATGCAAAAAACTGTAACAAGTCCGATAATTTCAAGGTTTTTTTGCTCCCAAAAATATAGCACAGCCTCCACCCGGTCGCAAACTTGGATTTGATATCACAAAACAGACTCAAAGAACACACTAAAATTTTTATAAGTTCGGAGCCCAAACTATATGCTGCCTGGATGGAAAACGCTATTGGAATAAGGTCAAAGTCAATTCAAGCCTCAATTTTCATTTCTTTTGCCTATCGGTAAATTTGCGTTTCAAATATCATGATAAAACACTCACTTAGCTGATGAAGATTGGACAGCTCAGCTCGCTTCTTCTTGGACTGCTTGTTGGCAGAATGAGAAACCAATGCCTGTTGCACTTGCACCGTTTGTTGTTGCTCCTTAGCAGGCACAACTTCGCGAGCAATTGCTTGAGACTGAGCTGCTCCATCCACTTCGCTGCTTTCGCGCGTCATTTTATTGTCTTCAGTTTTCTCGCTTTTCTTCTTGGCACTTTTGGTTGCCTGAGGTTTATCAATGTTCGATTTCGTTCCAACTTCTTTCTTTTGAGCATTCGCTGGAACGACTCCAACCTGTTCCGTAGCGACGACCGTCTTTTTTGTTTGCTTCTCGGTTTTAGCAGATTTCTTCGCCTCTTCCTTCAGTTGGGTGGTCCCCTCATCATTGAGCTTGGAATGATTCTGCTTCATCCCTTCATTCGCTTCGGCCACCTTTGAATCATTCTGTAAGAAAAAGAAAAGAAAGGAAAAACGTCATATGAGAGACAAATATTCAAGTCCATAGTCAATCAAGAAACAAAAGAAAACATTGTGGTTAATCTAGAGTAAAATAACAACAAAACTTATTTTAAAAACGGATTTACACATCCGTAAATTTGCAGAACTAACGGAAATTATTGTTAAGCAGACGCTATTATTTTTATTGAAAGATAGGAGTGATAACTTGAAAAATAGATTCGCGAGGTAAGTTCCATCTCCAGAGAAATGTAAATAACGAAAATCGTATTGCTCTCTGAATTCCTATTTACACCAGTTCTTCCCTCACCTTGAAAATAATACACTGATTGATTCCTATCATTCCTACCATTCGAGTTCTGCTATTTTCAAAGCCGTTTAAACATTCTCGATCGGACCGCAAGAGCAAATTTTTGATTTAGCATGCTTTCTAGATGTGATGGATCTTAGGTTTTTTGCTTGAATGACTACCCATCACACAGCGCCCATACAGCGGAAAACAGCTGAACGAGTTCACGGGCATTGAAGACACCACTGGCAAAAGCTAACAGTTAGATTTTAGCATCAAACTTTGATGTTTCACGTTTCAGAGCATGTAGAATCCGAATATCCAATAAATAAAAAATTCTGCCCGTCCGCCGCTACTATAACTAACTATAAAAGCTAAATTTTTTAAATATTCAATAAAAACCAATCTTGGCCTCACAACGGCTCAATTCTTCAACCAAATCCCTACCTCAAGTTTATGGTTTTTTTTTTGTCAAACTGATAAAATTGTCAGCAACTTCAACAATATTTTATGAGAGTGGACAAGACGATAAAGCAACATCAGACAACATACTTACATCAAGTGAACTCACATCTTTCGGCGATGAGAATTCAACTTCGCTCTCAGCTTTCTTAGGCTTTTTCGCCGATTTCTTTGTCTTCTTGTCCTTGGCTTTCTCTAAGCTCGACTTCGTCTGATCTTGATACTGTTTCAGTATCTTCTTCTGATTGGCCTTGGCTTCTTCGAATGAATTATCGAACGGTTTCGACAGAATGCAGTAGATGACGAGCGACGATAGCAGAACGACTAGAAGGCAGAACGCCAAGATTAGAAGTTCCATAATCTGAAAAAGAAAAGAACACAATGAATATTCAATTAAAAAATTTAGCTTTTAATTTGGAAATTAATAAAAATGATTAGAATGGCAATAGTTGCTACCAAGTTTTATCTGTTTTTCGGCGGGAACGTTCACAAATGTTTGGAATAATTACTATCACAAATGGATAAGTTTTAAGGCATGTAATCCGAATATCAAATGAAAAAAATTTCTGTCTGTCCGCCGTCAACACATTTCCGGCCAAACTATAATAGCTACATTCTTGAAATTTTCATCAACAATCAATGTCGGCCTCACAACGACCCAATTCTCGAATCACATTGCTAGCTCAATTTTAAGGGTATTTTTGGGGGGGTTTTGAGGGGGAGAAAATTCATATTTTCCAAGGTTTTTCAGAAAAATGTGTATTAGGTATCAATTTCTATAGGTTTTTGGGCGCTGAATCGAATGAGACCATCGCAAGGTCGAAAGCTATATTGGCTCTCGAGTTATCGCAGCTTTTGTGTCGAATAGGGGAGATTTTCAGAAATTCGGCATAACTCGAGAGTTTTCAACTTACTTCATACTTTTGGTTTATTATTCAATAATAAACCATTATAATCGCCCAAGAAAAAAAATGCTAACCCCCCCTCAAAATTTGATGTTTTACGTTTCAAAGCATGTAGAATCCGAATATCCAAAAAAAAAAAAAAAAAAAATTCAGTCTGTCCGCCGTACGGCATCATTTTTTTATTCAATATTCGGATTTTACGTACCTTGAAACGTAAACTATTACATTTGGGTGCGGGTGGTATAAATTTTTTTCAGGGCGATTACAATGGTTTAATATTGAATAATAAATTAAAATCAATGTTGTCCACAAACATGATACGTAATATCCCTATCGATTTTGACAATTTTTCTCGATGAGGATATCGCAACTTCATTCAGGAACGCCCAACGCCATTTTCTAACGAACCGTAACATTTTCAAATCCTAGGAACGAATATTTGTGTTTAATACTCATACAAACAAATATTGCAGGTGGAATCTGAGTGAAAATAATTTGACTGATTCAGCGGGAAATTAATTTCCTCGGATCGGGTAATAATGGGTAGCTGTCATTTTCAGAAATTTCCAGCGCATAAGTAGCGCTGTATTCGTCGTTTCATTTTTAGACGAAAGATTGTAAAAAAAAAAAACTCATCGCGTCGGGGCTGGCTCGAATTTATTGCACGTGCGCCGGCCAAGAGATAAAGAAACCGTAAGAAATTGCTAACGTGTCACGGATAAGATTCCCTGTTCAGTCTGTGGTTTACAGTTGGCACTCGCGTTAAATGATAAACGAACGTCGGCGTTTTCATTATCGAGTATACCTACGATTTATCTATAGAGCACTTACGATTTATCTATAGAGCAACTAGGTTTTATCTATAGAGCACTTAAGATTTATAGAGCACCTACGATTCATCTATAAGGTACCAACAATTTAACTATAAGGTACCAACAATTAAACTATAAGGTACCTACGATTCATCTATAAGGTACCGACAATTTATCTATAAGGTACCTAAAATTTATCTATAAGGTACCAACAATTTATCTATAAGGTACCTACGATTTATCCATTAGAGAGACGAGTATTCAAAATTATCAATAGAGTAGCTAGGATTTATCCATCGAGTAGCAATATTATCTATTGGAGTACTCCAGATTATCTATCTAGTACAAAATCGGCATAAAAACGCGAGGGCGAGCGACATAACTACTTAAGCGTAAAGAAAGTGGGCCAAATCGGTACGGTCTCAAGTCCCCTTCACTTGAAGTTGCGTCCGAATCGTCGACATTTGTTTGGCGCACTTGAAAATTGAATCGGCGAGTAAATTCTAACGGTGGAAAAAAAAGCGGTAGCTAAGAAGCCGAACGGACGTAATTTAGCCGCATCGGACGGAAAGGAATTAAATTCGTCCGGTAGACAAGTGGCGTCGGAACGAGCGGAAGTTGCGGCAGTTTCAATTAATGAAAGAAACGTCGGCTCCGTCCGATTACGGCGGAACACCGGACGTCAACGACGCTGTGTCGGCAGTAAAACTAGCGTATCCAAGAAACTGTAACTAGCGATACTCACCGTTGCAGGACTTATCGAATAGTTCCAATAGGAAGTCGGGCTGTGACGGGGGACTAATCCGGTAGTTTATTAACCGTACTTGATTAGGAAAGGGAAGATGAAACCGATCGGGCGACGCGATGCTGGAACTCGTCGGCTGCTGCTGGAATTCCGGAGTAACACGGCTCGTACTCTTCTTGACTTTGCGGCTCTAACTAGCGGCTCTGCTAATGCGGTGTACGGATATCTACCAAGGTGCACCGTGGCAAGTTGCGTGTTGAGTTGGATCACTATCACTAGAGAAGAGATTGGAGCAGAGAGGAGAGAGAAGCTGAGACAGCCACGTACACCGAGTACCCACACAACAACAACTAAATACGGTGCTCGGAAACTCGAGCGTGAAGAAACGGCAAGCGGAAAGAATTCCAAGACTGACGTCAGTGGCAGCACCGTCGCATCGTTCTCTCCGTTTCGCAGTCTGGAGACAGAACTCGGAAACGGATCACTGATTCCCGAATGCAAGTCCAAATCTGGGCTAAAACCTTGGGCTGTTTTTCGAATTATCTATAACGGACGCTCGCTTCTCCGAAAAATAGAAAATAACAGGGCTAACTGCAAGGCTGAATATAAAATAAAATTAAGAAAGAAAAAACCGCTGCAAATGATTGTACGGTGGTTTATTATTCCTTTGCATCAATAATGATCTGCGAAAATTATCCATTTGTGATAGTAATATTTCCAAACATTTGTTAACGTTCCCACCGAAAAACAGATTGGTAACTATCGCTATAAGACTATTGTAATTTTAATCATTTTTATTTTTCTTATTTTCCTCATTAATGGAAATAAAATTTAAGAAAAAATTATTAAAAAAAGACGATTGATTGAAATGTAATTCTAAGTCAAAATCCATGATTTTCGTGGGTTACTGTGGGGACGAAAAAGGCTTTTCGATTTGTAATCTCAACACTGGAGACATTACTATTGGTAGAAAAAATCTTGGGTGATCACAATGGTTTATTATTGAATAATAAACCAAAAAATGATATTACCGACGTTAATTGACAGTCACCTTGTTCCCAGAGAATTGCAATAGCTGCAGGTGGGAAGCAAGATGGCGGATCGCCAATCGTATCGTCCAATGTTCTCTCACTACATGATACGAGGTTCGAATAGTCCGACATTTTCTTCTCAATGGTCCACTTATCAATTGCTATTTGGCACTGAAGAAATCCACGCCGGCCAAATCCATTATATTAAGGAAAACAAGGAAACTAATTTGAACAATTTAATTAATTTGAAAAAAGATTAATTACCTAATGAGAAAATTATTTTGATAATTTATCATAGATAAATTTCAATAGTTTATTTACTGTATATTCGTTCAACTGTTACTTGTTGAATTTGAAATTATTAATCTAATAGAGTTAAAATTGATCTAGACAGACAAAATGAAGAAATAAAAACGAATTTACCAAAAAGGGATTGTAAAAATTTATTCGTTTTCCACGGCGACGTAGGAATAGCTACCGTGCCTAGCGGCGACTCGACGAAGTAACGAGCAGCGCTTTCCAGTCGCTAGCGCTACCGCGCTCGATGTCGTTGCATGCCCTGCGTCGGTGGTACGGTTGGCGATTCGGTTGGCAGCGCTGTTCACGCGCAGTCTCGCTTATTGCGAGATCCGACGTCAAACTATTTTCAGCAGGTGTCCGCCGTGCCGTGTCTCCACCGCTTAGGTTCTGCGCTGGCCTCTCCTCTAGTCTCGCGGCGCCCCTACGCCTCTTCTCTTCGCCTGCAGCGCCACCTCCTCGCCTTCTGCATCGCTCCGTCTCACTTGCTCGTTCGGTAGCTCCACGTTTTCCATCCATGGCAGCTAAAACTGCACGTTCCGGCATTGCGGCTGGACAGTGAACGCTCACGGGCAAGAGGTCGTTCGCGTCGGCGCTCGCATTCGTCCGTTCCGTTCGAAGTCGAAACGAATTCACGTTCGTATTTGTGCGACGGATGTGCAGTTGACAGCGAGTAGTTACAGTGCGCGTGTTCAACGTTCCTCGAATTCGTGTTCAACGTTCGCTCGTCACCTCGAATTCTGCCGTGTCCTCCGAACTCGAGACGAGTGTGCCTTCCTCACCCGACACCGCCTCCGTTCGTCTCCCCCCGGTGGGCGCCCCCTCGCTCCACCCCCCTTCCACCCCCCGGTTCACGTCGGTCGTGACAAACTCGACCGTTCTTTACCGCCGTCCGTCGTCGAACGTTCACCGATTTCGAATCGCATCTCGCCGACGCAAACCGACGAGCCGACCGTGCGCGCAGTGCTCCCGACGTCGCAACGCTACAATTCTTGAGCACCGCCGGGACGTAACATGTCGCGTGCCGGACAATTGTGAAAGAAAATAAATCTTGCGGCGATTATGAGGAAGACGACCGACTCGAACGAACAGCTGCAGGTCGACCATTTCAAAACAACAATCGCGACTGCGTCAACTAGCGTCGCTCGTGTCACACAATCGGCGGCTTCTCTCGTCGCACGGCCGTCCGAGTTTTGAGCGAGTCCCGAGTTCCTTAGCGCAGACAACGCCTCGAGTTCCTCTCGCCGTCGCGCCAATCGTCCGTCGATCGCCGATCGATAGAGTTGCAGCCGTTCGTTACCATGGTCCGCTACCATTTCTTGTAACGGAACGTCGTCAACCAGCTATTAACGGTCGACAGTGGCGATTAACCGACGTCCGATCAACTGACATTTGGGGATCCGTTTAATGCTGGAACGATCCCGAGCGGCAGGAAGAGTCGGTCATGTTGCCAATAAAATGTTCGTCCCACTTATGACTAGCGAGTTCGCTCATTTGCGCGCGCGTGTTGTGAATTGTGCGTGAACCTGTTCTTTGGACCAGTCGTTGTCGTCGCCAATTTTCCATTCGCCATGTCGTCGACGGCGTTCGTCGACAGGATCGACCCGTTCGCGAAGCGATCGGTCAAGAAAAAGAAGAAGTCCCAAGGATCGTCCAGATATCGCAATTCGGCCGATTTCGAACTTCAAGTGCTCCCTCTGCTCACAGGTGAGTTTTTTATATATTTTTTTATTAATTCATTTTGTGAAAAAAAGAATAACCGATATTATTATTTGTTTTTTGTTTTTTTTTTTTTTTTTTTTTTTTTTTGAAAACGGTGAAAATTTTGTTCGTTTTTTTCCCTCTTGTTGATTTTTTCTTCTTTTTCTGTTCTATATTCAGTTTGTAAAAATGAAATATCGAATAAAACGCGTTTTACGATTTACTGGGGAAAATACCAACGGAATCTGTCGGTCACTGTACGAATTCAGAGCACAATATCCGACGTACGATTCCGATAGGTAATTTAATTTGACACCACGTGCTAGCAACGTAACGAACCTGACTGAGAAAGGAGGAGAAATAAAAGAAGAAAATGCAACGCTCTTTTGCGTTTTTCGTTCGAAAAATATCATTTTACAGCGTTCTATTAATTATTTGGTTCAATTATATATAACCATTCACCAACTAATGTAAACGAATATTGCAATTTTAATTTAATAATATGAAAAATAATTAGCCCTTCCGTTTCCCAAACGATTGAACGAAATTTCATTTCCACATATCAATCGCCTCTTGAATGGTAACTTTTTGGAGTTGCCTTGAAGTAGCCAATGAATTTCCGATCTACCAAACGTTCGTGCTCGTTTAAGAAAATATTTGCCCTTCAAAACTTGGCTATTCTTTGAACATTCAAAAACGATTGAAATCTTTTAACGAAAACGCTATTGTCAAAACTTCGAAAAACGTGATTTCAAAACAATTATTTTTTTCAAAAGAATTATGGCCTAAAAAGAAGTTTTAGTTAAATCAACAAACTTTGATCGTATCAATTAGACTCAAATCTGAACAGTTGAAGTTTACAAACAATGAGAAAAACTGTTGTCGTTCAGAAGTTACGAGGTGTTAAATAAAGGTCCATAAAAAAATTAATTACTCCTTTATTTTGCCACGTAATACGATTTTTTCACTATCTTCAGAAAGCTCTTGCTGAACAATTTGAACAATTATGTTCATTTTTCTTTCTCGACGTGGTTGGGAATTGTGCTTGAAAAAAATGTGAAAATTGGTATCGCATTTTTCATATAACTTTTTTTTACGCGCTTTACCAGCATACGGAACCAAAATTTGAGCCAGGCGCTCGTAAGCGGATAAATTATAAACAAAATGACGTGAAAAACAAAAAAATATGAAAATGTTTCTAGAAGTTATAAGCTCGTAAAGTCGAATGTTGCTATTTTCGCGAAAATCGCGTTTTCCGGCGTTTCTCCGGATTTGGAGCCGCAACTGTTAGATGGATTCAATTTAAAAAATCTTGGGACCTTCCTGGATCGTAACTCTAAAAAAAAAAATAAAATCAAAATATATTTTAAAAAATAAATAAAATCAAAATATAAAAAAAATGAAAAAAATTAGTTTTGAAGGCTTTAAAAAAAAAATCTTTTTTTTTTAAGTGGGTTAAAAATTATTTTTGTCGACTACGTCGAGTACTTGGCTTTTATAGTTCCCGTGGAAAACTATTGACGGCGGAAAGGACTGAATTTTCTTTGATCAATAATTAAAACGCCTTGAAAATTATTGAATTATATTTTTGATGGGGAAGGTTAATTTCTCTCCCTCGGGCAATTCCAATGGAATGGAATTTATTCTTCTTCTGATTTACAAAAAAAAAAAAAAAAAAAAAAAAAAAAAATTGCCAAGGCTTTCTGCCATGCATAATAAATAAATAAATAATACATTAACTCAATCTAATTAAAATCAATCTCGGTCCTACGACGGCCTAATTCTTGAACCACATTGCTAGCTCAATTTTAAGGGTATTTTTGGGGGGTTTTGAGGGGGAGAAAATTCATATTTTCCAAGGTTTATCAGAAAAATGTGTATTTCGTATCAAATCGTATAGATTTTTGGACGCTGAATCGTTTGAGACCATCGTGAGGTCGATAGCTTTATTGGTTCTCGAGTTATCGCAGCTTTTGTGCCGAATTAGGGAGATTTTCAGAAATTTGACATGAGGGTATAACTTGAGAGTTCTTGGAGCTGTAAAAATCGTTCTATACTCATTGGAATGGTCGTCAAACACTCTTCAGCTGCAGCATTAGGCAAGAAATTTAGCTTTTAATTAGGAAATTAAGAAAAATAAAAATGATTAAAATTACAATAGTTGCTTCGGAATTTTCTCCTATAGTTACCAATCTGTTTTTCGCTAAGAACGTTCACAAATGTTCGGAAAATCACAAGGATAGTCTTCTTAAATCATTATTGAAGCGAGGGAATAATATACCACTGTACAATTATTTGCAGCTTTTTTTTTTAAATAAATACAAAATCGAAAATTTTTGAGCTCCGCTCGTGTGAAAAAATAGATCGACATATAATTTTCGTGAAACCGGTTTTTCGCTAGTGAATATAATAGATTCGCGATATTTTACAGTATTAAAGCGTGGGACATTTCCGGAAAAGTCGCCCTCAATTGGATATTTAAATTCAACCTCTAGTCATCTCGTGCGATCATTTTCGACGCTTTTTTCGTCCACTTCCGACCGCTCTTCGGAGCCATTTCATTTATTCTGTTGACTGCTGTAACCGAAATTCTTCATTTCGAGACAGTCGCGGCATTCCGAGTGGAAGAGAAGGCTTATTCTCCGATGAAGAAGGAAAGCCAAGTACCTCTAAGGGCTTTGAGATGGCAGATGAATATAAGTGGATGGTTTGCCGAGTTAGGTTTACAGAATGCTCTATTCAACTTCTCAAAATCTTCTCTCAATGATGTTCCGGTTTTTCAGCCAGCTACTCTTTCATCAACGGCCGGGTTTCGCATTGTACTATTACTGTGCAGTTATTAAATTTTGCCTCGTTTGTGAACAACCGGATGGAAATTATCGGGTTTGCCCTTCGAACCCGGTCGGCTTGGGAAAAAAATGAAAAACACGATTGTCCAGTTGTTTTTTATTTTTTTTTCCTAACGGGATGTTGTTTCAATAACCAGTTTTCCTTCACTTTCAAACTTCAGCGGTCAATATTAAGTTTTTTATTTTATTTTATTTTTTTATTTTATTTTATTTATCATTATTTTTTTTATTTAATTTTTAATTTCCATCTTATTACAACATATTTCAATGGTATATGAAAAATTGCAAGAAAATTATTCCCCTATATGGGCCAAGGCCCGTGTTAGGGAGAAGAGCTCCTGCTTATTATTGACTGAAGAAATATATAAGTTCACCACATTACAAAAAAAAAAAAAAAAAATTGAAAAAATAAAATAAAATAAAAATTATATAACACAGGATAAATTTACAGGCTTTGTCGCACTAAGTTAGCATTCCATTAAAATACTCATGAGATTATGTTTTCACGTTTTCGTGTCGGAAGATGAGTTAGCTCGAAAGCCTGCTCTTCTCTCTTAGGGCTTTTATCGTCTCTCTCCTCGTTCAGTTCGTATTTTTTTCTTAAATTACATTTGTTACAGCTAGTTCTTGAATTATTAAATTTCACAAAGATGGAACTCCGTCAGCTGCCGTTTAACTGATCCGGTAAATTTGTCGTTTAATTGTTTCATTCGCAGATCGGTTGGAAAGTTATCGAAAGCTTGCAGTCCTGTATATTTATATGATTTTCGTGCGAATGAATTGTGGAAAAGAGGAAACTCAATTTTATAATCGGTTGTGAAATATGTGCTGGGAGATTGTAGTTTTTGGTTTTTTATAATTTGCCTTGGATACCTTGTGATGGTGCTACGAGGCCCTGATGATGCCCGAACGGGCGAAAGTGCTTGGCAAGCCGACAATAAAAAACAGGAGAACAAGTCGCCCTGGTTTCCCCCTCAACCCCAACAACGAAGAATTTGCCTTACGTTATTGTATATGATCTGCTTTGAACGTGGGAGTATTTTTAGTTTGTGTGAAAAGTTGGTCAGTATGTTCACGCCTTCCGGTTTTACAATCCCTTCAAATCAAAGCTTTCTGGTATGTTACAATTGGCGCAAGGTTCGACTCATATTTACTGCTACAGACTTGAACGACGAGGTTCGAAATTGGCAAATGTTGTTTTCGAGGATATGGTTCATCAGCTACGGACGTTCCAAGTAATTGCATTAATGCCTACTTTCCAGTTTCGAATTTGCGGTCCGTATTTTCACTCTAGGCTTCCAACGGGGTTTACTTCCGAGCGCCGTCGTATTTATTTAATTAATAATCTCGCTACTCGAACCAATATTGTACAGCCGCGATGTTTCTCTGAAACGTTTTATGTACTGACATTACTGTTCGACGAGGCGTACGCTAAGTTATATTACCGTTTCGAATTAAACTCAATGTTATCGGGAAAGCTCGTCTAATCGGATCATGCGGCCCAATAATTTGACAATATCATCGTGCATTAATATTTTTATTTTTATTTTATTCATTTTCTTTACCGATCGATAAATCAATGTACGAGGGCGTCGCCAAAATAAGGTTCCCTATGCTTGAAAAAATAGTGGAGCAATTTTTTTAAAAAAAAATTCTGTTTCTACAGGTTGTTCTCTATTTTTTTTACCACCACCATTTTCACCATTCACCATTATTTCACCACCTTCACCATTTTTCACCATTCACCATTTTTTCACCACCTTCACCATTCACCATTTTTCACCATTCACCTTTTTTTCACCACCTTCACCATTCACCATTGTCACCAATCACCATTTTTTCACCACCTTCACCATTTCACCATTCATCATTTTTTCACCATTTTTTTCAACGCATTTTTGAAAACGTGGCACGAGTTTTTGTATACCCTCCTGGTAGTGTAGCGAGCCCACCTCCCTCAGGTACTTCCGCCTTCAGCTCTTCGTGGTCGTGGAAGTATTTCCCTCCCAGGTGCCTCTTCAATTTGGGAAAAGGTGATAATCTGAGGGAGCCAGATCCGGGGAATGGGGAGGATGTGGGGAAAATGTCCCAGTTGAATTGACCAAGCAGATCCTGGGATTGGCGTGCCGAATGGGGACGTGCATGAGAAGCACCCATTTTGAAAGCAAATGTGGCCTTTTGCGTTAATTGGCCATTTTCAATTTTTGAAGGACTTCACAATACTTCATAGCATTGATTGTGTTCCCACGTTCAAGGAAGCCTACCAATAGCACACATTTGTTGTTCCAGAAAACAGTTGCCATGATTTTTCCGGCAGACAACCCAATTTTCACCTTTTTTGGGGCCACCTTTTTTGGGGATGCTCTTTTCGAAAGAATTGTTGCTGCAGATGAGACGTAGGTTCACCACACCACTCCAGAGACAAAAAATCAAAGCAAAGTGTGGAAGTTGAGCGGAGAGCCGGCCCCAAAAAAGGCGAAAATTGGGTTGACTGCTGGAAAAATCATGGCAACTGTTTTCTGGGGCAACAAATGTGTGCTATTGGTAGGCTTCCTTGAACGTGGGAACACAATCAATGCTATGAGGTATTGTGAAGTCCTTCAAAAGTTGAAAATGGCCATTTTGGGGAACACCCACTATCTTCTTGAGAAATGACATAGGATTGATTCAAATTCGCTACCGCTACCTTCTCGACAGGTTCGGTTGTTACGCACAGCGCCAGGCCAAGTTCGCAATGGGGAAGACGCCAATTTTTATTTTCGTTCCTAATGACCTGAATTCTGTTATCTGGTGTCAGCTGAAGACGGAATGACCAATTTTTCATGAAAATTGTGAGTTTCCGCGGAGCAAATCGCTAATGAAATTGATGATTTTGAACGAAAAATGAATACTGGGTTGGTGAGGGGGAGAAGAACCAGGCGACATATTCTCCAATTTGTTATTTTTTGGCCGAGTACTTTCGCCCCTTCGGGCATCCTCACCAACCCAGTACAATGGGAATTGCGACGACTCAACCAAGAAGAAAAATGAATAGTTATTACTTCATAACTAGTCCGTTGAACGTGAATATCGATACTAGCGCTTGTATCTTCGGAAGAATAAACTAACATTGGGAGCAATAATTTGAGGTTGCTGTGAGATTACCAACCCCCCCCTTAGCAATTGATTTGCTTTACGAAACATTTTGAGCGTTACTAACTCGACGATTAAAAAAACATAACAAGTAGCAGTGAAGTTAGCGTCACTTACTCGATTTAGCATGTCTTAAAGACCGTCTTGTTGTTGCTGTCTGTCTTTCAGCCGACTGCAGAGCGCTCTAGGGAGTTACTTCAATCGGTTGGAGTTACATCTCCGGGTTTATTCAAACCGCTGATTTTCCTTAGCGATTTTCTCCGCGGAAACTCACAATTTTCATGAAAAATTGGTCATTCCCTCTTCGGCTGTCACCGAATAGCAGAATTGAGGCCATTAGGAACGATAATAAAAAATAGGCGTCTTCCCCATTCGTTACTAAGCGCTATCGGTTTAGAAAAATTCCACTCTTCCGTTCGTTTTGTTGCATACGCGATGATAAATCATTTTTCTATTGTATTATTATTCCATCCGGTGGTGATTCAGGCACTTCTTCCCTTTCACGTTTACTCTTCCTGTTTCGTTTCGCTGACGTCCCCCTATCGCGGTTTGAAGCGTCCTCATCGTCATTTGTACTTATCTTGAGCCTCGTTCGTTTCAAGACGCAGCAGTTTCTTGCAATTTTCGACCGACGTGTCAAATATCGTAATCGCTTGTTTTTCCTGTTGCTCCTACCATTCTCATCTTGGTGAAGTGTCCTCTCTCGAATCGCGGTACTAAGCATTTGCTCCGCATCGGACGGTGTCAGCTTTTGCTAGCGAGCGCCTTTAATTCGAACGAGATTCGAATTTCATTCTATGTGGGAATGCTTGCAAAGTCTACAATCGACTCGCTTCTTCAAATCTCGAATAATTTTCCGTCTATGAACAAATTAAGGCGTCCGTTTCACACTCCGGCTGCGGAAATGGTGCAGCCAAAAATTGAAATGTCGGATAATGCGCTTCGAGATCCTGAGGGGAATTTCTCGAGACTTTGAGCTGACACTTCTCAGATTTGGTGTTCATGGTTCGGCATGATTTTTTCACTCGGTGTTAGACCAGCACTGCAGTAAATAATGCCGCGATTACACGGGGGAAAAGACGTTGAATGGCAACTGGAGCCTGCTATTGGCCTCGTGCGAACTTACTGGAGTCCAATGACGTTCCAGTCGACTGGAAAAACGCTGCAAACGATTGTACAGTGGTTTATTATTCCTTCGCTTCAAAAATGATTTAAGAAGACTATCCATTTGTGATAGTAATTATTCCGAACATTTGTGAACGTTCACACCTGAAAACAGATTGGTAACTGTAGGGAAAACTTCGTAGCAACTGTTGTAATTTTAATAATTTTTATTTTTTTCTTAATTTTCTTTAAAACTCTTTTTCTTAATTTTTCTTAGTTTCCAAATTAAAAGATAAAATTTCTCGCCTAACAGTATTGTTGAAGATAGTGTCTGACGAGCGTTCCAAGGGGTAAAGAACGAAAGAACTCTTGGGTTCTATTTCTCCGCGATTTCCCTGGTTTCTATTCCTATTTTTTTTTTTCTTTTTTGTCCTCTGCCTAATTTCTGAAAATCTCCCAAGTTCAACACGAAAGTACACTGACTCTAGAACCAGTAAAGCAATCGACCCCGCGGTGGTACATTTCGATTCAGCGTCCAAAAATCTATAGAAATTGATACCAAATACACATTTTTCCGAAAAACCTTGAAAAATATTAAATTCTCCGCCTCAAAACCCCTCAAAAACACCTTTAAAATTGAGGTAGCGATTTGGTTAAAGATATTGCGATTTGGTTAAAGATAATTGAGGTAGCAGTTCGGTGGCGATATTGTCAGGCCAAGATTGATTTTTGGTGAAAATTTCAAGAAGTAAACTTTTACTGTTCCTCCATAAAGTGTTGACGGCGGATGGACAGAATTTTTTTATTTATTGGATATTTGGATTTTACATGCCTTGAAACGTAAAACATCAAATTTTGAGGGGTCTTAGAAGATTTCTTTTCTTGGGCGATTTCACTGTTATATTATTAAATAATGAACCAAAAGGGGAGGAGAAGACGGACGTTTGAGAGTAGTGTTTTCAAGCGCCACTAGAGTGCTCTGGTACATGATAGTCAGTCTCAGTCCCTTGCCTTCCTGTTTACAAAGGTGTATTACACACCTCTGATTCAGTTGGCTCTAATATCTTCTGGTATATCGTCGACTTATAGCTCGCAAAGAGCGAGCCTTTTTCTCTTTCTTTTGTTCGATGTGCGTTCAGGTTTTGAAATATGAAAAAAGTCACTTCATACTTGATTATTTTGATTTTTCCCCATATCTGTTGTCTGTCGGAGTTAATTTAAATCCAACTTGATCTCTCATCGATATAAATGGAGTGTTTTGACATTTCAACGTATTCGAAATGATTTTGATGTTCGAATTGTACCTCAAGCTCAAATATTGCTTACCAAACTGCAATAACTCGTGAATCGTTGAAGCTCTCGACTTGGTTATCACAATGGCCTCAATTGGTTCAGCGTTGAAAAGGTAGTGGAAATATTTACCAAAATGCACGCTCAGAGTAAACAAGAAAATATACATTTCTCATTTGAACCCGCCTACACTTGAAATTGATCTGGCTTGAGGATTCTTCGGTCCAAAAACAATTTTTGGTGGATATTTTGTTACTGTAGCGGTCACAGTATTCCCTTAAGGGTGTCGACAGAGGAAGGACGGATTTTCCGCTTTATGTTGTGGGATTATTTGCCCTTTGAACCGTATTAGAAGACATTTTGAGGGGAATTTTTTCGCAGGGCAATTAGATACGTTGATTTATTATTCAATTAACAAAAAAAAAAAAAAATAAACCTGGTGACATCGCTTTGCACGGAGGAACCACCGCTGAAAATCAATTTACGAAGCCCCTAATTGATTTCAGAGGATGTACATAAGGCTTGTGAGCTTTAGGAACGTATTTTGCGCTCCCTACGGGGAATGTCGTTGGCTTAATGAAGGACCGCACGAATGAAGCTTTTTCAAATATTGGCAGTTCCAACGGCTTTGTAAAGAGTCGCGATTGATTTCACCTTCACGACGTTGAACTCTCGGGCGCTTCTCTTCAAAAGCCCTCTGCTCTCATAACTCGGTCTGACACTGTCGATGAACGACATTTGCCATCCAACGACACTTCCCTGTATGTATGTGTGGCCTGTTGTGCCTCGTATGTGGAACGCGATCATTCCTGTTACTGCCGTGTTGGGCTGCACTGTAAAAACCGCACTAGGCAGTGAAATCGTCTTACTGTCATCAGATGACCGAACTTATAAATAACCACTATGAGAGAGCAAGAGAGAGAGACATATATTCACAAGTTACAGCAATAATATTTGGAGGAAAAAAAACGTTAGGAAAGTAGAAGATAGGAACATGATAAAGAAAATGACACTATATACTTAAGTGAATAATATCACCCGTCCTTAGGCAGAAAACTGCAAAACACAAGAAATTAAGAATGGAGGTTTCAGGACGAATGTAAATTAAATCATAATTAGGCACATACTAGAACACATAATTGCTATTCAAAATAGTTACAGCGTATTCGGAACCTGAATGAATTAGCCAGGTGAAAATTAATCTCTTATTCTTCTCTTAATCTGAGTATTCAAAGCTCTGATTTTCCTTAGCAATTTTCGCGGAAACTCATGTAGATCAATTTTCATGAAAAACTGGTCATTGCGTCTTCAGCTGACACCAAATAACAGAATTCGAGGCCATTAGGAACGAAAATAAAAAATAGGCGTCTTACTCATTTCCCTTTTCTTCTAGCGGCATATTTTGGCACGCTTTCGGAATGAACTGAAGTTCAGGTAGTGGAAATTGTAGGAAATTTGCAAACTAAACATTTCTGGCCTAGTTTTATCGAAAAATGTGAAAGAAAGGAATTAAAGAGGAAAACGAAAGTATTGTCTGGTGCCCGTAACTGGTACGACTAAATGGTAACGTACGACAATTATTAGTTGTGAAAGAAAGGCTGTAATAAATTATTTTCAGTTGAATTTTTAAGTGGAAGTTGCTAGCCTCATATTATTCATGAAATTATTCAATGATCTACCATGTCCTATTAATTGCAGTCGCTAAATGGCAACAAGGCTCAATCATATCTTTGGAGAGGAAAAAATTCAAGATTGAACTCCACTGAATCATTAACTGTTAAGAGTTCGTGCCAGATCGAAGAGCAAATTTTTTATCAATGCTCTAACACGGTTTATTTTTATTGAACCGACACTTGATTCGTAAAATATTCTAATCAATCGTATCACATTTTCCCAAAATACATTCATCATCAACGGTGCACACAAATCATTCCCACAAAATTCCTTAGGTTATCTGTCCAAAGCAGGAAAAGGATTGGGCCCAACAGTGTGCCTTGAGGAACACCGGCGCCAACAATTCTCTTCACTGATGAAAGTTCCCACTCTACTAACCTCAAGACGTCTATGCAAGAACGATAGTAATGTTTTTCGCAACAAAATTTTGCGTTTTACCGAATCAAAAGCCTTAACATTTGAAAATACTTGAAAAACGAAATTCGTTGTAAAAATCAACAGGGCATGATCCGCGCCGATACCCTTTTGAAACACAAATTGGTTGGATGATATAATCTTACTATTCTTCAGGAACATTCATCATCTTGAGCCAAACTGAGGCTTAATCTTGAGGTTAAACTGTCCACTAACTGTTGAACAGCGCTCGATTTACTGATCCATGGTGTATTTACACAATATTCAATGAGCAACCAATATATCAAATTTGCTTCTTCAGTTTTTGGTTGGTCAAGTTCTTTTTTCACTCTAATTAACTCCAATTGTTTGAATAAAATGAAATATCGAAAATTGTATTTCTTTTGTACGAAGGGCTTCGTCCAATTATTTCGGGTTGGATTTTATATATTTGGAAAAACCGTTCGATGAATAGGATGAATAATGCAGCTCTCAGTTACGGCTGACCAGTTTTGTGGAAATTAATTAATCGGAGGTCGATACCTTATTTTCTCCTCGCTTTGTATTAGCCGAGCAACATTCTCCGCTTGAATATTTTTTGAGCACGTGAGACTGCTTGCAAAAAATGAACAAATTCTATCGAATTTCATCGGTGCCTAATTAATTTTTTCCATGCCCGTTACTATATTCAATCGTTTCGATTTGCAGCTGCTTATTAAAGCGGTTTAGCTACATCTAGGTCCCGGCAATTGATTTTACCCGAACGCCTCAATCCTGATCAACTCGTGGCTTGTTTTGTACCTTTCCATTCCAGCAGTTCGGTCGCCATCCCGGTAGTTACTTCTCAGTTTCGATGGGCCATTTATTTTCTCGTACTACAGCCTGTTCGGTCCTTGGGGCAGCTTCGGAAAAGCCGGCCCTGAAGTTAGAATTTGTGAAGACGAGGAGAGCCGGAGAATGCCGATGATGGGCGGGGTGGAAGGAGCTGGCCAACGAGGGCGACAAAGAGGGAAACAGTTCCTGGCGTCGTTCGTGTGTGTACTTCAACGAGCGCAAGTTTGAGCGTGTGCGTGCGTGTACGCGGCCTCCGCCGTTTCCATCTTGCTCGCTCTTCTTATCTTCTACTGGTTGGTTGACTCGTTGAGCGCTCCTTTTTTTGGCCCCATCCCATCCGCACACTGTCAAAGCCTGCCCAACCTTCGCTGCTCTCTGCCCGTTCCATCCTTTACCTTGCCGTATTTACCATCTTTGTCGGCCCCCTTCTTGTTTTCAACATTCGAACGGCGGCTCCCTACCGATCTTTTATTCTCTCTCTTTTCCTCTCCCGTGCTTGACGTGGAGGGTGCCTTCGGGCGGATAACCTAACCTAACCTTCCCATCGCTCGAGGCTGAGAGCCGCTCTTGCTGCTCAAAGCTGTGGAACCTTCGTTTTCATTCGGTGGAGATCCGTAACGTCAACCGGCCCTCGCCGGCTATTTATTTCTGATTGATCGAAATTTGGCGCTAATATTCATACCTGCCATGCGCGTTGATGTAAAAATATTGTGCAATCGGGCGGACCCGGCAAAGTTTCGAGAAAGCGTTCAAATTTTCTCGCTAAAAAATTATAGTTTGTTCGCTCTACTGTTTTTGCCCGTACTGTTTTGTCTGTTAATCCGATACCTCGTTCGCTACTGGTGACCAACAGTCCCAATTATATATTATACGTGATCCATAGAGTCGTGGATATTAAGTTTAAGTTACCCAATGCACTCACCAGATCGGCGTACAAAAGGGAGGTTTACACTTGGCTCATTGAAATGGGCTAAAGTGGTGACAATAATGCGTAGCCAAAATGTGGGCATCTAGGTGAGAGCGATTTTGCTGAAATACATATATAATACTAAATAAAAACATTTGTATTTGTATTTACTTTGTAAAATATCAGAAGGGAATTGTATTTTATTTGTTCTGTTCCAAGATTAGAAACTCTTGTGTAATGTAAACGGGCATTGTATGCCTAGTATTACACAATGATTGGAATTTTTATTATTTAGGAAATGAAGCTCCTTTCACTAAATTGTTTGTATAAATTTTTTTTCTTGTACCGATGTGGTATTGGTGGATATAGCCAATAAATTCTCTCTCTCTCTCTCTCCCTCTCCCTCTTTTTTTTTTTTTTAGCGATTTTGATGATTGTTGAATTTTTATTTTTACTTTATTCTGTTCGAAGAAGTGCGGTGTTTTATTTTTGTGTATAATCTTCTTCTACATTGTGTTGTGTCAACACTGTCAGGCAACACTGATCAGTATTGGTAACCAGGCATATCGTAGAACCTGCCGCTGTGCCGGCTCTCTGCTCACAGTAGTCCTAACCTTCCCTGGTTAAATAAAAATCTGCAATCAATTAATCTCTCTCGTGAAACCGTTTTGGTGTCTACAATAGAGAGTTTTTGCTTTTAGCGGTGTTTTTCCACGGTGGCCGTGGGAGTTTAGGTTACTTTGAAAAATCATACTTCCTATAAGCGAGCACATGGTGGATTAATCTTATTTACCATTATCTTTATCCCCAAATATTGCTTACCTGTGTGAATAATTAATACAAAAAATACACGTATAAAATATTCCGATAATTTGAATTCCAGTTAGCTGAAAACCTAGCCTGGAAATAATTTTCAAATAATTTTCTCGTGATAATAGCGATCAATGTCTCACGGTTTGTTGAACTTTTGCTTCTGAACATTCGCCTGATTCTCGTCGTTTGCGAAGCTGACCTGACCCTTGGGCAAGCTATTTTCGTACGAAGTTTGGAGTCAATATCAGAAAACGATTCCATTTATCGCACGGACGGTTCGTGATTCTTCGTCTGGAAAATCGTCATCTCTCGCCGTATGATTGTTGCCGAGGAAGTTTTCGAAATTGTCACCTTATTATTCCCAGATCGACTTTAGTTGCTCATTTCGAGCGAACTTTTTCCACGTTAGAAATTATTGAAAAGGATTCTATCTTGGCGAGATTCGAAGCGATGTTCTGTTATTTTCCCAGTGATTTTTCCTCTTATATTTATCTGGCTCGATGAATGGTCGACTTTATACCTATTTAATCTTCAATCCATTTTGCCCATGTCTCATAATTGATCGAAACAGCCATCCAGTTTGTATTTTAGGCACGTAGCGCATCTAAGGTTTTCAAGAAAAGTATTGAAAACTAATTTACTTCACTTAAAGTGAAAACAATCGGTTGGCTTTTCAGTTTTTTTTTTTTTAAATTTATTTATGGGAAACGAAGATAGAATGAAGCCACAAGGCGAACGTTTGAATTTTTATTTCAAGCGTTTCATTTGTGAGGTTTAATAGACTAATTTATTTCAGCATCAACAACGTTTTACAGTTGAATAAAATTGAATTAAAAAAAAAAAACAATACGTTATTTAACCTCAAAATTGTGTTTAAAAAAATACAAGGTTTTCAACGGTAGATATTTGAATATTTATATTAGCTACCATGAAACGTAAACTACTCTGGGAACGTTTCGTAAAATATTTGCCCCAAAACTGCAATTTTCCTTGGACATTCTGGTTTTTCTCGATATCGAAGTCTTGAAGTCGATTCGAGTAAATTGGAAAATCTTTTAATTGATTTCGTCTCAAAATCAATGACGATGATCTGAATTGACATAACCAGAAGTTAAACCTGGGCTTTTTTCTTTTTTTTTCATCAAACGAAATTTTTTGTATTGGGCGATTACTACGATTTATTGAATAGTGTACGATACTAGTGAAAACTATTCAGTTGCGTACGAACGTAGAATGTGTAAAGTTTTTTCTCGTTAAACCGCTATAGCGAAGGTTTTTCACCGTTTCATCCGACTGGCGTTGAAAGACTTGAACGGTTTTCAAAAAACGATCCGTCAACGAATACTGGTTGGAGAAGGCGCGATTTAATGGCCGTTCCCGGTGTGCGTCAAAACGGATAAATTTTCCGGTTGAACTTCTATGACTTCATGGGCGATCGTCCAATCTTCGACGTTCCACCCGCTTAAAACTGGCTGGTCCCGACTGATAATGATTATCACGTTTTGATTCCTAGCCAAATGAAAAAATCAAACTCGGCTCTAAGTTGGTGCGATATTGATCAACTACTTTTAACTATTTTTTTTTTTTATCGCGATGAATATTGAACCAATTGGCTTTTGGTTTATTATTCATTAATAACCCATTGTAATCGCCCAAGAAAAAAAAACGCTGCAAATGATTTTACAGCGGTTTATTATTCCCTCGCTTCAATAATGATTTAAGAAGACTCAATTTTAAGGGTATTTTTGAAAGGGAAGAAATTCATCATCTCTATGGTTTTTCAGAACAAGGTGTGTTTCGTATCAATTTCTATAGATTTTTGGACGCAGAATCGAATGAGATCATTGCGGGGTCGATAGCTTTATCGGATCTCGAGTTATTTTTCTATGGTTGATTTTTCAACTATTTGGTCTGACGAGTATTGAGGCACATTTATTAGCAAGTAGGAAAATGAAAATTCGTTGAATAATTTTTGGTCAGGATTCTTAAAAAATATATATCTTCTCAATTCTTATCGAATAAGTGAACAAAGAGCTTACTAGTAGATCCTGCAGTGCAATGAGAAATTCATCTTTTTCACGTTCCTAGCTAATCCGAGAAACGGTGCGAATTTTCATAATACTGAAAATGCTCATGAGAGAGGAATTTAACTCAATTATTTTCGCTCGCGTGACTGGCGGTACAAAAGGTTTGACTATCCTTAAACAGAAATCAAGCCTTGTGGTCGCCTGTTAGTCACTATCTGATCAAATGCTGCCGAACTTGGAAAAAAATCCAGTACGTTTTATTTTCGGGGTAATTGAATTAAACCTTCTCGCATTTTCAACGCAATTTCAGCGTAAAAAAAACTGTATCTCGAGACTAAAAATGCCCTCAAACGCTAATAGAATTCAAGTTTCAGGTTTGTCAAATTATTTACTATTATTTTTTTAATGTAGAACTCAAGTAATCGTGGCAAAAACGTTCCCTTCGATTTTTAACCAAATGGGCCTTAACTAGGTACGGGATTTTTTCTTACCCGGTTGGAGCGTGAATTTCTCGAGTTGCCAAATCGGTGAATATTAATCGAACAAAACGACGAACGATTTGAATCAATTTTGATCCTTGGCTATTCAATCCCTTCGAATACTCTCGACACTAAGTCTATCTTTCCATGACAGTCGTAATAACGGCTGTTGACCCATATATCGAATTCGATAGATCTCTATTATCTTCGAATCAATTACCCTAATGCCATAGTTATCGTATCGATTCCGCTAGCCGGCGCGATTTTCGCTGTTCGCTCTACAACAACGGGAGTGTGACGGTATTGAAACGATCAGGGTCGAGTAGGCGAACGGCTGGCGAGTAAAGCGGGCGAAGCTCTGCACCAGAGAGATATTAATAGATGGTCCGTCCTATATACAAGCGAGATAAAGACAGATTTAGGGCTCCGACGAGTGATTTTATCAACTCACGCTAGCCAAGCCAAGGCTGAGCATAGGTAGTTTGAGCTCCTCGGTGTGTACTCTACAATCGACCAATGATGTCACGCCGTCGACGCTAACTCTAGAAAGTTATACTGGCACGTACTCCTCACCTACAATTTTATCTGTTCAACTAGAAGAATTGGATTCGTAGAGGCATCGTATCTGTTACTGACATAACGTTACCAATTAGTTATTTCGGTTGATCGTTACTGTTCGCCTTCGATCGGTTGTTATTTGCGTACAAAGACATTTCGATGGTTTTTTGTTAGATTTACAAAACGATTTTAATCGCTCGCGAAAAAGTTGTTCAACCCCCCTCAAAATTGGATTGTTCTAACGTTCCAAGGCATGTAGAATCCGGATATCCGATAGAAAAATCTCACATTCCGCCTCACTACTTCACGAAAGGAGTAGGCGATGAATATTTTTTGAATGATTTTTTTTTTTTTTTTTTTTTTTTGGCGATTTATCTTGCTTTTTTAGCCTCGTTCTCATTCATCCGTGTTTCGAGTATTTAATTAGACTTGCGAGTAAATTCCTCACTTGCGGGGCAACTTTTGGGAAGCAACACTCGTTTTTATTCCGGCATGTTGTTTAAAGTTACGACTGTAAATGCCGAAAACTAACTGCTCCCAGCTGCCTCTATTCTGGATCATAGTTTGATTCTTCAAAATTACTGGGTGGGATAGAATCTTCCGAGTTTCTACTCACACCTACCGCAATATTGATCTTTGGTTTATTATTCAATAATAATCCGTAGTAATCGCCCAAGAAAAAAATTCCAACCCCCCTCAAAATTTGATGTTTTACGTTTCAAGGCATGTAGAATCCGAATATCCAATAAAAAAATTCTGCCTGTCCGCCGTACGCCGTTAGCAGTTTTCCGGCCAAACTATAATAGCTAAATTCTTGAAATTTTCACCAAAAATCAATTTCGGTCCTACGACGGCCCAATTCTTGAACCACATTGCTAGCTCAGTTTAGGGGTATTTTTGGGGGGTTTTGTGGGGAGAAAATTCATATTTTCCAAGGTTTTCCTGAAAAATGTGTATCAATTTCTATAGATCTAGTAAAAAATCCTTGTGACCAAATAAATCTAAAGCGTTGGATCTTTTTGCGAATAATACTTTGATTTCTGCAGAAGCAACTGGCAATCGCCTTATATGATCAGCCGAAAAACGACAACAATGCTTGTTTGTTTCAAGCTTCGGTAGAATCGAATCAATCCAGGAATCCGAATGCTAGGAATTGATTTGAGTGAACGTAAATTGGGGAGTTGTACCTTCAAGCGCAGCTGCCGGATTAAGAATTGGACCTGCTCAGTTTCCCGGAATGAGAATAGGATTCGAAACAGTTGAACGAAAGCTGAGTCGGCTCACGCTTAGATTGGACGGATTTGGCTGTTTCTCTGAACACAGTTCAAGATTCTGCCAATCAGAGGGTATTAAGCGATAACAAGCCTGAAAGCAGACACATCGTGAATTCTCATAGTGAAGAAAAAAATTAATAAATAAAATTAAACGGAACACACTGTTTACAGATTCCTGCCCAGAACGCATCACGAGTTATTGTTGACAATAGATAACAATATGAAGATTAATAATGTTTCTTACGGGTTCAGTAGAATCAGTTTTGATCGTGAGGATTGTATCGGTTCGGCGTACGAAAACAACTTAGTAAGGGCAGTTCGATTTCATTTCCAACAAACCAACGTTATATTTTTTAAATATATAGAAAATTGTAATAAAATGAGCTGCTTGTAGATTTCAGTCAGGTATTCTTGCTTTAGTACCAGATAAGTATATTTTTCTCAAATTGATTTTTCGCTCATCCTATCTGAGCCGACAGATGAGAAATCCCCATCATGATTTCCGTCCGATCCGCCCGTATACTACGGGAGTAAACCTTGTATGTGTCGGCGCTTGCGCTTAGCTAACGCCAGGAACCGGCGATTCATGCCCGCATCTTCCGAATCGACGTCAAGAACACAGAAGCTGACATCCGCTCCGAATCGGCTCGCACTGATCCGATCTCTCTCCGATGTTTAGTGTTTAAACATTTCGGCTCGGAGCTTCGCAATCGCCTTTTAGAATATGATATTCTCATATGATGCATGAAAATGCTACTGAGTACGTTCAACCCATTTTATTCCTGGTTTATTCTTGGTTTGAAAAAACCAAGACGGTACCCAATTTTTAAGGTTTTCGAAGATTTTCCGGTGCTAGATATCTACGAACTGACCGAAAAATGCACTCTGAGTTTTTTGTATCGGAGATTTTTAATGGGGCAAATACCTAGAGTGTGGAGCGCTACTAGAGCAGGAAATAAAATAACCCTTCTGAAGCCAAGAATGAATACGGCGCTGGGCATGCGATTATTTCTCACATGGGGGGTGGATATTTTTAATAAACTTACAGTGGAATTGGTAGCACAAGAAATTACTCTGTACAAATTTATAGAAAAACTAAAAAATTACTATAATGATAAGATACATTGCAGAAGGGAAATAATAACTTAGTTGAAATGATGATTTAGATATGTAAATGTATTAAGAATTAAGTTACTTTAGATGGCTAATCAATTTATTATTAATGTTAGTATTCTGAAATTTGTAGAAGGTTTTTGAAATGTTTAATTTACAGTTTATTTTTATTAGATATAGAATGAACGAAGTGGTGTGGCTCCGGCTCTTAGCACGAGTAAATTTTTACTCATAAAGCATTAACTGTATATTATTACGTGTATTTCTAAATGTTAAATTTCAAATAAATGCATTAAAAAAAAAATCCGAATTTAACCAATGCTCCTGGTTATCCTTGTATTGTACGATCTCCAACAGTCGCTCGCCCGATAATTTATTATGATTTATTATATTTATTATGAAATTAATAAGGAGACCATCCGTGGTATTAACGGCACGATGACTGAAAATTCATCAAAATAGGAACGAAATTGAGCCATTTATGCAGACGACGAGGCTGATATCGATAGAGCGAGACGAAAATATAAATGTTTCGGAAATTTTACAAGCAGCGCGAGTGGAAGTTTTGAAAAATAACTGTCAGCTCTTGATCGCTTAAATCTAGTTCTCTCGGCTCATGGAGGAAGCGAAATTGTGCAATTGATTGCGTTTTTTATGCCGAGCATATTTGTCTTGTAAACCATTTTCATCCTGACAGCAACTTCTTAGGAACCCGTCGGAATCGATTCGATGTCGATAGAAGGAAATCAATCCTCGCTTGCCCGTCGATCGCTCGAAGGACCGTTTTTCACCCCAATTTTCATTTCGACGATATCCCACGCAGATGGGACCGACCTCAATCGATTACCGATTTCTAAGATTGCCGGGAAAACCGCCCTTACGAATCGGTCAGTTATTATCGAAAATTGCAGCGTGTGGCGAATATTAGAAGAGCAAAGATGAGTGTTTTATATTCCATCGAGTATAGAACAGTTTTTGTTGATTCGAAAATTCTCCAGTGACTATGACGGCTCGAAAAAACCCTACGAAAACTGCGATTGCTCGGAGGACGTTGAAGCAATCAATTCCATTTATGTTCTTGATCGATTGAGGGTGGAAAAATTTTTAGCCAAGTATTTCTTGGACCGATTGAGGAAATAATTTCATTTACGACGTTAACTTGTTGGTGAAAAACTCTTTTTCTAATAATTTTTTTTTTTTTTTTTTTTTTTGCGCGCGGTACATTGTACATTTGAATGCCGATCTAGCTGGTCGACAAACTTGTGATTATTTTGCGCCATAACCGCCGTTGGGAACTGAATTCACCGCAACAAGATACGTTAAGGAAAATACTTGATTTTGCCGAGAAAACCTTTTCGTGTTTGATATTTGCAATATTTTACAAATTCTTTCGTAGTTTTTTTTAACGGGTTTTCATCATTTGCCTCGTTTGAAGGTCTCAGTCGACTTGTGATTTGGATTCAACATGAAAATGCAAAACCAACACTTTCAAAAAATGTAAAAAAAATTTAGCCGGCAAAACTTTAATTTGTTTACGATTTTATGAGGTTTTCGCAAGTTTTTTGCCATTTATTCTCAATCAGAGGCGTTGACAAGTTGAACTGACTACGTATTCGGATTCGGCGGATACGAGAGCACGAAGAAAATACTCGGTCTAGCTCATTTGAAAAATCTGCTGCTTTTTTATCGTGTTTTTCGCTATTTACTCCGCCAAAGTTTCGAGGGCCTTCGGTTTCAGCCGACCGCGAATTCGGATTCAGCGCATCGAAGTACTCAAGGCGAGTCAGGTCAAAAGTACTGACCACTGAACGAATAATTCGTGAGATCCTATTGAAATAGAGTTGAACAGGCCTGTTGCTATGCACTCATGATTCCAGCTTTCACCTATGCTCAACCGAAGCGAACACTAGTTTGAACTAGACAGGCAGCGAGCCAAAATACAGCATGAAATCGAATTAAAATAAATAAAAACGAACGAAATCTAAGCAAAAACTTAAATTTTTCGTACACCGAGATGAATTTTATTATTTATAGTATTAATCGTACTCTCAACGGCTAAAAGTCGACTTTTTAGCAAACCGAATCGAATTTAACTTGATACGACGATTTCCTCCGACCGAATCGATTTGAAATGCTAACAGGAATGAGACAGGTATGCCAAATCTCCTTACACTTAATTACGTGTCCCATCAGCAAGATTATCGATTTGGCGGCTCTCCAAACGAACCAACCCACATGCCCAACAATGTGTGATAAGATCGAACCGGCAGATCCGGAGAAATACATTTTTAGACGTTGATGAGTATCAACGCGCTGTTTTGCAATCGTTATAATTATTCCGCTTCGTATCTGCGGCGTTCACTCATAATACGCGGGACTACAGCTACCAGATCAATTAAAAACGTGCATTGATGTGAACGGTGACTACGTTGAAAAATAGTGAACATATACTGAATACATTCATGTCGAAAAAATTCAATAAAAATATTTTTTCGATTTTTTAAAAATATGGAGACCTTACTTTTGGGACAAGCCTCGTAAGTACTTATCCGCAAAGGATACTGACAATTTACATAAATATATTGTTTTGGTAAGGCAAAAAAAAGTGAGCGACTTATTTTCTAAAATTTTATTCCTGCCAGTCTGAGCACTTTCGTCCCTTCGGGCATCTTCATGGCAATATAGAACCTTTCGTTTCTATATCGATACATATTAACAGATATGGAAATAGTAAATCGTCCGATACTCTCCATGAATTCAAATGATTAATTTTTATGATGATAATTATTGTGTACCCGGCATAGGGCAATTTTTATCCAACTAAAGAAATAATAGCTATAACAAAAGGAAAAAAATGATATCGTCAAAAACTAAGGGCCGTTTTGTTGATTGTTGTAAGAGCTGTTTTTATTGTTTTCCAACGTTAAATTGTCTTAGCGATGAAATGTTGAATATTTCTCCGAACCTTTTTATTTTGCCGTTAGTATAAAATAAGCGCTGACGAAAAAGACTAATGGGCGAGTATAATCAAAACCGCAAAGTATAATAAGAACCGGGGAAAAAGTAAATATACAAGGTACAACTTGAAAACCGCGCTCGGTGTATTTCTGATTCTTTGCGTCGCTGAACGAGCGCTATCTGCGAGGATTATTCATTAGGGCTCTTTAGAGTAAAATAACAAAAAAGCCACAAGCGATTTCGGTCCACGTTTAAAAGTCGAGCATGAATACATAACGGAAAGCTTGACGTTTGAGTGGTTATTATTATTAACCTACTTCAAAAAGTAGAAGGTAGCTCGAGATGGCTTACTTTTTTTTATAATGCTTCGTCTCAACCCGATCAGATTCGTTTTTTTTTTTATTCTCTTTTCTTATTTCGTTTTTAAAATATTTTTCCTTTTTCAATTTGAAAGAGCATTGCTCTTAAGAAGTTCAATCTTCAAAAGTGTTAAAAACCGAAAAAATTGAATTTATGAATTGTTAGAATTTCATCCTTTTCGCTTCAGAATCGAATCCTACGTCCAATTTCCTATACGAATGAGCAATGAAGCAAACCCGCTGGAAATTTTTTCACGAGTGAGTTTTCAATAAATGTAGTCTATATGCATCTCTCGATTTTATCATTAGTTTTACTCCTTTTTGGTTTATTATTCGATAATAAACCATTGTAATCGCCCCAGAAAAAAATTCTATTTTAATTTAAATCATTTTTATTTATTTTTTTAATTTCCTAATTAAGAGCTCAATTTTTTGCCTAACGGTACAGCTGGAGAGGGTGTTTGACGAGCATTCCAACGAGTATGGAACGATTTTTATGGCTCCAAGAACTCTCGAGTTATAACCTCATGCCAAATTTCTGCAAAACTCCTAAATTCGACACAAAAACTGCGATAACTCGAGAACCAATAGAGCTATCGACTTCGCGATGCTCTCATTCGATTCAGCGTCCAAAAATCTATACAAATTGATACCAAATACACATTTTTCTGGAAAACCTTGGAAAATAAGAATTTTCTCCCCCTTAAAACCCCCCAGAAATACCCTTAACATTGAGCTAGCGATGTGATTCAAGAATTGGGCCTTCGTGAGGCCGAAAATGATTTTTGATGAAAATTTCAAGAATGTAGCTATTATAGTTTGGCCGGAAAAGTGTTGACGGCGGACAGACAGAATTTTTTTTATTAGATATTCAGATTCTACATCCCTTGAAACGTAAAATAATATCACATTTTGAGGGGGGATTAGAATTTTTTTTTCTTGGGCGATTACGATGGTTAATTATTGAATAATAAACCAAAACATTCTGTATGTACGTCGTTAACACTTTTCCGGCAGACTATAATAGCTACATTCTTGAAATTTTCATAGAAAATAAATTCCGGTCCTACGACGGCCCAATTCTCGACCCACATTGCTAGCTATATTTTAAGGGTATTTTCAGGTGGTCTTGAGGGGGAGAAAATACATATTTTCCAAGGTTTTTCAGAAAAATATGTATTTGGTAGCTGTATTGAATTTGGGAGATTTTCAGAAATTTGGCATGAGAGAATCGTTCTATACTCGTTCGAATGGTTGTCAAAAACTCTCCAGCTGTACCGTTGAGCAAAAAAATTAGCTTCTAATTAGGAAATTAAGAAAAATAAAAATGATTAAAATTACAATAGTCGCAACGGAATTTGCCTTCGCTGGGAACTTTCACAAATGTTCGGAATAATTACAATCACAAATGGATAGTCTTCTTAAATCAATATTGAAGCGAAGGAATAATAAACCACTTTACAATCATTCGCAGCGTTTTTCCAATACAGCTCTCGCTGTTTCGTATCGATCTTCGGTCCTTTCACCTTCAGGTATGTCGCTCGAACGTTAATTGGATTTTTAATTCGGAACTTGCAGGATTGCGCGTCGTGAAAAAAATTAAATTGTCAAAGGATTCTTCCAGTCCCTTGTCCTGCATCGGATTATTCTAACGGCTATTTTCGCCTTTAACGTTACAGTTGGAATAGGTCATAATACCAGGTGGATTGCTAGCAGTGGTTTCAGGGGCGGGGATCTGGCCTCCTGTTCCCGCCGTTGATGGCGACCTTGGCTATGATTTTAATGGATTCCCGCACGACACACCGCCCCCGACGACCGCCCTTCCCGCCGGAGGACTTTTGTCTGACGTCTGCCTTTGTCTTTTCCACGTTCTCTCCTCCTCTTTCTCTCGTTCGCTCTTTATGCGATTCGCCGCCAGTGCTGGGAGATCCCTCAGCTATTCATCCTCCTCTCCCGCGCCCCTTCCGATTCATCCTTCCGCCCTCCGTGCAGCCCCAACTCGGTTTATATATTGACTCAAACTCGCCCTTTTGCAGCCCCTACTCCGCTCTACATTTCGCCAACCCCGAAATAGCGTCACCTCTTCCACTTGTCATAGCACACAAGACTCGTTCGGTCGGTCATTTTGCTCACCTGACGAATTTCGGCATCGAGAGATTTATCTAACTCTGTATGCCCTTGGTTTTAAGTGAGGATTATTTACTTGGACGCGCTCTATGCTCGGGTAATTATTCAATTTCTGCCGCCGTATGCGGTTTAATTAGTTTCAACTGACGACTACATTTTACCTTAATTTTCGGTTTGTATTTCAATTCTCGTTCATTAGACCCTTGTCAGTAATTGGCGTGGAATAATATGCTGACAACCCTGTGAAAATTTGTTTACTTTCATGTTAACGAAGTGAATGTATTGTGTTCGTTTTAAACGTTGAATTTGGAAAAAAATTCCTATAGCGCTGTAATTCAGAAACACTTCCTGCATCGTCTGTGGTCATAAGTGACTAAAATCGTCATAACAGGGTGAAAAATGAATGAATGAAAAGAAAGCTTGATTCCAATTAAAAAATATAAGAAATTAAAACAAAAATAAAAATACCATAGCAGAGGTAGCGATTTGTTTGATGAATTGAGCTATTGTCAGACTAAGATTGATTTTGGTGAAAATTCCGAGAATTTAGCTTCTAAAGTTTCGTCAGAAAAGTTTTGACGGCGGAATGTTTTTGGTTTATTATTCAATAATAAACCATTGTAATTGCCCAAGGAAAAAAATGTCCTAACCCCCTCAAAATTTGATTTTTTACGTTTCACGGCATGTAGAATCCGAATATCGAATAAAAACTCTGCAAATGATTGTACAATGGTTTCTTTGGTGGGAACGTTCACAAGTTTTCGAAATAATTACTATAACAAATGGATAATCGTCTTAAATCATTATTGAAGAAAAGGAATAATAAACCACTTACAATCTTTTGCAGCAATATATTTTTTTTCTCATGTAAAACATACAATTTTAGGGGGCTTAGTAAACTTTTTCTCCCGGGCAATTATTACGGTTTTCTACTGAATAATAAACCAAAAAAGGGTCAATATTGTGGAAATTCGGACGAGCGCAGTACAGTTAACGTAGAAAAACATGCCACCGTAACTCTTTCATCTTTGTTTCCTGTCCTAAGTGCTGGCGCTATTGCGATTTCCCCTGCCTCGTAATTCGTGTCCACAACTGTAGGTTTTTTCATCAGTCGGGCTGCATAATAATTCAGCCGCAATTTTCTTTCTATGCGTCCGATTTAATCGTCAATTTTAGTGCACATTTGTGCTGAATAAAATTGTTTGTCCTCTTCCAACAGACTTTCTTCGAATTCTCCTTTTTTTTACTGCTTGCAGTTTCTTTTTCGATCCCTGAAGCTTCGATTGGGCTGATCAAATGCTCGAGGCAGGTCATCAATTACGCCTAAATTTACATGCTTTTATGAATTTACAATGAGAACATTCTCGCTGCTCATTGTGATACTAAACGATACTGCTAACGCTGCTATTCACTCAACCTGTTGAATTGGACGTGAAGGATGTCGCTCTTCCTTTCAGCTTCAAAGACGCCTAGCATGAGCACAATGTATTTGAAATACAGAATTCTAATCTTGAAGCCTTCTGCTACTGTAATATGAGATTGACATTGGTCTGTTGTTGATCCGAAAATGATTTATTATTTTATACGTTTTGACGACCCAGTGGCTGAATTTCATCCGACATTAGTAATTTATCTGCCTTTAGTCATGGTTCATTGTACTATCCATTAGTAATAGTAATTATTAGTTAATTTTAAAAAAATTCTAGCCCCCCTCAAAATTCGATGTTTTACGTTTCAAGGCATGTAGAATCCGAATATCCAATAAAAAAAATTCTGTCCGTCCGCAGTAGCGGTTTTCCGACCAAAATATAATAGCTAAATCTTGAAATTTTCACCAAAAATCAATCTCGGTCCTGCGAAGGCCCATTTCTTGTACCAACTTGCTAGCTCATTTTTAAGGGTATTTTTGGGGGGTTTTGAGGGGGAGAAAATTCATATTTTCCGAGGTTTTTGCAGAAAAATATGTATTTGGTATCAAATTATATAGATTTTTGGACGCTGATTCGAATGAGACCATCGCCGTGTCGATAGCTTTATCGGTTCTCGAGTTATCGCAGCTTTTGTGCCGAATTTGGGAGATTTTCAAAAATTTGGCATGAGGGTATAACTCGATAGTTCTTGGAGCTATAAAAATCGTGCTATACTCGTTGGAATGCTCGTCGAACACTCTCTTCAACCATACCGTAAGGCAAAAAATTTATATATTAATTAGGAAATAGATCTAAAAATGATTAAATTTATCACTTTTTCTTTTATTTTTTATTTTTATTTTATTTTTTATTTATTTTGCTACGGAGTTTTCCTCTATAGTTACAGAGCTGTTTTTCAGTGCGAACGTTTACAAATGTTCGGAATAATTACAATTACTAATGGATAATCTTCTTAAATAATTATCGAAGCTAAGGAATAATAAACCACTGTACAATCAATTGCAGCGTTTTAGGGTGGAAATGCTATGGAAACGTTCACTTCGTCAGTAGAAATGGTATTCGAAAAGCACAGAATATAACCGACACCTCCGAAATCGTATCGGAATCTAACGATCAGACATTAATGAATATACGCCGTTTCGTCTATCACTGTCTAGAATCTTATGGTACCGCAAATAGTAACGATCGCCGAATCATTCTGACGGCGAAAACTCGAGCGGAATTCGCCAGTATTCGCTCGGGAAAATATTTGTTCGGCGAACTCGCCCGATCGGTTGTCGGTTAATATTCCCGGTATGATGAAATCGCCACACAATGGAGTTATGGGCCTGACCACAATTATCCATGATCTCAGTAGCTGTAGAGGTTGAGCGAATTCCCCTATGGAGGAAGGCCGAATTAGCTTCGTTGGTATTCGATTAGTTGTTTTCATTCGGCCTTAAGCGTTATCCATAATACGCACTGGAATGTCCCAGTTTTACGCCCGTTGTCAAAACGCTTTTCACTAAATTTCGAAGGTTCGATGGCGCTGCCCATGTTCCGAACGACAGCAGCGATCAGCGCGTATTTCTCGCGGGGTTTGAGGGCATTTAATGGCCTCCCCCCTGCAGTGCGAATTGAGTTGACGGATGCCATGCACCGGCCGGAGAAAATAAATTTTATTTTGAAAAAATATTTCATGAAACATTTGTAAAAAAAAAACTAAAAAAAAATAAATAAAAATAAGTATATTTTTTATGTATATTACAAATAGATACCTACTTATAATTTAAGAAGAATTAATGGGTTGCTAAGGAGCATCTGCTCGTCTCCCTAACACGGGCTCAGCCCTCTAGGGGACTAATTCTTGTACTACTATTTTTTTTTCTTTTTGTTTATGTATTTCTTTATGCATGGCAGAAAGCCTTGGCAAATTTGTATTTTTTTGTTTTTAAAGCAGAAGAATAAATTCCATTCATTCATTCATTCATTCATTCAAATGATTCTACGAACGCTCTCGCGACCTGCGGAAGTATTATAATACTTACCGTACAAGTATAATATTTACCTTACTTGTATCAAGATATCGAGCCATTAAGGAAGTGTTTAGTCTGAGATTTTTCTCTGCTTTACGAGAAAACGGTTGAGACCATCTATTGTGACGAAAGCGACCCGCTCACAAAGGGCTTATTTTATATTACTATAGAGTGGAAAAGCGGAGAAAAATGATACTCGGCCGCTTAAAAATATGGCTAGAGCATCTTTATTCTTTTATGCGTTCAATAAGCCTCTTTAATGTAATCTCGTCGTTTTGAAGACAAAACGGTATTGCTACTTCAACTTGTTTCTTAACCGCTTCAACTTTTCCTCTCGAATAAATACGAGAGAGATCTTCGTAACTAACTACGAATCCCTTGAGATGAGCCGGGAAACTTCGGAATATTGGCGTGTAACGCAGCTACAAAAGGCGATACAGGTTTTTGTCTTGTTGCTGTATTATAGCCGAACCGGTGAAATAAGAAGAAATGAAAATCCGTACGTCTACAAAAATATTCCAATTCAAAAACATACTTTATTTTCTTTCGTATGTAAAACGTGCATCCGAAGGAATTTAATTACATTGCGCGTTTCAAGATAAACCACTGTCGAATTCTTACAGTTTTCTTGTTATGACTCCTAAATTACGCGTCCTAAAAAAAAAAAAAAAAAAAAAAACCTGCAAATGATTGTACAGTGGTTTATTATTCCTTCGCTTCAATATTAATTTAAGAAGGCTATCCATTTCTGATAGTAATTATAACGAACGTTCCCACCGAAAAACTAGATTGGTAATTATCGGGGAAATTTTCGTAGCAACTATTGCGATTTTAATAATTTGTATTTTTCTTAATTTCCTAATTTAAAGCTAAATTTATTGCCTATCGATACAGCTGGATAGAGCGTTTGACGAGCATTCCAATGAGTATAGAACGATTTTTATAGCTCCAAGAACTCTAGAGTTATACCGTCATGTCAAATTTCTGAAAATCTCCCAAATTCGACACAAAAGCTGCGATAACTCGAGAACCATAAAAGCTATCGACCCGGCGATGGTCTCATTCGATTCAGCGTCCACAAATCTGTATAATTTGATACCACGTACACATTTTTCTGAAAAACCGTGGAAGATATGAATTTTCTCCCCCTCAAAACCCCCCAAAAATACCCTTAAAATTGAGCTAGCAATGTGGCTCCAGAAATCGGCCGTTGGGAGACCGAGATTGATTTTTGATGAAAATTTCAAAAATGTAGCTATTATAGTTTGACCGGAAAAATTTATTTTTAAAAAACAGCCTGGCTGTTTCGCATGCATCAATATTTAAAAAACGCTGCAAATGATTGTACAGTGGTTAATTATTCCTTCGCTTCAATAATGATTTAAGAAGACTATCCATTTGTGATTGTAATCATTCCGAATATTAGTGAACGTTCCCGCCATTAAACAGCTTGGTAACTATTGGGGAAAACTCCCTAGCAACTATTGTAATTTTAATCATTGTCATTTTTCTTGATTTCCAAATTAAAAGCTAGATTTTCGCCCATCGGTACAGCCGAAGAGAGTTTTTGACTATCATTCCAACGAGTACAGATCGATTTTCATAGCTCCGAAAACTCTCGAGTACTTTAATAATAAAACCTCTTTTTTAAAAATAATAAAATAAAAGTATAACGTATTATTAAAGTCCTTCGCGTTGTTTTTGCTACCGTCAAACTAAGGTTGATACCAACAAGCTACAAAACCAGGATTTGTGACTCCAGTACAATGTGAAACGTTTTTTGTCATCTCATAAAACAATGATTCGAACGTTAGAGTTGTGTTTTTATTTCAAGCGGTTTCTTGAGAAACGTCCGCTTCCCGCCGTCGGATAAAAACAATGATTATTGCGATTTGATTATTGATGTTCGTTTGTTCTTGTTCCAGGTGGGTCCAGTAATAACACGTCGATTTCTTCTGCTGCGCGGTAAGACAGAAATATAATTGCAGTCGCCGGTTAACAGTCGAATTTAATGTGATTTTTATCAATTAGTCCGCAAAGAGGGAGAATTTTTTCTGCGATTAAACGCTCAGCGCTCGCAAGTTGAATATTCAGACCGCTTCAGAATATATTTTTGCCGGGTTTTTTCCTTAGTTAAAATGAAAATGTAGCTTTGCATCAAGATTTCTGACCATCGAGGTCCCAAATTACGATGGCGATTCTCCTATCAGTAAGAAAGGGGTTAATTTAAAGCGAGAGTGACGAGGGTTTCCGTGGGGATCGTATTTCTTGGCCTCCACGGATGAAAGCGATTGAGCGGATACCACTCGGCTAATCCTTATCTCTTCAGTATCGATGTAATGTATAGCTGCTTCAAATGGAAATAACTGTTATTTTTACTTGGAAAAAAAAAATCAATCTAGGAGTTGTATATAGTGGAAAAAAAAATCTAGGAGTTGTATATATAGTGGAAAAAAAATCTAGGAGTTCTATATAGTGAAATTGGCATTCTGCAGTCCTTCAGTTTTTTTATTTCAATAGCAGATGAGGATTTCAAGCGCCACTATCGGTTTTTCGCCTGTGAAACTTTGAATTACGAGTTTTATATTTTCATTCACTTACTTCCATGTTAGTTTTTTGAACTGCCGCACTCTGCCCGAATTGATGTGTGCTAGGCGATAGTTATAGAGGCAAGATTAATCAGTGTTTCCGTATATGAGACTAAGTCGACTGACTCATTTTCATTTCACACTCAAAATGCGAGGAGTTCGTGTAGCAGGGTCTGCTCTCTTTCGGAGCAAGTGACTGTGTACGTCCATTTGTTTGTCTGTCAGAGTGTCCGTCTGTCCTCGCGTCCATCTGTCTATGGTCTGAGTAACAAATATTCCCATTTCTGCAGGTTGAGGGGGAGAATAACGAGACGACCTCTTCTCCATTTTTCTTTTTACTACGCCGAGTACTTTCGCCCGTTCGGGCTTCTTCAGGGCATTATAGGACCAAGGGTACCTATGGCCATAGGTACCCTTGGTCCTATAATGCCCTGAAGAAGCCCATACGGGCGAAAGTACTCGGCCTCATAAAAATAAGAAAAATGGAGAAGAGGTCGTCTCGTTATTCTCCCCCTCAACCTGCAGAAAGAAGTAATACGACCACCTGGAGAAGAAAAATATTCCCATATATCCCAAAGAAAAATTCTTGAAATTTGAGTTGTTATAAACTAACGTTGCGGCATTCGTACGATTATTTTAATTTTATTATTGATTATACCTGTTACCGACTCAAACATGGAAGTACTGTGTGATCTATGCACACCACTGGTTTATTACGATTTTCGAGTTTCTGTGCCACAGCGAAGACATGAAAATGTCAGAAATATTCATATTCGATTCCGCACCGAAGACAGCACAACAATAAATTATCCAATAGAATAATATTGAGTTGCTCATCCGCCTATGAAACGCAGTAATAATTTATCGAAGTGTCGAGTTTTCGTAGCGTTGTTCGATGCGATTTTGCTTTCTGAATTCGTTATTTATTTCAAGAATTCCTTATTTATTTCAAAGATACTATTGAAAATGATGAACGCTCGATGCGAGAGAACAGCTGCACTAGGAAACTGTCGATGGAAGCGATATCCGAGGAAACTTTTATCAATTTTGTGAACAAATCGATCTCCTGACCTCATTTCATTTTCTAAGCAGCCTTATTCAAATGCGATTCACGCTGCGTGTTGTTGGAGCAGTAAGTGCATAAACAAGACAGCTGTTTTTTTGTTCCAAGATAGGGACTATCGATTCGAAAACATCCCTTGAACTGTGACTTGAGCTCGAATCTAAGGAAATGCACCAGGTGTTGACAACCAATTTTACTTCCATGTTAACGTAGTTAATTCGGAACGGAGGTGAATTTGGAAGAAATTTTTATATTACTATAGTCAGAAACACTTTCTGAAAAATTGTCAGCGGTCAGAAAATGACATAAATCGTCATATCTTCGTGAAAAATAGATGAAACTCGATGAAATTCCTAGAGAATGTTTTCTCAATGATTGTGCGAAATTAGCCTTTTCCGGATTTCGTATAACACACAGTACTTCCGAGTTATAACCGTTCAAAGTTTTTTTCTGTTTCGATTTTTACGAGCTATAAGAGTACGTATTTTTCTACGTTTAAGGTCTTGAAATCTTTTTTACGGTGAGCAGATGACACTTGATTTTTTTGGATATTGGGTCATAGTCGCTACGGAGTTTTCCCTTATAGTTACCAATCTGTTGTTAGGTGAAAACATTCACAACTTTTCGGAATTCACAAATGGATGGTGCTCTCCCAATTCAGCGATGGAATAATATACCGCTGTTCGATCATTTCTAGCGTTTCGAAATTTGGCTGTGAAAAAACTGCAGGCGTTTCTTAGATCTTTTCCACCATTCAACTGTCGCAATTTCCTCACTATCTCACTCGGAAGTGTTATCATTGTAACCAACCTGTAATCTCTTGAAAAGAATGGAATTCCAGTGTCAGTGTAACCGGAGTAGTCCCCGCGTTTTTTACAAAAACGATTAGCAAACATCACCATATTCTTAAGGAGCGTCAATGGATTTATCCGATATTATCTCGTTGTTCACGTTGTAAATGGAAATATTGCGATCGTCCGAAAAGTCAAAATTCGGAGCGGAGGTGAACTTGGAAAAAATTTTTAAACATTTAATTTTTGTTTTCCTTGTCTTCGCATTTTTCGATGTCCATGAGGTGCGAGGGGGAGAAAAACCAGGCGACTCCTGCTCCGATTCTTTATTTGCTGGCCGAGCACTTTCGCCCGTTCGGGCATCTTCTGAGCGACTTGGAGCCATAGGGTTCAATTTTTTGATGCACTGGTAACTTTGTAGAACTCTATTTAATTACTCGCTTCTGACCTAAAATATTGCCTATAATATTCTGTTCTTGAATATTGCTCAACAAGCCAGTAAATCCATCCTGATTTTTGTAAACACTTTCCGAACACGTGTCCATCTATCTGTGACTAAATTCAGGTCAACCAATTCCAATGGTCGTTTGAATCATAACGAAATATCTGCATTCCGCGTTGAAGTCAACTTGATGAGCGTGATGACACATGCATTCGCAGCTCTTCGAATTACGACTTGGCAGTTTTGGTCATCTTTACAACCGATATTGTCCTTGACGACTTCTACCTCGCGTTCTATTCATGAGTAATCTAATGCTAACTTTGCATAGTTTCATTTCGAAGTTTTTTTTTTTTTTTCCTAACGCGTTTAGAAAATAAAAACGAATGTGAATGAACAATTTGTTTCATGGTACTAGTCACAGAAATACTTTCCGAACAACTTAGTGTCTATGGTCATTAAGTGACGTAAGTCGTGAATATCTCCGTGAAAATGAAATCAACCAAATTCGATGGCATTTTTAGAAAACGGTCTCCCGAATGATTATGCAAAATTAGCCGCTATTCGATTTCGGATCACGCACAATACTTCCAAGGTCGTTGAAAAAAAAATTTCTGTTCAGATTTCTACTGCTTTTAAAAATCAATATTCTTGTATGGTCTCCTTGAAATGTTCGTTATGGCTTGTAGATAATGCTTCATTTTTATATTTTGGGTCACACACGGTACTTCCACGTTATGAGCTTTCTTCGCTGTTTCTCTAGTGCGTTTTTTCTGTTTAGATTTTTATTTTACCCGCAAAAATCAATTCATTTGAACGCCGCTTTGAGGTCTTGAATAAATCGGTCTCAAATTAATTTTCGCAATTTATTTCTCTCGCGCCTTTATTTCTCTCGGTCCATCCACTTTATATGCTCTTCATACGAATTTCTCGTTATTTTACAATTGTTAATACTTATCTTTTTTCACTAAAACATGGAATACCTGTCTAATCCACAGATCATTTTTTATTCTCGTTAATGTGTCGACAATTTCAGATTACGAAAAATCATTTTCCGTCAGAAAACAGTTCGTTTCTTATTTCATCTTGGTCTCGTCTCTCGTTCTCCTCGCTTTAAATGCAAGTCGAGTTTAACTAGCTCAGTTGCTGAAAACTACCTTTAATTGTGAAGCTGACTTCATATCGTACTCTGTTTTCACAACTCCTATCTTTCTCTCAGCTCCTATGTATAACGTCCGCTCCCTCTTCGCATATCTCACTCATTTCCGCTGTTGCTTGTGTTTGTGACAAAGTTCATCCGACACCTCACTTCTCCGCTCGACTTCGCCTTTACCTTCGTGTTCACCTGACGTCGTACTTGAACGGACGGTCGTCTGGATCGATGCGAAAGTGTAACCCCTTTGCCCAGTTTCTGCTTTCTTCAAAAGCCCGCCGGCTCTCGGCTTCGTCTTCTGTCCCTTGTCCTCTCCTATTACTTTGCTCCGCTGCTGGGCGAAACCATTACTCAATATTCTACCCGACTGCCATGCCTTCAAATGACATGGATATTGTGTGTCCATTGTTTTTCATGCCGATACTTTCTTTACCCGTCCATCTATCGGTGTCAGATATCCGCTGTAGTTCGCCTCTACCGTTGGCTAACCTGTCCATGATTATTGATCACTTAACTAACCTTATCCTCTCTAAAAAATATTGGACCTGCAATATATTCATCGAACGTTGACGGGTTTTTGCCCAAGGTGCCTTGGAGGGGAACGAACGAACAGATGGCGCTGAAAATCACTCCGTGCCCGGCAGCCTTCGTTATTTTACCATACTCTCCATAGATGGCGGTGTCTTCTACCATATCGAACCCATCACCCTTTCCCCACCGGCACCTTCTCCTACTGCCGAGTATTTATTCTGCCTGTCATTGTTAGGTGTTGCGTTTTTATTTTTCAAAAAAAATCGAGTTGCGTTGTTTGAAAAATAGAACTTCTCAATTCATTATAAAGTTGAAAAAAGAAAATGAAATTTATGACTTTGATAAAAATTTCATAGACTATACAATCATAATCGATGATTCAATTTTCAGTTTTTCAATAGGTATGTACTAAGTTAATTTGAGGAGTGATATTTATGTATCCACGCATAACTTCATAAAACGCGATAAAAAATAAAAAACGCTTCAGAATGAAGAATAAACAACAGTTTGCAAATTTATTGATAATTTCTAAAGTAATGCTACTTTGGAATTAGTTTGTTAAATGCTTATAGAAATGACACTTCTACCATAAACGCAGTTGTAACTTTCTAAACATCATTATTTATTCTTGAACGAAAGTGGTTTAATATGCCTACCAATAATATAAGCAATAATGTCATACATCTCATCTGTTGATGTGCATTTTTGTTTTCTTCTTTATTTTCTTCCAAAACGGTGATGACCAAAGTTACATCAAAATAATTAACTGGGCAGGGGATAATAAAATAATGGTGTACAATTAAAATAACATAAATTATAAAATACGGTAGACTGAAAACTAAAGTACTTCGAGTAATATACATAATCGAAATCTTCGATTTTCAACCTTAATTTTGTTCAAATTGAAAAGTAATAAAAAAATACCTTTTTAAAATTTCTCATTTTAGTGATTTGTGGTTGTAATAAATATTGTATTGGATTTTAGTGTGATGTATAAATAGAAAATTATCAGACAGATAAAATTCGAACAATTTTTTCTGAAAAGTCATCTACGACTAGTCGTCTGCGTCGTAATTTTGAAAATTAGTTTCCGAACTGTTGGGAAAAGATAGGCATTTTTTCTGGCCACTTTCTTCTAATAGATCAAATTTTTTGACACCCTCGAATCTTAATTTTTTATCTGGGGTGGGGTTTTTGCCGCATTCGTCTTTCTGCCGTTCGAGGTTTGCTATCTGTCGACCCAAACATGTAAAACTGTTTTCGAAGGTTCGAGCGCGGATTTTTTTAATTTTCAACATCGCTGCCTCGCCGCAATTAGTTTATTATTAGCTCGAGTCCTCTGCGAAGGCTATAGTCGAGCAATTTCGTCGGAAACAACGAGTCGAGACGCTGTCGGTATAACCTGTCGTTAAAACAACGATGTAAAATACATCGGCGGTATGGAATTTATGAAATACCGTATATTGAAGTTTAGACAGTCGCTCGCTCGCCAATTCAGCCGTCGGTTAAGCATACCGCTCACGGGAGCGGCGCTAATATTCCACGCTAGCATCTTCTGAGCTCTTGGCATCCGTGGGTAGTTATCCTTGAACAGCTGTCAGAATCAATGAGATTAAACTCGAGTGGAATTTATGCTACGAGAAGAGGCCACTTCCTCTCTCTCGGCGGGCGGCTTTCAAAATTTCTATCGCACTCGACTCGCGGCCGAGAAGCTCCTGGGTTACACTTCTAATTATTTTCCCCATTTTCACGTTGAAAATAGCCCTTAGGCGGGTTGAATTGATTTTGATTCGAATACAAGCGCGACTAAATTCGATGAAAGCGAGCGTTTCCCCGCCCTTTTGGTTGCTATAGATTTTGCTTTGTTATTTAATAACGAACCATTGTAATCGCTAGCGAATAAAATTTTCTAAGCCCCCTTAAAATGTGATTTTTACGTTTCAAGGCACGTAGAATCCGAATATCCATTGAAAACAATTCTGTCCGTCAGCCGTCAACATTTTTCTGAAGAGACTATAAAAGCTAAATTTTTGAAATGTTCACCAAAAATCTTGGCCTGATAATGGCTCAATACTTCAGCCTTATCGCTATTGCTATGGTAAGGATATTTTTGAGGGGTTTTAAAGAGTGGAAATTCGTGTTTTCCTAGGTTTTTAAGAAAAAGGTGTATGTTGTATCAATTTCTACAGATTTTTCGCCGCTGAACCGAATGAGACCGGAATAAAGTCGGCGGTGTTAATGGTTCTCGAATTATCGCAGCTTTGTTCGGAATTTTCGACATTTTTAGGAATTCGAGCTAATTCACGGAGTTATAAAAATTGTTCTATACTCGATGGATTACTCACAAAATACTCTTTCATCTGTATCGTTAGAAAAATAATTTGATATTTAATTAGGGAAATAAAAATATTTAAAATTACTGTTTTCACGAAGGAGTTACTTTAGTTAACGAATGTGGTTACGTGAAATCATTCGGAAGAGTTTGAGTTATGGGGGTTAGTTAGGGTGAAACATAGGAGTAAAAAACAACGGAACAATCATTCGTAGCTTTTTTTCTTTCTTCCTCTCTCTCATCATTTCGCGATATTTTTAAGAAAAAGTTATTGGCGTCCTATTCGGACGATTAAGACTATAGGAGAACGTTGTGAACTCATTTTTCTTTTTCTTTTATCTTATTATGTATGTTAAATAGAAGATCGTTTTAATTTCTGAAGAAATTTGATCATTATATTGAAATTTATTTTGTATTTAAATTTATTTTGTACTTGCGAATGGGGTAAGAGGCTTATTCAATGTTATGTATTATTAATTATTTTGTTTTAACCCAGGGAAGATGGAAGAGAGGACCTTATGGTCCTAATCTTCCCTGGCTAAATAAATGCTTCATTCATTTCATTCTCTCTCTTCTCTCAATTATACAGGTTTACTGTGAATAGCAATGAAAGATGAAATTAATTAAACCTCGAATGATAGTCATTAACTTTTATAGCATCAGAGGAACGAAATATAGAAATAACCATTGGAAAATCGAGACATTTCTACAATTATCCATGAAAGAAAAACAAACCTAGTCTATGTACACGTTTTGTTGATTTGTGTTAGTATTTAAGGTCAAAAGAATGTTACTTATGAGCAACACGCTCGGTGTATCTAACAATAAAGAGGAGAAAAAAATATATTAAAAAATTCTACAATTAGGAATTCTACAATTCCTAGGAAAATTGTTCATCTGAGGTATGCACTGGAAATGCGCAATAATGTCGCTGCAGACTACTGCCCGTTACGTTCTAATCTTTTCGAGCTCATGGTCGACTGCGAGGGTTATTTTTTACATCGGGGCTTACGGCTTTATGGCAAAGGATAAAGATACGACAAAATGCTTACGGTTTTATATCGGCGCTTATCATAGCTACGAATGTTCCAAGAGCGAGCCTGTCCGTTTAGTAGTCTCCAGGTGTTATTTTTGGTTTATCATTCAGTAATAAACTATCATCATCGCCCGAAGAAAAGATTTAACCCGCTTTTTATTTATTTTATTTTTCGTATCGAATGGGACCATAAAGGGGTGCAATATTTCACGAGTTCTCGCTGGTTTTGTGAAAACAGTTTTATGATACGGTAGATTCGGCCCGATTTAACTCGATATAATATACCTCGAGAATTCGTGCAGCTATGGAACCGTACTTGTTGGAATGCTCGTCAGACAATATACGTCAACTATACCCGGCAAACGTTTTGCCGAATGCGAGCGAATTTATACCTAGTGAATATTTTGGTAGCCGATTAAAAACGCTGCAAATTATTGTACAGTGGTTTATTATTTTTTCGCTTCAATAATAATTTCAGAAGACTAGTCATTTCTGATAGTAATTATTCAGAACATATGTGAATGTTCAAACCATAAAACATATTGGTAACTATAAGGGAAAACTCCGTAGCAACTATTGTAATTTTAATCAATTTTATTTTTCTTAATTTCCTAATTAAAAGCTAAATTTTTTGCCTTACCCTACAGCTGGAGAGTGTTTGACGACAATTCCAACGAGTATAGAACAATTTTTATAGCTTGAAGAACTCTCGAGTTATACCCTCGTGTCAAATTTCTGAAAATCTCCCAAATTCGACACAAAAGCTGCGATAACTCGAGAACCAATAAAGCTATCGACCCCGCGATAGTCTCATTCGATTCAGCGTCCAAAAATCTATATAATTTGATACCAAATACACATTTTTCTGTAAAACCTTGGAAAATATGAATTCTAAAATAAATGATTTTCTCAGACCTGCACGCACAAAATTTCTATATATATACAAGAAAAAAATAATAATTAGGAAATTTGCTCATAGAGTTACAAATATTTCGTTCGGTCGAAATGATCGCAATATAATAGGCTTAGAAATTTTTTAAAAACAATGTCGACGATCTTTTTCTCAAGTCATTGCTGAAGCAAACTCAAAAAGAATAAATGTACAGTGTTTTGATGCGGACTCGGTTTTGCGACATTGATTGCGAAAATGTTTGTTCAACAGTTCCCAACTCTCCTTGAGCCCGTTCAATTTCCATGGAAACTCTTGAACCGCTCTTCGCTCAGCGATTCGATTATTCTATTTGTCGTGCTCTGAAATTGAGGACTTGTCGAATTGAGAAATCGAACAACGTATAAAGTTGAACGCAATCGAACCGCTAATTGTTTTTAAAGATCTAAATTACTAACAATATAAAATGAACTACAAAACCTAAATATCAATATTCGAACTGAATAATTAAATCAGAACAGAACTCAAGTTCAAAATGAGTGGAGTGAATTTTCCTGATTATACTTAGACGGGGTGCACACCGGAGAAACGCGTTTCGTGAAACACGTTTCAGGAAACGTGAAACGAAAGTTGCTCGCAACAGACTGATAAGATTACGCAGGGTTGTGCACACTGCGTTTCATGAAACTCCAGTTTTATTGATTGCGTGAAACCAGTTTTCGTGAAACTCGAATAATCGGTTTCCTCTAGCTGTAGTTTCACGTTTCAGAGAAATTGTATGATCTGACAGAAAATTATGGCAGGAATTTCATTCCAAGTGAAGTTGGCCGAAGCTGTGGAAAAACGCTCACAGCCAGCCTCCATTTGGTGTCTTTCTTCGTTATTTGTGCACCGACAAATGCCACCAAACGATAAAAAAGTGGCTTAGACATTAGGAAAAAATTCTTAAATTTCATAGGATCACTTATGAGTTCGCAACAACGAGGGAACTATGGTCTCGATCCCTGATCAGTGGGTGTACCCAGTATTTTTGTTTAGCCACCACGACAAAACGACCACATCGTCATCGGAATCCATCGTGAAACTTACGGGAAAACCATTTCTTCTGTATGCATGCGCGAGTGAAACGGATTGCATGAAACAAGTTTCCTGTAAGGTGTTTCACGAAACGCGTTTCTCCGGTGTGCACCCCGCCTTAGGCTAATTGAATTTCATGCCTCCAAGACTGATACCATCGCTCAATCGCTCGTTATTGGCCTCTTCTACTCATTACTCCGAGGTTCGGCTCGGAGCGTGACAGTTATATATTGTTACACTTGACTACCTTCGCGTGAGAACTAATATACTCTATATTATTGCCTTTTCCGCCTCCTATACGTATTTCAAAAATTAACTAAAACCAACTAATGTAATGAAACCTTAGTGAACCCCGTTTGCGATTAGATAGTGTTCATTAGTGACGTATTTTTGGCCGATAAACAATCATTCCGTGCACTTAGTTAATCAGTTTGAGAACCTAACGATTCAATGTTTGGTTCACTCTATTTGCTTGGAGTAAATTTTGTTTTCAATTGAATTCGTTCACGCATAGTTCATCTTTAAAACTACTTACTTAAAGCGAGAAAGGAAAAATAATGTTGAAAAACCGCTGCAAATGATTGTACAGCGGTATATTATTCCTTTGGTCAATAGTGATGTAAGAAGACCATCCATTTGTGACGTTTCTAGAAAAAAAAAAAAAAAAAAAAAACTATAAGGGGAAACTCCGTAGCAACTATGGCCATTATTATTTTCACCAAATTATTCACCTAACGCTGGTTGAAAACAATCATGAAACTAAAATTTTATTATTTTATTTTTGTTATGAACATGTGACGCAAACTAAACGGTTGCATCACAACTTGGTTATTACTTAACAATTTTGACTGTAGGTCTTCGCTTGACCATATTTTAATAAATATTTACGACCGTTCCAACGGTGAATGTATGTACTAGGTGAATTTTAAAAGAGCGAAAATCACTCTTGGGACATTACTGTGTTGGATATCGAATGAAACCCTAGCGTAGCCGATAGATTTTTCTCAAGCTATCGCGGCTTGTGCGAATAACTTTTGAGAATTCGACGTGTATGACCCGTGGGGAATATAATATGAGAAAACAAATTCTATGCTCGTTGGAAAACTCTTCTACTATATCGATGCGAGATTGCGTTGAATATAAATCGGGTAATTTCAGGAAAAAAAAATTATTATAAGTTGGATATTCGCTAAGGAATTAATTTCCAGTACGCTGCCGCATGAAAGCGGTCTCAATTGTATAATTGTCTATAAAAATCGTTCATACTCGTTGGTATACTCTTCGAACACTCTTCAACTATACCCTTAGGCGAAAAATTCAGATTTTAATTAGAAAATTAAGAAAAATAAAAATGATTAATATTACAATAGTTGCTAACTGTTTCCTATCTGTTTTTCGGTGGGAACGTTCACAAATGTTCGCAATAATTACCATCGCTAATGGATAATTCTCTTAAATCATTATTGAAGCTAATCAATAATAAACCACTGTACAATCATTTGCAGCGTTTTTTTTTTTCCCTAGGGCGATCACAATGGTTTATTATTGAATAATAAACCAAAATCATATTTCGGGTGGGGGGAGGGGAATTGGTTCTCTTGAACGATTACAACATTTGGTTAGTGAATAATTAACCGAAAGAGCACTTTCTCATGATCGTTCAAAAGATTCGCCGCTGAAAAAAATTCGAACATTACTCCCTATGCGTTGAAAACGCCGTTTTCTTCAATGTTTATCGCCTCTAATTCGAAAACAGAATAACAAGCCGTTGGAATTCACCTTTGATCGCACAGAAAAGAACAGCGACTGCCGCGAACTATACCAAGCAGATATAGGCAGACTGAAGTTGGGAAATAGCCGGTGCCGCGTACCGTCCCCCGAATTAGAAACGGCTCGACGAGTAAAAATAAATCGTTCGGTGGCTAATAGGCGAGCTCGCGAAGGTGCGTGGGCCGAGGGACAACGCGGAGGGGCCTCTTATCAACTTGACAGGAAGAGGCCGAACCTAAACTTAACGACTGACGACATCGACGACGTGGACAGATGTGGGGACGCAAAAATGCGCGCGGTGCGCACGTCACCCTCTGTCCGCAGTCAATCCCGGTCGCTCCTCTATTACTACTAGCTCGTATTCCGTGATACGGAAGAAGACTAAACCTTACCCGTCGAATTTGGGTTTATTATTCAACTAGGGGCTGAACGCCCCTGGCGGCTTCGCCGCCCAACCCCCTCAGAGGGGGGCTTCGCCCCCTTCAGCTATCGCGCACGGTCGGCCCGTCAGGAGGGGCTGCGCCCCTCCTCTCGGGCCTTACATATCGTTTTGTGGGGTTGTTGTCCTTTTCACCACTATATAATATAGTATATATATAGTATAGTTATAGTATATAGTATTTATGTATTGGTATGGGTAGGTTAGTAGTAGTTTATTATTTGTGTATAGAGAGTGGGAATCTATAGGTATTTTTATAGTAGGTAGTACTTAGTAGTTACTATATTTTGGTGTGTAGTTGGTGGGGATTGTATCGTACTTAGTATCATAAAGTATTGGGTTTTTCAACTGGAGCAAAGTAGGAGCAAAATTAGACTTAACAACTGTAAGTTTTCCAAGATTTGTAACTTGCACAGTGGATAACTCAAACGAAAAGTCGTCAATTCAGATGTTTGAATATACCAAAAGATGGGTAATTTAACTGTCCACATTTTCCCAATGTAATGTACCTATCCATTTTTCAACCGTTTTTGCGTTATTCAACAATATTAGTAGACTATACACGAAAAAATCACATTTTTCATCTTCAAACGTTCTTTTCATCTATTTAGTGCGAAAGAAACAAAGAATGAACCATATATTGTTGATATACACATCATCAACTATCATTATGCTGAATTTGAGCGAAATCTATTTCAAAAAATTTTTCGCGAAAAATCCAAGGGGTCCCCCTGCGATTTTCGTGAACCGAACAGTTAACGATTTTTTACTCCTCTCTCAATACAGATAAAAATCTGAAATTTTCAGGAAAGTTGTGTCTTACCAAGATGTATTTTTGTGATTTTTTTTATTTCTCGGAAAAATCTGCAAGTGGTCCAAAAAAATCGGTTTTTGAAAGCTCGAAAATTGACCTTTAACCGTGATTTTCGGGGTCAAAATTAATGCGAATCAATTGTTTTATTATGCAGGAGTCTTCATTTGAACGCCTTACACACGTACATAGCAAAAAATTTGGTGAAAGAAATTTAAACAGAGCCAGAGAAATTATTTTCCGTAAATCGAGTTTTTCGCCGGCCGATATTCCGAGCTCCGCTGGCATCGGTAATAGTGAAAAATTAAATTCTCGTTTTAAAGCTATTCTTATAGGAAATTTAACGCTGAATCCGAATATGACGTCAAAACGGTGGAAATTTCACGACAACTATCAGTTTTTCCAGGTTTAAGACTACGCCACTCCTACGTTTTTCAACTTTGAAAATCCGTTGAAAAACTTACAGTACTGTTCAAATTTGATTATTTGATGATTCCTACAGGAAATTAGACGTAGAATTCGAATTTATAGGGAAAATAATCGAATTCGAACAATTAATAATATTTATTTTATTTTTTTCGATTTTCATACTTTTGAAGTTTCAACTTTGGAATTTTTTTAGTCACGTTCCCGAAATGGGAAAGATTAGGTGCTGTGGAAGAAAATGGAGGAAATTTAATGTAGAATCCATTAAAAATAAGAAAATGGCTAGCGTATATAATAGCTATCGTTATTCAATAATAAACTATTGTAATCGCCCAAGAAAAAAAAATCTCTAACCCTCCTCAAAATTTGATGGTACGTACTTTTCGAGACATGTAAAATCAGAATATCCAATAAAAAACGCTGCAAATGATTGTACAGTGGTTTATTATTTTTTCGCTTCAACAATGATTTAAGATGACTATTTGTGAATTTAATTATTCCGAACATTTGTGAACGTTCCCACCGAAAAACAGATGGTAACTATAAGGGAAAACTCCGTAGCAACTATTGTAATTTTGATTGAAATTTGAACTATTGTAATTTTTCCAGTCCCAAATTGGATAAATTGGGTGCTCCCCTCGTTCATACTTCATCGTTCTTCTTCAGCGTAGTCGATAAAAGCTTGTATAATGAGCCGCCCAGTTTTCTCGCAACCCTTATATACTAAGAAACGTGACAGTGAGGCCAGGAAAACTCGAAGTCGGATAGAATTGTCTAAATGAATCTTGAAGTAACCGAGTTGTGCTACCTTTCGATGGCCACCTTATTGTCACTGTCCGTGGCCCCTCCCCGCTCCTTGAATTCCCCTTCTGCCTTTCGAGATAGTCTCAAGGCGTCTCACACTTTTTAGCTGCCAACTGTTGATAAACTCGTCGACTCAAAAAATGGAAGGAGAATGGGCGGGTGTATTTGAATAACTCGGCAACTCTAATTATCACTAACATGCGTCAGGCGAGAAATTACGTGAGCTATTATGCGCCCACTGGTGACGAACCGTTCGAACGGATATGGGCAATAACATCGTACTTCATTTTTGTCAACTCACATTTTATATTTCAAAAGTCAAACTCGAGTTCTTTTCTCGATAACGAGAAAATAAATACACTTTACCCGAGGTTTTTTCCTAGACAATGATGTGTGAGGGGAAGAAAAGCCTGGCGACTAATTCGCCGATTCTTTATTTGCTCGTTGTTTTCCTTGTCATTGTCCAAAATTAGCCGTTCCCGAATTTCGCATAACACACAGTACTTCCGAGTTATAAACGTTCGATGTTTTTTCTATTTTGATTTTTACCGGCTATAATAATCAAGATTTTTCTACGTTGAGATTTTAAAATGTTAGTTATGGCGAGCAGATGACGCTTGATTTTTGGATGTTGGGTCACACACCGTACCTCCACGGTACTGGCCTTTTTCGCGATTTGGCTAGTGCGTATTGACATTTTTACAGGTTGGAAAAATCGATTTATTAGAACGTTCAAAGGCTTGAAATGTTTGGGACGGCGATTGAATGAAGTCTAATTTTTATCAAGTGGATCACGTACAGAACTTCCTTGTTATACTCATATTGACTTAATATTGACTGTATTTTGATTTTTCCAGACTGCAAAAATAATTACATTTAAATGTTGGGGGAGTTGAAATGGTTATTTATTGCAGCTGAATGTCTTTTGATTTTTATTATTGGTGTCGCTCACCGTACTTACTCGTAGTTCGCATTTTCAGTTATTCTATTTGTGCACTTTTGCATATTTGAGTTTCCTTGCTTCAAAAACAAATCCATTTCACAAAAATTGTTTTTTATCGATCGCACTCCGTACTTCCGCCTTTTGCGGTTTATTGACTATTTCGATTTTTCACAGGCCGCGAAAAAATCAATATGTTTAACGCTGGAGGTTCATAAACGTTATCATTTTACAAAACTTGGCTTGTATCTATGTTAGGCTCACATACTGCACTTCCGCATTATTGGCCTAATTCGTCCGTTTTTATATTTTTGGGTTCTCCTAGCTAGTTATTAAATAACAGTTGTAGAGTAATATCGTTGCGCCCTTAGTACGAGCTTCTTGATTTTATAATCGGTTATTCCTGTAATTTTTATTGCTTCATCTCTCAATTTATGTCACGCCGTTGTTTTTACGACCCTTAAAAAATTACTCACAAAAGATGGAACTACTAAGTTGGGATCGTAGTAGCTGTTATAGTTTCCTCTATAAGTTCACGTTTTGAGCGACTACAGCGGTCTATAACTGAATAATATCCCATATGAATTGTTGTCTGCAGGATTCATTTAGAAGACAACTGATCACTCTCTTGAAGTCAAAATCGGTTTGTTAATTTTACAAGCTACAAAGAGGATATTTAATTCATCCGAAGTGTACAAAAATTCATATCGGAGAACTGAGGACTTCTAAATATTTCAATCGATTCGAATTCACCAGAATTTTCGTACTCTGATTGCAACAGTCGAGTTCGGTCGTTTCAGCGAAAATAGATTATTTATTTAGATATTTCAAACATTGGCAATTCGAAGTTGAGAAAATTATTTTACACGTTGAATTTTGTTGTACGAAATTTACTAGACTGAGATTCACTTTCTGAACCAGTGTCTGTCTTGAAATTTTGTGAAGGGGGGGGGGGGGTAGAAAACATTTTCTTGGGCGATTGCAATGGTTTATTATTGAATAATAAACCAAAAAGAAAAATCTTCGATAGTGAACAGTCTTATTTACAAGGGTATCCATTGCGCGTGTTTCGGAATAAATTCCAACTCTCGCCGGTCCTTGTTCAAATATATCAAAGTAGATAGCGCTTCAAGGAGAGCTTCGTGGATTTTGGCGAGACTCTCCTCAAAAAATGTTGGTCTCGGTTGAACGAAACTTCCAATGGGAACGTCATGATCGTTTCGAATTCAGCGCGAGTAGTACTCTACTAAAAAAAAAAATAAAAATAATAATAAAAAATAAAAAAAAAAAAAAATAAAAATAAAAAACAGGATCTATAACTAGTATTATAAATTGCAGGAAAAACAGTCAATTTACCAGTGGATACGTTTTTGAGCGAGATGAACTGTAACTGTTCTGTCGTACTCAATATTGGGCCTCGCAACAGTTCCAATTTTAGGGTGGTCGTGATTGACATGTAAGGGTTAGGGTGATCCTTATTGTTGGGGTCTTGCCATCTTCATTGTTTCTCGAAGTAGTCTGGATACGCCAATTTGGAAATCCGCCAGTTCGAAAATATTAGAGTCAAAATACTCTCGGAGTATGGTTTTTTATTTATTTACTCGAAACTATCTATAGATTATTTTATATAAATCATTTTATCAAAATGTCGTGACCGTCATTAAAAAAAAAAATGTCGTAGGTTAGAGCCTGAATACCGACGCTGTAATTTCCAACGGATAAATTGTATAATCACATTTCTGATTATAAGGCAATGGCATTGAATCGTAATCGTATAAAAAGCGAAATTCCCGTTAAATTATTTGTTACGTACGCTCGAGTCGTTGCCTTCAAGGCTGTTCACGCATCATTCCTTTTGTTCGAAAGAGTTCAATTGCACTAGACGGTTTTCCATCAGACCAATTCTAAGAAAGTAACGAGACAGACGTTTTAACCGGTTCAAGGGCGTTTAACCCTCAAGTGCGAGCTTTACAAAATGAAGAGAAGGTTGAAGATTATCCCTTTTCTCTCTGCTGACGTAAAATGTGAAATGCTCTCATCGACCACCTGAGTTTTGGATAAGTGGCGTAAGCGTTCCCATCAACTTCAGGAAATGAATGCCAAGATGTCGCCACAGAATCCAAATTGAAGAATGATTGCCTCGAATCAACCTCTTCAAACGTCGAGTGAGCGAAATTAAAAAAGCAGCGTACGAAATTGAGAGGTTTGTTGTTCAGGGGATGAAAAACAAGGCGATCGACTCAAATAGTTTTTTACTCTTCCTGACCGGACTTTTCGGACGATCACAATACTTCCATGTTCACGTAGTAAATGGAAAAAAAAGTTAAGTTATACAATTTTAGGTGTTAGTCAAAATTATGTAATTATTATTATTATTTTTTTTTTTTTTAGCTAAAGATAAAATAAAAATAATTATATAATAATTATATATATTATGTATAATTAATATATAATTATAATAAGAAATAATATAAATAATTATAATAATAAATAATATAAATAATTATAATAATATAAATATAAATAATATAAATATAAATAATATAAATAATTATTTTTATTTTTATTATAATTATTATATATAATAAATAATTATATAAAAACAATACTAAGAAAAATAGTTGTTGTTCAGCTAAGTGTTATAAGTGCCTAATCGAAGCAAATTACCAACAATCACATATCACACGATTATGACATCAACGATTTGCTTCGATAAAAGCTTTCACTACTGCTACTATTTATGAGAGGATATTTTAATGCTCCCTAATTGTTACGGTACAGTAGTCAATAATGACTGGAAATGAAATGCAATAATGGCCGGCAGAATGAAAAATCACCTACCGCAAGACCTTTTATAATAGTGAACGACTAGCCGTTCCGAAAACATTTCCATTTCGTGCTCGGCGCATGAACCTGAATCGTCTACGAATGGCTTTATACTCGTAAAATTATTAAATGCGCGCATCGTAAGCTGATTCGGTTTTGGATCAATTCGTTTGCTAATATTCTCGTTGCACCGCAGAATGTTAACATTCTGCTTGGGGGGCTTATTTTAACGCAGACTCGGAATAGTAATGAGTTAATCGAAGCCAGTATGACGAATGTTCAATGCATTAAACGTGCCCCAGCTTTGGAATCGCGGCGTAAGTGAATTTTAAATGCGTCGTGTGCGAGTGAAATGTTCGAAATGAAAACGCGAATGCTTTCAAGTTTGTATGAAATAATTACCAAAGCGCGCCGACCGAGCCGTCAGGGAAACATTTTACCGTGTAAAGTGCTCGATTGAAAATAGGTGGCACGCTCGTGGTTTTCGTTCAATTCTGTTCGAACCGTCAAGGCCTCCTCCATCGATACCTAGAAACCGACGGTTGCTCTACCGCGTCGTGGTTTATAGAAAGTCGCGAATTTAGCCGTTTGAAATTCGAATTCCGAACTGAGGTGAATTCGGAGGAAGAAATATAAATCTCGTACTCGCGTAAAAAATCGCGTCGTATTACCGGCAAAAACCGATCGTATTTTACAAAAATATTGTAAAGTGTTCACCCCGTAAATGTGCAAAGTGGTCGATTTTGGACAGCACGCGGCGCTCCAGAAATGTAAGTGTTCCGAGTCTTTTGGTTTATTAACCGCCTTCAAAAGGAGGAGGTTACTACGGTTGACTTGCGGGTTTTTTTTTCATTTTTTTTTTTCCAAATTATTTTCGGTATGTGTTGTCCGATGGCGTTCAGCTCCTGTACGTCCGACGGGTTACTTTTTTTTGTTTGAAAGGGTTTCTATCCAAGTAGGTCCCATAATTGTTTCTATTGAGTTCATCCAGTAGTTACGTCCCCGGACGCGGAGAAACGCCGGAAAACGCGATTTTCGCGAAAAGTGGAAGTTTTGACTTTGCAAGCTTATAACTTCTAGAATAGTTGCTCGATTGTTTTGTTTTTGGTGTCATATTGTTCATAATTTATCTGCCTACGAGGGCCCAGCTTCAGTTTTTCGTTCGGCATTCTCATACGGCGTGTAGAGAAGAAAGTGTAACTAAAAATGTGATGCCGATATTCACTTTTTTGAGGTTTTTTTATTCTATAATTGGAATTTGCCAATTCATTTAGTACTATCCACTTAGTGATAAATCCTATGAAGGGAGGTAATCCTCCTATTCTTAATATTAATATAATTAAAATTATTTTTTCACTTAATTTAATGTTAAACTATCTTATTTGATTAATATTAATAATATTTTTTATTGCACAAAAGGAGCATAGTATAATTATAATTATTCTATACAATATTATATAAGAGATCGTTTTCGACCATTCTGCCATTTTAGGTAGATACGATATTATTCGAACAGATTTAACTACTTCAGTCTTCAGACAAGGTCACGAAAAAATCAGAGCACTGCTGTGAAAAATCAATAGTTTAAAGTTTTAACAATGTGCCAATTTATTCCTATCGTTTGAAATGAATAGTTCCGTCAACCGCTTTTGGTTTATTATTCAATCCGTACCATTGTAATCGCCCAAGAAAAAATATTTCTAACGTCCCTCAAAATCGATGTTTTACAGTCAAGCCACGTAGAATCCGAATATCCAATAAAAAAAATTCTGTCCGTCCTCCGTCAACACTTTTCTGACAAAACTATGTATAAAAGCTAAATTCTTGAAATTTTCATCAAAAATCAATCTTGGCCTGACAATGGATCAATTCTTTTACCAAACCGCTGACGATTGTTTTTCTCATTTATTTTCTTTTTAACAAAGGTGTTGTACGTTTTTTTTTCAGATGTCGCGTCTTCTGAACAAGAGGAGCTGTTCATTCGGAAACTGCGGCAATGTTGCGTTGCATTTGATTTTATGGATCCGATGGCAGATATTAAAGGCAAGGAAACGAAAAGAGCGGCCCTCAACGAGCTCGTCGAATACGTTTCTACCGGTCGAGGGGTACTCACAGAACCCGTCTATCCAGAAATCCTAAAAATGGTGAGTTATTAATTTTACAATTTGCTCCGTTTGTCTCTGATTGTTGACCATGGAAATTTTCAAGACGGCCATGCCGCAGCAACGGATTTCCGGGCCCAACTGAGCCGTCAAGCGTTGACTTCTTCAATATAATAATTTTTTGATCAATTTTTTTTAATTTGATCAATTTAATAATAATTTAATCAATATAATAACTTCTTCAAATAACTTATTCAATATAACGTATTAACTTAAAAACTTAAGAGACTCTGCGGGTTTTACAATAGTTGGAAATTCGATATTAAACGCGAAAGAAAAAGGACTGATCCCTTCCATTCATTGTCCACGTTTCACGCACGACAACAAATCCGAAATCCCTTGCAACAGCAGCGTCTGGAACAAGGCCGGTGTTGCGACCTCACTAGCGCTCGTGGTGACCGTGGTACTAAGCTACCGAATCCCATTGACAGAGTTTCTACTCGCCTTGTACTAGACCTTTCGTTATCGTTGGAATTTCTATGTCTTCTTTTTTAATGGGCAACTATTTATGTAGATTTCCTTTTCTTTTTTATTCAAAAGGTGTTGTCAATGTTAATTGAAATTCGACTATTACTTGAAAAGTGATTCAGTAGGCCATATTAGAACTTAAAAGACGAAATACAACAAAGAAATGTTTTGCCTTTGCATAGAATTAATACATTTCAGTTACTCAAGATCGGTACAATTCGACGCACGCATAAGATCAAGTAAATTATTCAATCTCGTTCATCTATAAATCAATCTCGAAAAGTTAAAAAATCCCTAAATCAGTCCAATTCAATGTATGTATCAGTAAAACACAGTTCAAGTGAGTTCTTGAACTATCTGGAGTTCATGGAAAGATGGAAACTATTAAACTTAATTTTCTCCAAGTTGCGGCAGGTATGCAAAAATTTTATTCCTGTGTTCAGGATTATTTCCTCAAGGAGCCATGCCTTTGCCATCAAAGCTACGCAGCAGATTAGTTTACAGTACAACGTTAATTTGTTTCACTTGTCTCCCGTAATGGTAGCCCTGTCGTTGGTTCCATGGCCGCCAGGAGCGCTAGTGAGGTCGCAACACCGGCCGCGTTCCAGATGCTCCTCCTTGCAACCTCCCCGTCTTATCTCTAATCAGTTTTTTTGCTGTTGTGATGTTCGATGAGGGTCCGATGTAAACCGGGAGACATACTAGATTCCTTAGCGTTTTTCAAAAATATTACTTTTTTATCTGCCCAAATAATCAGCGAAATCGTCAATGCATGCGTGATGACTTTCCCTCTTCTCTCACGTAAAAAATCAAGTATGTGAGGAGTTAAACTTGAACAAAAGTGTATGTGTAATCTTCAGTCGAGAGGTCGGTTTTCCAAGTTCCTTACTTTCGCGAGGAGTTTTCCTTCTTCGCTTGCTCTTTCTTCCTGGAAAACTTCGCTATCGATGACCTTCTATTTTTATCTACTCCAAGGGTGCTTCGTTGAAAACAAAAGAAAATAAAGACTCTCGGCGATTTAGAACCGATTCGATGAGATCCGTGGAGGTTTTAATCGTATCAACTCCTCATTTCCCTGAGAATTTATGTAACTGTACGAAATTCTGCCGTTAGACGAGTTTGATTTGTTAGCAACGGATTCCTAGTAAATGGGCTCGAACTCATCCAACATCGAACGTTTTGATCATATCTAACCGAATTTTCTACGTTTTGCAATTTTCACTTCGAATTCGGAACTTGAGACCATCCCTTCAGCCTAAATTTTCCCCACTTTAACGCCTATTTTCACAATTATTATTATTATTATTTTTTTTTCAAATGCATTTATTTTGAAATTTAACATTTTAGAAATACATGTAACAATATACACTTAATACTACAGCTCTTTATGAGTAAAAATTCACTCGTGCTAAGAGCCGGAGCCACACCACTTCGTTCTTTCTATTTTCTAATATATAAACTGTAAATCAAACATTTCAAAAACCTTCTACAAATCTCAGAATACCACCATTAATAATAAATTGATTAGCCATCTTAAGTAACTTAATTCTTAATACATTTACATATCTAAATACATCTCATCATTTCAACTAAGTTATTATTTCCCTTCTGCAATGTATCTTATCATTATAGTAATTTTTTAGTTTTTCTTTAAATTTGTACAGAGTAATTTCTTGTGCTACCAATTCCACTGGAAGTGGAATCGATCAATCTCCGTCCTACGACGGCCCAATTCTCGAGCCACATTGCTAGCTCAATTTTAAGGGTATTTTTGGGGGGTTTTGAGGGGAAGAAAATTCATATTTTCCAAGGTTTTTCAGAAAAATGTGTACGTGGTATCAAATTATATTGATTTTTGGACGCTGAATCGAATGAGACCATCGCCGGGTCGATAGCTTTATTGGTTCTCGAGTTATCGCAGCTTTTGTGTCGAATTTGGGAGGTTTTTAGAAATTTGACATGAGGGTATAACTCGAGAGTTCTTGAGCTGTAAAAACGTTCTATACTCATTGGAATGGTCGTCAAACACTCTCCAGCTGTACCGTTAGGCAAAAAATTCAGCTTTTAATTTATTAGGAAGTTAAAAAAAATAAAATTGATTAAAATTACAATAGTTGCTACGGAATTTTCCCCGATAGTTACCAATCTGTTTTTCGCTGGGAACTTTCACAAATGTTCTGTATAATTACTATCAGAAATGAATAGTCTTCTTGAATTATTATTGAAGCGAAGGAATAATAAACCACTGTAAAATCATTTGCAGCGTTTTTATCCGAAAACACTGCGAAGAAGTATTTGAGCCAAATAGTGGCGGAGCGTTTCGATCGGCGTTTTTTTCGACACGTTTCTGTGTGAATTGAAAAACAGGGGCTTTTATTTGACGCGCGTTCGCCGTAAACGCGATAAAAGCCACGCTTTTCTACCAAGTGTGAAATGGGCAATGTTTGTGGAACTCCTTTGTGACTTCTTCATCGCACCATTATCTACAATCGAATCTGCTTTCTTCTCTGCCGCGAACTGAGTTTGAGCCCATGTTTATTTGTACTTACGTTATTTATTACTCAGAAGTTAGCTATTATTTTTTCAATTTATAATATAATTTATGTATTGTTTCTTTTCTGTCTAATGCTTGGATGTTATGCCCGTTTTACGGAATAAATAAACTCCTCCCGTGCTCACCATAGGAAAGAGATTCATGAAAAAGGAATGCGTTTTCCAGTCGTAGTTACGATTTTTCCTCGCGCATTATCTTATGAAAAGATGACGGAGCTTTATCGATCTGTTGGAAGCCGTTCGAGGTCGAAGAAACCATTTTTGACGCACATTGACTGGCGTGCTTGCTTGCCTGCGATTATCAATAGCAAGATCAGTAGCAATGTAACAATTACCAACCGCCAACTGGCCGCTCTAAAAATAAAATTAAGTCAAATTAAAAATAGAAACAATATTGGACAATGTAGCTCTATTCGTGCGATTCGGATGATAATATTTTTTGCCCTCCAAAAAGAAATCGATTGAAAGAGAAGAAATTAATAAAAAAGAAAAAGAAGAATGGAGAGAAAAATATTGGACAATGTAGTTCTATTCGTGCGATTTGGATGATGGTATTTTTTGCCCTCAAAAACGGAATCGATTTGAGGAGAATAAAAAATAAAGGAGAAATGAAAAAAAAGAAGATCGAAGAAAAAATATGGGACAATGTAGTTCTATTCGGGCGATTTGGGTGATAATATTTTTCCCCCTTTCAAAAAGCAATCGATTTAAAGTGAAGAAAAAATAAAGAAGAAATTTAATAAAAAAGAGAAAGAAGAATGAAGAAAAAAAATATTGGACAGTTTAGTTCTACTCGTGCGATTCGGATGGTAGTATTTTTTTGCCCTCCAAAAAGGAATCGATTAAAAGAGAAGAAAAAATAAAAAAGAAATTACAAAAAAAGGAAAATAAGAAAAAATATTGGACAGTTTAGTTCTACTCGTGCGATTCGGATGGTAGTATTATTTGGCCCTCCAAAAAGGAATCGATTCAACGTGAAGAAAAAATGACGAAGACAGTAATAATAAAGAAAAAGAAGAATGGAGATAAATATTGGTCGATTGAGATGATAATATTTTTTGCTCTCAAAAACGGAATCGTTTTAAGGAGAAGAAAAAGTATAGGAGAAATGAAAAAAAAAAAAACGAAAAAGAAGAATGAAGAAAAAAATATTGGACAATGTAGTTCTATTTTGCGGTTCGAATGATAGTATTTTTGGCCCTCTATAAAGGAATAGATTTAAAGAGAAGAAAAAATATAGAAGAAATGAAAAACGAAAAAGAAGAACGAAGAAAAAATATTGGACTATTTGTGCGATTCGATTGGATAATATTTTTTGCCCTCAAAAACGGAATCGAAAGAGATTTGTATTGGTGAAACGATTCGAATGTGTTGGGAGCCTGAAAGTCTGATGGTTCGCTAGCGGATGAGGTAATCCACGTATCGACGACCGAGAGAACCTTCTGCTGTTGAAGCACTGGTCTAATTCAAGCTGTCTGCGACAATTTTCGAGACCGTCCGAGCAAACAGATTTCCCGGCACTGAGGCGGTGAAACGTTCGCTCTTCTACCTAAAAGGGGACAATAATGTTCCCCGACAAAAATGCCATCAGGATGAGCGGCGATCAACCCGAAACGTCGTCAATAGCAATTAAATGAGGGGCCGCTACGCCTTTTCCGCTGGCAGTAACCCGTCACCTGCGTGTAATTTAGGAACATCACCTTCGTTCGGTTCGAATCGCTCGCCTTGTAATTATAATAACTATCAGTTGATTATAGCCTTGCGAGTTCAAATGGTGTTGAAGCTGTGCGGATATTTTTATCGTACCTTGATAAATGGAAACTAAAGCTTGTATTTTCTAGATTTTTTATTATTTATTTTATTTTTTTTCTTTTGGGTGGATTTTACTGGGTGTGATCACGAAGCTGTAATACGTTCGGGGAAAATGCTGCAAATAATTGTACAGTGGTTTATTATTCATTTGTTTCAATTACGATTTAAGAAGAGATCCCATTTGACTAACTATTCCGAACATTAGTGACTGCGTTTTCCTAACCACAGATCTGAAGTATATTTATTCATTTTTATTTATTTTTTAATTTTCACATTATAAGCTCAACTATTCGCTCATGGGTACAGATGAAGAGAGTGTTTGAAGAGCATTCCAACGAGTGTAGAAAAAAATTTATAGCTCTAAAAATTCGCAATTTATACTCTTATGCCAAATTTCTGAAAATCTTGAAAATCCTTAACAAAAGCTGCGATAACTCGAGAACCAATAAAGCTATCGACCCCGCTATGTTCTCATTCGATTCACCCTCCAAAAATCTATAGAAATTGATACAAAATAAATATTTTTCTGAAACACCTTGGAAAATACGAATTTTCTCTCCCTCAAAACCCCCCAAAAATACCCTTAAAATTGAGCTAGCTATGTGGTTCTAGAATTGGGCCGTCGTAGGACCGAGATTGATTTTTGATGAAAATTTCAAGAATGTAGCTATTATAGTTTGGCCGGAAACGTGTTGACGACGTACGGCGGACAGACAGAATTTTATTTTATTGGATATTCGGATTCCACATGGAACGTAAAACATCAAATTTTGAGGGGGTTAGACGGCGTAAGCCGTCAACGCTTTTCTGACGAAACTACGAAAGATAAATTCTTGAAATTGTCACCAAAAATCAATCTTCGTCTGAAAATGGCTCTTTTTTAGCCAAATCGCTACCTCAATTGTAAGAATATTTTTGGGGAGTTTTGATGTGGACGAAATTCGTATTTTCCCACGTTTTTCAGAAATAGGTGTATTTGGTATCAATTTCTATAGATTATTTGGACGCTGAATCGAATGAGACCATCGCAAGGTTGATAGCTTAATTGGCTCTCGAGTTATCGCAGCTTTTGTGTTGAACTTGGGAGGTTTTCAGAAATTTTGCATGACAGTATTACTCGAGAGTTCTTGGAGCTATGAAAATCGTTCAATACTCGTGGGAATGCTCGTCGAACACTTCAGCTGTACTGTTAGGCAAACAATTTAGCTTTTAATTTGGAAATTAAGAAAAATAAAAATGATTAAAATCACAATAGTAGCTACGGTGTTTTCCCTTATAGTTACCAATCTGTTTTTCGGTAGGAACGTTCACGAATGTTCGGAAATACTATTAGAAGTGGATAGTCTTCTTAAATCGTTATTGAAGGCAAAGGATTAATTAACCACTGAACAATCATTTGCAGCGTTTTTATATTTTGTCAAGGCATGGCCGAGTAGTATATAATCACCTACTCGTGATAATTACTGAGAAAATTGCTATTTTCGCTCGCTGCCGGTGATAGTATTTAATAATTGTTTAAATCGAATCGTTTCTGCTTGTTCATTAAATAATATACCTATTTCGTCTTTTCAGATCTCTGCCAATTTATTTCGAACGCTCCCGCCAAGTGAAAATCCTGATTTTGATCCAGAAGAAGATGATCCAACTCTGGAAGCCTCATGGCCACACTTATCCGTAAGTTTTTTATGCTCCGATTTTTTGTTTATTATTCAGTAATAAACCATTGTAATCGCCCAAGAAATTTCTTTTCTAACCCCCTCAAAATTTGATGTTTTACGTTTCAAGGCATGTAAAATCCGAATATCCAATTGGAAAATATTCTGTCCGCCCGACCGCCGGACCAAATTTTCACCAAAAATCAATCTTGGTCTGACAATGGCTCAGTTCTTTAACCATGTTACTACCTCTATTTTATGAGTATTTTGGGGGGTTTTGAGGGGGAGAAAATTCGTATTTTCCAAGGTTTTTCAGAAAAAAAGGGTATTTGGTATCAATTTCTATACATTTTTGGACGCTGAAACGAATGAGACCATCGCGGGGTCGATAGCTGTATTGGTTCTCAAGTCATGGCAGCTTTTGTGGCGAATTTGGGAGATTTTCAGAAATTTGGCACGAGGGCGTAACTTGAGAGTCATTGGAGCTATAAAAATCTTCAACTATTTTGCTATTGAATAACTCGATATAATAATATGAAAATTGTAATTTTTATTTCAGCTCGTTTACGAGATTTTCCTGCGGTTTTTGGAGTCATCTGATTTTCAACCTACCATTGGCAAAAAAGTGATTGATCAAAAGTTTGTTTTACAGGTAACTATAAATTGTTTACTTCAAGCTTTCATGAGATCACGTATTTTAGACGAATTGGTCTTGAATTTTTTTTCCCTTGTTAATTTGTTATTGCACCCGCCGACCGGTGTTCTCATTTTTATTTAATTGATTACAGCTGTTGGAACTATTCGATAGCGAAGACCCTCGAGAACGAGATTTTCTTAAGACTGTTCTGCATCGTATCTATGGGAAGTTTCTCGGGCTTAGAGCTTTTATACGGAAGCAAATAAATAATATATTCCTGAGGTAAGCGAAATGTCGACATTACATTATTGTGTAATCGGTGTGATCGAAAACCATGAAGGCAACGCTTGCAATATTCTCTCCCATTTTCCTTACCTAAATTTAGATCCCAAAGTTTTTTTTTAAATCGTTATTGTGATGGATATTAGAATATTGCTCTTGTTTGATTAACAACCTGTCAAGATGGTCCATTTCATTATTGAATTGGAAATATTATTTCCTCTGCCGTCTTGCATCCCATGTCTGTTCACAATTCAATTGGAATCTCACTTCTTTTTAGTTTAAACCTACTCCTGTTTCAGGTTTGTGTATGAAACCGAGCATTTCAACGGGGTTGGAGAACTTCTTGAAATTTTAGGAAGGTACGTGAAAAAAAAAACCAAAGAAATAAAAAAAAAGAGAGAAAAAGTAGCACTTATGCATTTGATATAATCTATGCTAAAATTGAGTATGTTTCCTCTTCTCTTTCAGCATCATTAATGGATTCGCGTTACCATTAAAAGCCGAACATAAGCAATTTCTCGTGAAGGTATTAATTCCGTTACATAAAGTTAAATGTCTTTCCCTGTACCATGCTCAACTCGCTTATTGCGTGGTGCAATTCCTGGAGAAAGACCCCACGTTAACGGAACCAGTTGTTAAAGGATTGTTGAAATACTGGCCAAAAACCTGCAGCCAGAAAGAAGTGAGCGATTACTGCAAACTTTTATCATTACGCCTCCTCGGCAACTAATTATTTCTGTTTCGGCCGAACAATTTCGAACCCGGGTTTCAACTTGTATATTTTTTCAGGTTATGTTTCTTGGTGAAATTGAAGAAATATTAGATGTAATAGAGCCCTCTCAGTTTGTGAAAATCCAAGAAGTCCTATTCCGCCAAATAGCTAAATGTGTATCCAGCCCTCATTTCCAGGTGAACTATGTTTTTAGTTGAAAAATCGTTCTATTACTTATAATATATCTCTATAATGTCTTGATAATGTGCTAATGATGTTATGAAATTATTTTATTCCATTTTTCACCAAGCCTGGTGTTTAGTATTCAAACGTCTATTATCTTTTGAACAATTTTCAAACGACTATGAATTTTAGTACTATCGCTAATTTACATTCTCATGTTTTCCAGGTTGCTGAAAGGGCGCTTTACTTTTGGAATAATGAATATATCATGTCCCTCATGGAAGAGAATAACCATATTATTATGCCGATCATGTTTCCTGCGTTGTACAGAATTAGCAAAGAACATTGGAATCAGACTATTGTAGCATTGGTCTATAATGTTCTGAAGACGTTTATGGAGATGAATTCCAAATTATTCGACGAATTGACCTCATCATACAAGGCTGATCGGCAAAAGTAAGTTCGTTCGGTAGATATTCGACTCGAATCTTATGCAAAACGTCCGATACCTCATTCAATTTTTATGCCTTCTTAGTCTGATTTAACGATAGTAATTAAGGTAGACGCACCAGTAGTCGTCGGTGTCAAAATTTGGGTGGAAAAAAGGGTTTCGATTACTTAGAGGGTCTCTAGAGTTGACAAAAGTCATCTGGAGAGCATTTGCGTATCAAATGCCATGTTGACGAACAAATCAAACAGATAATTATGTGATTGGAACGCCTTAGCAATTGCAGTTCACTTGGCGATACCCCAGTCAAAGAAAGCTCGCCTCTATTTTCATATTATTCTATAAATAAACTCCTTTTCTTATTAACGCGTTATTTATTAGTTTTAGAATACATCTTGGGCCGAGTTTAGCTTCTAATTTAACAACGGGGAATTTGAATCGGTTAAAAAAAAATTCTGAGGTACGTATCACACAGATAACCGAATGATGGCTCATAGGCCTGAAATTTCATCAGAGTTTTTAATGAAGTTAAATTAAACTGGTTCGAACCAGTATTTGGAAATTGCAAAACCAACCAACATGAACGCCAGTCTTAATTTTTAGGGTATTTTGCACGATTTTTAAGAGTTTGACAAGGACATTTACGCCGCTGAGCATTATTTCAGGCAATTGGCATTATCTTCGGCCGTTAAACGTTTTCAAAATGCTCAATCCCCGAAACAGGCTTGCCACTCACATTTTTTCTATCAATTCGATGATTGAACTATCCGGATTGAGCATTTTCATTTGCTCAGTCTTAGTAAAGAATACATTTTTCGGCTTTTGGGTACAACGCATACATTTTTGGAACCGGGTTTCAAGTTTTCTTCTTAATTGTTGCGCTCTGGGCTCAAATTGACATCGTGGGTGGAAAATATTCGGAAATTCTTGCCAAGTTGTTCTTCAGGTGGGGAGTGGAGAAATATCGCTCAATGCTGAGCAGAGAGGGTGAGGGAATATCCCAGTTGATTGAACAAATATTGCGCCGCTCTTGGTTGGCACTATTGCGGAACAGGATTTTTTCCCTACGATTTGCAGGCAGAATGTCTTCTTGATACTGCTCTCAGCACAAGGTGAATTTCCGGTGGCGGGACATACTGTGTGGTGTATAATTTCACAACAGAGCGTATCTCAAAATCGGCCAAGTTGGGTTAGGGAAGCTCTATCTTTAAACGAAGAGTACTGCTTGAAAACAACTGATATCAGTCCAACTAAAATCCAGTGCTGCCCTTGGGAGTTTTTTTTTTCCTCTTTGTCAAGTGTTTTTGCGTGATTTTGAATGTCTTAACTCACTATAAAATACCCCTCATATATTGCTTTTGAATCCACAAGTATAACCGGCTGAATTCGAAATCAAATAACTTGCCTCTCCTTCCTTGCTGGCAAACCAACCAAAAACTGGATTCAATCTCAATTTTTTTTTTTCCAGAGAGAAGAAACGTGAAAAAGAAAGAGAAGAATTGTGGAAAAAACTGAACGAGCTGGAGATTAGTTCGAAGAAGAAAGAAGTATTCAAGAAATAGAAAAACAAGAGTGTACCCCAAAGAGATTCGCTGATCTTTTTGAATCAAGTGCCATCGGAGTGAAGTGCACCGGAGTCAACTTTAACTGGTAGACGGATATGAGAGCGTTTCAGCTGCATGTAGATGTTAATAGAATTCTTCTTTAAGAGCATTGTCACTTCTACGTTGTGTAGATGAAGGTAACGAGAGCGGAAGCAATTTTCCGATGCTCTCGCTTACTGCAAACTGATGATTTATCAATGGAGATGTATGCTACATAAGTTAATTCAATACACAATCATTTGAAAGGAAGCATTCAAATGTTGGCATCAACGCTTTTATACGCTTGTTTATCATGGAAAGTTGAACGTGCCAGTTTTCTTATTTTATTTTTACCCGTAACTCAAAAAAAGAACATTATTTAAAAGCCTCATTATTCCTTTTGTCAGTGTAATTAATGTAACATCTATTGTATATTGATCATCAGTTATCATATTGTGGGAAAACGTGGCGATAGTAAAAATAAAAATAATAATAACGAAGAAGAAAAAAAAATAGCAAAAAATGGCACTGTATTTGTGAATTTACCTTGTTATACACTCCCTAATTTGTATGAAAAACCAATAGCACAGTAACAATCAATGCAAGGTCATAATGGAGGTTTATAATAGTGTTGTTCAATTGCAATAGTTTATTTCTCTTGCGTTCGGTTACGATTTATATGATTTCAAATTAGTTTTGACGATCCTGATGATGATGATGATGATGAATAACAAATCAGACTGTTTCATAGTGGGGTATTATTATTTAAAAGTAGCATATTTATTCGTTGTATTAAATGCGAAGTGTTCATATGTAATATAAAAATTTAACAATTTGTAATATAAAGTTTTTGTTTTTGAATCCATGTTTTTACTATTGAAGATGTAATTGTGTCATGTCAGGCAAGGGGTTCACTCGTTCATACCCTCCAGGATACCGAAGAAACTCGAATAATTAGGTTTGTAACACCTGAACATTTAATTCAAGAGCTAAGTAAATCCTGAAGATACAGTGTTCTATTAATTACAAGATAATGCTGACCATATTTGATATGGTGCCTCAGTATCAAATAGTTATAAACTGGTATGACCAAATTATCAAAATAAAAAATTTACTAAGTACACAAAGAGTTAATCCCAGTTTTTTTTTTTTACCGACAACCTTTCGATCTTCCTACGGACAACCCGAATGTTGAAACAAGAAATTTACACGTTGTTGGGTTTGAGGGGGAGAAAACCAAGGCGACTTGTTCTCCTGTTTTTTATTGTCGGCTTGCCAAGCACTTTCGCCCATTCGGGCATCATCAGGGCTTCGTAGCACCATCACAAGGTATCCACGGCCATGGATACCCGTGGAGAGCATAAAAATGCCCATGCCAGAGTGGAAGCTGAGAGACAAGGGCGTATGTATATTTTTTGTGCTATGATAATTCAATAGCCATTGAAGCTACTCATCTCATTACAGTCTCATTCGATTCAGCATGGATGAACAGATCAATTCAATACCCCATATATGTGCTCTTTTTATATTGGGGTTTGATGGTTTTTCTATTTGCTGTCGAGTTGAATTTTCAAATTTTTAAACTAACCTCAGCTTCGATCAGGATGACGAACTCGTAATTACTTTCATAAAGAATAATTTTCAGCCAAAACTCGCATTTTCGTATTGCGGCAGATATTATGCGAAGTGTCAAATGTATAAATTTTTTTTCCTTCAAGAACCTAAAACCATAAAACTTTCAGCTGTTCCAAGGTTTTTATATGTCCGTAGCGACCGTCTAACAAGACACTGTCTCAGGAGGGAGCCGTATTTTAGGCAAACATGTCCTCTAAAAGTGTCTCCCGGTCTGTAAAACCACTGCTTCCTTTCTCTTTTGGCTTTTCAGAAAAATCATTTCGCCAGTGTTGCAGTGAGACCAAAAAAATGTGAATTGATAAGAGAAAGATGGAGTTTGTAAAAAAAAATATTGATAATTTTTTCTCTGCAATGAATTCATAGAGGGTTCCATTTCAAAATCGGTTTTGCTCATTTCTGTTCTCTGAGTTAGGTACTAGTAAAGGATAAAATACAGTTGTGACCAAAACCATATAATCATAAAAAAATCCGAACGTCGAATTCAACAAAATAAACCCTTTTTTTACAATGGATTAGCTACAGACCAGATTCCATATGAAAAACGTTGGCACCAACAGGTACAAAAATTAAATTTTCCTAGCAGTACTTCCGTAATTAAGCAGGGGAAAAATTGTAGCACCTCCAAGTTAACCGAATCCGAAAATTTTTCTACAATCTGAAATTCTCCTCCTTTTTATAGTTTTCCGATATTTTTAAGCTGATACAATACCAATTTTCATTCCCTGCCGGCAATAATTTACGAATCGAAATTTACAATTCAACTTGTTTTGTTATTGTTGTGGTCAAAAATAATTATCGGATTCTTGTTGGCGACTCTGTCCAAGAGATTTTCTTTTGTGAATTGTCTGTTTTTGTTTTTTTGCAGTAAAAATTCAACTGGCTGTATTTGAAAAAAAAATGTTTTATTTTTATCAAAAAGAAAAGGTAATTCGGCTATCGTTCGTATTTAAACCCTCTACAATCTCCAACAGAGCTTTGATAATTGAATAGCAGTAAATAGCATAAGTTTCCGTAGAGCTATAACCACAAAAAAGCAATAGGAATACAAAATAAACTATGAAAAGGAAGCCAGATGAGGGGAAAATGGCCAAGTTGGATAGATCAAAGCATGTCAAATCTTCCAGTTGAAAATCTGGAGAGATGGGTGAGAAGACAGTTGAGAACCTTCATTACTACTTAAGCTGGACTTGCCAGGGGCAATAGGGTGAGCTTGTTTCATAACTAAACAATTGAGAATACAAGATTTTTAAAAAAGTGGTACCAGGTAATTTATAGCATAGAGATAGGTATTGGTTAGAAATTAACTGAAATTTGACTTATTCCCAACTAACTTTATACGGGAACGAACTCATGACTAGGAGCGAAAATCAGCACGCTATCATGAATACTGACATCCAAGGGAAACTATTTCGATAGAAATATTGACATTGCAATTCGATGAATCCTCTTGAACGAATACAATTTCAGTTTGGACTCTCAGATGCGTACAAAAAAATTACATTCACTCGACTGTTGTAGAAAAATAGAGGACAAAATATCAGACTTTCAAATATTAATCGATGGCGAATTTATATTATTTGCATTCACTGGGTTAAAATTTTTGTCTCACGTTGTAACCATTCTATCAATAACGTGTTTCCTCTGGCCTCGGCGATCGGCACCAGCGTATCTCTGACAATCTGGTGGTACTTGTTAACCCAATCGATCTGGAAGAAACAATTAGTCCAATTACAACAATAAAATGGGAGGAATAATTTCAACGATGACACTGAATTAACTTACTTCATCGGCAGTCAACAGGCTCACATCAATGAGTTTGGCTTGGATGGGGCACATTGTCACGGTTCGGAATGTGAGGAAATTCGAGTCCGTTTGATATTTTGTTTTTGCCTCAATGATCTGCTCGATATTTTCAATGCGAATACCGAAATTTCCAGTTTCATAATAGCCAGGCTCTGCAATGAAATGCCATCAGTGTAAATTACATTCGATAATCCTGTAGACAAGTTAACAAATTCACTGCGGATCACAAATCGGAAAAAATTCCAGCCAACCTGCATTAAATACCGGTTAATTTCAAACCCAATAATCTGCTAATATTTACAGTGCTACATTTAAACTGAGGATACGTTTACACTTCAGAGACTCTCCAACCACCCTGAGGATAAAAACGGAGTCAATAAGAAATACCACGAGATTTCTCAATTTCTTTTACTGCCTGCCAAGCACTTACACCTGTTCGGGCATCATCAAGGTTTTGCGGTGCCATTAGGTCCACAGCAATTCAATATTTTCCAATTTGACCAAATGACAATATATGCAACAGCACGAAAACTAATCTTATCACGGTTCAAAATTAATACTAAGGTCTGGTGCTGATTGCAACCAGCCAACCTTTTTCGGTTGAACCAAGTCAAGAATATTCAAGATTAAAATCATGTATTCGTTCAAAACGGCAACTATAGCTACAAAAATGTTGAATTTTTTATGAGGTCATCCTTCAATTCTTCCGTCACAGCTTCCTTGAAACTTGTGGCGCTTCGCTAAAATCCATTTGTGCGCATGGATCACACAGTACTTCTATTTTTGAGTCGCCAGGCATGTATAACCAATTATAAGACCGATTGATTCATTCACAGGCCTTGTTCGTACAATAAGATATTGTTACCGGATAGAGGTCCAACCAAAGCCAGATATCTCATTCACCGAGCTTTCAGAAAAAATTATTTCCTTCCGAAAAAAAATTAAATTAAATTTTTTATTAAATTTTTCCAAAAGCTCAGCAAAGGAGATATCTGGCTTTGGTTTGACCTCTATCCTGATCAATGACAACATATAGATTTATTATTAAACCTAATTACTTACAATAAAACTGAGTTGTACCCAGAATTTTTTCTGCTGAGAGGGGGATGATAATATTCACGAAAAATTTGTGAAAGTTTCATGTACAAGGTCATGAATATTATGTAGACATATTTATAGACATGGTGCAGAGTTTTTACTGAGCGTGATAGAGAATTACAATTTGGGGGCCAATCAATAAATTTTGTAAGGGCCCGCCAAGGAGCCAGTCAAGCACTGTATGTGCCAAATCTCTCAACACGCTGATACCAAAAATTTATAGCGAAATGATCAAACACCAGAGCGACTAAATAACTTCCACAATCGTCAGCTAGATGCTCTGGACTTGAAGATACTGGGTCCAAAGTTGAAAATAGATGAGTACCGCAGGAACCATCGGCAGTATTATCTATTTGATTTTAGCAACAGTATTTATATAAATTACTCGAAACATTGCCGAAACTGAGATCGCTGATGTAACCACTAGAGCGAATTAATTGGTAAGTACTGAAAACTGGATATTCTTTTTGGAAGAATGAGTTCAACATACCATTTGAGACAAACATGTTGGCGTCAAGGCCACAATCGTTAGGATTGGGCCTCCATGAGATCGATATTGGTCCTTCGTGGACACAAAGGTAAGCTCCAATCCCATGGCCGGTGCCGTGGCCAAACTGTAGTCCGACATCCCACAGAGCTCTCCTCGCAAACGCATCAAGCACATTGCCCTGTTGCGAAAAATAAATAAATAACAGTATAGTTTAGAAGCAATAAAAAATTCTTACATGGCGGGATCAATAAGCGGGCAAACGAAAAAAATTTCCATTTTGTCAGAAAATGGAAAAAAGGATATTTTGAAATTCCAACACAGTCTCAGCGGAGGTTGACCTCGCAAGCAGCTGTTATAGCTCTTTCACAGCTCTAATCAACTTTCATCCATGTTTCATTATAGTAATTATCAACCATTAATAATAAACCTAACCATTAAAAATAAAATAATAATAATTGTTTGTTATTGCATTTTCCTAGTTCATCTATACGTCGGTAATCATTGCCATCAAAGTTCTGTGACGATGTTTCCAGTGCGAGCCAGATAGTTTGGGGAAGAGCAAAAAACCGTTTGGTCTCAAGCATGTTACCCTCAACCTCATCAAGCCTCAGCAACTGGCTTTCCGACCAGAGCTAATAATTTGATATGAAATAATATACATAGAGGTAAATATATATACAAATGTAAAGGTGATCCCCCTCCATTAAAAAACGTCATAAAGATACCTATATACAAATATACCTACATAAATGTTTTCACAACCAAGGTTCAGTTATCATCATCCTTTCTCAAACTATTTCACAGTAGAATCCAAGGTAAGTTTAGTCAGTAGGTCTATAATTTGGTTTAACAATAATTGCACTGATAATTTCGGTCATTCAAGCAAGAAACAAACATTTTTTCCTTATACATTATACAGTATTACGGGAGGGCAGAAAGGGGGATTTCCCTGTTTTTTTATTATCAGTTTTGCTGTCAACTAGGATTATATAATTTATAATCCCTAGAAAACGCAATTCGGACAAAAAATAAATGTTTCCGCCCAATTCGCTAGTTTCGGGACTGTTCCTACTTCATTATCTTTATATTATTTAGAGATCAGATATTCCTATGGGGGACGTCCAAAAAGTGAGGTTAGAACACGTCATCCTCCTGACTCCTCTAATATAAAAATTAGAGATTTATTCAAGTAACATTTTCTCTCGAACAGTGGTCAGTCTTACTTTGAGTTTTTGAGGAAAGCGAATGGTGTTTAGAGCGATGACACCTTTTAAAACCCGAGTGAAACACTCCTTCTGATAAGCTGTTGGCACGCCCAAATGAACAGTACGGGTCACGTCGGTTGTTCCATCCCTGAAAATATTGAACACAATTGAAAATCCAATATATTTGAGTGCAGCAATAATTACCTCTTTTTTCAGCTTACCAATATTGACCACCTGAGTCGACCAAGTAGATTTCTTCCGTGTTTATCCGTTTGTCAGTCAATTTCGATGGTTGATGGTGAATAATGGCAGCATGCGGCCCAACCGATGAAATGGTAGGGAAACTCAAGCCGCGGAATTTATCCTCCAAGCTAGAAAAAAGAATTAAGGGTGGATGTAACCTCAGTAAAGGTGAAAACATTTTCGAGTTTTTTAATATCAAACTTTTCTTCACCCCATCTAACATCTAACTAACCCCAACTTTTCAGTACTCGCTCACCTCCGAAAATGTTCTAACTTGTCAGCAGCGCTGATTTCCGTCAGGACGCCACCTTTTTTAACTTCCTCTTCAAGAAAGTGAAGAAAGCTGCAAAGAGCGTAGCCATCTCTCACATGAGCGTTGATCATTCCTGTACATAAAAAAGGTCAATTTAATTCTGTTGGATTCATTGATAATAATTCATAATATATTATAATACTTCTCGAGCCTAATTCTCATTTAAAAAAAAATTTGACAAGAAAATTCTCTTTGGTTCGAGCCTTCAAGCGAGAAACATTCTTCAACATTATAAAAAATGTTCATCCTGCGTGCAACACCCGCAATAAGCCATTGTAAGCCGAATCGAACTTAGTAAAACATACCTTGAGCTTCAACGGAATTTTTGACAGCCTTCAACTCGGTTACGATACTTGTAGCAACAAATCTTTTTTCAGGAGGCACGATGGACAGAATCTTAGCATTGCTTGTTGACGAGATCCAAACACGCTTTGTCTTCTCAGCAAGGGCCTGTAATCAAACGGAATAAAATGGGCAACTATGGGCAGGTATTCAGATGGTACGAGGATAAGAGTCAAAGAGATTGTCACAAATTTCACTAATTTTAAATGGGTTATATTGTTATATCAAGCTCATATTCGAGTAATATTTATAGCAAATAGACCCAAACATACAAAAGCGCAAATTAAAACACAGCAAATGATTGTACACTGGTTTATTATTCCTCCGCTTCAATAATGATTTAAGATGGTCTCATTCAATTCAGCTTCCAGAATTGATACCAAATACACCTTTCTCTGAAAAGCGTTGAATCAGACGAATTTTCTCTCCCCCAAAACTCCAAAAAATACCCTTAAAATTGAGATAGCGATTTGGTTAAAAATTGACGGAAAGAATTTTTTTTTATTGGATAGTTGGATTTCATTTTTCAATATATTTGAACGCTCAAGGTCCTTGAATGTTAAGAGAGGTGATTGAATGACGTCTAATTTTTATCGCGCAGGTCACATACTGTACTTCCACGTTTTGGCATATTGACACTATTTTGATTTCTACAGACTGCAAAAATAAATATATTTGAACGCTCGAGGACTTGAATTCTATCTTTATGTTAGCTGAATGTCGCATGAATTTGATTATTGTATGTGCGTCCGTCCATTGCAATGTTTCTGGTCAAACAGTGAGAAATATCGTCATACCTCCCCAATTACTGATGGAATTCGGTAGAATATTTTTAGAAAATTTTCTCCCAGTGCAAATAAGACAACATGATGGAAATTTCGATACTTAACACAGAGTACTTCCAAGATAAAAGGAATTAAACATTCTTTCATGAGTTTAATTGTAATAAATTAAAAAAAAAAAAATTTCCGAAGAATATAGTAGAACAGATTGTTTGAAAAATATTATAAAGAACGGAGAACAATTGTTATAGCCCAATAAATGCGGAAGTAACATATAATAAGAAATGGATTTTTCAAAAATTCACCACAAACGACACAATAACTCTGGCCTTTTTTACTACCACTTTTATATAAAGTAAATATACATTATGGGAAAAGCTTGTACTTGTATTTTTTTTGGAAAATTAGATTCCACATTCCATCACAACTCAGATTCTGATTCAATATAATTAATAGTAAATTTTAAAATCGAAAAGATTTCTTACCAGATCGCCCAATTTCTTGTAGAAATCTTCATACTGGTTCAGTTGAAGCTGGACTCGTTCCTGTTTTAAATGCTCAGAGAAACCAGGCAACGGCAATTGTTTTGCGTTGCAGAAAAACTGAACATCGACCTTCTCGCCATTGATATGGATTATAAGAAAACTGAAGAATACCGGATTGTACGGGATATCGGATCCTCTCAAGTTGAGTAGCCCTGGAATTGAGAGAGCCGTCTGAACAATTTGGCAAGAGGACTCTACTGATCCGGGTAGAAATTGAAAAATGTGATAACAACAGGAAACAGTATGGCAAAATCAGTCGAGCAATACACCGATCCGAACATGGAAAAACTGCGGGATCAATACTCACCATTTTTAATTTTTTAAATAGTAACCTAGCAACGGCAAGGAAAACGCTCAATATGTAACTAGACTATTAAGTATTTTCTTTTCTGCAGGAAAGAATAACAATTCATGGGCTTTGTGATGAATGGCTATCAACTAATAGAATTATTCATTAAATGGCCATACTCAATTACTAACCAAGAATATTTTTATTACACAGTTGGATAGTTGCTCTAATTAGTTGGACAACCCGATTTTAAATTACTGCAATCTACTTTGGATGATTTGATTTTAAATTCCGCAATAACTGCTATGATCTACCAAATTTCTAATAGAGACATGTTCCATATTAATCGAAACGCAAAACGGCGAAAGTATTCCAAGTATTCATGCAAACTCTTCACTCAGATTTGAGCGATTTCACTTGAGAAAATATTTCCTCCATCATTGGAAGCTGAACTGTGATGAATGACTATTCATTACTACTCACATGCAATATTGTCAAGTTGAGAAACGATGAAGACATCGACTTCTTTACGGCGCATTGTGCTTACAATCTCATCTATTTTCTCCGACACTCGACGCCCTGAAACGATTTGTATTACATTGAAAAATTCGCGGAATAAAAATTAGTACTAGACACTCCAGTGAGATGAAACTGACTTCAGAAACGTTTTCAGTGCAATGCTCACAGTAACAACAGAAAAGTAACATTCGATTTTATTTTTAGATTCTAATACATGGAAATTCATATGTTGTATATGAATAGATTCGACTTATCTTAGAAATAATTGACGGAACATTAGTTGAGGACTCAACAAAGCTTTGAACCGAGTTTGCAGGCTCAATCAAATGCGTCGGCGCGTTTTGTAACAAATTCTGCCTTCTGATTGTCAGCCGAGGTGAGCATGGCTTTGCCGCGGATACAAACACATCCGAATAATACTTTTGTTGAATATTTTGCAGCACTAAAAACTCTACGCTTGGCAATTGGCAATTTTTGATAGCGACAAAAACGCACTTCCCAAAACGTGTTCATCAGTTGCTTAGAAATATATCATTTGATGCTTTGTGTAGACTATTGTTCAGTTGTTGTTGTTTGCCAGATTCAACACAAAACGCATTTGAAGGAGGCCTGTGACTCCTGCTTTATAGATCCAAAAAATAATACAAAAATTTACCCGAATACTCGAACGGTAACACAACAATTGGATTGCATGGTGCGGGCGGTTTCTCAAGCCATATCGTGTCGACAAGATTTGTCATAACTTCGACCAGGTTTACACCAGTTTTCTTCATCTGTGAACGCATTTCCTTCCACGAATCGCACGATAAAAGCGCTGGATCAGTTCCCACGCAGTCACCGGAGCGTAAATTTTTGGCCAACCATTCCCCCGGGCTGTCTGACAAGGCATCTACATTGTTTGAAAAAAGAGAATACGTTGTCAATTTGCAGTTATACAGGGTGTAATGTGAGATGTAGCCGGCCAATCTCTTATGTGATCTACAACTGATTTCTGACCGTAAGTGTCTTGTAACTTTTTTACTCAACAAGAAATGCCAGTTTTGAAACACCAAAATGATTTTTGTGTTTTCAACCATAAGGTGTAAAATATATTGGGATAACGCGGAAGTAAGGTGTGTGAGCCAAATTATAAAACGCTGCAAATGATTGTACAGTGGTTTATTATTCCTTCACTTCAATAATGATTTAAGAAGGCTATCCATTTGTGATAGTACCTAATTGTTCCCAACATTTGTGAACGTTCCCACCGAAAAACAGAGAGGTAACTATCGGGGAGTATACAACAATTTTTACGATTTGCCAAATTTGTGAGAATCTCCCAAATTCAACACAAAAGCCGCGATAACACTAGAACCAAAAAAGTTATCGTCAACCCCTTGGATGGTCTCATTCGATTCAGTGCTAAAAAATCTATAGATTTTGATACCAAAGACACCTTTTCCTGAAAAACGTTGGAAAATACGAATTTTCTCTCCCTCAAAATCCCCCCAAATTACCCATAAAATTGAGCTAGCGATTCTGCTAAAGAATTGAGCCATTTTCAGATCAAGATTGATTTTTGGTGAAAATGTCAAGAATTTAGCTTTTATAGTTTTATCAGAAAAGTTGGCGGTGTACAGCGGACAGAGAGAATTTTTTTTTAATTGGATATTCGGATTCTAAATGCCTTGAAACGTAAAACATCACAATTTGAGGGGGTTAGAACAATTTTTTTCTTGAGCAATTACAATGGTTAATTATTGAATAATAAACCTAAAATCAAACGTCATCTGCTTGTCATTAAAAAAACATCTAAATCATTCAAAAATATTGACTCTTTTGGCCTGTAAAAATCTAAAAAGAAAAAAACTTTGAACACATATATCTTGGAAGTACAGTGTGTTACCCAAAATCCGGAAACGGCAAATTTTATACATACATTCACTGGGAGAGCATTTTCTGAAAATTTCATTTCATCGAACTTAATTTGATCATTCTCCACAGAGGTAGCAACTTATATCACTTTTAGACCGCAGACAGATGGAGAAACAATCATTTGCTAAGAAAATGTTTCTGAGTACAGTGCTATGACAATGTCTTCCAAATTCAGCACCGTTCGGAATTTGAATTTTCACACCCTCACAATACATTTGCTAGGTAAACATGGAAGTAAAAAGTAGCATTTGGTTGGCCACCATTTAGGTAACACTCAATAAATTAATGAAGACTCACTAGATGATCAAGATTCCCCCGAGCATTATCTGAGTTGACAATATAGGTAACATGGATTATTGTAACATGAATATTGTACAGACCCTTACTCAGCTTGGGAACAGGCAAGAATCGGAAAGAATGGGAAAAAGTTCAATGTACTGAAATATTTCTGTAGTGTGACACACATCAAACATGGCTCATACAAACCGATTTTTTGAAGTTCAAACGGAGGTTCCAGTTCTTCGCCAGCTTGAATATAGTAGCGAGCGTCAGTCCAGAGGAAGGCCTTGTCGAAGGTAATGACAACGATTCCAGCTGATCCCGTGAAACCAGATACATATTCCAGACGTTTCTCCCCGTCAGCCAAATATTCACTCTGCCAAGAAACAGATCGAAATTTGAGTCGCTGTAGCAAAAACATAACTCTCAAATGCCAATTCTTCAGCTAATTTCCAACTTAAGCACTGTAAAATTCGTTCCCTGTTAAATTTCGCAGTAAATTCAATTTGGCCTCCAAGGTAATTTACATGAGGCCGAAATCGCTACCATTGCGTTATAATGGAGATGCATTACGGAGGTTTAGTGCATCGCATGTTGTATTTAAAATGAAACGAGGGAGTTTCAGTTGCTTGTGAAATCATAGGTCCACCAGGCAGTAACCATGAGAAACTTACCATTCAACAAAGTAACTAAAACTCATAAGATTAAATTTTTAAAAACACGCAATCACCAAAAACTCTACTACTCACTTTAATCGGTCTTTCGATCATTTGGGAAATGAGAAATAGTCATTTTTACATTATTTGGGGAGGTGATCCAATATATCAGGAAGTGGTCAGGTCAATACGAGTATTAAAGTAGTCCTTAAAACGTGTAGTTGGTTAATGAGTCGCTGCGATGTTGGGACATTTTTGTAATTTTTTCCTTTTCAGAGTTTATTTTATAGGCAAATAATTCTGAAGTCGGTTTTATTTTACCATAGACGACTGTTAACGAAGAACTTTGGAGAATGGAACAGTGAATTTTAGTCCCCAATTTCAAGCAAAACCGATTGGAAATGGCTCGAAACATTTGGAATTGTTAATGCCTCAATTTTTGAATGATTGGAGCCCGCCTGAAGATGTTTGTAACCACAAATAGAAGCTCTCCATCTTAATTGTCTTTCAGAGACCAAATTATTGGCAATACTACACGGTTAGCAGTAACAGTGGAAACATGTGAGGCCACCAACCAGAATTTTTAGCTGAACACAACGTGCAATTATTTGTAAGCCAAGGAGGCCGTTTTTTACCAATATAATTCACTTTGAAATTTAGATCAGCTATCGCAATGACAAAAAAAAGGCAGAAATGTTATAACAACATAATGCTGGAGACATAAAAATGTTGATAGCAGCTATTGCAGACATTTTCCAAATTAGTACTAGAAATCTCTTCCTGCATAGTCAGAAAACTTGTCGGTGTACTCTGATAGCTCAATTACAACTCTGGTTTATTGGCATCTCTGGCAACTTTTAGCACTTGAGAGCCGAAGTAGACTATGCCAGATAGGTTAAATTTCAAATGGGCTTCCTCAAAAGTGTTACAACTTGTTCCCCTTTCATTTTTGGAGTGCAATATATTTCTAGTAATTAAGTCCAACTATCTAACCATGTGTTGATCATCGTGGCTTATGATGTAGGCTGATATCGGCTCGGGGCAGATTTTCGGATCAGAGAACAAGGCTCTGAGCTTAGCAACAATATCATGGCGCCTGGTGCTTGAAACTTCCATAGCTGAAAATCAATCAATGCACATTGTTAGCATAGGATGATTAATAGGTAGTAATATTGCACATTTCTGTACCTCTTCACTGCAAATTCAAACTATTTAATTTATTATTCAACTAGTTTCAATAGCTAGAGTGAAATTCAAGACTATAAAATTAATATTGCAGTCAAACAGGTTCAACGCAGAATCCCCGTTCGCAACAAACAACAGAATTCTTTGGCCCGTTTATCGAATACAAGCATTATTTGTCGTGAAAAGCACTTCTAACAACAATTTTCTTGTGTCATAAGGCGAAGAGTGAACTTGTTCAAAACTGAATGTTCATATAATTTTTACTTCCATGTTTACGCAATAAATCGAAGTATTGTGATTGTCTGAAAAGTCGAATTCTGAAGACATTTTCATAGCACTTTACTCAGAAACACTTTCTGAGCAAGTGTCCGTCTGTGGTCAACAAATTATTTAAAAAACCGTCATATATATCCCTGTGAAAAATGAATGAAACTCGATGAAATTTTTAGGAAGTGATCTCACAGTGAATGTGCCAAATTAGCCGTTCCTAGGTGTTGGATAACACACAGTACTTCAGGGATATAACTGTTCAAAGTGTTTTTCCTTTTTGATTTTTACAGGCTATATGAATCTACATTTTTTTAAGTTTGAGGTCTTAAAATGTTTTTAATGGCGAGCAGCTGAACCTAGATTTTTTGTCAATTGGGTCACACACCATACCTCCACGTTATGAGCTTTTTTTCACGATTTCACTACTGCATTTGTAATTTGATTTGTTACAGGCTGCAAAAATCAATATGTTTGAATGCTGAAGGTCTTGAAAGGTTTGGGGCGGCGATTAAGCGGTGATAGATTTTTATCCCGTGCGTTACACACCGTACTTCCGCGTTACTCGCATACAGACAATATCTTGATTGTTACAGACCGTGAAAATGAATATATTTGAGCAATGAAGTATGACAGTTGAATACCGCTTGATTTTTATTATTGGAGTCAAACACGGTACTTCCTCATAATTCACATTTTCAGTTATTTTATTTGAGCGCTTTGTAAAATTATTTGCAGCGTTTTTTTTTTTTTTTTTTAATTTATTTACGAATGTTCAAAAATTTTCAGTAAAGCATAGTTCCACGTACTGGACAATTCTCGTTCATTAACTTTAAAAGATGTTCCTTGTGTAACTTAAAGAGTTTTTATCGTTTCAGTGTCATCAGGTCGAAAGTATGAAAAAAATCTCGAAAGACACGAAACTAGCGTATTAAATAAACTGTGAAGGGCAAAAAAAAATTTTTAAATCAGAAATCAGTCGAAATGAAGTCTGGCGTACCAAAAACGTTTTTATTTAACCAGGTACGTTATTATTTAATTTATTTTTATTAAATTATTATTTTATTTCTCCATTAAAGATTATTACTTCTCGTTTTTTGAAGAATCTGAAGTGACGTGCAGATTCTTAAAGTGAGAAAAGTGATAATCTTTGATAGTGGAGAAATAAAACTAATAATATTTTAATAAAAATAAATTTAATTTAAATAATATTAATAAAAATATAAATTAAATAAAAATAAAAATTAACAAAATTAAATAATAACGATATTAAAGAAAATAAAAAATAAATAATGATAATCGTTGAAGGATAAATAAAAAAGTTCAGCGAGCTAATATTGGTCGAATCGTTAAAAACGAGCGGATGTAATGAAAACCGGTCAAGCAGTTGTCTGAGCAACGAGGAACTTTAACAATCAAGCCATAAAAAACGTATCACATTCTGAACAATAGCTAAAAATTTTGATCTACACTGAATAGCTATATCAAGTTAACAAAATAAGCAGCCGGCTAAGAACAAACGAAAAGTAATTACGGACATAGGAAGATATTATAAAGAACACCTTTTGTCGAAAGAGTAGACGGCTGTTGTTGAAATCGGCATGCGAATAACGAAAACTGCAAGTAACGATACGTCTGTACCTCTAAATGCGAGTGGCAATGCGGTTACGATAAAATGAAGATTCAACACTAAAAACACCGAAATTCGACCTCTCGAACTGTCAACTGAGATGATCTATGGCCAAAGCAAACACCGAATTATCACACTTCACACTTGCGTCCACAGATTAGGGATGGGTATCGATTAATCGTAATAATCGATGTATCCGCTTGATTAATCGATGTTTTTTAATCGATGTCATTAGGGTCCGATTAATCGAGTTATCAGAAGGATTGAAGAATAGTTTGTTTGAAGAAGAAGAAAAGTTTGTTCTTTGTATGTTCTATTCTGTTTGTGTTCTACTTATCAACGTAGTTCTTCTGTTTTGTGTGTTGAAAAATTTTGCTAGATCCCCAACATGCCCCCAAAAAGCTTTGTTTGGCAACATTTTGATAAATTGGATGGTGATAATAAACATTTACTGAAGTGTCGACATTGTGGAGTGATTCTAAAGAGCTGTGGGAACACAACCAACCTTAAGAACCATCTCGCGATTAATCGATTACTTAAGTCACGATTAATCGAGATATCGATTAGCTAGTAAAAAAAGTAGTTGCTATCATTAATCGATGTTTTGCTGGTCGATACTAGATGATAGTGAGCATGGAAAAAGGGAGAACTGATAGGGCCGCTATTGGATCGATCACTAATCGAACGTTGATAATCGATCATCATAAAAATCGATACTATATATTGAAATCGAGTTGTCGCGATAAATTTTTTTTCTCGAATAAATTAAGAATTTAATATACATAGAAGCTCACAATAAATAATTACAATATACGTATACTACTTCTTTTTCTTCTGTTAAAAATCGAGTAAAAAGTTATAAATTAAGAGTGTTATAAATTATAATATTTTCATAATTCGTTCCTACTTGTTCGGTATAGATTTACAAGTGGAAATCAGGTCAGTGTCGTTTTTACTTTTAAACAATAATAATCGCCCGAAATTATCGTTAGCTCGGCTCGAACGATTGAGGAACGGCCGAACGGGGCGTGCCTCGCGCAGTGACAACCCGTGCCTGAACTTGCCCTGCGGCGGGCAGCCGAATGCCTCGACGGTTGCGCATTTCGTCCGCTAGGAGCGCTGCCGTCGGCCTCACAGGCGACCCGACCTTGCACCCCTATCCTCCCCGCTTCCCCACCCCGCGCGGCCTAATCGAGCAGTTTGTAACGTTGGAATCGGAATGTTGCGCCCTGCCTGGCTCTTCCGCCTCCGTGTGCGTTTGTCGCTGTCGTTATCGTCGGGTCGGCCAAGTCCGTGTGAACGGTCGCGTGTGATGTTTTGACTGCAGCTTCCAACGCTGGAAACGGAATTTGATCCGTGTTTCGCGTTTGCGTCGGTTTACCTTACGGTTCGTTTCATTTCGCTGTCACAGTTTCGCCCGTTGTTATCGCAGTGTTTTGCAAGAACGTCCGATCTGGCTTGTGAATCGCTCGCGTAGAGATTTTTTCCGTGTCGAACGTCCGATCGCGATGCGTCTGGTTCGATTGGACGACCGAAATTCGTTGCGTTTGTACGTTTTTCTGCGACTGCGTTAAAAACTAGGCGACCGCAGAGACAACGCGATGCGTGAACTTGTTTCGACGTCAACCGCGATAACGCTCGCCACCGTCGCTGAGTGGTCAGATCGCCTAGTAAACACAGGAGGTACCCGCATAATTCTCGATACTTGATATAATTCGTACTGTATGGCGACCGTTTGATCAGTTACCGCCGAATAGCTGCGAGCAAAGATATTGGTAGATGTTTGGTAGTCGTAGCTTCTTGTACCAAGTTGATATCACGTAGTGCGTGCGTAGTTGCGTGAAAGTACACTCGTTGAACCACCGAAGCCTTCTTTGTTGTTGATCCGCACGCTGCTGCACGATACGGCGAAATGCACCCGGTCAGGCGGAGGAAGAAACGGCCCAACTACGGTGTTCGGACTGTTGAGGTAAAACGCGGTCAGAATGGATTCGGCTTCACCATATCCGGCCAGCAGCCTTGCATCCTTAGTTGCATCGTGGCAGGAAGTCCGGCTGAAGGAGCTGGCCTCCGCGCAGGCGACTACCTTGTAGCCGTAGAAGGGCAAAGCGTGCGCAAGGTGCCGCACGATGACGTCGTACGGCTGATTGGCGCATCAGCCTCAGGAGTCCTTCGCCTTCAGATTGCCGAGAATTACTATTCGGATTCCAGCGAGGATGACGTACAGGCGGCCGCACGACAGAAGCCCAAGTACCCTCCGCATAAGAGCCGCTTGGCGTCCGCCGGGGCTGGAGGTCGTCACGCAGGAGCCGCGGTTTCTACTTCTGTCTCTCCGCACAGTCGAGCAGCCAAGGTCGTTCAGGATCTACGAACGGGAGCCATGTTCGAAGAGCGACCTGCGTCACCGCAGCCTCCAACGGTTCGTACTGTGAAAAAGTCGCTCGCCGAAGTCGACGACGACGGTCACCATCGCCATATGCACCAGGGAAACTGGAAAGCGATCGCCGTCAATTCAGTTGTCAGTGTCTCAGGGTGCCACCACGGTCACAACGTACCTCTTATGCCGCCGCCGCAGGTCGCTCTGCGGTTCCGGCATCTACCGCCGACGTCGTCCGAGCCGTCGTCGTCGTCGACCGAATGCGGCGGTGGTCGTCTAGCCGTTCCAACTGGCGAAGACGACGAGATTTTCCGCGCTGTCGTCGGTTATGTTGGTACCATTGAAATGCCCAGGAAACTTCCGCCCGGTTCCAGAGTTCAGGTTTGTATTCCTCCAAGACTTTTCACTTTTGTCGGGGAAACTATTGTAATTTTAATTATTTTTATTTTTCTTAATTTCCTAATTAAAAGCTGAATTTCTCGCCTTATTATATGGTTGAAGAGAGTGTTTGACAAGCATTCCAACGAGTATAGAACGATTTTTATTGCTCCAGTTATAGTTATAACCTCATGCCAAATTTCTGAAAATCCCCCAAATTCGGCACAAAAGCAGCGATAACTCGAAAACCACTAAAGCTATCGATCCCGCGATGGTCTCATTCGATTCAGCGCTCAAAAATCTATATAATTTGATACCAAAGACATACTTTTCTGAAAAACCTTGGAAAATACGAATTTTCTCCCCCTCAAAACCCCCCAAAAATACCCTTAAAATTGAGCTAGCAAGTTGGTTCAAGAATTGTGCCGTCGTAGGACCGAGATTGATTTTTGGTGAAAATTTCAAGAATTTCGCTATTATAGTTTGGCCGGAAAAGTGTTAACGGCGGACAGACAGAATTTTTTTATTGGATATTCGGATTCTACATGCCTTGAAACGTGAAACATCGAATTTCAAGGGGGGTAAGAGAATTTTTTTTTGGGCGATTACAACGGTTTATTATTGAATAATTAACCAAAATCGATTTAAAAAAAAAAAATAATACCGATATTTTCATTTGTTGGTAAATTACAGGCTTTTTTAACTTAAGGTATCAACTCAAAAGGTGAAACTGAAACCAGTGTTGCCAAAGCCTTACAGTCTTACACCCGGTACCCACTGAAAAAAAAAAAATTCCCACAATTTTTTTACGGATTATTCTAATGACCCCTTAATGTTCTATACACAAGAAAAAAAACAGAGCCTCTATTAAAAAAAAATCGGGATTAATAGGTCGATGAAAAAATAAAAACATCGACGCCTTGACTGTAGACATAGATGTTTTTAGTCCGATAGATTGATGTTTTTCTAACATCGATGTCGAAGTCCCAACCCTATTTTATCTGTTGGAAATAATAGCGAATAGAAATTCATCACGATTGAAAACTGTTTTTCGAATGAACTCGAGATTCGTTGGTAATTTTAATTCATCTTCGTCGACTATTTTTTCGTATAATTTTTTATTATGCTTTCCTCGTTCATTTTTCTCCTCTCTTCCGTTACAATTGCATGAGCTGCATGACGAATTCAACTGCACAACTGACTAAATTCATAAGAATGAATCGTATCGCATTTGTTTCTTATCGGAGTCACCGAACATATATTTTTTTTTACTTGCAGATCGTTCGCGGCTGCATCAAGAGGCTGCGCGCTGAGAAGCGAACGCACACTCCTGTGTTGATGAGCGTTCTCACCGGGAGCCTTAGATTGAGGAACGGAGCTGGTGCAACATTAGCCGTATATCCGGGTGAACGCGTTACCTTCTGCGGCGCTAGTGCTGATAAAGATCGCCGCCATTTTGGAATCGTAACGACAGCTACTACCGGTGACGATCCTTCGAGTTCGTGCCACGTTTTTGCAATAGACGGACGCCCTCACGCGAGCCATCAGAAGCGTGCGCGACAATTCAAGCTCGAGTGCCAGGCGGACGCGTCTACGGGTGGCTGCCGAGAGTTTCCTACATCGTGCGACTCTATCGTGACGATAATTCGGGGTTTTTACGAACCATCTGGCGGCATGAGACACATGGATCACAACGACGAGCAGGATGCGCCTGTTGTGGCCAATTCACCTCAGCCGAGCAATGACAGCTCGACAACCACAATGACGAGCAATAGTGATTCCGGAATCGGATTTCGTGATGACTGCGGTCATCAGTCCGACCGTATACTAGTTGTGGATGTCATACCCAACCATCATCACCGCCTCCACGTTCGAGAGATCGATGATGACGATGAAGTCGATGACAACAAGGTTGGGCAAGGTCTTCCGCGCCCTGGTGCTAACGCTGACAATGCGGCTGGTGAACGCCATCAGGCGGCGACTAGCAGTAGGAGTCGATCACCGCTGAGTTCAGCTGGCTCAGATGAAGCGCCGGGCGCTTTCCTTGAAGAGATGAGCGTTAGCTCCGAAGCGACAAAAAGCCCTGACGTGACACTCGTTCCCACGTCAAAGTCGCGTTTGAGTTTCTGCGCAGCGATGCGTCTGCAGTCTATTGACGACATGAGCGTTATTTCTACATCGACCACTTTGAACAATAGCAGCAGTTGTTACAAGCTGAGTCCTAAAGTTTTCGCATCGCCTCCTCCTCCAGTGACGTCACAGAGTCTCGAGGATTTGAAGGAATCATCGCAGTCGCTGGAAGATAATGGAGTTTGGGGCCAACATCCGCTGTGGGGCAGCCTTCAGGACTTGCGCACGTTCAGCAACAACGATAACTGTTTCGAGAGGTGCTCTGCTTCAGATGTTGCGATGGTGAGTTTTAAATTCATCTTTTCATTATGATTATTTGATTTTTGGGGGATTATTTTAATCTTCCTCCCCTGTTAATCTTATAGTTAATCTGTGCGGATGTGAACTGACCATGAATTGACCCTATCTCAGACACCAGATTGATATTTAGTGGACAATGATCCTCGATATAAAGGAGGGATAAATTGATAGTTTTTTTTCTATGCATTTTGGTTTATTATTCAAAAATAAACCAAAGGTTGGTTTGGTTCTAGAATTGGGCCGTCGTAGGACCGAGATTGATTTTTGATGAAAATTTCAAGAATGTAGCTATTATAGTTTGGCCGGAAAAGTGTTGGCGGTGGACAGGCAGATTTATTTTAATTGGATATTCGGATTCTACATGGCTTGACCGTAAAACATCAAATCTTAAGGTGGGTTAGAAATTTTTTTTTCTCAGGCGATTACTACGGTTTATTATTGAATATTAAATCAAAATCGATTAAAAGAATAATACTGATATTTTCATTTGTTGGTTGGCTTTGAAACGTAAAACATCGAATTTTGTGGGGGGGGGGGTTAGAACATATTTTGGTTTATTATTCAACAATAAACCAATGTAATCGCCCAAGAAAAAAAAATTCTAACCCCCCTCCCCCTCAAAATTTGTTGTTTTACGTTTCAAGGCATGTAGAATTCGAATATCCAATTAGAAAAATTCCGTCTGTCCGCTGTTTGCACTTTTCCGGCCAAACTATAATAGCTACATTCTTGAAATTTGCGTCAAAAATCAATCTCGGTCTCACAACGGCCCAATTCTAGAAGCACATAGCTAGCTCAATTTTAAGGGTATTTTTGGGGGGTTTTGAGGGGGAGAAAATTCGTATTTTCCAACGTTTTTCAGAAAAATGTGTATTTGGTATCAATTTCTATAGATTTTTGGACGCTGAATCGAACGAGACCATCGCGGGGTCGATAGCTTTATCGGTTCTCGAGTTATCGCAGCTTTTGTGTCGAATTTGGGAGATTTTCAAAAATGTGGCGTTAGGGTATAACTCAAGAGCTCTTCGAGCTATAAAAATTTTTCTATACTTACTGGAATGGTCTTCAAACACTCTCCAGCTGTACCGTAAGGCGAAAAATCCAGCTTTTAATTAGAAAATTAAGAAAAATAAAAATGATTAAAATTACAATCGTCGCTACGGAGTTTTCCCCTATAGTTACCAACCTGTTTTTCGGTTATAACGTTCACACATGGTCGGAATAATTACTTACTGAAATGGATAGTCTTCTTAAATCATTATTGAAGCGAAGGAATAATAAACCGCTGTACAATCATTTGCAGCGTTTCAATTAAATGGATTCTACATGCCTTGAAACGTAAAACATCAAATTTTGAGGGGGGAAGAACATTTTTTTCTTGGGCGATTACAATGGTTTCATATTGAATAATGAACCAAAATGAAGGAAAAAAACACACGATACGAAAAAGTGTTTTTGAATGAAAATCGTTTCGCTGTTTTTAGGTTTCCTTGAGCTGTTCAGAAATTAGTCATGAGGGTATAACTCGAGAGCTCTTCGAGCTATAAAAATCGTTCTATAGGAATGGTCTCCAAACACTCTCCAGCTCTACCGTAAGGCGAAAAATTCAGATTTTAATTAGGCAAAATTAAGAAAAATAAAAATGATTAAAATTACCGAATTTTCCCCGATAGTTACCAATCTGTTTTTCGGTTGAACGTTCATTTATGGTCGGAATAATTAAAATCACAAATGAATGGTCTTCTTAAATATTATTTGAATGAAATGAAATATCGTTTATTGTACAACCGTAAGGTGTTACAAGGTCTTAAATTATTATTGAAGCGAAGGAATAATAAACCGCCGTTCAATTAGCAGCGTTTTTCCTTCGGATCAAGTAGCCGATCGCATTTCTCGAACTGGACGCGTCAGAATTGACGACTCGTTAGCTCGGATGTTTTTGCTGACAGGCGATTTACCAACACTTCGCCGACCAACTACGCTCAGTCCAATTATCTTATCCGCGATGCACATTGATTCGCCCGTGTTTCGGACGTTTGTCTCTAAAAGGTGTCTAAAAGTCGAAAGTATATTCGGCCCACTCTGCGAGCCCGTTGAGTTACGTAGTCCTTTTCAGTCCGAATCAAGAGCAACGGCCTTCACGATTCATCAGAGTATTTCTCGCTCTCGTCTCTTTCTCTTCTGTACATGACCGCACACAGTTACCACTTCCCAATTAAACCTGCCCAAGTCCTTCCTCGCCAAGAACGTTTGTCGCTGTATTCGTCCGGGCTGGACACGATCGTTCAGTGCAACGTGGTGACAGTTTCGTGGTTTTTTAGCTCCGCCGCAGCTAAATCTCGTTGTATCTCGTTTGGAGAATGTTTGCCGTTTTTCAAATTTCCCTATCAGCTCGTCGCGTCTTAGTTGCGAAGGGGAAAATGTTCGCGAACCTGTTTTACGCGAGAAAGCTGCGCGCGTGTTTGATATTGCGTCACGTTTGAATGCTTCGGCGCATTTCATATATTCAACGTCGCCATATGTCCTTTGTAACAGTTTCTTATAGTTCCTAGCCACTTTTCGCAAATTCAGATGTTCGTAAAACACCTTGCAATTTTCGTTTATTATTCCTTCGCTTCAATATTGATTCAAGAAGACTATCCATTTGCGATAGTAATTATTTCGAAAATTTGCGAACGTTCTCACCAAAAAAACAGATTGGTAACTATCGGGGAAATTTCCGTAGCAACTATTGTAATATTAATCATTTTTATTTTTCTTCATTTCTTAATTAGAAGCTAAATTTTTTGCCTAATGTTACAGCTGGAGAGAGTGTTTGACGAGCATTCCAATGAGTGTAGAACGATTTTTATAGCTCCAAGATTTTTCTCCTCATGTTTCAAATTTTGAAAATCTCCCCAATTCGGCACAAAAGCTGCGATAACTCGAGAACCAATAAACCTATCGACCCCGCGATGGTCTCATTCGATTCAGCGTATAAAAATCTATATAAATTGATACCAAATACACATTTTTCTGAAAAACCTTGGAAAATATGAATTTTCTCCCCCTCAGAACTCTCCAAAATCCCCTTAAAATTGAGCTAGCAATTTGATTCAAGAATTGGGACGTCGTAGGACTGAGATTGATTTTTGGTGAAAATTTCAAGAATTTAGCTATTATGGTTAGGCCGGAAAAGTGCTGACGGCGGACAGACAGATTTATTTTAATTGGATATTGGGATTCTACATGCCTTGAAACGTAAAACATCAAATTTTGAGGGGGTTAGACATTTTTTTCTTGGGCGATTACAATGGTTTATTATTTAATAAACCAAAAAATGTTCTAACCACCCCTCAAAATTCGATATTTTACGTTTCAAAGCCATCCAACAAATGAAAATATTTTTGGTTTATTATTCATAATAAACCATAGTAATCGTCCAAGAAAAAAATTTTCTAACCCCCCTTAAAATTTGATGTTTTACGGTCAAGCCATGTAGAATCCGAATATTCAATTCAAATAAATCTGCCTGTCCACCGTCAACACTTTTCCGGCCAAACTATAATAGCTGCATTCTTGAAATTTTCATCAAAAATTAATCTAGGTCTCACAACGGCCCAATTCTTGAACCACATTGCTAGCTCAATTTTAAGGGTATTTTTGGAGGGTTTTGAGTGGGAGTAAATTCGTATTTTCCAAGGGTTTTCAGAAAAATGTGTATTTGGTATCAATTTATATAGATTTTTATACGCTGAATCGAATGAGACCATCGCGGGGTCGATAGCTTTATTGGTTCTCGAGTTATCGCAGCTTTTGTGTCAAATTTGGGAGATTTTCAGAAATTTGACATGACGTTATAACTCGAGAGTTCTTGGAGCTATAAAAATCGTTATATACTCGTTGGAATGGTCGTCAAACACTCTCTTCAACTATACCGCAAGGCGAAAAATTCGGATTTTAATTAGGAAATTAAGAAAAATAAAAACGATTAAAATTACAATAGTTGCTACGGAGTTTTCCCCTATAGTTACCAATGTTTTTCGGTGGGAACGTTCACAAATGTTCGGAATAATAATCACAAATCGATAGTCTACTTAGAAAAATCATTATTGAAGCGAAGGAATAATAAACCACTGTACAATCATTTGCAGCGGTTTTTTGTTTTTTTTTTGTTTTTTTTTTTTTTTTTTTTTTTTTTTTTTTTTTTTTTTTTTTTACCAGCCATAAAAGTCAATATTTTCGTGATAGGTGAAAGCCTTGAGATGATTTAATTTATGTCTTTGGCTCGCACACCGTCCTCTACTGGCTTAAAAAAATCAATATATTGGAACGCTTGAGGTTTTCAAATGTTTGTAAAGATGAATGTCGAGTAACGGGTTTCTTGATTTTATTATTGGCTATACCTGTTACCGGCTCAAAGGAAGTACTGTGTGATCTATGCACACCTCTGGTTTTTATTTTATTTTTATGGAAAATGACTCGATGGGTGATTTTTTCGCCATTCTCGTTATGAGAAGTGTAGTTTCATCAATTTTTCGAGGACTAGGGCACACAAGAGACAGGAACGTAAAGAAAAGGACGTTAGGGCATCCTAATTTATCAGGTCAAAACTAGGGAAGTATTTTTGGACTCGCGTTAAATTTCCCCGCAATCGGACTGTTCTCAATTTTCAGTACATTCACTTCGAAGCTTTCACCTTCGGGCTTGAAAATGAGTTTTTCTTCTCATTTCGTGTTACTCGAGAAGAATCGCATTTCCCTAAGTTTACGTATGGTTTCCGATTTTCAAGTTCTACGTTAGTCAAGAGGGAAGATCATTGTTCGCAAAAATCTTCAAACTGTTCAATTTCTATCCCTAATTTCGGATTATAAATCAGACTCCATAGAAACAGGGCTTATGACGACTGATGATTAAGAAGACAATCAGTTTGGTCGGCTACGTGAAATTCATTTTCGCTGCTAAGGTGAGCTATTACTATATTGCAATTTAATTAATTCCACTCGATTTTTATGTTATTTTATTTTATTTTTGCACATATACGGGAACAAGCCCAATTAACAATAAATCGCAAATAAACAGGAAAACAGACAAAGCAACATTACAGGTAACACAGGGACGACTAATTTTATTGGAACAATTCTATATGGAAACTCGGTTTTCCGGCGCTTTCAGAAATTGTTCGAACGTCTGAATCCCAGTTGGTCAGTCAATGATTAAGCTAAAATTGCAAGTGACGGAATAATTCTATATTTGACTAGATTTCCGCCAGTTTTCGTTACATAATTTCTAAACGCGCAGGAAATCTGTAGCAACGTGAATATAAAAACGCGCCAAATATCGTAGCGGTTTATTATTCATTTGCTTCAATTATGATTCAAGGAGACCATCCATTTGTGATGGTAACTATTGCGAATTTTTGTGAAAGTTTCCACCGAAAAAAAAAAACAGATCGATAAGGGAAAACTCCGTGGCAACTATGGTGATTTTAATTATTTGTATTTTTCTTATTTTTCAACGTAAAAGCTAAATTATTCGCCCGAAGTTACTGCTCAAGAGAGTCTTTCACGACCATTCCAACGAGTATAGAGCGATTTTTATAGCTCCAGAATTCTCGAGTTATACCTTCTTGCCGAATTTCTGAAAATCTGGTTCAAAATCTGGAAAAAATGGTTTTATTTGTTACAGTTTTTAAAAATTTATAGAAATTGATACCAAATACACGTTTGTCTGGAAAGCGTTAATAATTAATTAATTAAAAGCGATTAGTTCAAGAATTGTTAGACCATGATTAATTTTGGTAACAATGTCTAGACGGAGAATTAGTCACATATCTTCTAAATGCGACATCCGTTTCAACGCGAGGGAAAAAAATCATTCGACAATGTACAGTGTCAGTTCTTTTACGAATTATTCACTTTTTTTTCTTTTTTTTTAAATAAATAAATATTTATTCCAACTTATTATAATACATATTAATGTGTAACACTTTATTAGTTTAATTTTGGATTAATCCTCTATATGGGCATGCCCCTGTTAGAGGATGAGTCCCACAAATCAGACCTTTTATTCCATTTAACTGGCGGTTTCTCGTAACATTTTTGCTAGGGACTAAGAAAAACCGAGGGCAGATTTTTGTCATAGTTCTAGTCTCGACCAGTAGACAATGACGTTTTTATTCTGATTCTATCGAGCCCTATTCGTGCTTCAAGCCGTTCGTGCTCTTGGGCAAAATAATGATCAGGATATGGGACTCAGAAAATATATTCAGTGTTGTCTATCAGGAATGTGAGGCAAACCTTATTGCTCTCTGTAACGAGTCGATAGGTTGAGAGAAAATTACTTTTCAGCAAATAATAAGTTTCAAACTTTGCTCCATTAATCATGGCTCATAGAAAGGGTCGAAATATGAGAAAACAGGTTGAATTCTGTTACGAGATCGACCGATGAGATTTACATTCCGGTAACGAAGGTTTCTTCCTACGTTTGACCGCGATTTTACTATTCGATTGTGGTGAATTTTGATCCATCGCCTAGCACAAGCTTTGTTGCTAGGAGTATAATATACCTCAAAATAACTTTTTTCGCATACGCGAATAAACTAGTCGACGTGGGGTTGAGGTTGGGTCATTATTGGCGACGTTAGCTCATCTTGCATTTCTGTATTTCCAGCGCTTTCGCCACTCTGGGCCTCTTCAGAAAACATCTTCCATATAAAGGTTTTTTTTTTTTTTTTAATAGGTTTTGTAATAGCTCCTGTAAATAAACTAGTCTACTTTCATTTTCCGCGTGCCAAGTATTATATGAGTAGCCACGTCTTACACTATGAAATTCTTCCCGTTACTCGTTCCTTTATTGAGCTATTAATTTACGCCAAGTTCTTGATTAGGCGCTCGAGAGGCTCTTCCGCTCATTCGGCGCGGGCGGCTCTCGTTAATTTGCGCGATTTCGCGGGAAATCGGGTCAAACCGGTCGGCGTGGTGGCCCTGGGAACGTCAGCCCCATCCGCCCATTGTGATGCTCCGTTTTGTTTAACAACCTCGTGAAAGTGATAGTGAAGTCTTCTCGAGTGAAGTCTTCTCGAAGTATATCCTAGCAGTTGGGAAAGCTGACTCCGTCGACGTATGAACACGTACAACTAGGAGATACGAATTGCCATCACGAAAGAGGCGCGAGAGAGTTTTCGATCCAATATTTTCATTTCTGATTGAGATTTCCTTCCGTAATGAATAAAGGGGCGAAATTACGTTCGATGAATACAAAATAGAACGTTTTATTGCGTGGAAGCAACGACTTAGATTGTATTAAAAACCTTGACTGGGAAAGTTTCAATATTTTTTTAGCCCATGTTTGATTGAATTGAAGTTTTGGATTTTTTAAAGCCAATTTTCCCCCAATTACTCCTCATTTACCCGAAACCGTTTAATTGGTTGTATTATTGTTTTGCAATGTTGAGAAAGAGCTAGTGAAAATTCGGAAAATTTCGTAGCGACTGTGGTAATTTTATTAATTTTTCTTTTTCTTAATTTCCAAATTAAAATCTAAATTTTTCGCCTTTCGGTGTAGTTGAAGAGTGTTTGACGACCATTCCAACGAGTATAGAACGATTTTTATAGCTCCAAGAACTCTCGAGTTACTCCCTCGTACCAAATTTCTGAAAATCTCCCCAATTCAACACAAAAGCTGCGATTACTCGAGAACCAATCAAGCTATCGACCCCGCGATGGTCTCATTCGATTCAGCGTCCAAAAATCTATAGAAATTGATATACCAAATACACCTTTTTCAGAAAAACGTTGGAAAATACGAATTTTCTCTCCCGCAAAACCCCCCAAAAATACCCTTAAAATTGAGCTAGCAATGTGCTTCTAGAATTGGGCCGTTGTGAGACCGAGATTGATTTTGACGCAAATTTCAAGAATGTAGCTACTATAGTTTAGCCGGAAAAATGCAAACAGCGGACAGACAGAATTTTTTTAATTGGATTTTCTCCCCCTCAAGATCCCCCAAAAATACCCTTAAAATTGAGGTTCCGATTTACCCTTAAAGTTGTGTTGAGGAGTCCTGATATTGATTGTTTATTCGGGGTAGAATGTTGTGCGCTTCAGAGGACTCCTGCGATACTCTTTCCACCCTCAAGAACATCCTTGATTTGAACGTCAAAGCTTTTCCTCCTCATTGGCTGTGGACCTCATGGTTCCACGTTGCCCTTAAGATGCCCTAATGGGCGAAAGTGCTCGGCCAGCCATTATATATCTGGAGAATAAGTCGCCTGGATTTTCGCCCCCTCACAACCCCTCTACGTCAAAGCTTTTGTTGACCTTGGCTCTTCGAACTATTCGAGGAGACAGGTCTCCTTGAGGTCCACCTTGAGGATTTCCTCCACCTCGAGTCACGACTATGAATTGCCCTTTAAGTTCTCGATGCGGAAGAGGAATAATGAAAAATCAAACTTGCATATCATCTGAATTTTTCTTCTTGCTGAAATTTCAGTACCATTTTCTCATTGTTTTGTGATCGAATTGGAAACAAGCAGACGCACGTGCATCACGTTCTGTTTTCGATAAAGGATTAGCTATCTTATAAACTATTTTAATCTTTGAATTCGTCCAATAGCTGAAATGATCGTTGCAAGTATTCTTCGGTCTTTTAATATTGGAGGAATGCATTCCCAGCTAATGAATGGAATTTCTGCTACAGAAATAACCTCAAAGCTCTAGGTATCCGGTGATTTTGACGTAGGTAGATGTTGCCTCGACTTTCCTCTTTGCCTTTGAATTACAAACGGTTTGTGAATTCTCACCTTCGCTCTCGAGCTAACGTAAACTTGGCCTATCCGAAATTGGACCGCGCAGGATGTGAGAAGGCAGCATCTTCCCTGTCTCATTCGCAAATTGCTAGTTCAAATCTCGCTCGGCGGTCTTAATCTATCGACTATTTACGGATTAGGTACCTCAAACGAATATTCGGCGCTTCCTGCCGAGCGAACAATATTCTTATACCTCCCGCTGTTTCTATGCAATCCCTCGCCGTCCGAAGAACATTTCCGTTGAAATAGTTATCGGTATTGTTTCCGCCGTTTGGATGCTCTAGAGGAAACAGCGGGACAGCTCAAGGAAACCTAAAAACAGCGAAAAGATTTTCATTCTGAAGCTCTTTTTAGTCTCGTTTGTTTTTTTCCTTCTTTTTGGTTTATTATTCAATAATAAATTATTGTAATTGCCCAAGAAAAGATTTTTTCTGTAGCGACTATTGTAATTTAAATCATTTTTATTTTTCTTGTTGTTGTCGCATTCTGATTGATGTTGGGTCGAGGGGGAGAGATGTCCTGTCATGTGATGTCCTGTTAAGTTTTAGTCTAGTCAACAAACGTTCCTATATTTTTAAGACCAGATTTCTATTTTTCTACTTATATTATTTTACCAAAACCTTTAAATATTGAAATTGACATAGTAAGGAAATAATTGGACTTGTGAATATGGACGACTGTGATACAACTTTAACACGCTTGAAAACACGCTATACTATGTTGGCTCGGTCATAGGTACCTTCAGCCATATACTGCCCTGAGGAGGCCCGAATGGGCGAAAGCGCTCGGCACATATAATTTAAAAAAAATAAATACAATGGAGAGGAAGTCGCCTAGAATCTCTCCCCCTCGACCCAACATCAATTTTTATTTTTCTTAATTTCCTAATTAATAGCTAAATTTTTTGCCTTGGAAAATATGAATTTTCTCCCCCTCAGAACTCTCCAAAATCCCCTTAAAATTGAGCTGGCAAGTTGGTTCAAGAATTGGGCCGTCGTAGGACTGAAATTGATTTTTGGTGAAAATTTCAAGAATTTAGCTATTATAGTTTGGTCGGAAAAGTGTTGACTGCGGACGGACCGAATTTTTTTTATTGGATATTCGGATTCTACATGCCTTGAAACGTAAAACATCAAATTTTGAGAGGGGGTTAGAAATTTTTTTTTACAATGGTTTATCATTGAATAATAAACCAAAAATATTCTGTCTGTCTGCCGTACGACTGTCAACATTTTTCCGGCCAAACTATAATAGCTAAATTCTTGAAATTTTCATCAAAAATCAATTTCAGTCCTACGACGGCCCAATTCTTGAACCAACTTGCTAGCTCAATTTTAAGGGTATTTTTGGGGGGTTTTGAGGGGGAGAAAATTCATATTTTCCAACGTTTTTCAGAAAAATGTGTATTTGATATCTATTATATTGATTTTTGGACGCTGAATCGAATGACACCATCGCGGGGTCGATATCTTTATTGGTTCTCGAGTTATCGCAGCTTTTCTGCCGAATTTGGGAGATGTTCAGAAATTTGACATGAGGGTATAACTCGAGAGTTCTTGGAGCTATAAAAATCGTTCTATTCTCATTGGAATGGTCGTCAAACACTCTCTCCAGCTGTATCGTTAGGCGAAAAATTCGGATTTTAATTTGGAAATTAAGAAAAATAAAAATGATTAAAATTTCAGTAGTTGCTACGGATTTTCCCCTATAGTTACCAATGTTTTTCGGTGGGAACGTTCACAAATGTTCGGAATAATAATCACAAATCGATAGTCTACTTAGAAAAATCATTATTGAAGCGAAGGAATAATAAACCACTGTACAATCATTTGCAGCGTTTTTTTTTTTTTTTTTTTTTCTGTTAGAACTTATAAGAAATTCTTAGTTGAGCATTCAATTGTCTACGATTTGCGAAAGGGAAATTTCCTTTACTTACTCTTTCTTCGGTCGTTATTTTATTATTCTTTCGAATTATCATCAGTTCATTGAAATCATCCATCAATCGTTCTCTTTCTACAGATGAATACTTTATATGATGGTTTCGAATATTTTTCGCTCAACGCCTAGAATAATTTTTTTCCCCGAGAGTTTTCCATTTGCGAGCTAATTTCATTCCAAGAACATTCAATTCAAGGGAACTCTTAGCTATGTTTATGCGAAAAATGAAAATGTGGGCGCTGAGTCCGAGGGGCGGACTTTCTCATTTGTTCGTGCAACAGTGAATCGTAGCCGGTCTGGCCAGCTGGGCCAAGCACAAGCAAGCGAGCAGGCATCTCACGATAAGTGTGCAACTTTCTATTTTACTTGGCGATTATTACTATTATGAAACTGGTCAGGTTGGGCCTCAACGTCGTAGTGGATGGCTGCCGATGCGTAACAAGGTGAAGTCGCTGGCTCCCTGTTACTTAGACACGCAACCGAATCAAAATGCGAACTGATGTGACGATAATGATATTTAGAATGATCACAGTCTAAGATCATTCTGACGACGAATAATTCTTAACGAGCGAATTTTCATTCAATCATTCATCTCATGCGTATTATATAGGGGACTGTTTGAAGAATACTAAAACAACTATAGTAAGCTTTTGGTTTATTATTCGGCAATTGGTTTATTATTCGATAATTGGTTTATTATTCGAAAATTGGTTTATTATTCGAAAATTTGTTTATGATACGATAATTGGTTTACTATTCGATAATTGGTTTATTATTCGATAATTGGTTTACTATTCGATAATTGGTTTATTATTCAATAATTGGTTTATGATTCGATAATTGGTTTATTATTTTAATGAGTGGTTTATTATTCGATAATTGGTTTATGATTTTATAATTGGTTTATTATTCGAAAATTGGTTTATTATTCAATAATTGGTTTATTATTCGACAATTGGTTTATTATTCGAAAATTGGTTTATGATTCGATAATTGGTTTATTATTCGATAATTGGTTTATTATTCGATAATTGGTTTACTATTCGATAATTGGTTTATTATTCAATAATTGGTTTATTATTCGACAATTGGTTTATTATTCAATAATTGGTTTATTATTCGACAATTGGTTTATTATTCGATAATTGGTTTATTAGTCGATAATTGGTTTATGATTCAATAATAATTGGTTTATGATTCAATAATTGGTTTATCATTCAATAATAAACCGGTGTAATCGCCCAAGAAAAAAATGCTCTAACCTCCTCAAAATGTGATGTTTTACGTTTCGAGGCATGTAGAATCCGAATATCCAGTAAAAAAATTCTGTCTGTCCGCCGTACGCCATCAACGCTTTTCAGACCAAACTATAATAGCTACATTCTTGAAATTGTCACCAAAAATCAATTTCGGTCTCACAACGGCCCAATCCTTGAACCAAATCGCTAGCTCAATTTAAAGGGTATTTTTGGGGGGTTTTGAGGGGGAGACAATTCATATTGTCCAGGTTTTTTCAGAAAAGGTGTATTTGCTATCAGTTTTTATAGATTTTTGGACGCTGAATCGAATGAGAACATCGTGGGGTCGATAGCATTATTGGATCTCGAGTTATCGCAGCTTTTGTGTCGAATTTGGGTGATTTTCAGAAACTTGACATGAGGGTATAACTCGAGAGTTCTTGGAGCTATAAAAATCGTTCTATTCTCATTGGGATGGTCGTCAAACACTCTCTCCAGCTGTACCGTTAGACAACAAATTCAGCTTTTAATTAGGAAATTAAGAAAAATAAAAATGATTAAAATTACAATAGTTGCTTCGGAATTTTCTTCTATAGTTACCAATGTTTTTCGGTGGGAACGTTCACAAATGGTCTGAATAATTACTTTCACAATTGGATAATCTTCTTCAATAATTATTGAAACGAAGGAATAATAAACAATCATTACAATAATTTGCCGCGTTTTTTTTTTTTTGTTTTCTCGAATAATTGCTTTAATTGTTGAATTTGTACCTAAATTAACTGTTTGCGTCTCGACCAAGAAGTTAAACCTGGAGGTACAGGTGTAATGTCAGAGGACCTGTAGGTCCTAATTTTATCTGTTTAATAAAAATTCGTCCAGTTTCTCTCTTCTTTCTCTCTGTTTGTTAAAGCGAATAATAAACCTCCTTACGAGCGTTTTCATCCATAGCGTTGATTATCGTGTATTGCAGCGAATTCAAGTTCTATTTTCCCGTCGTATCGGTGAAAATCGACCTGATTAATAGCTATATCAGTTCTATAGTCAGGCTCCCCCTCGAGCTGGCGAAGGCCCCTCAAAGCAGCCTTCCCATCCCGCCTTTTCTACTTTCCTCCTCTCCATTGACAGCCGGTCTGTCCGGTTCTGAGGTGGCAGGTGAAGTCGGTGCTCGCAGTCCGACGAGGACGATACCGGCCCGTTCACTCGAGGCGCGAGTTCCGTCAGTGCCCCTTTCGTGCAGCCTTCGTGAGATATGACCCTTAGGCCACCCTCACCGCCCCCGGGGGCGACGCCTGAACCGCGACCGCGTCAAGTGAAATACAAAAAACACCGAAGTTTACAGTCGACGAAATGCGGGCCGTCGATTTTCTCAGAGCGCTATAACACTTTTGGATATTTCTACCACAAACATGAAGTAAGCGCTTTCGAATTATTCGCCCCGAACGGTCGCATATCGCGGAATTGAATGAGGATTTAATTCGCGGTTCATCGACTCGGCAATCGATTTGCTCGAGCTTATTCCCAAAGATGGCTCTACTCTGATGGAGAGCAATATTGAAATATCAGGCGTTTGAAGTATCGATTGACGGAAAAATAGGAGACGAAGAGAATTCCGCTAATTTCAACGTGCAATATTGTTTTATCATAATTTTTTTTTTGCATTTATTGAATAATATAAAAGAAAATACACAAATTGAAACATACCTTAAATGCTACAACCCCTCTAAGCGAACTTGTGTAGGGGTCATCATTGAAAATCTTACAACTGATGCTCTGAAAGCCGAAATCGATATAACTCTTTTTTTCTTCTTTATTTGTGCTATCCGATTTCCGAAAATTTCTTGGGCGATCGCAATGGTTTATTATTGAATAATAAACCAAAAAATTCTGTCCGTCCGCCGTCAACACTTTTTTGACAAATCTGTAATAGCTACATTCTTAAAATGTTCACCAAAAATCAATCTTGGTTTGTCTTGGGCGTTAAAATAAAATTCACTGTCTGTGGTGCGCTCGTTGCGAATTGTATTATTGTACAATTTATAATCGGTCTTCATTTTATACCTAAAAAATCTAAATATTAGGTACTTCCAATTGGAGAACATTCTGGGCGATTTCTCAGACGAAACCGGTGAGTGTGTATACGTGTGAGAAAGCACTGATATTCCTTCACTAGGCTATACGTCAAGGTAAACTGCATAATATTGTTTTCGACTATTCGAAAACCATCCAAGCCGTTGGCTCTTGTCTTATAACGTCCCTGAATTCGCTGTAAAACATCCCCGATGTGTATCGAATCGATTAAAACCTATTAAAAAAATAGTGTTACAATTCAGGAAAAACTCGCTCGGATATTGTACGAGTTCTTTCGCCGACACAGAATCTTAGCATAAAATTTCTCGCTCCTTCAACCGTGTCGTGCAGGACCACTCTATTTCTTTTCCCTATTTACATAAACAGAGCGATATCTTTCCGCTCTGTCTACACGAATGATTACATGATTTCATTCTCGTCTGAGATGGCAGCTCTTTTGGTTTATTATTCAATAATAATAAATATGGCGAGCAGATTATGGTCGATTTTTGGTATATTGGGTCACACACCGTACCTCCACACTGTGAGCTTTTGCACGATATCCCTGGTGCGTATTTAGTATTTTGATTTTTACAGGCTACAAAAATCAATATACTTGAACGCTCAAGGTTTTGAAATGTTTGGGACGGCGATTGAATGAAGTTCGATTTTTATCAAGCGGATCTCATACCTACAGGACTTCCTTGGCAATATTTCGATTTTCCACACTGCAAAAACTATGATATTCAAACGCTGTGGGACCAGAAACGGTTCGTTATGTCAGCTGAATGTCGTTTGATTTTTATTATTGGTGTCACACACCGTACTTCCTCATAATTCGCACTTTAGGTTATTTTATTTGGGCGCTTTGTATTTTTGGATTTTCTTGCTGTAAAAATGACTCCATTTCACAAAACTTGTTATGTATCGACCGGATCACACACCGTGCTTCCGCCTTGGACGGATTTTTGTCTATTTAGATTTTTACAGGCCGTGAAAAAATCAATATCTTTGTCGCTGGAGGTTCATAGAAGTTATCCCATTTTACAAAACTTGGCTTGAATCGTTATGTCAAGATCACATACTGCACTTCCGCATTATTAACCTAATTTGTGAGTTTTTCTTTTTGGGTTCTCCTAGCTAGTTTTTCAATCATTTAAACGATGATATGTCTGCTTTTAGACTTGAAACTGCTGAATGAACTAGTTGCTCATTCAATGAGAATACAGCTGATGAATAATTTGACATCTATGAGGAAGATTTTCAGTAGTATTTCTTCTCCATCTTTACCGAATAAACGTGCCTAAGTATTATATTTTCTCCTTAAACTCGATTTGTGAACTGTGTATTCATCCTTGTTGGTGTTGAGGGGGATAAATCCAAGGCGACTTGTTCTACTGTTCTTTATTGTCGGCCTGCCAAGCGCTTTCGCCCATTCGGGCATCATCAGGGCTTCGTAGCACCATTACAAGGTATCCACGGCCGACAATAAAAACCAGGAGAACAAGTCGCCTTGGTTTTCTCCCCCTCAACCCCAACAACGAAGAACGATCGATGCGACAAGACAACAAAAAAAAAAAATAATAATAATAATAATAAAACTATAAATAAAAAAAAATGAAAAAAATCTATTCATTTTTTTTCAAAGTTAAACCCTCCAATTCGGCTGCAATTTGAAATATACCAATGCTTCGCCTTCCTTCAGTTGCACGAATATGGGAAGAGCTAATTTATGCTTGAGTTCTTCGTTCTTCTAATATGGAATTGTACAGATGTTCGTGGTCGTAACTGTAAAGTAATTCTTTTCGTTTTTGTGTTGGCAGCATGAAGGAGAAGATAAAGGAGTCTCCGGGTGGGCGGCGTCTTTCGAAAAACTCCTTGAAGATCAGAACGGTCTCTGCACGTTCGCTGTAAGTATTTAAATGATTCTAACACCAGCTACTGATGAACTACCTTCGCCAGTGATCAGCACTATTATTGTTTTTGGGTTGAGAGGTAGATTGGGCTGGGCGAATTTTTCTCCGTGTTTATCCGAACATCAACTGAGATCCTTTCTCTCATCTTCAGCGTATAACATGGAGAAAAATCTCTTTGTCTGCCTCACCCTCAATTTAGCAACAGTAGGAGAATTATTGTAGTCTACGTGATTTGAAATCTTGCGGATTTCAATAGGATTCGAATTTTCTGTAATTGTTTTGTCGTTTCTGCTTCAGGAATTTCTTAAAAAGGAGTTCAGCCACGAAAACATTTATTTTTGGGTGGCCTGCGAAAAGTACAAAAAAATCATCGATCCTGCGGAAAGGAAGCACAAGGCTCGAGAAATTTTCGATCGCCATCTCGCGCTAGGAGCTCTAGAGCCGGTTAATGTTGATTCGTACGCTAGACAAGTATCGGAACAGCAACTTGAAAAGGCCACCCCTACACTGTTTATTCTGGTAACTGTCTATTCTGAAATATTGAGCTTTTATATTATATTTCTAAAGGAAATCAAGTTTAACATTTTTCCTCTCGTTTTTTTTTTCAGGCTCAAAAACAAATTTTCAATTTGATGAAATTTGACTGCTACCCAAGGTTCATAAAGTCGGATCTGTACAAAGAGTGCGTCGTACGAGCACTTGCTGGAGAAGAGATACCTGTCCACGACAGCCATTCGGATCTAGTGCTCAATGCGACACCACCTCATTCAAAAGTCAGTATTGTTCCTAGAAATAATTTTTCCATCAATGCGTTTGCTGACTATTCAGTCAGTAAAAAATGTTCTTGTGTGTTATACTGTAGTTTTCAAGCCTTTATATTTTCTAAGGTGAATGGAAAAAACCGTGGCTCTACTTAAATGAAAATTAACTACATTCTTGAGAGCTGTACATTTTTTACATGATACATTTTTTCCATTTTTGCCTAGCGGAAGAAGTCAAATCAAAAACGCAATGCAATTATTCCAATAGGAGATAGACTACGTGAGGGCCGAATTTATTTTCATTACCGATTGGAAAAATTTACAGCTGAAAAAGTCTCGAAGCGATGCAGATGAACGACGTCGCAAATCTTTATTACCTTGGTCGAGGAAGGCCCGTGCCAAATCAAGGGATCGAGTGAACCTTGAAAGAGACGATAGTTCCATAAGCAGCAGCCGCTCATCACTGACCACTTGGGATGTTCCGTTGTCATCTGGCCTCTGCCGGGTTGTCCTTCCAGACGGATCGACAGCCGTTGTTCACACTCGACCTAGTCAGACTGTCCGTCATCTAATATCGCGGCTTCTTGACAAGCGATCCCTTGCATATAATGATTTCCAAGTGGCTCACAGCTATCTGAATAAGGTACGTGTTACTCCATCTTTGTTTTTCACTTCATTTAACAAAATTTGCATTTCATACGCTCGGAAGCGATTTTATATTTCCGACCTGTTTAAGGAATTGTTCTTAATTTTTGCTATGTCTTATCTCACATTGGATCATCTTTTATCTTAGTATTTCTCATTTGTAGTAGTTGCTCAATATATTTTTGCCTTTCATTGTAATAATTCCATTTAAAAATAAATTGTTATTATTTTTCAGCCCATCGCTTTGGATGAAGATGCAGTCCTGCTGAGCGGACAGGAGGTGAAAGTCGAACGAAGAGTCGTATTCAGACTTGATTTACCCAACAGAAAAACGATCGCAGTGAAATCGAAACAATCAAAAACGCTTCGGCAGGTTCTGCGGCCTATGCTTCACAAATACGGCTACAAACTTGAGATGGTCACTCTTTGCCTGGTGAGCGTAATATGAAAAATTGAATCTCGAATCGTGAATATTGCTCTTGAGAACAGTTATGCGTGAATTGATGATATAATTTACAGATGAGTGAAAACGAAGTGTTGGAACCTGATATATCTGTGTCGATGGTTGATGGCCAGCGGATACAAGTATTGACGCGGTGCACTCCTACAGAATGTCTCTCGCAAGGAAGTAGTAAGTAAATTAAATTTTGAAAAAAATTAATTTGCTTTGCGACAATGTTTATGACCTCAAAGGGTCTGACATGTCAAAGGATTTTTTCCTAGAGGGTGAAACTGGAAACATGTCAGGCCTTTTGAGGTTATAAATCTTACCGTAAAGCGAATAATACTTGTAGCTTGGCATTACTTTTTGAGCCCAATTATTTTCATGATGTCCATTTGAGTGTGTCAAGTCGAATGTGTCAAGTTGAGCATGTCTGATTGGCTTGTCAAATTTACTCTTAATGGGAAGTGATTCCGTTTCTTATGACAGATTCCATTTACAGACTGGAGACTAGACGAGTGCGCACACAAAGGGAAATCCCTGGATGAAATTACCAACAAAGTTTTTGAAGAGTTGCTGCAAGGGAAAGCTGAGAGCCGAGATGCTGCCACTGCCTCTGACCAAGGATCAGTGAGAGTACGTATTTTGTCATTTGTGGTCTAGAAATACTTTCTACGAGTTTGTCTAGTTTTTCCACTCCTATATCGATGGGGTTGTGGGAAGAATAACTTGACTACTTCTTTTCCATCGCTCTTTTCGGACCAGCTCACTAGTCCCTCCGGGCATGTTCAGGGCAGCCTGAACAGAAATTCATGTACAAATGAACTGTTAGGTAAATGATTGAATTATAAGAATAATTTAACATAATTATGGCTTAGCTTCTCCCTTAATATGAGGATTAATACTAACTTGGAGTAGATGATAAGTTAATATTTGGTACTTACTTAGGTTTCTTACTTAGGTCCTAAAATATGTTGCTTTTATGTCTAATAATGATTTGGCTGTATGGAATTTTTCCTGTCTCAGTTTTATGTTAGACATCGTTCACAATTATTGAAGTTGAGAAATGTCTAGATTTGATTAAAAATAATTAAATTTAAAGAGACCTTACATTAGTACCATAGTTTTAAGATCTTTCAAGATAGTGCCGATTGATTCGGGTTAAAATTGGAATAGTAAAGCAGTGGAGGAAAAGTCGCCAAGTTATTCTCCCCTTCAGCCCCATAGATTTTGTCAAGTATGGAAATTTCTCATCGTGGGTAACCTTGACCGCGAATGTGAACTGTTGCACCGAAAGTACCGAGGTACAGTTCATGCAACAGATCAATTCTACAGCATTAATGTCCAAGGAAATGGCTACAAAGTTTTTATACTGATTTTCATTTATCTGGACATTGAATGCTGAGCCTGGGGATACTTCTGTTGTGCTTTATAAACCCCTGCAAGGTTTACTTTAATTTGTTTTTATCCGTATGTTATTCAATTAATCTATGTACCTACTGCATGTAATTAATTTTTTTTGTAGTCGGATGATTGGGGTTCGGAAAGCTCATCTGGCATTCTCGGGCGGTTTCTTCGGCGCGATTCGGCAGTCACTGACAAGAATCGGGTAATTATTTTCAATTCACCTGCTGTCAATTGTGGCTCTAATAAGATTAGCCTTCTTGAGGTTAGCCTTGGATTTGTAGCCTTCTGTTCCATCTGAAATATATTCATCCTGTTACAGAAAAACAAGAAAACTGCCGCTAAAAGCGACGAAAACGAACGAAAAAGTACGCTTAGTAAGCTTCCTCCGCTGATTGCCAAACTGAGACCTAGTGCAAAGTTTGAAAGCCGTTCAGAAAGTGATGGTAATTATCTTTTTTTTTTTTTAATTTTACCTATAAAAAACAATGCATATATATTTTCTATTATGAGAATGTCCGTGGAGGTGTAAGCTCTTTGCCGGAAATGAAAAATCTAATTAGAGATTGGGCCGACTATTGGTCACCACTTTAAGAAGGAATGTGATTTCTTTATTTCCCATAATTTTGGATTCATATATTCTAAAGACAATTTATATTTTAGTTTCTTTTGCAGTTCTATATGAAGGTTTAAAAAGAGCTCAACGGTCTCGGTTAGAAGATCAACGGGGAACTGAAATAAATTTTGAGCTTCCTGATTTTTTGAAGGTCAGTATTCTCATGGAGTAATTTCTTCTTTCTCATTTTTTTTTTTCTTGATCTCTTTATATTTGCTACGCCTCATTGGACTATCTATTTGACTTTTATTCAAGTTGATCGATTGTATCTAGGGAGAAATACAATTCCATTGGTTTTATTAAATGAAACAGAACTCGCAATTGTAAAAAAATGTTTATGCGCCCTTTCGTACAGGAAGTAAATGTCCTTAACTGTGTTGAAGTGAATGGGTAATTGGTAGAGTATATGGGCCATTCATTACAAATAGGTACTTCCCTTCCAGTTTTCAGATTTAGAATAAACCTTTTCTGTGATGAAAATGATTTATTTTATTCTATCTTTATGGTAGTTATTTGAACGTTTTTCCCTCTCCAGGATAAAGAAAACACTCCTCAAAGTGGCAAAAAATTCCGCAAAGTGAAAGCAGGCGATGAGGAGTCGAACAAATTTTTCCAAGACGAGCCGAGAGTGAACTCTCCGCTGGAGCCATGTTCTAAAACGTATTCGGCCGGCGATCTTACTCAAATATCGAACGAGAACCTGATCACGTTGAACAAGAGCAGCGTCAGTTCACCGAGGATGAGCCCTCCTCCGCTACCGCCAAAACCGAGGAAACTTCCACCTGGCGTCTCTTGGCCGCGCCCCGCTGAACCAAAACCACGACCACGCACTCGTAAAGCAATCTACCTCGACCAACCGAGCAGCAGTTTTGTATAAATACACCTCGTCGATCTGAACCTCTGCAGGATGATCGACAATTGTTCATGATTATTGATTACCAATATACGTTTAACGTAAAAAGTCAGAACTTTTTCAAGAAATGTAAATTACAAAGTAAGAATATTTTTTACTGTATTTTTTCAATTGAATCCAATATTTCGTTCGCCTGTGATGAGAAAACAATTTGTTTTTGATCTATTAGAACCAAATTGATATTCGAGAAGTCTGGTCGAAGGATTAATGTACCAAATATTTGTAAAAAGTATCGTTAGTCGAGAAAATTAGCAATTCAGTTCTCACGTTTTGGAATTTCTAAAATTGTACAATTTTCTCTCTCGAATTTTAGCCCAAGGATTTTGAGCATTGAACTGTTTCAATTTCCATCTTGAACTGAACAAATGTCAATTGAATTGGTAACATTAATTTTCTCTTATTAGGTAGTGTTGAATTAATGTACAAAAATACTTTCTGCAGTTATTTAACTCAGAAAGGCATTTTACGCTTACGCCTTATCTATCCAATTTTTGAGGCGCAAACTACGGTGTCTAAATGAATCTGCTTCATTTCCTGAAGCGCTTTGGTGAAATGAGAAATATTACATCGTAAGTTAAGAAGAATGAACAATAAATAATTAAAAACAAAGTATTCCAATTTACATAAGCGCTCAAGACCGTGACAATAAAATGAAGTTGATGATCGATTTGAAAGAGAGCCATTATTATTTTCTCATTTTTATAAATTTATTTATTTTATTTTATTTTTTTCTCTGTTCTATGAATATGGATATGAGTTTACTCCCGAACAGCTGTATTTTCATAGTACTGTGGTGAACGCAATGATCCACCTATTTTGAACAGCTGAAATGGCCTGTAAAAAAGTTCAATTCCCCGTATTTTTTATTAGTTGTGTGGAAAACTGCCATGTCAAGAAGAGGCTGAAAAAACCCTTTCCTCCGTCAAGTGACCTTTGTAAATTATTGTTGTCCATAAAATTCGTACTGATTTCTAGGGTAAAAACCTGTTTCAAAGAAGCTCTTCTTTTCCACTGTTTATTTTTGTAAGAAAAAAAGAAAATCATTCTTGTAATTTATTTTCATTTCCAAATCCTCATTTCACGAATTCCTAATTTAGTTTTTAAAACTGTTAAAGTACAACTAATGAAATATGAGTAATTCTTGGTAATTATTTATTTTTTATTCTTAAAGTGTAGCAGTAATTTCAGTTCATGTACAGAATACAGATGATAACGTTTCTACGTGCGTTCCTCAATTTCCCCTTCGTACCTTTGAATAAAATTAATATTCCAAGGAAACGCTCGCTGAACCAGTGACTGCGGTTAGAAAATAAACAGATAAACTTCTACTTATCTCAATTTAAAACCAATCATACTGAGTAAAACTTTGTGAAAGCAACCTCCCGTTGAATAGTTCGGCCTAATGTGAAGTATTTATTTGCAGCGGGATTGGGCGAGCTACTTAAAAAAAATCGTGTGTTTATTTGATCGTGCTGACAGGAAACCTAATAAAAATCAAGAAAAATCATCACGGCCTAAATCTAATTCGGTGAGCTAGTATCATTCAGAAATGAACCGTAAAGTTGAATCCCATATTGTCAATATGCGAATAATGTGGAAGTACTGTATGTGACCCACTTGATAGTTTCGCCAGCAAAGTGTTGACGGCGGACGGACGGAGCTTTTGATATTGGAATAAAGAAAAATAAAAATGATTAAAATTACAATAGAGTACGGAGTTTTCCCTTTAGATACCAATCTATTTTTCGGTAGGAACGTTCGCAAACGTTCGGAATAATTCTCACAATAATAATCACGATAATCGCAAATGGTCATCTTAAATCATTATCGAAGTGAAGGAATAATAAACCAATGTACAATCCTTTGCAGCCTTCTAACCCTGATCTGATATAGAAAAATCTCGATAATAGCAGAAGAAACTATCGATAGTATGAGAATTTAGTATCGATAGTAAAAATATCGGAACCAAAGTATCGATTTTCTATACCATCGATATTCCATGCTTACGATGTATTGTCAACAAGGTAGGGTTGGGACATCGAAGCTTCAACATCGATGTTCGATGTTTCTAACATCGAAAGTCGACAACATCGATGGTACCGATATATCGACCAAAAACATCGATGTTTTAAAACATCGATGTATAATACACAACAACAATAAATCGATAAAAAATAATACCGATAATTTCATTTGTTACTAAGTTACAGGCTTTGCCGTTTAACTTCAGTTAACAACTCAAAAGGTGAAACTGGAACCAGTCTTGTTATCAAAGCCTTGCACCTGGTCCCCACTGAAAAATAAATAAAAAAATTCCCACAATTTATTTACGGATTGTTTTTAATAACCCCTCGAATGTTCTATACAGAAGAAAAAACAGAGCCTCTATTAAAGAAAAAAAAAATCGGGATTACTACGTTGATGTAAAAAAAATCGAAGCATAGACATCGATGTCCGAAAACATCGAAGCCTTGACATCGATGGTAAACATCGATGTTTTTAGTCCGATACATCGATGTTTTTCTAACATCGATGTCAATGTCCCAACCCTACAACAAGGTGATTGCACAGGATCTCCCTTTCTCTATGCACTGGGCCACGTCGACGGATTCGTGGACATGCAACTGCTGAGATAAGCGAAAAGCGCAGTGAACACTTCTGAGCTGCAATAATTGTATGTTCCGCAAAATCAACGCGTTTAGGTTACTGAAAGTTGTTCTTGTCTTCTCCGCAGTTGCGCTCTCCGTGGAAACAGTTCGCTTCGTCCGAGACTATGCGACTCGAAGAATCCAGAATGGTAATGTTGAAGCTTCGATATTATTTTTTAGCAAGCTGTATTTTAATATAGTTCGGTTCATTTTATTTCGTATATCGATCGGTTGAAGGGGAAAATAGCATTTCCGAATGGCAGTAACTAACTTGAAAAGTACCAGTATGAAATTTGGACGAGTATTATTATCGGGACTATTCGAAGAGTATTATAACGATTATAGAAAGATTTTCATATGGGCTCATAGAATTCGAGTAATATTGTTACAAACGTCTGAATTTTTTGCCAAAACTAAAAAAACTCATTTAAAACTGCAATAACTCGAGAACCTTGGGAGATAACTACCCGGCTATTGTCTCGTTCGATTCAACGTGCAAATATCTATAGAAATCGATACCGAATACACATTTTTCTGAGAAACGTTGGAGAATAGGAATTTCTCCCACTCAAAACCCCCCAAAAATACCATTACGAGTGAGATAGCGATTTGGCTACAGAATTGAGCCATTGTCAGACCAAGGTTGATTTTTGGTGAAAGTTTCAAGAATTTAGCTTTTGTAGTTTCATCAGAAATCTGTTGATGGCGGACGGACAGAATGTTTTCGTTCATTATTGAATGATGAACCATTGTAATCGCCCAAGAAAATTTTTATTTACGACCCCCCGTCAAATATTATTGTAATTTATAATTATTGCAACTATTGTAATTTAAAACATTTTTATTCTTCTTAATTTCCAAATTAAAATCGGAATTTTTCGCCTTGCAGTATAGTTGAAAAGAGTGTTCGACGACCATTCCAACGAGTACAGAACGATTTTTATAGCTCCAGGAACTCTCGAGTTATACCCTCATGCCAAATTTCTAAAAATCTCTCAAGTTCAGCACAAAAGCTGTGATAACTCGAGAACCAATAAAGCTATCGACCCCGCGATGGTCTCATTCGATTCAGCGTCCAAAAATCGATTGAAATTGATACCGAACACACCTTTGTCCGAAAAACATTGGGAATTTTGCTCCCCCTAAAAACCCCCAAAAATACCCTTAAAATTGAGCTAGCAAGTTGGTTCAAGAATTGGGCCGTCGTAGGATCGAGATTGATTTTTGGTGAAAATTTCAAGAATGTAGCTCTTACAGTTTGGCCGGAAAACTGCTTACGGCGGACGGACAGAATTTTTTTTATTGGATATTCGGATTCTACATGCCTTGAAACGTAAAACATCAAATTTTGAGGGGGTGTTAGAAATTTTTTTTCTTGGGCGATTACAATGGTTTATTATTGAATAATAAACCAAAAGGGAAAGCTAAACATTCTATCATTTGGTAATACAGTGATATTCTTATACTTTCTCATGCTTGCAAGTATTGTTTGACCAAAAGCCTGTACAATAAAAATTTTTGAATTTTTTTTATTTCAGAGCGTCCATCTGGCTGCAAAGGAAAACCGACTGTGCACATCATCGGGAAAGCTGCGATTGCCGATTACTTGTGGCTGCACATCCTGCGAGGCTCAACTTCGGACAAGGGCAATGGATTTTACCGGACTGGCACCTTGGAAACCGAGAATTTTCTACTCAGTTTCTTCTCCGGTCCTGGATACATTCAGACGACCGTTCCGCAAGAAATTGAATACCTTGTTTTAGTGCTGAACGGAAGATCAGACAAGAAACGTCATCAGGCTAAACAATGGCTGGACTATCTTCACAATTTACCGCGTTTGAAGAAAGTTAGCGTCGTTCTGTTAGGAGATGAACGATGCAACAACAATTGGATTATTCGTTTCATGAGACGGCACAACGGCTATATTGACGCTCTTTTCGTCGTCTATGATTGGCAACACGTTAACGACGTAGACATTTTCCAATGGCCACTCGGCGTAGCAACGTACGTTTCCAAATTTATTCCCATTCTACTACTTGCTTTTGGTTCACTTTTTACTAATAAACCATTGTAATCGCTCAAGAGAAAACATATCTAACCCCAGTCTGAAAAAATCAAAATATAGTCAATATGCGTAAAACAAGGAAGTACTGCATGTGAACCACCTGATCAGAATCAGACTTCATTCAGTCGTCATCCCAAACATTTCAAGACCTCGAGCGTTCAATATATTGATTTTCGCGGCCTGTAAAAATCATAATACAAAATACGCCCAAGGGAAATCGTGAAAAAGGCTCAAAACGTGGAGGTATGGTGTGTGACACAAAATACTAAAAACCAACAATCATTTGCATGCCATAAAGAACATTTTAAGACCACAAACGTTGAAAAACATTTAAAAAACGTTGAACCCTTTGATTCACTAGGAAAACATTTCCTGAAAATGTTGTTGAATTTCATTCATTTTTCAGGGAGACATGGCCATTTATGTCAGTTTGTGACCACAGACAGACACACAGACACTTGTTCAGAAAGTGATTCTGCGTATAGCCATTATTATCTTGGTTTTCTAAAAAAAAAATTAATTTTATATTTTTTATAATCTGATTTTTCAGTAGCTGAGCTTGAGTAGTTTCTGTATTTTTTCTACTGAAAAGTTTGAAAATGTGGCCAGTCAAGTGCTAACACTGTATGGATTTGTCTTGGAATGTGACCATTTTTGGCATTAAAAATTTCTTCTTTATAGATTCATTGAAGTGCTAAAGTCAAATGCATTGATTGCCTCTATTTGCTTACATGATTTTCTCCCAACACAGCCATGTCGAAAATTTTATTCAGAACCACTTCTCTAACATAAATCTATGGATTTGAATCAACGTATCTATTTCAATTAATATCATCACAATTTTATTCATTAGGTCGAAGGGATAAAATCTTTTTATTCGGCCCCGATCCGGCGCCCATTTTTGCATTCTAGGGACAGAATAGTTCCATTGGATACTTATCACCCTATTGGTGTAATTTCATAGCCATTTTCCATTTTCTTTCCAGTTATCGTGGATTCCCTCTGGTTGACAAATATCAAAAGCATCCTGAGCGGAAGTACGTGTGTAATTTTGCTGGAACTGTTTACGCCAACTCATCGCGCGTTCAGCTGCTCAACATTCTATCGCGTCCAGATTTCTCTCACAAATGTGCCACGTTTGGTCGTAACAAGTAGGTGCTATTTTTAATTCAGTTCTTTTAAGTATTGCATTGCAATTATTTTTGCGCAGGGACTTCCTCCGAGGAAGTCTCGATTGATCCTTGAATTATCAAGCGTTTGGTAGTTCGCTCGGTTCCCTCTTCTTCGACTGGGTCAATCGACTGCTACCAAATGTGGTCAGATGCATGGCCCACACTTCCCAGCCCAGCGAAGAGTAGCCAACTGCAAAATTGGGTCGAGGTGAAAAAATCGACAATACTTAGCCAAAAGACGGGATGCTTAAGTGCCGCAGAGACTTTGCATTTTGTTATTAAGTTTACTGTGTCAGTGACCAGTCTCATCGTAGTGGAGTAGACTCTTGTATCATATTGATGATTATTGTGGCGTGGATTGAAGATCTTGGAATTGGACGACGTTAAAATTGGTTTTAATCCTGCCGTCGCTTGGTAGGTTTTTGCAGATCACTTTCCTCTTATGGCGCTTGATAGGTAATTGTGGAATTCAATTAGGCATTTTCAGCTTACGTCGTATGTCAGAATAATTCCTTTACTATTGAATAGTGTGCTAAAATTGCAAAAATTACGTTCCTATCTACAAGAAAATATCCAACTGTTCCAAAAAAAGTGAGTTGTCTTGAGAAAATCCAACTCTATTATCATTTGAGAAATAAAGAATGTGTAAATTTGTGCTTTTCAGTAACGAATATTGATGTAATAAATTATTTGAGTTTTTAAAGTTATTGTCCATTCTAAGGTGGATCAATGTGATCAAAGCATTCGTTTTCTTGACAAAGGGTCCCAAATCAGTGGCTGGTTTATTCCAGACGTTCAAACTCACTTCTCAATCAACATAATAACATTGGAAGTAGTCGGGTAATAAGAGAGATGTCCAGGATTGTATGACCCAAAAAAATAAAATAAAAAAACCCGCTCCAAAATTAGTTGCCTTTATAAAAAACTCTGAAAAGGAAAAAATAACAAAAATGTCCCAACTTCGCAGCAACTCGATTACCAGCTACATATTTTAAGGACTACTTTACGACTTGTATTGACCTGACTACTTCCTGATAGATTGGACCACTTCCCCTAATAGTCTAAAAATTACTATTTCTCATTTCCCAAATGGTTGAAAGACTTTCCTTTCACCTCTGAATCGTAACTTTTTGGAGTCGGCGCTCTCTTATAATTTCTTAGAGAAGCCTATCAAATCTGAATTAGCAAGAATATAAGTATCATGAGCTTTCATGATACTTGAACAGACAAAGTCAGCTTTTATGAGAGCTATTTTTTAACGAGATCAATTTGACGATGACTATTTACTCGTTTTCCTAAAACCATTTCAGATTTCTCTATAAAACTCCACGTCCAGACCCAGCCTTATGGCACCTACTAATTTATCGTGAATTCATATTTATTTGTAACCATCCGGCACCTAGTCATTCTGCTAGAGAGATGCTCTAAGACATTATAACAGAGGCTCCGACTCCAAAAAGTGATCAATTATTATTGAATAATAAACCAAAAGCCGTAGTTTTGATCTGGCAATATGCTTGCTCTTAATTGTGTAGTTACATTTTCATCTATTCACTTCACTCGGTACTTTTCTTTACTTAATCTCCGCTAATTTTCTTTACTTAATCTCCGTTAATTTTTTTTTTTTTTTTTGTTTACAGGTGGCTCGCGAACGAAACTCCACCATCTCTCCACCGCTACATAAACTTACTGAACAGTTCTTATTTCACTTTATGCCCTACTGGAAAGAACACCGAGTGCTACAGGATTTACGAAGCTTGGTCATTGGGTAGTATTCCAATCATTGAGGATGTTTCGACTGGTGGAAACTGCCGCTCTTCGTTGAGACTGTTGAAAATCTACAATGCTCCCGTTTTGTACGTTCGAGATTGGAAAAGTTTAGATTCTCTTCTCAATGAACTGATCGGTAAGTCGGGGAAAATCAGTGCACTTCAAGCGGCCAATGTTCTATGGTATGAAACATTTAAGGAAACTATGAAGAAGAAATTTCTTGATGTGATTATTGACAAATTTGAGCTGCGTCTTTGTTTTTAATCAGTTTCTTAGGACTAAAAGACCAAATTTGATGGCTCAGACTTGAAATCGATGAGACTGATTTTTTTTTTCGCTTTTATGTACCAAGTTTGTGTTCTAGTCGGTCCCCCTGCAATGGGAATTTCTCAAGCGCGATGGTACTTGATCTCTGGAACATTTTCTGCAAATATTTGCAAAAAAAGACGAAAGAAACAGGAGAAAGTATTCTTAAATATAACACAGAGCAGTCATGGGCTGATCAAGTCAGTGATAGAAAACTTCATTTTGGTTTATTATTCAATAATAAACCATTGTAATCGCCCAAGAAAAAAAAATTTATAACCCCCCTCAAAATTTGATGTTTTACGTTTCAAGGCATGTAGAATCCGAATATCCAATAAAAAAAATTCTGTCCGTACGCCGTACGCCGTTAGCAGTTTTCCGGCCAAACTGTAAGAGCTAAAAATTTGAAATTTTCACCAAAAATCAATCTCGGTCCTACGACGGCCCAATTCTTGAACCAACTTGCTAGCTCAATTTTAAGGGTATTTTTGGGGGGTTTTGAGGGGGAGAAAATTCATCTTTTCCAAGGTTTTTCAGAAAAATGTGTACGTGGTATCAAATTCTATAGATTTTTGGACGCTAAATTATTCCTTCTAATGATCAGAACCATGAGATTTCGTTCACAGCAGATAACAATAAGATGAACAAGTTGATGAATTTTCTAAGAAGGGAAGTAGAGAGTGAAGAGAGGATGTTTCTTGCTCGTGATAATTTCAATGAAGAACGGAAGCTTGTACAGTCTCATATCCAAACTCGACCTTCTACTTCGACTTCACAGAATGCTGGAAAGCTGAATTTTATGGCCGCAACTGACTTAGTCAATCTAAATTTATAAAATTCCGCTACGGAGATGTATTCAAATTTGCTATTTTCGAAAGATTTTATGGATTTCGCCGAACTATAGCAATATCTAAATGAAGCAGTGGCTCTAGAAAAATCTTCTACAAATGAATTTAACTCGATAAAAATAGAATGATATGGATCAATATCTATGCTGTTGGCTATTTCGTGTAATCTATTACAAAATTCAGATCGTTCGAGGCGGTCATCCATGAGTATGAAAAGAAGAAATTTTAGTGTGAATTCCTCACCCTAATCCTGTTAACTTCAGATCTGTGCGCCTTCCACCAGATCCCCAATCACCCCTCCGCTACTCATGCTCTCCATTATGTGCTTACGCACTGTCATGGCGAGGTAAACACCGATCTCGTCTTGCTTAACATGCGTAACGTTCTCGGTGAACTGCAAATAGTGATTGCTATCTGCAAATACAGCTCGAGCCACCTGGTTTAGGTAAGCAAATTTCCCGTCTTTGACCCTGTACGAAAGCGTCCCAAGAGTCTCAATTGACGCATCATTAAAGTATCCCGATTTGTCGTACAGGTAAACTCTCGAATTCTTCACAAGCAGAATGTTCATCGCTGACACTCTGTCTAGTGTTAAAGTTCGACGGGTAAATTGCCCCGCCAGATTGGCTGCGAGAGCGGACATGGTAGTTGCCATGAAGAAAAGAATCAATTTCATAAGAAATGAAAAACAGAACTGATCGAAAGATCGTTCAGAAAACAATTCCAATTAAGGAAAAGAAATAAAGCTGATACGAGATCGCTTTAATGTCCTCGAAACCTCAGACGAAAGAAACAGGAGAAAGTATTCTTAAATATAACACAGAGCAGTCATGGGCTGATCAAGTCAGTGATAGAAAACTTCATTTTTTTGTTCCGGTTAACAAACTTTTCATACTTGATCAACCTATCAAATTAAATGCTTTGAGCTGTTTCAGTTAATTTTCATTTGATTCTACCCAATGGAATAAATCTGTTGAATATTTCTTGAAACGAGTGCAGAGACAGCTTCCCTCTTTCATAATTTCCGATTGTCCATCGTTACCAAAATATATATCAGGCTCAGATTCGCTCTAGGTTCACCTTCTAACTTGGCCGTCCACTTATTCTCTAAGCCGTACCAAGCGAGGGTGAACCAACTGAACTATTTCCTTCCCCTGGCAAAATCTTGGAGACGTCCGGGGAAAAGTAACAAGGGCAATCACATGAATTCAATATATTATTGGAAAAACCCCAACAGTAAATCCCAAGCAATTGTTATGGTCCTTACAACCAATGATCGTCCCCGAAGTCCTTTTATCCCCGTAATTCACCTGCGGGTACCCGTTCAGCACGATAATTGGACGTACCTTTTCTCGCGAGCGCTCCGATGGTTTGCCAGTCGAGTCGAGGTTCCAACACGGAAGTTGGCTAGCTCTTCCGTTCGCTGGTGTTGGATGCTTTGGTTTCTGATGGCTGCGGACGCTCAATCAGAGGATCGGAGTCGTGATTCTCTGGCGATGTCGGACCTTCGAACTCCTGATTCCGAACCCTGGTCCTCGAGCGTCCGTCAGTTTTCCTCAACTTCAATCCAAAGAGGTTCAACTGTATCAACCTTCAGTTCAATGTAAATCCTGCTATTTCTGGTGTACCGGTACGCATTGACGCAGGTCCTCAGTACATTGTTTTGGAATCGCTGTATTATATCACGATTGCTCTTAGCGGTCACATAGCTGCGCACCATAAGTCCAGACTGGCTTGAGGATTTGTCGGTATATGGTTAATTTGTTCTGGATTGATAATTTCTATCGTCGGCCCATCAACCAGTACATATTTCTGAATTTTAATGACAGCTCAGCCTTCTTTTTTTTTATATGCGTCTTCCAACGCACCTCGGTATCCAGGGTCATTCCCAGGTATTTTGCTTCATTGGCGAAGAGAATCACCCTGCCATTGAGGTGCAAAATGAAATTTGTATGAATTCGTATTGAAATTTATATGAACTGATTTTACCTCGTTCATTTTGATTCTCCAAGCGGCTGTCTAATCTTTGGGTCTTTTAATTGCTCTTTCGACTTTCGGTACCACTTCGTTGTTACTTTCGCCAACGGTTAAGATTGCAGTGAGTTAAGAAAGTTCGAACGTGTTTCTTGTTTTTAAAACTTTATTGACACGCAATCACACAAAGGAAGGCAAGTCATAGAACAATTACTTGAATTTTATTGTGTATATAAGCATAAGATTGAGAAGTAGCAAAATATACTTTTGTTCAGTTTGTACAGCATCTGTTAAATTTTGTGTTTTTATAAAATACTGATGAACCTTTTTGGAATTAGCATTAATGATTTTGAGGTCCTTGTTAAATTCGTTAATTAGGTCATGGTTTATAGCTATAGAGTTACCTATTTCATTCTCTAGTATAGTTTCCTTGTCCTCCATTTGTTTTATGATTTTTTCATATTGCTCCTTGTCATTTGCATCAAGATTTCCAGTTATCCAGGAAATTGCGGTGCCCAATCCATAAAAGATTCCACGCTTAGTTCGTGGTTTGTGATCAATTAAGAAGTTTTCTAATTTATTTTGTATTTCTTGAAGTAGTTGAGTTCCTTGATCGATATTTAAATTATTTATTGTTTTAGTGATCAGTTTGAGCACGTTTTCCAAGATATGAACTTCTTGCTCAAAATGAGAGATATCAAGATGATGAGCATACGTGTAGTATTGATCTATAATAAAGGTGCTAGGAAGGTGTAGGGGAATTACTCCAGGGCTGTTAGTTATGTCAGCGATCGTAACTGCGTCCAGGGATGGGATCAGACATGATAGAAGGAGGCTGAGAACGAGTATCATCCTCGGTTTGTTCTGAAACAGAATTGGGTGACCCATAAAAATCTAAAATACTTGACTGTTTTCTTCTGGTATTTTTAGGTGGGTTTTTAAACTGTGATGGATGTGTTTTAAACTGCTTTTTCCTTTTAATAGCAGTCTTTCTTTGAGAGTCATATTGTACCTTAGTATAACGAGTTTGAGTTTTATGTCTGTCTGGAATTTTAAGAAATTGTGTTCCTGTGGGGATATTGATCGGTTGTCTCTGCTGATTCAATTTTCTGTTCGTTTTTCTTTTTCCTTTTCTATTAACTGTCGTACAGCACTTTGCATATCTTCTCTTTCTTTTTGAAATTGGTGTGTTTGTTCTTCTATGATCAATTTTTGGTTTATTTCCTCGAAAGATTTTCTCTTTACTAATACCGAAAATTACTTCATTCGGGGTTAATTTGGTAATGTTGCTTGGAGTATTGTTGTAAGCAACAGTGGCTAATTTAACGATTTTATCAGGTGAATAAGAGGGATTCTTCAATTTTATTGTATTAGCTAATTCACGTAAAGTTGAATGGGCTCTATTAATCAAGCCTAGAGAGTTATGATGATTTGGGGTTGTTAAATGAAGGTTGATGTCTTGAGATAGAAGGAAATTTTTGACACCTCTATTAGCGAACTCAGGTCCATTATCGCAAATGATGATTTGTGGAGTTGGGAAAATTTGTAAGTATTCGGATAATTTATTGTTTATCTCAATTTGATTGGTATGACTTAGCGTAAAATTTATTAGGTGCTTAGAAAAACAATCGAGAATAGAAAGAAACGGATTTTGTTCTTGGTAAAATATGTCTAGTTCTAACATTTCAAAAGGATAAGATGGGGTAGGTGTTTTTACAAAGAGTGGTTTTGGGGGATGGCGATCATATTTGATGACTCTACAAGTTTCGCACTGATTTACAGTCAGTAATTTTCTCTAGCATGCGAGGCCAATAGTAATTTTTCCTTAGTTCGAAATACATAACATTAATACCTAGATGGCAACTTTTACCTATTTGTCTTTGTTGAATAATTTCTTGCTGTTGAACATTCTATCGGTAAATGCTTTATCCTGCGGAAATACCGATTTATTTGACATTATAAAGACGGGTGTACGTGGAATGGTAACATCTCCGCAGAATTTAATTTTGGCGGGTAATGGATCACCTCCGAACAGCATTTTACAAGTGTCATGAGCTGCTGTTTCAACGTTTGGTTCGTTCCAAATTAGAATCCTACGATTGCAACAATCTTGAAACGGGAAATTAGAGTATCTATTAAAATTACCTACTGAACCTATGTTTAAATAATAGCCTGTCATAAAATCTATAAAATAATTTTTTCCTGAACTTGGCGATGATATAATTTCTAGGCAATTTTTTTTAGGTAATTTCTTATCAATAATATATATATACAGTTTTGAAGGAAGCGTTTCACTTGTTCCCCATCATCATTAAATTGATGCAATAATAAATTATTTATTACCTCGTAACTATCTATAATATTATAATAATAATCTTCATTTTGCCCATAGTTTCTAAATAATCCCAATGAACGTTTATGATCTATTTGTAATTCTTTCGTTGTTTTATAAACTATTAATGATTCTACGTATGAACAAGCCCGTCTAAATATTTTATCCTCTTCTGTAATAAATTTGACTTTACTGTTTGTCCGCCAATATTTGGTCATTATACAATTTTTAACGGGAATGGTAGCCAAACGTTGAATCACAGTTACTAGATCACTTACGGTGCATTTTCTCGTTGGGTGTTCGCGAACTCGTACACTTCGCGAATTATTGCCGCCAGTTGACAATTGTGTTTTTCGTGGACTATTGTTCCTCAGACTCGATGTCTAAGGCAAGTTTGAAATATCGTTTAATACGAACATCAAGAAAGTGTTCTTCAATTAGTTTTTGCAATTGTTGAAATAGGGAATTATAAATATTCTCATTTAATTTTGTGGGGAAACGCGGGCTGCAAAAGACTCCATAAGTCCTTTTTTGTTGGAGAATTTCTAGGAGAGAACTAAGGAAATCCTCTGATGAATTGACAAAAACATAGTATCTCTTTTTGTTGAAAATCGTTTTATGCTTATTTTCTTTAGGGTCTCCCCTATCGATAATTAATTGAAGTTTTTCCACATTGACGCATTTGTCTCTATCTTCAATAATTCTTATTAGAGAAACTATAGTCATTTATTAGGATGCTAGCTGCTTCGCCCAGGGTTTTTTGTTCTTAGCTCGTTTTTAGCTCTGCTTCTCCATTAAATTGGGGAACCATATCAAGGTATTCCCTTCGGAGGCTTCCTACAGCCTGCTCTTCAGGAACTGGAGGTAGAGGCGCGTTCATAGCCATGATCCTCTGTTCGTACGATACTGGCAGTGGATACTAGTTGACTTATGAGTGTGCCGAAACTAGCGAGGTGGAAGAAACTTGTTTGACTTACAGGATCGACAGCTGGAACATTGCACGATGCTGGGTTCCCGTCAGGTCTCTGCATTTCGTCTGTTGCTTTTTCCCGTCCTCAGCTAGAGAGAACGTCTCGTGGTTGAGGGTCGTCTCTTACTCCGTTTCGTCGATCGATTTCGGCTGGGATGTATGTGTAGGCTTCTTCAGTGATGACTCGATGAATCGGTCCAGCCACTGGATGCTTGGTTGAAGATCTTGTAGCTGCTGAATGTGTCCTACTGGCTGCGCCAATTATGTTTTGGATTTCGGCCAAAACGTTTTTAAAAAATTTATTTTAGTTAGTTTACAAGAAATATAGATAGTAAGACAGATTTAGCAACTTGAGGAACGGGTGACAAGAGACTATGCGAAACGGAGTTGTAGCCAGAAGTGAAGTACCTTGGGCGCATTCGCTGCTTTTATATGCGCGATAAGCACTTCCTGCTGATTATTCATTCTTCGTGGGAGAGTAGTGGCGTGATCAATCTTGCTGACTCATATCCTGTTGACCTTGGGATAGGCGCGTGTCTTCTCCACATAATTTGTATTAATACATCTTGCGTTTGCAGACCCGTGTTGCGAGATGCCCAAACTTACTATCCACACCAAATCATTCGCAAAGGTTTCTTACTCCCAGTTAGTCTCGACGCAAATCATCTCGTATCATCTCCGTAGTAGAAATATATTTTAGTCATTTTATTACGTTTGGTTGAGCAAAGGTAAGCCCACAAGAAAATATTTTCGATTCATTTCCTTTTTTTAAAATAATAAACGCGGATTCAAATTATTATTTAAACATTTAATTTAAATAACCTTGTTCCACGAAACAGCGTAGTTTGTTGCCAGTTTCTATCCTTTGATTGTTGTTGCTATCGTAGCTGAACACAACCATGGGAGGGGCTAGGGCACCTGCTGCATTGGCCGAGACGAGAACAGTAAGAGATTCTTTTTCATTAGCATTTGCTGTCAAATAATTTACTTCCTCTTGCAGCAAGAAATTTTTGCCCATTTGGGCTGAGCAAAACCCTGTCTCGTCTCCATTGAATACCCTGAATGGGTCTTTCAAGACATCAGAAAGCTGGTTTTCCTCCAAGTACTTTTCGATTTCTTGGAACTTTCCCTGAATTGTTCCTTTTGATACATTAGCCCGGCTTGTAGTTAGGTTCTCCGACGTTCGAACTGAAATGCTGGAGTTCCTTCTGAGAAAGGCCTTGCATTTCCTCCAAGGTTTCCCATTTTTAAAATGGATTTTGCCTCTTCATCATCCCAACCGCATGTTTGACAAATGTCATGAGCTGTGTTGTGGAGAACCCAGAATCCTCCAGTCTCTGGCTCCCAGTCTCGATGCCCAAAACTGAAGGGCATACAGCAGGGTCCCCAAGAACAGGCCATGGTAGTCAGCAGGAATTGTTTCGGCTGCTGCAAGTGGTTGTACTTGTCAGGTTTTATTCTTAAGGAAGAGGAATAGAGTAGGGGCATTGTGTATCCAGAAGAAGTAAAAATGAACTAACTTGAATGATACAGTGCTTCCCAAAAAGTCATCAGCGAGCTGCAAACTCATATGAAGTCGATTCCTTCTCAATCATTATATTTTCTTGTAGGTCTTCGAGGTGTCTTTCATTACCAGGCATTGCGAGGAGGGTTCATTGTCACTTTTTTATCGGGAACGGGAGGTGAAAAAGACGCATAGTCACATCCTTCAGTCGTTCCACCATTTCGATAACTTTTGGGTTCACAGCCGTTCTTGGGATTACCTAAAAAAAATGGAAAGAGCGTTGCCTTACACTAATTTTTAACAAATGTGTAATGGAATGTGGAGTATTCCGATAATAAAATAGGAAACGTTGAATGCTGGTGTTCAATGACTGGCTTGAAGATTTAGTCATCTTGGAGACGGCATTTTTAAATGTTTTTACAAAATTTTCTGCCAGCGCATTACTGCTGGGGTGAAATAAAGGTGACGTCAAATGCTCAATTCCATTTTTAATGCTAAAATGTGAAAACTCTTGGGACGTAAAAGGTGTCCCGTTATCCGAGACTATGCATCTTGGCAAACCCAACTTGGCAAAAACTTCTCGTAGTTTCTCGACTGTGTTGGAGGTATCGGCCTTCGGAACCTCGAACGCCTTGGGCCACTTCGAGTGTGAATGGCTTGTGATCCGAACGAATCGTGAACCTATGGCCCATTAAATATTCGAAAAACTTTTTACAACCGAAGAAAATGTCCAAGGCCTCTTTGTGAATGACGGCGTAGTTTCGTTCGGCCTGATTGAAACTCTCGATGCAAAACTAATAGGACGTTCATCACCGTTAGGCATTTTATGTAACAATAATGCACCGACTCCACACTCTGACGCATCACATTTCAGAATTAATTCCAGATTTGGATTGAAATGAACCAATACTTTGTAAGATGCGACAGCCGTCTTGACTTTGTCAAAAGCTGCCGCACAAGACTTATCCCAGAGAAATTTTACATTTTTTTCAACAAATTGTATTATGGTTTAAGCATTTGGGATAAATATAACAAATAGATAACAAGTTTTCTCTCGATGTGAAGAAAACGTATTTTTAAAAACTTGTCTTTATTTGACACAAAATTATTTATACGTTAGTGAGATATACTAGTTGCTAGAGACGTATGCCGGGGAAGTGAGGTCTCGGTCGGTTGGCGTTCCTTTTATAACCTCCGATGTCCAGAGTGGCTTCGTATCTAGAAGTCGTAGTCAGCGTCTAGCGATAAGCTGAATCCGCAGGAAACTGACTCCGCAGGAAGGTGACCAGTCACGTAGGCCTTTTGGTTGTTATGAAGATATAACTTAACATGTACGGGACTGACACACCAAGCCCCCGATCAGAATCCAACGCCATCAACAGAGCGAAATTCGTCTGACTTACATGGTTTTACCACTGCTGATGAAGGTAATAGACACATGTTTTTTCATTCGAACGCAGAAATACAGATAGGAGACAACGGCCGGTGTTGGTGAATTAGGAGCCTCACAAAGTATCAGAATAGCTCAAATCGTAATTTTTGAAAAAAATCAAGGCACATGGTTTTACCAATTCACTGTCGATGTATTTCTTTCGATCCCTGCTCTGACTTCTCTGTGTTGTAGACATTTCAGCAAACATTATAATTAACCCACTGCAAAGTTGAGATCAGGTAAACATTTTGCTGTAATTATCTTGGATATTACCTCATGCTCTGTACTTACAAATTATTCTGTCTCTCTGTTTTTGTATCTGATTGTCTTCGGGAAATTAAATTGTTAGTAAATAATGGCGAAATGCTGAGCGTTATTTTGTGTGCGATATTTTTGATGCGTAGCAACTTCTAGCCAATGTTGAACTTTTTTTTTGGCTTCTGTGTAAATATGTGGAGAAAACCTACTGTGTTGAACAAAGTGAGATATCGACGATGTTCAGTCTATGTTGTTCAATGATTTGTGATAGGGAATGTCAGAAATATTGAAGTTGACTGGAAGCAAAGAGAAAGAATATTATTGAGGTAATACATGGCTCAATAAGATTGACTTTTTGTCAGATGTATTTTATTATTATAATTTTTTAAATTTGGGTTTTATAACTCCATTTTATTTCCAATAAACCTCATGTTACTGGAATGTAGAATAGTTCGCCTGATATTTACTGTGGGAAGTGAAAAACTGGCACAATTTGTGGGCAGAAAGAAAAATGACAATAATAATACTGGAAAGTCAACTTCGGTCTCGAGAATAAGGCAATGGAGTGGTCTTTTGCAGAGCAAGTACATCAATGGAGGAATACTATAATAGGAAGTTGACTCTTGTGCCAGATATTCTGATAAGGATTGAAATTTAGAAATAAAATGTTCCTTATTATTCTTACCAGGTGGGGATGAACCCGCAAAAAGGGAATTGAAAATCAAACAAATCTTTGATTAAATAAATTTTAGTAACTGTTTTGAAAATAAATAATTTTTTTCTTCTGAGGACCCTGATAGATATTATATAAAATCTTCCTATTATAATACCTATCCCTAACAAAACTAAAGTTTCCCCGGCTAGGTGCTGGCACAAATATACTTGGAAATAGGTACAGAAGTGAACCGAAGAAAATCGTAGTTCGAATTCGTCTTAGGCGGTGATTTATCAAATTTTACGCCAAATTGAAATATAGTTAATTTAATAATGGGACTTCTCTGGTCACCGGGAAGAACTGGAGATCCAAGAAATCGAGATAAATGAGGGAAAATCGGTCAGGCTCTTCAGATGAAGCTGTAGAGATCCAACTTACCGGAAATGTTCCGTTCGCAGGAACAGTGTTTTCCCTGGATTCTAGACGAGTCCAACAGGTAGAATTTGAATTTGAACGAGAAATTACACACGGGGGAGGCTCTATTTTCTCTCGAGCTGAAGGTAGGCCAGAGAATTTCGATTGAAGGCACACTGAATTAAATAAAATGACGAAAGAGGTAGCGAAATCGGTAATATAACCTCACAAAGGGACGAGAGGAAGCAAAAAAATATAAATAAAATAAAACAGTCGGCGGACGAAGATTAAGGTGCCGGCGAAGTTGTTGTTGTTGTTCGATGGGGGAACAGGCATGAAGTCGAAGACAGAGGAAAGGATGAAAAGTTTAGGTACCGATGTGCTCCACACCGAAACCGATGTTGGTAATTCGTATCTAGGAAAAAATTAAATTTTCACAGCATACTCTTGAAAGAGGATGAGATTCGTAATACATTGTCAAAATTAGGTCAAACACGTTTTGTGAACAAGATAAGAATAATAGCTGGTACAAGTATTAACTTTAGGTCCCTAGGCAATTGATTTATAAACGACTCGAGGATAAGAAGCGCATGTAATTTTTGATGAGAGGTTTACGCTACATAAGCTCTTGTTTAAAAAATTTTTGACCGCCATTTTTTTTTGCTGGCTTAACTAAATATTTTTGGATTATTTTTAAACACTTAAAATAAGCAAAATCGAGTCTTATAAAATCGGTTCATTTTTGAACTGTACGACTCTCCGAGAATATTATTGCAATTGGCCGATATTTCTGTACCTCAATGTGCCTTAACATTAGTTGCGCTTGATAAATTCATTTTTCCGTGCGCTGCAGTGTTGTCCGTGTGGCAAAATAATTTTCTATTTTACACAGTATGCGACAAAATATGTTTCAGGTATAAATTAGGCGAATGACCATCGTTTCTAGTCATTTGTGCGAATCAGTGCACTTTCAGTCATAGTGTGCAATCAATTTGCATTGCAGTTATAATTATATTTGTTTTACTAGGCACTTGGCATGCGTTGCCTTCTTCAGTTTTTTTTTTCTGTGAAATACAGCTGGGTATAACATATTGTGATGAAATCGAAGAATTGAAGTTGCCTACTTATTTTGATAAATTTTTGAAAATTTATGTCTGTAAATAAATGGTTCATGTCCCAACATGTTTGTTCGTTCTACCTCAGCAACTTGAAATTACTTTTGTCGTATTTGACGCTATCAGGATATTCTGACCCGAAAATCAGTTTTCAAACAGTATTTTCAAATATACAGGAGTATTTAAGGCATTCATAGTATTATTATTTAGGTCTGTATAGTTGCTATGAAATAATTTATTACAACAGCTATTAGAATTAACAATATACGCACATATATAGGACAAGTACAATAATCAGTATGAATAATTTGCCGTTGATCCAGCAAGGTATAAAGTAGTAGCCGTCAACAGCAGAGGAACAGGATGCGCGACAATTTTGTTATCCACAATTTTAAATAAAATAAATACCTTATTTATTTAAAGAAAAATAATTTTTACAATGAAGATTTGAAACAAATTTTTTTTAGTTCAGTAGTCCAATAATTATAACACCTAAAAATGTCACTGGATTATTCGCTCTAACTGAACCAATCTAGATGGAAATGCTTGACTAATTTTCCAAGTCGATCTCGCCCATTTGGTCGAACGCTTGTAGAAACGTCAGCGTCCCGTTTTCTTTAAATTCCTTAAAAATAGAAAAAAAAAAAATTAGCAACGTGTGATCTGGTTTTTAATAAGACAACGCATGTAAAGTTTTGACATGATAGAGATATTGCTTCACAATACACGTGCATGAAGTATATTCTCTGAAAATGGCTAGCTTGGGACCCCCAAATGAGTCGATTTTCAGATAACGATTGGAGGAATTCTTTTTTGAAATTTAATTTGCGACCAAGGGGTTACAGAGTAAACGATAAAAGCGCCTATTTGAAATTTCTGGCTGAAAAATAACTTACGAAATCGCGGTACGCAAGCTTTGGCACGGAGCATGGTTGACATTCCAAAAATTCGATGCCGTTTTCGTCGGTCGTGCACTGGCAGTTTTGACATGGATCTGGAGAAGCGGTGGCGGCTATCCTACGCGAAAATACGCTTGAGAATTTCTTGACCAACGCCATGTTCTCACTGCCCATCCGTTTTCCAGTGAATATTGTTCCTGAAACCACACATCGATGATCAGTCATGAAAAAGTCTCAAATTTCAAGAAACATTAATCAGAAAGAGGAATTAAAGTTCGTTTTTTAATACGAATGTGATCATCAACTATTATTATGTCCGGGGGCTGTGAGGGGGAGAAAAACTAGGTGACTCATTATCCAGTTCTTTATTGCCTGGCCGAGCACTTTCGCACATTCGGGCATCTTCTATGGCTCCACGTCGCCCTGAAGATGCCCGAATGGGTGAAAGTGCTTGGCCAGGCAATAAAGAACTGGGTAATGAGTCACCTAGTTTTCTCCCCCTCACAACCCCCGGACATCAAGAAATGCGGCGAGAAGGAAAAGAAGAACTATTATTATGCATCCCTAAAGAGACTAAAGAGAAATTGTCAGGCGAAGAGAAAAACGATAAAAAATGAGGGGAACAGAGTAGAGTTGCTGACGTCACAAGCCCAGTCACTCAGTCAACCTTTCATCCCACATAACACCCACCAAACTGCATTGCTGCCCTATCCCCAGGGCTAGAGAACATGTGACGTCAACAACATATTAGCTCTGTTCAGTCGAGCCATTTTTTGAACTTGACAACTTCACTATTGTCTGTACATTTTACTGAATAGAAGTTTCATTTGTGCGCTGAACGCCTCAGGGGATGGATGATGGGATAAAGCTTACTTGCAAACAATACTTTTTGTTGTAACAGGAGGTAAACTTTCATGGTTTTAGAACGAAAACGTGGCGGACTGTGATTTTGTGCGCGATTATTATTCGAGTTTCATTTTTCGTCCTCGTTTATTTTTCAATTACAATAATAATTCAAGCGATCTGGTAATTCTTCCCGTACTGTGCGATCATGTCGACGGACGACGATTGTTACGATTCGGCAGTACTCGCCGTTCCGGACGAGGAGGCGATATATATAACAGTCTGAAACGCTTCTTGATTCCCTTGACAGTGTCGAGATTGTAATTACGTTGATATGTTATAGTGTGCACACTATATTGTAACCAGGCCTTACCGTTTGTCCCAAGAGCTAGCGATGTGCAATAACCCATCATTGATTTTGTCAACTTGATTTGTCTCCTCAGTTCGCTGTCACCTTTCAAAACTTTGAAATCATTTTTTGTGTACGCCCTCTCTGAATCAACTCCTGAAAAATGGAAGACATTCTAATTTAATATGAAATTTTCGTTAGCGTAATAATTAATCAGTAATTTCGATGAACCCTAGAACTGGAACCTGCTCGGACAACTGAAAATTCGTGTCATGCAGTGTTAGGTTTTCTAGCGTCGCAAGTGGTTGGCAACGTTGAACTTCTCCCTCTGATACTTCGCTGCATCACCAATGCTCCAGGGTATATTGGCAACGAAGCCCTACATCGCAACCTCGAGATGGAAAGTGTCCATCGAGTGACTAAGCAAAGCGCTAGCGCTCATCTTGACGGACTCAAAAACCATGCTGATGAAGATGTTGTCCAGCATCTTGAAGTGCATGAGTTGACACAAGCGCACCAAGCCGCATGACCTTGTGTAGTGAGTGAATGTGGGAATTGCACCCGAATGACAAAGGACCAAGTTATGTATTGTTAGCCCTCACATAAATGTTGTAACATAATTATGTCAGAGGAATATTGTTAATGAGATATGTATCTTGGAGCAATAATCAAATAAACTGACAAAATTGAAACTCTCACTCTGATTATAACAGTTGCTTCCTAGTCCTCGATTTATACAACGCTTTCGATTTCTCATTCATAGCACAGTATATAAACCCACTCTCTCCCTTACTCTTTGTCTTCAACTTACCATAAAACATCTTGTTTACTCCTAGTTTTTCCAAATCGAAATCCGCATTCATCAACACGTGAAGCGTAATATTTTTCTCGAGGAAAGCATGATTTAGCGCACTGTATTCAACCTGGACAGAAAAGAACAAAGATTCAAATGATAATTAAACGACCGCATCGCCGTGTATCAATTTGAATTAATTAGCGCTACGTACTGTCATATTCGCCAAGTCGCAGTCCGAACAAGGGATCAGGATGAATGTCTTTGACACTCCAGGTCTGTAATGAAGTCGAGCAGCAAAACGGAGGGCGTTAAATATGTCGGTGTTACCGTTTCCTAAAGATGACAACAACAAATGAAAACCACAATTGATTCTGATCGGATAGGAAAGGCAAAAATATTTTATGATTCGAGCGAGAGAAAAATTAATACGAAAATATCATCTACAAATTCATACCTGATTCAATTTTTTCGAAAAATTTCGCTATCTGCTTTTCGCTGGTGAAAATATTGTTGCTGACGATTATGCTCTGCGGAGGGTCAAAAACTCCATCTCCACCGTACGTTACTACAGCGTACCTGCACAGAGTAAACATGCCGTAAGAATAAATGAGAACTAGTCTGCGTTACTACTGTATTGTCTACGGGCCGTAGTTACAAATGATTCTTCCATTAAGCCCAAGAAACTGAAAGTTCTCGGCCAGGAGAGAAATATCGTTCTGAGACGAGGTACCTCCTCTCAACTAACCTAACCAACTAATAGTGCAACAGCAATAGAAGAACTACTTTTGTAACAGTAGACTACCTACCTGTTGCTATGCAAACCGACGTTCTCCAACTCCTTGGTTAGGATCGTAATGAACGTATTGACCATCTTCTTTTCCCGCATGTACTGGTTGCATTCTTTAGCCTCCACAATGAATACAACGTCCGTCGATTGCTTTACGCCTTCTTTATCCAACAATATTAGCTCTCCTTCTTCCAGCAAATGGTGGTTCAAAGAGCATCTGAATTTGGAAGAGAAAACTGACCAGTTTACATTACAGGAGGAGGCTCATCATCAAAATGTGTGCTCAATAATTGAACAAGGGCACAGAAATTCTGTCACTGTTCCGTGAACCCTATTCAGCCCAGCAAAATGAATCATTTGTCAACAGATTGGAAGCAATGTGCGATTGCTGGAATTTACGGCTCTAACTTCAATCAATAGTGGCTCCCATTCTGGATACTGGTAATCAGGAACAGATAACTCATTTCAAGAGCCAAGTCATTTCACAACATAGCGCCATTTTAGGAGGCATTAGAAAACTGATGAAGTGCTTCGACGATGATGGATGTTCTGGCTTTTTCAAGTTAGACGAAGATATTGAGGGAGAAAGCTCTTAATTTTTGGAAATTCCTACAGAAAAGCCAAAAGCTCTTCAAACTAAAACACAGAATACTGCCGAAATGATGATCAGTGACCAGCAAGATTTTCTATTGGCATCATCAATCATTTCAAGACGAGATTAATCAACTCGAGTTTTAAATATTCAACTCATCGTATTCTGGTTTACGTATTCAAGCTTACTCGATGCAAGAAGAGGGAATTTTCAGGGGTACGTAGTTCTTTCCACATTCCTTGATATAAGCTTGAGCCGATGTGCAAATTTCATCTTCCAATAGCTCTGGATAACTCTTCATGCACATCTCTCGGTATGAGACGGGGTTGATCTGAAACACGATAGGTTGGCATCAGCCATTTATTTGAAATATAGTAACTGGATGCATCACTAGTTAATTCTGGTGATAAAATTATCCGGTAATGATCATCCGGTAATTACCCAGTAATATTATTGAATTGATGCGCTTCTATGGAAGAGAGTTTCTAAAAAAAACGACATTTGCAACAAACTGTTCTGATAAACTGCCGCCATCACGAGCTTGCATGCCTGTGTACTTGGTAAGCACATTCATAATCATTTCACTGGTTGTTAGAACGCCTATGTTCTATGTACACATTTATTTACTACCTTTTAAGCCGCTCTGAATACCATTTTATGTCGTTGCCTTTTGGTTTATTATATAATTTTAATCGCCCATGAACAAAATTTTCTAACCCCCTCAAAATTTGATGGTTTACGTTTCAAGTCATGATGAACCTGAATATTCAATAAAAACGCTGCAAATGATTGTGACCCCAATAATAACCAGTGGTGTGCATAGATCACACAGTACTTCCATGTTTGAGTCGGTAACTGGTATAACCAATTATAAAATCGAGAAAATCGTACGAAGGCCGAAACGTGACCCTAGCGGTAAAGATCAGGCGTCATTCACTCGCCATTACAAATATTAATACCTCTAGCGTCAAACGTATTGATTTTTGCACCCTGTAAAAAGCTCAACAGCGATAAACGGCGTAGGGCGGAAGTACGGTATGTGATCAAAACAAAACAAAACATGATCGTTGTTGGTCACATTTGAAGCAGAGACCCGAAAGTTACAAGAGCGCAAGAATGAAATAACTGAATCGCGTTTAACGAGGAAGTACTGCACGTGACCCCGATAATAAAAATCAAGCAAAATTCAACTGTCATAAAGAAAAACTTGAAGTCTAAAGTATATTCACTCTTGTGGTCTATAAAAATCTCAAATGCAAAAAAACGGCATAAGGCGGAAGTACTGTGTGTTATCCAAACTATACAAAACAAGTTCTGTGAACGTGGTCAGAGTTGGTCAAATATATAGCAAAGAGCCCCAAAAAGTACAGTAACTGAAAATGCGTTTTGCGAGGAAGTACTGCAGGTGACCCCAATAATGAAAAACAAGCAATATTCAGCTGTCATATAGAAAATTTAAAGTCTAATGTATATTCACTCTTGCGGTCTATTAAAATCTCAAAAGTTAAAAAATGGCATAAAGCGGAAGTACTGTGTGTTACCCGAACCATACAAAACAAGTTTTGTGAACGAGGTCAAAGTTGGTCATATTTATAGCAAAGAGACCCTAAAAGTACAATAACGCTTCATAAAATAACTGAAAATGGTTTTACGAGGAAGTACTGCAGGTGACCCCAATAATAAAAATCAAGCAATATTAGGCTGTCATATAGAAAATTCAGAGTCTAATGTATATTCACTCTTGCGGTCTATTAAATCTCAAAAGTTAAAAAAAGGCATAATGCGGAAGTACTGTGTGTTATCCAAACTATGCAAAACAAGTTTTGTGAACGAGGTCAAAGTTGGTCATATTTAAAGCAAAGAAACCCAAAAATACAAATTAAACAACTGAAAATGCGTTTTACGAGGAGGTACTGCATGTGACCCCAATAATAAAAATCAAGCGATATTCAACTGTCATACAGAAAAATTTTAAGTCCTCCAGCGTTCAAATATATTCACTTTTGTGGACTATAAAAATCAAAATGTAGCAAATGTGCAAATAACGCGGATGTACTGCATGTGACCCATTTGATAAAAATCAGGCATCATTCAATCGCCAACCCCAACATTTTAAGACCTCAAACATTCAAATACATTGAGTTTTGCGGCCTGTAAAAATCAAAATACAAAACATGCACTAGTGAAATCGTGAAAAACGCTCATAACGTGGAGGCATTGTATGTGACCCACTATACAAAAAATCTAGTGTTTTCTGCTGGCCATAACCGACATTTCAAGCCCTCAAACGTAGAAAAATATTGACTCACATAGCCTGTAAAAATCGAATCAGAAAAAACTTTGAACGCTTATATCTCGGAAGTACTGTGTGTAATTCAAAATCCGGAAAAACCTAATTTTGCACAATCACTGGGAAAACATTCCCTGAAAATTTCGTGGGGTTTCATCCATTTTTCAGGGAGATATGGCGATTTATGTCAGTTTGTGACCACAGACAGACGGACAGACGGACACACAGACACACAGACACACAGACACACAGACACACAGACACTTGTTCAGAAAGTGTTTCTGAGTATACTACTATGAAAATTTCTTCCATCAGGACCTCGGTTCCGAATTCGACTTTTCAGACGATCTCAATACTTCCATTTACTACGTAAACATGGAAGTAAAAATAAAGCAATTTCCAGCTGTCATATAGGAAAATTTTTAGTCTCCCAGCGTTCATATATTCACTCTTGCGGTCTATAAAAATCTCAAAAGCTAAAAAATGGCATGATGCGGAAGTACTGTGTGTTATCCAAACTATACAAAACAAGTTTTGTGAACGAGATCAAAGTTGGTCATATTTAAAGCAAAGAGACCCAAAAACTACGAATAAAATAACTGAAAATGCGTTTTACGGGGAAGTACTGCGTGTGATCCCAAAAATAAAAATCAAGCGATATTCAGCTGTCATACAGAAAAATTTAAAGCCCCCCAGCGTTCAAATATATTCATATTTGCGGTCTGTAAAAATCAAAATGTAGCTAATATGCAAATAACGCGGAAGTACTGTATGGGACCCACTTGATAAAAATCAGGCATCATTCAATCGCTAGCCCCAACATTTTAAGACCTTGAACGTTCAAATACATTGAGTTTTGCGGCTTGTAAAAATCAAAATACAAAACGTGCACTAGTGAAATCGTGAAAAAGGCTCATAACGTGGAGGCACTGTATGTGACTGAATATACAAAAAATCTGATGTTTTCTGCTTGCCATAATCTACATTTCAAGCCGTCAAACGTAGAAAAATATTGACTCTTATAGCCTGTAAAAATCCAAACAGAAAAAACTTTGAACCCTTATATCTCAAATGCACAGTGTGTTTTTCAAATTTTGAAAAACCTAATTTTGCTCATTCACTAGGAAAACATTTCCTGAAAATGTCGTTAAATTTCATTCATTTTTCAGGAAGATATGGCCATTTATGTCATTTTTGTGACCGCGGACAGACGGACACTTGTTCAGAAAGTGATTCTGAGCATTGTACTATGAAAATTTCTTCCAACAGGACCTCGGTTCCAAATTCGACTTTTCAGACGATCTCAATACTTCCATTTACTACGTAAACATGGAAGTAAAAAGAATACAATTAATTAAACTACTATTTAATTATAATTTCAATCCTTACTATCGGATAGCACGCTGAAAATGATGATGTCTTCATTTGGAAAAGGCTCGTGCACATTTCCAAGTTGCTGGGATTTTCTTCTTTGAACCCTTGCTCGCTTTTGTGCGCACAATTCATCAGCCTCCAGCTGTCGATGAATGTGCTCGTATCGTTCTGTATTCGACCATCAGAAGCCAGGAAGTCCGTCGCTGGCTCGTGGTCCAAAGTGCCCAGCAGACCGGCCGTTTTCCCGAAGAACCATCCTAAGGAGATAGGTATATTGACTATTTTATGCATATCCATATCAGTAATCCGTATAGTAATGTATCATAGCCAGTCTCAGCAGAGAAGAAAATGAGCGTGTGTAATAAGAATCAAACCAAGTTTTCAGCTTCGAAGAACCAATGGAATCTTATCGGGTTGGTGGATTCGCAGGAAATGGGCAAAATTTGCTGGTCGAATTGGCTGAATAGCAAAGTGTTGGGGACCGTTTTTAAAAAATCAGTGACTTCCTATGGTTTCTGATGAATGCATAGCTACATATTTTTCGACTCAAAATCTATTTCCAGACCTGAAATATATATATGTAACTTCACACAATACAGTCCTAATTGTTTTCTAGAATTTTTCCAGAATTTCTCTTCGAGATAAAATCTCTTAATGGTTTTCATAGTTGCATAGTTGGCTGGAGCTGGGTCACGACCTTGGCCTGATTATGAATGGATCCAATGTTGCATTCCAATAGTAGATTTTAATATTTCAAACCTGACAAACTGAAAGTGCACACGTCGTACTTCAGGTTGCACTCCAAGTCGAATCCTGCTTTGCTCTTCATCGAAATGAAACCGTCTGAAGCAGTTACGTACAAATCCTTGATTTGAGCTGGCAAGTGCAATGGTGTAGGGCTACCTTGGAGCGTGATCATCTGCAAATTAATGTAGAAAACAATCACAAACTAGCAAGAGTGCAATTTTGGGTTGCAATGTGGAACAATGTAGATTCGAAGTTATTTCCTTTTTCTGCTTAATCTCTGCGGTTCGAGACAACTGACAAATGATCAAGGACAATTTCCACAAGACCTAGAAGAACGATCGAATTTCTTTCCAATATGATATTTCAGATGAACTTGAGGAGGAAATTTTCCCACACAAAGCTCACATTGTTCGCAAGGTCAACATCGATCAAGTGGTCGTGGACGAGCAAAGAAATCAAATACTGATGCGTCTCGGAGTAGCGAAGGAATAGTGTGAACTTCTTTCCGACAAAATCCGTGGCCAACAAATACGAGCACTGTCCGCTGAAATCGTACAGTTGGCCGTCGAAAGTTCTGAAATATTTGGCTCCCACGATTATGGCGTAACCTGTAAATGAGATAGAAAATAAGATATTTTTCAAAGGAGGAGCTGTCAAAGGAAAAGGTTACTCTGGTTGACTTGCGAGGTTTTTTCGGTGTGTACCATTCGTCCACTTTGAGAGTTACTTTCTAGGTAGATGTTCTCCCAGTAATAGCGCAAAATTAGCCGTTTCCGGATTTCGGATAACACCCAGTACTTCCGAGATATAACCGTTTACAGGCTATGAGAGTGAATATTTTCCTACGTTTGTGGTCTTGAAATGTTTGCTATGGCGTGCAGATTACACAATTTTGTTTTTTGCTCAAATACAATTATTGGTTAGGATTTTTTGTACTATGGTCGATTACTCACCGTCAAATGGGGGTAGCCAGGTTTCGGGATGAATAAGAGGCGCGTACTTGTAATAGTAAAACCAGAACGACGTGTTACTCGGTGTCACTAAAGAGTGAATTTTCCGCAACATTTTGTACTCGGGGATTTCCTGGTTTGGAAGCAAGACAACTTACATTTTAGAGTGACAAACCGAAGTTGAAAATGTAAAGTGATAGAGGATGGTGTCGCCATTCGCTTTCTTATTATTGAATAAGAAATAAGGCTTCGGTTTTCGTATATTATTTAGTTTTCAAATTAATTCTTGACTCCAAATTTTCGACGGCTGTTACCTCAAAATTGGGAGTTTCGTTGAACGAATGCCACGGTATCGGTAGCTTCTGTTCCAAAATGATTTTACCCATTCCCGGTTCGAAAATGAACTTCGTCCGAGACTCGTGGCAGCTGGAAATCGGAAACAGTGAAAAAATCGAGCGACCGAGTTGGTACAAAAAATTTTCGCTCATAATTGATTTAATTTTCAACTCACATCATTTCGTTGTCAAGAGCTGTATGCGTTAGATCCAAAATGGTCGAGTATAAAATTGGAATGAACCTTTCGAATTTGTCTCGGACTTTTAAAAAGTTGTACGTCCATTTCAACTGAAACCGTTTTGACGGATTAAAATTATGTTCATACACGTCAATGTTGCAACAGTTGAAATAATATTGAATTCAAAGCACCTGAGCGTAGATTTCTTTCGTCATTTCAATAGTGAAATTGACCATTGGTAATTTGTACAATTCGGTCACCTCGGTAACAATCTCCATGCCGATTTGATTGAGTTCGCTGCCTGGAATTGAGAGGTAAGTAATAGATTAAGATTAATTAATAGATTAAAATGCATTGCTGGGATCCTAGGGTGTTTTCGGTCCTTTTCTTTGCAGGATCTCCAGCTATCTTGCGGGGCGTGAGCTTGTTGTCAGGGTGAGGGGCACACTCTTCTGGATTTGTGGCTTCTTCGGGTTTACCACAGGGAAGTCATCTGGGCCCGTATTTTTTCTCCCCATGATCAGCAGCGTGGTTGGGGTCTTTGCGCTGAGTATTCGTCCTCTGCTTTTTGCGGACCACCTTAAGTTGCCCAGCCGAGTGGAATCGATTGCTGATTGCTTGGCCTTACAGGATGCTCTCTATGCTCATGAGCGCTGGTGTAAAGCGAACTACCTTTTCCTGAATGTAACAAAGTGCTCAGTTACAACGATTCACCGATCTTCCCGACCTCTTCTCCATAACTACATTCTGGGGGCCGGCTCTCGAGGCTGGAGGAACTTGAGGACCTTGGGGCGCTTCTTGATGGGCAGCTTTCGTTCACGCAGCATATCATCGGTGTGGCTGGTGGTGGATGAGGGCTCTGGGGTTTCTCAAGTGTAATGCCAATGAGTTCATGGAATTGGAGGTCGTTGTGACCTTATACAAAGCATTCCTGTTACCGATCTTGGATTACGCTTCCTCCATCTGGTCGTCAGGCTATGCCATTCATAAGCACTCGTTGGAGCGCGTTCAACATACGTATCTCCGCTATGTGGCCTTTAAGCTTGGAGTTCCGCAGGAAGAGGTAGGCTACTGCGCATTGCTGGAGCGCTGTAGTCTTCTCTCTCTTGAGAGGCGCCGTTGCACTGCAGACCTCTCTCTCTTTTGGAAGCTGCTGAGTGGGGACATCTCTTCGTCCTTGCTGCTCGGAGAGATGGGTCTCTCTTTGCCTCGTGACCGCCTCCTTCGCCGCATTTCTTGTCTTGCAAATGCTCTGGTAGACCTTCATCCGGAGTTAGACTTTTTTAACTGCTCCCTCCGGGAATTAAAATACAAAATTGCCGCTACCCCATTATTGTGAGAGCGGTTTGTGCTAGCAGTTGATTCTGTCTTTTTTTCTTCTTTATCTGAACGTAACTTGAACTATGAAAAATAATTTCTGTTATTGGGTTCGCCCGTATACCTTGCAAATAAATAAATAAAATGTAAACAATTGCTTCAAATTGACTTAGAAGTATAAAAAAATGTGAAGCGACAAAATCTCACCGAAAGGAATCGACGACAAATATTTCTGACTGATGATGTCGTACAGCATTTTGGCGTATTTCTTCACGTTGGTGAAAAAATCGTTTTTCGTGATGTCCTGATAGAAATGGTCAAGGTCCTTGGTGAGGTTTGCGTTCCTCTGGAAAACGGCCGACCTCAGAAGTTCCGATTGCTTTTCGTATATGAACTCTGTAATCCGGTAAACAGTTTTGTTGAGTAACACTAACGTGCTATGTTGACAAGACGAAGAGGTAGCCACGAATTCCTACGTTCCACGAAGTAACAGTGAGGAAACAATCGTCTTAAATAGTTCTGGGTGAAAGGAAGCTCGATTCCTATTGGCTACCAGCGAAGTGAAAGTAGTGAAGGAGGTCAAAGTACTAAAAGGAGAGAAGAAACTATTGCAGAAAGGTATTACCTCAATCAAACATTTTCCAGCCGTATCACTTTCGATATTTCGAATTTCTCAAGTAGGTGCAACATGCTACCCATAAGACAACTCAGTGCTATGCACAGATCACACAATATTTCCATGTTTGAGTCGGTAACGGGTATAAATAATTACAAATCAACAAACACATACAAATAAGAACGTAACATTAGCATATCTCGTTTTTGGTTTGTTATTCAATGATAAACCTTTGTAATCGCCCGAGAAAAAAAATTCCAACACCCCCCCTCAAAATTAGATATTTTACGCTTCAAGGCATGTAGAATCCGAATATCCAATAAAAAAATTCTGTCCGTCCGGCGTCATCGCTCTTCTGACGAATCAATAATAGCTAAACTCTCGAAATTTTAAACAAAAATCAATGTGCTTTAAATCCGCACTGTCCGGACGAATGGCAACCCTAAGGAGGTGACCTTGATATTGGGATTGACATTCATGAGAAGGCATCTTCAATCGCGTTGGTAACCCTGGCGAGGTCAACTTGGAAATTCTTGGCTAGGTATTTTATTTATCCAATCAGAGGTGCCATTTGGAGGGACGCTTGATGTCCGGCATTTTGTGGAACGTGAGTTCAGGACATGTTTTCATGAACATTTGCAATTTTGAGGGTTGTGACCTAGAATTGGATTTGACAAATTAAACCAGCGGAAATTAGCATGAAGAGATTCGGCTTCTAATAAGGGAAAGGTGTGTTTAAAGTAATGGGTAGTGGTGAATTTCATTTCATTTTCTTGCAAGGATGTTTAAGCATGATTTCCCATTGAAAGTTTCTTCCTTCGCTACAAATTTACCCCGCAACGTTTTAGAGTTGAATTCATTTATCTATCTTTTTAATGCCTAAAAGATTTCTACTTCAATTGGTTACACCTGTATTTTTTATTCACCTCTAGCGCCCTTTTCTTTCCCACTAGAGCTAATATAACCTAACATGGTGAACTACGGCTTACTTTTAGAACAATCACCGACAAAAGTGATAAAAACCACTCACATATAGAAATATTGTACCATCACTATGGAACCAAATCCTATAAATCTGGAAATAATTTCAAACAATTATTCAATTTCTTTTGCATTTCCTGGAATGGATTAAGTGTAATAAATTTGATGGAAAATCGATAGTCTTGAAAATTTTCGTGAAAACTGTATATTTTTGTTTTCAGGATTCTTAAAACATTTTGCTATACGATTGCAAAAGGTGTTAAATGCAATAGTGTTTAGTAGAAATCAATCTCTGTTTATTGAACAAGTAACGCGTTATTTAATATTTAGTACTTGTCAATCGTTTTCTAATTTCTACTTTATTTTCTCATCTAAATGAGTCTTTGGCGGGTTCGAAATAAATAAAATCTGGAACGAACTTCAAATAATTATATAAAACACGAAAATAGAACGAGCACGTGCGCGTGTTGTCAAATCCAAAATGGTGTTTGCCAGAGGCGACGGTCCACAAAACTGACCGAGGTGAGCACAGACTTCTTTTGCCGGGACGCCACAAGTCGTAATCGTGTGACAACTACTGGGGGACATATCTAATAGCAAGAAGGTAGTAGATGAAGGCAGTAGATCTAAAAATTATAGTCTGAAGTGGAGTTATTTCAATGGAACTTACGCTAAGCCAAAAACTTAGGTTCGACATGAGGTTGAGGTAGAGACATTGATTGCGACGTTATCTCATATTTCGTTTCTATATTTCTTCTAGCGCTTTCGCCGCTCTGGGCCTCTTCAGGAAACATCTTATATATAAAAGTTTTTTAAAATTAGGTCCAGTAATAGCTCCACAAGGTTGGGATTGTCATGAATTGGGAATATTTTTTGAAACACTTCCGCTTTTTAAACCTAGAGTCTAATAAATTAAAATAAAATAAATACGGGACTAGATTTAAATGCAGGGGTGACTAGAAATGGGCGAATTTAACGTTAAAACAATAAGACTCAAAAATGACTGACAAAAAAACTTAGGTGCCAGAAAATTTATGATTTATTTGATCTTATTTCGTTCGATTGATAATTGATTTAGCACCAAATAGTCACAACTACTACCAATTAAAAAAAAAATGTCGAACAACATTTTGATGTTTCAACCGTTTATATTGAGATTTGATGTAAGAATTTTTTTTGTTTTGTTGTTTTTTCTTCTAGAGCAAACTATCTCCTCAATTTTTTACCTCCCAGTAGAGAAATTCAGTGTTCGACATAGTTGTTAAACCGGGAAAATAGATTGGGTGGTCAGAGTAGCTATAAATTTTGATATGACTCACCCAAAACGCGTTTTCCTGTTTCCCACACGACCGATTCGATGTAGTGAGCGAATTGGATAAATGCTGGCTCAATAGTCGTGGTCACTTTGACCCAGTAAAGATGAAGGACTTCCGACGCTTCGGCCATCAGGTGTTCTATGTAGTGGATGAAACTAATATGCATGTCTTTAATCAGCTGTAAAAAATTTGCTAATTATTGATCAAGAGTAGAGCAATGTATTCTTTCTGATGAGCAAAACATTGCAAAGATCATGCGATGTTTTGCGTTAGTGATGTAAAAAAATGTTTCAATTGGCCTTCAACCATTAAAATTAAAATTTCAAATAATCAAGAATGAAATATTTGAAGAATAAAGATGAAGATTGGAAATTGAATTGTTTTAAAGGAATTTAATTGAATTTAAAGGAAAGAAAGCTCGAAAAAGTGAACATTAGTACCAGCTGATTTAAAACGGTAGGATTAAATTATACTCTGCTACCGTTGAAGTGTCAAATTTTCACAAATTCAGTCTTTTTCTTCCTGCTGAATAAGGTGATATTTTCTTTATCTCACAGAGAAGGTGATTGACCATTTATTTCACACAAGTGCAAATTACACTAGGAATGTTTTTAAAAAAATTGTTCGCTTAACAAAAGGAACTATTGGTCACATCGAAATTCGTCTCATTCGATTTCACGCCAGAAAATGAAGCTATTCAACTTCATCCAGAAGCGTCAGATAACAGAAACTATTAATATGGGGGGCCCATGTGGCGCATAGGGAGTGGCCAGAGTTGACCTAACGCTCCGCCTTCCAAAACGTCACAGTAAGCGGCGTTAGGTACACAATGCAGTACAGTAGTTCGTTTCCTCTTCTGTAGGTACATCCAATTCAATTTCAAGTCAGTTATTCCCGGGCGGCCATTAAGCGTGCTCGATGCACTTGTTAATGATTTGTGTGATCTATGCTTATATTTCTGATGACAATGAACTATTCATTTGTTCCTCGATCTCAGCAACGTCGTTTGAAACGGTAGGATGAATTATTAATAATGTGTATGACTTTTCACTATTCAGCTCTACCGTGACCAATTTTCAACTCGATCCAATTTAAAAAAAAAAAAAAAAAAAAAAAAACTAGATAAAAATCTAAACTAGATAAAATCACTCAAAATTTGTCTGCCCACAACTTTTCAAAGTATTTTAATTCTTGAAAAAAAAAATTAAAAAACTTTTACCTACCTTTAATATACTAAAACCATTGAAAGCGAAATTCTACAGAATTATGTTTTTCATTACACTCGGATTAAATAAAAGAAATCAAAGTTAAAATAAAAAAATCTACGCTTCTCCGCCCATGTAATTTCTCGCAGCAATTTTTGCTTTTGTTCCAACTAATTCTGTATGACAGTTACTCTATCAATTATACCCCTCCTCTTCGTGGTTTTGCACTTCCATTTTGTAGCTATATAGATTGGATTTTGTTTCGAGTGCGAACGCGCCTTGACGCCATGTTCGATTATCTGCTTTTGAACCAAAAAAGCGACAAACTTACCTTATCGTACTGAGAGGTGAGTTTTTTGAGGTAGACCGAAATTTTATTGATCGTTTCACCGGTCATCAAACCTCGCACGATTTCCACAACTTTGTCGTAAACTTTTTTCACCTATGAAACAACCAATTTCAAATTGGATAGATGGTAAAATCAAATTTATAATGGTAAATATTCATCGTTTCTTATTCGCAGTGAACACTGAAAATACAATAACCTAGATTAAGCTCTAGAAATGGAATTAGGTACATGAAAAAGTTTCGACCTAGTTCTACTTATTTTCAAACCGAGAGTCTTGGTTCATAGTATGTTTTCATCCACAATTAAGGAACTCATCTTTCACACGAAAACTCCTTCTCGGAAGTACAGCATTTTTGCTAATTAGTACCAATTTAACTTTGCCCCAATAAAGTGGTACTTCTTGAAGTTTAGCCAAAGGACCATTAAAAAAGTTGGAGCCTCTTTAGGATCTCCTAGTTTAGCATATTTATAAATGGCCGCTATAAGATCTTCTAGTATAGCATATTTATCAATGGGCACCCGAATAATCGCCTCAGAGCAGGTTCGTCATACTAGAGAACTCTCATGTTACATCAGTCAACTGTAATAAACCAAAATACTACGTTGGTTATTTATAAAACGAGGTTGACTAGGATAAAATGAGGGGTGGCACGTAATGTTCCCCTGACATTCCTCTCCTCCTGATGTTAGTTCGAGGTAGAATTCAATTGATAGTGCTCAAGGCGCAGAAAAACAGAATTCGGCGGAAGTACTGTGTGTGATCAAAACTATGCATCCCGGAGGTTTAGTGAGGGGGAGAAAAACTAGGTGACTCATTCTCCAATTCTTCAATGCTTGGCCGAGCAATTTCGCCGATTCGGGCATCCTCAGGGCGACGTGGAGCCATAGGGTCCACAGCTAAAAGGAGGAAAACTATACATAGCAAGTTTTTTGAATTTACTACGTAAACATGAAAGTAAAAAGGCTCCACAGTCATTTCTAGCAGAAGCTTTGTTCTCATCCTGGCGCCATTTTTTTTTATCATCCTATCTAATTTTAAATTTTCATTTGCGTATCAGGCCCTTAATGATTCTGGTTCCGGGTTCATCAGCATCGCCCACTTGTTCAATATTCATTGTGTTGTAATTCTCTGAGATTTTTACAGAAATACGAAATGCTCATGTAGACGCTTACCGTTTGGACCAACCAAAGAATCGATTCTCGAATTGTTTCCCCCGTTTCTCCCATCATTTGCCAGAGCTCATTGATCAGTTTGGGAACGTGGGCCATTTTTTCTCTGGAAATGTGACAAGAACGGTCATCAATGGTTCGAATCTACAAAATACATAAAATGGCCGCTCAGGTGTTACCTGAGCCCAAATAATGGCAAACAATTAAGTTTATGCTCTCTGAGCTATATTTATTTCCTCAAATATAAGTTGAACAAAAAAAAAAAAGACTTAGCTCATTTTCAATTTGTTAATCAAGGTATTATCGGACCTTGAACCAACCACAAATGTAATAATGATTTTTTATCGACCCTTCGTTCTACCGTTGCACGCTATTTCTTCCCCGAGCTTTTGAAAAATATATTTTCTGGTCCAAACCATGATAAAGAAAAAATATTTTTAGAAAGCTTGGCGAAGGGAAAGCGGGAACAGCGTGCCCACCGAAAAATGAAGCTACTCAACTTCATCCAGAAGCGTCAGATAACAGAAGCTATTAGAATTGGGCGCCCATGTGGCGCATAGGGAGTGGCCAAGGTTTAGCATAGGCTCCGCCTTCCAAAACGTTAGGTACACAATGCAGTCCAGTGGTTCTTTTCGTCTTGAGTACTTTCAGTTCAGTTCCAAGTCAGTTTTTCCCGTTCGGCCTTACTAAGAAAATACTTCAAAAAAATATCGGTCGTATGTCAACTGCTAACATAGCGTTCAATATTGTACTCACTTGAAGGACATCTCTTCAGCAAAGGACAAGTACATTTCGTAGATGTCTTGCATGTAAAACTCGTTGTCGTCGTAGGCGCGCTGGAAAACCTCTTTGATCCATTCAATATCCCCTTTCAGTTCTTCCATGTTCCTATGAAAATAAATTCATCGCTTATTTGTTCGACTCGACAAAACTCGGGCATTTCAAGTAGACCGGGACAATTGCCACTTACTTAACATCATCTAAGAAATCTTGGATGATGGGTCTTGCGTCCACCCAAATGTCCGTGAGCGTGTCGATAGTTTCAGCTTTTATATAAGTCGTCCAAAAATTGGCAGTTTCCACTGCGTAGTTCCATATGAAATTCGATGACGTTTGTAGGAAATTCTGCGGAGCAATGTTTCTAAATAATTTCGAAGTCACGAACTAATTCTTCTAACCTCTGGGAATACTCGTTTTACTCCACGACGCAGATCTTGATAATAGTACACTATTTCTTGCTTTCTATACGATTTCGTTCAGGTGTCAATGGAATGTAAAACCAGGCGACTTCTTCTCCGATTCTTTCTTCGCTGGCCGAGCACTTTCGCCCGTTCGGGCATCTTCTGGGCCAGCGAATAAAGAAGAAGTCGCCTGGTTTTTCTCCCCTTCGCATCCCACTGACATCAGGAAGTGCGACGACGAGGAAAAGAAGAATTTCGTTCAGTCACAATTTCATGGGTCGAATTCGCTAATGATTTCCTACAACTCACCGCTATGTCAGCTCGGATATCCGGTCGCCAATTGAACGAAGCTGCTAACATCCGCGAATGGTTAAGCCGTGCGAAAAAGTTGGCGTCGAAAATTTCGATATCATCGTAAGTGCGCCAAATGTCGAGAACTGCGTGGCGATGGTCCTTGTACCATCCTTTCATTAGTAATTTCTCCGACGCGTCTACAGAAAAAAAGGAGATTTTCTAGATTCGCTGACAAGGTACGAGAAAATAAACTCAGTGTGGGCCTTGAAATTAAATTGTGCAGGTTGGAGTGTATCTGAATATTTTTCATATCATCAACCACATTTTAGATGACGCCACGTGAACAAGGTTTAGTCACGTTTTGCGAGTAGAGAGAACACTTCTGCTTCTCCAGTATACCAACTGTCAGCTCATCGGAAAGATCCTTCAAATATTTTCAAGAGGCAGAATGTGGAAATGGCGTGGTTTTATTGACTTTTTTACAAATGTTCTGAGGAAGTACGAACCTGGAGTAAAATTCATCACCAATTCCGTTTCGGCGTTGTCGAAATCGACGAAGAAATTCGACGAGATTTTGATGTCTTTACCGTTGCGCAGAGTCGAATTGATGTAAGTCCTTGGGCCAATTTTGCCGTATTTCGCTCTCACGAATGATATATCCCGTAACGACTTCCTCTAGGAAATTCATTCGACGTGTAAGAATAAAATTTCGTCGAGCAGATAATTGCTGAACAACAGATCTAGCTCCAATATCGATGAAAGATTGTTACCTCCATTTGGAAAAATTTGTCTTTTATGTCGATCTTGAAGTTCGTGTACCAAAACATCAACGGCAAATACGACCTTTGGTATGTCATGTTGGTGTCGATTTCGAAAACTCGATCCTTCACTTGCAAGTATCCAAACTCCGTTATTTTCAATCTGAAAATGACGAACAGTTTTGAGACCGAGAGAAATTGTAGGTAGGCATATTGTTGTAACAAATAAAAAAATTTAAAAATTAGATGTTTTTGGAGTTTTGCGAAGACAGTAGCGTGCTGACTACAAGCTGATAAAAACCTTGACGTTAGAGAGCATCTTCAAGTGTCAGGATCTTGTTTATGGTACAGGGTGATTCAACAGAGTAGGATCGATTTTGAAAAATCATAAATCTTTTATTTTTTATGTTAATCAACTTTTATTTATCTACAACTGTCGGTCAAAAGTGGACATTTTAGGGGATAGTTCAGGTTATAAAAAAAACATCGAGCATGTGGCGACCATTGGCCTGGATACAATTGCCCAATCTTTCGTGGAAGCTCCTCATCACTTCGCCCAAAGTTTCCCGAGGAATTGATTTCAGTAGTGATGGCATCCTTCAACTGGTCCAGGGTTCGGGGCTTATCTTTATAAACACTCTCCTTGAGGTACCCCCACAAGAAAAAGTCGCAAGGCGACCAATCGGGGGAGGAAATGTCCCCTCGGCGAGAAATCACAAGGCCACGAAATTTTTGCCTAAAGCCTAGTCCACACTTGGATACATTGTTGCGCGTCTTTGTTGCAGGGCTGAGTCTCGGCAGAATCTCGAATGTTGCGATTCAGACCCGCAACATGTTCCCGTGAATCAAGCATGTATTGCGGGTCTAGGTGATACAAGTTTTTGAATCCCGTCAAAACGGGATTCACTGATACAATGTTGCGCAACATTGCAAGTGTAGACGCGTGTTCGAGAACATTTCCCAGTCGTCCCTCTTTCGAGCTCCGCTCCTGATCAATTTTTTAAAAGTATTTTTTAAATATTGTTTTTTAAATTGATATTTTCTAATATCAATCTAAATATTTTTTAATATGTGGACGACCCAAAAAACCCTCAATTTGATTGAGGAATTGCAAATCAATATTTGCTTATGGGATGTAACCTCTTTGGACTATAGGAACCGTGACAAACGGGCTAAAGCATTGAGTGAGTTGTCACAAAAATTCGAAGTGTCTGTTTTGGAAATAGACAAAAAAATACACACTCTGAAAAGCTTTGTTTCGAAACTTTGAACATATACATTAGACTTGTGAAGGAGTCGCCACTAGCAAGGTATCGAAGAGTGATTGCAAGCTTAACGGTTGGGGATATTGAATTTCTAAATTTAGTGTTGGGTTTAAATATCTTTGGCCCAACCATTTCGAGAAGCTTTTCAAAGTCACAAGGTGTCATCCTTAAAAAGTTTACAAATCCCATCGCGTCTTCTAACTTTAATTTATTTAAAAGATCTAGGCAATGATCATCACTTTTATCAAACAATTGGCGCACCCAGCATCGTCTTTGTTTTGTTTTTTTATATTTTTTGTTAATAATAAGTATTAGCAAAGAAAGGGAAACACCTGCGAGTGCCAGCTCCTGAGACATTTGGGTTATACTGGCGCTCAGTATATGTGGACACGACTCTTTGTTGCAGGAAAGTTCGCGAACAGACCCGCAACATTGTATCGGGGCTGTCCCCAACAAAGACGCGCAACAATGTATCCAAGTGTGGACTAGGCTTAAGCAACTCCATGGTGGCGTTTGAGGTGTGGCATGTCGCCCCATCCTGCTGGAACCACACATCTCTTATCGGGACATGACGACGCCGAAGCTCAGGGAAGAAAAAACCATTCAGCATGAGCAAATAACGATCAGAGTTAACTGTCACTGTGGCGCCATTTTCTTCGAAGAAGTGAGAACCGATCACTTGATTTTCCCCAAAAGCACACCATACTATTAATAGAGGGCAGTGTAGCGGTCTTTCGTGAATTTCTCTGGGATTGTGAGGTCCCCAGTATCTGAAATTCTGCTTATTCACGAAGCCTTTTAAATGAAAATGGGCTTCATCACTTATGAACGAAATGACCCTATCGTTACTAAGCACTTTTTGCATCCTTTCACCAAAACCTTTTCGCTGTTGATAATCGGTCTCCTGTAATGGGAAAGACGCCTATTTTTTATTTTCGTTCCTTTTGGCCTGAATTCTGTTATTTGGTGTCAACTGAAGACGGAATGACCAATTTTTCATGAAAATTGTGAGTTTCCGCAGAGAAAATCGCTAAGGAAAACCGATGATTTTGAACGAAAAATGAATAGTTATTACGTCATAACTAGTCAGTCGAACGTGAATATCGACACTAGCGCTTTTATCTTCGGAGAATAAACTAACATTGGGAGCAATAATTTGAGGTTGCTGTGAGATTACCAAACCCCCTCAGCAATTTATTTGCTTTACGAGGCATTTCGGGCGGTACTAACTCGGCGATTAAAAAAATCTAACACGTAGCAGTGAAGTTAGCGTCATTTACTCGATTTAGCATGACTCCAGTCTTAAAGACGGCCTTGTTGTTACTGTCTGTCTTTCAGCCGTCTGCAGAGCGCTCTAGGGAGTTACTTCAACCGGTTGGAGTTACATCTCCGGGTTTATTCAAACCACTGATTTTCCTTAGCGATTTTCTCCGCGGAAACTCACAATTTTCATGAAAAATTGGTCATTCCGTCTTCAGCTGACACCAAATAACAGAATTCAGGCCATTAGGTACGAAAATAAAAAATAGGCGTCTTCCCCATTATTGACGCACCACCAACTTATACGGGTGAAACTTCATGTCCAAATTTAAAATGACAGTTGAAGGGTGTAGTCAGATTCGCAGCTTGACGTCGAATGGAACGGTTGTGGCTTGTCAGGGCAGCGAGACGCACCCTTTCAACATTTTCAGGCGTCCGTGCTGAACGGCTCCCACACCTCCTTTCTCGCAAAATACTGCACGTGTTGTTGAGGTTATTTACCCAAAGAATGATAGTGTTTCGATTGGGAATCACTCCGTGTGGTGGAATCGCGAAATGAGTGCGAAAATCGGTGAAATGAGTGCGAAAATCGGTGAAATGAGTGCAAAAATCGGTGAAATGAGTGCGAAAATCGGTGAAATGAGTGCGAAAATCGCGCTGAGTTTGGACAACCGACTAATTATTCAATGTAAACCGCCTAGCGGCGAAAACGCGTTGTTCATTCGTCCAGGTCATCTTAGCTACTAACAAAAAAAAAAAAAATTTCCCCTCCTTCGGAACATAATGAAACCAGTCCCACCTCCCAGACACTCTGGTACTAGCCATTCCAAATCCATCCTACTCTGTTGAATCACCAATATTGTGAACAAACCCCCAATATAGTAAAATATTATTAAAATTCTGACCAACGCAGGGCGTTCCTGTGCAGTTACCGAAGTATTAAGACTCTTGGATAATAAATTGAGAAATAGTTTTTACCTCGACGAAGAATGAATTCCCAGAATGTTGAATTCATAAAGAACATTCGGTTCTTGAGATTTATTGATTATCGTTCCGTTGAGCGTCAGTTTCTTATGCGAGTCCATCGAATATTCGAGGTTAGAGTCGAAACTGAGTAGAACATTGTCGTACTCGGCGTAATCAACCGTCAGTGTAATATTCTGCGCAAAGAACATCATCGATGAAATAAGAGCGTATTTTATTGTTTTAATTCTAATTTATTCTATTTTTAAGCGTTATTTCTAATTTATTCTAAATATTTTTTTATTCTAATTTATTCTATTTTTAAGCGGGATCAAAAATTTTTTTTTTTTTTTTTTTTTTTTTTTTTTTTTTTTTTTTTTTTTTTTTTTTTTTATGTGCGTATACGAGGGATCAAAAGTATTGGATAAATCGAGTATTATGAGGCTCCGGTAGAGTCATGTGTTAAAATTAGAGGTGATCGTATCTTGGTTTAGTGTTCAAATTAACGCGAGAAAAAGCGGACTAACAGTTACACCGTAAGTAGATAAACGGTTAAAGAAAATCAGAACGATCTCTCCACAATGAAAATATTCATGAGCAGAATCAAGACTCCCTCACAAAACAAATTGTTGAGCTCGCAGTGTGGCCGGCATCTGAGAATGGGAAATCGGCATCGAACTTTTCAATTCTTACCCAGCCCTAATTCATATTTATTTTTAGTCATTCTGCCAGAGAGGCGCCGACTCCAAAAAGTGACCAATCTGGAGGCGATTCAGGAAGTAGTCTGGTCAATACGAGTATTAGTCCTTGAATGAGTTGCTATGAAGTTGGAACATTTTTGTTATTTTTTCTTTTTCAGAGTTTATTTTATCGGCAAATAATTTTGAAGTTGGTTTTATTAAAAAAAAAATATATATTTTTCTCTTTTTAGTGTCATACAATTCTGGACATCTCTCTTCACAGAATTTTCCCAAGCTTTCTTTATTGTGTTTTTGTCACTTACTACTAACCGACCAAACAAAATTCATAAATCAGTTGAACACCGAAGTTATAAAATATAATTATTAAGTATTTTCAATGTTATTACGTTGATTGAGAGTGAGTTTGAACGATAGGAATAAATGGAATAATCTATCCACTGATTTGGGACCCTTGGTCAACATTTTGATCCCATCGATCCATACTAACAAAACTCAAATAATTTACTACACCATTGCTGGTCGCCAATTTAATAGTTCTTTATTTCTCAAACGATAATTGAGTTACGATTTTCTCAAGCCTACCCGCAATTACACTGAATGAGAGAATCTGAACAAAATTTCATAAATTCACCAAACGTTTGTGCATAATAATGAAGTTATTACGTCCTCAAAACTATGCTATTTGTTGAAAATTTAACGCTGAATTAAAATTTTTTAACGAAAATGCTATAAATAACGTAGTTTTTTTTTTTTTCATTTTCACCTTCTTTTTTTGAAGTCGGTTAAAAGTTTGATACCTCAAACATCGAGGTTTTCTTATTTATCTAACCTTTTCAAACGTCGGATGTCCGATCATTATGATGATTTTATTGTGTACGTCGTCGGGTACAGAAAACCATTTAGCAGACGTTGTGACGCTCATCGCGTCTTTGAATTTGTTGGGGTGCACTGTCACCTCGGTCATTATAGCTGTCGTATTCCAGAAATAGTCGGTCACGATAATAAAATTCCTTCGAGGGTAGGACACGTTGAATTCAACTTCTTTTCCGTGAGTCTGCGAATAAAAATAAACGAATAAATTATAACAGTCCGATAACTGTTTGAATCCGAAAGAAAGACGATCGGTGTAGCGATTATTTTATTTTTGATACGAATATTTCTATTTCTTTCCATTCAATGAAGGTCTGGGAAGTTTTCGTCGAATTTCCTATACTTGTTATGAATAAAATGTAGACAAATTTTTTCAATTCAATTTTTGAAAGAAACAGACTAAATTCCAATTAATGTCAATTTTGGGTACTCACACAGTAAGTGTGAACGAAATGCTCTTTGCTTAAATTTTGCGAACAAACCTTAGGAAAAAACCTACGTTCATCTTTTCAACGCTTTTGGTTTATTATTCATAATGAACGCCCCAAGAAATCGCCCAAGAAAACTGTTTTTCTAACCCTCCCTCAAAATTTGGTGTTTTACGTTTCGAGGCATGTAGAATCCGAACATCCAATAAAAACGATTCTGTCCGTCCGCCGTTAGCAATTTTCCGGCCAAACTATAATAGCTACATTCTTGAAAATTTCACCAAAAATCAATCTCGGTCCTACGACGGCCCAATTCTTGAACCAATTTGCTAGCTCAATTTTAAGGGTATTTTTGGGGGGTTTTGAGGGGGAGAAAATTCATATTTTCCATGTTTTTTCAGAAAAATGTGCACTTTGTATCAAATATATAGATTTTTGGACGCTGAATTGAATGAGACCATTGCGGAGTCGATAGCTTTATTAGTTCTCGAGTTATCGCAGCTTTTGTGTCAAACTTGAGGGTTTTCAGAAAGGGGTATAACTCGAGAGTTCTTGGAACTAAAAAAATCGTTCTATACTCGTTGAAATGGTCGTCAAACACTCTCTTCAACTGCAAATTAAGAAAAATAAAATTGATTAAAATTACATTAATTGCTACAGAGTTTTCCCCTATAGCAATCGTCGTCGGTTTTTTACCAATCTGTTTTTCGGTAATGTAACTCGTGGGATACTATTTTAAAAGCCAAATCCGTGAAAGAGAATAGTTCGAAAATTTATTTTGGCCCTACAATCTTCAAGGTGGGTATATTAGTGAAAGTATTGGGTATTGAATTTGAGAGAGGAGCTGAGGGACACAAATACGAACGATTCTGTACACACAGAACTCTCTCATTCCCTGCTCGCTCAAATACTCGTCACAAAAAAAAAAAAAAAAAAAAAATAGAATAATAAAATAAATAAATCAAAATTGAATAATAATAATTCAAAAAATTCTCGACCACAGAATTGATGATCACCTTATGCAGTATATTAATGCCAGTTCCAAACCATACGTCAGAGTGGAGTGTAATGTTGGCGCTCGATATAAAACACGTTTGCCCCTCGGTGAATTTCTGGAGGATGGCTTCCCGTTCTCCGTATTTTCCTGTAAAAACCAAACAGCTCGTGATGTTTTCGTAAAAACTGGCGAAAAGTTGTGCGAAATAATGTACGAGCAAACCTTGCACGGTGACGCGGTTATTCTTTTCAGTCTGGTCGACTCTGTACTCTCCGATAAAATGATAATTTTCTTCCTCGTCCGTCAGTTTGGAAAATTCCAATTGCTTCACGTCCTATTGGCAAAAGTATGGTAACGTGAACGTAAGGCCGATAAATCTCGGGAAATTTTTCCCCTCGTGGGAACGATGAAAACTGTTGAAAAGCTATAAAAATCGTTCTATACTCGGGATGGTCGTCAAACATTACGAAAAATAAAAATGTTCAAAATTAAAATAGTTGCGACGGAGTTTTCCCCTTTAATTACCAATCTTTTTCTTTTTTTCAGTGGGGGGAACTTTCACAAACGTTCGGAATGATGACTATCATAAATGGACTATCTTCTTAAATCATTATTGAAGCGAAGGAATAATAAACCACTGTAAAATAATTTTCAGCTTTTTTCATACATTTTTGCTATGTTTTAGCACCGGAACGTTGAATTTCAAGACAAGAAGTAGCTTAAATTAAATTTTATTACTAATAATTATACATAACTGAATATAAACGTGATTATATCAATCTAAACAGGACAACGTGGTGAGACCTTTGATTTTCAACGTCAGACTAGGTCATAAGTACCTGATGGACCTATTTAAGTAGAAATAATAGTAACCATAGGCGTCGCGTGGACAATTATTTGGGGGGAAAGGGGGGGGGGGGGTGTCACAACATGCCAGAAATCAAAAATCTGGAATAATCTGATTCGCTCTGTTTTTGTATCTATATGCCTATCTTTCTCGTTATTGTTTCAATATGAAAGAAAATTATTATAAACAATGTAAGCTTTAATGATAGAATTTTTTATAATAGAAATAATGTATACAGACAGTAATTGAAATATTACTATGCCGATTATTTAATTTTTTTTAGTCAAAGAAATTATGGATGTTTATGTAGAGAAAAAGTAGTATTACGAATCCATCTCAATAAAAAAATTGAACGCTTCAATTAGTGGGGGGGGGGCACGTTCCCCCCTCCCACCGACGCGACGCCTGTGATAGTAACTGATAACTAACTCAGTACCTCCAATGAGATATATATTATGGTTTGTGACGTGTTATACTAGGGAACCCTGAAGACCCTCGAACGGGCAAAAGATCTAGGCGAATGAAAGAAACTAAGGAGAAAGAGTCGTCAAGTTTATCTTCCTGTTGCCCCAATAACTACTTGAATTTATAAGTAAATAGTTATTCATTTCAATTGAAATTAATTAATCAACGCGTATACCGTGTAGGGCACTTCTTTGTCAGCAAATTTCTTCGAAAGGCGATGATTGTAAATTATCCCAGCCGGTAAGAAATTGTTGTTGACGTGAATGGCAATATTGTCTTTGGAGCTTCGTTCCGTGAATTCCGACGATCTTGTGTAATTTCCGCTCATGAGGGAATCATTATTATAAGTAAGACTGGACCGTCCCGTCGCCTTAGTGTCAGTACTCTGTAAGAACGAGAATATTTTATATAAATTGAATATTTCGAGCGAAATTGTGAAATATGATACGTTAACATGCAGCCCGACCTCGTAAAGTATGAGGATAAATTGATGTTGGTCATTAAAAAAAAGTAAATAAATAAATTTAAAAAAAAAAAACGCGAAATTGTTTTTTATTTGGCGGGAAAACATCGTAGAACGGGTGGAGTTATTTCCTGTTAGCTCTCAAGGTAGCACTATTATTTTCATGTTTGCGTAGTAAATGGAAGTATAATTGTGATGGGAAAAATTGTCAACGGGTTGAAAACTGACTGGAAATCAACGTGTTTTCACGCACTTCGTAAGTGTATTCTAGGACTCCAGTGTGCCTCGTTGCCAATGGAAAATCAACCAAAACAGAACCGTCGGTGAGTTGAATGTCATTGTCAAAATGGTTGGAATGAGTATAGTTGAAAATGGCGCTGTTATTCATCCACTTGGCTTGTCCCAAACGTACGTAGAGTTCCCTGGGTGAAAAACGGAATGCAAAATTATTTTTTTTATTCGAAACATACTGAATATTTTCAATTGCGGAAGCTTACTTAGTTGAGACGGCTTGGACGAACACTTGTATGTACGGGAATGCTTTGAACGGAGTCGAACAATCCAAATTGGCCAAGAAGTTATTCAGCCCTGTAAAGTCGACCTTCGCTTCAACTACTTTCGTCGGATGAGGGTAATATATATCCATCCTGAAAACATTAAATTTTACCCATTTTCCATAATTCACAGGTACGAGAGTCTAACTAAATAATTAAGGCCTTCGAAGCGATAGTGGTTTGAAGTGTTATCGAACGTTGACAAGCTTAATTTCACAATTTTTTAGACAGGATTATTTGGAAGCATCTAGCCTTTATAGAGATTTCTGGGGTCCGTTCCATTGTATTAAAAAAAATTATCTTATGCAAAAAGAATTTATGTCGATTTATTTTTATGTAAAAGTATTTTATTATAGTATTAATTATATACTAAATTAGCAGTGTTAATTATATAGTAATAGTAGTATTACGATCGTAATTACATAGTAATATTATATAGTAATTAGATTATACATAAATAGTAATAGCAGTATTAATTATATAGTAATAGTATAGTAAGTATAGTATTTTATGTAAAACTTTATGTCGATTTATGTTGAAAAAATAAATAAAATAAATGAAAACTGGCGGTACACATGGCTTATACGAGTTGGATTCCTAGAACGCTTTAGGAAGACCTCAAACGTCAACGAGTTGAGCCATCTCACATCAAAACCACTTAAATTGTAGCGTCTGCTAAAAAAATATATGGCTAGTATTTTGGTTTGTTATTCAATAATAAACCATTATAATTGCTCACAAAAAAAAAAAAATAAATAAACAAATAAAATAACGTAACCTCTCCCTCAAAAGTTGATGTTTTACGTTTCAAGGTATGTAGTATCCGAATATCGAATAAAAAAATTCCGTCCGCCCGCCAACACTTTTCTAACGAAACTATAAATGCTATATCACTGAAAATTTCAACATAAATTAATATTGGCCGCACAATGTCCCGATTCTTCAGTCAAATCGCTACCTCAATTTTAAAGGTATTTTTGGAGGGGAATTACGAATTTTCAATGGGTTTTTGCCCAAAGGTGTTTGTAGCAATTTCTACAGATTTTTGGACGCTCCTTCGAATGAGACCATAACGAAATCGACAGCTTCAATGATTCTCAAGTTATCGCCTCTTCGCCATCCTAAGAAAAATGTTTTCCTGGGCGATTACAATGGTTTATTATTGAATAATAAACCAAAAATTGTTGCAGCAACAATAGAAAATTATCAAATTCCATTGTTCTAGTTGGAAACTCAATTTGTCGGAATTTTAAGCGATCGTGATACTCTCTATATTAATTTCAAATACCTTATGATTCTGCTTTTCGGCCGTTTATAGTTCATGTCGATAGTCAAGATTTTGTTCAAGTTCGTCGATTCGAGCACGTTGTTAAGGTTGTATTCGTCGTTGACAATGTCAAGCCTGAATTTATCGTAGATCCGATGATCCTTCGTCTTCACCAAAAATGCTCCCTTGGTGTTTTTGGGTTGCACTGAAAACTGCGGACGATTCGGCGATAAGTGAAAATGACCGTGTTAAAAGTTCAGGAGTATAATAAGGTGGTACTTTAACGGATATTCAATTATGACATGACCTAGTTAGCTTAAATAAATTGCAAGAAAATTATGACCTCGCTGTATGAAGTTGAAAAGTTGGTTGTATGATGTTTAAAAAAATCTTTATTATACAGCGTGTTCTACGAAACGATAATGAGGCGTTGATTAAGTCGGTGGATGTAGAAATTTTTTTAAAACGAAACCTATACTTTCATCGCTCTAAAAAAATATTTCCTCAACCGTGAAAAAGTCCACGGATATGGGTTTCGACTGGAAATTTCACCAGATATAACGGAAAAAATGTTATTTCCATCGCAGGCTTGGTTTCAAAATCATTGGCAAAAAACGTCGAGCTATTGAGTTGATAGAAATTTTTCCCCGTTTGGGTCTTCAGTATCTTCAGCGTTATGTAGTTATTCTGTAGGAAATTCAACGAGCTTTCAAGTGCTTTAGTAACACTTATTTTCAGCGAGTGAACAGTTTTCGAATTAATTGAAAAAATGCAAAAAAGGGGCTTTCTCAAAAAAAAAAAATATAAAAAAATAATAATAATAATAAAATAAAAATAAATGAAAAAGCAAGTTGAACGTCTGCAATAATCCAGCCACTGATTCAGGACCATTGGTCAACATATCGAATGCATCGATTCCACTCATTCATCATCGTAACTTTAAAAACTCGAATAATCCATTTCGACATTGTTGGTTATGTGACCTACTCTTTATTTATTTTCTCAAGTGATAATAGAGTTATGCTTTTCTCAAGCCAATCAGCAATTACAATAACAATGAAAGAATTCGAACAAAATTTCAGTAATGCACCAAAATTTAGTTCAAGATAATGCAATTATTTGGCAGTAAACCGCGCTATTTGTTGAAAATTTAATCCTGAATTCAAATCTTCTAACGAAAATGTTTTTGGCTGATGTAGTTTTTTTTCTACGACCATAAATATTCCAAAAAACGTGATTTCCTAAAAAAATAGGGCATAAGAAAAATCTAGTTATAGTCCAATCAATACCAAGCTTCGATCGTGCAAACTAGACTCAAATTTGAACGATGAAATAACGGTTTTCATTCCGATGTTATTTGGTCTCAAACAAAGGTCCATTAAAACATCAATTCCTTTCTCATTGTCACGTGAAATTAATTTATTACCATCGTTGGCAAGCTCTTGCTGAGTACTTCCAACTATACGAGAACGTTCATATTTTTTACTTCCATGTTTACGTAGTAAATGGAAGTATTGTGATCGTCTGAAAAGTCGAATTCGGAACCGAGGTCCTGATGGAAGAAATTTTCATAGTAGTATACTCAGAAACACTTTCTGAACAAGTGTCTGTGTGTCTGTGTGTCTGTGTGTCTGTGTGTCTGTCTGTCCGTCTGTCTGTGGTCACAAACTGACATAAATCGCCATATCTCCCTGAAAAATGGATGAAACCCCATGAAATTTTCAGGGAATGTTTTCCCAGTGATTGTGCAAAATTAGGTTTTTCCGGATTTTGAATTACACACAATACTTCCGAGATATAAGCGTTCAAAGTTTTTTCTGTTTCGATTTTTACAGGCTATGAGAGTCAATATTTTTCTACGTTTGAGGGCTTGAAATGTCGGTTATGGCAAGCAGAAAACACTAGATTTTTTGTATAGTGGGTCACATACAATGCCTCCACGTTATGAGCGTTTTTCACGATTTCACAAGTGCATGTTTTGTATTTTAATTTTTACAGGCCGCAAAACTCAATGTATTTGAATGTTTGAGGTCTTAAAATGTTGGGGTTGGCGATTGAATGATGCCTGATTTTTATCAAATGGGTCACATGCAGTACATCCGCGTTATTTGCACATTTGCTACATTTTGATTTTTATAGACCACAAAAATAAATATATTTGAACGCTGGAGGACTTAAAATTTTTCTATATGACAGTTGAATATCGCTTGATTTTTTTATTATTGGGGTCACATGCAGTACCTCCCCGTAAAACGCATTTTCAGTTATTTTGATTGTATTTTTTGGGTCTCTTTGCTTTAAATATGACCAACTTTGACCTCGTTCACAAAACTTGTTTTGCATAGTTTGGATAACACACAGTACTTCCGCATTATGCCTTTTTTTAACTTTTGAGATTTAATAGACCGCAAGAGTGAATATACATTAGACTTTGAATTTTCTATATGGCAGCTGAATATTGCTTGTTTTTTATTATTGGGGTCACCTGCAGTACTTCCTCGTAAAACCATTTTCAGTTATTTTAGTAAGCGTTATTGTACTTTTAGGGTCTCTTTGCTATAAATATGACCAACTTTGACGTCGTTCATAAAACTTGTTTTGTATGGTTTGGGTAACACACAGTACTTCCGCTTTATGCCATTTTTTAACTTTTGAGATTTTAATAGACCGCAAGAGTGAATATACATTAGACTTTAAATTTTCTATATGACAGCTGAATATTGCTTGTTTTTTATTATTGGGGTCACCTGCAGTACTTCCTCGCAAAACGCATTTTCAGTTACTGTACTTTTTGGGGCTCTTTGCTATATATTTGACCAACTCTGACCACGTTCACAGAACTTGTTTTGTATAGTTTGGATAACACACAGTTCTTCCGCCTTATGCCGTTTTTTTGCATTAGAGATTTTTATAGACCACAAGAGTGAATATACTTTAGACTTTAAATTTTTCTTTATGACAGTTAAATGTTGTTTGATTTTTATTATCGGGGTCACCTGCAGTACTTCCTCGTTAAACGCAATTTCAGTTATTTTACTCTAGCGCTTTTGTAACTTTCGGGTCTCTTTGCTTTAAATGTGACCTACAACGACCATGTTTTGTTTTGTTTGGATCACATACCGTACTTCCGCCCTACGCCGTTTATCGCTGTTGAGCTTTTTACAGGGTGCAAAAATCAATACATTTGACGCTAGAGGTATTAAATATTTGTAATGGCGAGTGAATGATGCCTGATCTTTACCGCTAGGGTCACGTTTCGGCCTTTGTACGATTTTCTCGATTTTATAATTGGTTATACCAGTTACCGACTCAAACATGGAAGTACTGTGTGATCTATGCACACCACTGGTTTCTAGACGTGGTTGGGAATAGAGCCAACTTCAAAAATGTGAAAATCGGTATCACGTTTTTCGATACACTTTCATCTCTACGCCGTATCCGAATACCGAACGAAAATTTGAGCCGGCCACTCTCAGGCAGATAAATTGTAAACAAAATGACGTCAAAATTATGACAATCGAGCAATTTTTCTAGAAGTTATAAGCTCGCGAATATAAAAGTTGCTATTTTCGGTAAATCACGTTTCCTCGCATTTCTCCGAATCTGAGGCCGTAACTGCTGGACGGATTCGTCAAAATAAAATTAAGTGACCTACCTGAAAAATAACCCTTAAAAAAAAAAAAAAAAAAAAAAAAAAAAAACACAAGTCGACCATAATAACTTTTCCTTTTAAAGTCTGAACCGTCTCCCAACTTACCTCGCTCATAGTCAAAAAATCGAATTGCTCCGGATGTCGGAAATATTTGATGACGTGAGCTCCGTATCGCAGATCTTTCTGCCAGAAAAGGTGAACCATGGCTGTGTGAACTTCGTCGGTTTTATTTGGCAGTATAACCTGCGAGAAGAACTTCAAATCGTTCCACGCTGGCCAGAGTAGAGTGGCGTTGGTGCAGAGACTGAAATCGAAAAAAAGTTGAAGATTTTCGCACCGACGAAAGTGAATTGCGTATTGAAATGATCGATTCACGTACACGAAATCTTTTCTGTTGTAGTTCAAGTCTCCGCTGAATGATATTTTATTGAATTCGTTGTTGAGATTCCAAAAATGAAAGTGAGCTGCCAGCTCTTTTTTCATATTTCCGTACGAGCCGCTTGTTCTCAACTCGAAAACAATATTTTCGAACTGTTCCATCATCCACATGGCCTCGTTTACAAGGCTGAGCTGAGGACTATCGATCTTGACGAGAGAAACGCCTCCGTTTTCGTGAAAGCTGGAATAATTTATTGTGTTCAAAAGTGTTAAATCGACTTTTATTTTTATCCGAACGATGCGCCAAATTTTGACACTTACGACAGGTGGCCGTTTATGGAAACGTTAGTGGTGATCCAAGCTGATTTTATTGTTCCCTTTATTTTATACACCATCAAACTGTACCCTTCGTTGAGGAGCACGACGTTTATCTTGAGCGACTCAAATTTCGGATAGGTCGTTGAAATCTGTGCGATAGAAAATCAAGATAAAATCGTATGTTTTTTGGTTTATTATTCAATAAAAAAAAAAAACCATTGTAATCGCAAAAAAAAAAAAAAAATCATTTTGTGGGGTTGTTGTCCTTGTCACTACTATTATATAGTATATAGTATAGTTATAGGTAAAGGTATAGGTAGGTAGTAGTAGTTTATTATTTGTGTATGGAGAGTGGGAATCTATAGTTGTTATTATAGTAGGTAGTAGTAGTTTCTATAATTTGGTATGAATTTGGTGGTGTTTGAATGTACTTTGTATCATAAAGTATTGGGTTTTTCAACTGGAGCAAAGTAGGAGCAAAATTAGACATAACAACTGTAAGTTTTCCAAGATTTGTAACTTGCAGAGTGTATAACTCAAACAAAAAATCGTCAATTCAGATGTTTGAATATACCAAAAGATAGGTAATTTAACTGTCCACATTTTCCTAATGTAATGTACCTATCAATTTTTCAACCGTTTTTGTGTTATTCAACAATATTGGTAGACTATACGCGAAAACATGACATTTTTCAACTTTAAACGTTATTTTCATCTGTTTACTGCGAAAGAAACAAAGAATGAACCATATATTATTGATATACACATCATCAACTATCATTATGCTGAATTTGAGCGAAATCTATTTCAAAAAATTTTTCGCAAAAAATCCAAGGGGGCCCCCTGCGATTTTTTTCAACCGATCAGTTAACGAATTTTTACTCGTCTCTCAATACAGATAAAAATCTGAAATTTTTAGGAAAGTTGTGTCTTACCAAGATGTATTTTTGTGATTTTTTTTATTTCTCGGAAAAATCTGCAACTGGTCCAAAAAAATCGGTTTTTAAAAGCTCGAAAATTGGACTTTAACCGTGATTTTCGGGGTCAAAATAAATGCGAATCAATTGTTTTATTATGCAGGAGTCTTCATTCGAACGCCTTACACACGTACGTAGCAAAAAATTTGGCGAAAAACAATTAAACAGAGCCAGAGAAATTATTTTCCGTAAATCGAGTTTTTCGCCGGCCGGAATTCCGAGCTCCGCTAATAGTGAAAAATTAAAATTTCGTTTTAAAGCGATTTTGAAAGCTATTCTTATAGGAAATTGAACGCTGAATCCGAATATGACGTCAAAACGGCGGAAATCTAACGACAACTATCAGTTTTTCCAGATTTAATACTACGCCACTCCTACGTTTTTCAACTTTGAAATTGAAATACAGTAGTGTTCAAATTTGATTAAATAATGATTCCTACAGGAAATTAGACGTAGAATTCGAATGTAATGTGAAAACAAACAAAATCGAACGATTATTAATATTTTTCGAATTTTTTTCGATTTTCACACTTTTGAAGTTTCAACTTTGGGATTTTTTCGTCACGTTCCCGAAATGGGAAGGATTACGTGCTGTGGAAGAAAATGAAGGAAATTTAACGTAGAATCGATTAAAAATAAGAAAATGGCTAGCGTATATGAATTACGAATTTACGCGTTTTGAGAATTTTTCGAGAAAACCGCGATCAACTGCGGAAAAACGTGGTTTCGAAAAAGGTCAAAATTTTACAAAAACCTCCCTCAAGAAAAATCAAGGTTCAAAATCGAAAAAGTAGGATTTAACCGCATCAGGAATTTTGATTTAATTGACGAATATAGTGTCAAAAAAATTTTATCGTTTCACAATTTTGCTCCACCCGTGAGAGTTTTTTTGAAACGAAATTTCAAAGTTTCGACTTCGACTCGCTATAGCTTCGCGGAGGTGAGTCCGATCCGACCGATCCTAATGACGAAAATGTTTAGAATTTCCCGCACAACATATCTGTAATGCACATGGTACGTACGAAAATCGATATTTAAGCCGCTACAGCGAAAATTTAAAGAAAAAATTTCGCGATTGCGATTTTTTACCCAAAACACGTTTTTTCATACATTTCGAATTTTTTCAAAGAGACCAAGCGAAAAATCGAAAATCCAAAGGTTTTTCAGCCGATGGCCTTATGTTTTGAGTATACTCTATTTTTTTCATCCGAATCCTTCCAGCCATCTCTTCAATCAATCGTCCACGGCTGTGGACCTCATGGTTCCACGTCGCCCTGAAGATGCCCGAATGGGCGAAGGTGCTCGGCCAGCCATTAAAAATCTGGAGAATAAGCCTGGTTTTTCTCCCCCTCACAACCCCCCTATTTTTATTTTTCTTAATTTCCTAATTAAAAGCTAAACTTATTGCCTAACGATACAGCTGGAGAGAGTGTTTGACGACCATTCCAATGAGTATAAAACGATTTTTATTGCTCCAAAAACTCTCGAGTTATACCCTCATGTAAAATTTCTGAAAATCTCCCAAATTCGGCGCAAAAGCTGCGATAACACGCGTGTACGTGTGCGTAAAAAACTATTTCGCGTTACTTTTAAATTCATAAAGGATTCAAGATTTTTTCAAAAATAGCAGGTTGAGAAAAACTACCTATACCATTCAAATTAAGCGAAATATTGGTGCTAACACTGCCACCAGTTTAGGTTTGGTGGATGACAATTCGCAATTCCTATTTCGGTGAGCGATGGTATGTCATTTGAATTGATATTTCCCTGTCCAAATTAAAATTATTACCGTGAGATCAATTTTCCGGCCCATCGTCTGAAGTGGAAGATAATCGCATATAATGTGCGTAGTTTGTCCGGATTTCATGACGATCGCATGAACGTTGTAACCGTTTTCTTTTTTGAATGCGTTCAAAATAACGTTCACCAGCTCCTCGTTCGTTGACGTCTTGTACAGTTTGATTTCGGCCTGCGAAAAGTCAACGAGTTTTTTTTTCTCAGGGGGAAACAATTTATAATCGTACCAGAAATAATAGATTGATTATAAGGAGACAACTTATAATTGTTACCATCAGAGGGCGGTTCGGAATCACTGTAACCCAGCCCATGAGCCTGAATTGCTTGTCTGAGCTCATGACGACTTGGAAACTTTTCACGCCTGCGTTGTTTTTCAACGTTCCGTTGATATTTATTTTTCTGAAAAAGTACGAAAATAATCGAGTAAATGAATAGCAAAGATTGGTTTATAAAGAGGATGTCACTTTCAGCTGTCACTTTCATCGATTTATTATATTTTCTGTCGGCAGTTTTACAATCGATTTTTACCTCAATGGGTAAGGAAATATTGAATCTACTAGCGGACAGGAAATTAGGCATCTAGGCTTGCTGCGTTGCCGCAAATAGTCCGAAAAATTCGACAGCCGAAGCAGTACGCCATAGTGTTCGGTTCAAGCAGGTAAATGAATTCTCCGAGCCAAAACGAACCAATGCTGATGTACCACAAGGTTACGTGCTAGGCCCACTCCTGCATTTCATGTAAACAAGGGCTCTACTTGAAGTTTTGGGCAACACATTATGTTTACGCCCTCTTGAACTGGGCGTGGCCTCGGTGCTCAGTCTTTGCTCCACTAGTTTGTACCGTCCATGGCCTGATAAGGATAGTACTTATCCATTTTTTTTTATCACTCTCACGTGGCCGGCTAACTCTAATAAGGACCTCCGTATCTCGTCAGCTTTCCTATTATTGATTGGAAGAAATTTAGTGTTGTTCAACGTTATAAATTCGAGAGAATTGCTGTGCGCAGTTATTACGTGAATGATTCGCAGCATCACTTCGTCGACAGCACTCTGGGCCCAGAGAAATCAGCGTCATCGAATAATTGGGTGAGTCCTGCATAATAGTAATGTTTGATTGCGTCACAGTGATTCTCGTTCAATTTAAAGTATTTAATTTGTCCATTTTATAGTCCACTTCTACCGCAGGTACAGATTAGCTTCATTCGCTGATGATACTGTGATACTTGCAGCGGGATAAAGCAACGATTAATCAATTAAATAGATTGAATTGGTCTATTTTCAAAATTAACAAATGGACAACTAAATTGAGAATCAAGATTAATGAAGGAAAGTCGGTATACGTCGACTTCACCAATCGGAAACTACATTACATACTGGCCTTTCTAAATGATACTGGCATCACGCTAGACGCCAAACTCAAATGGAAAGAACACGTCAAGAAGAAGAAAACGGAACTCGTTTCAAATTGAGGAAAATGCACTGTTTAATTGGACGTCGGTCCAATTGACCATCCTGAACAAACTACAACTCTCCAGGGATCTAAGGGGGAGAAAAACCAGGCGACTCTTTCTCCGATTCTTTATTTTCTGCCCGAGCACTTTCGCCCATTCGGGCATCATCGGGCGAGCCATAGGATGTGGACCCTATGCTTGGCCAGAAAATAAAGAATCGGAGAATGAGTCACCGGTTTTTCTCTCCCTCACAATGCCTGGACATTAAAAAATGCGAGGACGAGGAAGAGAAGAAACTACTCATGTATAATCGGGTCCTTAGGGCCTGTATGGGCCGACAGAGACCTCAGCTCTGGAGCTGGACCACACCAACCAACAGACTACAACGGTTTCAAAACAGTGTCCTCCGTTGCATAACTGATGTACCATGGTACTCAAAAAATGACGTTTCAAGCGGAGAATGGCGATTAAGTGAATCAACAACTAGCAGCACAACGTGCCAGCACAAAAGTCAACAAGTGAACCACCTTGCCAGACTGGCAGACCACATCAACAAGAAAACTGTCAAACTACATGACACCGAGTGTCTAACTCATCGCCAAAGCGAAGAGAACCGCACGCACTTACATTTATAGAGTGTCGTGTGTTCTTGAAAGAGACAATTAAACTAGCATTGTAACTTGGTTTGATAGATGAACTTTTTATTATTTAATGTCTGAACAATATTGTAAATGAGTGATAACTAACGAGTTGATAAGTTTATGCAATAAACAATTTACTTAAAAAAAAGTACGCTGACCGATTTATTCGACCATAAGTGCCCTTATCATAGAGTAAATAGCGAGTCACTTACTTCAATGAATCATACGTTGAATCGATGTTGAACGAAATCGTATCTGTAAGGATATTGCACGAAGCTCGTATTTCCGTTTGGCTGCCGTAGCGTAAAAACGTTTCAAGAATGTAGTGAACGTTTTTCGCATTGTACGTGTACGCAGCGCTTCCTTTGATGACGCCTATATTCGAGTAGGGCGTTATTATTTCTAAATCCGTTTTCAAAAAGTTCGGCGGGTCGTAGTGCCAGAGTCCAAGTATTCCGTACTTCACCAGTGCGTTCTAGTTCGAGAGGGAAAAAACGCAGAATACTATTATTGTTTTACTATGAATACTATGATAGTTTTATGACATGAGATGGGCTTGTTTAAAGGAGTGTGTAGAAGGTGAAGACACGTTCGAGTTTGCCACGCTATGTTAAAAACCTGTCTACCATGATCCAACAAGTGGGACAGAGCAAAAGGAGAGAGAAGGACTGTCAGTGGTGATAGGCGATAGTGGTTTTTATCAAATACAATTAATTTACAGCAGACCTGATGAGGTTTTTTCAGAGGAATGTTACTACTACTTCGTGACTTGTGATGCAGTCACAAGCCCAGTCTCACATCACAGACCTTCCATCATACTGCCAACCTCCAACCAAACGGCATTTATGTCCTATATCCCAGCCCTTAAAACTGCTGACGTCAACAACGTGGTAGCTCCCTTCAGTTCTGGCGATTTTTCAAACTTGGACAACTACACTAGAATCCCAGAATTTTACGGACGCAATTTCACACATTTGTGCAATAATTCGGTTATCCGCAATGAATGTATTATTTTTAAATCTCTACGAATTTCCTATTGATGCTGAGGAGGTGAATGACTCGGCAACTTTTACAATAAATTGGTGAATTTGTTTTTGTTGAAACTCCAGTGGTACACGAATTCTTCCATTGCCCCTCTGGTGATTTACTCCATTATCGATTATTCTCTTGATTGAAAAGTTCACTAGTAATTCATTCACAAATACAAAGTTATAAAATCATTAAATCTTATAGTTTTTGTTGATTATTTTTGGATATAAATCATGGGAGTTTAATTTGGAAATGCAACGTGTTGCAGATCTACTTGTTGAGTTAGGCTGGTACTAGACGTTTATTGTTTTCTCCAGGAAGCAAGCAAATCCTAGCATCCTTTTGCTAATATTTTTTATAAAAATTCAGGTCCTATATGGAAAAAAAAAAAAAAAATGGTGGGAACTAGCAAGTAACAGCGGCTCTATAATAATCTTTTAGAGAACTAGGAATTCCAACAGTTAGATTGCTAGTGAGCTTGAGCCACCTTAGACCTTAGTTATTGAGTCAAGTTCACTGCTTATTGAATGAAAATTTCGATGTCTTCATCAATATTTCAATAGATGGCGATATTTCTACTCACTCCTTTTTCGTTCGGAAGTGCAACGCCCAGTTCAATTTTTTTCTCAAAATCGGTGAAATCTTTGAACATATTTATACGGCAGTCAGGTAAGACGAGAAGGCTCGAATTTATTTTCACGCCGATGTTCGCGTCGAAGTAACTCTCGTAAGTCTGAAACAATAACCAGATTAATATTCTACAAATTGTAGTCCTTCTTGATGAAACAGTCAGTTAAAAAAAAGGATCAGCCCTGATTTTAGCTGGTATGAGGAGTGCTGCTTTGGCTAATTGTGTTGCTGAATGCAAATTTGTTAAAAATTTTCTTGAAGAAATTCGTTCTGGAATTTTGGATGCTGCAATTATTTTTGAAGATAATCAGGCTTGTTTGAAAATTGCATCAACTCTTGAAACCAAAACGACTAACTAAGAACACTTCTTTTTTCATTTACTGCCCTGTCGATTACTGTGGAGAAAATACTGGTGAACATTACTGGCGCTGTACATGAAAAACTAGTTCAGAATATTTTACCGTACCTCCATAGTTCCATCGAGTTTCAAGGTCGAATTATTGATCATAAACGTCGCGTTCCCGATGTATACGGGGTTTTCAACAAATATATTCATATCGATGTATGAGAAATTCAGCATCTTTATGGGGCTTTTGATAAGGGAAGTGATGTGGTAGTAGCCTTCTTTGCCCGAGTCTTCAGATATTGGCACGAAATCGTAGGAACCTTTGGAGACGACCTGGATGGAGATAAATGGCCATAAAAATTGTTGAGTACAAGGCAAACGAGGAGTTCCGTTTTTTCACCTTTATTGCTTCATACACTCACTTCGTAGACGACTTTGTTCAATTTGGCTCTTGCAAGAAGGTCTGTGCCAAGTTTAGAGCCGAGCGTTCCTGACAGACCGAAGGTGCAGTCGAATTTCTCCAAACACTGGCAAGATGTCACTATGCTCAATTTATTATCAAGGTTGAGAAAGTCCTGCGAACGAGAATTTTCTATTTAAAATAATCGAAACTCGAGAAATTTTTATTGCGAATTTTCAAAACACTATATTAAATACACAAAACACATATTACACACGTATTACACATGTATTACATAAATACACAAAACACTATATTAAATGGCCAACATTGTGTGTTACAGAGATCAACAAACAGTTCAAGAGCTCATTTATTTATTTCCAATTTAACCGGACAGTCCGTCCAATAAACAGAAAAATATCTGCTACATTGTGGAAAAAATAAAATTGCAACTTGATCATAAATTGAAAGAAATATACCTTCGTTCTATTGGAAAAAATTAGCTTTGATGTCGGAGAGAGTGATGTTGAAGAAAGTGAGCCAATTGTCAGGCCAAGATTGATATACGAGGGATATCCAGAAAGTAAGGTTACAAGTCCGATGAAGGGCACAGGGAATTTTTTTTTCGTTATGAGTGGCATACCTGCTTGTAAAGGGATTCGTAAGGGTCAAAATAAGTCCAACCCGTGTCAGTCAGTTGAGAAATGGCGTCGCAGGAGAAATTTCCGTCAACCTGTGAATCTGCTTCTGAAATCCATCCTCAGCTTGTGGGCACTTACGGACCTGAGGTGATGCCACGTCAACATATTTTCAAGTGGGTTAGGCTTTTTAAAGAAGGTCGCACGGACACTCACGACAAAGAAAGGGGTAGAAGGCCGTCTCTCATTTCAGAAGAGCTTCTGCAGCAAGTGAACCAACAAATTCGCGGTGATCGTCGAGTCACCATTGACACTCTTCATGAAATCTTCCTATAAATCTCGGGAAGCCTTATTGGTGAAATTGTTTCGGAAAAATTGGACTGCAGGAAGTTGTGCACGAGATGGGTTCTGAAAATGTTGACTCCAGAACGGTTTTGGCTGCACGTGAATGGTTGAAATGGAGGGGGAAGCATTCCTAGTCTCAATAGTGACTGGGGACGAGACTTGGGTGTGTCACTATACCCCAGAATCAAAATGGCAGTCACTGCAATGGCGCCACACCCATTCGCCATCTGCACAAAAAGTTTAAAGTCCAGTTCTCAGAGCAGAAAATCATGGCATCGGTGTTTTGGGACTGAAAAGGGTTGTTGTTGTGGATTTTATGGCCAGAGGGACAACCATCAATGCTGACGCACATTGCAATAAATAATTGAAGAACAGCATAAAAAAACAGGATGCTGACTCGTGATGTGTCTCTCCTTCTCAACAACGCCTGACCCCACACTGCTCGTGTGACCCAATCCCTGCTTGCATCCACTGGATGGGATATTGTGACCCACCCACCATATTCTCCGGACATTGCGCCCTCAGATTTTCATCTTTTCACTAAATTGAAAGAGTTCTTGGGCGGAAAACGTTTTTCTAACGACGAGGACGTGATGGAGACTGTCAAATTGGCTTGCAGAGGTGGAGCGAAGCGTATACGACGAGGCTGGTCAAAAAATAAACATATATTTTGGAACGTACCATGTAAATTCGGTTAAAATATATGCACTGTTCGATTCTTGGCAGTAGTTGTAACCTTATTTTCTGGATATCGTAGTTTCGTCAGAAAAGTGTTGACGGCGTACGTATAACTGGAGATCAGGGCAATCTGCTGACCATTTCCCACCTACTAAATTGCCGCACTTCAACCAGTCGGCCATTTCAATAGCTGACCCATATTTTCAAGTTCATAAATACTTACTACGAATTTCAGCTCGTCGTTGAGCCTGAGTTTTCCAAAAGGGAAATTGAAATACGCCAGCGTATCGTACTCGTTCCCGTCGTCCTCTAGAATCCGTACCAAGCCTAACACTGTCGGGTACATCGGAGTGTCGAGTTGGAAAAATCCTCTCAGGAAAACCGAGCCGAAATACAGGTCCTCGTTGGTTATCGGCGGCACAGGCAAAAACTCTCTTCCACCTGAAGAAGCGTTTAAATTTTTCCTTGGAGGATCGGCGTCGAAATCTGGAACGGCGAAATTTTCGTCCGGATAGTACATACTTTGTACAATAAGTCCAACCTGAAAAAAACGCCATTTAGTGTGATATTGGGAAAACTTTTCGAAATTTTCACTTTTGCGAAATGGGTAATTTTTTTCGAGAAATCGCGGACCAAGCCGGAAGATGGCGTTAGACTATATAACAGAAAATCAGCGAAGGAAAAGCAACCGACCGAAAACATTGTTTTGTCAAACATCAAATCGCGAAAACGGGTGAGGACAAATCACGAACTAATGTTGGTTTGCTTCGTTCGGTAACTTGAAAAAAATTTGAGGGACCGAATGCGAACCTTTTTCTCAGCAACATTGAGAGACGCTTCCAGGTCGATTTTTTCTATCAGCATCACCTTCGCGATCAGAGATGCTTTGTTGTAGCCTTCGATTGGCGTGAACAACTGCAACGCGTAATCCAGATCCTTCCAAGAGAAATAATGGTACCTCCCAATCAATCCCAGGATTAGGTTGTTCCAAACGAAACGGGCGTCTATCTGAAAAGAAGGAACAACAGTTTGAAATATGTATTTCAACGATTGCTGATTCAGCGTGTTCAGTAAAAATAGGTGATTTCTTCTCATCTCTGCTTCGAGTTTGTCGTCGTTTCGACGCAAGAATTAAGATCGGGAGTGTGTTTTATACTGTTCTTCCTATTATTGTAATAAATTACGACGGACGTTCCGAAAGTAAGTTCAAAAGCACTTACAACAATAAAAAAGTCACATATTCCAAAAATAAAAAATAAAAAAAAAATAAATTATGGATGATGTGGATGGTGTTGCAGCCATACATTTGGTTCTACGATGCCGCAGTGAAAGTGGAGTAGCACCACAAAACCCCTACCTGTTTGCCAGATTCGATGATGGGCACTTCAATGTCGTCACATAATTTGCAAAAAAAGTGGCCTGCAAAATCCTTCTGTCATATCTCGACTCGCCTAAGAAAGCGTATCGCAACGATCTCTCAGGTGCTCAGTCTTAAGGAGAATGACGTTTCCATCCTTGCTGATTATCTCGGCCATGACCCCAACACTCGCCGAAAGTTCTTCAGGCTGCCGGACAAAGCCCTTCATACTGCAAAACTCTCACGGTACTTGATGGCCTTGTCACAAGGGAACGTGCAGCAGTTGCATGGCCATATCCTGCTGGAAGTTCCAGTTGACATGCAGGTGGACGATGAAGAATGACCTTCAGTACATTCTGCAGCGGAGTCTGGTTTACCTCAGCATGATCCAAGGAGTAGCGTTGCAAATCTTCAGTTAATATCTGAATTTCTGCCCTCCTCTCCATTGCGGAACACAAGAAGTTGCAGCCCTGAGACAGCCGCTCCCCAGGAGCCGCTGTCAACCACTCCTATGAGACCTCAACGAGTAGGAAGTCCGAGAAGTAGCAGCCTTGACCAGCTAAACTTCAGGAGGAACGCACAGTCGCTACTGTTCGCATTGCAGGGATGTGCCAACCGTGGCGCTGACCAGAGATGAAAGCTACCAAGTCCCCATTTGGACAGTATATTTACACTCCCTCAAAGTCGCGGCTTTCATTAAATCAATGCAGAGAGGCTATAAAGAAGTTCAGTTGTTTGCGTCACCGTACAGCAGCCCAGCTCAAATTTCATATTAGCAACGTCCAGTTGAAGAAAAAGAGGAAAAAATGTTTGAAAACTTAGACGGTATATAATCGTTTGATGAATTTCTGAAATTTTGTTCGAATTTTCATTTATTGTAAACGGCTCAAGACCTCGACTTCGAGGTTGAACGCACTTGAATTAGTCCAAGAAGTTATGATTTTCAGCAGTTGGGGAGAAAACATGAGGAAATAATGTATTCGACTTACAGTGGACGGATCTCGCTTTCCGACTATCAGCAATTTCTTGACGAACGATATCGACGAATGAACGCCAAGTTTCAAGTTGAAATTCGAGAAATTATTGTAGATGTAAATCACTTCGGCTCCCAAATTCGCTGGCGAAATACATGACTCGCAACTTTTCAGGTCGGCGAAAAACGTTTTGTTCGTGGCGGAGAAAAGCATTTTCCCCGTGATCGCTTTGTATTTTTCGAAAGGCGTTTCGATTTGGAAAATTAGCTGACTTTCCGTTATCACTCTCATGTAACCTGAAACGTTTGCAAATTGTGGTGAACATTTCTGTGCGAAGAACGTGCAGCACTTTTATGTTTGGGTCAGTAGACAGGTATAATCTAAGATAATGAAGACATTTTCATTAAGATAATAATACTTGATGAAATAATATTGAAAAATGTAATGTTGGTGGGGGGGGGGGGAGATACGTTTTATCTGTTATGAAACAATACAGGGAAACAATTCTCTTAGGGTGAAGTCACCAGTAATTGACTTGGACCCAGTAATTGACTTTTCAATTTCATAGTGAATTAATAAGGTCCAAAAGCGGTCCCTAGCGGAAATAATGATGTGGAACGGAGCAGAAAGCCATCTAGTGGTGGAATTGTGAAATAGGGTAGTTTAGGCCTTTTCTGAGAATGTAAAAGTGACGGTTATCAGCAGCACCTTGAGCTCGTGTATCTTGGACGTCCTGAGCTAGAAGAACGTGCTAAGGAAGTGAGTCTCAATTTTTTTTCGTTTTTCTTCTTGTTGATATCATGGTTTTAACTTTCAAGCGTCTTTCTCCCTTCAGTTTTTCTTGCTTAATCCATTTCTGACGTTACTTTTTAATTTTTAATCATATTGAATGGATAAAACCATGATTGTCAATCACTCATCCTAGATCGAGCAATTCACCAGTAATTGACAGCACTGTCAATTACTGGTGAATTGCTCGATCTAATTGACAGCACCGTCAATTACTTGTTCCAAATCTTGCTTCCAGTATCTCAGAAATTTTTGTTTCAATAGGAAGCTTTAATTGAGATAATTCATTTCCAACAGTTTTTTTTGTTGATATTTATAACCAGTCCAGTCTTCTACACATGGTGAAGCTGTTGTCAAACACTGGTCTCAAGGGGTGTCATTAATTGGTCAGCTCTGGCAACAGTGTTTGACACTCACTAGACCAGTGATAGACATGGCAAGCATACGTATCTATTTAGTTCAGGAATGGTGTTTTTCTTGGAATCACCAGTCTACGTCTAGTGGTTTGGTAAACTGGTAGCGCTGTCCGTGTATCACAGGCTTGTTAACAATTTGCTGGATATTCAGTGTCGATATGGTCATGATAGTCTTCTCATTCTGAATAAAGACCATCCTCATCCGATTACTGGGATTCAATGGCATAGCCAACCATTCATTGTCAGCACAAGACTCAATCAGCTTACAAAGAGTTTTGAATTTTTTCATTCTCTTGCTCTGGTGAACAATAACGAAATCTCCCACTTTGACTTTCTTACAGAACCTCGTTTCCTCTTTTTCTATTCCTACATATTCCTGTCCATAACCTTCAACTAGCATCAGAAATAATAGAAAATAGATACTCCCTCCAACTAGTACCAGTGTGACTTGGCACGTGGATCATATCACGTTACACGCTAATATCCGTGAAAAATCCAACTTCCTCACCCATGAAAACGACTTGCAAAAGAAGAAACAAATTAACCTGACCTGGGACACGAACTCGATTTATCTTTATTGCAGTCTGATACCTTAACCGAGAAGAGAAGTTAAGGTGAGTGTAATGCTACTTATTATTCGGGTGGGCCTGGAGCTCTAGTAGGAAAGGTGACTGGCCCGGCCTGCTGCACCTCTTGTATTGTCCTGGAGTTCTTCAGGACCTTCCGAATTGTCATATCTTGACGAAATTCAACCAGGCGATTCCTCAGTGCCCTGACTGGATTAGGGCCATTGAAGAGGTTCCATTGTGCAGTCAGATCTCTCAAGCAACTGCATTTATCCCTTGAACCTGCCTGTGGTAAATGCGAACATTCCCTGGCTTCTCCTGAATTATGATAAATTAGGCAGACTACTCCTTAGAAACCATCAAGCTTACGTTCATAGACATCACTGAAGAATATTTGATGAAGTTCTTCAGGCCTGAGGATTTCATGAAGAATCACTTTCACCTCACAGCCCTCATCAGGGCCATAAAATATCACAGGTGCACTACGGTCTATTTCTAGGACCTCTGTTTCCCACACTCATAATCAATAGCAAAATGGACTTTCGGTTTCACCGTTCCATCAAAATGGACATGATTCCTGGCGCCCAAGGGATTGAAGCCTCACACACTAGCTCGTACGCCAAGAAGGTAGAGGAAGCAGTTTTTTCCCTAAATCACCACCGTCTTCCAGGACCATCACCATTGTCCTGACCATTTTCAGGGTAAGCACTGAAGAAAATCTATCGAACGACTACTCATTTATAAGTTAACTTAGATCATCGATGACGGTTTTTTTACCTTTGACTGAAGTCGTATATTTTTTACCATTGCCCATTAAGCGAACTTTGCCTTCGAATTTTTCCGGGTAAATATTCAGCTCTCCGATCGCAGACGCTTTTTTGACCATTTCGAACGACGTTGTGAAATACAGCGAACCGTTGTAATGGGCCGACATCTCTGTCCTCAGACGTGCTCCGCTCGCACCGAAAGATATCGTGTTGTTAGCATTCGTCTGAAATTGGTTCAGTTATAGTGAAAAAAATTGTTGTGGTTCGTAGCTTTTGACTTTGACCCTGGAAGCTCAGCATTTTCACCATCCTATCTGCACCATAAAAGGCCGCTGCCGTTACTGCCAGGAAAACCAGACTGTGATGTCATGCCAATCGTGCCATAAACTTTTTTTAACCGAAATTGTTCATGCGAATTGCAGTTCACATTACCATTTTTATACAGTACTTGTCTTGTAAACTGCATTTCAAATTTTCTATAGTGAAAAAAAAGATATCTGAATCTGGTCTGAATTTTCATTTTGATTAAAATATAAATCAATATTTTCAAGTCTGTTACGTCATTTTGGGCCTCCAAAAACGACGAGACAATTCATCGGTGTCAGTTATTCCTCCAAGTGCAGATAGAAGGGTAATATTGGAAGTTCATCTCAATCTGTCGACTGAAACTTCTGATAGACGTACTTGAATAATAACTTCCGAAGAGAATGCCCTCTTTTTCTGTTGGTACTTGACTATTCCTTTCATCGAGTTAACACCGGGTATTGTACTGTTGAGTACGCTGATGAAATAAATATTCGTATCGTCCGGAGCCAATTGGTAGAAGTACGACACTTCGACGTCGGCTCTTTGTTTTTTCTGCCAACTCAAACTACCGTTTGAAGTCAGCCTTTGATTTTCTAGTTTCATTCTGAAAAAAAAAACGAAACCATAAGAATGAAGCCAAATTATCACTTTAGGAGCCCAAGATTTAGTGATACTATCGAATAAAACTACGAAAACGTCGATTTTATTGAGGCTGAGAGAATACGACTCACCGATATCCGAAAGCGATTTGTTCATAATTTTTAAACGGAGTGTCCACCCTGCCTCGGAATTCCGCCACGCCGTTGTCTGGCAAGTCGTAAATAACGTGGAAGTACGCGCTGAAGACGTCTTTCGGGCTCCAGTCGATTTTCAGCGAAAATATGTAATCAGTGACTGTAAAGTTGAACAGGTTGTTTAGAAGCAATTTGACTGCGGAAATTTGTCTTGTTTTATTATGGATCGAAGAACTTGAGAAATTACGGCTCCAGGGATGAATCATGTAGGGCTCATGAGACCCTGCGTGTTATTTATGGGTTCACGATGACGTCAGACGTGTTCTTGACACATAATTGATGAAAATCTATCGTCGCTCAACCACCAAAGAAAACATTTCATTACCTCTTAAATGTTCAAATAGAGTGAATATTTCTAATTCAAAAAGTGACTAGATTGCACGGATGTACTGTGTGTGACCTTGGCGATGAGGATCAGGCGTCATTCACTCGCCATTACAAACATCAAAGACCTCCAGCGTCAAATATATTGATTTCCGCGGCCTGTAAAAATCTCAACTGCATAGGGCGGAAGTACTGAGTGTGATACGAGATATGCGAAACAAGTTTTGTGACCGTGGTCAAAGTTGATCTTATTTGAAGCAAAGAGACCCGAAAAATACAATAGCGCGCGAAAAAATAACTTCAAATGCGATTTACTAGGAAGTACTGAGTGTGATGCCAATAATAAAAATCTAACGATATTCAGCTGTCAATTAGAAAAAATTCAAAGTCCCACAGCGTTCAAATATATTCATTTTTGCGGTCTGCAAAAATCAAAATATTGTCATTATGCAAATAACGCGGAAGTACTGTACGTGACCCACTTGATAAAAATCAGGCTTCATTCAACAGCCGTCCCTAACATTTCAAGACCTTGAACGTTCCAACACATTGAATTTTGCATTTTCAAAATAGAAATATGCACTCGTGAAAGAAGCTCATTACGCTGTTACAGCGTGTGACCCTACATACAAAAAATCTAGAGTAATCAGCTCGCCATAACAAACATTTCAATACCTCAAACGAGGAAAAATATTTGGTCTTATAGCCTGTGACAATCGAAACAAAAAAAAAACAACTTTGAACGGGTATATCTCGAATGTACAGTGCGTTTTTTAAATTTCAGTAAACGCTAATTTTGCTCACTCACTAGGAAAACACTTTTTCCTGAAAATGTCATTTTCCAAGGAGATAAATATGGCGATTTATTTCACTATTGGCCACAACACATTGACACTTGTTCAGAATTTTTTTTTCAAAACGACCTCGGTTCCAAATTTGACTTATCAGACGATGAAGATGACAATACTTCCATATACTATGTTGACTTTCATTGTTTTGGAAAAAATTTCTGAAGAAGTGTCTACGTGTTGTGGCCAATAGTGAAATAAATCGCCATATCTCCTTGAAAAATGAATGAAGCTCTACATTTTCAGGATTAAGGGTTTTCCTAAGAGTGAGCCAAATTAGTAATTATTGAAAAATTTGAGTTCTGTAGTGAGACAGGTGAACTTGCGAGCATCGTGGGGTCCTCTATAAATAAAATCCAGCGCGCTTTTGAAGTAGCGAGAAGGTAAGTGAGAGCATGCAAGGCAATCTACCGGCTTCTTCAGAAAACTAATCGTTCTCCTTTCGTTTTTTGAATGTGGACAGCTGAGATTTGGCACTGATCTATTGTTTTCCGATAATTCTTATGTATTTCAATTGTATATATGATCAAATAAGATTCAAGAGTGTGTTAATGTATGGGAACACTTCACTACTTTCAAATAAACTTCTGCGTTCTTATTCGTAGCCAAGATAAATAATGATGCCGTATTGACTAACCCCATCTCGAAAACAAAAAATAATCACCGTCCTTTTTTTATTTTTAACCGATTCTGAATAAAATTTTCTCAATTTGCTTACACAGCACCTATTTTTTCAAAATTCGCGAACGTGTCGAAAAAAAATTCCAAAGTTAAAACTTCGAAAGTAAGAAAATCGAAAAAATTCATAAAATAACAATAGTCCTCAGAATTTGGTTGTTTTCACTTCAAATTTGAATACAACGTCTAATTTCCTGTAGGAATCATTAATTGATCAAATTTGAACAGTACTGCAAGTATTTGCAACGGATTTTCAAAGTTTGAAGACAACGATGGTGGAATACTAAAACGAGAAAAACCAATAGTTGCCGTTAAATTTTCATAATTTTTTCGTCAAATTCGGATTCAGCGTTGAATTTCTAACAAGAATGAACAGTAATGTGTTAGTATTTGCACCAGATTTTCAGAGTTTAAATACATAAAAGTTATTACTAAAAATGGAAAAAACATATAGTTGTCGTCAAATTTCCGCCGTTTTGACGTCATATTCGGATTCAGCGTTAAATTTCCTATAAGAATAGCTTTCAAAATCGCTTTAAAACGAAAATTTAATTTTTCACTATTACCGATGCCAGCGGAGCTCGGAATTTCGGCCGGCGAAAAACTCGATTTACGGAAAATAATTTCTCTGGCTCTGTTTAAATTTTTTTCACCAAATTTTTTGCTACGTACGTGTGTAAGGCGTTCGAATGAAGACTCCTGCATAATAAAACAATTGATTCGCATTTATTTTGACCCCGAAAAGCACGGTTAAAGGTCAATTTTCGAGCTTTCAAAAACCGATTTTTTTCGACCACTTGCAGATTTTTCCGAGAAATAAAAAAAATCACAAAAATACATCTCGGTATGATACAACTTTCCTAAAAATTTCAGATTTTTATCTCTATTGAGAGAGGAGTAAAAATTCGTTAACTGATCGGTTGAAAAAAATCGCAGGGGGACCCCTTGGATTTTTCGCGAAAAATTTTTTGAAATAGATTTCGCTCAAATTCAGCATAATGATAGTTGATGATGTGTATATCAATAATATATGGTTCATTCTTTGTTTCTTTCTCAGTAAATAGATGAAAATAACGTTTAAAGTTGAAAAATGTGATGTTTTCGTGTATAGTCTACTAATATTGTTGAATAACGCAAAAACGGATGAAAAATAGATAGGTACATTACATTAGGAAAATGTGGACAGTTAAATTACCTATCTTTTGGTATATTCAAACATCTGAATTGACGACTTTTTGTTTGAGTTATACACTCTGCAAGTTACAAATCTTGGAAAACTTACAGTTGTTATGTCTAATTTTGCTCCTACTTTGCTCCAGTTGAAAAACCCAATACTTTATGATAGGAAGTACATTCAAACACCACCAACTACATACCAAATTATAGAAACTACAACTGTAAAAATGACTATAGATTCCCACTCTCCATATACAAATAATTAACTACTATACCATATTATAATATACTACAAGGATACTACCCCCTCCAATATGTAAGGCACGGAAGGAGGGGCGCACCCCCTCCGACGGGCCGCGCCGGGCGATAGCGGTGGGGGCGTAGCCCCCTCCCCCCCGACAGAGGTTGGGCGGCGAAGCCCCCTGGGGCGCTCAGCTCCTAGTCTAGTGATAATTTCCGGATAGCCATTGAAACCTGTGATGCTTTACTTAGTCATGGAAATCTAATTATATATCCCAAAACATGTGAACGTGAGACTCTTATTTCCCTCAAGTTTGACTATAGCAGCGAATCGAAACATCATTTGAGAAAGAACTTCAAGTGAACTAGCATAGTTACATTTGGATTAATGCCAATAAATTGATACGTTACATTTGTGCTGCAAGAAGTAAACGGCGGTGATAGTTTTGCCTGGATACTCGACAAGGCAGCTTCCATCGTGATTGATGCGGTCGTACGATTTCGAATTCAAAACGACCGCAAGCTTTTGTGACGGATCTCTGTTGGCGTCCCATTTAAAATCCAAAGCTGCGTCCAGTAGGCTTTTGTTGGCAATCGCGTGAAGTGTGATGTGAACATCCCTAAATCTGCAGAAAAGAGATTATCAACTTGGATAATAGATTCCATGTATGTTCCTCACATGATTGTGAGAAACCACACATATTGCTATTAAAAAAAGCGTGGTCAATATGATAGGGAAAATATTCTAATTGACCACCAATTTAAATCATCCTTTGGAAAGGAACGATCTTGTTGGTAAAGGAGAAAGATCTAGTCATCACAAAGGGGAGAACTCACAACAGACTAGGACACAATATTTCCGCCCCAAGCCGCATGAGAGGAAATAGTACCATGTAGATCTGCAGGATATCAACATGGGCTGAAAGCTCAAATCCCATTGGCTCCCCCCCTCGTATCCTCTAACACAGGGAAGGGAGGATAAATATACGCGCCTCGGGCCTCTGGCTAACACTCTTTCTTGCGCTGACCAACCGACAACATCTGATCGAACTGCCTACTTGGGAAGAACGGAAGATTTGAAAATACGGCCATTCAATTTCCTGCGGATGAGGTGACGTCTCGAAAGCTGTGCTACCGCCTCAACAGGAATCAGCAGTTTTTCAAGATGTAGGAAAGCTCTTCTTCAATCGCACACTGTCGCTGCGTTCAACTCAATCGAACCTCACTCTACCATTCTGGAATAGGACCGATCAAGTGGTCCGACACTAACAGCCAGCACGGGCGAGGATGAACAACTCCTGCAGAGGATTGTTCGCAGATGATGCGTTCATCCCAAGGAAAACCTCATCTCCCACAGTACAAAATTATGATCAGCTCGCATAGCGACGACTCTCTGGCGGCCAAACTATAATAGCTAAATTCTTGAAATTTTCACCAAAAATCAATCTTGCTAGCTCAATTTTGAGGGTATTTTTTGGGGGGTTTTGAGGGAGAGAAAACTCGTATTTTCCAAGGTTTTTCAGAAAAAGGTGTATTTGGTATCAATTTCTATAGATTTTTGGACGCTGAATCGAATGAGACCATTGCGGGGTCGATAGCTTCATTGGTTCTTGAGTTATCGCAGCTTTTGTGTCGAATTTGGGGGATTTTCAGAAATTTGACATGAGGGTATAACTCGAGAGTTCTTGGAGCTATAAAAATCGTTCTATACTCATTGGAATGGTCGTCAAACAATCTCCAGCTATACGGTGGGGCGAAAAATTTAGCTTTTAATTAGGAAATTAAGAAAAATAAAAATTACAATAGTCGCTACGGAGTTTTCCCCTATAGTTACCAATCTGTTTTTCATATACTATACTCAGAACAATTGGGCACGCTCCGAGCCTCAAACCTTCAACGACAGCCGCGTAGGCGTCCCCATAATGGGCTTTTTATACTCCATCATACGTTCCATTCCATAGTTATTGGTGGTAATTGGAATTTTTTCAAATTTTTTAACGCAAAAAAAATTTTTTTGTGGGAGACTCTAAAACTATGGACACTCACCTGTCAAAATGCAGCTCAACGTTGACTTTCCTTTTAGCGACGTCTATATAACTATTGATCGAATAAACAGTTTTATTGTAGACAACTTCCCCAAATGATTCGTAGATTCCAACGAACGGTTGGCTATATTTGAACGTGATTCCGTACGTGATTTCGTTATGCTCAACCTGGCAATAAAAAAGCAATAACATTCACGATTTGAACAAAATGTATGCGCATACATTGGGCCTAGAGATGGTACATGGAAATTAGTGGAAGTACGTGGAAATTAGTTACACAAGTTGTCTGGGAATCATGAATGCCAGTTATAGATTTTACTATCGCGATTAAAACGGTTTATTTTGAATAAAAAACCACAATGGTCGAGGCGTAAGAATTGTGAATTATATGAGTCATCCCCTAGTGACAATAACGGGCGAAAATCCAACTCACTTTTACTGCCGCATTGTACTCGTAATCCCTGCTTACGACTCTTCCAATAAAGAGGACGTCATTGAACAGTTGCGATCTCGCGAGTAGCTTCAAGCTATGGCTGACTGTGGGATTGGCGCTGTATGCGATCGACGATTTATCTTGGTACATTCCCTTTACAGTAACGTTGTGCCCACTGAACCAAGTTCCGAGCAGTTCAATCTGGACAGGTGAAACGTTGATTTTAGACATCGGTTTCAGTTGAAATCGGTATATAAATGGCTGGTAAACTTACATCATAGTCTCTGCTCTTTTTCTCGAATATTTTCGAAAACAGCGTCAGGTGATGTTTAGCGCCGTGGAGCATAACTACCAATCGACTTTCAAAGTAAAACAATGATCCAAGGGGGATGTGTACGTCAAAGCTGGTCACGATTTCCTTTTCTGCAAAGTCAATTTAATATTAGCTTATGCGCAGTGTAAAGATTAAACGATTGGCAAAAATTTATTCGCAATTTTCCCTCTATAAATTTCATCATGATTCGTTTATCGTGAGGACTCAATTCGATGGCTACAGGAGAACATATTGTGATATGAAAAAAAGGGTTTTGAGGTTTTGGATGATTTTTATTCAGAATTTCAAGCCAAATCTCGTGGTCACCTCAGTTTTTTTGTTGGTAGCCTTGAGAATGAGTTATTCCCGCTTAAACAACATATTTACCATTCTTTTCGGCAGCAAGTGTTATCAAGGTGTTTTCCTGAATTGAGCTACTATCTAAATTTTAGGATGTAGCATGATATCACAGCTTGCCCCGCTTCTGCACTCTTCATAACACTAATTGTCCCATTATTTTTAAAACTTTTTTATTCTCTCTCCTGAAAACAGCCAAATTTTTATAACACATGCTGTCCTTTAGCCATCGAATTGTAGATTAAAATCCATCACGATAGCACACGAAATACTCCGTGAGCCATCCGATTTTTCTGCTCTCCAGGCTCGTCTGGACTCTTTCGTGGGGTGGTGTGTGCGCCGTGGGTTCCTTCAGGCGCCTTGAGGTATATAGTTGAAGAGGGTGTTTGAAAAAGTCTATAGAAATTGATACCCAGCACACCTTTATCATTTTATCACATTCACATATGAACATGATTCCGATGATCCTCTTACTTGTGGCATACCGGATCAATAACATTAGATTTGTGTTGATCGGCGTTTGATGTTTGCTGAAGCCAAGCTTGATATCTATGTCACTGTTCGGTTTCCTGATCGCCAACGAAGTGTTCAGTTTGTTCAGCGAAAACGCTTCGTACTGTTGATAGACCAATGTGACTCGCAATTTTTTCGTATCGTCGTCGATAAAAGGATTCGTATACATATCGACGACCCAGTCGACGTGGCTTTGTGCTTTCTGGAATAACCGTCGTCCGACTGATTATAAACCATTTTTTGCATAGGCTAAATTGATTTTTAAGTTCATTTCATTACAACGCTAACGATCCAGACGACTCTTTTTCATTCACGAGATTTTAGAAGCATTTTTAACATTCTAATTGACCTTTTCAGACCAAAAACCTTTATAATAAACAGGGGAACAGCCACAGCCCATGGGTCTCCACGAGAACCAAAGAGTTTCGGTTCAGAACTTCAAGAGTTTCATCAAAGGGAAAGAGGTCACCGAAGAAGGTAAATGGGAAAGACGCCTATTTTTTATTTTCGTTCATCATGGCCTGAATTCTGCTATTTGGTATCAGCCGAAGAGGGAATGACCAATTTTTCATGAAAATTTTGAGTTCGCGAAGAAAATCGCTAAGGAAAATCACCGGTTTGAATAAACCCGGAGATGTAACTCCGACCGATTGAAGTAACTCCCTAGAGCGCTCTGCAGTCGGCTGAAAGACAGACAACAACAACAAGACGGTCTTTAAGACTGGAGTCATGCTAAATCGAGTAAGTGACGCTAACTTCACTGCAACTTGTTAGGTTTTTTTAATCGTCGAGTTAGTAACGCCTCGTAAAGCAAATCAATTGCTGGGGGGGTTTGGTAATCTCACAGCAACCTCAAATCATTGCTCCCAATGTTAGTTTCTTCTTCCGTAGATACAAGCGCTAGTATCGATATTCACGTTCAACGGACTAGTTATGACGTAATAACTATTCATTTTTCGTTCAAAATTATCGGTTATCATTAGCGATTTTCTCCGCGGAAACTCACAATTTTCACGAAAAATTGGTCATTCCGTCTTCAGCTGACACCAAATAGCAGAATTCAGGCCATTAGGAACGAAAATCAAAAATAGGCGTCTTCCCCATTAAACTTGCTGATCCTGTAGTGCCGCCTCAATATGTTTCGGGCCTCAAAACAGGCCCAGGAGCCAACTAGGTAAAGAAGTACTCTGAGTGCTTAGAACAAGCAGCTACAAAAATTTATTAAGTATCGTCCGGATCGAATGAAGATGAATAACCCCAAGGGAGCTTTCCATCCTTACGGTGAAATTCATTGATGTGACCATATTAATATCTGGATATGCGGTGCTTTCCAGCTGTAACTCTCCGTTGTAAAAAGTGAGCGACTTCGTTGATTTATTTCCGATTTTCAATTCGATCCGCACTGATTGAAGTTTGCCCTCGTTGAATTTGTAATCCATTTTAATATTGGTGGCGAACGAGGCGTCGCTCAGCCGAATATAGCCGACGACGTAAGTAGAAAACTTTTGCGTTTGGAAATTCAAGTCGATGTCGCACTGGGAAATTCCTTTTTTTGCGACAGTTTTGATAGAACCTGAAAAAAATGGAAAGAGCTGTTTTATCCTATAGCTATTTTCGTCATGATTATTTATTCGAGTTGTTGTTATTTGTTGTTTTTGTTCTTGTTGTTGTTGTTGTTATTTGTTGTTGTAGTTGTTGTCATTTGTTGTTGTTGTTGTTGTTGTTGTTGTTGTTGTTGTTATTGTTGTTTTATTTGTTGTTGTTGTTGTTATTTGTTGTTGTTGTTGGTGTTCGGTGTTGTTGTTGTGCGTTGTTTGTTGTTACTTATTGTTATTGTTGTTGGTATGTGTATTAATTGTTATTTGAGTGTTCAGTCAAAAATAATTCAAACTCCGTACCTGATAGCGAGACGATTCGTTTTCCGTTGATGGCGAACATCGTTTTGGGATAATATGTTTTCCCGTATTTTCCCTCTTTAATCTCGAATCCCAATCGTATATCGATGTGTTTCTTTCCGTTTATATCCAGTCCGAAATTCGCCATTTTTTCCGACGGCGTATTTTTGTAGTAGCCTGCAAATCGATAGTTTCAGAGGCTGCTTGTCGTGCGAAAAATTCTTAATTTGACTTGGGAAACCCAGCAATAGATTGGAGGAGCATACAGAATTTTAGTCAAAAGTCAGTTTAAATTCACCTTGCGCCAATACGTGGCTGAGTGCGGATTGGTAAACTAATGTCAGATTTTGACTCTGAGTGTCGAGATCGATCACGGCGCTGAGACCCCTTCTAGTCGTCGATCCTGGCGTTTCCAATTTTAGTGTGATAACGGACTTGTTGTTCTGGAAAAAAATGGTACGTGGTGTTATTACCGCGTTACAACTTCGTGCGTCGTATGCTTCGTATGTATACTCTACTATCAGGATATTTATTCACCGGCTCCCAAGTCAGAGGTGAGATTCATTAAACTTCTCTTGGCCATTGTTTATTAGATTGATAGAGAAGCGATTTATTGAGATAAGAAAAATTGATTAAACACTTCCAATTATTGATCACTGGCCGAAACCGTCTACAGGGGGTTTGCATTTTCAGCTGATCTGTTTATATACAAAATAAGGACATTTCACCGCCAAAGTTCACCATTTTATTTTATTTATTTTTATTATTATTTTTTTTAATTTTTTTTATTATTATTTATTTCTTTCAGTTGACAATAATTGATATTCTTCTTTCATGGATTTCATATTCATACAAAACTTCTATTTACAGAGAAACGCAATATCCTCTTTATCCTCAATATCCTCTTTATCAGATCATGAGCTACAAAGTAGAAGTACACATTTTATAAATATGATTGGAATAGAAAAATAAGATGGGAACTGGTCTTAGTCCTCAAAAAAAAAAAAAAAAAAAAAAAAAAAAAAAAAAAAAAAAAAAAAAACCCCCTGCTTCTTGAGTACTAACGTGCAACTTGTATTCAATTTGAAAATTGAATTGACTGAAATGAAACTTACCGCAAATGTGTCCAAACGATATTCGATTATGTAAATTTTGGCCGTGGGATCAGATTTTTCCAGAAAAAACTCGAACTTCAATGGTCCGCTGAAGAGGAACATTGGTGACTCCAAAAGGAACGTCGAGTTCGGTAATAATGTGCTTGCGCAAAGTTTCAGCCCAATAGTCTCGTCCACGAAAGCCCACGAGCACAAGCTTTTTTCCGTTCTTCCAGCCGTTACTCCATTTAGGTTTTCCTCTATGTCATTGGTCACTAAAAGTAGCTGAGTTCTGTAATTGAAAATATGAGAAGTTGAATGCTATTTTGATCCGAAGTTTCGAAGTATTCAGTTCTAATGGCCCTACATTTACTGCTGGTTCCAACGTAGGACTAGCCTTACTTGGAGAAGTAGAAAACCAGAACTTCAGAGGTAACAATTTTTTGCGAGGAAATCATCCGTCACATTTCTGAGAGCCAGTGTGCACAGCGTATTACCTTTCCATACAAGATTCACCAATTTATATTGCAGATTGGGATTCAGAAACTCTGGACTTTTTTGGTTGGATTTTCCCACCGGCTCGCAAGACCTTGTATCTGTATCGGTTGTGATCACTGACCGCACCAGGGTGGAAAAGTAGATGAGTGTGACACCCGCTATCTTCTTGAGAAATGACAAAGGATTGATTCAAATTCGCTACCGCTACCTTCTCGACAGGTTCGGTTGATACGCACAGCGCCACCTCCCTGCTAGGTCGGTTCGTTGGCAACCATTAGCTTCTGAGCTTGGCCAAGTTCGTAATATTTTTGCGAAGGGACTTCCCCCGAGGAAGTCTCGATAAATCCTTGAATTTAAAGCGTTTGGTACTTAGCTCGGTTCCCTCGTCTTCAACAGGGCCCAACCGACAGCTACCAAACGTGGTCAGTTGCAGCGCCCACAATGAGGAAACACACTTTAGAAAGGAGCCAAGATGGTTATAAGTCAAGCCGCAGTTGACAAGCTCATGTACCAGGTTGAATCTCTCAAGCAGCAATTGCTGCAGCAGCATGACCAAGCAGTACCGCCGCATTAATTCTTCAAAAGAGAACGAGGGGACGGTACCAGCCGGGTACTGGAATGGAACAGGCGTTGACTACTTCGTCTGCACACTATATACAAGTAAGATCGAGCCAGTAGAAAGTAAAGCAAAGTAAAGTAAACAAGGAGTTTCACCTTGGATTTTCGTCCAACTGGGATACTTTCCCGTCGTGGACGTCGTCAGCCGTTCCCATAGGGAAATCAGAAGATTATCAATCGATTCTGCACATACTATTTCTGACGATTTCGCTCGTGGCTACTCATTGCCTCACCCCCCTGAGTGTGGAGGACGAAGGGTCGGGCCAAACATGAATTTGACCCCAGCCGGATTCGAACCCGGCACCACCGTGTAGAGTGCTAACGCTCCATACCACTACACCACGGGTGGCCCTAGATCGAGCCAGTATTTTAGGCAGAGCAGATATTGCCTTGTTGGCAAAATCTGTTGTAGATGTGGAGCGGCAGCATACAAAATTTGTATAGTACAGCTCTTTTAATGGCGTTTCAAGCAAGCATACCTCCCGCTAATGACACGGGGAACCATCAGGAGTCTCAATCCTGAAAGCTAGACGTCTAGATCGAAAAATAGAAAATTTTAGTATCAATTGGCTGTGCATTACTCTTCTCTTGGATTAATTAATATTACCGTAAGCAATGCTTGTGCGTTTGACCCGCTGAAAATTTGGCGGTTGAATCCCTTGTAGAACAAAAAGGAAGGCTACCTCCAGAAGGTATCTGGTTATGATTTAGGAACTGACAAGACTCACTCAGCGTGGAAAATATCCGACTTGATCATCGGAAGATGGAACGTTAATTTGAGATTCTTGTAGTTTTCCCATTTCATGCTGCCATCCAAAGCAGTCGACGTGAATATGCTTCCCTTGAATTTCACTCCTGACGTGGTGAAAAAAGCATCGACTTCCATGACTCCTTCAACGTTGACTCCAATGCTGGAAAATAAGATTATTGTTAGCACGCAATAATATATAGTTACTGCAGAGGCTCCCACATTATTTCTACAGCTCTTTTCAGGGCCACAAAATGGAGCAAATAATTTGGAAATTATTCTCAACCATCCGGATATTTACCTTGGATTCAGCTTGCCTTCGAGGTCGAGTTTGAGCTTCTTGGAAAATTCAGTCGTATTAATCAATCCCATGGCGTCTATGTTGAAAGTGGCTGTACCGATGGTGTTGAGCTTCATCGGTATCCCGGTTGACATCGGAGTTATGTAAGAGGCGTCAATCAACATGGCGGATCTGTCAAATTTGATTTCCTGGAAAATTTTTCAATTTGGAGAGAATGCAATTTTTAAAGGTTCACTTGTTTTACACAATGAATAGAGAGTCAGTTTGGAGGTGAATTGGCATTCTAAACTAGAAGTGAGCGAGATTGAAATCTGTCTTTTATTTATATCGAAATCTACATCTATCTCTATAAAAAAATTGATAGAATTAAGAAAAAGTTGAATCAAACGGTCGCTGAATGACAACCAAAATCGCTTATTCGACTTTAAAAATATTTTCCATGATTTTCCGGGGTAAGAAACGCGAATTTGAAGGAATCCAACAAAATTTCCTTGCGAGTTTCAAGGTATGTCCAATAAAAAAAATATATTTCCGTCCGTCGTAAGCTGTCAAAATTTTTCTGAGGAACTATAACAGCAAAATTCTTCAAAATTTTATCAAAAAAATATTCGACAATCGCTCTATTCTTTATCCAAATCGCTACCTCAATTTTAAAGGTGTTTATAGAGGATTCGTGTTTTCCTGTGTTTTTGAAACATATTAGGTCATATTTGAAGCAAAGGAATAGTAAACCACTGTGGAATCATTCAATTTCGGCTTACTTTCCCGCTCAAAAACTGTCGTATCAACCTCATAGGGTTCAGTTTCTCTAGAAACTCGATGAACTCGGCGTGGCCGTCGATTGTATGGTACCGTAGTTCGTTGCCGAACATTTTAAACGTGCACGATATCTGAAATTGGCCGAAGTTAGTCGCGGAAAAAATTGGGGAAAAAAATTCTATCGCACTCTGGAACTCGCCAACCTTTATGCTGTCCATGATTTTCTTGAAAGGTATGCTGTTGAGAAGATATTGCCAACTGCTTGGCTGGCTGCGTACTACACGAAGGTATTTCATTGCTTGCAGTATCGATTCGCGGCTGAATAATGCGTCACCGTAAAACAATTTCTCCGCATATTTCTCCAATCCTTGGAACCTGAAATTGAGCTGGGAATATGACGGAATATTATTTTCAAACTAGGTTATACAATAGCGGAACATTGGCGTTTCAGGTGAAAAGAGTATATTTTCACCTCTAAGACGTTGAGGGTTTCGCCGAAAATATTGATGGTGAAATTGACCATCACGTTTCGAGGGATGTATGATGCTCGGGTAAATATGACGTTCGCCTCTACTGCTCCTCCTAAAAAAATTATTATATATATATTCAATTTTTTTTAAATTTATTTATTTATTTTGTTGACCGATTCTGGAAAAAATTGCCGATTTTTCGAACAAAGTCGCTCGTGTTGAAGTTGTGGAAATTATGTCTAGAGAGTAGCCAGTTTTTCTACGAAGAAATGGTGGACCTATACTGTGGATAAATTCCAGCTGCTAGCCAATCATCAGTAAATAATTTAATTAATAACTGTGATAGTTAGTTATTAATTTAATTCAATATTCCGATTCCTTTAAACAATTTCTCCCGCTAATGGAGACCGATTCTGAAATTGTTCATTAGATAAGTACCTATAGTAGAGTATACCTTTAGTTTACTGCTTTTCACCACTTACCGATGCCGAACTCGTTGAAAAAAATCGACGTTTCGTAGTTCCTCGAGAATTTTCTCGGATCTTTGTCGAATTTTTCGGATATTTCTTCGTCTTGTAGCATTGCTTGGATTTCCACTCGGCTTGGTTGCGATGACTTCATCAGAGTGTTGAGATGGCTCCAAACGAAAGAACCAACTGATCAATAAGAAATCAATTAGTTATTTTTAATTAAAAAAATTTTTTTTTTTAGACTGGCGAATAAAATTTATAAAGAATAAATACGAGGGATATCCAGAAAATAAGGTTACAACTGCTGCCAAAAATCGAAAAGTGCGTATATTTTAACCAAGTTTACTGGGTACGTTCCAAAATATATGTTTATTTGTCGACATAATCGCCATCCTGATCAATACATTTTTTCAGCCTCGGCACCAGCTTTTGTATACCCTCGTCGTATACGCTTTGCTCCACCTTTGAAAGCCAATTCTTGACAGTCTCCATCACCTCCTCGTCGTTAGAAAAACGTTTTTCGCCCAAGAACTCTTTCAATTTAGTCAAGAGATGAAAATCTGAGGGCGCAATGTCCGGAGAATATGGTGGGTGGGTCACAATATCCCATCCAAAGGATGCAAGCAGGGATTGGGTCACACGAGCAGTGTGGGGTCAGCATCCTCCTGTTTTTTTATGCTGTTCTTCAATTTTTTAAGGGTTTTGCAATATGCGTCAGCATTAATGGTTGTCCCTCTGGCCATAAAATCCACCAACAACAATCTTTTCGGTCCCAAAACACCGATGCCATGATTTTCTGCTCTGAGATCTGGACTTCAAACTTTATTGCTGATGGGGTATGGGTGTGGCGCCATGGCAGGGACTGCCATTTTGATTCTGGGGTATAGTGACACACCCAAGTTTCGTCCGCAGTCATTATTGAGTCAAGGAATGCCCTCCATTTCATAACGCTGAAGAAATTCACTTGCAGCCAAAACACGATTTTGGCGATGTTCTTCTACATTTTCGGAACCCATCTTGCGCACAACTTCCTGTAGTCCAATTTTTCTGAAACAAATTCACCCATAAGGCTTTGCGAGATGTGTGGGAACATTTCATGAAGGGTGACAATGGTCACTCGACGATCACCGCGAATTTGTTCGTTCACTTGCTACAGAAGCTCTTCTGAAATGAGAGACCGCCTTCCACTCCTTTTTTCGTCGTGAGTGTCCATGCGACCTTATTTATAAAGGCTAACCCACTTGAAAACATGTTGACGTGACAATACCTCAGGTCCGTAAGTGCCCACAAGCTGACGATGGATTTCGGAAGCAGATTCGTGACGCATAGTCCGGAACTTGATGACTGACCGAATCTTGCATCGGCAGTAGGTGGTGTGAACAGCACCTTCAGAGGGTGATGGAAACTGCTCCTGCGACGCCATTTCTCGACTGACTGACACGGGGTAGGGCTTATTTTGACCGTTACAAACCCCTCTACAAGCAGGTATGCCACTCATAACGAAAAAAAATTCCCTGTGCCCTTCAGAGGACTTGTAACCTTACTTTCTGGATATCCCTCGTAGAAAAACGCACGAATTAGGTTAATAATGCGGAAGTGCGGTATGTGAGCCTTACATAACGATATAAGGCTTTTTACGACGAATCCGCTGAGTGTAAATAGTTTAAGTCATACAGGGCTGAAAAGCACTGATATTCTTTCAGTATTAACTGTTTTTCTTGATGCTAGCCGCTCACCTTGATTATACTCCTCGACGGCCAACGCTCGTTTCACAGCTTTCAAAATCGGATAAGAAGGGCATTTCATTATCTGCAAATAAGCAGCTATACGCAGTTCTTCGTGTACCGTTTGGTTGGTGAAAATTTGCAGAAGTTGGTTCTGGTTAGTTCCGCAAGGCAGTCTCCTAAATAACAGCATTCAACAAAACAATCGCATCAATTACCTATGGTCTACAAAAACTTACTTTTTTTGCCTTTCTTTAACTAGTGACCTACGTTTTTTCCTCAGTACCTCAACGTTTTTTTATCGAATTACATCTCAATCTCGGAGTTATGGGAATGGCTTTGATTTATTTCTATTCAGAAAGGTCTAAGTTCTGAAATTAAAAAGGCAGCTCAATAAAATGTACAGAAATATGATACCTGTGGGCTGATATGGCCTCCAGTCGAATTTCAGTTGGTAGGCCATCGTGGCTTATGCATTTCAACAAACTGGACTCAAGCGACGAAGTCAAAACTCCCGCATTGCCGATCGACTTCAAAGCGACGACGATACTCTGAAATAACAAGTTTCATTGAAACGGCGCCGCTAGCGAGTGGACACAAAAACTTCATTGGAGATGTGTTTTCTTGTGAAAATATCATTTTTTCATTGAAAATTGAAAATATTTTTTTTCGGAAATTTTTTTTTGCATTGTTGTAGCTAAGACATAATTGGACTCGCAATGCTGGTTCCGGTCTTAAATTGTAGCAAATTTACTCTAGTTTGGAAAAGGTGATCTTGAAAAATCTATATAATCGGTAGACTGGGAGATATAATCAACAAACTGCAATTATTCCGCGGTTTTTCCAGCAATGTCGATATAATCAGGGTCCCTTAAGGCCTTTACAGACCGGACGATAACATTGTTGAAAACATTGTTATTTGCACTCGAAAAATGTTGATAACAATTCCTCCCCCGAAATGTTACTGGAAACATTGTTGGTAACATTTTCTGCAACATTGTTATTTTTTCCGTCAACATTGTTAGTAACATTGTTGGCGACAGTGAGTTTTGTTATCGAGCCATGAGCGATAACAATCCGGCATTTTGTTGTTGCTTGTGCGGTCTTGTTCGGTCTTGTCAGAGTATTGTTGACGTGAGTGTTTCATAATGAATTGGGAAAGAGATGATATAATCAAGCTTATTGAAGAATATCGGAAGCAGAGATGTTTATGGGACGTACAAGTGCCGCAGTACAAGGACAAGCAAAAGAAAAGTGATGCGTTGAAAGTGATCGATGAATCGTGAGTGGGTAGAAGTTGAAAAAAAATGAAAAGTTTGATTGGACAGTTCCAAAGAGAATTGAAGAAGTTTAAGGGATTCTCGGGCCAAGGAGCTGATGATGAAGAGTACTTTTTTACACTAAATGTTACTTTAAAAATGTCAACAACATTGTGGATAACATTGTTTGATAACTAGACCCAAATAAAACAGATGGAAGAATTGTTGGCAACAAAAAAGTTGACGACATTGTTGCCAACAATGTTGGTAACATATTTTCTAGATCATCTCATTTTGTTACTAACATTATTGTTATCAACATCTTATGTTAATGACATTTGTTTTCACTAACATTTGGTCTGTAAGCACCTTTACGTTCCTCAAAATAGCTTCGTCTAATTTGGACTCACTTGATTGAAGTTCGTCATCGGCTCAGAACACGAGGCGTTGAATATCATTTCGATTTTTTCAACCGTCGTTCTGACGGGATATTGATTCTCGCATCCGTTATGGCCAACGCAGTAACCATGGTACATGGTCGTTATCGATAGCATTGTTTGCTGATTGATTTTCTGCTGCAAGAGCAACTTCGATACAGCGTCGACTGTCTCGTAGTCCGGCCTACGGAAATTTTAAGAAAAAAATATAAAATAACCTACTGCTGTTTCTCAAACTAGAGGGCGAATAATTGAAACGCTTTACGTCCAGTTTTTAACCGTTGTGCAAAATGGCGAAGACGTTTTTCATTCGAATTGAAGGAAATAGTGACACAAGATATTAAGAACATTAAAACGGAGCACTTTTTGCTCAAATATGAATATATATTAGAATCTGTTGATCTATTAAGGTAAAATAGAGTTTATTGTAGCAGATGACAGATCAAATTCACGCCTAGAGTTGTTGCCTCATCGAAACTACGGCCGAAAATTAAAGCCCAATTTAGATGAGCAAATAATTCGCCGAAACTCGACAATCATCGCCCTAATTGTTTGCTATCAACTCTCGGCAATATTTCCTGTTTCAAGAACTGACAATAATTACTGGAAAGCGCACCTCAACCTGCACACTTCGCAAGCTATAATAAGTTTGGGCAGCCGACTTCCTGAAAGACTATAAGATGAAATATAATTGCACCATATTTTATTAAAACACTCGCGCTAAGATTGTGGAAGCCCATTTCACCAGGATAGAAGACGATCAAATTGTCACCAATTCCAAAGATTTTTAATTGAGTTATACACGGTGCGGAATAAAGGACGGACGATTTTTAAAAAATCATAAAATCGGCAATTTTTATTGTAAAACAAATTTATTTACAGATTTGACTTTTTAATTTAATAGCATTTTCGAAAGTTAAGTGTGGAAAATCACGCCATTCAAGTGGTGTCCATTGTTGGATGCATTGCTGGATTTTGGGATATAGCGCACCAAACTGTCACTTTTGGGCTGTACAGAGGTCATTCGTATAATTGTCGCGGATTTTCAGTAGCCCAATAACGACAATTCGTTATTTCTGACAAAACTGTCGTAAGCGAAAACGCGGTGCTCAACAGTCAACGGCTCTATGGTTTCAACTAAAGAAGAATGCTAGGACCTCACGAATCGAGAGGCACCCCCTCCTCTCATATGTCGGCGTAGTAGGGGAGGAGTACTAGCCATTTCAAAAGCGTCCGTCCTTTACGCCGCACCCTGAATTGTTATATCGATTTCAGCGATTAGGCCATCAGTTAGATTGTTACTCATTTAAAAATCATCGGTCTCTTTGTCTTCTATCCTAGTATATTTTTACTATACTTATAATACAATATCAGACCGAGTTCGGCGCACGCTTGGTAGCATCAGAGAAAGTTCACCAATTTGCAAGTATTTTTTCTATCGTCCTAGTTTTAGATGTTTCGAAAATCATCTAAAAATAAGTAATCATCGTGCAAATTTTTACGGCAAGAAGAACTCGAACCGTCAACTTACCTTGGAAAAAATGACATAACTATGAGCCATTCTTCAGCTATCTCTTCAGACACTTCCTTGTTCAGCATGACTTCAACCATGACTTTGGTCGATGCTCTGCTTCGAATGTAAGGTAAGGCGTCCAGGATGTGTTTTCTGAAAACGAACAGGATTCGAGAGAGATGATAACGAGACATTTTTATTGTGAATTATTCTGGAAAATTATCTGTTGCATTTTTATGTGTTATTTTGTAATAGTGAGATTCTAAGGCGAAAATGTGGAGGTTGCACTGTTCTAACAGAAGAATTAAATGATTGTACAGTGGTTTATCATTCCTTCGCTTCAATAATGATTTAAGAAGACTATCCATTTCTGATAGTAATTATTCCGACCACGTGTGAACGCTCCAACCGAAAATCTGGAGCTCGTGGCATCAAAATTACTCTTTTTTTTCTTTTTTTTCCTGTGAATTTGTTATTCCTGTTATTCCTTAAATTGTTTGTTAAAAATTATACTGGAGATCAACGTGGCTGTCATTGGTTCGAAAGCTATCAGCCTTCGTGGCGGATTTTCGAGCTCTTGAAAAATACAAATGATGATATTTTCTCGTCCTATATTCGTTAAAATAATACTCAATCTACACATTGTTCGAAAATTCGCTCGCAATGCCATGCTGCATGACTGGAGTTTCAATATTTACCTTCCCGTCGCGCAAAGTGAGGACGAAACATCGTATAGTTGCGTCAATGCGTCAACTGACAACTCCCTGGCGATGTGAATGAATCGGTTCACGATGTCCGGGTATTTCGGCTGGAAATTCTCCTGCAATATGGCGCTGTTGAATTTTAAAATGCTCAAGATTTCCGCTGTAGGCGATGCGAGTGGAAAATACTTACTTCGTGCAGTTGGCAAAGGGTCACTATCAGATTCTTCAATTCCAACAGGTTGTCATGGGTTACTTTTTTGGGCCTGCTATGATCGAACAACAGAGTCTTCCTCTGCTTTACCGCTCCTACAATAGCCAAGACTTACAATTACTTACAGAGTTCATGAATGAATTTTTACTTCAGCGCAATGGAATCATCTTTAGAGCACTCCATGGCAAATGGTTCTACGATAAAGGGGCCCTCGGCGGCGAAATTTCGAGGGATATCCAGAAAGTAAGGTTAAAAGTCCCCTGAAGGGCACAGGGAATTTTTTTTCGTTATGAGTGGCATAATTGCTTGTAGAGGGGTTCGTAACGGTCAAAATAAGCCCAACCCCGTGTCAGTCAGTTGAGAAATGGCGTCGCAGGAGCAGTTTCCGTCAACCTGTGAATCTGCTTCCGAAAACCATCGTGAGCTTGTGGGCACTTACGGACCTGAGGTGATGTCACGTCAACATGTTTTCAAGTGGGTTAGGCTTTTTAAAGAAGGTCGCACGGACACTCACGACGAATAAAGGAGTGGAAGGCGGTCTCTCATTTCAGAAGAGCTTCTGCAGCAAGTGAACGAACAAATTTGCGGTGATCGTCGCGTGACCATTGACACCATTCATGAAATGTTCCCACACATCTCACGAAGTCTTATGGGTGAAATTGTTTAGGAAAAATTGGACTACAGGAAGTTGTGTGCGAGATGGGCTCCGAAAATGTAGAAGAACATCGCCAAAATCGTGTTTTGGCTGCACGTGAATTTCTTCAGCGTTATGAAATGGAGGGGGAAGCATTCCTTGACTCAATAATGACTGCGGACGAAACTTGGGTGTGTCACTATACCCAAGAATCAAAATGGCAGTCCCTGCAATGGCGCCACACCCATACCCCATCTGCAATAAAGTTTAAAGTCCAGATCTCGGAGCGGAAAATCATGGCATCGGTGTTTTGGTACGGAAAAGGGTTGTTGCTAGTGGATTTTATGGCCAGAGGGACAACCATCAATGCTGACGCATATTGCGAAACCACTGCTCGTGTGACCCAATCCCTGCTTGCATCCTTTGGATGGGATATTGTGACCCACCCACCATATTCTCCGGACCTTGCGCCATCAGATTTTCATCTTTTCACTAAATCGAAAGAGATTTCACAGTGTCATACCTAATTTGTTCAGTTCTTCTGTTTCGACAAGGTTCAGCTGAGATTCCGCCGTTAATTCCAATTCGCTGGCCGAGTATGTTTTTGCACCGTTCGTTTTGTTGTGGAAAGGTTGAAAAGCGTGTTCTTCTATGCAACGGATACTTTTGAATATCTTATTGTCCACGTATTGACTGCAGTTCAAAAACGAGTTGAGAGGAGTCCACTTGTGGTATTTCTGCAACAAAATTCGTATCGATTATACCGTTTCTTTTTACCGCTCAAATTCTTCTGGAAATCTATTCGTTCCGTTTTTTCGCTTACTTTTTGAAAAACGTACGGTGACATAGGAACAATACTGTACATTTGGTACCGGTTTACGCAAGATTTTAGATCTATCTTCTTGTCAATCACCAAAGTAGTTCCTTCTACTTCCTTGAAATAGTATCCGACTATACAATCTCCGTTGATGTCTTGCTGAAAATCAAATTATCATCGATAATTATTAGTTGTTATCGCTCAAATTGACGAACAAGGCGAACGTTTACTATTCAGTAATATGAGCGATCTTTCATGGAACGGTACAGTTTTTCAAATCGGTGTCTGCGAAGTTTTTTTTTCTAAAATTAGGTGGTGATAGATTTTTCTGTTGCAGAACACTTATAAGCGATTGAAAAAGGAAGATCGACCCTCAGAAAAAAGTCTCACACACACACAATTAACACAAGCAACTAACATAAATAAATACGTTCAACTGTACACATGCCTGCACAAAGCATTTTTTGTGAAACATTTATGCCATCTGCGGTGCTGACTTGAGGACCGTTTTTTGTGTATCATCTAGTCATGATCACTATCACCATAACTGCTTGTTTTCGTTTCATAGTTTTCAGTTTTTTTGACACAGTTACCAAATTTTAATGTTCCTACGCCTAATGTTGACGCCATGATGATCCCCAAGTATGTTTCGAAATTTATTTTATCAGTTAAGCATTATGTTGTAGGTTAGTAGGAAAAATCTTTCAAAATTGCCTGGTGAAGGAGTAATCTGGCTTTGTATGACCTCCATTCCTTATAAGCGATGATCGTTGTCTTGGTCATCTTATTCGATTACTCTGCTACTAATGGTCGTAATTGATGTTAGTACTTCACACTGAAGCAGTGGATTGCGGGGTTGTCACCGTTTTACCCCCCCCCCCCCTCCTCACAGATAACTGTTTTTACGCGTTTCTCGGAATAGTCACAAATACTTTATTGATGCACTTTCGATTAATCCAAAGGAACTAATCATTAAGGTTTCACATTATAATTACTGAGAAGCCTTCCAGGAATGAGAGTATAAGAGAAATGTACTAGAGAGTTTATAAGAAGAAAAAAAGTAGAGAGGGAAGAGTCCGAGAAATAATAGTGGAGAAGAAAAATATCTGATACTTACTTCATGCGTCGTTTGGTCGACGTCGAATCTGTCCATCGTATTTTGGAAAGACGACAAGATACCTCTTTTCATATTGAGGACCCAGATTGGTTCATCAGCGTGCGGACAGATTTGTTTTATTAAACCACCATCGAAGGAGAACCTGACAAAAGATATGAGAGCTTAGCTGAGTAATTTTGCCTCTGCGTATATTATTTTTAGCTCAACAGTTGTAATGATAATTTGTTAGTCAAGTCGCAATATCAATAGAAGTATTCGAAGTAATAAGACATTTTAAATAGATACGTTGTGATTTGTCGCATGTCTATTTGATACGACGTGGGGTCGAGTTTGAGATGAAAGCTGCGACGTTATCTCATTTTGAACTTCGAGCGCTTTCGCCATTTGAAGCCTATTTATTATTTTAATTTATTAGACTCTTGGTTCAAAAAGCGGACGTGTTTTAGAAAGTAGAGTTCTAGTACCCAGTAAGTCACCATATCTCTGTTATAAAAAATACCCAAATGCTTAACCATTAAATCTTCTTTTAACATTTTAGATTAATGACATTCCCAGCCTTGTGGAGCTACTTACAGGACCTATTTTGAAAATTTTATGAAGAAGTTATTCACTATATATATTATTACATTATTTATTGTTCGTGATTCTATAATTACGAATAATTGACAGATGTTTTTGAAGAGGCCTTGAATGGCGAAAGCGCTCGAAATATATACGTTCAAAATGGGATAACGTTCAGCTTTCATCTTAACCTCATCCCCACGTCGTTTTAAATAGGTATGCTAAACGTGTCACACGTCGAGTAAGAACGTTGTAAGTTAACGCTACAACATGTTACGACCTCGTATCTATAGCAGTGTCTAGGCGTATCTCATAATTTGAAGTGATTTTCTCCAGTTTTCTCTATTCAGAAATTCTCGGACCTCTTCTCGAATTATGTGCTTCAGCACTATCCCTGTCCCCTGTCAATTTTTATTGACCTTATTTTTAAATTCCGCTAAACTGGGTACTCACCTTAAATTGTATTCCGTAAGACCAGCAGCAAACATCTTGCTTTTTGTCGGATCGGTTGTGTTATATTCGTTCGTTCCGAACGATAAAGTAGGATTTGAGATCTAAACAACGATGTAACAAAATTATTGACAGTTCTTCGTAGGAAAGAGGTCGATCGAAATTGTTATTATTGGAAAGTAACGTTTCAAATTTTTCTTAAAATTTATTTACTGTATTAGGGAAACTATGCCAACTGTGGTGTTTTCTCTTAAACCTCTATGCTCCGATCAACAGGTGGCAACACTGGACTGTGGTTTTACCACCATCTTCCTTAATCGAGTATCTAAGTAGTAATCGACTGTCAATCAAGCTGGGCTTCGTCCACACCGTCAATTTTCAACTCTAATTTGAATAATATAATATTTCGATCGAAGCCTATTTTTCATCAATTATCTCGAAAAACACAACACCAACAATAGTAGAAACGGGGAAAAGAGAAAAAACCCGCTAGGTTTCAAAATTAATCCGATGTTGATAATTACCTCGAGAACGCCTTCGCAAGACGTTTTGAATTTAACGGCGACATCGGCTGTTATGTACAGGTTTGACGAATTGGTACCAGCGCCATCGAACATAGTTTTTGTCGCGATTGAATATCGGAAAACATATTTTTTCTGCGGCTGGAATCCGAACTTTGTGGTACCTTCGGACGGAATCATTTCAAATCAGATACAAAGCATAGAGACAAAACGAAAATATTGTTGATTACCTCTTTTGAATATAATAGGTGAGAGGAGGTTTAGCAGTTTCTCTGGAGATGTTCGTTGTCTATATGCACAAAGGAAACTCGTGTAGAGCGATTATTGTTGGATATTTACCTTTGCAAACTGGTGAGCCACATATGTCTGGATCTCGCAGTAACTCTGAAATTCGAATCACACGTGGCGTTTAGAAAAACGAATGCGACCATACGACCGTTCAGATATTTCTTGCCAGGAAAATCCAACCTTAAATCCTAAATCCGGTACGAGCGGTACCTTCTATTCGATTGAGAATCCGACCTTCAACCTCAACCTCAACCTTCAACCTCGACCTTCAACCTCGACCTTCAACCTCAACCTTCAACCTCAACCTTCAACCTCAACCTTCAACCTCAACCTTCAACCTCAACCTTCAACCTCAACCTTCAACCTCAACCTCAACCTTCAACCTCAGCCTTCAACCTCAGCCTTCAACCTCAACCTTAAACCTCAAACTTCAACCTCAGCCTTCAACCTCAACCCTCAACCTCAACCGCAGCCTTCAACCTCAACCCTCAACCTCAACCATCAACCTCGACCTTCAACCTCGACCTTCAACCTTGACCTTCAACCTCAACCTTCAACCTCAACCTTCAACCTCAACCTTCAACCTCAACCTTCAACCTCAACCTTCAACCTCAACCTTCAACCTCAACCTTCAACCTCAACCTTCAACCTCAACCTTCAACCTCAACCTTCAACCTCAACCTTCAACCTCAACCTTCAACCTCAACCTTCAACCTCAACCTTCAACCTCAACCTTCAACCTCAACCTTCAACCTCAACCTTCAACCTCAACCTTCAACCTCAACCTTCAACCTCAACCTTCAACCTCAACCTTCAACCTCAACCTTCAACCTCAACCTTCAACCTCAACCTTCAACCTCAACCTTCAACCTCTACCTTCAACCTCAACCTTCAACCTCAACCTTCAACCTTCAACCTCAACCTTCAACCTCAAACTTCAAACTTCAACCTCAGCCTTCAACCTCAACCTCAACCTCAACCTCGACTTTCAACCTCGACCTTCAACCTTCAACCTCAACCGTCAGCTCCAGCTTTGCAATTGTTGCTATTGTTTTATTTTCTTATAATAAAAATCATTCGTTCATGAAATATCAAACAGGTCACATATATCTCTTGTAAATCAGCCCTAAGTCCCTAAGTACAAAGTAAATATACAGTTTTTCTGTTCAAGGGGATCGATGTTTTTCTAACATCGATGTCGATGTCCCAACCCTAAAACGAACGACTATGAAAGTGTGAGATCCACTCTTGAGTAAAGAGCCGTCCTTCCGTCATTCTCGATCAGTTGTTCATATAGATTTAATTTAAAGAACTCAAACTTACTGGTGCGAGGTGACGTCGTTGAAGTAGCTTGCTGCGCGATCGCGAATACCACAAGTGTGACGAAGCACAGCGTCTTCATCCTGGGGACATCGATTCGCTGCAACATCGTCAGACACATTCGATCGCCTAATTAGAATTGCCTAATTTTCATATCTTCCAATTAATGAGATATGAGGTTGGCACATGATGTAATATAGGACTTACGATGTCGAATACTATTTTTATTCGAACCATAATCAATATTTTCCCAAGAAACGCTATTTCCTTTACCAGAATATCATAATTACGGGAGTTATTTTGGAATTCCCCCATACAGAATTAGCAGCTAGAGCTATAGCAAGTTGGTTCAAGAATGTGGCCGTCGTAGGAGCGGATTTTTGGTGAAAATTTCAAGAATGTAGCTATTATAGTTTGGCCGGAAAATTGCTAACGGCGGACGGACAGAATTGTTTTTATTGGATATTCGGATGCTACATGCCTTGAAGCGTAAAACATCAAATTTGAGGGGGGTTAGATTTTTTTTGGGCGATTACAATGGTTCATTATTGATAATAAACCAAAATTCCATATTAATTTGCAGGGGATTACTTTATTTAACATTAAAAACACAAGTCCAACTGGCGAGTAAAATTTCCTCGTAACGGCAATTGTTCATTTCAAACATGAATTAGACACCCCAGCCGGATTCGAACCGGGGACCTCCGTGTTGAGAGCCAACGCTCCATACCACTACACCACGGACGGCCCCTACAATGTATTTATTATTGAATAATAAACCAAAAAATTCTGTCCGTCCGCCGTACGCACAATTCTTGAACCACATTGCTAGCTCAATTTTAAGTGTATTTTTTGGGGGGTTTTGAAGGGGAGAAAATTCGTATTTTCGAATTTTTTTCGGACAAAGGTGTGTTTGAATCAATTCCTACAAATATTTAGACGCTGAATCGAATGAGACCTTCGTGGGGTCAATTAATGGTTCTCATGTTATCGCAGCTTTATTGTCGAATTTTTGAGGTTCTCAGAAGTCTGGCATGGATTTGGGTTGGTTTTTGATGATTCAATAGGAGCTATAAAAATCGTTCTATACTCGTTAAAATGCTCGTCAAACATTCTCCTCAGCTGTACCGTTAGTTGAAAAATTCTGATTTTAAAATGGAAATGAAGAAAGATAAAAATGATTAATATTACAATAGTTGCCAGGGAGTTTTCGCTTTTAATTTAAAAATTTAGCTTTCAATTTGAAAGTCAAGAAAAATAAATTTGATTAAAATTACAGAAGTTGCTACTCAGTTTTCCTCTATAGTTACAAAACTGTTGTTTGGTGGGAACATGTACAAATGTTTGGAATAATTACTATCAAAAACGGATGTTCTTCTTACATCATTATCGAAGCAAAGGAATAATAAACTTGTGTACAATCACTAAGTTTTTTTTTTGGATATTCGGATACTACATGCATTGAAAAGTGAAACATCAATTTTGAGGGGGTCACAAAAATGTTTTCCTTAGGCTGTTGCAATGGATTATTATTATAATAAACAAAAATTGTCAGTCTCAAGGGCATAATTATTTATTGCATTCGGTTGAGGAAGATTTCTCTCCATCTTTTGGTTGTCGTCGCATTTATTGTAGAGGGGTTGTGATGGGGAGAAAAACCAGACGACTTATTCTCCAGATTTTTAATGCCTGGCCGAGCGCTTTCGCCCATTCGGGCTTCTTCAGGAACCATGAGGCTTTGGACCTTACCTGAAGATGCCCGAATGGGCCAAAGTGCTCGGCCAGCCATTAAAAATCAGATTCGACATGGCGTTGAGCTAAAGACATTGATTGCGACGTTATCTAATTTTTTTTTAAATATTTCTTCTAGCGCTTTCGCCGCTCTGGGCCTCTTCAGGAAACATCTTCTATATAAAAGTTTTAAAAATTAGGCCCAGTAATAGCTCCACAAGGTTGGGATTGTCATGAATTGGGAATATTTTTAGAACACTTCCGCTTTTTAAACCTAGAGTCTAATAAATTAAAATAAATAGGGAACAAACCATAACAAATTAAAAATCCGGAGAATAAGTCGCCTGGTTTTTCTCCCCCTCACAACCACCCTATTTCACTCCATTGTTTCGTAACATGTTTGGTACTCCATAATTTGTTATACTTTATCTGTTCAAACATGGAAATACTGCTTTGTCATCTATACACGCATTCCTTACTCTTCTCGACCAAGGGAAACCTGGAATTATGATTCTTCACGCCTATAGAACGGTTGAATCGTCCCATCCGGGAATCCATTTCGTCCTTAAACTCCATGGGAATTTTTGCGATTAGCGTAATTAAAATCGAATTACGTCACATACCTGAAGATGGAATATCCGTAAATACGACGGCACAATAGTTATTTTATTGACGAGCAGCGTACGCACTGGTTACCGGGTTACTGGTGGAAAACATAGATAATATGAGCGGATATAAAGGTCGCCACAGTTTGGCTCATTGACGCCGTCAGCGTGTTCCGACGATTATGATTCAGTCGACGGCAGATAACCCTATTGTGCGATCCGTGTCTGTATCTTTAGTCGATAACGGATTTGAAACGCAATCAGCTTTCAGTTAGAATGTCCTTCCGTCGAATCCTGAGCACGTTCAAAAATTTCACACAGCGCCCGTATCGAGGCATCGGTTGCGCAAGTTAATCCGTAGTATTGTTCAGCATATCTTTACTCTTGTTTATTAGACGAGTCTTCGCACTTATGATCGAACGACCGATAGAGCCGTTTCTGAGAGCGAATTTCGTTTTTGTGTCGCATACTGTGGCTCACTTTCGGTGACCATGTGGAGGAGGTTTGTTCGAGGGCCATGAGGGCTCTGGGGTTCCTTAGGCCGTCCGCACACTGGAGCCGACTAGGCGCGACTGCGACTACGCACGACCAAGTTGTGCATTCAGGTCGTACGCTTCCCTCGCACACTAGAGCCGACTGATCGCATAAAAATTCAGATTTCTGAGATTTCAGTTTAGTGTTTATCGCCAGAAAACGCAAAAATCGCATGCGACCTGCGACAAAATCCAAACAAGTTTGGATCGAGTAGTAAGGCCGTCCGCACACTCTAGCCGACTACGTGCGACTCGGAGTCGTACGAAGTCGTACGACTTCGTTCTAGAGATCCTAACAGCAACAATTAAATGGAACCTCGCCCACTGCAACTGACTCAGTCGTGCGTATACGTGCGTTCATATCCGACTTACTACTCGATCCAAACTTGTTTGGATTTTGTCGCAGGCCGCATGCGATTTTTGCGTTTTCTGGCGATAAACAAAAACTGAAATCTCAGAAATCTGAATTTTTATACGATCAGTCGGCTCCAGTGTGCGAGGGAAGCGTACGACCTGAACGCACGACTTGGTCGTGCGTAGTCGCAGTCGCGCCTAGTCGGCTCCAGTGTGCGGACGGCCTTGGTCGTGCGTAGTCGCTGTCGCGCCTAGCAGAGTTGTTAAGTAATGATTATTCCGAGTAATGATTACTTTTTCCATTCCTTCGTGTCTTATCGAGGAAGTGCAACATAATAAGATCAGACCAACTCTGATTAAGGAATGCAACCGTTGTTTACACCAAATTACTTCAAAAGTAATGGTAATGGGTTGTTGCAATTACCACTACTTGGAACCGCAAAAAGTAATGGGCATTACCCATTACTTTCAGTAATGGGAATGGGTAATGGCCATTACTTTCCGTAAAAAGTAATTGGAATTGGTAATGGGTATAGAATTACTGGGATTTCACGTCCGAAGCTTTGTTAAATCAAAGGTGAAATAAGTGGTAGATAGGTAATAAAATTTGATACACCTTTTAGTCAAATTTTTAAATTTATTCCCAAGTTTTATTTGGTGTGAAGAAAGAGACTTTTTCACAGAGACACTTTCAAAGGGTCAGCAAAATTTAAAAACAATCGCCTTGAGAATTACCCTTGGCTCGAAGTTTTTATCTTTTAGGCGATTTGACTTAGGTGCGTTTGTTATAGACGCAAATTAGAACAATCGTTCGACTGCCGCCGAAGATGGCAAAATAACGTTTGTTAAAAAAAAAAATCTTCACAGCTGGGTGATTGTCCAAGAGAGCTGAAAGCTTTTCCTTTTCTTTCCTTCCCCCTCCCTTTACATATTTAGAAACGCCAAAATTCTTTTTATTTATCTTTTTTCCGATCTATGTATACTTAGTAGTAAGCGTAAGCGTGTAAGAGATTTTTTTTTCCCAAACCGAGTTTATAACTCCCTGAATTATAAAAGTCAGTAATTGAGTAATCGCATTCCAATTACCCATTCCCATTACTATGAAAGTAATGGATAATGGCCATTACTTTTTGCGGTTCCAAGTAGTGGCAATTGCAACAACCCATTACCACTACTTGGAATTCATAGTAATGGGAATGGGTAATGGCCATTACTTTCCGTAAAAAGTAATTGGAATTGGTAATGGGTAATGGAATTACTTTTTTAACAACTCTGGCGCCTAGTCGGCTCCAGTGTGCGGACGGCCTTATAATTCACACGTTCGTTCGGTCCTGGATTATGGCCCTATCGTATGGTCCCCTTCTATGCCAACGCCGTCAATCGCATTGAGCGGGTGCAACGAAAATTTTTACGATACATCTCGTTCAAGAAAGGCATTCCATGGATTGATTTTGAATGCGATCGTATGCTCAGGGAATGCAATCTCAAACCTCTCGAGAGTCGACGCCGATGTACCGATAGAGTTTTCCTGTGTAGGCTAATGTCTGGAGCTATTGATTGTCCGCAGCTGCTTGAGGTAATTTGTTTTCATACGCCGAGTTATAATGCCCGATCAACTGCCCCATTTTATATACCAGCCACGTCCACTAATTACCTGCTAAACGATCCTCTTTATAGGGCTCAAAGAGCGATTAATAGACTCAGTTTGGATGCTGATTTTGACCCTTTTTTTTGATTGTTTAAGTAAAATTAAGAACTTGATGTGATATTAGTTTAGGTGGTTATATGTGAAATGATTAAGTATAATAATTTGTAATGCCTTTTTACCATTTTGTCTATGATTCGTTTACACAATGTCTTTCAATGTTATTGGGCGTCATTGCCCGTGTATATTATAAATAAATAACTAAAAAATAAATAAACATTGTGTGCGCCAGAGTGAGCGTCAGAATGTCAATTTATTCTGCGAGATGTTCCTGCTTACTTAAAGCCGCGTATACGCGGATCAATGCGGATGTGAAGCGAAAGATGAAATAATACCCAACAAAAGAGGCTCGAGAAACCGCTGGAGCTAAAACGCTAAAACGAACTTATTTATTTATTATATACTTATTTATTTAAAACGAACTTATTTATTTTTGAAACCGTACTGAAAACGGAACGATTGGAACCGCTACGTAAATCGAGGATATTTGAGGATGAAAATGATTGGCCATGAAAAACATATTTTATTAAGGAACATTTTCGTCGATCGAACTCCGTCACTGAAAGATAATCAAGCAAGGTAAACGAATAGATAGGTGGACAACAAACGATAGTGAATTACGATTATAAGATATAATGAGATGCGTATCTCGAAAAACACTAAACGGAAAATTAATAAGACAATAAAACAAAAACAAAACAAAAAAAAAAAAAAAAAATTGCGTACGAGTCCGCAACTCAGTTAGACATTTTTATGTGCTTCGCCAGCACCTCCATCTGTGGAAATCGTGTGGATAGCGTAAATACCACTCTTCACGGTTGAGCTTCGCCATTAAGTAAAAAGAAAGATAGAAAAAAAATTTAGTTGTCAAATAAAATAATTGCTAATATTTGTATTTATTTTGTAGCGTACAATTTTCTGAAAATCAGTAAGAGGTTAATAAAAGAATATTAAGATAAAAATTCTCAATAAAAAAAAATTCTCATAATTTTAATTGAATGTTTCGAATTACATCTAATGCTTTTTCTAACGTTTGTTCCAACTACACGAATGCGAAGTTGATCGCTAAATTGTTTATACACATTTATGAACGACCTTAAATCTCAGTTATCGGGATAGTAATTTGCGAGGTGAATACATAAAAATTTGTAGTTAATCCAGGGCTTTCGAACGAGTGGTGAACGATTTTTTTGGCATGGAAAATGAGGAAGTTACTTTTCCTTAGCAACGACAGGTTGTAAGCGGAAATCATCGGAAATTTTTTCTTACGCTTTTTTATAACGCTTTTCGAGTTCGTGTGCCATAGCAAAAACATAAAAATGTCTAAACATGAAAAAATTTCAGAAAATTTGAGGAAGTTGACAATCAATTTTCAGTGTGATGCTTGGACATTTTTAGTTACGAATGGTACTATTTGGAGAAATATCTTCCACTTGTTTGAATGTAGTGTGGGCGATTATTGTAACTTCATTTTCTGAAATACTCTGTAGTATTTCAATTTTACAACAAAAAAAAAAAAAAAAAATTAAAAAAAATAGAATTCACACAAAATATCACATAATATCAATGTTCCCGATGATCAGATATTCATGTTTTGAGAGTTCTTTCTTTACTTGACGATTGAGTACTAGGAACTTCCAGTTGTTACTTACAAAGATATCTGTCTAATTACGGAAAAAAACGAATAACTCTGGTTCTTCATGACAAAGTCAAAAATGGTGAGGATTTTTCAATGCGCATGAGCTAATAGTTTTCCATATAAAAGAATAAAATAATTTGAAAAAAATCGTAAAAGACAGGTATACAAAATATCTTTCACGTATAAGGTTCGAAGCTGTTCTGGTGTAATTATAAATAAAAATTATTGAGCAGATAAAAGTCGCGAAGTATTCAGGAAAAAATACCGCCAATTTTGGAAGAGCGAAAAATGGAAAAAATTTCCATCAGAGCTATCTCTGTTCATAAAATACAGTGATTGTACAGCTCTCTCTCTCTCTCTCTCTCTCGCTCTCTCTCTCTCTATGCGGAACACGAGAGAGAGAGAGAGAGCGAGAGAGAGCTGTACAGGGTGCGGCATAAAGGACGGACGCTTTTGAAATGGCTAGTACTCCTCCCCTACTACGCCGACATATGAGAGGAGGGAGTCTCGATTCGTGAGGTCCTAGCATTTTTTTCAGTTGAAACTAGGGTCAAGCTTCAACTGGGTAAGCTTCAACATCGATGTTCGATGTTTAAAACATCGAGAGTTCACAACATCAATGGTACCGATATATCGACAAAAAACATAGATTTCTTTCCCACCAACGAATAATCGGTAAAAAATAATACCGATCTTTTCCGATCATTTCCCTTTTCCAACCCTGTGATTTTCCACACTTAACTTTCGAAAATGCTATTCAATTACAAAGTCGAATCTGTAAATAAATTTGTTTTAAAATAAAAATTGCTGATTTTATGATTTTTAATAATCGTCCGTCCTTTATTACCCTGTACCGTATATCAACGCTGAGATACAACTTACTGTATTTTCTTCTCTGTTTCATAAGATTCAACGTATTACATAAATATTCCTCATATTTTTTCCATTTTCTACTGCTCACATGAATATCATTTCAGTTTTATTCTTCCGTCTTCCGTTTCTCTATATACAAGAACGCTCCACAGTCTAAAAAGCAATAACATCGGCTTCAAAGGTATTTTAATTACAGGGTGCCTCGTTAACATAATTTTTTCGGTGTGAAACATCTGTAAAATATTTTATTGTCTCGGGAAAGCCCTAAATACCGATTACGTTCGACAACGTCGATCGACGCTCATCATTTGATTGAGCAACGTAGATTCAACCTTCACGTCAAATATTTTTATATACAGGGACTCTACAGTCCGGAAAATGTACACACGTTTCTTTCACTATAATCTTATATTATATACAGAACTTGCAGATTTATGCTGCGAATAAATCACAGCGTCTTGCACTGTCGGGAAAATCGCCGGCGATTGGCTGCTGAAAACATTGCACGATCGAAGCATCAAAATAGCCGCATCTGTAAATCGATTAGGAAACAACGTCGACGAAATTATAAACAGTGAACAACATTTTTAGATGCTGAGCCTAACATTTTTGCATATATGCGTTCAAATTTTCATCTATTTCGAATTAGGATTGGGACGTAGAAGCTTCAACATCGATGTTCGATTTTTCAAACATCGAAATTCCACTGAGAAAATAAATAAAAAATTCCCACAATTTTAAAAAATATAAAAATAATAAATAGAATAATAATAATAATAATAATAATAATAATATATAATAGTGAAATAAAAAATATATAATAAAAAATAATAATATATAAAAATAATAAAATAAATAATAATATATAAAAATAATAAAATAAATAATAATAAAATAATGTAAATAATAATAATAATATATAATAAATAAAAATATAAAATATAAAGGGATTATAGAACGTTGTAGTCAACGAAATCATCATATCATAGACATCGTTGTTTTTAGTCTTTCTAACATCGATGTCGATGTCCCAACCCTATTTCGAATTTTGTAATTTCGTTGCGTGAAATGATCATAGCCATGCAATTTGGAAGGATTAGCTTACATATCAACTTTTGTCTCGTTTTGCAGCTATCGCACATTTTGCTACAGGCCTACGAATAAGTAGCTGGACCATTTACCTGTGACTCCGACTAGTGAAACGCTCTTATTATGGCGGTCCATCTCTTCTATAATCGATCGCAATGTTCTCGCTCCTGTCGAATCTATATACGTTACCGATCTGAGGTCCATGATGATGGTCTCCTGAAAACAAAAAAATTATTCGCTCACTTGAGCTGAAACATCGATTTTTTCACATTTTTGCAGCCCAACAAAAATTTCTCACACGACTTTCTTTCAACTGTTGAATAACAAATGAACATTTCTGTTCGAATCTGATTACATTAGTCAGTTATATTTTTCTTTCTCCTATTCTGACATTATAGAACGTTTCTTTTCTCACTCTTAGAACTTCTTGTGGAGCTATCTTGCTCGTAGATGTGCCATCGCTTTTGCCCAGGATTATATCGAGCGTCTTTTTCTCGAACGTATTCTTATTCACGAAATTCACACATCCAGCATAGCGAATGATCGTGATCCCAGGGATTTTCTCGGTCTGAAACAGATCAACGCAGAGTGCCATTCAATGGAGAATTAATTGCACGATAGAAGCGCTAAAGAAATTGGTCGCTTTCGTCAATTTTCATTTAGCGGTTGGCGTAACTAACCCTTGTCTAGGCTTAAATCACCCCGACATTGAAGCACTGAGAATACCACGTAACACCAACTGGATGTTTACGTACCTACGTGAAAACTTAGATGTATGAAGTTATCAATTTGTTTCAAATTAGACGGAATAAATTGATCAAATAATGAATAAATGAATATAAATATTAAATAATAGTAAATATATTGAATAAATTGATCAAATAATTAATAAATTAATATAAATAATAAATTATAATAAATATATTGAATAAATTGATCAAATAATGAATAAATTAATATAAATATTAAATAATAGTAAATATATTGAATAAATTGATCAAATAATTAATAAATTAATATAAATAATAAATTATAATAAATATATTGAATAAATTGATCAAATAATGAATAAATTAATATAAATATTAAATAATAGTAAATATATTGAATAAATTGATCAAATAATTAATAAATTAATATAAATAATAAATCATAATAAATATATTGAATAAATTGATCAAATAATGAATTAATTAATATAAATATTAAATAATAGTAAATATGTTGAATAAATTGATCAAATAATGAATAAATTAATATAAATATTAAATAATAGTAAATATGTTGAATAAATTGATCAAATAATTAATAAATTAATATAAATATTAAATAATAGTAAATATATTGAATAAATTGATCAAATAATTAATAAATTAATATAAATAATAAATCATAATAAATATATTGAATAAATTGATCAAATAATGAATAAATTAATATAAATATTATATGATGATAAATATGAATAAATTATTGATAAAATTCGGGTGGTACCTTGACGAATTTCTCAGCTTCGAGAAATATTTCAGTGTTGCTTAGTCTTTCTAGAACGGTCACTTGCAGCTGAGCTCCTCTAAGGAACAGGATGATCACCGATGCGGCCAGTCCGGCGACTAAGCCGTAGTCAATGTCGATAATAATTACAGAAAGGTACGTGGTGATCCAGATGATGGCCTCTAATGGCGATACTCTCCAGATCCCAACAATATCCGCAGCTTGGAATAGGATTCCTTTAAGCGCGATTATAATAAGGCTCGCTAGAATGCACTGAAACACATAAATGAAATTGATGAAAATATCGGCACGAATACGATTGTGGAAAGATTAATTCTCGGACATGAGTCGACTCACGCGCGGTAGCAGTTCGAAAAATGGAGCTACCCATAGGAGAACAAATGTGAGTATAATTGACGAAAACACGCTCGTCAGCTGAGTGCACCCGCCCACCGATTGTTGGACAGCACTTCGTGACAGCGAGGCAGCAAAAGGTAAACAGGAAAACATCGACCCGACCACGTTGCCCCAGCCCTGGAAGAAAAAAAGAAAAAAAAATTACCAGCAACTTGCAGGTTCTAACACATCTCCGAAGACATTATTTCCAAGTGGAATCGAAGTTCTAAGAATTATTGAGAGAAGAGAAGCGCAATTCAAAACCAATTAAATTGGCTATTGCTGGTTGGTAATTAAATTGGTTGTGAGAGGTTGACAAGATTTAGCTCAGTGATTGGCACAGCGCGCTGGAGGTTCGGGGTTCCAATCAATCTCAGAGCAGAATTTTGCACCTTTTTTTATTCAGCTTTTGATTGCGGGTAATACCCAAAAAATATACAATCATACAACAAAAAAACAAGAAAAAAAATGTAGAAAATTGTACCGGCTAATGGGTCCACACTTTCAGATCAATATCCACAACAAAGCGCTACTGTACAAGTCTGTGCTAATGTCTGGACATATGGTATTCAGCTTTGGGGCTGCACAGCCCTAACCAATATCAAAGTAGTCCAAACATTTCAAAACAAAGCACTCCTGGCCATTGTCAACACCCCATGGTACATTAAAAACGATGGTCTCCACAAAGACCTCAAGGTGGAGACTATGCTTCTAGCTACAAGTGAAGGCTTCTCAAACACCCCAATCCAGAAGCTATCCAGCTATCCAGAAGCTATCAAGTAAGTCGCCTGAATAGGACCAAGCCCTTTGACCTAGGGTGCTGATTCCCATCTTCGGACATGGAACGGATCAATCTTCTAGTGGAGTTCGTCATTGGACTAACACCACAGTGTAACAAGTGCACTGTGCAAACCAAATAGCTCGATAGTTGCTCACATAATGTGTATATATGTAACTAGTTGTTATATCAAATAAAACTCTTGAAAAAAGAATATATATTATGTGATGGTCTTCTTACGGTTCACCCTGTACGAAATGGGAAACTCTAGCGATTGACTGCATCACTGGTTCGCAATTGCGCAGTGGACAAGGCAGCGTACTGTGAACAGTGTATTAATGGGTGTCCTATCAGTTGTGAAAAGTCTACCACAGTGAGTTCCGCCGCCCAAGTTATTTTCGCCATTTTTGTCGTCGAGTTGTCGAGATCCGCACGTACCATGAAGATCCTACCAGTGAAGCCAATCTACGACGAATCTATTCACCTCAGTTTCCGATTTGTATTCGTTATTTTATTTAGCGTTCATGATGTCAGTTGTGTAAACATGTAAAAAAGGCCGCGTGAATGTAGTAATTTATCGGTGGTCCAAAAAAGAGGTGGAGAAGTGGAGCCCTTAATAGATTAGTCGATTTCTCGATCTCGACACGGGCTGCACTGGGAGGATCTTCATGGTATGCGCGGTTCTCGACAACTCCATCTCTCGACACCGACCATGAATACCACTATTGTTTCATTACTCGGAACCCAAAATCAGCAGATGATCGAACAAAATCAAAGATTGGAGAATCTTTTGCTACAAGCTTTGTCGGCTCCAAAGCGAACAAATTCACTAGTCAAGGTAACTCTGACCAGAACCGTGATGGAGAAGACCCCAAATCTTGGATCGCGACCGTCGAGTGCTGTTTGGATGAATCAGCGGGGCCAGGTGGGAGTCTAGTCACCTTGGGACAAGCTTTGAAAGAAGAAGCTTTGACATGGTTCACGTCGGTTGTGGGACCCGGCCAAACATGGGATATCAAGGCTGCATTTCTCGCTCAATGGAACGCGACAGACAAACCACCGAGCATATTTTTTTGTTTTTATGTTCACAGCCGAAAGACAGCAACAAGTCATACGTAACTTGTGCTTCTTGTATGATTCACAAGCTAACGGCAAGTTGGAAGGGTCTTTCACATGAAGAGATAGCCGTTGCTGCTCTTATGAGTCAGTTGGCGCAAACCGACTCTAGAGTGCGCAGATTAGCACATACTGAGTCGATTTCAAGTCGTGTGCGATTATTGAAGGAATTGAGGGTCCTATTGTACAAACGACCTGGTGAACCGCAAGAAGATCAGTATTTGGTAGGCTCAATCGCTTCAATAGGTAATGGTTCACATACATATATTTTGGTAAGAAATTACCAGCAGTCTGTGAAGTTAGTATACCGTATGTAACCCTGTCCAATTTTAATGTTCTAGTTTAACAATGACAAATATTATGCTTTTCATTGTTTACTAAGCGTTGATAAATTCAAACCAAGAAGGTTTTATTTTTTTTTCTCGTATGAATAACAAGTACTAACCTGGGCAAACAATTCCTGATTCGGATCGACTTCGTATTTGAGCTTGTTGGCAAAAATAAGAGCCATCGAAAGAGAAATCACGTAGGCGATGACGGCTATCGTTAGAGCATCAATAGCTATCGACGGTATTAGTTCAAACGGTGGCAGGTTCGGTTCTGGTAGTCTGTAAAAGGAAACCGAGAATGTAATAATGGTCACTCGGGCACTATAACGTAAATAAATAATCAAGTACAATTCAATACAGCTTACCCAATAGGAATGCTGCCGACTACTTTGAGATCGTATATAGTTGCGATGTTTCCATATGTTGAGGCGAGAGTGCCGCACAAAACGACGATCAGTTCAATTGGAATTGGGAAGATACACTTTTTAGCTACTAGCGGCTGCAAATTAAACGCATTACGTTGAATTTAAGTGCAAAAATCGCACGATATGGATAATGTGAGTAGTTTACAGTGAATAGTAGAGCTTGATTATAACCTAAATTGAATTACCTTCAGGTATTCGTTATTCGCTATCATGACCGCCATGGTAATAGCTGACACCGAGAGGGCTGCCAGGTTAACAGTATACAATTTCGAAAATAGTTCTTCGTAAATCTATTGAAAAAAAAACAAAACAAAACATTTAAACTCTTAGCAGTTCACTCATTAGTTTATTCCTGCAGTAGAAGCTAGCTCAGAAGTAAGATGGTATTATATTTTCTCAACACGACTTAATATTCGTCACATTGAAGAACAACCCACAATCATGAATGTGTGATTCTATTCGTGTGTACTGAATTGTTATTCATTGACTGTTCGGCTTAAGTTTGTGAGGTGGCCTCGCTTTTTAAATATCTTAGTGATTTATATTCATTCTTTTTAAATATCTGCATAGTGATATAAATTAGGCGAAAGGCCGATGAAATCGGATAACTCGGAAAGGGTTAAAATGTTAAGATTGAATCGCACAAGTCGCAGGCCAAGAATAACGTTTTATTCAACACGGAAGCAAATTATTCTTGTTTTTGTTGTCAATGCTCTTGAGTTGAGTACATTTTGCAATTGTGGCAGACATATAACACATAGTTAACAACAGATACTCGATATTTGAAAAGAAATTTCTGCGAAAATGCCGAGGCTTCATTATATAGGCGAAACGCAGTTTTGAATAGCTCTTTTCAGGGCTCAACACACTAGAAGTGGCATGGAGCATTAGCAAGTGGAATGGCAAAAAAATCGCCTGCAAAAAGGATGTCCGTTAAATGAGAAGAATCATTAAGCGTACGAGAACTACAATATTCGAAGAGAAGTCACTCAAGGGGGGCATATACTTCGTTTCTTTTGGCCACAAGACCTCCGCAAGAGGGCAGGTACAATGGTAAGCAGATCCGCCAAGTGATGCTTGTATTTGAATCCCACTGGCCCGTCAAGCTCATGGGCGGTATAAATTGACGCTCCCTTATGAGCTGTATATTGCCATAGTGACCGCCAGAGTGAGGCTCCTACAGTCCTGAACAGTTTCAACCAAACGTACTTACCAAAACCTACTCAAGAAGTCGCAAATGAATCTGAGCTACCCAGGAGACGATTTTCAAATTAAAAGCTAAATCTTTTGCCCTAACGGTACAACTGAAGAGAGTGTTAGACGACCATTCCAACGAGTATAGAACGGTTTTTATAGCTCCAAGAACTCTTGAGTTACACCCTCATGCCAAATTTCTGAAAATCTCCCGCTGAATCGAGGCTGTTTTAGTAAGATGAATACAGAAACCTATCCTTTCGAAACATGCGGGTACAAGTATGATAAAAACCATGCCTTACGTAAATTAGCTTCAGAGGTCCACTGTGCGGCGACAGTTTGATTCCGAATACATCTTTCAGCTGCGAAGTCAGCACGTGAACAGCTGCACCAGCCGTGAACCCGCTGACCAAGTGCTCGGACAGTAGAGTGCACAGGAGACCGAAACGAAATACGTACATTACTAACTGAAACAAAATAAGACGTTCGAATCAGCCACATTTTTAATTGCCGATTGTTTCAAAATTATTATAAGGAAAAATTCACGAGCCACCAGGATGCCGATTTCACATAATCTTTCATCTCTACACAATTTACCGAGACCATAAGCGACTGAAGCTCTCATAGGCTCGCATCAGCCACAGAAACGCTTCTACAGGAAGGACGGACGCTTTTGAAATGGCTAGTACTCCTCCCCTACTACGCCGACATATGAGAGGAGGGTGCCTCTCGATTCGTGTAAATTGCATCCCACCAAACCGCATCACTGCCCTATCCTCTGCGCTAGAGAACATAGTCAACAACGTGGTTTGAATGAAGTCAATCCATATTGCTCTCCCCTTGAATTCCATATTTTCTTGTAGATTTCTGCGATTCAATATTAAAATTCCATGGGTTTTGAGGGGGAGAAAAACCGGGCGACTCATTCTCCGATTCTTTATTGGCTGGCCGAGCACTTTCGCCCATTCTGGCATCTTCAGGGCGACGTGGAGCCATAGGGTCCATAGCCTAGGTTCCCTCAAAAGCCATGGACATCAAAAAATGCGACGACAAGAACCAAATGAACCTTACTTGATAAATTCCAACGAGAAACGCCACCGCAGTCGCAACTTGGATTGGCGTGTAGTCGATTAGGCCCGCCGAATCTTCACCAGCAGAGCCCACCTCAATAACAACATGGTCGGCCGGTGTTGCGTATTTGTTTACTACGTTACCCGTCATCAGGCAGACGACCGCGAACGACCCTGAAAACAGAAAACCCCCGTGTAATGTACCTATCCTTTTCTCAACCGTTTGTACGCTATTCAACAGTATTGGTAAGATGTACGTGAAAATATCAGATTTTTCAACTTCGAACATTCTTTCATCCATGTAGGACGAATGAAACGAAGGATGAAACATGTATTATTGCTATACACATCACCAACTATTATGCCAAATTTGAACGGAATGGAAACCAAAAAAGTTTTCACAGAAAAATCCCTGCGATTTTTTTTTTTTTTTTTTTTTTGGAAACGATCAGTTAACGATTTTTTACTCGTCTTTCAATACAATCAGCAATTTTCTGGAAAGTTGAATCTTACCACCATGTATTTTGTGATTTTTTTCAATTCTCGGACAAATCTGCAAGTAGTCCAAAAAAATCAGTTTTTGAACTCTCGAAAATCGAACTTTAACCGTGCTCTTCGTGGTCAAAATTTACGTTAATCGTTCGTTTTATAATGCAAGAGTCTTTATTCGGATACCTTACATACGTACACACTAAAAAAAATTTGGTGAAAAAAAATTCAAACCGCGTCAAAAAAATTATTTTCCGTCATCTTTTTACAGTCTTTTTTCGACAACTGAGTGATCTGTGCGGGCTAATTTTAAAACAAAAATATTCCTTTCATGGTTTCATGATCACATAATCATAATAGTTTTTTAAAATTATTTTTAAAAAATTTTTATTCAAGATTATGGAATTCGAATGCACTCACCCATAGACACATGGTGCGATGTGCCCAGCAAAGCGTACACAAGCACGGGAAACAATGCCATGTATATACCAACAACTGGAGGTACATTTCCAAGCAGCGCGTAAGCCATGCCTGAAACAAGAAGCCAAGCCAAGTGTGTGATCATTTGAATTTTATTAATTTTTAACTTTACCAATGAGAAAACCATGCGACTGATATTTTACGTGTAGTACACCAATTACGAGGGCGTCGCCAAAAGTAAGGTTCCCTATGCTAGAAAAAATAGTAGACCAATTTTTTTCTGTTTCTACGGGTTGTTTTCTATTTTTCTACATAGTCACCATTTTTTTTTTTTTTTTTCAATGCATTTTTGAAAACGTGGCACGAGTTTTTGTATACCCTCCTGGAAGTGTCGCGTGCCAACTTTCGCCTTCAGCACTTCGTCGTCGTGGAAGTGTTTCCCTCCCAGGTGCCCCTTCAATTTTGGGAAAAGATAATCTGAGGGAGCAAGATCCGGGAAGTAGAGAGGATGTGGGAAAATGTCCCACTTGAATTGACCAAGCAGATCCTGAGATCGGCGCGCCTATCCAAGAATTTCACAGAATTTTTTTCATTGGACATTCGGATTCTGCATGCCTAAAACATCAAATTTTGAGGGGGTTAGAAAGTTTTTTCCGTAGGCGATTACAATGGTTTATTGTGCAAAAGTTATTTTTAAAAACTCAAATTTCGTTAGGCGAAACCTAACTTAGATGAATATATACTTCATACCTACTATGACGTAGATATAAATTGTAAATCCGTTCTGCAAGTTTAAGTTATTCTCGTTTTTTTTTTTTTTTTTTTTTTTTTTTTTTTTTTTTTAAATTCTCCAATTATTGCTTTACAACCTTTCTGGAGGTATGGATTGATTTTGACTACTTGAAATTGGACATTTTTCCGATTTTTCAATAGGGCAGCATTTTTATTCGAGGAAAATCAAACGGAACTCACCTTGCGGTATATTCATCACAGCGACGGTGATACCGGCGACCAGATCCTTCACGATCCATTCTTTCCATTTGTACGAGCGTAACCAAACGATCGCCGGGAACATAGATTTGATCACAGTTTTCGGGTGGCAACCGAACGAAAAAAACGAGCTTCCATCTGGAAATGTATGCAATGTGAATAATAATTGTTATAAAAATACTATTTCGTTCTATGGAAGCATTTTTTATTTTAAAAGCCCTCTTTCCGCTAAACAGACTGAATAAAACTTAAAAAATAAAACCGACTTCAAAAATATTTGCCTATAAAATAAACTCTGAAAAGAAAAAAATAACAAAAATGTCCCAACTTCGCAGCAACTTCTTCGCCAACTATAAATTTTGAAGAATACTTCATCACACTGAATTTATTAGAGAATCCGAACAAAATTACAAAAATTCCCCAAACGTTTGTGCATTATAATGACGTTATTTGGCCTTCAAAACCATGCTATTTACTGAAAATTTAACGCTGAATTCAAACCTTTTAACGACAATGCTATGACTAACGTAGTTTAGTTTCTGCAAGCATAAATAGTTCCAAAAACGTGATTTTGAAACAAATTTTTTAGAAATACGGCCTAAAAAGTATCTACTTTCAATTCAATCAATACCAAATTTGAATCACTTAAACTAGACTCAAATTTGGACAATTACCAACTTTGAAAAAACAGTTTTCGTTTAGAAGTTATGAGGTCTCAAACATAGATCTATAGAAACATCAATTGCTTCCGTATTATGCCACCTAAAATTGATTTTTTGCCATCGTTGAAAAGCTCTTGCTAAGCACTTTCAAGTGCAATAGTGTTCATATTTTTTTCTCGACGTGGTTGGGAACGGTGCTCGAAAAACCTCAAAAAAGTGAAAATCGGCATCACGTATTTTGTTACACTTTCTTCTCTACACGCCATATGAGAATTCCGAACGAAAAATTGAAGCTGAGCCCTTGTAGGCAGATAAATTATGAACAAAATGACACCAGAAACAAAACAATCGAGCAATTATTCTAGAAGTTATAAGCTCGCAAAGTCAAAACTTCCTCTTTTCGCGAAAATCACGTTTTCCGGCGTTTCTCCGCGTCTGGGGACGTAACTACTGGATGGACTCAATTGAAAAAATTATGGGACCTACCTGGATAGTAACCCTTTCGAACAAAAAAAAAAGTAACCCGATCGGACGTACAGGAGCTGAACTGAGCTTTAGGATCAGCCGCGTTTGAGCGACCAAGGATTTTTTGTTCCTACGCCGCAATTTCGCCCGCAAATGATGCGTTTTCGTCCTGCCGAAATTGCGTTTTCGTCGAGTTTCTAACGTCTATCGCCTCCACTGGAAGCGTTTTGACGCGATGAAGCGACGACGCGATTACGTCCGTTTCGAGCGACAGATCCCGTCGTAAAGAAGTGAATTGGGAGTCCTCCACTGCTCGCGATTTGAAGCGTCAGTTTGGCGCGAAACGGAGCGACGGGCGACGGATCGGCGACGGATCCCCGACGGAACGGAGGGTGGGATGGGATCCGTCGCTCGTTTACGCGCGATGAGCCCCCCGCTCTCCCGTCACCACCATCCTTTCGCTTATATTTAAAAAACAATTAAAATAAAATAATTAAAAAAATTAAAACTTATAAAATAATAAAAATAAAAATTATAAAAATAATAAATGATAAAATTAAAATAATGAAAAAAATTGCGCCTGAATTTTGAAGTAAATTGAGGTATTTTTACAAGGTTATTCAATTTAAATAAGTTTTTCAATTTCAAAATCTAACTCGGGAGGAACGGAAAATCGAATAGGTGAACGCATATGCAAAAATCCAACTACGAAAATTCCGGATCAATTGCGCCTTTAGAGTTGTCGTTAAGTCATTTTCATCAGCTCACGCGGGCTCTCAGTTTAATGAAACTGGAGAGCCTCTCGTCATCGTCCGTTAAAGCCTCGGGGAATGAAATGTCTCGGTCGGCAGAAATTTCCTGATTGATGGAAAATCGATGGATATCCCTCATCTTCTCCGTTCTTCCGTGGTACTCGCCGAGGGTCCTCCGGTTTTCCAATATTGGGTGAACCCAATAGCGACGACTCGGTACCCACCGTCGCAAATTTAAATAGCTGCTCTCCAGAAAAAAAATATCCGACTCGTCCATGACAGGTCAGCAGACTACTCGCGACTAAACGCCTCCAATGGAGGACCCTCCGTCGCCTCGTAACGCCTGCCTCGCCGCTTGTCGTCGCGCCTCTCATCGCGTCGCATCAAAACGCTTCCAGTGGAGGTTCAACCTTAAGCGGTCGTCAGATCGTCCTATCGTCCTCCACGTGCGTGCTAACTCTTCACGTCAGATTACGCCATCGGAAGCGAATATTCGCGAGAATCCGACCTCTTCACTGACGAGGTAAGAGTTGAGGTAAGCGTTTTGATGCGACGCGATGGGAGGCGCGACGACAAGCGGCGAGGCAGGCGTTACGAGGCGACGGAGGGTCCTCCATTGGAGGCGTTTAGCCGCGCGTAATCTTCATATTTATGTTGAGCAACTTGAGCCCAAAGTTTTCTTTGTACGTCCCGATGGTGGTAACTCGACTGTCTCATGTCCCACAATGACCTACGTTCTCTTACTGCCTCAATCAAAATTTCCACATCCATTTTTGGCGAGGAAAAGAAAAAAAAACGTCGATAGAGACAAAAAGAAAAACAACGTCGACAGAGACAAAAAGAAAAAAAAACGGAGTCGATAGAGACAACTACTGCAAAAATGTGAGAACAGGATTGAACAGGAATTGCGAACAGGAACAGTGAACAGCGATTGCTAGGTGCGCACCGAAAGGATGGTGGTGACGGGAGAGCGGGGGGCTCATCGCGCGTAAACGAGCGACGGATCCCATCCCACCCTCCGTTCCGTCGGGGATCCGTCGCCGATCCGTCGCCCGTCGCTCCGTTTCGCGCCAAACTGACGCTTCAAATCGCGAGCAGTGAAGGACTCCCAATTCACTTCTTTACGATGGGATCTGTCGCTCGAAACGGACGTAATCGCGTCGTCGCTTCATCGCGTCAAAACGCTTCCAGTGGAGGTTTGTCGTGGCGGCTTATTCGCCGCTCGTTGAAAATTGGTCAGACACAATCGCGTTCGGTCGCGAGTCATGTGCCGCCATCGAACATTTTCGTCGAAGATAGATTTTCTTTTTATTGTGTAATCTTTTCGGTAATTTATTTCTTCATTCCTCTCATTCTTTTCAATTTCCCTGTTTAAGTTAAAATAAAAAAACCCGTAAAACCGACATTTCATTTTTTTATTTTTTTTTTTCATTTTTCAATAAACGCGGTGGCCAGGAAGGTTGGATTCAATTTATAATTTTCTTCACCCCTTCCCCCACGCAACATCAAGGATACGAATCAAGCGTTACAAGACTTCCGTTTACTCAAGATTGTTGAAATTGAGGAAATACACGCACGGAATTAACACCATTACTTTCCTTTGTACGCTCTGCTTTGTCACAATAAACTGATACTAATTATATTGATTTTGGCGCAGTCTCGACCAGTCAGAATGGAATATCAACTAATATAGAAGATACCTGTATCATCCACGCTGAGATTATTAGCATAGGCAAAGATAGCAAATACCACGGAGCTAATCAGTTTAAAATATTTGTTCAACGCTTGCATAATTACAGACGAGATTAACAACGTACTAGAATTATTCTCGACGCTTTCCGATTTTTGAATGCAAACTTGTCGGTCAATTCGAATTTTCGCGTTGAACTCCTCCATCACGTACAAACGTTCCCGCCTCTCTGAAACAGAAACATTCGACGAAATGAATATAATATCAATATAGTATCGATAATTTTACATTTCTATCGACGCATTTGTATTATGATGTTTATTATTGTATTCTCTCGCCCCAGTTCCCAATTAATGTATTTAGAATGTTGGAAGCGCCTACAAAATAACTCCATTTATTCAATAAAAAACCATTGTAATTTAAAAAAATAAAAAAATAAATAAAAAGCTGCAAATGATTGTACAGGGGTTTATAATTCCTTCGCTTCAATAATGATTTAAGAAGACTATCCATTTGTAATTTATGGTCTGAGTGACAAATATTGCCATGTTTCCCAGAAATAAGCTTGAAATTTGATAAAAATCCATGTGTTTTATTGTGATTTTGACCAGCCATAAAAGCCAATATTTTCGATTGGTACGTCAACGTCTTTAAATTTTCTTCATGTCAAGCTAATTGCCAAATGATTTGATTTATATTTTTGGCTCGCACACTGTGTAGTTCCATGTTATAAAATTCTAATGGGCATCTTCTGCTGAGTTAAAAAATCAATATATTCGAATGCTGGAGTTTTTTAATGTATGCAATAAAGAGTGAATGACACTTCGTACCGCTTCGTACGATTTTCTTAATTTTATTATTGGCTATACCTCTTACTGGCTCAAACATGGAAGTGTTGTGTGCTCTATGCACCCCACTGGTTTTTATTGGATATTCGGATTCTACATGGCCATGAAACGTAAAACATCAAATTTTGAGGGGAGGTTAGATTTTTTGTTTTTGTTTTGGGTGATTACATTGGTCTATTATTAAATAATAAACCAAAATCTATTGAAATTCTAGTGAATTTGCGAAAAACGATGGTTACTTATGATGGCCTGATCGCCTAAATCGACTGAACAATATAAATAATTTAAAATCAGTGGAATTTGTGACAATCTGATGTTGACAGTCTTCTATACTGGCTTTAAATATCAAATTACTTTACAAATTAACTTTACAAATGTTCATATCAAGGTCCATAATCGTCCGAGTAGATCAGAAGCTCAACGCGTGAGTGATATGCGAATATTGCCGAAGCGATATTGCCCTGGCGTTACTGCTGTTTAAATATTAGCGTTTGAAAATAATACATTTCTAGGCCAAGGAATATTGACCAGGGAAGAACATAATCTATTATTTCGCCGTAACAACGTCGTTCCGTTAATCGAAAAACGGTTTCGAACCGATCGACTAAAACGTGTACGATTATTGTCGGCGATTTCTTTTCTTTTTATTTATTAGCGATGCTGAGGTTAGACTAGCACGCAAAACAACTACTACTTGAAAATAATAACTCAACGACCAATAAAGCTATCGACCCGGCGATGGTCTCATTCGATTCAGCGTCCAAAAATCTATAGAAATTGATACCAAATACACCTTTTTCTGGAAAACGTTGGAAAATACAAATTTTCACCCCCTCAAAACCTCTCAAAAATACCCTTAAAATTGAGGTAGCGATTTTGCTAAAGCATCGAGCCATTATCGGACCAAGATTGATTTTTGGTGGAATTTAGAAGAATTTAGCTTTCATAGTTTCGTCAGAAAAGCGTTGACAGCGTACGGCGGACGGACAGATTTTTTTTTATTGGATATTTGGATTCAACATACCTTGAAACGTAAAACATCCAATTTTGAGAGGGGGGGTTAGAAAAATTTTGTTTCTTGGGCAATTAAAATGGTTCATTATTGAATAATAAGCAAAAATTGAAGTTTGCTTAAGTACGAGATCTTGCACGGCTATCACGTATTTTTATCTGCTGAACTCCAATGTCACGTTGATTCATCTCGCTTGCGCACCAAAATTAGGTTGTCGCAAATAAGCGCCGAAAATTAATGAACGGTGCCCCCGAAAAAATTTGGTTATACCGAATCGACTGCGATTCCGACGTCATGTAAAATGAAGCAGTTCGGGATAGTTACCATCACAATTCGACGTTCGTTATTGAAGCAAAGAAATATTAAATGTCATCGTTCGCCCCATTTTTTCTAAAATTTGATGTGAAAAATGTCATCATTGAAAAAATTCTGTCATTAACATTTCGGCGAATTCATCATCGTAACTAGTGTTTATTTATTTTTATTTCATGCTATAGGTAAATTATTTTTAAAGTACTTACCTAATTTCGATTTGTGGGAGACCAAGACCAGTCGAGCCACTTTTAAAGCTAGAATTTCGAAATTCTTTTCTACGAAATTCCCGGCGATGGTCTCATTCGATTCAGCGTCCAAAAATTTATATAATCTGATACCAAATACATTTTTTTTAAAACCTTGAAAAATGTGAATTTTCTCCCCCTCAAAACCCTTCACAAATACCCTTAAAATTAAGCTAGCTAGTTGGTTCATGAATTAGACCGTCGTAGGACCGAGATTGATTTTTGGTGAAAATTTCAAGAATTTAGCTATTGCAGTTGGGCCGGAAAAGTGCTAACGGCGTACGGCGGACAGACAGAATTTTTTTATTGTATATTCGGATTTCACATGCCTTGAAACGTAAAACATCAAATTGTGAGGGGGGTTAGAAAATTGTCTTCCTTGGGCAATTAAAATGGTTGCTCAGCTCAATTTTAAGGGTATTTTTGGAGGGTTTTGAGGGGGAGAAAATTCATATTTTCCAGCGTTTTTCCGAAAAATGTGTATTTGCTATCAATTTCTATAGATTTTTGGACGCTGAATCGATTGAGACCATTGCGGGGTCGATAGCTTTATTGGTTCTCGAGTTATCGCAGCTTTTGTGCCGAATTTGGGAGATTTTTAGAAATTTGACATGAGGGTATAACTCGAGAGTTCTTGGAGCTATAAAAATCGATCTATACTCATTGGAATGGTCAATCACTCTCTCGAGCTGTATCGTTAAGCAATAAGTTTAGCTTTTAATTAGGAAATTAAGAAAAATAAAAATGACTAAAATTACAATAGTCGCTAAGGAGTTTTCCCTTATATTTCCATCGGTATCGGCTGGAAAATGACTTCGTCATTCTGTACACGGTTATCGACACTGCTTTTGAAACTGGCGCCCATTAAGGTGACAGGTATTTTCCGTAATGACGGGTGACTGGATGTCGCTCTCTGTGATCTATGAATAACTCTTTCAATTCTGAAAATTCATTCTGTAGTTCACGGACGTTGACGATTAACGGCGGAGCTATTATAAATCCACTCACCGATCAACGGTTGCTCCTCGAGGTTATCCATTTTTCGAAATCACTCAGCGCGGCAACATGAAGAATAATTTTAAGCGGGCGCACAAAAATTCGTGAGCGCCCGCTGCGAACGTCTTACGCATTGGAACAATCATTGCCCATTTGTTTGCTTCCGTTTCGAACCGAGCGAGATTGTATCGCTATCGTTTCGAACAATATCAGCTGTGATTGTCTTCGGGTCAAAGAACCCCCTCCTCCGCTACTCATCGGACAGTTTCCCGTTTTGTCTCGGCCTTTGGCACGTACGAGCTAAGCGGGCGACTCGTTTGTCTGTATCTTGGCTACTGTTGCGCCTTGGTGCCTGGCAATCGCGTAGAAGCGACATGTTTGGAAAACAATCGACGCATAGCTCCGAATTTTCAGGGGTTGCGTGCTGAAACTGCAAACAATGGGCTAGTATGGCTATCAGGTGGTAAACGACTATGTTGTTGGTATTGGACCATTACAGGGACGCAGAGAGGTTTTGAAATGAGACAAGTAAGTACCCCAACATAAGAGAGGCTTATTTACCTGGAATTCGAATTGTTTTTAGCCATCGAAACTATAATGGAAAATTCCGTTGCAACTATTGTAATTTTAATCATTTTTATTTTTCTTAATTTCCTAATTAAAAGCTAAACTTATTGCCTAAAGAAACAGCTGGAGAGAGTGTTTGACAACCATTCCAAAGAGTATAGAACGATTTTTATAGCTCCAAAAACTCTCGAGTTATACCCTCATGCCAAATTTCGGAAAATCTCCCAAATTCGACGCAAAAGCTGCGATAACTCGAGAACCAATAAAGCTATCGACCCCGCGACGGTCTCATTCAGCGTCCAAAAATCTATATTATTATTTTATTATTTTTTTATTATTATTATTTTTTTTTATTGTGACCTGGGGGAGGAGGCGATGGTAGACCGAACTTATCGTCCCACCGCCTCTACTTGGACCTTGAGGCCCATTGTACTATTCCCCCAGTATTCTCAGGCGAGAAAGCTTGTCCCTTTAAGAAGGTCCAGGAGCTCCCTCACCAGATAGCCACTTTCCAAGGATTTTTGGTTCATATGAGTCCCAAAAGCCCTGAAGCGTGCGTGCTCCAGTGCTGGGCAGTCGAGGATGAGATGAGAGGCCGTTTCTTCCTCCTCCCCGCACAGTCTGCAGTCTGGTTCTATTCCTTGAACGCCCAGTCTGCATAGATGTTAAAAATCTATATTAGTTTATTAGGCTAATTAGTTTTATTTTCATTAATTTTCAGCCCCATTCTGCTCCCTTCTGCCTCAATTATGTCGAATGCCTCTCTTAGCGTGGGCTGACTTCTTGCCAAAATAACGATGTCATCAGCATAAGAACAGATCTGCCACGACTTATTCAGTACACTGCCTTTCTTTAGAGCTTTCTTGAGTGCTAATAGTAAACCATTGTAATCACAAAAACGTCTAACCCCCTCAACATGTAATGTTTTTCGTTGCAAGGTATCTGGAATCAAAATATAAAAAAAATCTCTGTCTCCGCCGTATGCCGTACTGTGAAAAATATAATAGTAATATAATTATTGAAATTTTCACCGAAAATCAATCTTGGTCTGACAATGGCTCATTTCTTTAACCAAATCACTTATTATACTTCAAGGGTATTTTAGAGGGGTATTGAGAGGGAAATTCGTATTTTGCAACGCTTTCAGACGAAGGTGTAATTGTTTTCAATTTCTATAGATTTTTGGACGAATGAGACCGTAACGATAATATGGTTCTCAAGTTTTCGCAGCCTTTGCGTTGAATTTCGAAATCTTCAAAAATTAGGCACGAGGGTATAAATCGAGAATTTTTTCGAGGTCGTAACGCTCTCTTTAATTGTTTCGTTAGATGAGTAATTTAACTTTTGATTAGATAAGCTTAAACCGTAATCGATGTAAAGGAATAATAAACCACTACACAATAATTTTCTGCGCTTTTCGTGCTGAATAGAATGCGACTAAAATAGCTTTATTGGTCCTCAAGATAGTCACAGCAATTGTAGAAGATTATTGCCAAAGCGTAGATGATCTTTTTGAATAATCGAAAAGGCTATTAGAAACCTATGAACACCAGAAAAATAATTTCCAGCATTTTTATTGCATTTCTATCTCCCTTAGCGGGGTATTGTGACTGGAAACAATGAACAATAAATAAATAAAGTATTCAGGGAAGGATTTAGATGAGATTGTGCCCGAGCTAAACAGGCTTCCGCAATAACTGAGAGCAACGGTTTCCAAGGTGGCTTCCTGACCAAGATACAACTTGCAACTCGGCTACCTACTCCCTCTCCGTCGAACAGCCAATAACGGTTCTTCGCATGCTATGCTAACAACAGTGTGACTTTCAATAGGTACTTACACTACTTAAAAAAAAAAAAAAACTGCAAATGTTGCAATTTTAATTATTTTTATTTTTCTTAAAATCCTAATTAAAAGCTAAATTAGAATTCCATTCCAATGAGTATTGAACGATTTTTATAGCTAGAAGAACTCTCGAGCTATACCCTCATGTCAAATTTCTGAAAATCCCCAAATTCGACACAAAAGCTGCGATAACTCGAGAACCAATAAACCTATCGACCCGGCGATGGTCTCATTCGATTCAGCGTCCAAAAATCTATAGAAATTGATACCAAATACATATTTTTCTGGAAAACCCTGGAAAATATGAATTTTCTCCCCCTCAAAACCCCCAAAAATACCCTTAAAATTGAGCTAGCAGGTTGGTTCAAAAATTGGGCCGTCGTAGGACCGAGATTGATTTTTGGTGAAAATTCCAACAATTTAGCTATTATAGTTTGGCCAGAAAAGTGATAACGGCGTACGGCGGACAGACAGAATTTTTTTATTGGATACACGGATTCTACATGCCTTGAAATGTAAAACATCAATTTTTGGGGGGGTAGAAATTTTTTTTTTCTTGGGCGATTACAAATTATTGAATAATGAACCAAAACAAACCATTTCAACCATAGAAACCTCCTCCTTTTTTTTGTTGTCGGTTAATAATTCGTATCTAATTTCCTTTAATGTAGCAGGCTCAATTTCAATTTTAGCTCAATTTTAAGGGTATTTTTGGGGGTTCTAAGGTGGAGAAAATTCATATTTTCCAAGGTTTTTCAGAAAAATATGTCTTTGGTATCAAATTATATCGATTTTAGACAGCTGTATCGTTAGGCAATAAGTTTAGATTTCAATTAGGAAATTAAGAAAAACAAAATTGTTCAAAATTACAATAGTTGCTACGGAGTTTTCACCTATAGTTACCATCTGTTGAAACCTTAGCATTAAACCTGGAAAACCTGATAGTTGTCGTGAAATTTCCGCCGTTTTGACGTCATATTCGGATTCAGCGTTAAATTTCCTATAAGAATAGCTTTCAAAATCGCTTTAAAACGAGAATTTAATTTTTCACTATTAGCGGAGCTCGGAATTTCAGCCGGCGAAAAACGCGATTTACGGAAAATAATTTCTCTGGCTCTGTTTAATTGTTTTTCGCCAAATTTTTTGCTACGTACGTGTGTAAGGAGTTCGAATGAAGACTCCTGCATAATAAAACAATTGATTCTTATGAATTTTGACCCCGAAAAGCACGGTTAAAGGTCAATTTTTGAGCTTTCAAAAACCGATTTTTTTCGACCACTTGCAGATTTTTCCGAGAAATAAAAAAAATCACAAAAATACATCTTGGTAAGACACAACTTTCCTAAAAATTTCAGATTTTTATCTGTATTGCGAGACGAGTAAAAAATCGCTAACTGATCGGTTGAAAGAAATCGCAGGGGTACCCCTTGGATTTTTCGCGAAAAATTTTTTGCAATAGATTTAGCTCAAATTCAGCATAATGATAGTTGATGATGTGTATATCAATAATATATGGTTCATTCTTTGTTTCTTTCGCACTAAATAGATGAAAATAACGTTCAAAGTTGAAAAATGTCATGTTTTCGCGTATAGTCTACTAATATTGTTGAATAACGCAAAAACGGTTGAAAAATGGATAGGTACATTACATTAGGAAAATGTGGACAGTTAAATGACCTATCTTTTGGTATATTCAAACATCTGAATCGGCGACTTTTTGTTTGAGTTATCCCCTCTGCAAGTTACAAATCTTGGAAAACTTAAAGTTGTTACATCTAATTCTGCTACAACTTTGCTCCAATTGAAAAACGCAACACTTTATGATACTAAGTACAATACAAAACCCACCAACTACACACCAAACTCGCCATGATTCAACTCGAGATTTTATGGAGCCATCGAAATCGTTCTATGATTGATGGAATACTCATAAAATACTCTTGGGCCATATCGTTATGCGAATAACTCAACATTTAATTAAATAATCAAGAAAAAGAATTGAAATTACGATATTCGCTAAGGAGTTATTCTTTGTAGTTACCAATCTGTTGTTCGTTGGAAACTTCACGAATGTTGTAATAATAAACCTCTGTACAATCATTAGCTTTTATTAGTTGAAGGTCTCCACGAATTTAAATTTATTGAAACAAAGGAATCATAAACCAGTGCACAATCACTCGCTGGTTTTTTGAATTTTTATTTCCAATGTGATAACCAATAATTCTTCCTCTTCTCTGAACGCACTATTTCCAATTTTAAATAAAAAACAATAATAATGATGTGTAAATAAATTTAAAAAATAAAATTTAAATCTAGAATAAAAATATTGAAAGGGGAATCATGGTGGAAATAAAGACCTATTTGAAAAAGAGCGCTAAACGGAGGGAAACTGCTGGCTTCACCAGCCCAGACTCGATTGTGTCTACCTCCCATCCCACCCACCAAACCGCTTCACTTCGCCCAGGGCTAGAAAACTGCTGACGTAGACGAAGCGGTGTCTCACTCAACAACTTCATAAGAACCTGTGATTTTCACAAATGCTATTTCAGGCCTTCGAGCCATTTACGGTCATTCGCTTGGTATGAACTTTTGGAAAATAAAATATTTAACCTTTATGTAAATTCCCCGTTGAAGCAGAGCCGATCGGACCTCATTCGGGTCTTAATCTGGATGTATCAAAATAAAATTTTTCCATTTAGCGCTCGAGAAAAAAAGAAGAAGAGAAAAAAAATTGTATAGAAGAATGAGTTTCCTCGTGCGATTTATTGTTCTGATTTCGACGCTCGCGAGTAAGAGGCTTAGCATGATTACTCTGTCGCATAATATACAATTCGGCGCGCAATTAAAACAAATCTCGACAGTCGCGAAATTTGCACGTTTTCTACAGCTTGTCAGTCGCATGATAGAGAACGGCTTGCGTATTTCAAGGAATCGCATGTTTATTCTAGGATTTACGCAACCAAATGTCGACCTGTAAACTAAATCATTCCTCTTATCAACTAACTCGAGAGACGTAAGCGAGGTTAGGAATATAGATGTTTTGTATTTTTCAAAATGGGCTAATAGAAATGAGTCCTATGTAAATATTTTACTTCTACCGAGGACGATATTCTCGTAATGCGCTTCTTTTAACTCTTGAAAGTGTTTTCGTAATAGCGAACAAATAATTATGTTTGTTGCGACGATTTTCAGTAATTTATACGGTAGAGTCGAACGCAGGAAAACCGCTCGGGAAAAAATTGAAATGGGCAAATTTTTGGTTTTTTTAGATTTTTTTTTCAATGGATTTTCGGATGACACCTTCTGATGAATATGTCGTCAATCAGGGTTAATGCCGTTTTCCTCAGATGGTTCGCTATTTTTGAACCAACTGGCTAGAACAGTAGTTTGATAAATTTCAACCTATCGCCGAATCCGTTTTGGTTTGTTATTCAAAAAATAGCTACAACGCCCGTTGCGATAAATTTAACGAGCGCCAGATCAAAATTCATGACAATCGAATTGTAAGATTCTACAGTCGAACGGATGAAGAAAGATGAATTTATTCCCGACACAAAATTCCCATCGATCGATCTCAACAGAACTGGAACTGTTTTCTCGGATTCGCCAACTGTTTCTACTCATGTTTCGCATGATCTCGTAAAATTCATGATCTCGTGTTCAAAAGAGCATAATGAATGTATATAATTTGTTTGTGGGTAATTTTCGTTCAAAACCGTAACCAAGTTTCCCAGAGATTCCTCAATGTCATCCTCGTACTTGTGCACTTGAGTGTACTTCTACAGTACAATCAGTTGCAGCGTTTTTCAACTCGTTTTCACAACTGGTGGATTTCCTGCTATTGATTTTACTCGTGAAAAAAAATCTACCACTTTCTCGTTCGAAAGAATTTTCCTTCGAAACAGGTCAGCTAATATTGTGGAAAATTATCTTTCCGCGCAATAAAATCCGCACTAGATTGCTTCAATAGGGCCTCCAGTTTACCAAGAAATCGTAAATCTCGCTATTTTATGTCGCTTCGTCCGCGACCTCAGCGGGAACAGAAATAATGAAGGATGCAAGGTGACTCGATGCGTAAAACGACCGATCGCGGCCTCCAACCTTTCTCGAACCGTTTTCTCGTAAACCTAGGAATGTAAAATTGTAAGGTTGTCGTCCTAGCAACAGGTGAGCGTGTTCAGATTAATACTTCTCATTCATTTGATTCAGTCCTGATAATGGGGAAGACGCCTATTTTATATTTTCGTTCCTAATGGCCTGAATTCTGCTGTTTGGTGTCAGCTGAAGACAGAATGACCAATTTTTGATGAATGAATGTCCAGAAAAGTGTTAACGGTGTACAGCGGACGGACAGATTTTTTTTTTTTTTTGGTTTATTTGTCAATAATTAACCGTTGTAATCGCCCAAGAAAAAAAATCGTCTAACCCTTCTCAAAATTTGATGTTCTCCGTTTCAAGGCATGTAGAGTCCGAATATCCGCTGTACCGTTAGGCGAAAAATTTAGCTTTTTATTAGGAAATTAAAAAAAAAAGTTTAAAATTATTGTAACTGCTACGGAGTTTTTCCCTATATTTACCAATCTGTTATTCGGCTGGAACGCACTGAAGGGAAGGAATAATTATAAACCCCCGTACAATCATTTGCAGCGTTTTTCAGTTTTGGTTGGAAAACACGGTTCAATTTCTATAGGTTTGCATTGAATGAAGCAAACATTTGAATAAAACCATTTGAATAAAAATTTTATTTTGTTGGATCGTTTGTTGGAACTCTTTCCATTAGATTATAAATGTCTAGTGTGTTTTTCAAGTAAGTAGAGTTCAATCGTGAGAGTATTATTAGTCTATTTACTTTATTCGTTCGACCTTCTTGATTTTGCGGTTGGTTAGCCCCAAATTATATCGCAAACACTGTTTAGAAAAATTATCTTATTTTGAAACCGCTCTCTCTTCGGCTCAAGCTTCTCGACAGGAGATTCATTTTCCATATCGATGGCTGCAGGACAACATGTGTTATAAAAATTTGGCTGGTTTTCTGGAGAGAGAAAAAACGTTATAAAAATAATGGGGCAATTGGTGTTATGAAGAGTGCAGAATTGGGGCAACCTCTGATATCATGCGACATGATAGTATCAGTAGCAATCTAGATAGTAGCCCAATTCAGGAAAACACCTTGATAACAGTTGTTGCCGACAAGAGTGGTATAACACGTGTTTTTTAAGCGGAAATAACTCATTCAGAGCGCTACCAACAAAAAAAAAAAAAAAATAACTGAGCCCACCACGAGTTTTGGCTTGAAATTCTGAAGAATAATCATCCAAAACCTTGCAATCCATTTTTTTTTTTTTTTTTTTTTTTTTTTTTTTTTTTTAAATATATATATCACATGTTGTCCTGTAGCCATCGATATTCCGATTTCGGAGCGATTGCGATCGGATTGCGGAACTTGATCAAGTGGTGTCGAATTTTGGCAGGCATAGGAAGTATCAGGAATTAGTTTCCGAAGGTTATTATCAAGCGTTAACAGGCTTTCGGCAGTTCTGATCGCCTTTAGCCAACGGCTTCGCTGCTCCCAGTGTCCGCAGATTGGACCTTCGCCTTGACCCAGACAGCGATCATAATTCCTCATTAGCAATGAACCGGATGACTTCCGTCCGAGAAGTCCTAGATATTCATCGATTCGAACTAGAAAATCGCTGAAAAAAATTTTACTCTGGTTTATTATTCCTTCGCCTCGATAATGATTCAAGAAGACTATCCATTTGTGGTAGTGATTATTCTGAACATTTGTGAACGTTCCCGCGGAAAAACAGATGGTAACTATAGGGGAAAACTCCCTGGAAACTATGTAATATTAATCATTTTTCTTTTTCTTAATTTCCTAATTAAAATCTGAATTTTTTCGCCTTTCGGTATAGTTGAAGAGTGTTCGACGAGCATAGAACGATTTTTATAGCTCCAAGAACTCTCGAGTTATACCCTCATGCCAAATTTCTGGAAATCTCCCAAATTCGGCACAAGAGCTGCGATAACTTGAGAACCATTAAAGATTCAGCGTCCAAAAATCTATAGAAATCGATACCCGATACACATTTTTCTGAAAAACCTTGGAGTATACGGATTTTCTCCCCCTCAAAACCCCTCAAAAATGCCCTAAAATTGAGCTGGCAATGTGGTTCAAGAATTTGGCCGTCGTAGGACCGAGATTGATTTTTGGTGAAAATTTCAAGAATTTAGCTATCATAGTTTGGCCGGAAAATTGTTGACGGCGTACGGCGGACAGACAGAATTTTTTATATTGGATATTCGGATTCTACATGCTTTGAAACGTAAAACATCAAATTTTGTGGAGGAGGGGGGTTAGAAAATTTTTTTCTTGGGCGAGTACAAATGGTTTATTTTTGAATAATAAACCAAAAAATTCTGTCTGTCCACCGTACGCCGTCAACAATTTTCCGGCCAAACTATGATAGCTAAATTCTTGAAATTTTCACCAAAAATCAATCTCGGTCCTACGACGGCCCAATTCTTGAACCAACTTGCTGGCTAAATTTTAAGAGTTTTTTTGGGGGTTTCAAAATTTATGTTGTCAAAGGTTTTTCAGAAAAATGTGTATTTGGTATCATTTTCTATAGATTTTTGGACGCTGAATCGAATGAGACCATCGTGGGGTCGATAGTTTTATTGGTTCTCGAGTTATCGCCGCTTTTGTGTCGAATTTGGGAGATTCCACATGAGGGTATAACTGGAGAGTTCTTGGAGCTATAAAAATCGTTCTATACTCATGGAAATGCTCGTCAAACACTCTCTCCAACTATAACGTAATGCAAAAAATTTAGCTTTTAATTATGAAATTAAGAAAAATAAAAATGATTAAAATTACAATAGTTGCTACGGAATTTTCCCCGATAGTTAACAATCTGTTTATCAGCGGGAACGTTCACAAATGTTCGGAACAATTATATTGGAAAATAATCTTCAAAATGTAACCGCACGATGAATTACAGCTTTTCTTCTCCAGGTGGTCGTATTACTTCTTTCTGCAGGTTGAGGGGGAGAATAACGAGACGACCTCTTCTCCATTTTTCTTCTTATTTATTACGCCGTGTACTTCAGAGCATTATAGGACCAAGGGTACCTATGACCCCCGTACTCGGCGTAATAAATAAGAAAAAAATGGAGAAGACGTCGTCTCGTTACTCTCCCCCTCAACCTGCAGTACAGCTTTTCTGTTTACGAGAGTTCACAGGTCTGAGTGCCCTTCGACTAGAACTGCAAGCATCTATTGAAGGGAGCATGCTTCACCAAGTCTGCTGCTTAGTGGAGCACTCCACTTACGTACGTGGTGAATGATGCTGCCAATGAAGCGGCCCCTGTTTGCATGACTACGGACTTTTTGGGGAGCTTCTTTGGGGACAGCTGGCATAGGCGAAGCTAAACTACTTCACTTGCTCGCTGCCTACTGGTGTTGCTTCGTGCGTGCGTCCTCTAACTATCAAGGAATCCACTCAATTTTCTATCAACACATACACACACATATTTTCTATATATTTTTTTCTTTTTTTTTTCGTCAGAGGCGTAGCGTACTAACGTTGAGGCCTTTCATGAGTTTCTCGATTCTATAATTGGTTATACCTGTTACCTGCACGAACATTGAAATACTGTTTGATCTGCACACACCACTGGATATAATTAGGGTGAAATCGGTTTATATAGGATGGGAACGTTAATTAATGCTGAGATTGCTGAGCCTACTGAAACATTTCGATCCTCAAAATGTTCATTGAATGAAAGAATATATTATATTAAACAGGCGCCCGATGATTTGCAGTTTTCCAAATGAGGAAATTTTATTGGAAAAGCTTCGGTTCTGTTTTCGAGAGCGAAGAGGAGCGATATTATCGCCTTTGAGAGAATATTTGATTGTGTATCGTGCGCTTAGAAGATGAATGGATATCATCTTCTCTTTCGGATTTTAATTGAGGAAAACGTGAATAGAAGGGACGAACTGGCGTCTATCTGATTAAGAGAGGTTTATCTTCAGACGATGCTCTTCGATTTGCAATTTCGTTCAACTGTTGAGAAAATGAAACGTCTTATTGGAAGGGCGGCTTTCTCTGTCACGATTTCATTGTTCTAAAACGACAATGAAAAACCTCGATACTCGACAGCAATATTACGGTTGATTTACGACGGCGTTTTAATTGTTCAATGGTTCACAAGAGCGGACGAGGAGGGAGCGAAGAGAACGATCGAGGATGACTAGTTTCGACAGTTTTGCAATAATTGATTTATCAAAGATTGCGTCCCTGTCCTAATAATCGATTTTTCGTCACATCTATCCAGCTGCGAACGCACAAAACGACGAACGGAGCGAGTTCTTGTAACTCGATGGGACGATAAGCCTTGAGTGGATCACATGAACTATTCACATACCGATGCACCTAATAAATGTCACAACATGTTCACATTTTTGAGCAGGTGAACAATATGAAATTTCTAGCATAGAAAAAAAAAAAAAAACTGCAAATGATTGTGCTGCGGTTTATTATTCCTTCGCTTCAATAATGATTAAGGAAGACTATCCATTTGTGATTGTAATTATTCGAAACATTTGTGAACGTTCCCACCGAAAAACAGATGGTAACTATAAGGGAAAACTCCGTAGCAACTATTGTAATTTTAATCATATTTATTTTACTTAATTTCCTAATTACAAGCTAAAGTTATTGTTCAACGATACAGCTGGAGAGAGTGTTTGACGACCATTCCAATGAGTATAGAACGATTTTTATAGCTCCAAGAACTCTCGAGTTATACCTTCACGTCAAATTTCTGAAAATCTCCCAAATTCTGCACAAAAGCTGCGATAACTCGGGAACCAATAAAGCTATCAACCCCGCGGTGGTCTCATTCGATTCAGCGTCCAAAAATCTATATAATTTGATACCAAACACACATTTTTCAGAAACACCCTGGAAAACAAGAATTTTCTCCCCCTCAAACCCCTCAAAAATACCCTTAAAATTGAGCTAGCAAGTTGGTTCAAGAATTGGGCCGTCGTAGGACCGAGATTGATTTTTGGTGAAAATTTTAAGAATTATTTATAGTTTGGCCGGAAAAGTGTTGACGTCGTAGGGCGGACATAAAGAATTTTTTGGTTTATTATTCAATAATAAACCATTCAAATCGCCGAAGAAAAATTTTTTACAACCCCCCTCAAAATTTGAGCGTCCAAAAATCTATAGAAATTCATACCAAATACACATTTTTCTGAAAAACCTTGGAAATTATGAATTTTGAAAACCCCCCAAAAATACCCTTAAAATTGAGCTAGCAATGTGGTTCAAGAATTGGGCCGTATTGAATATTCCGATTCGTACATGCCTTGAATGGTTAACATCAAATTTTGAGACTGGAAAAAATATTTTCTCCAGCTGTTTTAGATTATTTTTATTGAAAACTGAACCAATATCAGAAATACTCGACCGACTTCAAAAGGAGGAGGTTACTGTGGTTGACTTGCGGTTTTTTTTTCGGTATGTGTTGTCCGATGGCGTTCAGCTCCTGTACGTCCGATCGGGTTAATTTTTTTTTTTTTTGTTTGAAAGGGTTACCATCCAGGTAGGTCCCATAATTGTTTCAATTGAGTCCATTCAGTTATTACGTCCCCAGAAGCAGAGAAATGCCAGAAAACGTGATTTTCGCGAAAAGAGGAAGTTTTGACTTCGCAAGCTTATAGAATAATGGCTCGATTGTTTTGTTTTTTATGTCAATTTGTTCATAATTTATCTGCCTATGAGAGCCTAGCTCCAATTTTCGTTCAAAAATCTGATATAGCGTGTAGAGAAGAAAGTGTAACAAAAAACGTGATGCCGATTTTCACTTTTTTTTGAGGTTCGCGTAAAACATCAAATTTTGAGGGGGATTAGATAAATTTTTTTTCTTGGGCGATCACAATGGTTTAATAAACCAAAACTAGACATTGTAATTAAGATTGCTTAATTACACTAATTATTGTAATTAAGATAGCGGTGTTTAACGCGCTACTTACTAAATATGTAAAAAATATTTTTTTTTTTTTTTTAATATGGAAATAAATTAATTCTATTCTATTCTAATCGGATACCGAACGATTTTCGTCTCTCATTCCAATTCAATTTGCAAGTTATCGATAAAATCTTCGAACTTGGGGAATTTTTTTCGCAATATTCAACTCTTATCGGTAGCCTTGAGGAAATTATTTTCGCTGAGTAGTATGACAATGAGCGGAGTCAGTTTTGCGATTTACGATTGCGTTTTAGAGACGACGTCGATCGAATTCCTTTCGTTCACTTTGTTTCCAAGATTCGAAGCGTAATAAAATAGTTTCGGCGATTAATGTTCTTCGTCCGAATTGAAGACCTTGAAAAATCTTATCTCGACAGTGACGATTCGCCACCTGGAAAATGACAGTAATTGGTCTTGCATTATTGGAGCACTCGACTGAGGTCACGCGAATCGGCGAATTTCTCTGGAGTGAAAGATATCCATTAACGATTCGAGAGCATCAATATTTATTCAGCGAGGGCATGTTCAATAAACAAAGACGTCCTCATCGTTCTATGTTATTGCGGCGAAACATTATTTCGCGTTTACGTACTCGCAAATCTTACGATAACCATGTTTGGACTGTGGAAGAATAAGGGACCGCGCGAATTCCAATCGAGCAACACTTGATCGTCGTTCGAGGTATTTTCCTGACAGATATGTCTCTTGGCTGGGGAACTGTTGAAACTTGGCGACAGAAAATCTTGTCACGCGTCCTTCACTAGGCAGTAATTGATTTAATATGTATCCTCCGGAGGGAAAATGGAGCCGGTATCGGTTGATTGGCTACAAAAGCCGAGGTTATTTACTTAGATTTTATTGGAAGCTACATTCTTGCTTTATTGGTTCTCGAGTTATCGCAGCTTTAGTGTAGAACTTTGATTTTCAATAATTTGGCACGAGGGTATAACTCGAGAGTTCTTGGAGCGATAAAAATCGTTCAATATTCGTTGGAATGTTCGTCGAACACTCTTCAGCTGTACCGTTAGGAAAAAACGCTGCAAATGATTGTACAGTGGTTTATTATTCCTTCGCTTCAATAATGATTTAAGAAGACTATCCCATTTTTTGTGATTATAATTATTCCGAACATTTGTGAACGTTCCCACCGAAAAACATATGGTAACTATAGGGGAAAACTCCGTAGCAACTATTGTAATTTTAATCATTTTTATTTTTCCTAATTTCTTAATTACTAACAAAACTTATTGCCTAGCAATACAGCTGGAGAGAGTGTTCGACGACCATTCCAACGAGTATAGAACGATTTTTATAGCTTGAATAACTCTCGAGTTATACCCTCATGTCAAATTTCTGAAAATCTCCCAAATTCGGCAAAAAAGCTGCGATAACTCGAGACCCGATAAAGCTATCGACCCCGCAATGGTCTCATTCGATTCAGCGTCCAAAAATCTATATAATTTGATACCACGTACACATTTTTTTTTAAAACCTTGAAAAATATGAATTTTCTCCCCCTCAAAACGCCTGAAAATACCCTTAAAATTGAGCTAGCAAGTTCGCTCAAGAATTGGGCAGTCGTAGGACCGAGATTGATTTTTGGTGAAAATTTCAAAAATTTAGCTATTACAGTTTGGCCGGAAAACTGCTAACGGCGTAAATTTTGGTTTATTATTCAATAATAAACCATTGTAATCGCCCAAGAAAAAAAATTTATAACCCCCCTCAAAATTTGATGTTTCACGTTTCAAGGCATGTAGAATCCGAATATCCAATAAAAAAAATTCTGTCCGTCCGCCGTTAGCAGTTTTCCGGCCAAACTGTAAGAGCTAAAAATTTGAAATTTTCACCAAAAATCAATCTCGGTCCTACGACGGCCCAATTCTTGAACCAACTTGCTAGCTCAATTTTAAGGGTATTTTTGGGGGGTTTTGAGGGGGGAAATTCATATTTTCCAAGGTTTTTCAGAAAAATGTGTACGTGGTATCAAATTATATAGATTTTTGGACGCTGAATCGAATGAGACCATCGCGGGGTCGATAGCTTCATTGGTTCTCGAGTTATCGCAGCTTTTGTGCCGAATTTGGGAGATTTTCAGAAATTTGACTTGAGGTTATAACTCGAGAGTTTGTGGAGCTATAAAAATCGTTCCATACTCATTGGAATGGTCGTCAAACACTCTCCAGCTGTATCGTTAGGCAATAAATTTAGCTTTCAATTTTGATATTAAGAAAAATAAAAATGTTCTAAATTCCAATAGTTGCTGCGGAATTCTCCCTTATAGTTACCATCTGTTTTGGTGGGAAAGTTCACAAATGTTCGGAAAAAATTACTATCACTAATGGATTGTCTTCTTAAATAAATATTTAAGTGAAAGAATAATAAACCACTGTACAATCATTTGCAGCGTTTTTTATTGAATATTCGGATTCTACGTGCCTTGAAACGTAAAACATTATGTTTGAGGGGGGTTAGAAAAATTACACGATTACACTGGTTTATTATTGATTAATAAACCAAAGCAGGTTGGAAAATCCTTGGCAACTATTGTAATTTTTATCTTTCTTAATTTCCAAACTAAAAGCGGAATTGTTTGTCTAACGATGCAGTTGAAGAGAGTGTTTGACGAGCATTGTCACGAGTATAGAACGATAGAGCTCCAAGAACTCTTGAGTTATACCCTCATGCCGAATTTCTGAAAATCCCCCGAATTCAACCCAAGATCTGCCGATACAGCGAAAAAGTTTGAAAAAAAAGTGAAAAGTTTGAAGCCAGGAATCAAAATAATTTGCCACATTCGAGCAACATATTTTTCACAAAAAAATTATAATAATAATAATAGTAAAAAAATAGATGAAATTAAAAAAATTTTCTAAAAAACTGGACGTGAACATTTCAAAAGTCAGGTTTCAAGACAATTCGAATTATTCTTCTCGAGAATCCGGTCTCGTAAGACTGGAAACGGTTTTGAAAAAAACAAAGCAATATTATTGTGTCGTTTCTTTTCCGATAATAATTATGATTTTCATACATTAGATTCCAGCTCCTTGATCTACCATCGAACGTTTGCAAAGGAAAAATGATTGTTCCAAAATGCGGTATAAAACGGTCGACGCTCTAAAGTCGAGAGTTTTTTCAAACAAGCTCGTATAGGTATAATTTTGAGAAAATTACGACCTAAAAGTTGTCAGTATTGATTGAAATTTCAATTTATTTTTTCAAATAATCGATATTAAATCTGTGTCATTATTTTCTTTGTCATGCTTATGCTATTATTACGTTAGCTATGAGAATTTCCAATCGACGACATTTGCATTATACTCTTCCTCGCGGAAGTGTTCCATTTGCCGTCTTTTATGACGAGAAATAACGCGTTTTGCGATCACGTTCCGTTTATTTATTGCGCCTGAGCGAATTTATTCAATAAATGCCGTAATCTACTTACCGTTTGCCGACGATTTCCCCCGTGTATTCCGCCGTCAGATCTTGGCGTCCGTTTTACGTTAATTTCCCCGGCGGCAATGACTGGCGGACGCGAAGGGGCAAGTTCAGGTGATAGAAACAGTCAAATGAGTTCTCCGCGGCGGACTACGCGGATCATTCAGACGGGCAATCGGAGTTTCTCGGGGGCTGGTCGGCCCCCTCCGTCAAGAGACCAGTTGTCACTGTCGCGGGCTCTTAACCCCCTTCCTTTACACCTGACAACGCGAAGGTACCGTTTTTACGACGATGTTTACGGAATATAATCCAAAATTCCATTTCCGCGGCAGGCGGCAAAAATCAATTCGGCCGTATTTTGTGTTGAAATGACTACTTGCATCGTGCGGACTAATGCGGATTTTCCCCGTTTGAATCGCGCACCGTGTTTTCGGATTATTTGAATTTTTCGTATTTTCCGTCCATTACTCAACAGCTTTTTTTTTTGGTTTGGTTTGATCGGGATTGAGGGGGGAAGAATGAATTACTGAATTATCGTTGTTTTACTGGCCGAATCCCGATCAAACCAAACCAAAAACTACATCTGCGGCCGACTATCTAACATATAAAATAAAATAAAAAATTACTCAATAGCCGCTTACGAATTTTTTTCCAACCCCCTCACCTCATCGTTGATGAATTACGTTTCAAGGCTCGTACACAATCCGAATATAAAATTAGAATTTTAATACGCGGAAAATAAGTTTAGAAACTATGGAAAAACAGTTTTCGTTTGGAAGTTATGAGGTCTCAAACATAGGTCCATTAAAACATCGATTGCTACCTTACTATGGCACCTAAAACGGGTTTTTTACCATCTTTGGAAAGCTCTAGGTGAGTGCTTCCAAGTTCAATAGTTTTCATATTTTTTTCTCGACGTGGTTGGGAACGGTGCTCGAAAAACCTAAAAAAAATGAAAATCGGCATCACGTTTTTTGTTACACATTCTTCTCTACACGCCATATGAGAATGCCAAACAAACAATGGAGCTAGGCCCTTATAGGCAGATAAATTATGAACAAATTGACAACAAAAACAAAACAATGGAGCAATGTTTGTAGAAGTTATAAGCTTGCAAAGTCATAATTCCTCTTTTTGCGAAAATCACGTTTTCCGGCAATTCTCCGCATCTGGGGACGTAACAACTGAATGGACTCAATCGAAAAAATTATGGGACCTACCTGGATAGTAACCCTTTCAAACAAAAAAAAAAATTAACCCGATCGGACGTACAGGAGCTGAACGCCATCGGACAACACATACCGAAAAAAACCCGCGAGTCAACCACAGTAACCTCCTCCTTTTGAAGTCGGTTAAAAACGAGTATTTCTGATATTGGTTCATTTTTTCCCCAATTCTTGAACCACATTGCTAGCTCAATTTTAAGGGAATTTTTGGGGTGTTTTGATGGGGAGAAAATTCATATTTTCCAGGGTTTTTCAGAAAAATATGTATCTGGTATCAATTTCTATAGATTTTTGGACGCTGAATCGAATGAGACCATCGCCGGGTCGATAGCTTCATTGGTTCTCGAGTTATCGCAGCTTTTGTGCTGAATTTGGGAAATTTTCAGAAATTTGACATGAAGGAATAACTCGAGAGTTCGTGGAGCTATAAAAATCGTTCCATACTCATTGGAATGGTCGTCAAACACCAGCTGTACCGTTAGGCAAAAAATTTAACTTTTAATTAGGAAATTATGAAAAATATAAATGATTAAAATTACAACGGAATTATCCCCGATAGTTACCAATCTGTTTTTCGGTGGGAACGTTCACAAATGTTCGGAATAATTACTATCACAAATGGACAGTCTTCTCAAATCAATATTGAAGCGAAGGAATAATAAACCACTGTACAATCATTTGCAGCAATTTTTTTTTTTCTTGGGCGATTACAATGGTTTATTATTGAATAATAAAACAAAAATTATCCACTCTGAACGTTAATGTCTTTCGTATCGTACCTATATCGCTTTCATTTCGTCATAACAACCATAACCGGAAAAAATTGTGAACCTCGATCCGCTGCAAAGATGCGCCTTCAGTTCATCCAGTTAGACGTATCTCCTATGCTTTTCAAATGAGCAGGCTTGCAGCCATTAAATGCTTAAGGTCCACCTCGACCAACATTCAATCGATTCGCCGGACGGCTCGTTTTAAAATAGAATTTCTGAAATCGTTCATCAGAATAAATAACTCAAGTATATGATCCGTTGTAAAAAGGCGCAAATTACTGTACAGTCGTTTAGTATTATAGCCTTTGCAACAATTCATTTGGGAACAAGATCATCTACGTTCAGTAGTAACGAAATCCCCCCTCGAAACCCCCCAAAAATACCCTTAAAATTGAGCTAGCAAGTTGGTTCAAGAACTGGGTCGTCGAAGGACCAATATTGATTTTTGGTGAAAATTTCAAGAATTTAGCTATTATAGTTTGGCCGGAAAACAGCTAACGGCGTACGGACAGAATTTTTTTTTTTTGGATATTCGGATTCTACATTCCTGGAAAACGTAAAACATCAAATTTTGAGAAGGGTTTAGAAAGTTTTTTTTTTTTTTTTTTTTTTTTTTTTTTTTTTTTTTTTTTTTTTTTTTTTTTTTTTTTTTTTTGGGCGATTACAATTGTTCATTATTAATAATAAACCAAAACTGCATATTAATTTACAGGGGATTAATTTATTTAACATTTTTAAAATTAAAAACACGAGTCCAACTGGCGAGTAAAATTTCCTCATAGCGGCAATTGTTCATTTCAGCTACGTTCGAGACCTTCGTTCGAGGAGCAGTTCGTGAAAATGAATTTAAAAGCGATATCAAGAGAGAGATGTTATTGTGAATTTTTTTTAAAAGGAATTGCCACTTGAGCGTAGAAATGGAAGTTTTTCAAGGAGCACCGACTCGGATTATCACCAGATTCATATCGATGACGAAACGTTAATAGAAGATTCAAACAAAACTTCTACCGAATCCATTAGTTGGGAGTAAAAAATCTGACACGGTTATTTGTCGAAAATGAAACCAGCTGAAGTGCCTATCTCACATTTTTTTCAACGAGAGCGCCAGCTCTAAATATTGAAAGTGCAACTCGAGAGCTATAGGCCAAAACGTGCTAGATAATAACGTAATCGCCCAATTCGGTGATGTGACATCGATGACGTTTTTATGAACTCACTTCCTGTGTACAGTAGGCGCCGTTTTAATTCTACTTTGATATTCGGCAGAACTTCCTAGAAATCAAATTCGGAACGAAGAAGGTTTTGGGGGAAATCCCTTCAATTCGTCGAAACACTCATAACAAGTGTATGCAAGTGTACAGGTTTGCGGTCTTATATGTTAATATGACAAAACGCCTCACATGATCTCAGTCAGAGACAAAAAATAAAACCAATGGTGCGTATAGATCACGCAGAAATTCCATGATTGAATCGGTAACAGGTATTTCTATAAAATAAATAAGCTCGTACTATAAGGGCGCAACATAATTACTCTACAACTGTTATTGAAAAACTAGCTAGGTGAACCCGAAAATGGAAAAACGCTCGAATTATGTTAATAATGTGGAAGTTGAGTTTGTGAGCCTAACAGTACGGTGTGTGACTCCAATAATAGTACATAATAGTAATAGCAATCCTTGAAACTCCTTATTTCTTCATAATTGATTTATACCGAGTGCTTCCTTCTCTTTAAAGCAATTTTTTGTTAAATCTGTAAGTTTTTGAATGCATTTCAAATAAGACAAAATTGCTCAACCGGCATTTGCCCAACTGATATTGTTAATGGCTCTGTGAATTTCTCCCCTTGGTTGTTTCAAAATGGGGAAGACGCCTATTTTTTATTTTCGTTTCTAATGGCCTGAATTCTGCTATTTGGTGTCAGCCGAAGAGGCAATGACCAATTTTTCATGAAAATTGTGAGTTTCCGCGGAGAAAATCGCTAAGGAAAATCAGCGGTTTGAATAATCCCGGAGATGTAACTCCAACCGATTGAAGTAACTCCCTAGAGCGCTCTGCAGTCGGCTGAAAGACAGACAACAACAACAAGACGGTCTTTAAGACTGGAGTCACGCTAAATCGAGTAAGTGACGCTAACGTCACTGCTACTTGTTATGTTTTTTTAATCGTCCCGAAATGCCTCGTAAAGCAAATCAATTGCTGAGGGGGGTTTGGTAATCTCACAGCAACCTCAAATCATTGCTCCCAATGTTAGTTTATTCTTCCGAAGATACAAGCGCTAGTATCGATATTCACGTTCAACGGACAAGTTATGACGTAATAACTATTCATTTTTCGTTCAAAATCATCGGTTTTCATTAGCGATTTTCTCTGTGGAAACTCACAATTTTCTTGAAAAACTGGTCATTCCGTCTTCAGCTGACACCAAATAGCAGAATTCAGGCCATTAGGCACGAAAATATAAAATAGGCGTCTTCCCCATTTTCCCCTTTTTCTGATCGAGGTTTACCCCAAATCTCCGTTTGAGACCTGGCAACACTGGATGTGTTTTGTGATCAAACTCCCAATAATTAACTCTTTCTCTCGCGACTTACGCCATTTTATTGGACATTTTTAATCATCAGTTTTCATCTTATTTTATTCAGCTTTGCTTCAGTTTTCCTTTTATTTTCTATCTACAGTTTCCACGAAGGATACATTGACTAATAATTTCAGTCGCATCCGAGTCACTACAGTAACAGTTACTCCTAGTGCGTTTTTTTCACAAACGATGGAACGTCTAGCCCGGATCGAGCAGGTTGTGTTGTTTATTAGAAAACAGGTTGTTGTGGTATTTAGCGAGTTCTGTTGCAATTTCAACGCCGGTCGCGGACTAGCTCTTCGGAGCCGAAGCTGCCCTGGAACGCGGTGGAAGGGGTTCTAATCCTCGCCATCGCATACCGAAGTATAGAAATAGGCCTACGGGACGACAGAGCGGCGAAGCATCGGTATCGTGCAACGGCTGAGCCGATTTCACCATTTCTCTCTTTCGCACCGACTTGCTCAGCCTCTGCCTGTTCACAGCCCCTGCGCCGATTCCTATCTTCGAGAATGAACAAACGACGCGCACGGGGAAACTTGAGAAGCATCTAGTGGTGACGTCATTCAAACGAGCGACTAGGCTATCGAGTCACATCTCGCAACTATTCGAAGTCTCGACTCCAAGATAGGTGGCAAGAAAATTAGGTAATTATCGTAACCGAAGCTATTTTGTAGGAAGATTTTTTCGACTAGTATTCAACATTGGTCATTCAGCAATAAATACTAGTTGGGTCAAACCGTGAGGAAAAAATCCACACAATTAATTTATTAGTATTTTCAACTCATTTATTTATTTAATTTTTAATTAAATTTATTTCTGGTTAATTATTCAATAATAAACCATTGTAATCGCCCAAGAAAATTTTTTTTTAACGCCCCTCAAAATTTGATGTTTTACGTTTTAAGGCATGTAGAATCCGAATATCCAATAAAAAACGCCGCAAATGATTGTGCAGTGGTTAATTATTCCTACGCTTCAATTATGATTTAAGAAGACTATCCATTTGTGATTGTAATTATTCCGAACGGCGTGAAACGAAGGACTGACGAATTTCTGATTTTTTGTAATAAACAATCCGTTGCCACAGACATCACGTATGAGTTTGCCAGTTGTTAACCACTGAAGTTGTTTGTACATTCACAGCATGTGATGCCACAATACTCCCCCTTCCCGCAATTCCCTTTGGGAATAGCGAAGTCCACGGGGTGTCATGGAAACCGGACTTTACAACGTCTTGGCGACTGAGTCCGAGCTGGCGATGTCGTTTGAGGTGACTTCTCACTAGTGGTGGATGTCGTGGCAGGGTTTCCTGATGAATGTTGTAGAGGAGTTTGCGGAGGACGATCATCTTGAGACAGGTAGGCTGGTTTGAGTCGATCGCGTGACACGACTACCCGCTTGTTCCGAATGCGGATTTCGAAGTTCTTTGAAGACCGCTTCACCACTTGGTACGGCCCAGAGTATGGTCGCTGCAGAGGTTTTCGTACACTGTCTACGCGCAAGTAGACGTGTGTGCAGATGTCCAGGTCTTGGTGCGTGAAGGTCTTGTTCGTGGTGTGCCAGGATGGTGGAACAGGGCGGAGGAGATTGAAAATGGCGTGGAAGCGTTGAACGTACTCAGAAGGGTCTGTGTCTAGAGATGTTTTCTCAAAAAATTCACCAGGCAATCGCAGTGAAGTTCCGTACACCAAGTTAGCAGAGGAGTCGTCAAGGTCGGGTTTGTATGGCGGAGTCCTAGGAGTACTGTTGGCAGTTGGGGAATCCAATTCTCGCTAGCATCCTCGGAATGAGGCATCAATGAAGCTTTTAGCGATCGATGTTGCCTCTCGATTAATCCATTAGCTTGCGGGTGGTAGCTTGACGTGTCGTACTTCAATCCCTAGGATCGACACGATTTTTTGGAACAGATTGGAGGTCAAGTTTCTTCCTTGATCGGTAACGAGTTTAAACGGGGTGCCGAAACGACAAATCCATCCTGAGAACAGCGTGTCTACAACTGTTCCTGCCGTTTGATCTATCATCGGAAAAGCTTCGATCCATCGCGTGAAGCGGTCAATGCCACACATTAAAATTGGAGAATGAGTCGCCTGGTTTCCCTCCCCTCACAATCCACGAACATCAAAGAATGTGAACCAATCGTTTAATGTCTGCCCGACTCGGCCAGACATGAAACGATTGGAGAATGTAGTACAGGGGTTGTGAGGGGGAGAAAGACCAGGCGTCTTATTCTCCAGATTTTTGATGGCTGGCCGAGCACTTTCGCCCATTCGGGCATCTTCAGGGCGACCAGTCCATTAAAAATCTGGAGAATAAGTCGCCTGGTCTTTCTCCCCCTCACAACCCCTCTACTACAATAAATGCGACGACAACCAAACGAAAAATTGGAGAATGAGTCGCCTGGTTTCTCTTCCCCTCACAATCCACAACATTAAATTATTATAGAGAAAACCCGTGAATCAGAAGCGATTCATTAACGAATAATCCACGTCGTCGTACTAAAACAAAGTAAACAGTGAAGGCAATGTACTTAACCCTACTATCCGGTAACCTAAAACTTGACGTGACCGCAACGCGGATTTTCGCTGCAAATGGTCTATTGAATGAATTTTCGCCGGCACTTGATGTCGTGTTGAGCATAATTGCGGTCGGTTCTACAAACCGATATTTTCAACACGCGACTCCCGAATGAATGCGGAGAAGCTACTTCGCAAGTGGGAGTTACTTCATACATGATTTGGTCGACCCACTCGGTTCTCCCGGCGAAATCGTCACCGTGGAGTGAAAGCTGCCGTGGTGTATTACCGAATTTCAATTTACATAATTGACGGACCGTCGGCAGAAGAGCGCTTCCTTGTTTCACTTCGGACGAACGTTTTAAACTATTCCTCGTAATATTTGTTTAGACGTGTGTACCAAGCAATTATCGGCTATATAGATTCTATATTCGGTAAACTGGTTGAATCGAATAATACCCAATATCCATCCTATGCAAGACTATAAACCTGTTAGATGGATTTGTTTATTATCGCTTCAAGATACAAATCCAATAGCAATAAAATCAGGAATTCCTAGCAAGAGAACTAGAAATAAAGGAAAATAAAGCGGTTACCGTGACAACAACTGACCAGAGTAATACAAGCTAAAAATAACGCATTTACTTTGAGTAGTCCTTTATTTTTAGTTCTCTTGCTAGGGATTTCTGATTTTATTGCTATTGGATTTGTATCTTGAAGCGATAATAAACATATCTATCTAACTATCTATAAACCTTTTATTGTACCTGTTATTGTAGCAACTATTGTAATTTTAATCATTTTTATTTTTTCCAAATTATAATAAAAATTTTTCGCCTTAAGGTATAGTTGAAGCGAGTGTTCGACAAGCATTCCAACGAGTATAGAACAATTATTATAGCTCCAAGAACTCACGAGTTATACACTCATGTCAAATTTCAGAAAATCTCCCAAATTTGGAGCAAACGCTGCGATAACTTGAGAAACAATAAAGTTATCGACTCCGCGATGGTCTCATTCGATTGAGCGTCCAATAATATGAAGAAATTGATACCAAATATACATTTTTCTGAAAAACGTTGAAAAATATTAATTACCTATCATCCCTTAAGTAAAATTGAGCTAGCAAGGTAGCTAGGAGGAAGGTTGGAAAATACGAATTTTCTTCCCCTCAAAACCCCCCAAAAATACCATTAAAATTGAGCTAGCAATGTGGTTCAAGAATTGAGCCCTTGTCAGTCCAAGATTGATTTTTGGTGAAAATTTCAAGAATATATAGCTTTTATAGTTTCGTCAGAAAAGTGTTAACGGCTTATGGGCATAATTTTTTTAATTGGATTCTACATGCCTTGAAACGTTATACATCAAATTGTGAAGGGGTTAGATTTTTTTCTTTTGCGATTACAATGGTTTATTATTGAGTAATAAACCAATAAAATAGTTTCTATGGAGTCCTCCTTTATCGTATTATATATAGATTTTTGGAGGGTTTTGAGGGGGAGAAAATTCATATTTTCCAACCTTTCTCAGAAAAAGGCGTATATTTGGTATCAATTTTTATAGATTTTTCGACGCTGAATCGAATTACGCTTAGGAACGTTTCCCTCTTTTCTTCGCACGTCTACATCTAATTTCGCTCAATTCACCTCCTTACTCTCTCTGATATTAATTAATTTACTCGTCCCATTTATGTGGGTACACTGTCTCTTCTGCACCATTCATAAGTAGTCTATAAATACTTACCTGTATTTATTTATTCTAAGCATTTCGATGTGACTCCGGAGACCTGCGTTTTGCACATTCGGAACCAAAGCTTGACCGATGGCTCGTATTGTATGAGAATGAACGCGTGAATCTTATGACGTGATCGTAGGCAATGTTGTGAATTCTCATCTCACCAACCGTAATCTTTCATTGAAAGCCACCGCGGAGGTGTATATCATTGCGTCACGTCTAGTACTTACTTTTGCGGTCGCGATTAAAAACGGTTCTCATCCCTACTTCAGTGAGAAGTGCATAACGGCATTTTATTAATAATTAGGGCAGTTGCGTCAGTGTTTTTTTTTCTTGGTTTTTTATTCGCCTTTTCTGCGACTGGAAGACATGCGAACATTAATGTACAGTCAAGTTACTTCGATTGCACGACTTGAACGTTACTCCATCGTTTTACTTCCTCTCCTTTACTTCCTCGGAAAAATAAACAGTACAGTGGTTTATTATTATTTCGCTTCAATTATGATTTAGGAAGACTATCCATTTGTGATTTTAATTATTCCGAACATTTGTGAACGTTCCCACCGAAAAAAAAGATGGTAACTATAAGGGAAAACTCCGTAGCAACTATTGTAATTTTAATAATTTTTTTTGTCTTAGTTTTTAAATAAAAGCTAAACTTATTTCCCAACGATACAGCTGGAGTGAGTGTTTGACGACCATTCCAATGAGTATAGAACGATTTTTATAGCTCCAAGAACTCTCGAGTTATACCCTCATGTCAAATTTCTGAAAATCTCCCAAATTCGGCACAAAAGCTGCGATTACTCGAGAACCAATAAAGCTAACGACCCGGCGATGGTCTCATTCGATTCAGCGTCCAAAAATCTATATAATTTGATACCACGTACACATTTTTCTGAAAAACCCTGGAAAATATGAATTTTCTCCCCCTCAAAACCCCTCAAAAATACCCTTAAAATTGAGCTAGCAAGTTGGTTCAAGAATTAGGCCGTCGTAGGACCGAGATTGATTTTTTGATGAAAATTTTAAGAATGTACGCCGTCAACACTTTTCCGGCCTAACTATAATAGCTAAATTCTTAAAATTTTCATTAAAAAAAATCAATCTCGGTCCTACGAGATTTTTTTGGTTCTTCTGGTCCCAATTCTTGAACCACATTGCTAGCTCAATTTTAAGGGTATTTTGGGGGGGTTTTGAGGGGGAGAAAATTCATATTTTCCAAAAAAATGTGTATTTGGTATGGATTCCTATAGATTTTTGGACGCTGAATCGAATGAGACCATCGCCGGGTTGATAGCTTGATTGGTTCTCGAGCTATCGCATCTTTTGTGTCGAATTTGGGAGATTTTCAGAAATTTGACATGAGGGTATAACTCGAGAGTTCTTCGGGCTATAAAAATCGTTCTATACTCATTGGAATGGTCGTCAAACACTCTCTCCAGCTGTACCGTTAGGCAAAAATTTAGTTTTTAATTAGGAAATTAAGAAAAATAAAAATGATAAAAATTACAATATTTGCTACGGAATTTGCCCCGATAGTTACCAATCTGTTTTTCGGTGGGAACGTTCTCAAATGTTCGGAATAATTAAAATCACAATGGATAGTCTTCTTAAATAAATATTGAAGCGAAGGAATAATAAACCGCTGTACAATCATTTGCAGGGTTTTTTTTCAACATTAGGTTTCACACCAGCGCTCTATCACTATCGTATTTTTCATCTATTAAGCAAACGGGAACTTTCTTCTTCATAAGGGGAGTTTGGTTCCCTACTATAGGCCCAGGAAATGATAAAAAAAAAAAATAAAAAATATTAGTAAATGCTAGTAAGACATGAGAAGGGGGCAAAAGGAGAAAATATTATTATCGTCCCGTTCGCTCTCCGATGTTGTTGATTAAGGAAAATTAGCGATTGTCCTCAGATGGGAACTGGTCTCATAACCATTTTAAGATGCCATTCGTACAGTTTTCTCCTTCGCACGTCGGGCAGACATGAGAAGAGGGAGCGGCCTTCTCAGCAGAGTCGATCCTCGGGTCGGAGCCTAAAGTTGATTCTGTCGGACGAGGGGACCCACCTGGGATCCAGAGGGGGCCCTGGGCCCGTGTGGAGGGGTATCTCGCGCCGCATTCCTTGCCAGCCTTTCCTTTTCTGTTAGGTAAGTCGATTCAGTCGCCTTGAAGCCGCGCTTCGCATCGTTCTCTTCCACTTCTCGCGTCTTCAGCTGTGCGTAACGCGCGTTGTGCCTGTTCTTGAGTCTTGCAAACCTCAGAAGCCGTTCCAAGTTCACTTCCCGCAGCGACGACAGCTCCTGCAAAACGTAAGTCGTAAAGAATAATTTCCCGACGAATTCCTCAGCTTTGATTTATTGTCCTCGAGTTGGTAACAAGCAAGGAACATTCCAATCTGTTGCCATGCAATATCGATAATGTCAGTCCACCTGTTCTTTCCCAAAGAAACCTAATTATATTAAGCTTTTACTTCCGCAAACCTCGTCTACGAAGTTCGATTGATGCGTAATTTTCTTTGTTTTTTATCATGTCCGGATGTCATTTGTGCGAAATGGCGGTGGTGATAAGGTATCACGCAGAGTCGACACATTGAATCCTATTACATAAGTATCTCGTACGAATTTGGCTGAATATGATTTTTATTATTCGTCCGGCAATCATTCAGTGATATAATTAGCTGGCCAATTGTACGTTTTATCAACCGATTATGTCGCTTCAATGTTTACCAAGCGATGGAAGTATTGTGATCGGAGTGAAACCCGAATTCTAAAGGGATATTGATTGAAAATTTTTTACAATTTTTTTTCTCTCCACAATTTGTTCAATTTGTGTATTTGTGAATATGGAAGACTAAATTAGCGAATTATCCTTCCAAAAACTACCGAAAATTAATTTTAAAAAAAGAATGAAAATTGGATTTGTTTTTCAATTTGGCAAACTATTGATTATTTTAAATCACCCACATTACTTCCACAGTGTGCTGAGGGAGGGACAAATAAGTCGAGATATTCTCCGAGCTTTTTTCGGTTCCAAGCCTTGGAATTTCACCTCATAGGGCATCCCCAGGCGTTGTAGAACTATTAGCACACCCTCCAAAATATATCTGCTATATTATGTCCTCAAAAAAGTTTGATTATTTTCAACGCACAATTTCTCATGGTATTTTCAAAAACTTCTGACGCCGAAAAATGATAACGACGTCGATAGAGTTGTGGGCAATTTTGAGTGTGATAAATATACAGTATTTGTGGAGCTATAGGAATATTTCTACCTTCTTTGGAATACAAACAGTCTATCTTCGACAGGATGAATTTTTCGAGTTCTGGAATGAGATGAGTATTCAATCAGGGGATAGGAGAATTAGTCCGTTGACGTTCATGATCATGTGCGTTAGGTGGAAACTGCAGGGTTTCTGGTTTGGACTGGTTCTATTGGGTGACCTTTAAAAATGCTCGAATTACAATTTATTATAGCTATTTACGAATAAATCCATTACAATAAACCCATGTGCCATCATTCGCAGAGTTTTCCACCAATATTGAAACTTCTAGCAGTAATAAGCTCAATTTTTTATTAACGGCTATGATATACAATGAAAACAGTTGTGTTCTGCACACGAATATTTATAACCCTAAATAAATTAGAAGCTTAGAGAAGATTTTTATTTGCTGTTTTGTGTTGACGAAAATGCAGGATGTATATTTTGAGATGTACTCACAATATAATTCCTTGGGATGCCGAATTGCAAATAATATCACTCTTGTAGCTAACGTATGTTGGGGAGCTCAATGCTGAAAGATTTGAACGCCCGGTCAAGACGGACTGCCCGTTGACCAGTACCAGGACGCTCTCGAACTAAAATATTTGGAGGTGGTGCGATGATAAAAAGGCTTATCTCCGAAGGTCGATTTTCACATTTTATTTTTCGCCCCTTAATGCAATTAAATTTTATGATGTTTTTTTCACTCCCGAAAAACCTTATTTTTTCCAATTTAAGATTTTGGTCTATTATTCAATATTAACCATTGTAAGCGCCCAAGAAAAAAAAATTTTCCAACCCCCCTCAAAATTTGGTGTTTTACGTTTCAAGGCTTGTAGAATCCGAATTATCTAATAAAAACGATTCTCCCCGTCCGCCGACAACGCTTTTCCGGCAAACTATAATAGCTACATTCTTGAAATTTTCATCAAAAATCAATCTCGGTCTCACAACGGCCCAATTCTTGAACCACATTGCTAGCTCAGATTAAAGGGTATTTTTGAGAGGTTTTGAGGGGGTGAAAATTTGTATTTTCCAACTTTTTTCAGTTCATGGTGTATTTGGTATCAATTTCTATAGATTTTTGGACGCTGAATCGAATGAAACCATCGCGGAGTCGATAGCTCTATTGGTTCTCGAGTTATTGCAGCTCTTTTGTGTCGAATTTGGGTGATTTTCAGAAATTTGGCATGAGAGTATAACTCGTGAGTTCTTGGAGCTATAAAAATCGTTCTATACTCGTTGGAATGCTCGTCAAACACTTTCTTTAACGATACCGTAAGGCGAAAAGTTCAGATTTTAATTAGGAAATTAAGAATAATAAAATGATTAAAATTGCAATAGTTGCCACGGAGTTTTTTCCCAAAATTCACCAATCTGTTTTTCGGTGGGAACGTTCCCAAATGTTCGGAATAATAATATCACTAATGGATAATCTTCTTAAATCATTATTGAAGCGGAGGAATAATAGACCACTGTACAATCATTTGCAGCGTTTTTTTTTCGGGCGATGGTGAAGATTTAGTTTCATGGGCATTTACCTAAAATGAAGTGCTATATTCATCTCGTGCCTTCCATTAATAACCTGCTATTTAGCCGCACTGTCTCGTAAATATAATTTCACTCAACCAAATGACAGTCATCTTTGTCGTTAGTTTGAGTGTTTCAAGTTCGAATTTAATGTCGAATTTGAAATAGCGCTTGGAAATAAACATCAACTTTGACTGATGTTCCTTAAATACAGGTTAGCCATTGCGATAAATCGGGAAAAAGTTGCAACACGAGTTTTAACTTTGAAGTTATTCATTCTCAAGTCGAAGCAGAGGATAATAACGCACGACTTAACGTACAGGGAAACAAGGAAAGGAATAAACCGTATAATTGGCTTCCTACCGTTTTCACATTGGTTGAACTTTGTTCTCTCCGCCAACAATTAACTATAATACACGAGTGGGTGAATCTTTGCTAATTGCTGTCTTCGCTGAAATGCCACAACACTTATTGATTATGTTCGTCATCGAGGGATGTTATACTCTAGTGTCTTACCGATGGAAATTACGAGGAACATTTTAATTTTCTGTCCACAGTTCTATTCTATTCTCCAATTGGTTATTAGCGGCTAGAAATAATTAGCGACGCTGATTATTATAACACTATTTTATTAAATTGCCTCCTATCAAGGTCAAACGGATTGAATTGAAATTTCTTGAGGAAGCATCGTTAATGAATCAAATTAATCTCCCATCGATTCGGCTGAAGAGAGTTTTTGACAAGCGTTCCAACGAATATAGAGCTATTTCTCCATCATGGCGAACAATTTTTTTAAAATTACTCACAAATGCTGCGATAAATCGAGAACTATGAAAAGTTCAAACCCGCTGTAGCGTCAATCCGTAGTTAATTTTCAACTAGTTAATTTTTTAACAAGTTAACTTTTTAACTAGTTAATTTTTCAACTAGTTAATTTTTAACTAGTTAATTTTTAACTAGTTAATTTTTTAACTAGTTAATTTTTAACTAGTTAATTTTCAACTAGTTAATTTTCAACTAGTTCATTTTTTAACAAGTTATTTTTTAACAAGTTATTTTTTAACTAGTTGATTTTTAACTAGTTGATTTTTAACTAGTTGATTTTTAACTAGTTGATTTTTTAACTAGTTGATTTTTTAACTAGTAGAATAGTAGTAGAATATTAGCTAATGAATATAGGATAATACTCAATACGTCTGAGAGACAGTGGTTCAAATTTTTTTCCACTCCGATATTTATAGGCCATTAGAAATACGGCGGGTTCTTATGTTATCGTAGCTTTATTTTCGAATTTTTGGGGTTTTCAGAAATCTGGCATCAGGGTATAACTTGATAGTTTTAGAAGCTACTTTTGGAATGCTCGTCAGACACCGCTTCAGCTGTAACGTTTGGCGAACAATTTAGCTTTCTATTTGAAAGTTAAGGAAATTGCAATTAAAATTATAATAGTTCCTACGAAGTCTTCCCTAATAGTCACCAATCTGTTGTTTGGTGGGAATAATTAATATCGCAAATGGATAATCTATTTAAATCATTATTGAAGCGAAGGAATAATAATAAACCATTGTACAATCATTTGCAGCGTCTTTTATTGGATATTCGGATTCTACATGCCTTGAAACGAAAACATCAAATTTTGGGGGGGGGGTTGAAATTTTTTATCTTGGGTGATTACAATGGTTTATCATTGACCAATTATTATTGGTCAATAATAAACCATTGTAATCAAAATTTGATGTTTTATGTTCAAGGCATGTAGAATCCGAATATCCAACAAAAAAAAATCTGTCTGTCCGCCGTACGCCGTCAACACTTTTCCTGCCAAACTATTATAGCTACATTCTTGAAATGTTCATCAAAAATCAATCTCGGTCCTACGACGGCCCAATTCTTGAACCACATTGCTAGCTCAATTTTAAGGGTGTTTTTGGGGTGTTCTAAGGGGGAGAAAATTTCATAGAAGCCCGAAATGGCGAAAGTACTTGGACGTAATCAATTACGAAGATGGAAGGTGTCTTGTTCGTTTCTACCTCAATCATCAGATGATGTTGCGATTTGTTCGATGAACAAAAAATCATGTGTCATTCTTGAGAGCGTTTCAACTATGACGGTGAAGTTGTGTTATTTGAAAGCGATCAATCCCTCGGTAGAGAAATGTACGGTCGGAAAATATTTGATCGAGATCCTTGAATCGAGAGAAATCGAAGAATATTATTTCCACGTGTCCGTATCATCGTGAGCTTGATTTTTGCACAGCGGCGGTTGCAATCGAGTTAGGTCCTTGAGGAATACCTATTAGCCCTGAATCGCCGCACAGTCACTCGATGTCCTTGAGTAAAATCGTGTAAATCGGGCCGTATTTTGTCAGCGCGTCCTTGTCTAGTCGCTAGCCCAGTTAGTCCATCGCCAAGTTTACCTCTGGTTGACCTCAGTCGTCTATTTATTCTGTCATCGTTCAAGTTTCGCTCCGAAAATTGCGGCGATCTTTTTATTTCTGTTCTCACATTTCTAGGCTGACCGAGTTCTTGACGAGCAGGTCGTTCCGTTTCCCCTGCGGAACCGTTTGTCAGTTGTTAAATGAAAAACAAGATAACTGGCCTGCGCCCACCTTGGCAAAGCTGGCGATGGATGAAACGTTTTTCTCAAGGAAGAAGTTCCCTCGCTGGTCCTTCGGAGTGTCCGGTCGACCTCAACAAGGAAACGGCCGTGCGCCGGTCACGATTTTATTTTCAACTCGCGCACCTACCAATATACTATCGCATACCTATTATTACACCTACACGTTTATTGACTCGGATAAAACGTATAATATACTAGTTGGTCATCTGTGGCGATCTAGCATTATGAACATTGGTCGAATGGGGAAGACGCCTATTTTTTATTTTCGTTCCTAATGGCCTGAATTCTGCTATTTGGTGTCAGCCGAAGAGGGAATGACCAATTTTTCATGAAAATTGTGAGTTTCCGCGGAGAAAATCGCTAAGGAAAATCAGCGGTTTAAATAAACCCGGAGATGTAACTCCAACCGATTGAAGTAACTCCCTAGAGCGCTCTGCAGTCGGCTGAAAGACAGACAACAACAACAAGACGGTCTTTAAAACTGGACTCATGCTAAATCGAGTAAGTGACGCTAACTTCACTGCTACTTGTTATGTTTTTTTAATCGTCGAGTTAGTACCGCCCGAAATGCCTCGTAAAGCAAATAAATTGCTGAGGGGGGTTTGGTAATCTCACAGCAACCTCAAATCATTGCTCCCAATGTTAGTTTATTCTTCCAAAGATACTAGCGCTAGTATCGATATTCACGTTCAACGGACAAGTTATGACGTAATAACTAACTATTCATTTTTCGTTCAAAATCATCGGTTTTCATCAGCGATTTTCTCCGCGGAAACTCACAATTTTCATGAAAAATTGGTCATTCCGTCTTCAGCTGACACCAAATAACAGAATTCAGGCCATTAGGAACGAAAATATAAAATAGGCGTCTTCCCCATTATCATTCGAGCTAAGTATGGAAGAATTTATATGGTATTATCGCTTCAGAACTTCAGTTGCTTTAGGGCGCTAAGAACCTTTGTCGAAGATTAATTGTTTGATGACCCGCAATGCAAAAAACGCTGCAAATGATTGTACAGTGGTTTATTATTCCTTCACTTCAATAATAATTTCAGAAGACTATCCATTTCAGATAGTAATTATTCATAACATGTGTGAACCGCTGGCATTGATACCAAAGTGAGTACTCTGTTCGGACGCATGGCAGTTCTAGACTAGTTCTTGAGTCTGCCGCTGCTAGCGCTGGTCAGCTTAGAGAGCTCTGCGTACAATTACTCATTTAATTTTGTTCAGACGATAGATCATTGAGCTAGTTAATTGTTCTAAAGAATTATTAGTGCCATTGATTCAAGTTCGGGCTAATTTTAATCTCATAAATGAACCTCAAAAAATTATTGTAGTGGCGGCTCTGCGCTCAGAGTTTCCTCTCGATCGCGGTAACACTGTTCAGCCCCTCTCAGTAGTTTTCCGTTGTTGTTTTGTCGCGTGCTAACTATTTTGCGTAGTGAAATTGTTTAAAATATTATTTCAGTTCTATTTTATGAATAAACATGTATTATTCATACTCCATGGGCAGTACGCGGTTTAATACTAACCCGCTGATTTCTACCGGTTGGGAAACTCACGTTTAAATGACGATTAAGATCGCCTAGGTTCGGCCTTGGCGCATCAAACCTACGTCGTTTTAACCGGTAATCGCTTCCCACACGCGTAAATACTTCATTTTAGGGTGGACTAATAAAAACAGCGGGCGACCTCGGAGTTCGTGATGCAAAAGTGACATCAGCGTTCGTCGATTGATGATAAATATCCTCATGCGATTCCCAATTGAACGGCCTGGCATGGAACAATCGAATCATACGCGCACGTGAATCCTCAATAAAAGACGTCGTGGGTGATCTTGAGTTTCCCAAGATGTCCTCAATGGCGATTAACATAGCAACAATGAGAAAAGCGACTGATTGTAGGAGGCTTGTTACCGTCAAACCGTGAAGATCAGTTATATTACTGGTCCGTGGGCAAGCGGTTAGCAATGAAATGTCTCCGTTGGAAGAACAGACCACTATTCAACCACACCTTGAGACTGCGATGAATCTGGACAAGAGGATAATTGAATCAAAGGCGGAAGGTTGAATGAAGGCTGTATTAATTGCATACCGTGCTCCATTGTGAGCCCTCTTTTGATGAAAATATGAAGAGAAAAACGCTCACTTGGAATCCGTTTCGCGAAAAATGTATTTTTATCTTCCTATCATCTTATCAAGACAGCTTCCATTTTTGTACTGATTTAAGTGATGAACAACAGTCGTTAACGTATTCGAACTATCCACTTAACATGCAAGATCAGCTTGACCAGGATCGACTGCGAATATAAGACTTTTGGTTTATTATTCAATAATGAACCATTGTAATCGCCCAAGAAAAATAATTTTCTAACCCCCATGGCATTGTAGAATCCCAATATCCAATTGAGGAAAAAAAAAAAAAAAAAAAAAAAAAAAAAAAAAAAAAAAAAAAAAAACGCTGCAAAAAAATGATTGTACAGTGGTTTATTATTATTTCGCTTCAATAATGATTTAAGAAGACTATCCATTTGTGATTTTAATTATTCCAAACATTTGTGAACGTTCCCACCGAAAAACAGTAACTCTAAGGGGAAACTCCGTAGCAACTATTGTCATGTTAATCATTTTTATATTTCTTAATTTCCTAATTAAAAGCTAAAGTTATTGCCTAACAATACAGCTGGAGAGAGTGTTTGACGATCATTCCAATGGATATAGAAAGATTTTTATAGCTCCAAGAACTCTCGAGTTATACCCCGTGTCAAATTTCTGAAAATCTCCCAAATTCGACACAAAAGCTGCGATAACTCGAGAACCAATAAAGCTATCGACCCGGCGATGGTCTCATTCGATTCAGCGTCCAAAAATCTATATAATTTGATACCACGTACACATTTTTCTGAAAAACCTTGGAAAATATGAATTTTCTCCCCCTAAAAACCCCACAAAAATACCCTCAAAATTGAGCTAGCGTTCTGGTTCAAGAATTGGGCCGTCGTAGGACCGAGATTGATTTTTGGTGAAAATTTCAAGAATTTAGCTATTATAGTTTGGCCGGAAAACTGCGTACGGCGGACAGGCAGAATTTTTTTTATTGGATATTCGGATTCTACATGCCTTGAGACGTAAAACATCAAATTTTGAGAGGGGGTTAGAAAAATTTTTTCTTGGGCGATTACAATTGGTTCATTTTGAATAATAAACCAATATTCTGTCCGTCCGCCGTCAACACTTTTCTGACGAAACTATAAAAGCTAAATTCTGGAAATTTTCACCGAAAATCAATCTTGGTCTGACGATGGCTCAATTCTTTAGCCAAATCGCCAGCTCAATTTTATGGGTATTTTTGAGGGGGAGAAAATTCGTATTTTCCGGAAAAGGTGTATTTTGCTATCAATTTCTACGTGTCGCTATAGTAATCCTTTGGAAGCGAGTAGCGCATCTAACGGTCAAGTAAAACGAAATTATCCCATCCATATCCTATATGTCCTATCCTTATCTTATATTCTGTATCCTATATTCTATCCTTAGAATTCCTCTATAATAATAAATCTATATTCTATAATATTCTATATTCTATAATAATATCGGCTACTCGGTGGGCGATTTTGCATTAATATTTCACTGTCGTATTCAAAGCCGCGTCGAACATAAAATGTCCTCTCAACACCTTCTGATTCTAGAGTTGAGTGTTCAACTCAATAAAAAATATCCGTCCGGAATAACGTAAAAATTCATTAAAATATCTATTCCGGAATGTGGAGAGTTTCGCGAAGGAGCGAACAAACTTCGCATTAAATTCGGCCGCAATTGTTGACAGGAGGCGATTGTTGACAGGTGGGCAGGAATGTCGTCCGACTAATTGACGTCGAACACTTTCCACAGTTGACGCATTGGAATGAAAAGAAGGGGCTGGATCGACGAAAGGCGCGAAAGGAGAGAAATTTTAGGCCGGGCCTACTCGCCTTCATAAAGTACACACGGACAGGCACGTACACTTCGGCGAACACTGCGATTTCAAAGCAACGTTTCTGCAATTCGAATAAATTTCGCAAAAACAAAGATCATTAAAATGCTCTTCGCAAGGTGACATTCCATTTTTCTCGACTTTTCAGGCGGCGTTGGTTTATTATTGGTTTATTATTCAATAATAAACCATTGTAATCGCCCAAGAAAAATGTTTTTCTAACCCCCATCAAAATTTGATGTTTTACGTTTCAAGGCATGTAGAATCCGAATATCCAATTAAAAAAAACATTGTCAACACTTTTCCGGCCAAACTATAATTCTACATTCTTGAAATTTTCATCAAAAATCAATCTCGGCCTCACAACGGCTCAGTTCTTGAATCACATCGCAAGCTCAATTTTAAGTGTATTTTTGGGGGGTTTTGAGGGGAAGAAAATTCATAATTTCCAAGATTTTTAAGAAAAAGGTGTATTTGGTATCAAATTCTATAGATTTTTGGACGCTGAATCGAATGAGACCATCGCCGTGTCGATAGCTTTATTGGTTCTCGAGTTATCGCAGCTTTTGTGTCGAATTTGGGAGAATTTCCAGAAATTTGGCATAACTCGAGAGTTATTGGAGCTATAAAAATTGTTCTATGCTCGCTGGAATGCTCGTCAAACACTCTCTCCAGGTGTACCATTAAGCAAAAAATTTAGCTTTGAATTAGGAAATTAAGAAAAATAAAAATGATGAAAATTACAATAGTTGCTACGGAATTTTCTCCTATGAGTTGCCAATCTTTTTTTCGGTGGGAACGTTCACAAATGTTCGGAATAATTACTGTCACAAATTGATAATCTTGACAAATAATTATTGAAGCGAAGGAATAATAAACCATTGTACAATCATTTGAAGCGTTTTTCGTTTAAAAAACACCCGGTTCCCTTTTCTTGTCAAGGTTTCCCCCAAATCTCCACCAGAGACCTGGCAACACTGAATGTAGATCATCCAGCGCTAACCGTCTCAACAGACGACATTTTGGAGCATCTCGCCTTACAGATTTGTAAGGAAGCTCTGCCAATGTACGAGACTTCTGTCGCAGTGAAAGTCGTCGATTGTATTGTTCTAAAGATAGACCGTGACGAGAAAAACGGACGAGTCGGTCGTTGCTATCGAAAAGTAAAGAACGTAACGACCTGGCGACGTTTCGGCTATCAAGGTCCTTTTCCTAGTCGATCTTCCGCAAGCGGGTGACACGTCTGTTCAGGTGTTCTAGAACCGGGCAGGTGCCAAGGAACAGGTCGTTCACAGTTGAGAGGCTGTTTCACATTTAATTAGGGCGGAAGCGGCGCGTGTCGTAACTTACCGTGGCTAAATAACGTCAACCAACTAATCGTGACTCTGCCTATACCTCGTTAATACGCGTCTGGCGAACTAATCTCGTTTGACATTTTCAAACGGCTCCGAAGAAATGTAGGTGAAGGATGCCGCAGTTGACGTGCATTTTGGTTTATTATAATAACAAAACATTTTAATCGGCGAAGAAAAAAACGCTGCAAATGATTGTACAGTGGTTTATTATTCCTTCGCTTCAATATTGGTTTAAGAAGACTATCCATTTGCGATTTTAATTATTCCGAACATTTGTGAACGTTCCCACCGAAAAACAGATGGTAACTATAAGGGAAAACTACGTAGCAACTATTGTAATTTTAATCAATTTTATTTTCTTAATTTTCTTAATTAAAAGCTAAACTTATTGCCTAACGAAACAGCTGGGGAGAGTGTTTGACGACCATTCCAATGAGTATAGAACGATTTTTATAGCTCCAAGAACTCTCGAGTTATACCCTCATGTCAAATTTCTGAAAATCTCCCAAATTCGGCACAAAAGCTGCGATAACTCGAGAACCAATAAAGCTATCGACCCGGCGATGGTCTCATTTGATTCAGCGTCCAAAAATCTATAGAAATTGGTACCAAATACATGTTTTTCTGATAATCCTTGGAAAATATGGGTTTTCTCTATATTTCCGTAAATGACTATATTTCTCTACCGGGTGCAATAGCGAATCAATAGATAACTGGATGTGCTACGAGTTGTTCTAGTTATTTATTTATTTATTATAATAACACGGGACAGGTCCAATTACATAAGTTTAGGTGATTGTAAAAATACAGAAACTTCGAAGAAGGGAAATATCGCGAAAAACGCCCCATACGATTTTCACATCCGCTCTTTTGCTACTGCAATAGTTGTAAACCGCAAACCGTTGAAAACAATAGATTGCGCGCAAGAAGCGTCAAAAGTTTTGACACAATTTTTTTGAACAGCGAGTGACGAAAATGGCGCTTCTTCTGGTAGCGCAACTGTTCCCGATTCAATCATTGTCCGGGCCAAATGTCGACACGATCATTACGGACAAAGAGAAATCAATCAGAAGCGGACAGGGTTAGAACAATGTTATTGCGATATTATGCAAATGATGAGCCAACCTTCGGCTGCTATTGAGGACTCAAGTTGTGAATGGAATGACGGCGACGATGGACTCTCAAGTCCAACGCCCGAAGGACGAGGAAGATTGGGCAATGGAGAAGACGCCTGTTTTATATTTTCGTTCCTAATGGCCTGAATTCTGCTATTTGGTATCAGCTGAAGACGGAATGACCAATTTTTCATGAAAATTGTGAGTTTCCGCGGAGAAAATCGCTAATGAAAACCGAAGATTTTGAACGAAAAATTAATACTTAGTTATTACGTCATAACTTGTCCGTTGAACGTGAATATCGATACTAGCGCTTGTATCTTCGGAAGAATAAACTAACATTGGGAGCAATGATGTGAGGTTGCTGTGAGATTACCAAACCCCCCCAGCAATTGATTTGCTTTACGAGGCATTTCGGTACTAAACGATTAAAAAAACATAACAAGTAGCAGTGATGTTAGCGTCACTTACTCGATTTAGCGTGACTCCAGTCTTAAACACCGTCTTGTTGTTGTTGTCTGTCTTTCAGCCGACGACAGAGCGCTCTAGGGAGTTACTTCAATCGGTTGGAGTTACATCTCCGGGTTTATTCAAACCGCTGATTTTCCTTAGCGATTTTCTCCGCGGAAACTCACAATTTTCATGAAAAATTGGTCATTCCCTCTTCGGCTGACACCAAATAGCAGAATTCAGGCCATTAGGAACGAAAATAAAACCGTAGCAACTATTGTAATTTTAATCATTTTTATTTTTCTTAATTTCCTAATTAAAAGCTAAACTTATTGCATAACGATGCCTAACAGCTGGAGAGAGTGTTTGACGACCATTCCAATGAGTATAGAACGATTTTTATAGCTCCAAGAACTCTCGAGTTATACCCTCATGTCAAATTTCTGAAAATCTCCCAAATTCGGCACAAAAGCTGCGATAACTCGAGAACCAATAAAGCTATCGACCCGGCGATGGTCTCATTCGATTCAGCGTCCAAAAATCTATAGAATTTGATACCACGTACACATTTTTCTGAAAAACCGTGGAAAATATGAATTTTCTCCCCCTCAAAACCCCCCAAAAATACCCTTAAAATTGAGCTAGCAAGTTGGTTCAAGAATTGGGCCGTCGTAGGACCGAGATTGATTTTTGGTGAAAATTTCAAATTTTTAGCTCTTACAGTTTGGCCGGAAAACTGCTAACGGCGTACGGCGGACGGACAGAATTTTTTTATTGGATATTCGGATTCTACATGCCTTGAAACGTAAAACATCAAATTTTGAGGGGGGTTAGAAATTTTTTTCTTGGGCGATTACAATGGTTTATTATTGAATAATAAACCAAAATAGTCGTCTTCCCCATTCGACGATAAACTTGCTTCTTCACTTCGCAAACGTTTGCAGACTGCGAAGCGAATTTTACCCGCCTGAATTTCAATGTAATAAGGGAGCGATTTGAAAACAAATCGTCCGTCCTTCATGCCGCACCTTGTTTTTGACGATTTTCTAATATCATCTTCTTAAAAACTAGATTTTCTTTTGTGAGGGTCGGACCTCATACCTCCGTGGTATGTTAGTAGGTTAGAGAGTTGGCTAACCTGCTGCTGCCAGCAAGGCAGTTGTGTCGCGGCCATTATGATTATGGTTATGTTATGTGCTCGTGCTCGTGTTATGTTTGTGCGTTTATTAGAAGTTTTTCTCGAATTTGATTTAAACTAGCTGCTAAGTTATCCTCACGAGTCATTAATAATATGACGAATGTTTCAAAATAGCCGGACGGGAAGTAATCATTGCGAAAAAACTAATCGTTGAGCGGTCACAATTCCATCATCCCATCTCCAGTTACGAAATCGATCAATCAATCAGCGATTGAGATTTTTTATATTGATATAAATCGCCGCAAAAGCTTTTCCCATTTGTTATTCAAGGACTTGCCCGGTTTGACCTGAGTAGAAAGCGTGTTGGGATATAGGTTTTTAGCTGGTTGTGCAATGTTTTAATTCCGCGTGAGCCTATGATGTACGAAAGAAGCGTCCGTCTGAGATATAATGGATTGCCTAACGCTGAGCTAAACTTCGCCGTCGACAGGTTCGCCACTTCTCCAATAGCGAGCTTCAGACATTCGCTTCACAAAAATCCCCTTACACACTATGTGATTTGTGCGAGAAAATATTTTCATAAGCGTAATCCATATCTAGTTGAGATTAGAGAACATTGTCTATACAAAACCGCGCAGAATTGTGTGTGCAACCCAGTTTTCTTTATTTTGCCTAAAAAAAAACGACGAAAAACATCCCTTGAAGATCATCAAAAGTTTTTGCAATTAATAATTTTCGGTTCTGGTAGGAACATGGAACGGTGTCGATTAAGGCACTTTTTGGTTTATTATTCAATAATAAACCATTGTTGTATTCAATAATAATAAACCATTGTAATCGCCCAAGAAAAAAAATTTCTAACCCCCTCTCAAAATTTGATGTTTTACGTTTCAAGGCATGTAGAATCCGAATATCCAATAAAAAAAATTCTGTCCGTCCGCCGTACGCCGTTAACACTTCTCCGGCCAAACTATAATAGCTAAATTCTTGAAATTTTCACCAAAAATCAATCTCGCTCCTACGACGGCCCAATTCTTGAACCAACTTGCTAGCTCAATTTTAAGGGTATTTTTGGGGGTTTTTGAGGGGGAGAAAATTCATATTTTCCAGGGTGTTTCATAAAAATGTGTACGTAGTATCAAATTATATAGATTTTTGGACGCTGAATCGAATGAGACCATCGCCGGGTCGATAGCTTTATTGGTTCTCGAGTTATCGCAGCTTTTGTGCCGAATTTGGGAGGTTTTCAGAAATTTGACACGAGGGTATAACTCGAGAGTTCTTGGAGCTATAAAAATCGTTCTATACTCATTGGAATGGTCGTCAACACTCTCCCCAGCTGTTTCGTTAGGCAATAAGTTTAGCTTTTAATTAAGAAAATTAAGAAAAATAAAAATGATTAAATTACAATAGTTGCTACGGAGTTTTCCCTTATAGTTACCATCTTTTTTTCGGTGGAAACGTTCACAAATGTTCGGAATAATTAAAATCACAAATGGATAGTCTTCTTAAATCATTATTGAAGCGAAATAATAATAGACCACTGTACAATCCCTTCTTGGTTGAGTCGTCGCATCTCTCATTGTATTGGGTAGGTGAGGGGGGAAGAACCAGGCGACATATTCTCCGATTTTTTATTTTCTGGCCGAGTACTGGCCCTAAAGTACTCGGCCAGAAAATAAAAAATCGGAGAATATGTCGCCTGGTTCTTCTCCCCCTCACCTACCCAATACTGTACAATCACTTGCAGCGTTTTTTGTCTATAGTTCCTTGTGGTGATTAACTTTACTCTCGCCTGAGATACCTCTTAACTGTTAGCAGACGCGCAGGCGAGTCTCCGACGCGTTCAAACCGTGACCCGCGACATTCCGTTATGATTAGTCTCAAAATGATAACCTTCGCTGATTTTTTTTGTCTCTTCGGAAAAAGGGGAATTCTTAGAGTCGTTCGCGCCAACCGTTCTTCGCTCTCGTCAGAAAATTTCCGCTTTGATTGGCAAATGGTTCATGAACTTAATTCCATCTCCAAGTTCGCTCGACTCATGAACATTCAAAAAAACTTATCGAACTCGTCAAAGTGAAAGCTGTTTAGTTCTCCATACTTAGACTCCAATGATACGAACTCGCGATGTTCGAATTTTTCACATTGAATGAATGAACGTTTATTCCATTGTGATGCACAAACATGAAAGCTTTTTTTTTCTTTTACCATAGAACATAGGATAATCTCCTGTGCCGTTCTAGGTGTTGAAGCTCTAAATAATTTGATATTGTCAATAGGGTAGGTTGTAAAAAATAACCTCTAGGCTTGTGTCTGTGGTAGACAATTAATACCATAATATCCAACAATAATTAGAATACTCATTGGAATGGTCGTCAAACACTCTCTGCTGTATCGTTAGGCAATAAGTTTTGCTTTTAATTAGGAAATTAAGAAAAATAAAAATGATTAAAATTACAATTGTTGCTACGGAGTTTTCCCTTATAGTTACCATCTGTTTTTCGGTGGGAACGTTCACAAATGTTCGGAATAATTAAAATCACAAATGGATAGTCTTCTCAAATCATGATTGAAGCGAAATAATAATAAACCTCTGTACAATCATTTGCAGCGTTTTACAGGAACATTTGGATTAGTTATATCAATAACAGTACGATCGATTTTCCGTCCGTCACTTACGATTCGTCTTGCGAAACCGCATTTTTGGACTAGGCCCAATAAAACCGCTCGCCATATGAGCGACGGGAGTATCGCAAATGCCAACGACGATGAAGGAATCGAAGGCACGCACGCACCTTCGGGTGCCCAGGCTAACGGAAAGAAACGCCGATGGAATCTCGATAGCCTCAACAAACCGCGCTCCATCGCTCAGCAGGTTCTTGAGTCTTCCACTTTTACGGAGGTTTTCGCGGGCCACAGACGAGTGTATGGATCTTTCTCACGTCTTTAATTTTGAAAAACCTGTTGGATAACCAGGAACCGACCGAGATAGAAGGATGTCAGGACGCCAGGAGGCCTTCGGGCAACACAGCTTGATTCGAGTAGGTACCCTATATTTATGATGATAATGTGTCTAGTTCGGTCGAGCAGTCTACGTGGCTAGTCGGTACGAGATCGGTTGGATTTTTTCTGGATTTCTGTTCCGAAGAATTTATTTAGCGGCAAGGCAGCGGACAAGATGCCGCTACTGTTGCTTTGAGAATTTATCGTAATGCAAATAAAGTTCTTCGGTCGGTATCGAGAATCTCCAATGTCTCCTGTATTCTCTTAAAAGAAGAACAAACCACATGTTCCTCACGTTTTGTCACTACTGAGGTGGTCTCTTCAGCGTATACTCTAAACTTCTTCAAATTCATCCCTCGTCCGCCGCTTTACATCCTGCAGTGAACCCTCATCACTTCAGTCAATCTTTTGTTTAACCCCCCTCAATATTTGATGTTTTACGTTTCAAGGCATGTCGAATCCGAGTATCCAATGTAAAAAAAAATTGTCAACACTTTTCCGGCCAAACTATAATTCTACATTCTTGAAATTGTCATAAAAAATTAATCTCGGCCTCACAACGGCTCAATGGGGAAGACGCCTATTTTTTGTTTTCGTTCCTAATGGCCTGAATTCTGCTATTTGGTGTCAGCCGAAGAGGGAATGACCAATTTTTCATGAAAATTGTGAGTTTCCGCGGAGAAAACCGCTAAGGAAAATCAGCGGTTTGAATAAACCCGGAGATGTAACTCCAACCGATTGAAGTAACTCCCTAGAGCGCTCTGCAGTCGGCTGAAAGACAGACAACAACAACAAGACGGTGTTTAAGACTGGAGTGACGCTAACATCACTGCTACTTGTTATGTTTTTTTAATCGTCGAGTTAGTACCGCCCAAAATGCCTCGTAAAGCAAATAAATTGCTGAGGGATGTTTGGTAATCTCACAGCAACCTCAAATCATTGCTCCCAATGTTAGTTTATTCTTCCGAAGATACAAGCGCTAGTATCGATATTCACGTTCAACGGACAAGTTATGACGTAATAACTATTCATTTTTCGTTCAAAATCATCGGTTTTCATTAGCGATTTTCTCCGCGGAAACTCACAATTTTCATGAAAAATTGGTCATTCCGTCTTCAGCTGACACCAAATAGCAGAATTCAGGCCATTAGGAACGAAAATAAAAAATAGGCGTCTTCCCCATTTAATTTATTGTTACGTGAAAGTTTGAAGTGGAGAGGAATTTCCGAATTTTGAGACTCGACTTTCTTATTTGAGGGTTTTCTCCTTCTTTTGTGTTGAACTTGGGAGATTTTCAGAACTTTGGCATGGGATTATAACTCGAGAGTTCTTAGAGCTGTAAAAATCGTTCTATACTCGTTAGAATGCTTGTCAAACTCGAGAGAATTTGGGCGAGAATTTTTCTTTTTTTATTATTGAAGCAAAGGAATAAATATTTTTTGGTGGAAAGGTTCACAAATGTTTGGAATATCATCACATTTGGATAGTCTGGTTAAATCATTATTGAAGCGAAGGAATAATCACTGTACAATCATTTGCAGCGTTTCACTGTGCAGTGCTGCGTTGTATATTAAATAAGCCTTTCAATTTGCGTTGAAGAAAACACACAAATATTCAAAATTGTAGGGTACGAGGTTCTCACTCGACATAATCCAACCCCAGTTGGACCAATACCTAGAGAATGATGAAAGGAGGTCAACGCCGGCCTAAATGATATGCTTGAGTGTCCGGAGGCGTTTTAACATCACCACTTCCGCTTAATATTCTCTGTAGAAAGTTGGGTTTTATAAATCCAAAAACCGGCCGAGTTTTCGAATAATATTTCGAATCGTAAAAAGTGAAATCGAGCGAAGAAGATTCGTGTAACTTGCGGCCCATAATGTTATAGGTAGTTGATTTTTTCCGAGGAAGTTGGAATCCGATGAAGTGCCCACTTTTATCTTTTTCTTCACGATCGAGTGAAGCCGAAACAACGGTCAGGTGAACAACAACGGGTTATGCAAACACTTGACAGTTGACTGAATCTCAGCTGAAACTCAGCAGAGATAGGGGAAAATCGAAGTTATTCCTATTTCTAAGACTTTTCTTTTTTCATTGTTCTGCGAACAATACACAAGAATTGCATGGCAAGATTCTGCGAATTGTTGGATGCTATGGGCCGAAAATTCATACCGTTAATTGATTTGGAGTGTAGCGCTCTAACATGGCAATTTCAGTTCCAGTAATCGATATTTCAATAATCTTGTGCATATTCGTGCTTCGGATTTATTCTAAAAATAACCAAGGTTTCAACTTCCCAAACACGAATCGGAAGAAGTAAAAAACTACCTGCTCTTGTAAAGGGGCTCTGTAAAACGAAGCTGTCAAAAAGTGTTGAGAAATTGTCAAGTTGAAAAATGTTTCGAACCAAATGTAGCTGCCTACGTCAGCACTTGCGGATAGTGCAGCGATGTTGGCGCTCTGTGCGACTGAGCATGTGACGTCAGCAATGTACCCTTGACGATTTCCCCTTCAATGTCCATTATTTTTATACGATTTCAATTTCAAGTGGAAAAAATAACAACTTTATTGATGTATAATAATTTTTGATTGTTGCCTTCTGGAATAGAAAAACGCTGCAAGTGATTGTACTGTGGTTTATTATCCCTTCGCTTCAATAATGTTTTATGAAGACTGGATTTGTGATTGTAATTATTCCGAACTTTTGTGGAAAACTCCGTAGAAGTTATTGCAATTTTAATCATTTTTATCTTTCTTAATTTCCAAATTAAAAGCAAATTTTATAGCTGGAGAGAGTTTTCGTCGAGTATTCCAATGAGTTTAGAACGATTTTTATTGCTCCAAGAACTCTCGAGCTGTACCCTCATGCCAATTTCTGAAAATCTCACAAATTCGACCCGAAAGCAGGGATAACTCGAGAACCAAGAAAGCTATCGACCCCGGATAGTCTCGTTCGATTCAGCGTCCCAAAATCTATAGAAATTGATACCAAATTCACGTTTTTTTGAAAACATTGAAAAATATGGATTTTCTCACCCTCAAAACCCCCTAAACATACTCTTAAAATTGAGCTACCAATGTGGTTAAAGAATTGGGCCGTCGTAGGACCGAGATTGATTTTTGGTGAACATTTCAAGAATGTAGCTATTATAGTTTGGCCGGAAAACTGCTGACGGCGTCCAACGTACGGACAGAATTTTTTTTATTGGATATTCGGATTTTTCAGAGTGCGGCATAAAGGACGGACGCTTTTGAAATGGCTAGTACTCTTCCCCTACTACGCCGGCATATGAGAGGAGGGGGTGCCTCTCGATGCGTGAGGTCCTAGCATTTTATATTAGTTCAAACCATGGAGCCGTGGACTGTTGAGCACCGCGTTTTCGCTAGTGACAGTTTTGTCAGAAATAACGAATTGTCGTTATTGGGCTACTGAAAATCCGCGACAATTACACGGAAGACCTCTGCACAGTCCAAAAGTGACAGTTTGGTGCGCTGTATCCCAAACTTGCGTCATCGGCCCTTATTTCTTTGAAGACGTTAATGGAAATGCTGTTACCGTCATCTCGGAACGAGAATTTTTGCAAACTTCCAAGAACGCCTTCAGCAGTGCATCACAAACAATGGACACCACTTGAATGACGTGATTTTCCACACTCGACTTTCGAAAATGCTATTCAATTGCAAAGTCGAATCTGTGAATAAATTTGTTTTACAATAAAAATTGCTGATTTTATGATTTTTTGAAAATCGTCCGTCCTTTATGCCGCACCCTGCATATGCCTTGAAACGTAAAACATCAAATTTTGAGGTGGGGTTAGAAAAAAAAATTTTCTGGGACGATGACCAGAGTTTATTATTGAATAATATACCAAAATTGACGCGAATTCCCCATCGTGTATCTGTGTATAATTTCACATTTTTCCGGCGGCAAGAAATTACCTCCGTAAAGAAAAAGGGTCGTACATTTGTTTCTCTCAAGAAATAAAAAATGCAAACTTGAATTTTTCAACGCGAGCGTATATCTGAGATGTTCAAGTAAGTTGGTCGACTTTGGTGTCGTTTTTTGAAAGTTTTGAAAAGAGAAAAAAAAGGCGAAATTAATCGTTGCTGTTTAATTGCTGCAAGGTGGGCGTTGACCGGTTAATTGTATCAAATTGCAGTAATTTGATACCGTTCCAAAATGGATTGTGCCGGTTTTTTTCCCAACTTCATCGAGTGATCTTGAGTTGGAAACGAAAAACGAATCAGGTGTGGCGAACGCATTCGAGAACATGTGTTTCGTCATGTTCGACCTCCACGTTTTATCGATTGCGGTCAACGCGGACGGATTCGTCTGTATATAAGTCTAATTGGGCAACTATAATATCACAAGTTTGCCAACATACGTAGGTCGTTAGAATCCAGTTAGAAGAACTCGAAACCACCTGAGAGATTTTTTATCGCTCATTATTCAAATCAGGTGACTGCCCCTTTTCTATTCATCTTTCGACTTTATAAGCGCTCGAATTCATCGCAGTTTTCAACCTTGGTTCCCGTTGATTTAAGAACACGACGACCTACCTGTATAAAAACAGCTGTTAAAAACGCTGCAAATGACGATTTTTATAGCTCGAAGAACTCTCGAGTTATAAACTCGTGTCGAATTTCTGAAAATCTCCCGAATTCGGCGCAAAAGCTGCGATAACTCGAGAACCAATAATGCTATCGACCCCGCGATGGTCTCATTCGATTCAGCGTCCAAAAATCTATAGAAATTGATTCCAAATACACCATTTTCTGAAAAACCTTGGAAATTATGAACTTTCTCCCCCTCAAAACCCCCCAAAAATACCCTCAAAATTGAGCTAGGTGTGTGATTCATGAATTGGGCCGTTGTGAGGCCGAAATTGATTTTTGAGGTAAATTTCAATAATGTAGCTATTATAGTTTGGCAGGAAAAGTGTTGACGGCGTACGGTGGACAGACAGAAATGGATTGCTGTAAGAAATCTTAACAGATAAAAATATGATTTTTACTATTAATCTTTTACAATAAGAAATTTTCTAGATTTATGTTTTAGCATTAATCTATGTGGTTTAACCTAAACTTAGTATTTTTTTTCCTTCTCGAGAAAAACCAGGCGACTCATTCTCCAATTCTTTATTAGCTGGCCGAGCACTTTCGCCCATTCGGGCATCTTCAGGGCGACGTGGAGCCATAGGGTTAAAAATTATATTTCTTCAAATTGTTTACGATTATTGTGAATGTTTTGGGTATTTTGCATGTTGTTTGATCGAGTATGGAGAGGTTTTTGGAAGTCACCAGTCTATTCGTCAAAATGTGTTAGCTGTAAAAATGTAATATTTATTCTTAATTATGAAAAGGGATTTCTCCCGTGTACTGTTGAAATAAATAAATAAAACCGTTTCGTCCTCGAAATGTTCTGAACCTTCTTCCAAGGGCTTTTCATCGCTGGAAAACTAATTTTGAGTAAAAAAAAACCGTCCCAACTGAGGAAAAGTCGAAAATATCGAGTCTTCGGCCTTTACAAAAAAAAAAAAAAAAAAAAAAAAAAAAAACTATGAACGTTGCCCATTTGGGCCCTTGTTTTTTTCCTCCCTTTTTTGGCGGCCTCTCGACGTAAAAAAATGCGAACGTTTCGAGTTTATACAACAGAAAATGCAGCTTCTGGCCCGCGGTTCTACTTGCAAAAGAAAAAAGCTAACGGCGAGGATCGAACGGAACAAATTTAATTCACCCCACGGCGAGCGATTGAATTACGCGTCGCGTCGTCGCCCGGCCATTATTCCAAACTGGAACGAATCTGCGTGTCGTGAGCTAGCCCAGAGTCCGCGAACTTCCGTCCTCCGTTGGGGGGCAGCGACTCGAAGAGGACAAACGAGGCGGAGGAGGTCCTAGCACCTCGAGGATCCTCATACGTGAGCGCAAGCCTGGCATAGCTAAGCGTAGTTGCCGAAGAAGAACAAGCAAGGCGTGAAAACTCATTCGCACTCATCGTTGTCAACTTTAGCTCGCGGATGCGGCGACGTTGAGACACGTTTTCCCATTGTTGAGCAATATTCACCCTTCGAACTGTTTAGAAAAAAATGGAAGAAAATAACGCTGCAACGTAAAATTATTCGACTAACGACACAGCTTAAGAGAATGTTTGACGAGCATTCCGAGTTAGAAACCTTGCCAAATCGCAAAAACCCTACACATAAGCTGCGATAACTCGAGGACCATCGGAGCTATTTGTCCTGTTGTGCTCTCATTCGATTCAGCATCCAAAAATCTATATAGATAGATACCGAACACACCACACAGCACAAAAAAAAAAAATAATAAAATATAAAAAAAAATTAGAAAATATTTCAAAAAAAATTTAATAAAAAAAAAAACCGAAAAAACGCTGCAAATGATTATACGGTGGTTTATTATTCCTTTGCTTCAATAATGATTCAAGAAGATTATCCATTTGTCCATTATTCCGACCATTTGTGAACGTTCCCACCGAAAATCAGCTTGGTAACTCTAGGGGAAAACACCTTAACAACTATTGTAATTTTAAACATTTTTATTTTTCTTAATTTCCAAATTAAAATCTGAATTGTTAGCCTTACGGTATAGTTGAAGAGAGTGTTTAACGAGCATTCCAACGAGTATAGAACGATTTTTATAGCTCCAAGAACTCTCGAGTTATGTGCCAAATTTCTGGAAATCTCCCAAATTCGACATAAAAGCTGCGATAACTCGAGAACCAATAGAGCTATCGACCCCACAATGGTCTCATTCGATTCAGCGTCCAAAAATCTATAGAAATTAATACCAAATACACCTTCTAAAAAAAACCTTGGAAAATACGAATTTTCTCCCCCTCAAAACCCCCAAAAATACCCTTAAAATTGAGCTAGCAATGTGATTCAAGAATTGGACTAATGTGAGACCTAGAATGATTTTTGGTGGAATTTTTTTATTGGATATTCGGATTCTACATGCCTCGAAACGTAAAACATCGAATTTTAGGGGGTTATAAATTTTTTTCTTTGGCGATTACAATAGTTTATTATTGAATAATAAACCAAAATCGAGAGGGAAAATATGAGAGATTTAAGAGAAAATTGGTCGGAAAATCCGCGAACAAAGAAGACAAAAAATCGCAAAAATACATGCAATTATCAATAAGCCCAGTTTTGGAAAAAAACTACCTCCTTCTCTCAAGAGCCAAAAACTCGGAAGAATTCAGCGAATGCAGTTCTGTCCGAGTCTATTTGGAACCGTTTTAATCTCACCAGCGAATGAACTGCTCGCGAACGGCGGTGATCATTATCAGAAAATTAGAGCTCATTCATGCTGCGATGGCTAAAGCGCAGTCAGTCGGCGTGTGACTGTGGAAACATGCGGTAATCACGGGCCGCCAGTGTGGGAAATGTTTTTCGTTTCTTTACCGCGAACAGTTTCAAAAATGAGCAATGTGTAACATTCTCACGATTTTGTCGTCAGAAAATCTCTATGAATATAATAAAACCGGCTTTCGAATACGAAAGAAACCTCGTTTTTCTCGATCGTATAATTTTATTATGGGCAGAATCGCAAAGGTTTCCTATTTTCATTTCTGAAAGTTTCAGCTTTTACTAGCGAATGAGCAAAATTAGATTTTATTGAATTTTTAGTAACATACTGTATATTTGAATATTTACTGAATATTTGCTCGAAATATTCTCATTGGAGCTGTAAATTTTACTACAGATATTTGTAGATTATTAAATTCTTTAAACGAAAAAGTACGGGAATTCGTTCGTTGATAGATTTTAGTACGAGCTAGAGGGGCTCAAAGTTGAATGTTCAAAAAAGAGGGTAAGGATTGATTGAGAAACTGGCGATAGGTAATCGAAAAGTTGAACAATGTTCGTCAAATTGGAGCCAACTCACCGGCTGGAAAAATCTTCTTTTTTTTTAATTAGGCCTCTGTTCCAATTTTATTGCACTTTGAAGTTTTATAACCCTGTTTTTCGCGTTTTTTCGCATGTTTTTCGCCAATAACTTTTGAACCGACCACTTTTACATAGGTATATTACTCGGAGGCGAGAGAGAGCTATCAAAATCGCAAAATTTGGTGTGTTTAAATATATTTTTATGTTATGTCCCCGCGGAGCTATTCGCGCTAGAAGAAAAGTCAAAACACGTTTTGTGACATAAAGTGGAATATATCTCGAGAGCTATCATATACGCTAGCCATTTTCTTATTTTTAATGGATTCTACATTAAATTACCTTCATTTTCTTCCACAGCACCTAATTGTTCCCATTTCGGGAACGTGACGAAAAAAATTCCAAAGTTGAAACTTCAAAAGTATGAAAATCGTAAAAAATTCAAAAAATATTATTAATCGTTCGAATTTGATTATTTTCACTTTAAATTCGAATTCTACGTCTAATTTCCTGTAAGAATCATCAATTAATCAAATTTGATCCGTACTGTAAGTATTTGCAACGGATTTTCAAAGTTGAAAAACATGAACCGTGTAGTACTAAAACTGGGAAAAACTAATGTTCGTCGTCAAATTTCCACCGTTTTGACGTCATATTCGGATTCAGCGTTCAATTTCCTATAAGAATAGCTTTCAAAATCGCTTTAAAACGAAAATTTAATTTTTCACTATTAGCGGAGCTCGGAATTCCGGCCGGCGAAAAACTCGATTTACGGAAAATAATTTCTCTGGCTCTGTTTAATTGTTTTTCGCCAAATTTTTTGCTACGTACGTGTGTAAGACGTTCGAATGAAGACTCCTGCATAATAAAACAATTGATTCTTATGAATTTTGACCCCGAAAAGCACGGTTAAAGGTCAATTTTGGAGCTTTCAAAAACCGATTTTTTTCGACCACTTGCAGATTTTTCCGAGAAATAAAAAAAATCACAAAAATACATCTTGGTAAGACACAACTTTCCTAAAAATTTCAGATTTTTATCTGTATTGCGAGACGAGTAAAAAATCGCTAACTGATCGGTTGAAAGAAATCGCAGGGGGTACCCCTTGGATTTTTCGCGAAAAATTTTTTGAAATAGATTTCGCTCAAATTCAGCATAATGATAGTTGATGATGTGTATATCAATAATATATGGTTCATTCTTTGTTTCTTTCGCAGTAAATAGATGAAAATAACGTTTAAAGTTGAAAAATGTCATTTTTTCGTGTATAGTCTACTAATATTGTTGAATAACGCAAAAACGGTTGAAAAATGGATAGGTACATTTAGGAAAATGTGGACAATTAAATTACCTATCTTTTGGTATATTCAAACATCTGAATTGACGACTTTTTGTTTGAGTTATCCACTCTGCAAGTTACAAATCTTGGAAAACTTACAGTTGTTATGTCTAATTTTGCTCCTACTTTGCTCCAGTTGAAAAACCCAATACTTTATGATACAAAGTACATGAAAACACCTCTACCAACATACCGAATTATAGCAACTGCTACTACCTACTATAACAACAACTATAGAATCCCACTCTCCATACACAAATAATTAACTACTAAACCCATACCTATACTATACTATATACTATACTATATACTATACTATATACTATACTATATACTATACTATATACTATACTATATACTATACTATATACTATACTATATACTATACTATATACTATACTATATACTATACTATATACTATACTATATACTATACTATATACTATACTATATACTATACTATATACTATACTATATACTATACTATATACTATACTATATACTATACTATATACTATACTATATACTATACTATATACTATACTATATACTATACTATATACTATACTATATACTATACTATATACTATACTATATACTATACTATATACTATACTATATACTATACTATATACTATACTATATACTATACTATATACTATACTATATACTATACTATATACTATACTATATACTATACTATATACTATACTATATACTATACTATATACTATACTATATACTATACTATATACTATGCTATATACTATATTATATACTGTACTATATACGATTTTTCACGATTTCACTGGTGCATATTTTGTACTTTGGTTTTTACAGACCGGAAAAATCAATATTTTTGAAGCGCTGGGAGACTTTAAATTTTTCTATATGACATCTGAATATTGTTTGATTTTTATTATCGGGTACGCACACAGTAATTTCTCGTAAAACGCATTTTCAGTTGTTTCATTCGAGGCATTTGTAAGTTTCGGGTATCATTTGCTTTAAACGAGTCAAACTTTGACCGCGTTCACAAAACTTGTATTGTATCGGCTGGATCACACACAGTACTTCCGTCGGACGTATTTTTTTTTTTTTTTTTAAATAAAAATTTTCACAGGCCGCGAAGAACAATATATTTGACGAACAGGTCTTTAATGTTTGTAATGGTGAGTGAACGACGCCTGACACCAAAACTACCAACCATTAATTACCTCAATGTGTTGGTAAAATTTGAAGAGAATGTAGAATTATATTTTTTTAAAGTTACCTAATAGAAAAATAAAAATGAAAATGTCAAATACCCGCGGAGAAAACATACTTTCCGAATTTCGTCACGAAACGGTCTCACTTTCAACATCGTTCGGCTTCGGCCGCAAGTTCTGTAACAAACGAGCGCCAATTTAATCCCCGATGAACGCTAGTTCGATACGATCTTCGATTCATCAACTGGGGCATTCATCTGCAAATGAAATTCGGAAATCGCTCCGCTGTTTTCGACCTTGATATCGATCGATGGCTATCTCCTGTCGAAGGACTGACGACGCTCAAGTTATAGGTCTTGGCGATAACATCGTTTGCCGATCAAGGTGTCGGTGTCTAGCCCGGGCTTACCGCACTTTCGTAATTGTGCTGTAGCTATTTCTACTTGAAGGACGGACCTTGCGGTTGCGAGCGCGCGTTTCGCAACTACACCGTGGTGTAAAATTGGAAATCATGCCAATATTAAGGACCTCGCATTCGACGAAAGCGTCACGGTACAGATTGAATGGGGAAGACGCCTATTTTGGTTTATTATTCAATTGTAATCGCCCAAGAAAAAAAAATTTCTAACCCCCTCTCAAAAGTTGATGTTTTACGTTTCAAGGCATGTCTTGAACCAACTTGCTAGCTCATTTTTAAGGGTATTTTTGGGGGGGTTTTGAGGGGGAGAAAATTCATATTTTCCAAGGTTTTTCAGAAAAATGTGTACGTGGTATCAAATTATATAGATTTTTGGACGCTGAATCGAATGAGACCATCGCGGGGTCGATAGCTTTATTGGTTCTCGAGTTATCGCAGCTTTTGTGTCGAATTTGGGAGGTTTTCTTAAATTTGACATGAAGGTATAACTCGAGAGTTATTCAAGCTATAAAAATCGTTCTATACTCATTGGAATGGTCGTCAAACACTCTCTCCAGCTATAGGGTAAGGCAAAAAATCTAGCGTTTAATTAGGAAATTAAGAAAAATAAAAATGATTAAAATTACAATAGTTGCTGCGGAGTTTTCCCTTAAAGTTACCAATCTCTTGGTTGTTGGGAACGTTTACAAATGTTGGGAATGATTACTATCGCAAGAGGATGTTCTTCTTTCATCATCGTTGAAGCAAAGGAATAATAAACCAATGTAGAATCATTTGCAGCGTTTTTTCTTTATTTAAACTATTATTTCATTATTCTTCCTCAAGACAGAAAATTCGACGTTTCTATGTGACATCACCGAACACCTGCTTCGACTTGCGTGGTTAAATTCGCCTAATGAGTGTTTTCCAACCGCAAATAACTGTTATTTTCTTTTTCTTGTTTCAGGCGTTTCATCAGTGACTAGTTCACCCTGGGATTCCTCGTCGTTTCGTAACTCGCTAAGGTATGTCACGTTTGAAGTATTGTTCAGAGATGGTTAAAATTTTGTGTTCAATTTTTTTTTTTTTTTTTTAAGTTAAATTAGTGTGGATTTGTTCTTAGAAAAATACGTTATAATAGACGACCTTGCTTTCAAAGTTCCTCTACGGATTCAAGAGACTAAGAATGAAAATCATGTCAAATTTAAATTGCACTCGATTTCGTTTAGGTTTCTTGGCCGAATTATCCGCTGGAAGTAAAAAAATGCGAATTACTTGCTCTTATTACCTATTATAACCAGGTGATTCACAGTGCATGGCAAAATTGGCAGCTGTAAATCTCCTTCTCGCTGATATATTATACAAAAATAGAAAAAAAATGACAACACTGGTTCTAGAAGAGCTTGTTGAGTAGCTAAATCGAACGCTCTGCATAAAAAGTAACCTCTGTAGATTAAATATAGGTATCGAATAATCAAATTTTTATTCGCTTCCGTGTGAAGAACGTTTGGAAAATAAAGCAATTGTAGACCAAACGTTTCTAATTGCACTTGCAGTATAGTCTCGATAACCAAACCCAAACTTTTTTACAAAACTGGTCAATGATTGTGATAATTTGCGGTGATTTGTGAATGTAATTTAGAACGATCCTGAATTAGAACAATTTTAGTTGAGTTAGTTACCCTTATTTTTAATGGTTTTTTTTTTTTTTTTTTTTTTTTACCTGGCTACAGGAGTCTAATTCAAGTGAAGTTCAAGAGGAACATAATTGTCTTGTTCTTCAAGAACGGTTTCCTAATTCACGAACGAATAAACTCGTTGAATCCTTATTTTCATTAAACTAGTCTTCCAAAATTTGCAATATGAGCCATGCTGCATAACTGGAATTTTTAAGGTTATGGCGACAATATTTTTCCTCCCAGTTTATTTTTATATTGCTCCAAGACGCATATCTCTGTAGGAGGCTGTACCGTGAGGCTAAAAATTCATATTTTAATTTGAAAATTAAGAAAAATAAAAATGATTAAAATTACAATAGTTGCAACGGAGTTTTCCCCGACACTTACCAATCTGTTTGTCGGTTGGAACGTTTACAAATTTTTTCGGAATAATTACTATCACAAATGGATAGCCTTCTTAAATCATTATTGATGCGAAGGAATAATAAACCACTGCACAATAATTTGCAGCGTTTTTTCTTGGGCGATTACAATGGTTTATTATTGGTTAATTAACCAAAATGCATTCGCTTGAAGAAAAACGCTGCAAATGATTGTACAGTGGTTTATTATTATTTCGATTCAATATTGATTTAAGAAGACTATCCATTAATTTGTCATTTTAAATATTCCGAACATTTGTGGACGTTCCCACCGAAAAACAGATAGTAATTATAGGGGAAAACTCCGTAGCAACTATTGTAATTTCAATCATTTTATTTTTCTTAATTTCCTAATTAAAAGCTAAACTTATTGCCTAACGATACAGCTGGAGAGAGTGTTTGACGACCATTCCAATGAGTATAAAACGATTTTTATAGCTCCAAGAACTTTCGAGTTATACCCTCATGTCAAATTTCTAAAAATCTCCCAAATTCGGCACAAAAGCTGCGATAACTCGAGAACCAATAAAGCTATCGCGTCGGCGATGGTCTCATTCGATTCAGCGTCCAAAAATCTATATAATTTGATACCACGTACACATTTTTCTGAAAAACCTTGGAAAATATGAATTTTCTCCCCCTCAAAAACCCCCAAAAATACCCTTAAAATTGAGTTAGCAAGTTGGTTCAAGAATTGGGCCGTCGTAGGACTGAGATTGATTTTTGAAGAAAATTTCACATTTTTAGCTCTTACAGTTTGGCCGGAAAACTGCTAACGGCGTTCGGCGGACGGACAGATTTTTTTTTATTGGATATTCGGATTCTACATGCCTTGAAACGTAAAACATCAAATTTTGAGGGGGGTTAGAAATTTTTTTTTTTCTTGGGCGATTACACTGGTTTATTATTATAATAAACCAAAACGCGGTAAACCGCTCGAAGATGACCATGTTGGGATCCTCATCTTGTCGTTTTCTCGATAAGCAAAGTACAAAGTGTACAGCTCTATAGCTAGCGCATTGTGCGTATCTATTGTACTTGGGCTTCTTGCCTTTATTATGTCACAATGGCGAACTATTATTATTGGAGGCCGATACCAACACACGGATGATTCTGCCTGAGAATACAGTGCTAGGTTGGTGAACACTGTTGTCAACTCGAGGATCGAATCGGTTCTTCCTACAACGGCGGTAGACAATATCGTGACCGGGGTTTCGTCACTCCCGAGCACGATCCTTCGCTTCCTTCTCAACTCGTACAAACGATAGGTTACCTGGTTACTTTCGAACTCCTCGACGTCAAATTAATTTGAATACCAGTATTTCAAAACGTCAAATTACTCCTCGCACGTAGCTAATATATATGATTGGTTGAAAGGCTGACAAACCGGAACGAATAAATTAATTTGATTTATAAAGTAAAATTTAATTCGATAATCTTCGCCATTTTTATAGATTTTTTTATTTTTGGTCTATTACACAGGTCTGTGACATAAGAATTGTTTAAAATTTAATAAGTGATTTTTATAGTATTTTCAACGCTAATTTCGGGGAAAATAGTGAAAAAATTCCATCACGTACAGTTATTCCACAAACTGCTTGTCTATTTTTAGCTTTTTTCGATATTTTTATACATAGTTCCGTACTCTGGTGAGTTTTTCCTGGTTTATCCGAGGCAAAACTAAAGGAAGGAGTCTTTGTCGGACCAGACATTAGAAAACTGATGAGAGATCCCAATTTTGGTGATACTATAAGGACTTATGAGCTTAAAGAGAAATGTAAGTGTACTAGATATATGTAGTTTATAACATGTATTATACATGAAATAAAATCCTTTAACTTAAGAAAAAAATATTTGAAAAATTGCTAAAATTTTGTTATTATATGTACCAAAAAGTAATTCCTTTTTTTGAGAAAACCTTACGCGATAGAAAAAAATGGATTGCATTTTTGCAATCAGCGCTGAAAAATACATAAAAATCAGTTATCAAAATCCAAACAATTAAAAAAAAATTTTTTTTTTTTTGTAAACCTGTGTTATTTAATAATAAACCATTGTAATCGCCCAAGAAAATTTTTTTCTAACCCTCTCAAAATTTGATGCTTTTCGTTTCAAAGCATGGAGAATCAGAAAATCCAAGACAAAAAATTCTGTCCGTCCGCCGTCGACACTTTTCTGAAGAAACTATAAAAGCAAAATTTTTGGAATTTTCACCAAAAATCAATCTTGGCCTGACCATGGCTCAATTCTTAGGCCAAATTGCTATCTCGATTTCAAGGGTATTTTCGGGTCTTCAAGGGGGGCCTAGTAGTGTTTTAGGTTTTCTCGACAAAGTTGTGTTTGATATCAACTTACATAGATTTTTGGACGCTATATCGAATGCAACCACTTTGGAGTTCGATCGCTTTAATAGTTCTCCAGTTATTGCAGCTTCTGTGTAGCCAATTCGAGATTTTGAGAAATTTGGCTAGATGGTATAACTCGAGACTTTCTCAAGCTATAGAAACGTTTTATACTCGATGGAATGCCCATCTAACGCTCTCTTAGGCTGCATCGATAGACGAATCATTTAACTGGATAATTAAGAAAATTAAAAAAATATATATTAAAATCACTATAATTACTGAGGTGTTATTCATTATAGTTACCAATCTGTTGTTGGGTGGACACATTCACTAATTCACTAGTTAATAACACAAGCACGTGTTGTCCTTAATCCATAGTTGAAGCAAAGAAACTGGGCTTTAGAGATAGTGAAAAACGTGTTTTGGAAGAGCACTTTATTATCAAATCAACTACTGTGCTATCAGTCAGGATTACAGATCAACATAAGAGCGGCGAGTCGATGAATAGATTAGGTAATTGAAATTAATATACAACAGGAACAATAAACCATTGTAACATCATTTGCAGCGGTTTTTTTTTTCGTTTTTTTTTTTCAAGTGCTTTGAGAAACTTCAATGAGTGAATACATTTTTTTTTTATTAAACAGAAAAATAATAACTTGAGATTTCTCATTACTGACCGTGAAGAAGGGTAGCGTAGCTAATTATCAATATCGCACTCGAAATAATATCTCCATTTACTTTCTCCCCATCGGTCATCACCTGGGCATAGCAGAAACATTGGTGCGGCTTGCCTATTTATACTATACGCAAAACACGATGTGTCAACTTGAGAAATTAAATTTTAATTTGAGTTGGAATCTTGCCGATAAATTCGACCAGTATCAACTTGTCGGTTTTGAAGTGATTTTATCGGAGGAAGTGTTTCCATCTCTCTCGGTCTCACTTAGCGATAGGTATCTCATTATCTCGACTTACCGAACAAGTTGTACAACGTCACAATGGGCTCTTCTTTTGTGTTCCTCGCCGGGAATGAATTCAGCCTTTGATTCTATCTGTATTCAGACACAAGAGTGTTACACTAATTTACCACGTGGATGCGTCAAGTGGGAGTAAACCCAGACGATTCGTTCTCCATATTTTGGTTTATTATACAATAATGAACCATTGTTATCGCCGAGGAAAAAAGTTCAACCCCTTCAAAATTTGATTTATTACGTTCAAGGCATGTAGAGTCCAATAAAATATCAAATGAAAAAATTCTGCTCGTCCGCCGTACGCCGACAACACTTTTCTGACGAAACTATAAAAACTAAATTCTTGAAATTTCCATCAAATATCAATCACGGCCTGGCAAGGGCTCAATTCTTCAATCGAATCGCTACCTCAATTTTATGGGTATTTTTGGATGGTTCTGAGGGGGAGAAAATTCGTATTTCCAACGTTTGTCAAAAAGGCGAATTTCTGTTGAAAATGTGGAAAAAAAAGGTGAAAAAGTTATCAACTTCTATAGATTTTTGGACGCTGAATCGAATGAGACCGTCGCGAGGTCGATAGCTTTATTAATTCTCGAGTTATCACAGCTTTGGTGTTTAATTTGGGAGATTTTCAGACATTTGGCATAACTCCAGAGTTACTCGTTGGAACGGTCGTCAAACACTCTCTCCAGCTGTAGTTAGGCAAAAAATTTACCTTTTAATTAGGAAATTAAGAAAAATAAAAATGATTAAAATTACAATAGGAATTTTCCCCGATAGTTACCAATCTGTTTTTCGGTGGGAACGTTCACAAATGTTCGGAATAATTACTGTCACAAATGGATAGTCTTCCTAAATCATTATTGAAGCGAAGGAACAATAAACCACTGTACAATAATTTGCAGCGGTTTTTTTTTATTGTTTTTTTTTTTTTTTTTTTTTTTTTAAATTGGATATTCGGATACTACATGCCTTGAAACGTAAAACATCAAATTCTGAGGGGGGTTAGAAATTTTTTTCTTGGGCGATTACAAAGGTTAATTATTGAATAATGAACCAAAAAATTCTGTCCGTCCGCCGTCAACACTTTTTTGAAGACTATAAGACGAACTATAAGAGATAAATTCTTGAAATTTTTCCTGATTTTCCTTAGCGATTTTCTCCGCGGAAACTCACAATTTTCATGGAAAAATTGGTCATTCCCTCTTCGGCTGACACCGAATAGCAGAATTCAGGCCATTCGGGACGAAAATAAAAAATAGGCGTCTTCCCCATTGTCCCTCTTATCTCGAAACTGACGCGATGAAAATCTCTTCGAGTCAACCGCAGCGACCTTTATGCGTTTCATCAGCAATTTAAAAGCAGACAAATACAGCAACGATAAAGGTAGGCATATTACGCAGTCTAGCCTCCACCTGTCGGTGTATTTTTTTTATCGCTCAATGAATCGAGCTGGGTGACCTGCGGGCAGGCTCTGATTGGAATGGGCGTTGCCTGGTCGCAACTGGGCCAAGGTGGACTTAAGTAGTTTGCAACCTGCGAAGCCAACATCTTTAAGTTCTCGGTCGGATGCGTACGAGCTTTGCAAGACGTCCATCCGTCTCGTTACGTCTTCCCTTTTGTCCCTTCGCTTGTCTAGAATCCGTTTCGAGATAACGATGAGCGGTTTCTAGAGTAGTAAATGGGTTGCAGCGGTTTTCATATTGCTTCCTGCAAAGAATTGCGTCTCCTGTCCACGTTTCCTTCGGCTGAGTAAAAAGATTATGTCTGCAGCTCGACTTTCCCGTTACATGTCCATCGACCAGAGCTAAATTTGAGCGAAACTACAGGACGGACGATTTTTTAAAAACGCTGCAAATGATTGTACAGTGGTTTGTTATTATTTCGCTTCAATATTGATTTAAGAAGACTATCCATTTGTCATTTTAAATATTCCGAACATTTGTGAACGTTCCCACCGAAAAACAGATGGTATCCATAAGGGAAAACTCCGTAGCAACTACTGTAATTTTAATCTTTTTTATTTTTCTTAATATCCTAATTAGGAGTTAAATTTTTTAACCCTACTGTACAGCTGGAGAGAGTGTTTGACGACCATTCCAATGAGTATAGAACGATTTTATAGCTCCAAGAACTCTCGAATTATACCCTCATGTCAAATTTCTGAAAATCTCCAGCATTGAGAACTTAATATTTAATTTTGTGAATAAAAAAAATTGTAAATAAATGCAATTAAAAAAGAAAAAAAAATCCATCCTAATCGTCGGTGGGACGACTTTTACGCCAAGTTTCGAATATTTTTTTCAAGACGGTTATAAAAGTCGACTTTGCGAAGAAGACTTGCGCTCATCATCTCGTAGAAGAGAGACTTATTCGTCCACTTTTCTCGAACGATTATAATCAGCCAAGAAGTCAAAGACAGGTTCCACATCCCATCCGTCCATCGGCGATGTCCTTGATACAACTGACCAGTTTCACTTCTGTTCGGTGTTCCCATTCTTCGGTAGAAAGTTTCAAAACCCGTCTTTACCTTAATTTAACGGAGCATGTACACGCTCGTAGGACATGGATATTAGAAGTCTAATCGATTCCTTCCTTACATCGAACTGCTTGCAATTCGAAATGTTTTTCCCCTCGTCGGAGCTCCCATTTTCATCGCGGTAGTCGAGCTGCTAGTAGCCACCGCAGGCCAAAAATTCGAGAACTACCGGCTACCCGATTTCCTTGCTTTCCTCTCATTACACGCCGAAGAAAACAGTGATCCCTTCGACTGAGCGTATTCTCTTTCCTATCAGATATTCTCCCGCGCGGAAATTGAATCCGAATATGAAAACTATTATAACAATCTGCATTGTTAGCATTATAAAAAAAGTCTACCGAAAATATATGGACACTTCCAAAAACATGAACATCGCTAGAGGAAAAGCTTATGCCGAGGAACTGGACACGTTTACTCATTCCTGGATTGTTTTGGTTTATTATTCAATAATAAACCATTCTAATCGCCCAAGAAATTTTTTCTATCGGAGAAAATTCCGTAGCAACTATTTTAATTTTAATCATTTTTATTTTTCTTAATTTCCTAATTAAAAGCTAACCTTTTTACCTAACGGTACAGCCGGAGAGAGTGTTTGACAATTACAATTTTTATGATTTTTATTTTTCCAAATTAAAATCTGAATTTGTCGCCTAACGTACAGTTGAACAGTGTTTGACGACCATTCCAACGAGCATAGAACGATTTTTATAGCTCCAAGAACTCTCGAGTTATACCCTCGTGTCAAATTTCTGAAAAACTCCCAAATTCGACACAAAAATTGCGATAACTCGAGAACCAATAAAGCTATCGACCCAGCGATGGTTTCATTCGATTCAGCGTCCAAAAATCTATAGAAATTGATACCAAATACAAATTTTTCTTAAAAACCTTGGAAAATATGAATTTTTCGGACAGAATTTTTTTTATTGGATATTCGGATTCTACACGCCTTGAAACGTAAAACTTCAAATTTTGAGGGGGTTAGACATTTTTTTTCTTGGGCAATTACAATGGTTTATTATAAACCAAAAATTCTGTCCGTACGCCAACAGCAGTTTTCTGACGAAACTATAAAAGCTAAATTCTTCAAATTTTCACCACAAATCAATCTCGGTCTCACGACGGCCCAATTCTTGAACCACATTGTTAGCTCAATTTTAACTGTATTTTTGAGGGGGAGAAAATTAATATTTTCCAAGGTTTTCCAGAAAAAGGTGTCTTCCGTAGATTTTTGCTCGCTGAATCGAATGAGCCCATCGAAGGGTCGATAGCTTTATTGGTGCTCGAGTTATTGCAGCTTTTGTGTTGAATTTGGGAGGTTTTCAGAATTTCGGCACGATTGTATAACTCATGAATTCTTGGCGCTATAAAAATCGTTCTACGAAACGGTCGTCAAACACTTCTTCAACTAAACCGTTCGACAGAAAATTTACCATTTAGTTCACAAAATTAAAAACGCTGCAAATGATTGAACAGTGGTTTATTATTCCTTCGCTTCAATATTGATTTATGAAGACTATCCATTTGTGATAGTAACTATTCCGAACATTAGTGAATGTTCTCACCAAAAAACAGATGGTAACTATAGAGGAAATAGAGGAAAAATCCGTAGCAACTATTGTAATTTTAATCAATTTTATTTTTCTTAATTTCCTAATTAAAAGCTAAATTTTTTGCCTTACCCTACAGCTGGAGAGAGTGTTTGACAACCATTCCAATGAGTATAGAACGATTTTTAGAGCTCCAAGAACTCTCGAGTTATACCCTCATGTCAAATTTCTAAAAATCTTCCAAATTCGGCACAAAAGCTGCGATAACTCGAGAACCATAAATGCTATCGACCCGGCGATGGTCTCATTCGATTCTGCGTCCAAAAATCTATATAATTTGATACCACGTACACATTTTTCTGAAAAACCGTGGAAAATATGAATTTTCTCCCCCTCAAAACCCCCCAAAAATACCCTTAAAATTGAGCTAGCAAGTTGGTTCAAGAACTGTGCCGTCGTAGGACCGAGATTGATTTTTGGTGAAAATTTCAAGAATTTCGCTATTATGGTTTGGCCGGAAAACTGCTAACGGCGTACGGCGTACGGCGTACGGCGGACAGACAGAATTTTTTTTATTGGATATTCGGATTCTACATGCCTTGAAACGTAAAACATCAAATTTTGAGGGGGGTTATAAATTTTTTTTTCTTGGGCGATTACAATGGTTTATTATTGAATAATAAACCAAAAATTAAATTCATAATAATTAGAATAGTTGGTACGGAGCTTTCCCTTTTTCCGTTTTTCACAAATGTTTGGAAAAATAACTGTCTCTAGTGGATAATCTTCTTAAATAATTATTGAAGCGAAAGAATAATAAACCACTGTACAACCATTTGCAGCGTTTTTCTCGAGAATTGATCTAGCAATTTAACCGCTGCTTTTGCTCACTTGATGACATTGCTGACTGCTCGATTTCGTCTCGAGTTTGTCCGTTTACTCGGTCGAAAATTACCCGGATTTGCACCCATTTGCAGTCGCAGTAATGATGCTTTCGTAACATTCGGCCTCTGGAACGTCGAAGATCTAACAGGTCGGCGAGTTTTGGGGCGAACTGCTATCGCGTAGATGGGAACCTCGAAGTGACAAAACAAGAGCGTTATGATACACGTGATGTAACGCCGCGCACGGTCTGAGATATTAAAGTATGCTAGGCAAGCGTCGAAGATCCGAGAGAGGAGACTTTTCCCATCGCTTACGACCTGTGGAACTGAAACTTTCGGCGAAGATTCGCCGAGACGTGTATCGCACGAACCGAAATCTGAACGCTTTTGAAATGAAAATTCTCGGACTGTTTTCGAGGACCGTTTTCAACAGCGCTCCATTGACGTGAGCGGATCAGTTCACGTAAGGAATGTTCCCTCGTGGGACCTTCTAAAAGGCTAAATAAAATTCGTGACTTCGCCGATAGAATTGATCGAAAATTAGTGCGAAATAAGGGGGGCAATACTGATCGATACTGGTATCGAATATCTATTAAGTATCTATCAAATATTTAATTTCGATAACAAGTATTTCAGTGTCGACACTCGTATTTGAAGAAAAGTTTTAGTCTAGAAGAGAGAAAAAAAAAAAAAACGCTGCAAATGATTGTGCAGTGGTTTATTATTCCTTTGCTTCAATAATGATTTAAGAAGACCATTCATTTGTAAGAGTAATTATTCCGAACAATTGTAAATGTTCCCACTAAACAACAGATTGAGCGAATAAGCGAAAATTGTGTAGCAGCTATTGTAATTTTCATCAATATATTTTTCTTGACTTTCAAGTTGAAAGCTAAATTTTTCGCCTAACGATTTAGCAGAAGAAAGTGTTTGACGACCTTTCCAATGAGCATAGAACTATTTTTATAGCTCTAAGAACTCTCGAGGTTTTCCCGCGTGTCAAATTTCTGAAAATTTCCCAAATTCGGCAGAAAAGCTGCGATAACTCGAGAACCAATAAAGCTATCGACCCCGCGATGGTCCCATTCGATTCAGCGTCCAAAAATCTATATAATTTGATACAAAGTACACATTTTTTTGAAAAACCTCGAGAAATATGAATTTTCTCCCCCTCAAAACCCCCCAAAAATACCCTAAAAATTGAGCTAGCAAGTTTGTTCAAGAATTGAGCCGTCGTAGAACCGAGATTGATTTTTGGCGAAAATTTCAAGAATTTGGCTTCTATAGTTTGGCTGGAAAAGTATTGTCGGCGTACGGTGGACAGACAGATTTTTTTTTATTGGAATTTATATTTATTTTATTTTTTATTTTTTTCAATTCGGATTCTACATGCCTTGAAACGTAGAACATCAAATTTTAAGGTGGGGGGGGGGGGTTAGAATTTTTTTTCTTGGGCGATTCAATGGTTTATTATTTTGTTGAGTAATAAACCAAAAAAGCTTGCCTTGCTTGACGTCCGCTCGAAATGATTTCCGGGAATTATTTTTTTTAGTCAGTCATCTAGATGATGTATATATAGCCTTTATATAAATTTCTTAATTTTGTAATTAGTTGCTGACTAATACTTGGATTCTGTGCACGCCAAATATTCATTAGGTTTTTTTTACATCACTTCTGTAATTTATTTTTCATTGTTTCAAAAACATTGGAAAATATTAATTTCACTCCTCATAAATCGCTAAAAAAAACCTTAAAATTGAACCAGCGATCTAGCTAACATTTAACCATTGATTGCCAATTAGAAATATTTCTGATGAAAATTCCCTGAAAATGAAAATTGGATTAATTTCGTATCCATGCTAAAAATTTAATCGTTGATTGTTTTCGTTCGTCTTTATGATTATCAGTTAGTTATTCTTAAATCGGATTAAAATTACCGTAATTACGTGGATGACATCGAGGGCGTGTAAATTGAATTAAAGAAGTCATCATTTTCAAGTTTCTCCGAATGTATACACCGCAAAATTATTGAAATATTTTATTCTGAAATCTGCGCTTTGGAAATTATTGTATTATGACGACAAAAACACCTCCCGAATTCGCCTTAAATTCGTCTTTGACAGTTAATCATGACGGTAATTTATATTCAGATTTCACGGAAATGGAAATTCATCCGAAAATGAACGTTTCGAGTTCAGGAGATTGAACGTTTGCAATTTTCACCCAACTCGTTCGCGCTAAAAAAATTGCGACGCGCTTTGAAGTTTCGCATCGGCGCATAAACGTATACAATGATGGTGTAATATACTTGCGTTCCCTGTCCTACGCTGGATGCAATCGAATCGCAGTTTCTACACATTCCAGCGGCTCAGTCGCTCGTATTTTCTGTTTCGGTTCTGTAGTTGCACTAATACCTGCTCCCGAAGGTTTCTACGGGGCGATGAAAATTTACCGTAACTCCGCGTCCATTCGCGTAGCAAACGACCTTCGGAACCGGGATAGGGCAAATTCGCACAAAAACCACCGAAAAACAGATTGCTAACTATGGGGGAAAACTGCGTAGCGAATATCGTAATTTAAAAAAAAAATTTTTTAAATTAAATTCCAAATTAAAAACGGATTTTTTTGCCTAAAGATGCAGTCGAAGAGAGTGACGAGTATTCCAACGAATAAAGAGCGATTTTTATAGCTCCAAGAGCTCTCGAGTTATACTCTCATGTCAAATTTCAGTAAATCTCTAAAATTGGACACAAAAAGCCGAAAATCGAAATGAGCTATTAATCTATTCAGAAGAGGAACACCGGTTCGGTTAGACATCCTAAAATTGTTTTCAAATATATAATTTTGTCGGCTTCTTGAGTTTTCATTTGTTATTGAAAATGCTGCAAATGATTGTACAGTGTATTATCGTAGCAAATATCGTAATTTTCATCATTTTTATTTTTCTCAATTTCCCAATTGAAAGCTAAATTTTTAGCCAAACGGTACAGCTGAAGAGTGTTCGATTAGCATTCCAACGAGTATTTAAAGATTTTTATAGCTCCAAAAATTCTCGAGTTATAACCTCGTGCCGAATTTCTGAAAATCTCCCGAATTCGATACAAAAGCTGCGATATCTCGAGAGCCAATAAAAACGTCCAAAAATCTATAGAAATTGATACCAGATACACCTTATTCTGAAAAACCTCGAAAAATATTAATTTTCTCCCCCTCAAAACCGCCCAAAAATACCCTTAAAATTGAGCGAGCAATGTGATTCAAGAATTGAGCCGTTGTGAGATCGAGATTGATTTTTTATGAAAATTTCAAGAGTCTAGCTATTAAAGTTTGGCCGGAAAAGTGTTGTCGGCTTACGGCGGACAGACAGAATTTTTTTTATTGGATATTCGGATTCTACATGCCTTGAAACGTAAAACATCAAATTTTGAGGGGGGCTTAGAAAAAAAATTTTCTTGGGCGATTACAATTATTGAATAATAAACCAATGTTTTAGTCGATGTTAGAAAAACATCGATGTCGATGTCCCAACAGCAAAACAGCTCGTCCAAATATTTTATTTTTCGCTTGCACCTTGGTTGCGTTTGAGTCGACTATCTGTTGCATAGTCTTTTAGCTAACCGCCGTCGAAATTATACTTCAGTTGGCTAAGCGGAGGGAATAAATAACCCTAATGCCGATATATGGTTTCGGAATTTCCAAGCCTGCTCGATTTTACTGCCGATCGTAACCGCGGCTACTGTTGTCGAAGACAGTCACGCACGAAAAAGCCCAATCACGTCGGGCCATTGTCCTGGCAGACAGTTCCAACTGTAGCTCAAGCGTTCGGCGCGGAGTGCGCCAACCTTCGGATCGTCACGGGCCGCCAACGCGAGTGCGCGACAAAAAGAATGTTTTCACGGTGACGACTGCTTCTGATTCTGATGCGGTCGACGGCGTTGAAGAGCTACGTAGGAGCAAGAGGATAAGCCTTGCAGCCTACGCTGCACGCTTATTGTAGAGACGTTAACTCCAAAAAGGGAGAAAGAAAAAAAAAACACTCCTCACTCCCGTAGAAATAGACGTTGTCAAACGCTCGACGAATCGCGGTCAAGGTATTTATTTATTTATTTATTTATTTATTTATATTCATACGGGCCGAAGCCCAATTAACATAGAAATTAAGCATTGATAGCGGAGCGCTCGGGTACTTCAACAAAAATCAAAAATAAAAATAGCCTACACATCGTAATTTAAAAGAAAACGTTCCTAATCGCGGCCAACGACGAGAAGAAGAAATCGACTTCCGGATGGGTCTGAAGGAGCAGGTTGACTTCACGGGGCATACGGCAAAGCGGGCGATGATACAGGTAGTTCTTTGGGGAGAATGATGACGAAAAAAGGTTGTGGTGACGGGAGTAGAACTGTGGAACAGACAGTGAGATACGTGACAGGAGCTGAGGACAGTCAAGGTGGCCATTCACAAGTTTGTAAAAAAAGGAGACACCAGCCCAGGCCCGCCTCCGTTCCAAAGTCTGCATGTGGCACAAGCGCAGCAACTCATCATAGTTCATCTCGTCCCGAGGTATACGGAGTTTATACGCCACATACCTCAGAAACTTTCTTTGAATGCGTTCAAGCTGAGTTACATGCGTAGGGTAAAACGGCGACCAGACGACAGCACCATACTCCAAAATTGGGACAACAAGGGATTTGTAGAGCGTAACAAGTGCATGAATATTGTCGAACTCCCTTGTGTTCCTTTTCAGGAAACCCAACGCTCTCATCGCTCTACTCGAAACCTGCTCAATATGATTGTTCAGAGTAAACTGTGGACCAAACGTGATTCCCAAGTCGGCCAGAGCAGCAGTTCTCCCCAGGGGAGTGCCATTGAACTCGTAAACGAATTCAAAGTGACACGAGGAGCGATAGAAAGAAGTTACAGTACACTTCGATTCATTCAGATGGAGGAGATTATGGTTGCACCAAACTGACAACTCCTCCAAGGATCCCTGCAGCTGCCAGCAGTCGACAGGAGACTTGATGGCTCTGAACAATTTCAAATCATCCGCGAACAGAAGAACAGGTATCCCCTTGAATACTCCAACCACGCTATCAATGGTGATCAAGAACAGTAGGGGGCCAATATGGGAACCCTGAGGAACACCAGATGTAGCGGAGAAGGGATATGAACGGGCATCCCTGATGCGAACCACCATTGTCCTGGACGCCAGATAATCAGCCAACCACAGAAGCAGCGAGCCGAAAATCCCCAAGGCCTCCAATCTTGCCAGGATATGCCTATGGGATAAGCGATCGAACGCCTTAGCGAAGTCCAGCGAAATCACATCAATCTGGCCCCCGTCCCCGATAACACGCAAGCTGTAATCCTGGAACTCAAGGAGGTTCGTAACTGTGGATCGCCCTCTGAGGAACCCATGCTGCTCGTTGGCAAGAAAAGGAGTGACCACCGAGTACAAAGAGGAAGCAACGATTTTCTCGAATACTTTGGGGATAGTGGATATAGTACATATTGGCCTATAATGCTTAATTTGTGACTTATCGCCTGATTTATGAATTGGTGTAACAAATGAACATTTCCATGGAGTAGGGAAGCAACCTAAGGACAGCGAACTATTAAACAGGGCAGTAAGCGGGGACGCAAGAACAGTTGCACAGGATTTTAACAGAATAGGAGGAACGTCGTCAGGGCCCATACCCTTGCAGGCATCTAGTGACTCCAATTCACGCAGCACCTCAGACTCCAGGATGGACAGCTTACACAGGGAAAGGGAGTTCAAGGGGGGATAGGAGACATTTCCAACTGTAGGGAGAACAAAAACGGAAGAGAAATGTTCAGCAAAGAGAGCGGCCTGTTCCGATGGCGACGAGGCTGGGGTGCTGTCCAGTTTCATGAGCTGTGGAAGATCATTTGAGCCAGTATTGCAGTTGAGAAAGTTCCAGAAGGTCTTGACGTTGGTCCGAACAGATGACTGCACGTTGACGAGATAGGACTGATATAGTGCTTTAGATACTGCCTTGCATTTACGACGGAGCTCAGAAAAAAGCTGATAATCAAGCTGGGAACCTGTAACCTTGTACCGTAAGTGTGCAGTACGTTTCTGGCGAGTGAGGGAAATGAGATCTGACGAAAACCAGCGCGGGAATGAGGAGCGAAAAGGCACGGTCTTTGGGACAAAGAGATTGATGGAATCATATATGATGCTGTAAAATTTAGCCACGGCATTTTCAGGTGGTAAGGAAGAGCAAAAGTCCCAATCAACCGCAGCGAGGTGTTCAGACAGCTTGGAGTAGTCACCTTTACGAAAATTGAAAGTGAACTGCGTGCGAGGAAAGTAATTTTTTATGATGGTCTGGAACGGTATCAGGAACTCGAAGGGAGGGTGAGCTTGGTCCTCATTTAGAATCGGATTGGAACGTCTAACCCTCAACTCAGAGTAGCTTGAAAGTAGCAGGTCGATTACATTACCAGACGAGTTCACTAGATGGTTCGACTGCGTCAAATTTAAGAGATCCAGAGCGTCCTTTACTGATTTGGCTTTAGGACTCATGGGAGTGGGGGTGGTAACCTGGTTCCAAGACATACTGCCAATTTCCGGCAAATTGTAATCGCCCAACAAGACAACACTGTAGCCGGGAAAAGCTGTGGAAATCTCATCAACCTCATCAAAGTGGGCATCATAGGTAGAGGGAAATTGATAATCCGGTAGATAAACACAACCAAGAATCAGCTTATGGTCGGGGAGAGTGACGAAAACGTGTTCCACGAGATCAGCACATTGCCATAAGGCTGAGCGAATACGATTGGAGACTGCGATGAGGACGCCACCACCTATGGACTTGAAAGTGTTGTTCGTTGGAGAGCGATCAGTACGGTAAATATTGTAGTGACAGAGGCGGAGTTCAGACGAATCGACTGTGGAGGAAAGCCACGTTTCGGAGAAAAATAGTACATCAAAAGAAATGTGAGGGGCCTGATGGTGAACAGCGGACAATTTGGTGTTGAGACCTCTGACGTTTTGGTAGTACATACTTAAATGGGATTTGGTACTGGAGGTTGAGCGTTTTTTGGACGCCTACCTTGGGCTCTCTTGAAAGTAGTGATGGTCGGAACACCAGATACGTACCTGATAGTAAGATCAGTTTCTCCCTGATCGATACGTTTTTTCAGAACTTCACGCAGTTTTACAAGGTAGGAACGTTGAGCCGGTGTCTTATCTGATGTAGCCGAGAACATGGGGGGATTTCCTGAACGGTTGGCGATCAAAACTCGTGAAGCAGATGAAGGAGAATCGAACACAATTTTCAATGGTCTGGGTTTATCCCCCCGGACAAGCGCGCCCAGACGGGCTACATGGCGAACAAGGTCAGACAACCCAGGCGAGAGCCGATCCAAAGACTCCCTCAAACGAGCCAAGTCCTCGTCAATGGCACTAAGACTGGGTGATGAAGGGGGCTCTGGGAAATCGAAAACAATAATATTATTGGCTCTACGTCGTCTCTCCTCTAGCTCAGCGAAATGCTCCTCGACAGCATGGACGGATTTCGTAGGTTCAGAAGGGCCAGACTGCTCAAGTTTGGCAACACGACAGACCAGATTCTCACCTTTAATCTGATCCAAATCAAGCTGCAGGTGGTCCACCCTAGCCTCCAGAGCCTCATACTTCCCAAGACATGACTCAATCTTCGCGTCAATGCCCTGCACGAGCGTCCTCATCTCATTTTGAGATGACACAATCAGAGCCTTCAAGTCATCCAACGTAGTGGATCCGGATAATGAGATGACATCACTAGTTGGAGCATTAGGGATCCCAATGACTTTAGAGTCCTCTCTGGGGACAGCACGATTTTTACAGGGTGCGCACCTCCAACTACTCCTACTACTTCTGCTCAGTTTCCGAAAATTTACCTCCGTCATCGGAGCACAGGTGAAATGAAAATTTGCCGAACAGGTTACACAACACAGCGAATCCTCCTGGAGCAGCGATTTGAGACATTTGCCACACTCCATATTCGTGGGAGAAAGAAAAAAGAAAGAAAGGAAAGGTCTCACTGAGAGTTTTGATATGTACAATAATTTGCGGCCTCTAACGTGCCTCTATGCAGGAGAAACGACGAGCTCTGAGGGAGTCGAAGGCAGACGGGAGGATCCCCACTAGAGTGTGTGCGAGAGATGCGCGAGCAGGGTGGAGGGGCACCACGGCACAGTACAACTCGGTACAGTTAGAACAACTTGCACATGAAGAGGCAAAGCGAACGAAAATACGCCGAGCAGGGAGAGACCCGTTGTAACTCGATGAGATAACAGAGAGAATGCAAGTGAAAGACCCAAAAGAAACTCGCTTTGATTTGGTTTAATAGGGTATATAATCCGGTAATTAAGGGATATTGCGAGCAGCTTACGAGAAACAGTTCGATGCGACAGAAGAAGAAGAGTTCGTCTCAGTAAACTCGAACGATATCAGTGCCAGATACGAGGAAGTAGGTTGAGATGTGAAGAGCGGGACAACGATACGTCCGTACTCTAAGCGACCGCATGAGATACTGCTACAGTATTGGGGGAGAGTTCGTATTGGATTATTCCGAAATGCGAGAAAAAACAATGGAAGGTTTTATTTGCAAACGATATTATAAAATACCATTTTTTTAAAAACCTCGAAACTATTCTCGTGATTCGAGAGGTGTGTTTTACTTTAGAAATTAAGTCATTTCGAAGCTAAATGTTCTCAATTGACTTGAAAACAAGTTATTCAATCTAGTCGAGCAGGTCGAGAGTTTCTTGGGCGATTACAATGGTTTATTATTGAATAATAAATGAATGGTTTATTATTGAATAATAAATGAATGGTTTATTATTGAATAATAAATTAATGGTTTATTATTGAATAATAAATGAATGGTTTATTATTGAATAATAAATGAATGGTTTATTATTGAATAATAAATGAATGGTTTATTATTGAATAATAAATTAATGGTTTATTATTGAATAATAAATTAATGGTTTATTATTGAATAATAAATGAATGGTTTATTATTGAATAATAAATGAATGGTTTATTATTGAATAATAAATGAATGGTTTATTATTGAATAATAAATTAATGGTTTATTATTGAATAATAAATGAATGGTTTATTATTGAATAATAAATGAATGGTTTATTATTGAATAATAAATTAATGGTTTATTATTGAATAATAAATGAATGGTTTATTATTGAATAATAAATGAATGGTTTATTATTGAATAATAAATGAATGGTTTATTATTGAATAATAAATTAATGGTTTATTATTGAATAATAAATGAATGGTTTATTATTGAATAATAAACCAAAAATTCTGTCTGTCCGCCGTAGGCCTTACGCCGTCAACACTATTTCCGGCCAAACTATAATAGCTACATTCTTGAAATTTCCCCCCAAAAATCAATCTCACTCCCTCGACGGCCCAATTCTTGAACCACATTGCAAGCTCAATTTTAAGGGTATTTTTGGGGGGTTTTGAGGGGGAGAAAATTGGTATTTTCCAAGGTTATTCAGAAAAATGTGTATTTTGTATCAGTTTCTATAGATTTTTCTTTTGTGCCGAATTTGGGAGATTTACAGAAATTTGGCATGAGGGTATAACTCGAGAGTTCTTGGAGCTATAAAAATCGTTCTATAATCGTTGGAATGCTCGTCAAATACTCTCTCCAGCAAGGGCCACCCGTGGTGTAGTGGTATGGAGCGTTAGCTCTCTACATGGTGGAGCCGGGTTCGAATCCGGCTGGGGTCAAACTCATGTTTGGCCCGACCCTTCGTCCTCCACACGCAGGGGGGTGAGGCAATGAGTAGCCAACAGCGACACCGTCAGAATTAGTAAGTGCAAAAATGATTGATCTTCTGGTTCCCCTATGGGAACGGCTGACGACGTCCACGACGGGAAAATATTCCCAGTTGGACGAAAATCCAAGGTGAAACGCACACTTTTTACTTACTCTCTCCAGCTGTACCGTTAGGAAAAAAATTTAGCTGAGTATAGTGCTATGCAAATTTCTTCCATTGACTAGGTACTTAATGAATGTGAAAACCGGTGGTTATTAAAATTTTGATAAAATTCAATTGAAAAGTCTTTCAAGTGTATTCAAACAATGTTTTAATGAATTTCAACCCAAGGTGAAACCAAATACCTTGATGTTATAGTACCTCGAGCTATCGTAATAAAATAAAAATAACTCGATATTATTTTTACAAGATGCACCTTCGAACATTTTACAGGTATCGTTGAACGATTCATAACGAGTTAAGTTATTAATATTGTATCGATATTGTTGATAAATTTACTTCTGTATGAAGAGAGTTTTTCAGAGACTACTCTCACGTCCTGGTGCAATAATAAACACCAACGTTGACCCGTCACAGGTGAGGTAGGATGTGCTGGACGTGAGAGGATTTTTTGTTGACTCACGTTCGGTACGTCTTTTGCATACACAGTATTTACTTGTAACTTTACGGAGCATGAATAAAAAACATCTCCGCCTCGTTCGAAAATAATCAATCGTATTCCTTTTCTATATTTGCATACGGGAAGACCTTTTTCGCGCTCAAGTTGACCATATTCCTAGCAATACGGCACGTTTGGTACAAATGGAAATCGAATGGATATTGGAAACGTGATACGATGCGAATTCTCCACTGTATAAGATTTTGTACTAATGCGAGCACTAGATAGTAATTTTCTAGAGAGGGCAGGTTGAAATTACAGCGAATCAGATAATAAAAATGGGAGCAATGGAAAAGAACGAAAATATATTAATAGATTTTGAAAAATTAATAAATAAAAAATAATAAATGAATATAAAAAAAATAACTGCAAATGATTGTACGGTGGTTTAATTCTCCTTTGCTTCGATAATTATGTATAAATGTATAAACAGATCTTGAAATAATAAAAATTAAATAGAAAATAAAATTAAAATAATAAATAAAAAAATAATAAATAGAAATAGTATTTTAAAAAAAATATGGAGGTGGTTTATTTCTCCTTTGCTTCGTTAATTATGTTAGAAGACCATCCATTGGTTATAGTAACGATTACGAACATTTTTGAATGTTTCTACCTAACAACAGATTGTTAACTATAAGGGAAAACTCTGCAGCAACTCTGTACTTATTACTACAACACCATCCAACAATTTTCTACTCGATCGACAGCTAACACAACTCATTGTCGAACGATTCGGTGGCGGAGAAAATCGAAAAGCGATTCAGTTAATAATTTACGCTAAGGAATCGCCACCAATGGACAGCCGCTAGTTAATCAAAAAAGAAAACTAAATTTATCTTCTGTTCCTATGCGGTTCAAAGGGAAAGAATCGGGTGCCAAGAGGGGATATCTACCGAGTAGACCACTAAAACGAATTAGCCTCGACGACCTTGAGAAGCAGGATCAGGGAAAGGACACGGCTGAATTCTTCTCCAATAGTGAGACAGGAATCTCGTCTTGGAAGTCCTCACATGGTCGAACTACTATTTGGAGGAGGCCGTTCCTATCTTTAGATATTAAATATATTTTCGTTACCGGTCTAATCTTATTGACGAAGTAGAATTTGAGAAAAAATCACAATATTTGGCCACGTTATGGCAAAGCGTTTGGCAAAGTTGGGATACGAAAATCAAGACGCGAAGAAATGTTAATAAAAAATGTGTCGGCCAGATTTTGTTCGATTATACAATAATAAACCAAGATGAGCGTAAACCACACAGAAAAAATTTCTAGACCTCTCGAAATTTAATTGGAGCCCGTAAATTGGAAAACATTTCTAGCCGTCCAAATAAGCCCTCAACATTCAACTATACTGAAATGGATAAAATTGAAATAAATAAAATTGAAATGTGAAAAATTGAAATTGAAATGGATAAAGTAGGAAAGTGACCTTTTTTGAACTCGTAATCAAATGAAACCGATGCCGAAAAATCGTTATAGTGATTTTTACTGAAAATAATGGCGTTTGACTGGTTTATCATTAAACTATGACAAAAAATCTGTTCTATGCATCAGAAAAAAAGAAAAAAACGCTAAAAATTAATTCTTGAACAATTGTATGTTCGAAAACTACGTGTTTTCCATACTGACATTGGTAGCTTCTCGCTCACAATTTTCATGAAAAATTGGTCATTCCGTCTGACACCAAATAGCAAAATTCAGGCCAATACAAACGAAAATAAACCAAAATAGGCGTCCTCCCCATTTAATTAATTTATCGGCATCGCTATTTAATTTTTTTTTTAATGAAAAATTCGCCCCCTTAACCTTTGGCGTTGATAGGTCTTGGCCTAAACAAAGCCGTAGAGTAACCGAATAACCTAATGACAGTTCTCGTTTGTTTTCCCATTAATATTCATCCTTCGTTTTACATTCCGACCGAAAAAAAACTGGTTTGACACGCAACTCGTCGATAGGATAGCCCTGCTAATTTCAAGTCTTCTTTTTGCTATTGTGCAACAGTTAGGACGAGTTCGGCGGACCATAAAACTCTCCGATTAGCCACGAAACCGCGCTTGCATCCTGGCGAGTAAGTCGCCGGTTGTGACGTTTTTGGTTCGTCAATGCCGGAGTTACCGTTGCGATAAAACGGCGAAAAAACTGCCGATCACAACCATCCCGAGTTGGTGGACGGTCGACTGAAGCGGAAAACCTCAGGTACGAGGTCTCGCGCAATACTTCCAGAGTTGCACTTTACGGCGGAGAATATTCGTTCAATCTGGGGTGAAACTAGATGGTGCTCGAATGAATGTCATCAATACCAAGAATACTTGCAGAGGAAATTATAACCGAAAGAGAGAATATTTTTAGTAGAGGGGTTGCGAGGGGGAGAAAAACCAGGCGACTTATTCTCCGGATCTTTAATGGCTGGCCGAGCACTTTCGCCCATTCGGGCATCTTCAGGGCGACCTATGTACATATCAGTCACCTTGTCCTAACATATCAGGCGACCTATGTCATATGACGGCCCAATTCTTGAATCACATTGCTAGCTCAATTATAAGGGTATTTTTGGGGGGTTTTGAGGGGGAGAAAATTCATATTTTCCAAGGTTTTTTTTTATAAAAAAATGTATTTGGTATCAATTATATAGATTTTTGGACGCTGAATCGAATGAGACCATCGCGGGGTCGATAGCTTTATTGGTTCTCGAGTTATCGCAGCTTTTGTGTCGAAATTGGGTGATTTTCAGAAATTTGACATGAGGGTATAACTCGAGAGTTCTTGTAGCTATAAAAATCGTTCTATACTCATTGGAATGGACGTCAAAGACTCTCCAGCTGTACCGTTAGGCAAAAAATTTAGCTTTTAATTAGATAATTAAGAAAAAGAAAAATGATTAAAATTACAATAGTTGCTACGGAGTTTTCCCCGATAGTTACCAATTTATTTTTCAGTTGGAACGTTCACAAATGTTCGGAATAATTACAATCACAAATGGATAGTCTTAGTCGCTTCAAGCGGTATTTCATTCGGTGAGCTATGAATTTTCCCGTGTGAAAACGGCTCACGCTGTTTCACGATCTTCAAAAGTTTGCCGATCTATATTTCCTGACGAAAACATGCTGCGTAATCTGTACAGCAATTTTTCTCTACTTCATCTCGACAGAAAAAAAACAACTGAACAGACTAATGGCGAGAGAGGCCGGAGAAGAGAATAAAAAGTTGGAGCGATTGACTTGGCAATCAGTGACCGAGATGAGTTGGAAACAGAAAGTAGATACGTGAATCTGCGGTAGCCAAGACTGGAGAAGATTGCTCAGCAGATTTAGAGGTTGGCCACACGAAGCGGTTTTACCAGCGGTTGGACACTCGTTTCCAGCGATCAAGCTTCGTCTGAAACTAGTTTTACACATTTTTATTGGCCTCATTTTATTTTTTATTCCACTAGCTTCAAGATATTGTCGTTTTCTATTGATTTGGCTTAGTTTCAACGAGAACGCTTGGGCGTGAGAGAAATTCGTATAACTGGAGCGGCTTATATCAATTTGAGCTCGGTGGAATTTGAGCAAAGCGAAGAAAAAGCTTCATCCTTCGGTATTAGATTATTATCCCCTGATTCGAATTCAATAACGTGTTGATTTTCAATTTCACAATTACAACGAAACTTCATTGGGTAAGGGCTGGGTAATATATTGACTAAATGCCAATAAAAAAAATATAAAATATAAAAATAATATAAAATATTTTTATAAATAAATAAATAAACTCTGAACAATTAGTATAGATCCATCAATTTTGTTCGACTGTAGGATTCAGAAGGGGCTCATTTTTCTTCCAAAACCGTTATAAAATGTAATGCAAAAAAGCATAGCTACTTTAGCAACTTAAGACGCCTGAGCATTGGTTAATTGATTCCTCGGTTTGAGGGTATTTTTTGGACGTTTTGAGGGGAGAAAATTCTAATAATCCAACACTTTTCAGAAAAAAAGTGAGTGGGTGATTTCCATAGATTTTTGGACGCTGAATCGAACGAGACCACCGCTAGGGTGATAGATCTGATGGTTCTCAAGTTATTGCAGCTTTTGCGTAGAATTTTTGAAATTTTCAGAAATTTGCCGTATGAGGACGGACAGAATTTTTTTACTAGATATTCGGATTGTACATGCCTTGACACGCGAAACATCAAATTTTGAAGGGGGGTTAGAAATTTTTTTTCTCGGGCGATAAAAATAGTTTATTATTGAATAAAAAAAAAATGGATTCAAACCATTCACCATAAAAAACCTCCGACGGGATGAACAGGATTTGAAAACGCCAAGTATGCTCCTACTTTTACAAGCGATAGAATGTTGCGTTCAGAACTATTCCGTCGCGGCTGATCTCATTCGACTGCTAGCGGATGACTCGTGCTGACGAGTCTTGGATGACTCAAAATCGAACGCCGCGCCGGTGCAGAATGATAATAGCGATACCTCGGTGGAATCATCGACGAGCCGCGAGGATTTTCGAACGCGGATTGCATTTTGGTTTATTATTCAATAATAAACCATTGTAATAGCCCAAGAAAAAATTTCTAACCCCCCTCTAATGGTTTCAAGGCATGTACAATCCAAATATCCAATAAAAAACGCTGCAAATGATTGTACAGTGGTTTATTATTCCTTTGCTTCAATATTGATTTGGAAAGACTATCCATTTGTGATAGTAATTTATTCCGAACATTTGTGACGTTCCCACCGAAGAACAGATTGGTAACTATCGGGGGAAATTCCGTAGCAACTATTGTAATTTTAATCAATTTTATTTTTCTTAATTTCCTAATTAAAAACTAAATTTTTTGCCTTACCCTACAGCTGGAGAGAGTGTTCGACGACCATTCCAATGAGTATAGAACGATTTTTATAGCTCCAAGAACTCTCGAGTTATACCCTCATGTCAAATTTCTGAAAATCTCCCAAATTCGACACAAAAGCTGTGATAACTCGAGAACCAATGAAGCTATCGACCCCGCGATGGTCTCATTCGATTCAGCGTCCAAAAATCTATATAATTTGATACCACGTACACATTTTTCTGAAAAACCTTGGAAAATATGAATTTTCTCCCCCTCAAAACCCCCCAAAAATACCCTTAAAATTGAGCTAGCAAGTTGGTTCGAGAATTGGGCCGTCGTAGGACCGAGATTGATTTTTGGTGAAAATTTCAAGAATTTAGCTATTATGGTTTGGCCGGAAAAGTGTTGACGGCGTACGGCGGACAGACAGAATTTTTTTTATTGGATATTCGGATTCTACATGCCTTGAAACGTAAAACATCAAATTTTGAGGGGGGTTATAAAATTTTTTTTCTTGGGCGATTACAATGGTTTATTATTGAATAATAAACCAAAAAATTCTGTCTGTCCGCCGTACGCCGTCAACACTTTTCCGGCCAAACTATAATAGCTAAATTCTTGAAAATTTCACCAAAAATCAATCTCGGTCCTACGACGGCCCAATTCTTGAACCAACTTGCTAGCTCAATTTTAAGGGTATTTTTGGAGGGTTTTGAGGGGTAGAAAATTCATATTTTCCAAAGTTTTCAGAAAAATGTGTATTCGGTATCAATTTCTATAGATTTTTGAACGCTGAATAGACTGAGACCATCGCCGGGTCGATAGCTTTATTGGTTCTCGAGTTATCGCAGCTTTTGTGCCAAATTTGGGAGATTTTCAGAAATTTGTATAACTCGAGTGTTCTTGGAGCTATAAAAATCGTTCTATACTCGTTGGAATGGTCGTCAAACACTCTCTCCAGCTGTACGGTAGGGGGAAAATTAGCTTTTAATTAGGAAGTTAAGAAAAATAAAAATGATTAAAATTACAATAGTTTTTTTGGTTGAGTCGTCGCATCTCTCATCGTACTGGGTTACTGGTGGTAACCTATGGTTCCACATCGCCCTGAGGATGCCCGAAGGGGCGAAAGTACTCGGCCAGTAAATAAAAAATCGGAGAACATGTCGCCTGGTTCTTCTCCCCCTCACCAACCCAGTACGATTACAATAGTTGCACGGAGTTTTCCTTTATAGTTACCATCTGTTTTTCGGTGGGAACGTTCACAAATGTTTGGAATAATTAAAATCACTAACGGATAGTCTTCTTAAATCATTATTGAAGCGAAGGAATAATAAACCACTGTACAATCATTTGCAGCGTTTTTTGTATTATAGTCCATATACTTCCCTTCATTTCGAAACTTGGACGTAGAATCTTTCTACGCAGCGTTACGTCGGACGAGGACAGATCGGAGTCGGATCATCATCAACGACAGGACCTCGACAGTCGGTATTCGTTGCCCTGTCGGACCGCATCATTTCGAAAGGAGGTTGCAAAGGTCGGCTCGATTGCTCGAGCGGTCTCCAAGGGTCGGGGATCGAAGCTTGTTCGCATCATTCCGTATCCGAAGCCGCAGCTTACCTTGACCGTTTTCCTGGTCGTATTGTGATAGCGCGGCGTTCGATCGCGAGGAGGACCTGTACAATCGAAGATGAGATGTGTTGCATTCGCTTCTTCTCACTCCCTTCTATAATAGCCGGTCGGCCACCGATCCCAGTCGGTTTCACCTGTCGGCCACTTTCTCTCTCCGCTCCTCGACACACTTCAACCTTACCACTATTTTTTTTTTCTCTCTTCTACTACTCAGCCTCTTCACTAATTCATTTCCAGCGAGCGGATTACGTCACGCGCGCGTTCCTCGCCATTGTTTTCCGATCCGCTTTCATCAGTGCGATCCTCTTGGACGACATTTTTCTAATGAAGATCTTTCGGTGTCATTAGACTTTCCGGCCGCTTCGAGATGGATGAGGTGACATAACGGCGGAGAGCGAGTGCTAGTTAATATTATGAAAATGGGGCCCATTGTTCGGCGACCCGGTCGAATATTGAGCGCCTCTTGTCGAGAAAATTGCTATATTTTTCGACGGTGCTGTTGTGCATAAAATAGCATGATCCGTGACGGTTGAACTATTTCCCAACCAGATCGCGAGACTAAGCACGTTATAATTATTGTATCTGATTTTCGTTCATAATCCGTTAGCAAGGAAAAAACGCTGCAAATAATTGTACAGCGGTCTATTATTCCTTCGCTTCAATAATGATTTAAGAAGACTATCCATTTGTAATTTTAACTGAAAAACAAATTGGTAACTATAGGGGAAAACTCCGTAGCAACTATTGTAATTTTAATCATTTTTATTTTTCTTAATTTCCCAATTAAAAGCTAAAATTATTCCAAGTATATATTATGACAAGTATTTTAACGAGTATAAAACGATTTTTATAGCTCGAAGAACTCTTGGGTTCGGCACAAAAGCAGCGATAACTCGAAAACCAACAAAGCTATCGGCCCCGCGATGGTCTCATTCGATTCAGCGTCCAAAAATCTATATAATTTGATACCAAATACACATTTTCCTGAAAAACCCTGCAAAATATGGATTTTCTCCCCCTCAAAACCCCCCAAAAATACCCTTAAAATTGAGCTAGCAAGTTGGTTCAAGAATTGGGCCGTCGTAGGACCGAGATTGATTTTTGGTGAAAATTTCAAGAATGTAGCTATTATAGTTTGGCCGGAAAACTGCTAACGGCGTACGGCGGACAGACAGAATTTTTTTTTATTGGATATTCGAATTCTACATGCCTTGAAACGTAAAACATCCAATTTTGAGGGGGGTTAAACCAAAACCCCCCTTATTTTGAGGGGGGTTTTGGGGGGTTGGGTAAACCAAAATCATAACATCAGCAATATTGGCTAATATCGAGATTTTTGGATGCTGAATCGAATGAAAACATCGTCGAGTCGATAGCTTTATTGGTTATTGCAGCTTTTGTGCCGAATTTGGGAGATTACTACTAAATTCCAATTAATGTCAATTTTGGGTACTCACACAGTAAGTGTGAACGAAATACTCTTTGCTTAAATTTTGCGAACAAACCTTAGAAAAAAACTTAAGTTCATCTTTTTTTTGGTTCATTATTCAATAATAAACCATTGTAATCGCCCAAGAAAAAAATTTTATAACCCCCCCTCAAAATTTGATGTTTTACGTTTCAAGGCATAATCCGAATATCCAATAAAAAAAATTCTGTCTGTCCGCCGTACGCCGTTAGCTAATGGTTTTAAGTGTTTGTGTTGGTTCCTTTCGGATTTAGTGTTTTCAGTTGATTTCAACTCGAATCGGACTGATACTTGAGTTTTACCGGCCAAACTAAAATAGCTAAATTGTTAATTTGAGATACAATCCACTAGATAGCGCTGCAAGCACTGAAAAACTCTCCTTTCCCCTTCCCCAGGAATCTCCATCTCCCGCCTTTTTTCACAAGGATTTTGAATTTAACAATCAATCTCCTGGTCCTACGACGGCTTCCAAATCTTGAAAGCTAATTGTACTGATACCAGAGTAGTTCCTACAGTTGTTGCTTGAGTTCCAAATTGTGTTACTCCGACTACAAGGCATTGCCGTTAATTTAATTCTTTCAATAAATTCATTCTTGCTCTAGCATCCAGATCGCCTAAACAGCAGTTTCAATACACTAATATAGGCACATTCATCCATTCACAGGTTCTTTGCCCTCACCGACCTTTCTATTGAAGTAATTTTCGTTCTCCAAATATTGGCCATCTCAGTGACTCGGGGACAAAAATTATTATTATGATTGTCCCGAATTCCCGACCTAGTATAATTATGATGCACCGTTTGTCATAAACTGCCGTTTATTTTAAATTCTTGGTGTTTTCTTGTTGCAGGCTGGCCATGAGGCGGGCGGCAGCTGTTCTACTGCTGCTGCTGGTCGCTGTGGAAACGTGTCTCGCCCACGTGGCGCTGACATTTCCACCGGCGCGCAAATATGACCTCGACTTCTTGGACAACAGCCGGACGAAAGGGCCGTGCGGTATGCCCAAAGGTACGTCATTTAGACATTTTATCTGTTCAGGAAACGATGACCTGTCGTCTATCTGAAAGCGGGCTTGGCGTTGCAGTTATCTGCGGGGTACCTGCTCTGTATTTCAACGGCCCTATTTAGGTCCACAAAATACTATAGTGGAAAACTATTGTAATTTTAATCGTTTTTATTTTTCTTAATTTCCAAATTAAAATTTGAATATTTTGTCTAACGGTATAGTTGAAGAGTGTTCGAAGAGCTGTCCAACGAGTATACAGCGATTTTTATAGCTCCAAGAACTCCCGAGTGATACGCTCATGCCAAATTTCTGAAAATCTCATAAATTCTATCCAGCAGCTGCGATAACTCGAGAACCAATAAAGCTATCGACCCCACGATGGCCTCATTCGATTCAGCGTCCAAAAATCGATAGAAATTGATACCAAATACAACTTATTCTGAAAAACTACCGAAAATACGAATTTTCTTCCCTTCAAAACGGCCCAAAAATACCCTTAAAATTGAGCTAGCAATGTGGTTTAAGAATTTGGCAGTTGTGAGATCGAGATTGATTTTTGGTGAACATTTCAAGAATATTGCTATCATAGTTTGGCCGGAAAAGTGTTGACGGAGGACGGACAGAATTTTTTTAATTGGATATTCGGATTCTAAATGGCCTTGAAACGTAAAACATCCTATTTTGAGGGGGGTTAAATTTTTTTTGCGATTACAATGGTTTATTATTGTTTATTTAATAATACACCAAAATTGATGTGAAATTGTTCATTGGCAGCTCTTTATGAAATGTGTTTAAATTATTTCAATTCTACTGAGTTATAATTTTTATCTTCTTTGATGGTGAAAAATTAAATAGTAGTCAATTAATTGTAAACAAGTATATTATGTTTATTGTTCGTGGTTCGTTATATTTTGAGTGCAGGTACGAAAACACAATCGTTTGAGCAAACTATGGCGACGTACTGTGAAAAATAATTATAATTATACCAATTACAATTGGTGGTAAAAAATATAATATAATAAAAAATAAATAAACAAAATATAATAAAAAAAAAATTTCGGTGGCGGTAAAAAATAATCTCGATAGTTAATTTGTTGGGTGTGAGCTGGCCACATCGTAATTTTTCTCCACCTCATTTCGTGTCCACTATATTTATGAATATCTCTGGTTTTCCGTCAATTTAGAAAATACGGGCATTTAAGGTCACTCTTATAATACGTTCAGGATACCAAAGATATTTCAAAAACTCGGATTCCATGATGAGCAACGAGATTCTCACGGCGAATTTTACGAGGAAATAATCCAATCGCCGTTCCGGAAATCTTCTAATGAAAAAAAAGGCGTTCAAAAATAGCTCTTGCTCCTTCGACCGCTTGACCGCCTTTAGTAATAACCGTTCTTCAATGTTTGACTGCCATGGCTAACCCTTTCTTCGTTGTTGCAGGATCAATTAAAACGACGCTGCTCGCGGGAAAATTGTTCAACGTTACGTGGCATTTGGCTTATCCGCACCGTGTAAGTAATATTTTTATTTATTTAATTCAACTATTTTAATTTCCCGGCGGGTGCAGTTGAAAAAGCTGCAAATGATTGTACAGTGGTTTATTATTCCTTCGCTTCAATAATGATTTAAGAAGAATATCCATTTGTGATAGTAATTAAACTGAACATTTGTGACAGTTCCCACGGGAAAACTAATTGGTAACTATATGGGAAAACTCCGAAGTTTCCATTGTAATTTTAATTATTTTTATTTTTCTTAGATTTCAAATTAAGAGCGAATTTTTTTTTCTAACGGAGTGTTTGACGACCATCCCATCGAGTATAGAACGATTTTTATAGCTCCAAACATGCCTTGAAAATGATTAATTTTCCCCCTCAAAACCCCCAAAAATACCCTTGAAATTGAGCATGCAAGTTGAAAAAGTTTCTAACCTCACCTCAAAATTCGATGTTTTACGTTTCAAGGCATGTAGAATCCGAATATCCAATTTAAAAAAAAAAAAAAAAAAAACTGTTCGTACGCCGTTAACACTTTTCTGGCCAAACTATAATAGCTACATTCTTGAAATTTTCATCAAATATCAATCTCGGTCCCACGACGGCCCAATTCTTGAACCAAATCGCCAGCTCAATTTTAAGGGTATTTTTGAGGGTTTTTGAGGGGGAGAAAATTCATATTTTTCAGGGGTTTTCAAAAAAATTTGTATTTGGTATCAAATTATATAGATTTTTGGACGCTGAATCGAATGAGACCATCGCGGGGTCGATAGCTTTATTGGTTCTTGAGTTATCCCAGCTTTTGTGTCGAATTTGGGAGACTTCCAAAAATTTGACATGAGGGTATAACTCGAGAGTTCTTGGAGCTATAAAAATCATTCTATACTCGTTGGAACGCTCGTCGAACACTCTTCAACTATACCGTAAGGTGAAAAATTCTGATTTTAATTTGCGAATTAAGAAAAATAAAAATGATTGAAATTATATTAGTCGCTACTGTTCACGTTCACAAATGCCCTGCATAATTACAATCACAAATGGATAGTCTTCTTAAATCATTATTGTAGCGAAGGAATAATAAACCACTGTGCAATCATTTGCAGCATTTTTTTATTTTTTATTTTTTTTTTAAATTGGCTATTTGGATTCTACATGCCTTGAAACATTAACCTTTTGAGGGTGGTTAGAAATTTTTTTCTTGGGCGATTACAATGGTTTATGATTGAATAATAAACCAAAATTATACGCGTGTAACATCTGATACGTTGGACATTTTTATTTGTTTGGTTCGTTAACCATTGCTGTTCGAGAGATCGTTAAATATCGTAATTACGCCAGACGCAGAGCAGAAAAATGATACTGCCCGACTACAATAGAATTGCCTCGAAATCGCGCTCTTGAGGAAGGTTTTATTATGATTGTACTTTACACCCTTCGCCCTAATCAAGGTTGAAATTCTTTGTGTATTGTGTGCGGCTTTAAGGGTTCCAATTTTGCGATCTCCGCTCGTAACATACTTTTTCGAAAAATCCTTCTTTACCTTCTCATGGCTTAGCCTATCCATTTTCCTTATCCTTATAAAAATCCAGTAAAAACGGGGTGAAAATCACTGATTCAGTAATCCCCGATCATCAATGAATTTTTTTAATTGGATATTTGGATTACACAAGCCTCGCAACGTAAAACATCACATTTTGAGGGGGGTTTGAAAAAAAAATTTCTTGAGCTAATACAATGGATTATAATAATAATAATTTAAAAAAATATATCATCGAATAATAAACAAAAAACCCTTTCAACGCCTTTCAATTTTAAAAAATGATCGAAATAATTTTAAAAATTGGGATATTCGCAGAGGAGTGCGTTCAGAGCTACCAATGTGTATGGAATCGTTCACAATTTTTCTTCATGTTTAATGAATGATTGAAAATAATGAATAAATGGATGAGTGATTATAATATTAAAACAAATAGTATTTCGTGTAACAAGTGATGATAATTTTAAAGATATTTAATAACAAATTATAAATGAACGATTGAGTGTGAGAAACAAATAAAACAAATTATGTCTCGGTTTTGCTTTTAGAGCTGAACCAGATATTGAAATTGAATTGCTCAATATTTTGTGCAGTGATTGCTGAGTATTTTTTGTGAAAGGTCCTCGACCACCCAGTATTTTTATTTATCGTATTTTTTTTCATTTTTTACATATTGCTACTTTAGGCTTAAAAATACTCAAAATGGAGTCTAGGGACAATAAATCGACGCTAAAATATTCGCAATTTTTTAAATAATATTATTTTTTATAATATATTATCTATCAATCGTTTGCAGGGCGGCTTCCGTCTCCAAGTACTCGATAGTCTTCATAGACCCGTCCTCGATTTAACGCCCGTCACCGCCAAGTCTGAATTTGTCTCTATCGATGCCACGTGAGTCATCAAATAATGTCCATACTTGGAATTTTTTTTTTTTTTAATATTATAATGTCAAATAAGCATTATTAAGCACGAACTGACAGTTGTAATTTTCTTTCCGTTTCCAGCGCTCAATCGTTTGCCGTTCAAATTCCGTCGGACTTCGAATGTTCCGACTGCACCATCCGACTTCTTCGGGAAGCCAGAGAATGGTCAAACAATTACCGTTTCTGGTCGTGCGCTGACGTCGACATTAAAACAAGTAATGAGCAGTGTCGATGATTTTTCGTTAGTCCCGACTATTTTCACTGATTTTGACCCTGTCGATATTAGTCTAACTAGGGGCAGAAGTTAGCGAGGTAAATATGTTCGGTATGGTTTTTTGGAAATATCTGGAAAAATCGTTGAATCTTCTGCGACGGTAGAAAATGTGATTATGGGGAATTCGCATCGATTTTTTCCCCCGAACGTAATTATCAATGGTGATTACACATCCGTAAAAATACCATCCTAGTGAAATCGAAATCATAAAAGAAACATTGAAAGAGGAATGGTCGAGAGAAGTGCGCTCAAAACAAGCCCTGTCTCACTACACAGAGCGTTTATTTTCCATCCCACCTACCTCGCACCAAACTGCATCACTGCTCTATCCTCAGGGCTAGAGAACAAGTGACGTTGACAATGTGGTAGCTCCCTTTATTTTGAGCCGTTTTTCCAATTCGATACTTCCCTAGAAACCCTGATATTTTACGGCTGCGATTTCAGATATTTGAGCCATCATTCGGTTACCCAAGCAGCATATATTTTGAGGAAAAAGTAAAATAAAATCGATGCAAATTTCCCATTATACGCACGACAGATCAGACACAGCAGAGGATTGATTTTTTTTTTTTTTTTTTTTTGCCCTTGCTACACAGAGTTAAAAGACTGCCTAATGTGAATTTGTCTAATTGCCTATTGGCATTTCTTTGTTTTTAGAGAGGACCTACAAAGAAGACTGCAGCGGTCACGGTCCCCACTTGCTCTCGAAATGTCGATGCAACCGCTTGTACTATGGATCGAGATGTCAGTATAGGGACGAATGTGTCGACCACATTGATTGTGGAGATGGAGGTCGTTGCGTTGATATACAAGCAACAACTGCCCCTAGAAAGCAATGCTACTGCGAACTAGGCTGGTACGGACCTGCTTGCACAAAACGTAAGTGATGATTTGCTTATGCTTGGTGAGTCCTTGATTTTATGCTATAGCATCGAGACAATTGAATTTTAGCGAGTCAATTTGGAGGGAATCTATCATCTAAGATCTGACGCAGAACCTCGTCTCATAGATCGAGTTGTAGCAAGGTTAGGGGAGTTTGTTTGTGGAACTTGAGGAATGTTGCGTCCCTGACAGAAGATGGCCTTGTCTGCTGGACATAGCAATAGTGCCTTAAAATTGCCTTGGTTTCCAAATGTGCTTCCTTGCATGGCTGCTTCGAAACCCATTTGAAATTGTTCCTTGTTGAGTCATAAGAACTTCAAGTATTACCAGCCAAAAAAGCTCTCTTTATGATACAATGGAGCTCCACAAAATCAAGCCATTGCGGTGTCGCTAAGTGATATTCAGGAGAGAAGTTTAGGGCATGCTATGTTGATGCGGTAGAAGATGAGTCACTGCAAAGTAGCTTTATTTCAAGTTCAATCGGACCCCCATTGTGGTTTATGTTCGAAGCATGGGCGTCTCAAGTATATTAACTTATTGTTCAACTTTCAGGTTCGCCCGTGAAGTCAAACAAACTTGATCTGACCAGCCATTCGTTCCAGCAACTAGCTGAAGGGCTCAAGCTCTATTGGAGAATGATCCCTGAAGATCAGGAAATTGAAGTTGTGCTGGTGAACAATGGTACGAGCTACGTTGGTCTTGGCTGGAGGCCCAGGAATTTGACACCGGCGTGCAAAAACTTCCCCAAACTGGAAGATCCTCCCGGTTCAATGCAAAGTGTCTTCAACACGGAATCCATCCCTAATGTACCAGTCCCTGAACCGAAAGGTGAACCGGAACCAACTTCTGAACCTGAGCCGAAGTCAGAACCAGAACCAAGTTCGGAGCCAGAACCGAAGTCTGAACCGGAACCGAAATCCGAGCCTGAACCAAATGCTGAACCTGAGCCTAAATCAGAGCCAGAGCCAAAATCTGAACCAGAACCTAAATCAGAACCAGAACCTAAATCAGAACCTGAACCTAAATCAGAACCTGAACCAAAATCTGAGCCTGCCGCAGAACCAGAGCCCCAACCAGACCAAGCCAAGGCTGAGAAAGTTCTTCCAAGTTCAAGTAGTTTGAAAACAAAGGAACTTTTGACGCATTTCAGCAGTACAACAAGGAGACCTTTCCGTCCTCTGAGAACAGTCGCATCCAGAGCGACTAGAGATGATTCCAGAGATCCGAATGCTCCGAAAGTCTCCGTGGAAACCAGTGTGTCCTACCGAGTCAGCAAATCATTAGGTACGTATAAAAATTAGGCGAATTTTCATTCTAGATAGTGATTCAAACGGACCTGTCTTTTCTAAAATCATATGTTTGTATCTTTTCTCAGCGCAACTGCACAATATATTCAATATGTGGAGTTTATGAATATCTAGTGGCATTAATTCAGTCATTGATTCTGTTACACTTTTAGTTCTTAAATTGTTATCACCCCGCAATTGCATTTCCCATTTCCCAAACTGTTCGTATTAGGTGTTTCAACTTAATATTTTGATAAAGACATCGTTCCAACCTCCCAGGGACTTTAGAGGAATTCTTCCGACCCCAGACATGATGGTTACTGTTTGTATAATGATCTGAAGGTTCTGCAATGAAATGATTCTCCAAAACCGAGAATTGTCTCGAACTAAAAGAAGCTACCTTTGTTGTGGTCAATCGTTCTCTAGCCCTGGGATAGGTTGGTGGGATGGAAGGTAGGTAGACCCTCTGTGTAGTGAGACTGAGCTTGTGACGTCAGCTATTATTCTCTGTTTCCCGTTACTTTTTTATTGCAATACTCTTCTCCTGATAATTCCTTCTTCAGTTTTATTCTTTTATAGGATTTTGATTTTATTTGGAAATAGTATCTTTAGGGGAGTAGAAAATAATTGGCGATCGCATTTGTTATGAAAATCCCCCTTCATATTTTGATACTTTGTTTTATTACTTTCATCATTTGAATAAGGTCCCTCGGCAGCAGGATTTCTGGGTAACAGATTATTTTGCATTGATTGTCTTATATTCAAGGGAATCAACACTTTCTCCATTTTTTATGCTATTATTTTCCGCTTATAAAGTGTCACCAAATCAGTCGCCCATTGACTCAGTCAATAAACACATCTAGCTTTTATTATTGCTTTCATCTGTTGAGAGAGTAATATCTTAGCCTTTTCTTGTGAAAAACATTGAATTTTACACGTTTTTCTTTCATTTTAGGTTCTTCTCATTCAAGAGTAAGGAAGTCAGCTGAACGTAAGTCTTTAACGTCTTTGAAACTTTGCAATGTGCTTTGAAAACTTTGTTGGTTCAAATTTATTTGTTTTCGAACAATCTGAATCAAGACTTGACGATGACATTATTGTTCTTTACCACACAGCTGAAGATCCTGCTCCTGAACCCGAACCTAAGTCAGAACCAGAGCCAGAGCCTAAATCCGAGCCAGAACCAGAGCCTAAATCCGAACCAGAACCAGAGCCCAAATCCGAACCAGAGCCAAAATCAGAGCCGGAACCAAAATCAGAGCCAGAACCGAAGTCGGAGCCAGAACCGAAGTCGGAACCAGAGCCTAAGTCAGAGCCAGAGCCAAAATCAGAGCCTGAGCCGAAATCGGAGCCTGAGCCAAAGTCAGAGCCTGAACCAAAATCTGAACCAGGACCATCAGGTCAGACTAAATCCACAGCAAAATCGGCGCAACAGAAAGTCGACAAAAATCGTGCGTATAATCAATTCAAGTGTCTTTTCTCTTAGAATTAGGGAAATTCATCATGATAACACTATGGGATAATATTTTAATTGTATGGTCAAATATATACTTCGCCCAGTTGCCGCAAATTCTATATCTTTTGCGGCTGAAGGGGAAAATGACTGGGCAACTTCTTTTCCATTGCTTTATTTGGCTGATTTCATTCAGCCCTTCGGTCATCCTTGGGTAGCCTTAATGAGCATTGTGTTAAAATCATCTGTAGGTTACAGGATTGGAATTTATGGTTAATTTAACACACGTGGAACTTACATAGGTCGATTGGGTACCATTACTGAGTATGGATTAATTAAAAATAGTCCTATTTGGTTGTATCAAATCGTCATTTTCAAATTTGATTCAAATCATAGTTAAGCTGCTATTTTTGTCATCCTCTTCTTGAAAATAAAATTTATAAATACCAATTTTTAGTACTATTTTTATACCAGTAGCCGAATTTGGTTCTCATAACGAATGAAAACATATTTCCTGAATATTCTGCAATCAAATCTTACTAGTAGGTATCATGTGGTTTAAGATAAAATGGATAGTTACATTTGAAGACAAGTGGTAACATGAATATTAACTTGAAGCTGTTGATTATTCTTAACTATCACGATTTTGAGAGTGAATTCACAGTTCTCATAAATTATTTTTCAGACGCCGTTCTCGGCCCGTACACGCCTAGACACGATTTCAACCCAATGGATTGCACCGACATGGTCATCGGTATGGCACGTGGCACTTCTTATAGAATTTGGGACTACTATACCAGAGACAGGTAACGATTATTAATGCATCGGTTAGGGAAATCCTTTAAATTCCCCGTCGATGACCAGCTCATGATTCAGATTGATAATAATATTTTCCTTACTTAGCACGAATTGCGAGCATCGTCTCCAAGTGAGAATATGAATTTTCTTTTCAGATCAACACCGAAAATGGATGCATTTTGGGGCGGCAAGAACGATCTGACCGCTGCGATGGGCTTTGAAAAAGATGGTGTCACGACTATTTTGTTCAGAAAGAAAATTAAAGGTCAGTCGACTGCTAAGTTTTGGGTTCTTTACGCCAACACAACATATAGGATAACTCTCAGATTATGAGTAAGCAAGCTTCTTGAACTGCAGCTTACACGCATGAAGCTCTTGTTTCAGTGTTGTGCTCACAGTATGCACCTTTAATTCGAATGAGTCAATCGTGTAGCTTAAACTCAAACAAATTTGATATTTGAACGAGGGACAGATAAACCGGGCGACTTTTTCTCCATCTTCTTCATTTATATAATCAGCCTGAACCTTACGCCGGATCGGGCATCTTCAGGACTCATAGGTACCTGAGATCTACGTAGCCAGGAGAAGCCCATACAAGCAAAAGATATGTGATCATAATAATGAGAAGACTATGGAGAAAAAGTTGCGACTTCTCCCCCTCATCCCCATAACAACATTAAATATGCGACAACCAAAAGAAAAATTTGGGGGTTTAGGCTTCCAACAAAGTGGTCTTGCGAAGTAGTAATAGAGATACAGTGTTATTTGTGTTGAACTGGATGAATAAATCTTACAGCTACTGAACCAACGGATCATTCGATTGAAAACGACCTGATGCACGTCATCTGGGCAAGAGGCCAAGAACCAGGCCGATACGTTCATTTCCCTAAATCAGGCCTGGAATCGGACCCTGCATCGGTCAAAGACTTCTACAAGCCGGACGAACTTAAATATCACGGCCATAAAGACCAACGAGGAGTAACATCAATCAATTTCTTCGGTAAGTAAGCTTGTTGATTAAAGGTTTAATACTTGTCATGTCCAACATTGAAAGGAAGAGGAGTTTCCGAGGACTGCAGACGAAATTCCAGGCTGCGATCTGCCATCTGCTGAAGATATTTTTCTTATTTGGGCAGTATCTTGCAGGTGACAGCAAGCCTTGCAGTTGCAGTCTTGGAGGTGACATTAAAAACACTTGACGTGAGAAGGGACTAAATTTTTCTGATCATCACTTATATTTCGGCTGTTAGCAAATTTCTGAATTTTCATTGGAGCCTTGTTGACAAGAGCTCAATTTTACGGGTTTTTGGTCGGAATGAGCAAAGAATGAACGATTGGGAAATTCAGGGGTCATGAGCGGACGGGGGCGAGTGCACAATTTGAAGTTTGAGTATGCTCTCTCAAGATGCGATTTTTTACCCTAAAAAATACCCTCATCTCTGTCCAACTGACCTTGAAGTATCAGTAAATCAATGAACCATATAAAAAACTTTAAAAAAAATTAAATAAACAGAAAAAAAAGTTTTTTCCCCCTCAATTGTAACTCACACAACGTTCAAAACATTTTGATATTTTTTCAAGACAAACAAAATTGTTTGTTTCCATCTTGACCAATTCTCTTGTTCTTGTAATTTATCAATCTGTGTTCTGTGGTCAATAATTGAAGCCATGTAGATAAACCACCACAAGTATCCAAAAGACAACTTGAACGAAAACTGAATTTCAACTGTCAACATGAATCCCATAGTAAAAAACTTCATTTGTTCTAAAACAACCTGGTTAGGAAGTTTTAAGATGTAAAAGAATATTCAATCATCTGACCAAGTTAAATTAACAGAATAGAATGATGACAATGCAGAACAGAACTCAAATCATATCATGGAGTCGGAAAAGAAGCGTTTTATCCAGTTTAAGTGGCTGTGTTTGCCACAACAGTTTCTAATTTGTTAATTGATGCGTTGCAGATCAAAAATTACCCTCGGTTGAAGGCGGTGGTCAAACGACGTCGCAAATTTATTCCTGCCGCGGATCTTGGGAGTATCCCAAAGGCTGCAACGTCACTGATAATAACTGCGAATACCACGCAAGCTGGCAATACTCGTCTGCTAAAGATATGATCCATTTCACCGTATCTACCACTAACACCGATTTATGGACGGGAATCGCTTTCTCCAAGGATCACAGAATGGTGAGAAAATGACCGCCTTGTCATGATGGATTTAGTTTTTCCTGACTGAAGACCTCGGTTATATTTTTTCCTTCAATGAAAAACTCAATGTCAAGTCTAGATATAAACCGTTGCACTTTTTTTACTTTTATTCCTGCTCTATTTTCAGCCCCAAACGGATGCGATCATCGGTTGGGTGGACAAAGCTGGCAGACCATTCATGATGGATACGTGGATCGTCGGCCAAACGAGCCCACGGCTCGACTCAAGCCAGGATGTTTCAAACATCAAAGGGAAAATTGTCGATGGAGTCACAACGCTCTCATTCGACCGCAAACGTGACACAGGCGATACGGAACAGGTGATTAATCAACTCTGAATCTATTTTGTCATGTAATTCTATCACACTTCTTGCGCTCTGGTTTCCTCACGATAATTCAACGCAGCAACTTGTACAGATTCTGTTTCCAACTACCAAAAAGTTGAAATTCTATAAAAACAAATATTGCCCATTGAATTTCAGGATTTTGCTTTCACGGATGACTCCTGTCTGTACATGATGTTCCCGGTAAAAGGAGGAGAGAAGAATGCGGTCAATAAGAAAATCAAGAAACACCAGAGCATTCCGAGTTTCTCGTCGTCGAAAATCTGCATCAAAATGTGTGCCGAAGGTAGGAACATATTTTCTTACTCGAATCGTAATTATACGCTCCAATCTTTCTCTAGTGATAAGTGACATGTTTACTATAGCCCAGTCAAATTAGACGGATAAACGCTGAAAATAATTGCATTTTTATTTTTCTTAATTTTCAAATTAAAAGCTAAATTTTTTGCCTAATTGTACAGCTGAAGAGAGTTTGACGAGCAGTCCAAAGAGTACTAAGCGATTTTTATAGCTCCAATAACTCTCGAGTTATACAGTCCAAATTCGCTGATTTCTGTAGAAATCTTCGTTCAACAACTTGATGCGCATTGATTGTTTTGCTTTTATCTGCTCAATCAGGTGAGGAACCATCGACTCCACCGCCGCCGCCGACTTCAGCTTACGAATTGGAAATAAAATTGATGAGGGTTGGCCAGAATTACAAAGCTCCAGCTGTTGGCACTGACGATTTTGAAAATTTGGCCAATACTATCGATTACGGGCTTCGCAATACCAAGAAGAAGATCCCTGGATTTAGGAAGCTCGATATCACAGAGTTCAAGCAGTGAGCCAAATTATTCAGAATATTTTCTATTATGGGTTTACCTTTCATCTCCGACAATACAATAATGATTTTTGATCATCTTCGGTTCATTGTAGAGACAATGAAAACAACATTGTTGCAAAACTGAATTTGGAAGTTGAGGATTTCCCTGGCAAAGGAAGGTCTCTCGAAGAGAAAGATATCGAGTTGGAAAAAATATTCCAGGATGTCGTTTCTAGCGGCCAGGTCGGATCGCTGACTGTCGACAGGCAATACCTCGTCTTCAATCCGATAAAAGGTTTGTTCAGGGAAAAAATCAAGAATCGTGATGATGAGATGCACGCAATCAAAAGGGTTGAATATTGAAAAATGTTATAATGGTATATCCTTGAATTCATCTGTCAATTGCAGAGGCGGAAAGAAGTCTTGAAGAACCGTCCGGATCTAGTACGTTCTTCCAATCTGTTGTGAAGCTGTGGATTGTAATCGGATGCATCATCGCTTTGGTTTTTGTCGCTATTATTCAAGCCCTTTGCAACGTCTATAAGGCGGTTCGCTCGCCGAGCACTGTTCCTAAGGTGATTATTTATTATGTTTTAATTTATTCATTTACATTTGACCAAGTATTGACCATCGCAACAGTGTAATTGGGCTGTTTTTTTTTTTTTTTTTTCTACAAAACTGCACCGTATTACTTACCTAATTGAAATGGCAGGATATGCTCAGCCACAACTCGGCGTGGAAGGATTATTCAACAGCAAACACCAACTACGCGTTCGAGCCTTATGAAGCTGATGAAAAGCAGCCGCACTCGCTTGATCATAGCAATGGATCGTCTAGATCGACGATGCCGTTACATAAGCCGATGATGGCTTACCACCATGGCAACGGTAGTAGTCAGTATGCTGACACTCGGTCGCTCCAACGACCCAAGGGCTATCATCATCCAGTCGAGAGGAGCACATACTCACTTCCACGAACGCAGGCCCAACCACCTCCACCGCAGGTTAGCTGATTAATTGCCACATAAAAAAATTATACTTCTGAAAGAATATAAAATTGAACATTTTTAAGTACGAGACATTTTTATAATTTTTCAATATCAGGGAACAGGTTTATAGTTTTCTCATTGTTGTTTTGTCGCATCGATCATTATTCACTGTTGATATTGAGGGGTGGATACCTTGTAACGGTGCTACGAAGCCCTGATGATGCCCGAAGGGGCGAAAGTGCTGAGCAGGCGAGTAAAAAACAGGAGAACAAGTCACCGTGTTTTTCTCCCCCTCAACCTCAACAGGGATGTTTGTAGATGTTACATTTTTTTATGCAACGGGGAACATACTTGAAATTAATGATTTATCTTTCGCCCGTATTGAGTTCTTTACCGTTTAAAAATGATATAATGGTGCTTGACAGAGAAAACCAAAAAAAAAATTTTTAAGAGGAAATCGTTGAAATGAACAATCCAAAACATCCTGAACCAACGAAAAATCCTGGCAGGAAAAAGTCTCAATAATGAACGCACGTTGCTCTCCTGACCACGGCATGGTAACAATTGAAAACTACATCACTCACCCCTCAGGACGAGACCTAGCCCACTCCACTACAACTGCATGTTCCACAACAGCAGTTTTTTGAAATTTGGAAGGTTCTCGTGCCCCAACCTGTTTATGGTGGCATATAATTATGTATCCGTCATCCGCACTGATCGTGTTAAGGGTCAAAATCTTGACGTAAAGCTCATTTAAATTTACATTGTTTCTTCTCTTTCTAGGGCTACTACACTCACAGGTCTTCTCGACCCAATGGAGACCAGCTTCAACCGGATTTCTACTTTATGCCATCCCAAAGGAAGTACTCGGGAGAAGTTGTGCGAGTCTACGTCGACTACAATAACCCCCGGAAATAAGTTCAAAGTTATTTCCTCAAGCAGAAATCGTCATCAAGAAGGATGTTCAAGTTCTCCTTGAATATGTGGACAATTTCCTCTCCAGTCGACTCGAATGTTTGCTGAAATTTCGTGCCACCAGTTTCTTTCCATTGTCAGGAACGAAATTTGTTGAAAAGGGGGAACAAAGGGGAAGAAATAGTTCCGAATTCGTGTGAAATCGGTTTCTTCTTTGTATTGTCGAAGAATGGTCTTGTTGAAAACTATTTTCAAAGCAGCCAATTTTTTTCGGATGATGATTTTAAAGAAAACTGTCAACTTGTAGCGTAAAAATTGGCAATTGGAAACGTGTCGAAGAATGTACTTCTTGTAAATAGTTTTTAGCCAAATTGTGGTTTTGCGGAGACCTTCCCCAATTAAAAAAAGCACTGTGAATAATTCTGGAAACTGTTCCTACTGTTTCCATGGCACATTTGGAGCTCTTGTAGGCAAAGACCAATAAATTGCCCCTTCCCTCTTACTTATATGTTCTACTGTGAATCTTCCGGTTATAATAGTGTCATTTATAATAATGAGTTCCCTTTGAACAGCCATTTTGAATTCATTTTCAATCCAGTCTGCGAACTGCACACGTGGTAACCTGATGTTTCCGTTCTTGTCTTTTTTATAATAATTTGGCCGTTTCTGACTGATTGGTCTTTCATCCAAATTATATTGCTCGTATAAATAAATTTCAAGTAGCTATTATTGGCAGCTTTGACAATTCAACAGAATTATTCTTCCACAAGCAGCGTACATTGAGTCAAGGATCATTTTTATTTATAAAAATAGAGCCTACATTTTTATCAAGAAAACCGGTATAGAAATGATTCGTGCTCACAATTGTCAAAAAACTCCCATTAAGTTGTGTGTTCGAATAAGTAACTGGAGCTGGTATTTTCAAAGAATGTTTCTACGAAGGAAGAGCATGAGTTGAATGATATTTTTGTCAAAAAAAAATAATTGAAGGAAAACAGAATTTAAGGATGCAGATTGAGTAAATGCTGTACCATGATCGTATCGTTAAGTTATCATTTACACTAATAAAGCAAATTATTTTATACGAACAGTACCTGTAACCGATGTGTCGCGTAAGAAAGCTGAATAATCGTTAGAATATTTCCATTGCATCACAACTTTCGTGTTCTTGCGATTTCGTATTAAGGTGTATTATATTTGCGTCTGATTATAGGATAGTGTAGTCGTAACCTCTGCAACAACCAATGATTATTCTCTTTAAGATTGCGAGCGTATGTATCGTTAACTTCATTATTTCTTTGAATTCGTTAATTTTATGCTGTGGAAAATCATGGCCGCTCATTTTTATTGAAAGCATGGAGTAGCCATGACAACAGGGAGAGCTGATTTTAAAATTATTTTCGAGGCGCGGATAAATTTCAATCGATAACGTAACAAAAGGTGCAATAAAATTCTGAGAAAATTGAAATCAACGTCAAATTGAAATGCCAATCATTCGATACAAACAAATTTGTGCCATATTCTGCCGGGAAAATGTCCTCAGCAAAAATAATTTTCTGCGATGATATTTTCGAAAATTTGCCTATGCAAAAAAAGAAGAGAAACTGTTTCAAGAAAAAAATGTGGGTTTTGAAAGTTTTTTCCCAAGTCCATAAAATGTGCATGGTTATAAATATGAATAATATAACACGCTACCTGATCGATAATAGCGGATTAATTTTAGCTCTTTTGTCGTTTTATGACATTTGCATTTGCGTTTTGTCAGGTCCAATCTCATTAGCCGGATGACATTTGATATAACTTATTTCCTTATCATATTAAAAAAAAATGTGTCTAGACCTGAAAAATCCTCTTACATTGTACTGAGAAGTCAATTGCTCAGTAAATGCATGTTGAAATGAAGGGGGAAACATAGAAGCGCTGGTGCAAAGTTGGAATTGTTCAATAACAGGAAAAATAATTCTTGGCGATTTCAAATTCGGTCTTCTTTCTCTACCTGGATATTATTTCAGTATTCGCATTTTCAACATTTTTTTTCCCCTATCCGTTTTTATTTTCTCTTCGACCTAGCTTGCAGTTTTTGTCTAGTGCTGTATAGTTAACCTGTGCCAAATACAAGTTGAAATAGAATGAAGTTGAAATTGAATTGCTAATAACGTAGTACAGGCCGTGCCTACTTAGTCTTAAATGAATTTCATTTAGAACAGCTTGGAGATAATTGGCTGTTCATTTATCCGTAAACTGCTCAACGAAGACAATTATTGTAACATTGCAATGACAGTGCCTTAAATTTTTCTTTCACTCTTTCACAGATATTTTTGGATATATTTTTTTCCCAGTGCTCCTAGCGCAAAACTGAGCCAATTTCTCATCGTGCAATAACTTGGAATCTAATCGATCCTTCAAAGTTATCACCTGCTAATACGTTATACCAAATATTTTCCATACTGATTAATATATTATCATTCCGTTGCATACTTACCTTTTTGTTTAGTCATAAACTACGTAATTATTGTAAAAATTGTAAATATTATTTTCTATGACCAACGACCTCTTCATCACTAGCTATGTACATTATTTCTAACTCACTTTCACGCAGTAAAATTGTATATGCAAACCAGTTGTAAATGCTTGACAGTACTGTGTACATAATAACATTTTAGATCTAGTTACTCTCCGCTGGTTTAATTGAAACGACCGTCGTTGAAAATTTCACTGTATTCCAGCCGTAGAAACTCATTCAGCTGTAAGATTCCGAATCAACGAATTAAATTTTGTTTATCTATTCGAAGTTTTCGTATCTATTTTGTTCCTTCTACAAAGTTTTTTTTTCTGCGAGTTGTCGAAATATGAATGATAGTTCTCCTGAGTTAAAGTCATAATTAGGTATTAAAGGGGAATACGCAACACCATCGTTTGATCGTAAAAAAATATCGCATTAACGCCAAAATAAAATTTAAATGAGTTAATTATAATACTATTGAGAAATAATGCGCAACTAATCTGCCAAGTTTGTGCTAGAAGGTGAATACTTCTACAATTACAGGTTGAACGAGGAGACGTTGCGGCTGCAGCTCTGGGCAGTATGATTTTATGAGCAACAATATTTAGGAAAACGCTGCAAATGATAGTACAGTGGTTAAATATTTCTTTGCTTCAATAATTGTTTAAGAAGACGGTCCATTTGTACGAATAACTCGTCTAAATATTTGTGAACGTTCCCACCGAAAAACAGATTGTAACTATAGGGGAAAATCCGTGGCAACTATTGTAATTTTAATTATTTCTTATTTTTTCTTTTTTAATTTACAAATTAAAATCTGAATTTTCCGCCTTACGGTATAGTTGAAGAGAGTGTCGACGATCATTCCAACGAGTCTAGAACGAGTTTCATAGCTCCAACAACTCTCAAGTTATACCCTCATGCCAAATTTCTGAAAATCTCCCGAATTCAACACAAAAGCTGTGATAACTCGAGAACCAAGAAAGCTATCGACCCTACGATGGTCTCATTCGATTCAGCGTCCAAAAATCAATAGAAATTGATACCAAATACACCTTCTTCTGAAAAACCTTGGAAATTATGACTTTTCTCCCCCTCAAAACCCCCCAAAAATACCCTTAAAATTGAGCTAGCAATGTGGTTTAAGAATTGGGCCGTTGTGAGAATGAGATTGATTTTTTATGAAAATTTCAAGAATGTAGAAATATTATAGTTTGGCCGGAAAATTTTGACGGCGGACGGACAGTTTTTTTTATTGGATATTTGGATTCAACATGCCTGGAAACGTAAAACATCAAATTTTGAGGGGGTTAGACATTTTTTTTCTTGGGCTATTACAATGGTTTATTATTGAATAATTAAACAAAAATTTCCAACCCACTCAAAATGTAATTTTTTACGTTTCAAGACAAGTAGAACATGAATATCCAACAAGATAAAATTCTGTCTTTTCGCCGTCAATACTTTTCTGACCAAAACTATAAAAGCTAAATTCTTGACATTTTTACTGAAAATCAATCTGGGTCAAACAATAGCTCAATTCTTCAACCGAATCACTACCTCGCGGGTATTTTTAGGAGGAGAGAAAATTCGAATTTTCCAACGTTTTTCAGGCAGAGGTGTGTTTAGTATAAATTTCTATAGATTTCGGGGCGCTGAATCGAATGAGATCTTAGCGGGGTCGATAGCTTTATTCTCGATTTACTTTTGATGATAGTTGAAGGTTAAACATTTTTCAGTCAGTTTTATTTGGATTTAGGTGTGTTATACAGTTGACTTCTGATCTACACCTATGATCGTTTCCAAACTTTACCGAAACCTAATTGGGACTGGGGTAAGAAAAATATAAACAAATAATGTTGGATGATTCATATAATCGATTTGATCATTGAAATATAAAACTATTCACATCAGTAACAAGGTGTCTACATAAAGATAAACACGATAACAAGTATTGGAATCATGATTATATCACATTTTTCCTTCGCCAGTAGCACTAACCGGCTAGAAAAATTTCCAAATATTTTCGAGTGGTCACAAAGGTATTGCCAATATATTTATTGTGGTAGAAATGGTATTTAGACTTTTAAAGTGAACAAGAAAAATTGCAAAGAGCCGTTCAATGTATCACATTGAAAACGGAATCAGCGAGTTTGAGCAAGCCACCGACAATTTACAACTGTCTGAGACCAACAACCCTCGATGCTAACCATAAATGTTGACTTCGAAAAGAAATTAACGACAGCGCGAAATCTACACTAAGAACTAGTTTCACTCAAAAATGGTAGTTTATAACGTTTACAACGTTGAAGTTTGCTTGTCAACAGTGGCTTGCAAAAATTCTTCGTAATCTCTAAGTTCTGTCAGCCTTAAACGAAAATCTTTAAACGCAAAATGCTAGAAATTCAACGAAACTCCAGCAATATTGTCATTGTTTGACTACGGACGATAATTCATCTATCAATAACTGAAATTCAGATTCGATCAATCTCAACCGCAGAGTATCCAACGGAGAATGAAGTGAGACAAGAGTTTCAAGGATTATATAGGACATTGACAGTGCCGTGGCTCAACTTATTGTTTTATCTTTGGCTGTCAGTGCTCGCTAAAGTAAGCACGATAATATTATTCGTGTTCTACACCACATTCTACCACCGTACGCCATTTATTCAACATTAAATTAATTGTACGACATTTTCAACACAAATATTACTCGAATCCATTTAAAACCATTCGTGTCTTTGTCACCAAATAAAACGTACAAGCGATGAGAATTCCTATGGCAGGAATTAAAATTATTGCACTCATGCATGATTTTCCCAGTCGTAAAAATTGGTACGAGGAAGTTATTATTGGGGGAAAAATTAACACTTAAACAACAAAGTACAATCGGTTCAACAGTACCTAAGTAAAAATTATGAAAAATTTCAAAACACAGAAAACCAGTTACAGATTATATTAACTTTTTTATTAACACGACAGAAAGGTAGCAAACTCTCCAATGTTTAAATTTGGAATGAATACATGAGTTGAGCAATTGCTAAGTGGAAACGCTAAATTTGCGTCTAGTTTTAAACAGTGCGACTGTTCGGACAGTGAACTTGTAATAGCAATCATGTGGCTCGCATCTCTTCCTTTTTGTCACACGTTGTTCGACTGGACCATAGTCTCTATTTTTGAAAACTAGTCTCACTACTACTATTGACTCCATGTTCTTGAATTAGCACTATCCAAAAGGGGATACGTTCGGGGGCCTGATACTTTCCTTAATTACCTGATTAGTAATAAGAATAAAGTTGTAAATAATGTAAACACCAATTTTCATTGAAGGAAAAAAATTACAAATATGTATTCTGTAGTACTCTAAACAGAAAAAATATTTATTCTGTACTCTAAACAGAAAAAATATTTATTCTGTACTCTAAACAGAAAAAATAGATATTCGGTACGCTGAACAGAAAAAAAATATTTATTCTGCACTCTAAACAGAAAAAATATTTATTCTGCACTCTAAACAGAAAAAATATTTATTCTTTACTCTAAACAGAAAAAATATTTATTCTGTACTCTAAACAGAAGAAATATTTATTCTGTACTCTAAACAGAAAAAATAGATATTCGGTACGCTGAACAGAAAAAATAGTTATTCTTTACACTAAACACAAAAAATACTTATTCTGCACTCTAAACAGAAAAAAAAATATTTATTCCGTACTCTAAACATTGCAGCAAAGGCAAATTAAAATAGTTTATACAATCGTCAAATTCATCAAGAATAATAAACGTTGATATTTAATAGATGAGTCATTGTATTGAAATTGGATTTGCATGAGAATCTATCTTCCCCAAACGAGACCACTTCAAGGCTAAAAAAAAATTAGTTTTCTCAGTAATGATTTCATTTCAAAGCAAGCATTGCATTTTTACTAGCTCATAGAACAGGTAGTGAAAAATGGGAACTTTTCTGAGCTAGAAGACTTAAGCTACTTGAATAATTGCAACACTGCTGAGATTTCATAAGTAAATAAAAAAAAACCTTTCCCAAGAAATTGCTTGCTCATTCACACTGTCACACAAGGCAATTTTTTTCGCAAGAGTTTAAAAAAGTACAACTAGGTAATTGAGTTCTGCCTGAATATTGATATCGGCTCGGTCAATATCAATGTGAGCGCGGAACAGACGTTTGATTTAATCAACGAATCTCATTTTAATATCTGGCACGAAACGCTGGCATCGAAAAGGTAAACCATTTAAGTATCATGCTCCAACCAGAGAATTAGTAAAACTTAACATGAAAATACGGGAAGAAACAACAATAAGTTGGCAACATAACGTAAAAACTATCACCATGCAACAAACTTGAGACATCTTAACTCAAAAATAAAGTTCGAACTGATAAACACATTCGGTCGTAACGAGATATTTATAACAATTTTATTAAATAAAGACGGCGATCAGTAAAGGTAAAATCGGCGTTTGATTATCTCGCAACCTTCCTCAACAGTCAGTTAATAAGAGTTTATCAAAAAATTAATTCATTCGTCATAAATGACAAAAAATTGATATAGCTTTTGTCAGGATGACTCTTTGCTCTGTCAATTGTGAAAACAAAACGGAGCAGGGGAAACTGAGGGAAGATTCTACTTCACATCTACATCCCAACATTGGAGTATTACAAGTTTTGATTTTCCAGCCAGAGCACCACAATCTCTTGAACTGAGTCCAGAGCTATAATAGATTTTAAAAAGTACCCGCTTCTTTAGCTGAACAATACTATTGGACCACAAGATGGTCCCAATAGCAATTAGAAATTAAATATTAACGTTACGATGACAGAACTTCCCCAATCAACACAACAGATGTAAATCACATTGTAGTAGGGGAAAATTTAATTGAAAACATCCAATGCCGCTTCCTGAATCTGAGACACTTTCTATTTTCGCTAAATCGAAGCGGCTGTGGCACACTTTTTGAGTGTTTTCATGCTTCTCGATGTTCTAATAATTTTTTTAATAGTCTAGTTTTTATTTTATCATGATTTCTACAAGTAAATCAGATTTTTTTTCAACATTTAAGATGTTATAATTTTTATTTTTCATGTTCATTTTTACCCAACGATTCAAGGTGAAACTAGTACGCACAATTTTTTCACTCAAAAACGCGGTTAAAACTATTGGTATTGTTGGCAGTCCACACATTGAATTCTCTGAATTTCTAAAAATAGATTTCAGCCTGAAAAGTCGCTGACAAATGAGTTGCCCATTCAAAAATCCATTTCCATTCAAGTTCATTTCGCAAACGACCAAGTTCCCTAGAGACAAACAATTCAATTGCAACGAGTTGATCTATAAGAAATAATGAAACATAAATGTCGTTGAATTCTGTACATGGAAAAAAAGGAAAGTGGCGTTTTATCTCCTTCGCTATCATTGGAAATTAACTAGATATTTTCAGGTTTTCCGATGTCAGTTTATTTGAAAATTAGACTGTCGGTGATTTCGGTTCCTCGTTGGTGAAGGTAAGTCGAGGTCGAGTTCAACAGCCCGATCCTCTGTTTTTGCTTTCTCTGCTCAGTCATCTGAAACAGAGAGAAGAACATTGGATTTTCACCGATTCAAAAAGTCACCCAAGATTTATTTTTATACCGATAGACTGAGTGTGACCCGAATAAGTAACGTCAATAAATAAATTATCAATCAAATAAAAGAATCATTCGCTGAAGTACCCATCAACACAAATCATGGTAGGTAATAATTATACCCTTTACAGAATCATAAAATGTCATCTTACAGTCATTGAATGGTAAACGTTTAATTTTCAATTTCACGTTAACTTTCCAGTACCAAGGACTCATAGAAGAAAACTTGAGCAAATTATACAAAGAGAGATGTCTAGGTGTGTATGACACTAAAAAAAAAAAATAGAAAAATGCTGTGCATGATTGTACGGTGGTTTATTAATCTTTCGCTTCAATAACGATTTAAGAAAACCATCCATTTGTGATAGTAATTATTCTGAACATTTGTGAACGTTCCCACCGAAAACAGATTGGAAACTATACAGGAAAACCCCGTAGCAACTATAGTAATTTTAATAATTTTTAATTTCATCCATTTGAAAATTAAAAGCTGAATTCCTCGTCTAACGGTTCAGCTGAAAATAGGGTTTGATGAGCATTCCAACGAGTACAGAATTTTATAGCTTCAAAAATTCACAAGTCATACGCACAGGTCAAATCTCTAAATATATCACCAATTCTACACGAAAGCTGCGATAAGTCAAGAATCATTAAAGCTATCGGCATCTACAGAAATTGATACCAAATACACTTTTTTTTTTCTTTTTTTTTTGAAGAAGCCGGAAAATACGTATTTTCTCCCCCTCGAAACCCCCAAAAATACCCTAAAAATTGAGGTAGCGATTTGGTTGAGGAATTGAGCAATTGTCAGATCAAGATTGATTATTTTGTGAAAATTTCAAGAATTTAGCTTTTATTGTTTAGTCAGAAAAGTACATCGGAGAAAGAATTTTTTAAAATTGGATATTCGGATTCTACATGGGTTGAAACATAAGACATCACATTTTGAGAGGTTAGAAACATTTTTTTTTCTTGGATGATTACAATTGATTAATTAACCAACATTTTTAAAATGATTCTGGTTTATTATTCAATAATATTTATTATTCAATAATAAACCAAAATTGATCAAAATTACAATAGTTGCTACGGAGTCTCCCCTTATAGTTACCAATCTGTTGTAAAGTTGAAACGTTCACAACTGTTCCGACACGTTGTTATCACAAAAGATGGTGTTCTTACATCATTATTCAAGCAGAGGAATAATAAACCACTGTACTATCATTTGCAGCATTTTTTATCAAAGAAAAGAATTGCTTTCAAAGGTAGACCTTCTACAAACAGCTCCACTGGCCCCGTCGGATAAATTGACAAATCTCACAGAAGTAGGGAGGAGCAGTCCAGTCACCCCATTCAGTTGGGGCACTGGGCACCTTGACAATTAAAAAAATAGCATGTCAGCTAAACCGCTTGAACAATTAGTGAACTAGTTTACTGGACAGTTTGAAGTTACTTTCGATGAGAAAAAATTCCCCGAAACTGAGTACGCAAGGAAAATGGTGAGCATGTGTATTGTTGATTTGACCAAGAGGACCTGGGCCAGTTACCATTACCAACCCAATAGCTTAGTTAGGCAAACCGAGGGCCAACGCAGGATGAACAATGAGTTCAAATAAAAATTCAGATTTCATCACATTCAATAAAATACCTGATCTTTAAGATGTGACAGTTGCTGTGACAGTGTCTTAATTAGTTGCTGTGTGCCTTCGAGCTGCGCCTGTAAGCTTCTTAACTCAATAGTTTCACCTTCGCTTTCGTCCGCCGATAGCGACATCGCTCGCAATCGTGGGAACCAGTCGAGATTGCGATCCTGAAAATTGAATTTTCATATGATCAATCATAATAATTGTACGAGATTACATCAAAGACAAAAATATTTGAATCATGTCCATGGGTCGTGAGGGGGAGAAAAACCAAGCGACTCATTCTCCGATTCTTTATAGGCTCGCCAAGCACTTTTGCCCGTTCGGGCATCTTCAGGGCGACTCTATGGCTCCACGTCACCCTGAACATGCCCAAATAGGCGAAACTACTTGGCCAGCCTATAAATAAAGAAACGGAGAATGACCCCTCTCAACTCGTAGACATAAAAAAAATGCGACAAGGAAAAGAAGTCCTTTGAATCATGTTTGAATTTTGGTGAGTTTGTTATTTTTACTGAGAAATCTGTTATTCAGTTTTTTTTTTTGTTTTTTTTTTTGTTTTTTTGGTATCCTTATTATCTGGGTCTCGTGAAGTTTGGGTTTATTATTTAATAATGAACCATTGTATCTGCCCGGAAAAAAAATTTCCAACCCCCTCAAAATTTGATGTTTTACGTTTCAAATAACGCATAATCCGAATATCCAATAAAAAACGCGCTTCCACCCAAAAATAGGAAACTATAAGGGGAAACTTTGTAACAAGTATGGTGATTTTAATAGTTTTTATTTTTCTCATTTTTCAAATTAAAAGCTAAATTATTCGCCTGAAGGTATAGCTAAAGAGAGTATTTTTGTACTATTCCAACGAGTATAGAACGATTTTTATCGCTTCAAAAACTCTCGAGTATAATACCCTCATGTCAAACTTCTGGAAATCTCAAAAATTCTACACAAAGGCTGCAATAACTTGATAACCATGAAACCTTTCGATCTTGACTTTTCATTCTCGAATTTCAACAATTCATCATTTGACAAACTGTGCTATAAAGAGTTACAAAAATACTATTATGGAATTTGTTTAGTCAAGTGACTTTTCTAGAAACATATCAAGTCCAAAAAAAAGTTATGCTGTTTACATGCTTTGAAGCAATGTTGAAACCTTTTTTTAACTAACACAAAGTTATTCCATTTTACCTTGATCATGGCGTAAACATAACTTTCTGGTCCGGTGAACTCAGTCGGATCTTTTACTTTAACGAGGACGATGAAGTAGAGGTAGTGCCACATGTTGTGCTCGCATTTGATGTGCTCTTCGAAGCTGACAGTTTTGTTGTCGAAGGCAGATCTATTTAAGCCTGCAACAAATTTTTTAATTGTACGGAGTGTAATTTTTAAACTGTACGACTCAAGTATTTTGAAAAAGTCTACTTTTTGTTTATTATTCAATAATAAACCATTGTAATCGCCCAACAAAAATTTTTCAACTCCCCCCTCAAAATTTGATGTTTTACGTTTCAAGGCATGTAGAATCCGAATATCCAATAAAAAATTTCTGTTATTGAATAATAAACCAAAATGTAACAACTCTAATAATTTAAATCATTATCTCGAGCAGAGGCCTACTAAACGCACTACGCCACAAAATTTTAAAAGGTAATTTGGTGAATTCATAACAATTACAGCATAAACGCACTCTCAAACGCCACACATAAAAACGGGTTGAAATCCAGTTAACAGGCTTGGTAATCATGTTATTCAATGCTGTCAAACATAGTTATGAAGCTCCGGCAAAACATCATGGGCTAAGGTCGCACAACTTGAAACACGTGAAATGAATGTCAAATACCGTTGCCGCCTAGTCTCCATTCGATCAATTCGCCCAGTCGCCCCTAGAGTGCATTGCTGCTACTATGTACGAGGCGTATACGCTCCGACTTCTGATGTTTATCATCAATACTGACCGCAAATGAAGCACGTGTTCTTGAGAATTAGCTCCTTCTGCTGTTTTTCGCTTCTCAGATCGGCGAAAGTATCAATGATGACACCGAAGATCAGGTTCAAAACGATGATTATGACGACGAAGAAGAAGAGCAAATCGTAGACGACTCTTGCCACGAAAAGTGGTTCCTGTAAAAACGAGAATTAGATTTAGTTCCAGATTTGGAAAATTTAAGTCTAATGTCTTTTCTGAAGTTCCTTAAGATTCATATTATCTAGAATAAACCATCTCGAACTAGAATAACTCATCTAGAATAACTGTTTCGGATTCAAGTTTCAGGACCCAAAATTTTCATTAACAAAGGGAAAATGTGCAACATCGTTTTGACATCAAGCCTTGAAATATTCTAAACTAGCGAGTCTTATTGTGAAGCGAAGAAATTGAATATTTTAAAAAGCACAACATTCAAGGCATGGGGAAAGACCGCCAGACTGAATTTTACACTATTTCAGAACCAAACTTGGCAAAGCCGGAGAATAAAGCGATTGTATGTAACCATATATCTCCATAATTACCTCAAAACTCGTAACTATAGATGATCTATGTAAAAAGCCCTGGCAAGGCCAAATCAAGCAAAAGTTTTCGGCGAAAAATAAAAAATAAAACGCTGCAAACTATTGTACAGTAGATTAATATTACTTTGCTTCAATAATGATATAGAAGACCACCCATTTGTGATTCGTGAACGTTTCCACCAAACAAGAGATTTATACTATAAGAGAGAACTCTGTAGCAACTACATTTATTGAAATTATTTTGGTTTATTATTCAATAATAAACCACTGTAATCCGTGTAAAAAAAATCTAACCCCTCAAAATTTGATGTTTTACGTTTTGAGGCATGTAGAATCCAAATATCCAATTAAAAAATTCCATCCGTCCGCCGTACACCGTCAACACTTTTCTGATGAAACTATAAAAGCTAAATTCTTGACATTTTCACCAAAAATCAATCCTGTTCTGACAATGGCTCAATTCTTTAGCCAAATCAATAACTCGATTTCAATGGTATTTTTGGGGGTTTTGAGAGGAAGAAAATTCATATTTTTCCAACGTTTTTCAGGAAATGGTGTATTGGGTTCAGTTTACGGCCTTTTGATGAATACATTTTTTCTTGTTCGCCAACAACGATATTCTTATTTCTGAATTTTCCTCTTGCTCTCAAACCAATGGGATAACAACGAATAGCGGCCCCAGAGGAGCAAAATAGAGCAATTTGCGAACTGGGGAGATCGCTCTGCTACCAATTTTTGTTCTTGGGCAATTACAATGGTTTATTTTTGGATAATAAAACAAAATGGAGACTGAGTCGCCTGGTGTTTCACCTCCTTAAATTAATAAAGAAAAAGGATAACGGGAAAAATTTACATGACTGCTGGGAGCTCGAAGTATGTCTCCAATGCCACCACCATTTCGAAGTCCTTGATTGAGAGTGGTCACAATGCACATGATTAAAGAGTCGCAAGCTCTTTCTTTCACATCACCGTCGAATCCCTGAACTGAATCTCCTGTCAAGGCTGTGTTTTCTGAAATTTCAGCAAGGCATAGCTAACAAATTGCAGTTGCAACATCATAATAAAAGCGGGATAGGAATTATTATTTAAACGTTTTATTTTTAGGTTAATTCATTTTTTCAGTGTAAACTAAGTGTGCCAAACGTGGGCTAGAATGTGATTCTGAGACCCAGTGCGGCCAAGCCATTCGTTGCAAAAGGATGCAGTCTCCAATTACAATAACTTCACTTGAAAAATGTTGTAGTTTTTATTTTTACTTGCATATTATTTTTTATTGACCAACTTAAAAAAAAGAAAGGAAAAACAAGGTAACTAGCGAATGATTTTTTGTATTGCTTGCAAAACCAGCTCCGGTACTGAACACGTAACCAGTGCTGTCGATTCAGCTCTTTATTTCCAAATTGGAGGTCAAGTCAGACTTGATTAAGCAATGGACCAGGTGATGATTAGTGTTTGAGTCTATGATGAATTATCTCACCTTATTTCGTTCACATTTGAATTCAATCTTGAACTTTTATATCTTATCAATTCTAGTTTTGCAAAACAAGTTATAGTACCTCGCCAAAATCTGGAAATTGAAAAATTAATTTTGTAATCCATTCAAAACCCAAAATTTAAACTCAATCTTCAACAATTAGAACCAATATTTTTCACATAATTCCATCCACAGCCTCATTATTTGTCAAATGCATAATCATGGTTTAATGCTAGAGTTATCATTTTTAATTAATGGTGCTAAGATGATTTTTTAAGCAATCTGCAAGAATAAATTTGGTGTGAGAAAGGGACTCAAGAGCTAGTCTAACATTAATTCCTACTCAAGGGTCAGAAAACCTTTTTTATTGGGTTGTTAAGAACTAGCGAAATCTGATCAATGTTATCAGAACAGTGTATTCTGAGCATCATTTTCCCCTGACTGGCATCTTAATAAATGAACGTTTTATAAATTTATTTTTCCCTTTAATTAATATCATCTGATAATATTGCGTCAGAGGAAATTAAAATACATGTATGATAAAGCAGAATCCTTTCCTAAATGTGAAAAAAAAAAAAATAAAAAACTTTGAACTTTAAAATTTAAACTTGAACTTTAAAAATTCATTTTTTTTTTTATTTATCTGATAAAAACAAAAATAAAATAAAATTTAAGGTGATAAATATTGAATAACTTTGTGACATTTCTATTCCAATAGATTGAAGGTACCAAAAGGAAATTTATGCTCCCCCTCCCAAAAAAAGAAAAAACAACATAGGGAAAGCTGAAGAAAAATAACAAGCGCTGGGTTTTTATTATTTTTCAAGGGATATTATTTTAAAGTTTGATTGAGCTTATTTTCATGCGGTATTTACTGATAAATGTAAATGTCGCTTAGAAATTTGTGAAAAAATGTGGACATTTTTAGAGCGGGTACCTACTTCAAAAACTAAAATTGGATTAAAAGCAATCAATTTAGTAGTCTACTGCAGGTAATTTTGAAGGAGGGCATCGGCTGCTTCAATAAATACTGCTCAATTCCTTTTTTTCAGACTCATTTGATCTAAACCTTTCTAGCTAATAAATGTTTCTTTCTGGGAGTAATGTGTGACACGTGTGTGCTTACTCGATCGTGAATATTCCTCAGCAGTTTGTTTGAACTTGCATTCTCCATCGGCCGGGCAGCTTGGATCGAACTGATCTTCTATATCTGGTGAAAACATTGAAACAAAGTTGAATAGGAAAGCGCTTCACAGATCAAACTGCAAAACCGCCAACTAAAGATGAATTATTTCTACTAACCGTTGTTGGGGAGTTCGGCATCAACATGGACGAGGAAGTCATCTTTGAAAAACATGTAGCCAATGATGGAAAACATATAGACGAGAATCAAAGCGAGGACCGCAGTTAAAATGATGGACCGTCCATTTCTTGTGACCGACCGAATGACGTTAAGTAAAGTTTCCTCGCGATAGACAACGTCCAGTAACTGTAATAAACATAGAAGTAAAAAAGTTCACTTTTATATTTTTTAAAAATCAATTCAGCTCCTACTGTATTTTTATAGTTGAGCATCATGAAACAAATTTCTGAGGTTTGTAAATGGAAACTAGAAACACTTACGAGAACTGAATAGAAGAACGGGTGCATACATAGACCCAAGATGCAAAACATTACGTATGAAAGGTGGTACAGAATCTCGACGTCAGAGATGATCTGTTTCACATTCTTGGAGAACGTGCCTTGGTTGCCCATTTTACTTATCAAATGGATCCCCTTTAGGAAAACCTGGGAAACGATTTGGAACAATAAATTATTCTACTATCGCTCACTTGCTTGAAGACAGCCCTGCACCACTAAAGTAAAAATATTCCCGTACCGTCAGCGTTCCAAGGAGCCACAGTGTGGGCTCAGGACCGGCTGAGAATATCATTCGCAAGATTGTAGACGCGACCAACGTACGTATGCCTGATTCTCTCGGCAACGTGATGACGATTGCGGCCGAAATCAGCATTACAGCCCATATTAAACCAGACAAATGGGCTCCCAGTTCTGAAATTCAAAAGAACCGACAATTATTCTAAACGAATTTAACTTGACGCGTTTGTAATCAGATGAAATCCGCCACTCACTTGGCACGTTATCAGTAAACGGGTAGAAGAAAGCAACGATCAAGTTGATGAGGACGGCACAATTGAACAGGACATTGCTCCAGAGGGACATGTAGCTGCTCACCCAGAAGAGAGCCGGTTGACCTGGGGACAATGAAAACTCTTTCAACGAAACGAAATTGTAAGTCACAACAGAAAATGAGAGTGAAAAGGTACGTTTAAAATTGATCACATCACTTGATTGATTTTCTTTTCAACAGACCTCAAAAGGAGGATGTTACTTTAGTTGACTTGCTGGTTTTTGGTTTATTATTAATAATAAACCAATTGTAATCACCAGGAAAAAATTTCTACCCCCTCCAAATTTGATGTTTTACGTTTCAAGGCACGTAGAATCTGAATATCCAATAAAAAAATTCTGTCTGTCCCCGTACGACGTCAAAATTTTTCCGGCCAAACTAAAATAGCTACATTTTTGAAATTTTCATAAAAAATCAATCTCGGTCTCACAACGACCCAATTCTTGAACCACATTGGTAGCTCAATTTTAAGGGTATTTTTGGGGGTTTTGAAGGGGAGAAAATTCGTATTTTCCAAGGTTTTTCAGAAAACAATCTTATCAATTTCTATAGATTTTTGGACGCTGAATCGAATTAGACCATCGCGGGATCGATAGCTTTATTGGTTCTCGAGTTATCACAGATTTTGTGTTGAATTTGGGTATAAATCGAGAGTTCTTGGAGCTATAAAACTCGTTCTACACTCGTTGGAATACTCGTCGAACTCTCTCTTCAACTATACCAGAACGCGAAAATTTCAGATTTTAATTTGGAAATGAAGAAAAATAAAAATGTTTAAAATTATAATAGTTGCTACGGAGTTTCCCCCAATAGTTGGTTTTAGTCAATACTAAAGTTGATACAAACCTCTCAGCTTCTTCTGCCATTTCATTTCATTAAACATGTCTTCTGATTTTTCAAAGAAATCCGAAACCTTGGAACCTTGATCGTCTCTCTCGGCCGTATTGAGCACTCGTGTCTTTGTTTCGTGAGTGATGTATTCGCAAATCTCAGGAATGGGGAAGACAATCTGTTCCAACGTTCTGTCATGACGGACAATCTGGAAATTATGTGAATATTTACTCAAATGACCAGAATTAAGAGTGTTTGTGAGTCCACAAAAACTATTGGGATTATACTTTTTGCATATGTTACAGTAACATCTTTTCTGCCATCACTATTTTTTAAATTTTTTTCCTTTCAGTAGACATCTGAAAAATGTTTTGAATTAGCGGTAAAAAAAATCATTCTTCAAAATCCCTTCTGAAGCACCTCTTGCCTTTTTAATTTCAAATAATCATAAAAATGAATAATCAAATAAAATGAATGAATAAATGAAAACTCCCAGGTTCATCAGGAAGTTTCATTCATTAGGAAACAAAAAAATGCTGTAATAAGTGTTGAATTAATTCTATAGAAGAAAAGATCGAAATGCCACCGCACTCACTTCTATTTGTGCTGTATGCGATGCGTAGTATTCAAGCGCTTGGTTCACCTTTGGGTCAATGTTAATATCCAACGGCTTCAGAAGTTCTGCAAGATCTTTGTTGTGCTGTGCGAGTTGATGACAGAGAATGTAAATATTGTGGCCGACCTGGAAATTTAAAATGATGACAAAAGTCAGGAGCTAATTGGGACCAAAGTTAACCGGTATTAATGCAGGTTGGCTGGAATTTGTTAAACCGCAATGAATTTGTTAAACTTTTTACAAGCCTCGCTATAAAAATTTCCAGCTATCTTTCAAAGGCTTTTTTCAGCTATTTGGGCTAGTAGTTCAAATATTAAACGAGAAAGCTAATAATGCTTACCTCTTTCGGCGTCACACCATCATCAACGTCAGTTCCGTTGTCTTCATTATCCAAACTGTCTTCGACACTCTCCTGATGAAATGCTCGACAAGCGACATCCACCTGAATCCAGTCAAAATATGATTAGTAGAGTGTTGAATTTGACCGACCCTTGAAAGGAGAGCAAAGGCAACAATATTCGAAAATCACAACTCACCAATTGCTTGGGATTCATATTGTACAATATTCTTTCGGCATTTTCACTGTCCCCTCTGCTTTCCATGATGGCCAATAATAACTTTGACGCGTTGTTCTTCAGCTCCAACACCAAGTCCATTCTTGTTTTGCCAAGAGGATTTATATCGTTGAGAATGAGAGCAGTTATAATGTCAAGGCCGTTGGATTCGTGCGTGGCTATGCAATTCTGGTTGTCATGGCAGGGGCCCTGGCAGTATTCGGTGAGCGTTTCCAGAGTTTGGTTTATCAATGAAACGTTGTACTCGTTTATGTATAACCCCAACAGTCCAAGGCCACCAGTCGTTGATCCGCAAATGCAGTCTAGGAACATCAACGTCTCTGAAACGAGGTTATAGTTGGTTTTGTTGTTTTGATGCCGCAACGTATTCTGAAATGAACAGTAGAATATCTCAATAACTTGGTTGTAAGTGTTGGCTGATGAAGTGCACTGAGAAAGGAGAAAGCTTGCAAAAGAAACAGAGCGTAGAAGCAGTCATGATGGCTGTTAGTTGATCAAGTAAATGAAATAAAATATTTTGATTTCCAACGTGGGTTTTCTTTGAAAAATCTAACATGTTTGGAGGCAAGTTTGAGTCGAGTTGGGGGATCGACATTTAAGTAATTTTTAACGCTGGAGCAAATGGTGATACTCTAGGACCTCCTTGCCTTTAAAAAGTCAAGTTTTCAAAAGAATGAGTCAGCATGAGCTCTCTAAAATCGAACAATATAAAGCTCACTTTTATTTTAGTTTATTATTTAATAAAAAACTATTGTAATTTCTCACACAAAAAAATTGCTAACGGGGGGATTAGTATTTTTTATGGTTTTTCGGACGAAGGTGTACTTGGTATCAATTTCTATAAATTGATGGGCGCTGAATTGAATGAGACCATAACGAAGTTAATTGCATCAATGGCTCTCAAGTTATCGCAGCTTTTGAGCGGCAAGTTCGAGATTTGAGAAATTTGGCAAGATGGAGTAACTGAAGACTTTCTAGACCAATTAAGAACCGTTCTACACTCTTTACAATTTAAAAGATTTCTTTCTTCTACTTGTTTTAGATCTATCAAACACCCTTAATCTTTCTCGTTAGGCGAATAATTAAAATTTAAATTAGATAATTAAGAAAAATAAAAATAATAAAAATTACCATAGTTGCTGCCAAGTTTAGCATATAGTTGCCAATCTATTGTTAGATGGAAACGTTCACAAATGTTCGGAATAGTTACTTTTACAGAGTATGGCAGAATAAGTCGAAATTGTAGATGTTCAAATAAACCAAATTTAACTATGATCGTCCAGGAACTATGATTCAGCAGAAAGCTACTTGAAATACTGCTTGAAGATGCCATTACGATATTCACATCTGGCTTGCATGGAGGTTGAAAGTGTCTGGAATATTTGGCAGCTTCTTTGCTGAATACCTAGCTTCCTAGATGATGATAATTACTTATTTCACCATACTCAAGCAGGAATGCTCTCGAAGCAGCAGGGAGGAGGGGCAGAAAGAAAAAATACAATGGAATGCAATTAATGAATAGTACACAATAAGAAAATATTTCCTTGACAATAAATTACTACAGAAACTAGCTTTAGAATCCATAACTGGCAGGTGCCTCACCTGTTTTCCTTACACCCTGTATAAAGGGCCTTTTAAGATTATTTAAATTTACCTGAAGATAACGATTGTGGTTTTCACAGAGCAGTTGAAGGAAGCGAAGTATCGGCTGCATGACAAGCACTTTCTCCGACAAATGATGGTCGTCACGATCTTTCGTCCGTTCAAGTTTTTCTGCTAGCATGTCCTCTAGAGCGCTCCCGCTCCCAACCACTACTGTACTCCCCTCATCACCTGGTTCAAATATTTTTGAAATATTAGTAACTAGCAAAATAATACAGCACAACTCGGATAATATTTTTAGTTCAATGAACTTTGCCAGAGAATCTAATAATAATAAGACAATGGCAATGTGCAAAATGATATTACCATTATAAAAATTAGTACTTAACTTTCTAAGTATTGTGTGTTTAGCGAAAAACCCAGTTCAACTCTTCAGAGAAAATTAATGAATAAATCTAATCTGAGGTAAATTATTGAAACATCATATATCACGAAAGGGAACCGATGGATGAGTTTTCAGATGATGACCAAATCCAGTAGAATATTTTCCCTCTGTGAGATACAAGCAGCAGTGAACATCAAAAAGCATGCACTAACCTGGTGCCATTGCTCGCGTGCCTGAATATGCTTGCGATGTTGCTGCAGCTGCTTGATTCAGCTCTTCCCTGATCTCTTCGGTGATGACCATACCATTTGATTTGCCTGTAACAACCACTTGGAATGAAATAGCTTCAAAGAGAGCTACAAGTTTTGTTTAATACAGACAAATGTAAATATTATTTCGCACCTTTTCGCTTATTCAGCTTTTCAAGATCTTTAGAATGTTCCTTGTCTTCATGAGCTTTTGCTGCAAGGTCAGAAGTGTTTACCGTAACAGTAGATTTGATTTCCTGTTGGGAATCCCTCATTTTGTCGTAGAACACCTGAAACCAACGACAATCCAGATAATGAATTATTATTCATGTACTTATTACATAGCTGACAAGATTACTGACAATACTTTCATACTGATCAGTCTTATTGAAACCGAATCATTGAATTGCATTGCCTCCATTCAGGAACAGATTTATGTTCGACTCACTTTAAAAAAGGCTTGACTCAAATCACCCCCAAGGAGCTTGTTGTACATGCTCTTTTGAATAATGGGATTGCCACCCTCTAGAAGGGCTATTCCCAATTCGACAGCCTCGACAAATATCGACGGCGAATGAATTGACTTGATGACCAGTTCAACAACTAGATCCGAAGCGCCCTCACGGTCTAAATGGCATTGCACATCATGCAACGTCCGCGCTGCTCTGCTGATCAGTTTACCTGGAAAATATGACAACAATCAAACTGGTGTGCAAGTAACTACAGAACCGTGTAATCAAGCAAACGCGAACTCAGAATTGACAAGTTTATGACAAAAGCACCACATTTTTGAGTAACAATTCAAACCAACTTCGCAGCAAAGTAGACAGGGAAAAATCTAATTTAGGACCCAAGACCAAAAAACTCAATTTTGGGAACTTTTTCATCATTTGGTCATTGCTGAAGCATGATTTTTCCTCATTTCGTATATTTGATCTTGATTTTTTATTACATTAAATTTCTATTATCTTAAACGGTATTCACAGCATCAGAATAAAGATGATTAGACATTGATAAGTGGTGTACACACCTCCAGGGCCATGTGTTATTGACGAAGGTTGCGTGGGTATTGAGATCTCAATTGGAGGCCCATCTTTCTTTGGCCCAGGCTGTCGGCCGAAATATCTCGCAAGCAAATTGCCCCGAAGAACTTCTCCCTGAAGAGTATCATTAAAATCGCAACACAAATACACACACGAATGAAGGAAGGGAGGAGAATTTTCAAAATATAAAATCAACCTTATGGTCAATTTTTCAAGATGGTTAGCTCATAAATGAAACTCATTGGCAGGTTTACAGGAAAACTGATGTACATGATAAATTTCAAACAAAAAATATTTTTTCATTCTAAGTACAGGAGTAACTAGTTAAGGTAACCAGTTAAGTGGAGCTAGTAAATATTTTCTAAACTCACATCTCTTCTTGAAATGTAACTATAATCTCTTATCTTTCAACACACATGTTTAGAGGTGTAGATAAAGAAACAAACAAAAATTTGCGAGAGGAAAGTGTCAGTGAGCAAATTATAGATAAGCATTTTTATATAGGTAATTCTGGCAGTCCAGAATCTCTGCTCTCAAAGTTTTCATTCAACTTCATTGCTAGTTGTGGCATGGCTGACAATCGGGAGCAAACGTCTTGAAGGTTGCTTAATTCAAATCAATAAACCGACCTCTTCAAGCAACGATTGCTAGAAGACAGTTTACTCGTTGACAATTTTATTTACTAGACCGTAATGCCCGTTTTATATATGCAATGGGCGCTAGAGCAAAACTCAAAATTATCGAATCCTCATGAGGAAATTCACATAGATTTAAAAAAAAGAAGGTACATCACACTAAATCACATTCCATATGATAGCTCGAATTTCCAGAAACAGTATCTGAAAAATTCAGGAATTATAATAAAGTTGCTAGATTTTGAAAAACCGGACAAAATTGTGTCAATTGTGTCAAGAAGCGGCTAATCGCACAAAAATCGTTATGAACTTGTTAAAATCAGAATGAAGAATTCATTCCATCAGTGCTGGTTGTGTCTGGGACCAGTAAGTAACCATGTAGAACATTTGTCCTCGGGTTTTCATTGTCCCAGGCAACAGTTATTGGACAGTCCAGTTCAATGGAATTAATTCGTAAAAAATTAATTAACCCATTATATTCATCTTTATTTGAGCTCTTCATTCATCATAATCTTCAAGATCCTACAGTATTCCTTCCTATAAAAAAAGCTATGGAGAAAAAACTGGCAGAAATCACCTCAAACTTGATTGATAAAAAATTGATTGAAATTGATAAAATCAACTTTGTGAAAACGAATCAAAGTACACTATAATCTTCGCCGGAGTTCAATAAGCTACTATGTAAAATTGCAGTATCAAAGCTTCATTCTTTTGGGATAAGTATTACTCTACAGCCACACGTTATTGAAGAAAGCATCAGCTACAAGGTGTTCCAAGTTCTCATACCAGTAGGCTCATGATGGAATTAAAAAGCAAAAACAAATAATCGAGGGGCAACCTAAAACCCCTTTTAAATAGAATACATTTGTATCAAGCAAGTAATAAATCCTAAAATTAAAAAAAAAAAACTAGTTTCTACTCACTTTTTCTCCGTACTCAAGATCTATAGCCATCATTTCCCTCAACGTTCGCAAGACTTTGACGCACAATTTTTCTTCTTTTTCTTCAAGAAGTTTTTCTGTATGTTTGATCAACCTAAAATAACAGTAAATAAAATACCATTATGGAAACATTTGTGAAATAGAATTATCAAATCAAGCAGAAGGAAAATGCCAGCATTGTAATGCGTGCTTTGCTCAATAATCATATTATAAATGAACGCATTAACTTAGAATACCAAAACTTAGTTCCAGTTATTCTAATCAAAATCGTAAATCGCTCCAAAGAGAAGGCCAAGACTCCTAAATTTGAATTTAGTTAAGGCAACTCTTCTATGAAACAGTACAGTACTGTTACCATTCCACCATCATATAACAACTCTGCAATGCATTGATATAAAACCACTTCTCCCAGTTGATTTTTGGATAATTAATACAAAAATAACAACACCGACTTAATTTCGAAACCATAGCTCCTAATAATTGTCTCAACTCAATTTTGATAAAACACTTGACAGTTTTAAGAGAGAAAATATTTTTATTAGAGGATCATAACACTCGGAAGAGTGGATGTTCAAGTAGTTTGACCGAGTTGACCTGAAAAAATCGCTCAGTATTTTTCAATAGTTTTTCACTCACTACTAAGAATGCAAAGATAATTAAAAGCCATACAACAGTACGAGGAGAGTTCAAAAGCGAAAAGCGATTCCAGTTATTAATGTTTTTTCACATCAAGCAAGTGTGGAGCTATTGTTTAACAGAAATCACCTTCTGGTTGAGAGTGGGATTCTTTAACGATCATCCACATGCAACTGTTGACTGCCTGAAACATTTCGGCGCCACTTCCTTCATATTTTAGAGTTATTGAAAACAAGAAAAACAATTTTCCAAGCTTTTGTCCACTAAAGTACAAACACTGTAAAGTGAAAATAGAAGGGAAACCATTTTTGACAACAATTCTGATAGAGACAAGTTGAATTTCAAGCTGTCCAGAAATCAATGAAGAGCCAAATTTTGGGCTTGAATAGGAACCTTTTCAATGAACTCTTTGCCTTCATTCCAACAGTAGTTTAAATGATGACATAACAGAAACCATAATTTGTGAAGATACTAATATTTTACAATAGAAAAAATGCTCTGAGGCCTCTTTTTTGGGATATTATGTTTTAAATAATAATTGAAGCGAACATTATAAGCAATGATAAAACACTGCACGATCACAGCAGCATTTTTTCTCCCTGGAGATAGAAGCGGAGCGAGTATAAAATTTCAATTCTTAGTGAAGATAGCTAACAGTTTCAAGTCATTACGAAAAATTGGCGGGCATTTTCCAGTCTGATACGAGCTCTCAATATTGAGAGGTCATCAATTTGTGATAGTAACTTCAAAATAAATTTCAATTCTGAACATTAATGAACGTTTGCACTGAAAAAACAGATTGGTAACTATACGGGGAAACTCCGTAGCAAAGTAATTTGAATCATTTTTCTTTTTCTTAATTTTCAAATTTAAAGTTAAATCATTCGCCTAACTGTACAGCTGAAGAAAGTATTTGACGGCAATTCCAGCAAGAATAGAATGTTTTTATAGCTCCAAAAACCCTCGAGTTATACATTCATGCCAAATTTCTGAAAATCTCCCAAATTCAACACTAAAGCTGCAACAACTCGAGAACATTAAAGCTATTGCCTCCGCGATGGTCTCATTCCATTCAGCGTTCAAAAATCTATAGAAACTGATACCAAATACACCTTTTTCTGAAAAACGTTGGATCTTACGTATTTTCTCCTACTCAAAACCCCCCAAAAATACTCATAAAATAGAGGCAGTAACATGGTGAAGAATTGAGCCATTGTCGGGCCAAGATTGATTTCTGAGCTATTTAGTTTCGTCAGAAAAGTGTTGACGGCGTCCTGCAGAGGGACAGAATTTTCTTCATCGGATATTCAGAAACGTAAAATCAAATTTTGAGTGGGGTTTGAAAATTTATTTTGCGAGCGATTAGAATGGGTTTTTATTGAATAATGAACCAAAACACTCCAAATTTTCCCTTTTCACTCTTCTACGAAAAAAAATTGAAGTACTGAGTAAAACATTTTTCAAAAATTCGTTCTCTGCACTTTTCAACTCTACCAGTTTTCCATAAGGCAGCTTCAAAAGACAATAACGAGCTGGAATAGCTCAAAGTGAAATATCGAAACGTGCTTTGAAAATGGGCCCCTGGAACGTGGTAATTTGCATTATATTATTATCCTTCATAACTACAGAACTAGGTGCCTCAAAGGTATATACTTTTAGTGATACTTAGACGCTCTTCACAAAACGTCTATCATTTTTCCGAGATTGTTAAAAAATATAATGTACAATGAATCGTTTCAAAATAATAGCGGCTAAGCAAAGTAGGGATTTGATGGTGGAAATGAATCAAGCGTGAACTGCCAGGGGAATCCACCAGCCTCCTACTCAATCTCAAGGTATAAACACCCCAGCTTGCCTCAAAGCTTGATCACCTTACTAAATAACGAATGAACTTCGAAATTACCTTCGAATGAAACCACCGCCTTCGCAACGTTTTTTTGCTTCGGTCCCCGAAGGAAAGAGCAACTCAGGACTGTAGAGAATATCAACCAGCATTGACAGCTCAGCTTGAACAAGCGGCTTCAATTGATCCTCAAGTAGAAGAACTATGTCTTGTAAGCCTTCGATTATGCTTCGGTCGAGTTTCATCAGCTGCAAAACAGTTTTGGAAGATGACAGGATTTACGGTTGATGGAGATAAAATAAGAATAAAAATACTGCGGAAATAATCATCACATGAGTCTTCCGGACAAACTGCCAATAATGAACTCAATCCAACAGGGTTTAAGAATCAGTGGAATTACATTGAGGAAGCAAAAGAGGTGTCAATACATAGGCATGCTCACAGTGGCTATTCTTGGAATCATGACGCATGGGGAGGGAAAAGAATCGGTTGTTTCTTCCTCTCTATGAAAAAGGCATTTGGCCAGCTTCATGAGAGAAACTTATTTACCACCGAATTAAATTCTTCAATAATACTTCCAAAAATAAAAAATAAAAAATAATAATATGAGAAATGGTCAGGTCCAATCATAATGATCGAATGATTGTTTCACAAGTAGAACTGTATCAAATCTGAAACACACCTGGGATTGAGATCTTTCGATTTTAGGAGCTTTGGTCGCCTGCAGCCATTTACTAGTCTGCCTAGAGAGTAAGTTGCTTTTGGTGAACATAGTCGCTACTTGGCTCTCCAAATCTGATGGTATCGCGATGGCCCTGTTCTTAGCTACAAAAAAAGGCAACTAGTAAGACTGAGTGATTGATAATTACAAAATTTCTATTACTAAATCATGGCACAAAATTATATTTAAAAGCATATTTGTCTTACCAACTTCGGCAATAGTTCTGATGCAGTTTTCTACATTAAAACGTTGCGAAGGATTCAACCAGGTGCACTGAGAAACTCTGAAAGCTGAATGTAGCAGTTGGACGAAGATCGGTTGCCTCGACTAGAAAAAAACAACAATGTAATGGCATTTCCGTGAATTAAACGGGTTAATCAGGGGGTTCTCAAATTCAGAAATTATCTTATTAAATCATTATAATTGTTGGGTATTGTAGACAAACGTTTCCCCCTCACATTTCCTGGATATAAAAAAATGCAACGTCAAGGAAAAGAAGAATTTCTCCTGTTGTAATTTCTATGGCCTTCAAATGCCGGTACCCAAGTAAATCACTCCAGAGAAACTGCGACCTATCGTCGGTTGATCTTCAGTTTTGAATCTTCACTAAAAAGATAGTAATTTATCTCCAACGTGGTGATCGGTTTTAAAAATTTATCGGTACCCTCAATCTCTAAATGTTTCCTATATTGGTACCAGTTCATTTATGCCAGTTCCTGAGAAGGGATAAGTGTGATTTAATTGAATAGATTTCAGAAGTTTATAGAATTCAAATGAGTTTTTGTTTTAACTGACTCGCTTAGTTTTCCATATTTCTAGTAACAGCCTTGAAATCTAATATTTTAGCTAAATAAAATGTTTCTCTCAATATCATGGCAATCCATCAAATCTAGTTTTCAAGACTTACAGCAACTTCAGAGCTGCATTATAAATTGTAAGTCAACCTGGATTATCGTTGATTGATCCGAAAATGGACTGGAGAAAAATGTTGTAATGATGGCCATAACAGTCGATGTGACGTAGTTCTCCATCGCCGTGTCCACATGCCGCCTATCATGAGGACTGTTAGCGACAACCCCCATATCAATGATGAAGCTTTTCTCAAACAGACACCACATGTGGTTTGATGCATAGATTTCTTTCATTTCCACTTCCGTGTCAATGTAGCAGTGGTTCAAAAAATTTATGTACGCCTCCTTGACCTAAAAATGAATGTAAACAAAGTTTACAATTTCAATTAAATTGATAATTCTCAGAAAGATAAGATTCTAAGACATCTTTAGTAGTTTCTTCAATAAAAATATACATATTTTTTCCATTGTTGGGGTTGAGGGGGAGAAAACCAAGGCGACTTGTTCTCCTGTTTTTTATTATCAGCCTGCTAAGCACTTTCGCCCGTTCGGGCATCATCAGGGCTTCGTAGCACCATTACAAGGTATCCACAGCCAACCAATAGCACCAATCAAGTGCTTGGCAGGCTGATAACAAAAAAACAGGAGAACAAGTCGCCTTGGTTTTCTCCCCCTCAACCCCAACAATGATGAATGATCGATGCAACAAAACTACAACGAAGTATTTATTTATCAAACTGAAACACTAGTCAGTTATAAATATGTTGAACAGTGAAAAAAGAGTAGCAAACAAGCGTACTTCAGGAATGCAATCTGCATGTGACACCATGGAGACAATATCGTCCAACGGGAGAAGCGAATGGCACTTGATCTCGGTGTAGACATTTTTACCCATAGTGCAGCAGGCTAACAACTTCACAAGCTCTATATGGTACCTGGAATAAATCAAGTTCCAATGAAGGAGTTTTCTTCCTTTATTCAGAAAAAAATATGCTCTTTAAAAAACGGTGTTTCGAATTATTATTATCATTATTGCGTTCCTAATGAGATTAATAATGCGGAAATGCATTATGTGAGCCTAATAATATAAGCCAAGTTTTGCAAAATGGGACGTTGAGGAACAAACAAAATCGGACACCCGAAATCAATCACTCATTATTGCTAACATTTAAAAACCTCAAGCATTCAAATATATTAATTATTTCACCCAGTAGAACATAACCACAAAAAAAGGTCATTATATGGAAGTACGGTGTGTGATCCAAAGATAAAAATTCAACGTCTTCTGCTTGCCATAAAGAACATTTTAAGACTTTGATCTGTCTAAAATATCAACTCTTATGACTTGTAAAAACCGCAATAAACAACATCGATGAACATTTTTGTCCTCAGAAGTACTGTGTATCCAAAATGCCATCACATCATCTTATGTTACGCTGAGAGAACCTTTCCTGAAAATATTGTATCGAATTTGAACAATTTTCTGGGGGAAATGACAATATTTACATTTTATAAACTTTGCATTTATTTCATTATTTTTTTATGACAGCGTTAGTAATTATAAATAGATAGATGAAATCAATTGTGACCCTCCCACCATTAACAATCATTCTTAGACCTTTAGCGTTTAAATAATTATATTGATTTTTGCTGTCCAACAACATTCTGTAAGCAAATAATATATGGGTAACATAGAAGTGGGGTATGTCCGTATTAGACATTTTTTTCTTGGGCGACTACAATGGTTTATTATTGAATAATAAACACAACATGGAAGTATAAAAGAATAAATAAAAAGTGAAAAAAATACTACCTCAAAGGGCTTGATTCGTCCATACGATGCCTTTCCGAGAGCATCATAGAAACAAATTGATTGAACGACGATTTATCATTGTAAAAGACTAGGACGTCCTCACCAGCATTCACAAGCTAACAATTGAAAAAAAAAAAAAAAAATTATGAAACACTCAAAGGCAAGGAACATACTCACGAAGAAAGCAGAAATAAAATCAAACCCAAACTATACTCACTTCTTGCATCACCATATCTTGGCATTTCCGAATAAACTGATTTTCTGCTTTGACTATAGTTTGAAAAAATTTGAGATACTGCACGTGTCGCCCATGCGTTTCAATGCAGTGAATGAAATGCTGTATGACTTTTTCATTAACTTCGTTGCACAGCGTGTAGTTATCGCGGAATATGGCACAGACGGTTTCAGCTTCTTGAATCTGTAGTTAAAACAAGAAATGGGCTGTAAAATCAAATGATTTATGGAAATTTCATGAAGAGAAAGATCTGTTGCCAGTTACCATTCCAGGATTGAGGAAGAGATCGAGCTGTTTGTGCAAGAGCACTTGATTCTGTTGATTGCCGAGGCAGAAATTTTGAAGGAACTGATGAGCTAGACTGATGAGATTGTTCATTCGAACGTCAACTTTCTGGTCATATGGAACTTGGAGCAAATCCAACACCACAGTGTGCACACCAACGTTTCTTAGCAGCCTCTGTTCGTGTTTCCTTGGTTTCCCATTGGCAGTGACGCACAGAGCGTTCATTCTTTGGAGAATCTGCAATTGACAACAAAACGCCAAATAGATTATAGGTGCAGGATTTTGGTTTATTATTGAATAATAAACCATTGCCCAAGAAAAAGAAAAAAACCCTCAAAATTTGATATTTTACGTTTCAAGGCATGTGGAATCCAAATATCCAATAAAAAAAATCTGCATGTCCGCCGTACGCCGTCAACACTTTTCCGGCCAAACCAAAATAGCTAAATTCTTGAAATTTTCACCAAAAATCAATCTCGGTCATACGACGGCCCAATTCTTGAACCAACTTGCTAGCTCAATTATATAAGCACGGGCTCAAATATATGAGGTAACCATTTTCACGTTTAGTGATTTAGTGAATTCGTGACTACCTCTTTGTCTCCTATTTTTGTGAAATGGGATTGTGAATTGGTTGTTGGATTAGTTTTATTCATATTGTACAAACCAGCTGAATTTTCTTGTACTCCTTGACTTGGTCCGAATGCAGCATTGGGTCCATATCGGTAGTTGAATTTTGCTTCCCTGCGCTCCCCAACATTCCTTTCGATTTCGACCCGTGAGAACTTCCCATGTCCTCGTCTTCATCTTTCTCTTTGCTTTTGGTCACACCATCATCCGTTTTGCATTTGTACACCCACAGTTCTGATTTTTCAACCGACTGCCTCAGCACGTCCAGGTCCGATTTGATTTGCTTGTAAGATTCCACATCGCTGTCTGATACTAACAGTTGAACCTGAAGGTAAAATTGAAATAAACAATTTCAATGAAGACAATTTTTTTTAAATACATGGTATTTCTTTGAATTTATATGACATTAAAATTTAGGTAAGATTTTAGCAACCGGTTCGGTTCGGTTAACAATAGAATAAAACCGGTTGAGCACAATGATCCACAATAAGCTGACCTTTAGGCCAATTTCAATAACAGATTTAAATAACTACCTGTTTGAATGCTTGCAAGACTTCTTGCCGTTGGCTGAAATGACGGAATAACAGATGCAGAGCTCCAGACACGAGCGGAGGATAGTCGTGCATGGTCAAATGGAGCAGCACCCGCAGAAACGTCCGACCTCCATGACCATCAAGATCGAGAGCTTCGCACTCTCCACTGAAATCAACGAGAACAGGGACCCAGCCCTTGAATAGAATAGTATAAAGCAACATTGATTGAATTCAAGAAAAAATAAATAAATATAGAATATCTAAAAAATGTTGAACTAGAGGCCATGGCTCCAAAATGTTTGTTCTTCCATTTTTGGAAACAACCGAAGATAAAATTAAACTATTTTTTGGGTATCCAATAGCGAAAAAGACAAAATTATTATCATTCTCAATTTATTTATTTATTTATATTTTTTTAAATATCAAGCAATGAGACATCAAGTCCAACATTGAATATAATTTTTAGGAGGGACCGAACTGTGCCCAGTGCTAGTCAATTCTATGAACAGCCCCTGTCTTTCTTTCTACGTTCCTGCCACAAAAAAATTAAAATGTTATGAAGATGAAACAGTGGCAAAAAAAAATTAATAATCAATATCACGTACAAAATAATGATAATAATAATGATGATGAAAAATTTACCAGGCAATTGTTGACCGAAATATGAATTATCACATGAAAAACACGACCTAACAGAACATGATTTGGAGATCAAGATGGGAAAAACCTCATAACAGAACTAATGTAGAATTGCACTCTGTTCACCTGTGCCCGAAGATGCCTTCTGCCTGAGTACCAATTGCTTCTAAATCAATCGGTTTCTGGCCGATGGGGACAACGTCCATCAACGGTTTCTCGGCACTGTCAAATTCACATTTGAAGATTGAGAGTAAACAGCTGATTCGGTAGTCTAAGCGGACGTCAAGAATAAACTGGAACATGTAAATTTGAGTAATTAATACAGTCATAGAAAAATTACGCGGCTAGAGACAAAGTCAAGTTCTTGAGTAGAGGAGAAATTACAATAATGGGATTGGAAATAGATTTTTCTTTCCAAACCTGTAGTATTTCTATGATTTTGAGTTTTGTGTCCATGACTAGAGGGTACTCTTTTTTGTTCTGAGGAGAACTTTTCGTTTGAGATGGCCCGCTCATGTTGTTGCTTCTGCTTATCCCTGTAGCAAGAGTAAGTCCAGTGACGACAGCGCCCATGTCACCAATCGAACGAAGGACTCCCCCTTCCGCTGCAATGTTGAATACAATTTAACGGGAACTGAGATTGCACGGAATATATTAAAATGGCAATTATGTGAAATCAATTTTATAGCCAGTGTACAGCCCTTGGTGAAGTTTGGTTAAAAAGTTCAAGCTTGCGTGTGAAGAGTCAAGATCCCAACACCAAATGAACAATGAATTTCCGTAGTCTGAACAAGTTACTTACAATGTATTTCTGCCGTTGGTATTTTCCTATTGATATCATTTTCTGAAACACAGTCGAGGATGCTTAATAAAGTTTTTGTCAGTCTCAATAAATCGCTGAAACTGTAGAATCCGAAGTAGATAAGTTCCCGCGCGAGTTTTACCACCTGAAAACAAATTGTCACTACAGAAGGTGAGGCGGGTTGAAGGTGGTTTAAATGACTTAGCAGAGCTATTGCATGTTATTATTATTATTATTTACTGGAACAACTGATATTCAATAAAACTATGAGACCACTATAGTTTTGGAAACATCGCTTTCCCCGCTTTTTATTAGTTTTTTCATTCAATCAATGCTCTCTGCAGTAAGAAATCGGTGGAGTAGATTCAATAATCAATTACAATTAGAACTCACCTCGAAGGTGAGTTTGTTTTGGTATTGATCAGTGAAACTCCACATTTTCGCGACAACATTGCACAAATAATCCTCGACGAACATTATTGTTGAGCTGAACCTTTGGCGGACTGCTTCTTTGTTGGGATCGGGAGTTCGGTTGCTGTCATAGCTGAAATCAGAACTAGAATACAATAATGATCTGTGAACTTTTGTGGGCACTTGTTCTTACATCAAAATGCACAAAATTTAATCAAATTCAGTTGATGAAGAATTACTAGTCCTTGACAAAATAGCTTTCTAGTATGATCAGAATATGGCTTAAATCACTTACGAGGGCCCGAAGAACCCCAACTTGAACAAATCTTGGGAGAGATGTGAAAGAAACTCAACCGGAAACAAATTTGACCAGTTCCAGTGGAGAAATACATTTTTAAAAAGTTCAGAAAAAAAGTACATAATCACTGGTAACGTTTGGTTGACGTGTTATTCTCGCACCAAAGTGAGGAGACGAGGCGACTTTGAACTTTTGAAGGTTACTAGTTTTTGATCACCTCAGGGACGAACAAATGTTTCTATATGATGGTGCTACAACGCTCTGTGGATGCCTGAAGGGGTGACAGTACCAGTAAAGGAGCTTGTACAAGAATGGACCAGTTTGACTCCCCCTTGACAGGAAACTACATTGACTTGTACTGCTTGAGTAATGCCCAAAATTGACACCAGTCAACAGCTAATTACACTCTTCTGCAAAGAAGAACGTTAAAGACCGCCCGAACTTGGAGATACACCCATTAAATTTATGTGATCAATCTCCGCTGGTCTTTACCTAGCTAAGCAAAAATTAGGACGAAGGGTCAAGTGCAAAAATAAAGAAATACTAGTTTAGACTTACTCATTGATTGACATTTTCGAAGGAATCTCTGACCAAAGTCTGGCATACTTCACTGGCGTCACTGGCTCTTGGGGGTCCCTATCGACGTGTAGGTGGAGCATTAAACGGCAAAACGATGCTCGAAGCTCATATGACACGTTTTCATCAGCCATACACCTGCAACAATAAGGTTAGAATCTTTCTGCGGTCCAAATAATAGTCGACAAGTAAACTTCACCTAACTTTCTGAATTAATCAGAATCGAGCAAGGTAAAATTAGTTATAAAATTATCAAACTGAAATAAATTAGGGATTTCGTGGTTTTGAGAAGAGCCAGCTAAAGGAAATACCTTGATTCACTGCTTTGAAGCTAAGCTTATGTCGTAGCAACTGTCCAAATTTGACAACACTTGATCCACGCTATTTTGACAATTTTGAGGTAAATTGAAAGGGAAGTAGTTCAAATAACAGTGCAGAGAGTTCAATTTTAGAATATTGTTGTGAGAGACCAATCACATATTCAATTATTCAAAATATAGCACCTTTTTCCCATTTCTGAGGTTTGTGAACCACCTATGAAATTCACGAAAATAAAAATACCATTTAACTAGGGTTCCTATAACTGGGATCCAACAGATTTTTGCTGGCTGAAAATTGTTTCTTGGGAATGTTGGTGAAGAGTAAAACACTCACTTGAGTATTAAATCTATTTCCAAATGGGGCGACAAGTTGTTCAGAGCCAAATACTGCCTATTCAAACACATGTTTGAAAAGAGATTCAGCTGGTGGCGATAATAATCGAGGAGCGCGAACATCACTTGGTTACCCGCTTTTGCCTGTCGTGACAAATCGACCAGCGATCCACGATTCTGAAAAGAAAAATTCTCTTTAACAAAATTCACATTTTAAGCAGAGGTAGGCCGAAGGAGTTTCATGAGCAGGTTTTGTCTTGGTTCAGAAAGAGCAAAATTATTGAGTACTAGAGATCGAAATTCAAATTTTTTCAGGATTGGTGAACAAGATTAGACTGCAATGTTACATAGGTAAATATGAGATAGATCCTTTCAGGTCCTAGAATGTCCTTGATATGGAACCGTTGAAAAGGAAACTAACTTATTTTGGAAACAGATAAAGAATCTCAGTAATGCTGTCAAATGATTTTTCAGCTTGGAGGATTAAATATTTGTGGTCAGTTGAGCAAGGTATCTTATTTGACAAACATCATGAAGCAGCATTGGTTTGGTCAGGGTAAGCTGAAACCCACGTATCTCATCGCAACCATCTCGTTGAGCCACTGCCAGAATAAAACTGTGATGTCAGCAACGTCAACTAGAAAAGCAAATTCTGGACTAGGCATCAATTTGAATTCTAGTTTTGGGGTTAGTCATAACCAATCCTATTGAACCCAATATTGAGAGCGTTTTCTTTGTTAGGACAAGATTCCAGTGGCCACATTTGAAGGAATTTTCTCGTTTGATTAGAATAAATCAAGCTGATCTCTGTGCAACGGTATTCCTGCGGTGGTTTATCCCCCTTACCTTTGGAAAATTTTTAAACGGTTTCCCCGGTTAACCTGATAAAGCCGAGGTGTTCCTTTGAAGATTGTTTAGGTGCCCAACTTACTATCCTGCTGAGGAGGAGCCCGGCATCTCAGTAAGTATGTAGGTTTCAAGCTTATTTATTTATTTACAAGGTATACGGGCAAACCCAATAACAGAAATTATTTTCATAGTTCAAGTTATATACAGAGAAAAAAAAAGAAAGAATCAACCACAAGCACAAACAGCTCTCACAATAATAGGGTAGCAGTTGAAAATTTTAAGTTAAAATGGGAGAACACTTAAAAAAGTCTAACTCCGGATGAAGGTTAAAATGAGTTTCACATTCTTTTCTTTTTTCTTTCTGTTGCACCGAACAATTATTATTCGTCCTTCCAGTGCTTTTGCCTACAATCTCTTCAGAAGGTTAGAACACGGTAATGTGTTTTTGAAAAAAAATAATAATAAAAAACTTCAAAAAATTAATATAACCGACATCAGAAAACAAATCTCTCTTCATAGAATTGTTGCATGACCTTGTTTCCCTTTTTATCGAAAAATCATTACAGTGTTCCAACCTTCCTGAAGAGGTCATAGGCAAAATCGCTAGAAGGACATAAAAATAATAGAACCGAGGGAACGTCTCATTCCTGCTTTCGCCCTCGAACCAATGATGACCATTGCAAAATGACACTACGCATAAATGGCCAACATGGTAGCTTCTCCCTCACACTAATGCCAATTCCATCAAGCTAATTCTCCACTCTTATTGGCAGCACCAAGACGCCCAATGGGGAAGGGAATATTCCTCTGTTCCTCGTTTGCTTTCGATTTATTGATTAAATTAACAAAAATTAAAAACAACAGCACACTATTCGCTTACCTTCTCGTTGTCCCAAAGTAGAAAAACGTCTTCAATCTCAACATCATGAGTATCAGTTTCAGGTTTTTCTTTCTTCATTTGTTTAATTAGCCTGAAAAGAGAGCCAATTTTAGATAAGAAGGGAGGATGTGTTATTGGAGTTATTTTCTTTAGCAAAGAAGTTGAATAATGATAAAGAGCAACTTTACCAGCCTGTAAGCGGCTTAGTTAAAAGTCCATTATTTCAGTAATGAATACGCAGCAAAGTCATTCAAAGTGGATACTTCTCATGGTTAAAAGAGTAATTTCTGGATGAAAATAAAACCAGGCGACTCACACTCCGATTCTAAATTTGCTGGTTAAGCGCTTTCGCCCGTTCGGGCATCTTTAGGGTCCGGCTGTGGATCCTATGGCTCCTCCACGTTGCGCTGAAGATGCCCAAACTGGTGAAAGTGCTCGGCCAGTAAATGAAAAATCGGGGAATTAGTCACCTGGTTTTCTCCCCCCTCACACCCCCTGGACATCAAAAAATGCGAAGACAAGGAAAAGATGGATGAAAATAGTTTGTAGGTTCCAGTAAAGTTGAAAGGAGAATTTTTATTGGGCAGCTTAACCCAGCAATTCGTTCGTCGGGTTTTTAACCCCTTACAAACTTTCACTTGTCATGGTATCACCTTAGATTTGTACAACCTTTACATTACGATAGCTTCAGTAAATATTTTTCCTTTTTAAATCCACATCTTGGGAGAAAAAAATAAACATTATAATATTTTTTAGCCTAGATGTATGATACTAAACTTACCTAGTATCGATGAGAATATCAGCATTCTTCAAGCTCAGTACGCTTTTACAGATCAGCTCTTGAGTAATAGCAATCGCCTTTTTATTCGATATACAAAGATCCGAGAGATAATCTAAAAACCTCGATTCCCAATTGTGCATGTTCCGCCTCACCAAATTGACGAACGTCTCAATCTCAGCAGCTGTGATATGCTTTTCAAGCAGTTTCCTATTGTTGTGCAACAGAGCTGTGATAGTATCTTCAGCCAAGATGTCGTAGCCGATTTGTTTTTGCATGAAACCGAAATGTTTCGCAATATATTCTTGGTTTTTCCTGTAATCCTGCTGACTCAATCGAAGGATGCGATAACAAAGGCGGAACATGTATTTATAAGGCGCGTGGCGGGGATCGTTTAGTTCTTCAATTCGTAAAAAAGGGCCGTCGCCAGAATTCGTTTCCATGAACGGAGCTTGCAAAATTTTGAACAGCTGTTTAAGAATGTACTGCTCACGAAGTAATTTTTGACGATCTCTGTAACACGGAACAGAAAAAGAGGAATTATGTGATGAAGCGAACGCTTTGTAACTAGTTTAATACATCGAAATCACATGGGCCATTCTTGAAAAACGTGTCATGACAAAAAACTCCAAATAAATACGTGAAAATTATAATACCAAAATACAACATACACAAACAATGCAAAAAAAATCTCTTCTTTCTATACTTTTAAAAGGTGATCTTAGGTTTTCCTGAATATTGCCCATATGATAATGCCAACAACTCAACGCCAAAAAATTACGGAATTACCTGTTAGGATTGAGCACAACTAAATCAAGAGCTTCCGACTTATTCTGTTCGTTTTCCAATCCGGCGATGAAATAAACAATATCTTGCAGCAAACTCGTGACAGCTCTGGAAACAAAAATTGATTTTATTAAATTGAAGAATCACAATTTGATTTAGTGGTTTAACAAATGAATCTCCATTGTATTTCAACATTGTTTTCCTTTAGTACAAGTGTTGAAAATACACAAGCAACACATAAACGAGAAGGTGAAGGCTTTTCTACAGCCATAACTAAATATCCAATGGTTCTACGCAGCCCTGATAATGTCCGAATGGCCAAAAGTACTCAGCAGACAATAAGAATACGATTAACCATCGTTTTCTTCCTTTTGAACCTCCTCAATCATTAGAAAATCAAAAGAAAATATCCTAGTTGGCAATAAATTGTCATTATGCGTTGATATCTTGCAATTCTATGAGTTGAATTAAATTTTTTAGTTGTGTGCGTCGTATTGTGTAATGTAGTGTTGAAATATGATTATTACGTCATACTGTTGCTTTTAGAAAATGTTGTAAGATCCTCGAATGATACAACAAACAACAACAAAAAAATTAAAAAATCAAAAGAAAAATAAAACTTGAAAGATACCTTCGCTCGTTTGGAGAGATACTTCCTTTTTCGAGCTTGGTCGAATTAGCAGCCAGAACTTTGCAGGCATCGTTGGCAAAATCTAAATCTCTCACTTCAGTCGGGGAAACTGGAATTAACGCAAACGCTTCTTTGTCCTCTTTGACAGCAGCGCACCCAACCTGATAACAATTATTAGAAAATCACTAGTAATAATCATAACCAGCGTAGCAAGTATATACTGACGTTTATGTGCAAAATTGAATAGCATACTGAAGTTTTGAAAAAAAATCTTTGCAGCCTCAGGAAATGACTGACAAAAACCCTATTTGATCTTACCCAGCACAACAAAAGAATGAAGGGCATACAAACATTGATAACCGAACAAAGTAAACCGATTATAATCAATGAAAAAATATTGGTTACTTTGCTTAATCAATATTATTCCCTCTTATCCGCAATAAGTGGAACTCTTGCAACTTTACTCGAAGAATTTTGTTTACTTTTGAAAATTATTACCAAGAAAAGACAAGAAGAAAACGCCGCCGATAAAAACTAAGTCAATTTTGTCTGAATGTTTTCAATGGTTCAATTTTCATTGATCAGAAATCATACTATGAAGCATCCTAAAGTTTCATGGAGATCGAACGAACGTTTCAGAGCTTATCAGCAATAAAAAACACACACGTTCATTTTCAAAAAGATTTCCATTACCTTGGACATGACTGGTTTTTCTTCATCTTTATCGATCGGTATACTAGTACTGTGGACAAATGTATTTGTGCACAAATGATGAAGTCTGACGTATGAGGATTGTGGTACAAGCGAATCTCCTCTTATTAATGTGGTCGGGTCCAGCTCAAATAGTGAAGAAATTTCGTTTGTATGCGGTACGGAAACCAGATGATACAGCGGTCCGCCGTGAGCATCTATAACCAATCATAAACTAGCCAGTTCAAAAAATAATCGGACAAATAATCATTACTGCCTATACCAGACCAATTATAATCAAATGGAGTGGATTGAATAAAAAACTTGAAAAAACTTGAAAAAAAATAATAATAATAAAACCGATTTCAAAATTATTTACCTAAAAAAAAAAACCTGAAAAGGACAAAAAGAACAAAAATGTAACTTCACAGCAACTCAATCACTGAAGATTAAGAGATTAAGGATTAAGAGGCTCAAATGGTTAATGTGAATGGGGTGTAAAATGGGAAGTTGATTTTAAAAAAGAACAGATTCAAACACTGGCAAGTGGAAGATAATAGTGGTGATATTCATCTAGTTATTGACCTAGATATGCATATCTAGGTCAATTAATAGTAAGTCTACTTGCCTCTCAGTTTGGATCGCATTTGGTCCATTGTGTTGTCATCGTCAACTTCAGCCGCCAAGTAATGCCCAGTGGCTAAATGTTTGAATCGAAACAAACAGTTCCAATGGCCAGCACCACCGCGACACGGATCATGCTGTACCACCTTTGTCAACAGAGGAAGAGAATTATTCATGACTTGAGTTTCCCTAAAATTTGTGTGCATTATTTGATTTTTTTTTTATATTTTTTTTTTTGCTCTTGTGAGGATAATTATTTCATATTTATAATTTTTGGCTCTTGAGCCCATTTAAATGAATGACAAACAAGAGATGATATACTAACAAACCACCAATGTACACGTTTTGAATCATCAGTTCATAAATTATAATAATCAGATACATGAGTAAACGAGTAGAGTACTCTGGCCCACCTCGACTTCCCACAAGGCTTTGCTACTGGTTGCCGCAGTCGCTGACGTTCGGCCGGTGGTTCTCAAGAAAACGTGCTGCTTTTTTTTGTATTCGTCCATGGTGAGGAACTTCTCTTGCTCCGCATGAAATAATCGTATCACTTCTCCACCCTTTAGTATGTCATCAAGATTCTCTTGATGCTCCATAAACAGGTTAACTTTCCATGGTGTATTAGAATTGACAACGTTCACCTAAAACCAACGAATTGCCTGTAACATGAGTCGCATACACTGATCCTAAATTTGATGGTTAGATGATGGATGTTGATAATAGTGACGATGGATGCGCTCTTGGACGCAACCAATCGGTGACGACGACACGGCACTTGACGGGTTCAAGTTATAAATTTGATGATGAACTAGGAAGACTTAAAAGAAAAGTATCACAAGAAGACATCAAAAGTAGACACACTACAATAGGAGACAAAATTCTGGACGTGAGTTGGTGTTTATATAGTTCTACAGAACATTCCGGACTTGTAGTGCTAATCCTGTTCTAGCTAGATTATCACATCGTAGATGCGATAATCGTAAATAATCCCCGTCCTGAATCTTGGACGGCCGAACTGAATTTGTTGATGACCTATTTCTAATGATAGTTTCTGATGATGATTTAGGTGAGATAATTTCCACAAGGACAGTAATACATCAGAGAAAAGCGGCATGACCCTAACTTGATACACATCTTTGATAAAACCATTGGAAAACCGCGTAGGGATAATTTTTAGAACGATCATTAAATTAACGAAAATGTTTAATTGGAGGGGGGGAAGAAATTTCCTGGAGACAGTAAATGCGGGCTTTTTATTTTCGGAACAAAGATGGTGAGCGCAGCAGACTGGACAAATGATGGTAATGAAATAAAAAATTTCTTCTAGTTAATGGTAGGATTGCCACAATCATTGTTGCTGATAAACCAATGGTAAGATGTTCCCCAAAAATGAGCTGAAGTATTTTACAGTGGAAAATGACAAATGCTGTTATCATTTGAGGGAATTAAACAGAAAACTCATATCCTATCCAACCCAACAGTGTAGCCGAGAATGTATGAAAACAACAATTCAAGCAAAATTAGACACGTGAAAAGTGAGGAGTAATTAAATTTGAATAGTAAAAATATCAAGCGAACCTCTTTACAGCCGATATTATCAGGTAGTTCATAATTGGCTGAGACGTGGAGCACTTGGGGCCCTCCATTGACAGGATTCATGATGACTTTGTCACCGACGACCACATTATCGCCAGTGGACCTGAGCTTGTAGTACGGCAGGATGACGAACCATGAGCCCTCGTTGCCGTTGGCGTCTAAATATACCCGCATCGCATTCTTCTCCAACAGAGCGGGCAGCCTTTTATTCACAGTCAGGTACTTGTTAGACTTAAGGTGAAGAAGCTGTCAAACGAAATAGGCAGAAAACATGGGCTATAGGATCAATCACAGGCAATAGTTTAAGCTTAATTTCTAACCAAGCAGGATGGTGAAATAAGTAAGATATTGGTACGGTTGAGGCTGGTGAAACATTGGAACCAAAACAACGATCCATATTTAGTTTTCACATTTATACGTCTTCAATCCTGGTTGGAAAATTGACAGATTAGGTGGTTTGCTATTGTTATTTCTAAGCGCTTACTCCTTATTGGCATCATCAGGACAGAATAAGTCCATTTTGTGCCACAAACCATGAGGTAATTGGACCTACGCTAAGGAATAAGAAGGAAGAACACCTTAACGAACCCTTTTGGGGTGGAAAATAATTTATTCGGATTCAATATTGCACCAATAATTGGTTCATCATTTGTTATTCTCACCCTACCTCAGCAATAACGAATTTTTGTTGATCTCTAAAGACAAAGGTCAATGGATCTCAGAAAATTGAAAAAACTCGTAATAGAACATTAGCCAGCAACCATCGAAAACCCTAGACCATTTGAACAACTTTGTATCAAAGACAGTGATTATTATTCAAATATATGAAGCATCTGTTAGCGGTGACTGAAACGGGAAGACTTTGTCCCTTAGTCGGCATCAAGACAGCATGGCGTGAAATGGTGGTCAATGGTAGTTTTCTATTTGGCAGAGTGACAGCGAACGCATTTGCACAGCCTTATACACTACTAACCTGAATGACACTGCCATATTGCACAACCATCCCGAGGAGTTTTTTATTTTCCGAATCATTTTGCTTCTTCTCAATCTCAGCTGCATGCTAAAAAAGAAGAACAATTCCTTTTGCCATATGATGCAAGCCAAATTGAATCAGCCAAATATATTTCGGACAGGCCTAACCAGAAAAATATAGGTGATTGCAGGGAAACCAGTGTTGTGCATAGATTACACAGTACCTCCATGTTTGAGTTGGTAACAGGTAACTCCAATTACAAAATCAAGAAACTCATACTACGGCAAAATTTTGGTGAAATGTCAATTTCGTAGCTTTTATAGTTTTGTCAGAGAAGTGTTGATGTCGTACTATGGATGGACATACATTTTTTAACGGATATTCGGATTATAAGTACAACGAAACGTAAAATATCTAATTTTGAGGGCGTTAGAAATTTGGTAAAATTGGACAAATTTAGGTTTTTTATTTGTAAATAATTTCATAAGAATGTCATCATGAAAGAATCATATAAATATTATTTGCCAAGGTAGAAAACTCGTACAATAGCCATGATTATTAGATAATTGCAAAACAAATAAAATAGTACTTACGTGCAATCGTTTAAGTAAAACTGCGTCAGTCGTTGATGTTGAGTTGGAATTTTGTTTCGCCGCTTTCCAAAATTGTTTTTGTGCTGAATATCTATTCATAGGGCATATTTTAAAAAGGCAATCTGCAAGGAAATTAAAATAATTTAGACCCGTTGCACGGTAGAATCAAGAACCGATATAAAATTATTGATTTGGAAAAATAACAAGGTCTGATGGAAAATTGACAGTAAATATAACACTGAACGATTTATGTAGGGCTTAATTTCATCCTTCTCCCCGTCTCATCCTACTTCCATCTTCTATCCTGTCTCATGAATATGAAACCATTCATCTTTTAAGTACAGCTTGTAAGTAATACGTTGCAAGGCAAGTGCTACAAGGTCCTACGTGAAAATGTATTTTGGCCCGAAAACAGTTTCTGCCCCCCAGCATGAGATGATTTTACACACCTTCTACAACGATGAAAGTACATAGACTACTCTTGAGACACGGATGTCTACAGTAAACCTAAAACAGAACAGTAGTGTCAATAAAATGTATGGAAGTACCTCTGAATTTATTTGGCGGATTGGTCAGGTCCCCAGCCTCGGGACACACAACGGTTCGATCATCGACGAGACTGCAAACAAATAAAATCTGGTTATTATGGCTGTAATAAAACGGTTCAATGCAGCTAAATTTGTCCGAACGTTACAAGTAATATTGTCAGGATGAGGGGGAGACTGAGAGTGCGACTTTTCTCCATATTTTTATTATTCGTCGGCCGAGATCTTTCGCCCATTCGGGCATCTTAAGGGCGACGTGGAACCATGAGGTCCACAGCATGACTCGAGAGTTCTTGCACCTATAAAAATCGTTCTATGCTCGTTGGCAAACACTCTCTTCAGCTGTAACGTCAGGCAAAAAATTTAGCTTTTAACACATTCAGTGCGGCCGTCCCGGATACGAGCCACCTTTTATTTTTGTTATACACTCGTACGACGTTCCCGCACCGATTATCGACTCCGTTTTTATCCTCAGGGGGCTGGAGGGTCTCTGAAGTGTAAACGTATTCTCAGTTTCAATTTTCACAAATAAATATTAGCAGATAAAAGGGTTTAAAATTAGCCGGTATTTAATGCAGGTTGGCTGGAATTTTTCCGATTTGCGTTCCGCAGTGAATGTGTTAACCTAATTCGTGAGTTTTTATATTTTTGGGTTTCCCGAGCTAGTTTTTCAAAAACAGTTGTCGAGTTTGCGGTCTTTTACGAGTTTGTTGATTTTATAATTGTTCGTACCCGTTACCAAATTCATCATGGAAATACTGTGTGATCTATGGACAACGCTGATTTTCCATAGGAAATTTATTTCACCTTGACTACAGTAATCTAAAGAAAATAATAAATTACGATGCTCGCCAACGCTTCAACAATAATAATTTATCTAAGGCGGAGACTGCTTAATTATCATCGTAGTTTTTCTTAAGTTACAACCGAAGCGAAAATTATTAATGTTAATAAAATATTTTGTCACGTTAAAATTGTCGAATATGTCAAATACGATTGATTTCTCCCAATTGAAACCAAGTCAAGTTCTGGGTTGTTGATAAAAGCAAGTACAAACCCCAAAGTGCTCAGAAATCCACAAACACTTCCTTCGGCGAATAAGGAGACGATGTCGCCGAGGTGGAGGAAGCTCGTCGAGCCGATAATTTCAGCCATCGTCGCAAGCGATAACTGAAACTGGACAAAAAAAAAACGTTTACTCACTCGTAGACCGCCTAGCAAAGCAAAAATGACAGCTTAAATATTTATTCGTGCCAGATTAATTTCGTCCAACGTAAACTCACATCGTATTAGAATGCTATAATATAATTATACACTCGTCGTGTCTAAAAAATGTAACCAACGGTTTCATTTTGTACAAGTTCAACTTTACAATGCTATACTAGGCGACAACTGTTGACAATTCCGTCTGAGGTTCCTGACAATCAGGAAAAGGGACAAAAAAGAAGAGCTCATCATAGAGTAACCTACTCCGCTGAAAACTTCCATCTTTCCAGGTTTTTTGGCCGCACTCGTCGCCATGTTAAACATAAAAATAAAACTTCCAATTATTTTTCACAGGTTTTAATTTCAAGGCATGGTTATTCCCAGTACTACATTAAAAAAAAGAAAAAAAAAAACAAAAAAAAACATTGTAAATGTTTTTAATGAAGTGGTAAGTAATCCTTTTGCTTCGATTGCGATTTAATAAGACCATCCATTTTTTGTAAGGGTAACAATGCCTAACATTTGTGAACGGTTTCACCCAAAAAAAAATACTGGTAATTGTGAGAAAAAATTCCTCAACGACAATGGTCATTTTAATTAGTTATATTTTTTTAACTACATAATTAAAATTAGTAGAGGGGTTGTGAGGGGGGAGAAAAACCAAGCGACTTATTCTCCAGATTTTTAATGGCTGGCCGAGCACTTTCGCCCGTTCGGGCTGTCATAGAACCTATGACTCTGGGTCGCCCTGAAGATGCCCGAACGGGCGAAAGTACTCGGCCAGCCAATAAACAATCAGAGAATGAGTCGCATGGGTTTTCTCCCCCTCACAACCCCTGGACATTGAAAATAACAATTGTTAAAATTGCAATAGTTGCTATGGAGTTTTCGGTTTATTATTCGATAATAAACCATTGCAATCGCCCAAGAAAAAATTCTAACCACCCTCAAAATTTGATGTTTTACGTTTCAAGGCCGAATAATTTGTAGTTATTCGAGCTATAAATATATAAAAATCGTTCTATACTCGTTGGAATGGTCGTCAAACACTCTCTCCAGCTGTGCCATTAGGCAAAAAATTAAGCTTTTGTTGGAAAACGGACAATTCAACATCCCGGTGGGACAATTAAATAGTGGCAACACTGTCTCATCTTTGCCAAGAGACTCTGCCCGAGAAGGAACTTATTTTCTTCCTTCTCTACCGTTGTTACTGCGTACTTGTATGTTGTATCTACAACTAGAAAGGACTATAATTAAAAAGGCTCTTGTGTTTGACCAAGTTCATTATTGAAGCGGTGTATAAATTCCTTATTCTTCAAGAGTTGAAGCGGTGTATTCTGAAGAACGCGGTGAGTAAAACGTTTGAAAGGCAATATCAATTTATTCCAACAGCTTTTAATTAGGAAATTAAGAAAAATAAAAATAATTACAATAGTCGCTACGAAACTTCCCTCATAGTTACCAATCTGTTTTTCGGAATAATTACTACCACAAATGGATAGGCTTCTTAAATTATTAATGAACCGAAGGAATAATAAACCTCTGTACAATCATTTGCAGCGTTTTATTATTTGATTTTCCCCCGTTAATTGCGATCAGATCAACGGTATTCATTGCACGCAATGGCGAGAAAACGCGCCCTTGGCCTTGAAACTCGTTTTACTGCTACTCGCGCCACTAGCGGCGAACGGGAGAACTAGATCGGCGCGGATTCTCCGCGCGTTTTCTCCTTTCCGCTCGGACTATTTTCTCTGTGAGCTAGGCCGAGACCAGCCAAGACGCTCCTCGTTCGTCCGCCCCTGAATACGCTGTTGTTCTATGATAACGCGAGAATGTTTGATAAGACGTTAACTTGATTGTGTCTAGGCCGTCTCGAGTTCTCAATTTCCGGACGCCTGTCGGAAATTAATTAGCAGCCGTTCGACTCCGTTGATGCGGGCGTGATCGTTGGACGATTGCCGTTTAAAAGAACATCTAAATATCTGGAAACAGCGGAAAAGTTGGATTGATGTGGTGATCTTCTGGAACAACCATGACGGTCGACTTCAGGGATTATTTCTGGGTGAGTATTTTCCTTTTTCGCACATTTTACTCGCCAACTTTATTATTATTATTTTTTAACTAAAATTCGCGACCGTACAAATCCGGTTGTCTTTCTTTTTCGCATTCGGCCGCCCTTTCGGTCAGTTGGCGTCTTTTGGCCGAAGGGTGGGAAAGGGGGAGCGAAGCTTAACGCCGGAACTACGTCCTGTGTCCGTGTAATCTCCTCGAGCAACGACGTCCGTTTCTTAACCGATCGCTGTCACATCTTTCACAATGCGCGAGCTCGGCTGTTTTAATAACCCATTGAGCTCAATTGGCGAAGCGACATTCCCGCTCGGCGACGGCGATAAATTCTTCTAAATCGACTCTGCATTCGTTCTAGTTCGAATAGAAATTCGAATTTATTTAGGCGTATCGAGCTCGCAATATTTCAACTTTTGAAACGAAATAACCGATTGAAAACGCTGCGAATGATTGTACAGTGGTTTATTATTCCTTCGCTTCAATAATGATTTAAGAAGATTATCCATTTGTGATAATAATTAGTCCGAACATTTGTGAACGTTCCCACCTAAAAACAGATTAGTAACTATAGGGGAAAACTCCTTAGCAACTATTGTAATTTTAATCATTTTTATTTTTCCTAATTTCCAAATTGAAAGCTAAATTTTTTGCCTTGCCCTACTACTGGAGAGAGTGTTTCACGACCATTCCAATGAGTATAGAACGATTTTCATAGCTTGAAGAACTCTCGAGTCTAATTTTCTTTTTTTCCAAATTATAATCTGAATTTCTCGCCTTACGGTATAGTTGAACTGTTTGACGACCATTGCAACGAGTATAAGATGATTGCTATAGCTCCAAGGACTCTCAAGTTATAGTCTCATGCCAAATTTCTGAAAATCTCCCAAATTCGACACAAAAGCTGCGACAACTCGAGAACTAATCAAGCTATCCACCCCGCGATGGTCTTATTCGATTCAGCGTCCAAAAATCTATAGAAATTGATACCAAGTACACATTTTTCTGAAAAACCTTGGAAAATAAGAATTTTCTCCGCCTCAAAACCCCCCAAAGATACCCTTATAATTGAGCCAGCAATGTTATTCAAGAATCGGGCTGTCGTAGGACCGAAATTGATTTTTGATGACAATATCAAGAATGTAGCTACGAGAATATCCAGAAAGTAAGGTTACTAGCCCGCTGAAGGGCACAGGGAATTTTTTTTCGTTATGAGTGGCATACCTGCTTGTAGAGGGGTTCATAACGGTGCATCCTGATGGGCATTACACTGATTGATAATGTTACAGGAAACCTAGAGGATGATATGCAACATCCAAACAAAAATACCAGATAATTGAAAAATTTATAATTTCAACAAGCAGCTTGTGAATTTCATTAGCACGCCACCATTTGAAAACATTTTAAACATTACATTTTCTATTGCAGGGGGAGAAGAACAACGGTTTTGATGTTCTGTACCAGAACATGAAATACGGCCTTGCGGCGAGCAAAGAATTGGCCGAGTTTCTACGGGAACGGTTCGTCCTTTGCCAGCTTATTTTGTTAACTTTCTCTCCACCAATTACACGTTGCAAATTGTTTTCCTGCATCCATTGATTCCTTGTTGAATATTTTCTTGATTTATTTTCATAGCGCCCAGATAACATTTTCGAACCAATTGATGACATTTGGCTCGGTTCGCCCTATTTTTTTCAGGTCTAACATTGAGGAAAATAACTGGAAGCTTGTGAGCAAGCTAGCCAAACAAGCGAGTAGCAGTTGTTCGCAAGGAACGTTCGGCCCTCTCTGGGTACTATTGAGGACAACCGCTGAAAAACTGGCCACACTTCACTTGCAGATGGTTCAGAAAGTTGGAGATTTGGTGAAGGAAGTCAGCAAATACGCAGACGAATTGCACCGGAAACATAAATCCGTACGTATTCACTGGTTTTGACGACATATCCTTTAATCCACCCTTTGATTTACAGTTCTTATATTCATGCGTTAATTTTTTAAATTTTATGTTTTGTAAGATATATATGTCGAATTGACCTGAAGAATGTCAGAGACGCAAGAAAAATTCCTGAATCATGATCAAATGGGGAGTTCTCTGGTCTTTGTCTCACTCCAATAGTGCATATTCTGCTTATCGACACAACTGCTGAGATGAATCTGTGATTTGTCAGAGGAAAAAATAACAAAGTTCTAGAGCGGTGCAGCTAGCACGTTTTCACTTGCGATTTGTCTGGCTTCATAATCACGAGGTTTTAAAACAAACATTTTGTTGGGTTGTTCATGGAGATGTTCTTTAATTATTTGATGCATGAAACGTCTCGAAATGCCAAGGATTTGTGTCTGTTTTCCAATTGACCGCTTTGGAGACTGTTGAAGGGCTGCTCAAACCCTCTCTATGTTTTCTGGAGCAGTGAGGCCGTTCTGAGGCATCCTTCTGATCATGGACACATCACCACTCCTTTCTAATGCACTTACCTTGTAAGAATGTGATTTCAATCAGGAAGTCCGCATCGGGAGGCGATATTGATCGTTGCACGTGGACGATCGAGCGGCCATTATCAAAGTAGACTTCGTTCTACGGAACACAACATTTTGGCGACTGAAGGGGCGTAAATCACAAAATTGCTATCATTCACTCTCAAACAAATCCACTCCCAGACCCGTCCTCCTCCTGTGTCAAGTAGGGCACCCTTTACGAATCCATCTGTTGGCCGCACTCCACCCTGTGCAAATGTATTCTATCTAGATAGTCTCTAGATAGATTCCACCATGAGCAGGTCATGTTTGTTGTCTCCAGACATTCTTTAGATGAATTCAACCTAAAATATCTTACACGTATCTTGATGGAGAAAGAAAGCTCATGGAGTTCAAGCATGCTCCCTTTCAATTCAATTCTTTCTCAATTTTCCAGGTCAAAGAGGAAGAAGGTGGAACTTTGGAAGTTGTCCAAGCGATCCAATCGACGTCAATCACACTTCAAAAAGCGCGAGATTCCTATCAGCAGAAAGGTTTCGAATTGTACAAACTGAAGAAAGAAAGTGCCTCGCCGCGGGAACTGGAGAAAGCTGAGCAAAAATTGAAGAAAGCTCAGGATGAATATAAAACGTTAATAGAGAAGTACGGGTTGATCAAGGAAGATTTTGAAAAGAAAATGTCTTTGGCTTGCAAGGTGAGTGTTCAATTGGCACAGTTTTCTTATTTTATTTAGTGACTTCAGTAGAAGATTTCACCTATGACAATTGTTATTAGCGTTTCCAAGAAGTTGAAGAGCTCCATTTGAAACAAATGAAGGACTTCCTGACAACATATGCTGAACTGGTGGAAAGCAATCATGATCTAGTTGGACAGGTAAATAAGATTATTCTTCCAGCAGCGTTAATCCAACGAATTTCGTTTTCCAGAAACATCCCTGACCATAATAATTTTTACTACTTATCTTCTACTTTTATATTTTTATCCTCAGCGGGGTCTCAGAATTTCTGAAGTCCACACCAGTCCAGTCTTTTTTTTTAGGAAATGATTCGGCTCTAAATTAACCAGTATTTTACGCAGTTTGGCTGGAATTTACCTAATTAGCGTTCTGTGAATGTTTTAATAGTGTTTGACCAGCATTCCAACGAGTGTAGAACAATTTTTATAGCTCCACGAATTCTTGAGTTGTTTCTCACCTTGCTTAATCTTGAAAATTCCTCATAAAAACTGCCATTACTCGAGAACCATTAAAGCTATCAACCCTGTTGTGGTCTCTTTCGAGTCGTTGCTTAAAAAAATTATATAACTTGATATCAAACATACTTTTGTCTGAAAAACCTTGGAATATAAGAATTTTTCCCAGAAATGTTTTTTTCTCAGAAATTATTTTTCCTAGAAATTTTTTTCAGTAAAATTTTGACAGCCAGAATTTTCTTGATTCGATATTCGTATTCTTTGAAAGATTTAACAATATATACCTGTTTATATTTTTATAATATATAGAAAATAAAAGTTTGAAGGGGGGTAGACAATTTTTTTATGAGTGATTACTGTGGTTTGTTATTGAATAATGAACTGAAATCAATCTGATGGATTGTAGTTATCCTTTTGCCCTCGCCCAGAACCATTCAAAAGAAGAGCAAAAAAATCTATTTAACATGTTCAACTAACGTAACCTTTTTTATAGGTCCACATTGAGTTTAAACGGCAGTGTTTGGAAATGACTGTTGAGAAACTGCTCGAGCAATTTGTCCTGAACAAGTACACCGGGCTAGAAAAACCAGGTACCTCATGCTGACCTATCAATTAAATGCGAATCAATTTACCGGCGTTCTACTATTAATGGACACTGCTTACTATCCTTTTGTATTGAAGTTGAATTTGCAGGTGGGATGGACGTTGAGCCGGTTGTCGACATGGCTGCCAACGTTGAACCTGGTAAATCGTCAGCTCCCGGGAGCACATCAAACAACAGCCAGTCATCGATAAAACGGGAAGGTAATTCTGGTATATGGGACAAGTCAAAGCAGTCCCGCCGGGCCACATCCCTCCTCAATATCTTCTTGCCTTATTCCCAGGGTATGTACCCCGTGTTTCCTTCCCCTGACCTTTATTTAATTCAGTTTTTTTTTTTGGAATATGATTTTATTTAAAAAGTTTAAGCTGCTATTGAAACTATACATTTGCTTTACGTTCTCAACAATTCAACGATTCTATGTAATTTAGTCATTCTTCATTGACAGTTTAGTTTTATTTTTCCTTATTTGTTTGTTATTGACCAAATAGTTTTTTATTTTTTTTTTTTACTTATCTAGAAAATCTACCACGCCAGTTGATTGTTGTTTCAAATAATTTTTCTTCCGCGTAAGTTTGCACTTGCACTACGTACCTACGTTTTCATCAAAAATTTCGTCGTCTTCTTATTCTTGCATCTTTTCTGCAGCTTTTAGATTTCTATTTCCTGAGCACTTGCTCTCTTCGCTTGCTGTTTCTTCTTTCTATGGATATCGACTGCTATTAAGGCCACCTGTGAGTCTTTCACCAGTAATTTTTTCCGTTTCTATTCCTCTCCTTGATTTTGACTACGCTTCAACCTTCGGTTTCCGTTGAGCATGCCGCAAACTAGGAGGATGTGCATTGGACACAATCTCCACAGCCCACAACTGTTTTATAATTAACAAAAGCGAGAAAAATATGTGTCAAGGCTGAGGGTTTTGATCGAGTTACGTGAAATCTGTATCAAAAATACTACTACGCAAAATACTACTACTACACTGCTGTGTAAAAATAATTCAACTCAATCTATTGTAAGTTGTCCCCAGTATGTGTATTTTCTTATCAAAAGGAACAAAATATTGACTTGGGTTGAATGACAAAGTAGGTTTGTATTTCAAGATGGATGTGAATGTGGCAGACAACATCACAGTGCGGTTGAAACCCCTTGACCACCACTGCAACTCAATTCAACTTGAGTCGATTGAAAAGAATTTTTTTCTCAACTTGATATAGTGTTGATTTTTATTTTATTTTATGGGCTACTAAAATCGTAATGTATATGAAGCGTGTTAAATAGATTGGGTGCCAAATTTTTATCACCGGGATAATACTAGTGGAGTAAGGAAGGAAAGGTAGTACAACAACTAAAATAATACATTCGACTTACAGAACATATTTTATGTTTTTTGGTGAAACATTAACAAAATTTTCTATGTGCGTTTGGAGATAATTGTAAAAAAAAGGCTCTTTTTGCAGTTTTAAATTGTAAATGGCGCATCCTACAGAAAATTTCATACATGCCTTTTTCAATGAACATTAAATTGTGCATTGAATGGTTTTTTAGTTGTCAAAATCAGCTTATCTGTTATGCCAGTATTGATTTTTGGCAAAATTCATCAAATTGACTCTTTGGTACTCAGTAACTTGAAAACAGCTGCTTCTATTGAAACATGTCGTAGAATTAAATTGAATTGGAATTCAATTTTTAAATGTGATTAAACCTTGTAATCCAAATTTATTCAGAATTCAATTTTACAATAAGATAACACCTTGTTCGCAAATTTCCGCACAAATACGTGACAATGCACATTGTCCATTTTCTCCATGTCCAAGACGGTCTCATCATCGCTCGCTCTAGTAAAACATTATCTCTTCTACTATTTACCTTGGTCAGCTCAAAATATTCTCACAGTTTCGCTTCGATAGGCACTAATTCTTTCTAGTTGTCGTTCACATCTGTATTTTTCTGTTGATCTTTTGTTTATTTATTTATTTTTCAAATCCTTTGAGAGAGGTGTCACAAAGTAGGATTTGGGTTGCATAGTCTTGCTGTAATTGTTCGTAGTTGTGTACAGTAAATGCACCTTTTAAAAATTGAAAGAAAATGTAAGGAGTCTTGTTTTTGTATAATTACAACAATCGCGCAGTTATGAGATCGGAAATTTCAGGTTTTTGAGTAAAGGGAATATAGAATGAAAATTCTCCCCGAAAAATCGCTAAAAAGGTTGGCTCTTTGGCGTGGTTTTTGAAAATGGCGGTTGAACTATCTTACTTCAGGAAACCGCCAGTCCAATGTTTTTCTATTCGTTAGATCAGAGAGAAGCAACTTCGATTTTTTTTCTTCATCTTGTTAAAAAATTTCGTCTTCATCTTTTTGAAATTATTGTCCAGTTTTGTATCGAAATCAAAATTTTCCATTTTTTTGACATCCTAGTCTCATCCGAACTGAGATTTACTTTTTTCGATTAGCATCAATTCTCGGTGATACAGTCGTTGGTAACTTCAATTTTTCTGACGTTATTCGGTCTTCACAATGGCTACGAATAAAAAAGTTTGTTTTACATTGGAATTTTAACAAAGTTTAACTTGAATTGAAGGAGATGACGTCATTTGTTGCCAAATAGGCGGTGTGGTTGAAATGTGTTTCAGGAAAGGACAATCCAGTTCCGCTAGCTACGTCTGCGCCAACCAGCCCTCTACCTTCAGATTCCACTACCATCTCCCGTCATCCTAACAGAGGATCGAAATGTAATTCCCTTTTTTATTTCAATTGTCACCATTCATAACCTCGACACAGAATACGAGCATTCTCCTCCTTTTCAAAGTAACTCTGGTACATTTCCCAGCTCTCCTGTTTCCGTTTGTTTTCATTTTTATTTTCCTCTGCTCATTTGATCCTTTTTCACTTCGCTCCTCGTATTGGTGATTAGGTGCCGCAACGTTGTTAGCAGTACCTTAACATCACATTTCAATACTAGATATCCGTTTGTTTACGATCCCCTACCGTTGATCCGGCAGATGTAGTCAATTATTTGGTGGTGGTATCTGATGTGGATCTGTCGTTGAATTTAACTGAACAATAGTGCACGAATTGTTGAGCAAGAATTGAGCGATTGCAACGGATTAAACTGCACGTATCCCTTGAGTATTCTTGTTTTGAGCCGGCGTGTTGTTGACTTTTATTCTGTTTGGGATATGGTTGATTTTAGCACCGTTAACTGCAAAGAAGGGAGTGGGTTGTTTCCTCTACAATTTGTATAATTCATAATTTTCAATATTACGGAGAAATCATTGTCAGTATTGATTTTCACCAATAATAGCTTCCCCCCCCCCCAGAAAGTTAGAAAGTTCATATCGTTCAAATGGCGCCTGCCAAAATCTTCTTCTTTGAGCAAGCGCTTTTAAGCAGTCATGGATTCTTCACAACCAGGATTTCGTGGGACGATCATTGAAGGCAGGATTTCAGGAATCCTGAAGATCTGCTCAGTGAAGTTGGTACCGACTTCTCTCTTTTCATCGTAGATGTAATTAGCTATTGCGGGATGCACTATAGTGAAAAAATGAAATAACCAAGAGGTTGCTGCTACCATCTTCTGTAGTAACTTCTTGGGGTACGTTGTTTTCGCGCTTCACAATGTGATTCAACTTATTAATTTATTTTTATTTCACGCAGGCATTTCTTTGCGTTCTGGTTGATATTTTTACTTTTTTTTTCTTCTCCTATTTGATTTGTTTTGTATCTTTAAATTACAGTCATATCATAAAGCAGACTTTTAAGTTCCTTCGGACAGTTAATAATTCATAATTTCCTTAGCTGATTACCTCTCCAGAATAAAAATCACACATCTGGTTGTTGATTAAACTCTTTTCCACTCCAAGATAAGGAGTTGTAAGTACTCAAGTTTAGCATAGTTGTCGAATGTCATCCAACTCAAACCGCCGCAGGATGTCGGGACTGTGAAAGAATATTGTGAGCTACCTACCTTACCAATTACATTGTTTTCTGTTTCTACTTTCAGCATCGAGCCTTTCTTCTCGTCCTGCATGAATTGGGTCATTCTTCTTCAGTTCTTAGTTTCTACAATTCTAACAGAACTATTTACTTTCTCATGCATCTTTCGAGACGATAATAATTCTGCTCATAGGCGCTAACATTAAATGACTTATTCAACTATTTGCATTACCCTAGTGCTACTAAAAAATTCCATCAACGTTTCGTCAGGTTGCTTGTTCATCTTCATCCTCATGATTTGGAGAAAAATTCTTCTGATCCACCAACGCAAAAGTACCACAAAACTTTGTATTGGTTGAGCTGTCAAAATATCCTTTGATATTATTTTCATTCTTTTAACTCTATTTAAACCGTTGGCAAGTGCCAGAAAATCGCCGATAATCGGTAACGCTTTGGTGTTTGGTTTACTCGCTAGAATGTTTATTTTCCTCTCCCTTGCATTTTCAAAATATTTCCACTTAGGGGTTTAATTACTCATTTCAACCGATAGTAATAAAATCACTGTCGACTAAATTTAGAGTTTGAATATTAAAAACAATTTTTTCTACACTTTGCACAATATCGAAATTTCACTGTTCACCCAAATTACCTAATTGATTCTGCTCCTGCTCCGGTTCATCCTGAATTCCTTTTGCTCCTCTCCTCCCGATTGGTGGGACTGTTTTTGATTTGTTTCTTCTTTGCCTCGTATGTATACTTGATTTGTGCTTCGAGTCTCAGCATATTTCTGTAAGCCCGAGTGATCCCTCACGAATTTCCGTGCGGGGCTGCTCGCTTACGGACGCAATCCGCTCATTTTATAACTCCCTCGTTCAATGGCAAAGTGAGACGCATGTTATACAGGTATTTTAGTTTATTATGTGGCTGTTTCCTTTCTCATGTTTCTAAAAAATTTTTGTCGTTAATCAAATTATGAAAAATTCAAGTTGGTAATTGCCAGTGTCTCTTTGTTTAATGGCTGACAGATGTCTGCGATATCGCGTCTCCAACTGGCATATCTGCTTGGACTTCAGGTCTAGTTGTATAATATTATTTGCACTTGGAAAAATTCGTTTTTCTCTATCTAGATGTGTGAAAGTGTTATATGAAAAGAAGGTCTCTCGATTCTTTTGAGACCTTTGGTATTATTATTTACGTACAATTGAAACCGTTTGTCTCTATGAGTCACAGTTTTTTTTAAATTTTTTATTATTTAAAATTGGAGTTAATTCAAAAGGTTTTACGTTCCCTGAAAATGCAATCCCTATCTCATCCCCTTGTGCTCGAGGTTTGACAGTTCTGTTAAAATTGCAACATTGACAAGCCATGTTTATCCGCTGAAAATTATTAGCAATCGCCAATTTCCTACTTTGATTCGAACATAAAAACAAACTGTAAAGGATGAGAGCGTTTGCTGAAATTTGCTGCAGTGACATTAATTTACACAGAATTTGGAAACAACAATATTGGTAGGCTTTGATTGTTTTATCGGTCACATCTTCTGGTGCTTTGTTGAGGTCGATGGTTGAAACGAGAACTCTCTCTTGCATATATTTTGTTCGAGCGCTTCCGCCTTCTTCAGCCGTCACAGTATCCTTCGAATGATTACTGACCGTATTCAAGTGAATTAAAGGTTTTGGCTAGAATAAATTAAAAAGATAATGCTCGAAACGTATTCAGGATGACAAAGTCCAAGCCACGCATTAAACAATATAATATACCGTATGAATAGCCTAATGAATTCATCTAATATACTTGAATAAACTGCTAAATGTAACTGTATTTCAAAATATTATACATAAATTGACCTTAACAGTGTTATTGTCATTTTATTAGTCGTTCTTCTGTATACATTGCCGGTTAAACGAGTGTGTATAATCTTGAGCATCACCCTTTATAGATGTTTGAAATTGTGAAAAAAACCAAGAATCATTATGGCTTAGAAAATCGCACTGCTATTTCTCAATGGGGATCCCATGTGGCTGAAGTTAAGCCCCTATAACTCTACAGGACTTTTTTGGGGACCGATCAGGCGACAGCGCTCGAATAAATTATTAAACAGGCGAGAACCTCACATTACTCTGAATTTTGACAATTTTGACATTGAAAAATATGGCGTATTCTTGACAATTTGTCAGTTACAATTAATTCTTTGATGATACGTTCTCACCTTAGTTCCCATTTTGTCTGAACAATAGCGTGAATAATGGTTTGATCTCTGCATTATTTGACGACAGCTTTTCCTTGAGCACAAGAATTCAGAAAACTCACTGCTATTGCATGTACCACTTTTCATAAACAATTATTGGAAAAAGAAAAAATAGCGCTTTCAATGTATCGATGTGAGATTTATGAACCTTGTACTTGCTTCCTTCTGTTGATCCTTATTCGTTGTTGGCCTTGGATTCAGTTTCTCAAAAATTATTCATTCTTTGAAGCGAAAACATAGTGTTCTAGCAAGTTTAATCTTTGGTTCCCCACCGAAATATTCGATCGAAAAGCTTTGAGCAGACCGAAGTCACCATAGGTTAAAATTATCATTTTTTATTTTTTATTTTTTTTTTTTTAAATCTTACAATTGCAAACAAATATTTCAATTGTTTCTTCCCTATTTCCTAGGAGAGAACTAAAATCTGTACGACCTCCGAATAGAGGAATCAACATTAAAATGTACATACTCACTTTTTGTTAAATTCAACGATAAACCATTGTAATCGCCCAGGGAAACAAATTTTCTAACCCCCTCAAAATTGATGTTATTCATTTCGAGGCATGTAGAATCCAAACATCCAATAAAAAAAAGGCTGTTCGTCCGCCTTACGCCAATCAACACTTTTCTGACGAAACTATAATAGATTAATTCTTGAAATTGTCACCAGAAATCTATCTTGGGCGGACAATGGCTCAATTCATGAACCAAATCGCTACCTCAATTTTAAGGGTATTCCAAAAAGCATTTGCAAACTAGATCTTACATTTAGTTTGGATTGTGGGGACTATCCATTGGAACGAAGGACAATGTACCGATTGCATGGCAACGATGTAACAAACGTTGACCACAACTACAGATTCTTGAAATGTGATCTCACAAAATACAGAATAATTTCTACTTCGGTATAAGTGTCAATACTTTTACCGCAATAGCAGAGTCGATCCCTTATTTCGTTTGTAATCTTTCATAGATTGTTTCGCCGATAATTTTTTCTAATTCTCGAAGGGTCTCTCACAGTTATTCAAGGATATGAAAGTATGGACACCTAGGTATATCTAAAGAACTTCAACCTGTAAAAAGTCATGGTTTTCAAACAGACCTAGGTCAGTTGATCAAATATTTTGTCCGGTGACCGCAGAATTTATTCTTATTTTGATCATCATATCATTAATATGTGAATCAAGGCCCTGACAATAGGTTCAATATTGTACTCGTTTGCCATCAACTACCATTAGATTGGTATTTCGTTCAAGTGAAGGGTTCATATTTCTACCAGTTAGAACATGTTTGTTCTTCTGATCAGCATGTGCTATGTTCCGTTTTTGATCATTTTCCAAATAGTTTATTTTCAATTCACTGAACATAGAACTGTTGTTTACATTTAGGGTTCCTCCGAAGCAGGAGGGAGAAGCGAAAGGAGAAGAAGGTTAAGAAGAAGAAGGACGCAGCTCAGGATAATTCGAGCAATAAGGAAGAAAAATCCGACGTGTAAGTTGTCACATTTTCATCTGCTCGAGTTTCTCATTTGTGAATTGATTTTGTGATTTTTACCAGTCGATTCTTTGACCGCAGTGAAGAGAAAGATGAGCCGGCCAAGTCGAAAACGCCAACGCCTGAAGTTGATGACGAAGGCTATTGCGTGAGGCCCAAAGTGGAAAATTGGGACGTTGATAAAGGAAGCAGTTTTTATTCTAGCTCCGACTCTGATACAGGTTGGTGTTCTTGGATTTATGATTTATCGTATTTTATTTTGATAATATTTTATGCTTGGTTGCTAACAATGTGACGGTACCAATCATGGACTGGTTTTTTTGACGTTCGCAAGGATGTAATAGAAACATTACTTCATGAAATCTACCCACATAGTTGCTACCTTCCACAGTGGCCAGTTTGACTCCGGTTGAAGACTGTGGATATTGTTGTTACAAATATAGCCTTAGTATATTTGAATCAATAATTTGGTTTTCGATTGATTATAAATTTTCAGAATATTTAGTTAACGCCAAAGACAGTTATTTTTCAATCAAAGAAAGCCGTTCAGTGTGAATGGAATGTCTTTCATTGCTGTGCATAGATTCAATTTTTCCGCTTAATTTTCAACGCAGAGTGATTAATATAATATGTGCCGTGTCACGATTTTGCAGAGACGTAACGAGTGGGTTGATATGTACGTAATGTCCTTTTTCTCGGCAGATGACGACAGGGAGAAAAAGATCAGAGTGGAAATTAAGCCCCTAAGCAATGGCTCTGGCCCGATGAGCGCAAGTGTTGATGAATTGAGAGCTACGGTTGGCAACCTGTCATTGTCTCCGATTGGTGTCATTCCGGTTAGCAATAATCTTCCCATTTGAATATTCTTACTACTCAACTGTATTATCGTCCTCAATTCACAACGTGCGTTTTCCATTTTAGGTTAAGAGGCCGATGAATACTGCCGCTAATACTCAAATGAAAAGGTCTCAGTCAGTTTCGCAACAGATCGGAGGGTAACTAAAAATATTCAATATTTCTAATACTTGAATATTTACAAAGCTAAGTATTATTTGGCAAAAAAGTTCAATTTTATCAGAAATGATGAGTCAATGTTCAAGTCGGCAGCAATAATGAGGTGTTTGCATGGGTCAGAAAATCGGCTATTTCAACAGTTATAGAAATTCTATGGCCACTGATTATTCAAGCCTGGTTAGTGGACAAAAAAAAAAAAAAAAAAAAAAAAAAAAAAAACAGCAAATGGGTCAATTTAAATTGATGACTTTTATCTTGGAAATCAAGAGACAGAAGAAAAAGTGACTATTTTCTGAAAGAAAATACCACTAAATTCAAATATCTATATATTGTGAAATTAACTTACACACCAGAAAAATTGAAACATGGACCAAGGTAAATTTCCAAGTAGTTTTTTTGAAGTTGCACAAGAATCTAGAATCTCCCCTTGTTGATAAAAATCAGCTATCTTTCAATAGCCCTCCTGAGTATTTCAAGATCTTGAGCATTCAAATATATTGAGTTTTGCGGCCTTTAAAAATCAAAATACAAAATACGCATTAGTGGAATAGTGAAAAATGCTCATAACGTGGAAGTACTGTGCGTCAGCCAATAGATAAGAAATATAAGGGTCATCTGCTTCCCATAACAAACATTTTGAGACTCAAACGGTTTAAAAATATTGACTATTATTGCCTGTAGAAATCAAAATAGAAAACACTTCGAGCGGTTAAATTTTGGAAGTATTGTGTCTTATCCTAAATCAGGAAAAGGCTAATTTTGCACATTCTCTGAAAAGTTCATTGAGTTACATTCATTTTCCAGAGAGATGGAGATTTATGTCTTTTTTTTTATCACAGACTTGTTTAAAAAATATTTCTGAATATAGTACTATACATTTTTTCCAAATTCACCTAGGTTCCAAATTAGTCAGACGAACACAATACTTCCATTTATTATGCAAACATGGAAGTAAAACAGGGGGAGATCGAGTCAAGAAACCGACTCGTGTGAGTATTGCAATCAAGCGACGCCAGTGTGTTCATGACCAAGTACATGATGGTCAGGCCCCAACCTCTTTTTTTGTTGGGTAGCTGACTTATTTGGCCTTTGCTGATAGGCAACCTAAGAAATACATTAAGACGTTATTTTGATTTTCACTAATATTTTCCTCCAGAGCTCATGCATATTTTACAGTTTCCTCGTTTTCGATTTGATTTATCGATTTCAGAGAGCCTAAGCAATCAGGGAAAACTTTTTTCTAAATCATACAAACACCCAATCATGCAATTCCATCTGTCACCACTCATACTGCACAATTATATCCCTGCCTGAAAAAAAACTTCAACTGATTCATGTTAAGTAGTTGTTGATTCGGAATTTGAACAAACAATTCGCATCTGAAATACGAGAATTTTCAGGCGAGTAATATATTTTTTGCGGTTAATCAAAGGAGAATGTGACTGCATGTTTATTGATGTATACCTCCAAACCAATTATTGCAATTCAAGTGCTAATAATGAACTCGTCGCAAATTGAGAACTTTGTGAGCTTTGGTGAATCTTGGTATGGACTAAATAAAATCTCGGCCGAATAAAATTATGAAGATTGAGAAAAAAATTGCCACATGATTCTCCCCCTCAATAACTCGTAACTACAGAAGATGTGCAAAAACTAGCAGAAAAATGATGTGTTAAAGCAAGCCTTGGACGTGAAACAGTTTACGTGCTAACAAAATTAATAATTGCCGTTTTCACAAAACATTTCAAGATGCTGAATACAGATTATCTCTAGCAATTGATAAAGAAATAGACTTTCAATGATTGCTGAGGTTTCAAATGTTTCTTAGGGGATTTTTAATGTGACCTTATCTTTCATTTCGGGGTTTATTATTTGCATACATTTAGTCGGTTCTATGTCGATTTTTCAGAAAGACTAGTGGCGATTTGACACGATCTGTGAACACAAATCAGAGCCCGACTGGATCTAGCGCATCCACTCCTACTGGGAATCATCCGTACGCTCCTCTACAGAGCCCTACACCACCCGTTACATCCACAAACAATAAATACGCAGGTAAGATAAAGATACCTTGAAAGGTTAATCTGAATTTGAAAAGGGTTGATTTTTTTCATGAGCGATTACAATGGTTTGTTATTGAATAATAAACCAAAAACGCTGCAAATGATTGTAGAGTGGTTTATTATCCCTTGACTTCAATAATGATTTAAGAAGACCTATCCGTTTGTGATTGTAAGTATTCCGAACATTTGTGAACGTTCCCACCGAAAAACAGATTGGTAACTATAAGGGAAAACTCCTCCGAAACTATTGTAATTTTAATCTTTTCATTTTTCCTAATTTTCAAATTAAATAGTTACCAAGTTTTTCGCCTAATGGTACAGTAGAAGAGAGTGACAACCATTCCAAGAGGGCAGCACAATTTTTATAGCTTGAAGAACTTCTGAGTTATACCCTAACACCACATTTCTGAAAATCCCTCAAATTCATTACAGCAGCTGCGATTTATGAGTAATTTTGTCAGGTTTGGGGGGGGGGTATTTTTCAATGATTTTAAAAGATGGTTGTGTTTGAAATCAATTTCAATAGATTTTTAACGCTGAATCGAACGTGACCATAAATGAGTTGATAGCTTTAATGGCTCTTGAGTTATTGTAGCTTTTGTCTAATATTGTTTTGATATTTAGAATTTTGGCATGGTATTTTTGCTTTACAGAGCTATGAAAATCATTCCATTTTCCTTAGAATGTTTGTCAAAAACTCTTTTCAGCTGTAAACTTATGCGATTAATTCGACTTTAAAGTTATGAATTTATCTTTGGTTTCTTTTTACATCATCCCATCTTTTTAAGCCAACCTGTGTTCAGTCTGATTCATTCAAATCACCCTAATCTATGAGAGAAAGAATTTTAGTGGGAAGAAAAGTAATGTTGGAAACCAACTGCTGTAGTTTCATCAGTTCGTTTCAATCGACTCAAAAACAAACCAATCTCATAAAATGACCATTCCAAACAGTCTTCCAACGTGTCATAAAATTTTCCTTGGAAATCAAGCTAAATCGGAGCAGGATTGAGAAGGAAATTAAGCTCAATGATTGCCTGAATGGTGAAATTTCAGTCTGAAAAACTTTCATTCTTGATTCCTGGAATTAACTTTTTGGTGTTGTCTCAATTTTGAGAAGTGCCGTTCATTATGAACTAGTTATTTAAATGAGTTCCACTCTGATGTATTATTTGCTCTTTCCAGATCTCGGTGACATTTTCGCTGAAGTTGGAGAAATGAAACCAAGTACTCTAGCTCAGAAGCGTCAATCATCAACGCCAACATCGACATCATCGATGGCTATCCCGAGACCACCATCTAGAAGGAGCGAGGTAATTCAATTGCCATAGAGTTCTTCATAATTGTTTGTGAAAAACCAGTGCAAAGATCCACGTCAGGACAGTTCAGTTAAGGATGTCAAGAAAAAAAAGAAAAAAAATGAACTCAAAACTTCTATTTATGGGTTTAATAAAATGACCGACCTCGCTGTGGAGAAATCGTCAACGATAAATCGTAGCTTGTAAACTGGGCTTTAAGCTGTAGCCAATTCAATTCGATACTCATATGAGAGGATATCTCAACAATTTTTGATATTACGATTACCATCTATGTAAAATTAGCTCTGATTTTAAAATTTTCGGGACTTTACCAATTAAAACCAAAACCAAAATGGCTGGGCTTTTTCAATCAAATGCTAGTAGCGCTGGGCAAAACATCAATACATAATGCTGAAACTAGTTTTGGTCCTAATGCAAGGTTCACAGGAATCTGTCATTTGTGTTTGCTGCATTCTGTATTTTGATAGACTTCTCGACGTAGGAATGTATATCGTTCGCCCTGGGCCCCAGGCCATCATCCCCGCTCCTCAGACCAGGTTATGGAGTACCAATAGGCATACATATTTCAGTTTAACGTTCGTACTTAGACTGCTCCCTGAAGAAATGCTGTCTCCTCTTAACTATCCTCGCTCCCAGTACAAGAAAAAAATATTTTCCTGGCTTATTGCCAATGTTGATAATTGTGCACAGATGTTAAGTAGTCTTCATGTTGTGTAAGACAATGATACATTTATCGCAGAAATAGAATATTTATTTTGTGTTTTTATTCTTTCTTTTGTTTCTTGTTGTTGTCGCATTCTGATTGATGTTGGGTCGAGGGGGAGAGATTCTAGGCGACTTCCTCTCCATTGTATATATTTTTTAAATTATATGTGCCAAGCGCTTTCGCCCATTCGGGCCTCCTCAGCCATATACTGCCCTGAGGAGGCCCGAATGGGCGAAAGCGCTTGGCACATATAATTTAAAAAATATATACAATGGAGAGGAAGTCGCCTAGAATCTCTCCCCCTCGACCCAACATCATTCTTTCTTTTGTTTAATTCATTGTAACAACTCCCCCTTACCGCACAGGACGTGGTCCTATGGTTTGGGGAACATTCCTGTACGAAGATGAGTATTTATTTTGTTATGTTCATTTTACAAATGGAATAAATCTATATTCATTCATTCAATGCTATCGCCAAGCCAATCGGAATGCAAAACGCATTGACAAAACCCTGTGAACCCTGTTTGAGCGTCCCTTGAAGTGTGTAAGATGATTTTACGCTGACACTGAGGGAGAGGTATTTTTTGTCTCACCAATCATCATCAAAGAGAATTGATAACTTGCCCGATCAAATGTTTCTAACCTGCCATGACCTGAGTCCGGTTTTCGACCCATGAATTTCATTTTGTTGAATCAATTTTGATTGAGATACTGTCACATCATTGTTATATTGATTTGATTTAGACCTGAAATTTTGTAATTATACGGCAATTCTGCACTTCTTGCTGGTAAATATCAAGCTAATTATTATTCACATTCGTTTCCGCAGGGTGGTGTGCGTAGTCCGGTGCCGTCTCAAGATAGCATCGAATTTCGATCGTCTAGTAACCCAATGGGCTCGTCTCGCGGGCCGTCCCCACTGACTATTGGAATGGCTGATGCAATCCCATTGGCAATAGCATTCCACGAAATGATACATTCGTATTTCAAGGGGTCCGACGAAAATAAGTAAGACATTATTCATTTGAGCGAAACATAGTTGACAAATTTTCCCTTTTCTACTGTTCTGCGTTTTTGTATTTTTGGACTGACGTTGAGGGCTATTCGTGAGGATCTTTGCCACGTTCTTTACTTAATTGAAATTGAGGCCAATACTCAGTAGTTGTACTGTCACTGGTAAAATATCGGTGTAGTTGGCAATCGGTGTTGTGTATCTACGTGTAATTGATGATGCTCCTTTTGTACTTGAAGTACATCGTATAAGTTATCTTTGTTTTTTACCAATCTTTGCCGAATAACAATGGACTATTGGACTTTGATAATCAGAAGTCTAGACGTCAAGCACTTTTGCAATTCACGAATTGATAAAAGCCAGCAGCACTCAGTTTTCTGACTTAGTTCCTTCAGAAAATGAAAAATGAATTAACAAAGGATAGAACTTTGATTACTATTATAGTTGCATAGTTGAGCTCATATGTTATTACAATATATTACTATTTCGAATAAATCCTCTCTGTTTCTTCTTTTTCTATTGGTACAGCAACAGTTATTTATTTGCTATTGAAAATATTTATCTATCATCAACTTTTCTATCCAGGTGTCAAGTGAAACTTTGTGGTGACATGATGATATCATTTCCTGCCGGGATCGTTAACATTTTGACTACAAATCCCAACCCGGCTCAATTATCATTCAAGTTGCAAAACGCTAATAATTTGGAATGCGTTTTACCAAATAAGCAACTATTGAACGTCGGTAGCAGGTGAAAAAAAAAAAACAATTTTTTTAATTTGATATCTATTCCACGTTTATGAACATGCGCCCTCTCCCATGGTGTTGCCACGTCTCCTCTTTTTGGGGGGAAAACTCTCCCATAACGCAGACACAATTTCTCTTTCCCCTTTTCACAAATCCTCCCTCAATCTCATTTTTTGCTCCCCTTTTTTCTAATACTTTTCTATAAAAAGTAAAAATTCGGATAATTAGCTCTTTTTCTCTCCTCCTTCTTAAAAAAAAAAAAAAAAAAAAAAAAAAAACAGGAATTTTATTCATAGTTTTTTGTGACTCTGTTTCCAATGTCTCCATGCTCCTCTCTGTTGTTTTTCACTTTGTCACTCAAACTACTCATCGTAGTACTGTGTGATCTATGCAAACAGTTATTATGGTATACACTTTGATATTATTATGACAGTCACTATTATCCAACCGGCTCATTTATGTATTTTTTAATATTTGTTACTCCTTTATTAGTGTTTTTTAAATATTTTCTTATTAGCTATCAATTGTTATTTTTTTCATCATTTCAACATGAAAACTAGTTCCAATTTATGGAGAAAAATCCCCATATTCAGCTGCCTGTTAAAAATTGTTTATTAAAGAAACTGAAGAAATATTATGCAACAATTTGTCAGGCTCCTTCTTTTCGCTTCAAATATCAAACAATGTATACAAATTTTACATAGAAATTCTTCTAAGTCTCGTCTAGCGTCTTTTTTTTTGCTCAATATATCCCCTTGCTGATCTCCATTGGTGAGCAGAATCTATTTTGATGTCGCAAGAATCACGCTTCACTTAAGCTAAAAATCCCCAAAGCTCCCATCTTTTCTTTAGAAAAAATACCCTTTTTCCCCTTTTTCTTGTCGAGGGTTCCCCCAAACCTCCTGTTAGGACCTGGCATGGGCCATGCCAACATTTTGACTATATCTAGGCATGCCACCGATTATGAGCATAAATGAGTGTTTTTTTATGACTCCTCATTTCTCATTTTCCCCCAGCGAGCCCTCATCAGCATCATCCTTTGAAGACAGTGTTTACGAATTTGATATGAGTGCCTTAACCAAACTACTTAGGAGACAATCAGAGGAAAATCCAAGTGCATCTTACTTCAATGTTGATATCCTAAAATACCAGGTAATGGCGCTGGGGATTTTCAAATTATCCAGAGTCGGAATAAGATGCTGCAGTTCATACGATGTTGACTCAAAATTTCCAGTTGCCTATTTAGTTCAATTGCATAATTTTATTTTTTGCAGATAAAACCTAAAACAGGAGCCGAGTCGTGTCCATTGCAACTTGTTAGTTACTGGAAGTGTGAGAAAAACCACACGGACCTACGTGTCGACTACAAGTACAATTCCCACGCAATGCACTTCCCTTCGCCTTTGCTCAACTTGACTATTGTTGTTCCAGTTGAAGGGAATGTCACTAACACTCACACGAGACCGACAGCAGTGTGGTGAGGCAATTTCCTTGAGCCCTTGAACCATAGGAAACCAAACAAATTTTCAACTTTCTAAGGAAAAAAAGCTGTTCTATTTATATTTAAAAATTCTAAATTTGCTGATCACATTCAGTGCAGCCGTCCTGAACCCCAGCCACCTTCTATTTTTGTTATACGCTTGTACGACAGACCCACACTGATTATCATTAGGAAAGGTAAAGATTTTGTGAAGTTTAAATGTATCCTCAGTTTTAATTTTTCACCATATAAATGTCCATTTTTTTCTATCACGTAAGGTTTTCTCACAAAAAAGGAGATAATTAGGTTCAAAGTTAACGGCATTTAACCCAGGTTGGCTGGAATTTTTTCTTAATTTAAAGGATTTTATTTCATGTATAATACATGTTATAAACTACTTATCTAATACACTTACATTTCTCTTTAAGCTCATAAGTCCTTATAGTATCACCAAAATTGGGATCTCTCATCAGTTTTCTAATGTCTGGTCCGACAAAGCAGACTCCTTCCTTTAGTTTTACCTCGGCTAAACCAGGAAACTGTCCTAAAAGATACTTGAAACACTCCCCTTCTTTTGGCAATGCCTTTACAAATTGTTTCATTAACCCCAACTTAATGTGGAGTGGTGGTAGTAATACCTTTTTGGGATCCACAAGGCTTTTCCTCTCAACATTTTTAACCCCCACCTGTAAGGTTTTTCTCAAGGGCCAAACTTTTTTAATGTAGTGTTGCTTTCTGTCTCTACTGTCCCATTCACAGAGAAAGCAAGTGAACTTTGTATAACCAATTTGTTGACCGCAGTGAATGTGTTAATACACATGTGTACGGTCTGTATGGTGTTGCCCTTATTTATGAAAGGCTGTTAAGGTTTTCATAACATTCTTGAAATGAAAATGAAATGAAATGAAATATAGTTTATTGTACAACCGTAAGGTATTACAAAGGTCATAACATTCTTTCAAGTGAACAGAATGTCCAACTGGCATAGAAGCATACTTATTGCCATTGTGTAGAAGCACTCCTTTAAGACTTCTTTCTGAAGAATCTATAAAAAGTCTCCACTCATCAGGAGCATATTCTATTTTGAAACGTGCCATAAGTCCAGGAACATCACTGCAAAACACCAAGTCACCTTCTTGAGAGAAAAAAGATACAAACTAGCTAAGTAACTGAAAATACCTTAAAGTATTTTTTTTATACTTATTAAAAGTACTATGGGCTTAATAACAGTTCATAAAGATCCTAAAAACAAAAATTCAAACTCACTAGAGTCGGAACTATGTATAAAAATATCAAAAAAAGCTATCCGTTTCTCCTTTCATGTTTTCGAAGATGCTTGCAGATCCCAGTAGCCCCCAAGTAATAAAACTAATAAAAAATCCAGTCATGCAGTACGGCGATTGAATTTTCATAGTGTGTTATAGAGAGGATTATTTAAAGAATATTATAAAAAATATAGAATTTTAGATCATATCAGATAGGTTGTACGGAGCAATCGAAGTTTTTTGCTCATGTACACTACCTTCTAATATATTGGGGTCTTATTGCAAGCCGATATTAGAATAGCTTTTATCAAATTTTCCTTCCGCTCCCTCGCTTCCATTTTTACAGTGTCCATTAAATTATGTTCCAGGGTTCAAGAATCCCAAAGGGCGGTGTGGAAATTCACGGAACTCTCGCACCATTCAGAGAAGAATGGCGTTGGTTCTTTAAGAGCAAGGTTCGAAGTGGCCGACGGACCTGGAGAACCAACGAGAATCGCTGCTCAGTTCAACTGTGAAGGGACAACATTGTCTGGTATTGGATTCCTTCTCATCGGAGGTGGCTACAGAATTTCATTGGTGAAAAGACGCTTCGTGTCTGGTAAATAAAGTTTTTTGTAGATCACTCCATGTATGCCACCAATTTTCATCCTGGTGTTTTTCAAATTATTTCGCTCGATTCACCTTTCTGAATTACTGGGAAAGGATTCCCAGGATTTTGCGGCCAATTAGAAGCATTTGATTCGGCAAAGGTCATCAATTCTCTTTGACCACGATTGGTGTGAGAGAAAAATACCCTAACTTCGGTGCTGGTGCAAAAACATCTCACACACTTTGAGGGACTTTACAACCAATACTAGTTTCAGCATTAGTCTAAGGGTTGATTGTTAGGTAACTGATGACAGACTCTTTCCCTTGCAGGAACATCAGCACAATGAGCAGAAGTAATTTTCATTGCTTAAACGTGTATTTTCTTGAAACCTATGTTAATTTAAAAATGAAATTACTGGATTCAAAATTTTTAAGTGTCATTTTTTGACATAGGGTGTGTTATATTGAACTGGTAGTAAAAACAACTTGAATCCGTCTCAAGTTATTTTATTTTTTTAAAAGAATTTTTGAAACGTAAAAATTCTGAACGCAAAATATGGTTTAGAGGAGACCGAACATAGCGAACTCTGCAGTACTGGAAATGTTGGGGATACTGTTTGAAATAAGATTTTTGTGATTTATCACTCATGGAGTAATAAATAGTAAGAATATTGTTCTGCTGAATTTATCAGTACATATTCCATTGATAGTGTTACGCATTTTAATTTCAATGAACAACATTTTCTCGCGAGAAACTTCTATTAATAGGGAAACAGATAGTCAGCCCAGAGCAAGGTAGTCCTTGTGATCTGTCAAGCTGAAATCATTGGTGAGCTTTGCAAATTACAGGTATTGGTGCTTGTTTTCTTAACTCCCGCGGTAATTTTCTATTTGCAGGGAAGTATGTCAGCGACGGGCGCCACACTAACTCCGAGTCGAAGACACGATATTCAACTCCGTCAAACCCAGACTGCTAGCATCGGAATGGAGTCCATCTGAACTACCTACTTAAATCTTACTTAGAGCAGAGTTTGTTTCTCAACCACAACATTATCAACGTGCCGATCTAAAACGGTTACAAACCGACTATTACCCCAATGGGATAGTGTTAGGGTTTTTTTTTCTCGATCAATAGTATTTTTGTTATTCCGAGGAGAATGGTGGAAACAGCGTCATATTCTTTGATGTTTTTTCTCCACTTTCTTTTTTCTCTTCCTTTGGGTCAAAGTGCAGGTGACTGTGCATAAGCAGCAGATGGGGAAAGGTTGGAGTTGAAGGGAGAAGTTAGCAAGTTAACAGTTGAGGTACCTTACTAGCTGACTGTGAGAAGGCGGTTTCATGAGATGGAACTGCTAAAATTTTGAGCTACGCCTTACAGCATAGTTCAGATAGAACCAGTTTCTTTTGATTAATTTTATTTTTTATTTTCTTTTTGTGGTGAAAATAACAATTGAATTGAGCTCAACTATTTAAACGTGGCTGAGAACTTATCTTACTTCCCGTCTGGTCAAAATCACAGTGCACATGAGTGATTTTTGCACCTATGGGTAGCCATGCTCCCAACTTTGTCGTCATATTAAGCATGTTCGATGTATCATGTTAAAAATGGTCAGTCTGAGCAATGAAGTGCTCAAATATCAGTCCATACATTGAAACAAGTTTTAGCCAGTGCCTAATTTCTTGCCGGTTCAGTTTTCCTCTGTCAGGAGCGTCGAGCCGTGAGCTGTGGCCTTTAATTGAACAGCAGAAGGGAATCGATTTGCAAAATCATGAAAATCGAGACAGTTCTTGAATGTTCTGGGTCCTTATTACATTTAACAAAAATATCCAGTTGAAAACAGTCTCGAAAACAACCGCAAAACTCTTGTGGGTGATAACGTTTCTCCAAAAGTAACCGCTCAGTTTTATCAGATAACAGGCACAGTAAAAGTGCGCTGTTGTTATAATAGATCTAAGTTATAATAGTAATGATGAAGCTATTATACCTTTTCCTTAGCTTACGAGAAAAGTTATTACATCAACTAAAATAAGCTGGATGAAAAGTGATCCAAAGGTTACTCATAATTGGAGCTTCAAGACCACACCGATCGCGATCCAACACCATTTTATTTACAAAAAATATTATGCTGTATTCAAATCTTTCAACTCTCAAAAATACGAATCATCAACTATACTCAAAAATAGAATTTCCGTTCTCTGCACTAGTTCAACGCCTGTAGCTCAATCTATCCCTCTATTTCCTCCATTCTTCTCCATCTGATTAAAACGTAGCGTAATCTGAAACCGATAAATATCAATGTTTTGCATAGAACATATCCCATTGGTCGGTCGGCGTTCATATCAGTCCAATCGTGTGAGCGATGGCCTTTAGGAACGTGAAGGATATCAAAAGAAACCAGCTGTTATTATTTTTCTTCGAACTCTCCGTCTCTAGTTGAAGTCATGTGGCAATACAATCGATATAATGAATGTCATTTTCAGACAAAACTACATTCCGTTAGGTGTGTTATATATGATAATTATGTCTCGATGGCCTTCTTTTAGCGAGTAGTGGTATATACTTACCGTTATAGGTAGCGTTATCTTAGATGCTATATTTTTTTCTACTCCTATTCATTCAAGCTTGTACTGTTTTCGTTTCTTTATTTTCGCCTAATATTGAGAGTTGTTCATGGTCGAACAATTACAACGTACAGCCGTTTCGATTACGCTTGGAAATTCAGCTAAATTCTGTCTTAATTTTGCAGTGATGAATCTGATAATTATTTTCATGTTAGCTCAGTTGAAAAAGAGGGGATGAAATTTTTATGAACAGAGGGAACGTTTTTATAGCCGATGATGTAACGTTGAATTATTATTGTTTTAATGAGTAGTTCTCCCAAGTGTCTGTTCGTCGTTACAGTGAAATAATTTGTTGTCTTGATGTTCCCATTTCGATGAAAGTATGAAAGGCTCTATGATACACTTTTGGATTCCAATACTGTCTTACGTTAAGGGATGTCTATTGAAAAAAGTCTTCAGTTCAAGTAGTTATCCCAGCTATCGATCCCTGGAAAAAATTATCTAGTTTGCCGAATTGATGATCGAAGACACATTACGACTTTGGACTTTCCACATCTATTGCAGAGTGTGCCAAAGTTCTTAATAATTCAGTCTTGCAATTTTGCCCAGTTATCAATAATTTTTTTTTTTTTTTTTAAATAACTGGAGGGCTGGCGTTACTGAAAAAATTATTGACATCCCTAATGGAAGTACTAGGATTGAACTTTCTTGGCACATCAAGTAAAAGTGCGTCTCAAACGTAAACTGAGCCAAAAGAACATTTAAAACTGTTTAGTTAACCTTATTTATTTATTCTTTGGACATTGTGGAAGCGCACTTTGTCGACTTGCTTTGTTGATTTGTTTTGTTCCATACCATTAGGCCTTGCTAATGTCTTGGTCTCAAAACTCTTCAGGCCCTCACAAAAATCATCAGGATTCAATGATAAGCGGGCAATAAATTTTCGGAAATTCATTTAAACTGTAGTTTGACAAGATTGAATATGATGTAAAAAAAAATCAGCGATCAATGCAGTATTGAGTAAGCGATCGATCCGATTTTGTTTTTGGATTTTTTAGAGCATCGAACATCAACAAGCACTGCGATTGAGCACTTATTGAATTTGATACTTCAATACATGTTGGATACTTGGGTAGTATTGGTCATAATACTCTCCAGCTTTGGGCGTTCCTTGTTTCTTGCTCATTTCTATCTGGCAATCGAATACTAAAAATCCAGCAAAAAGCTCAGCAATCAGCAGAAATTTCCATTATATCTGTTAGGTGGTTGTTGAAGAGGGATCAGCATTATTTTTTAGCCTTGCTTTTTTTGTATCCCTCCAGTTAATATGTTGCATGTAAATCATCTGAGAAAGAATCGAATGTTTCAAATATTGTATTCTCTTCTCCACCAATTGTAAAACAGTCGTTTTTAGTTTTTGATGGCGTTGTACAGTTTCGAATTTAACATCAATCTAGTCTGATAATGTAAAATATCAGCTGTAACCTGTGACGGCAATTTATCAAAGTGATTTTGGTTTATTATTCAATAATAATCCATTGTAATCGCCCAAGAAAAAAAAAAAAAAACTATCTAGCCCACAATCAAAATTCGATGTTTTACGTTTCAAGGCATGTAAAATCCGAATATCCAATGAAAAAATTCTGTCCGTCCGCCGTACGCCATCAGCACGTTTTTGACAAAACTATAAAAGCTAAATTCTTGGCATTTTCTCCAAAAATCTATCTTGGCTTCATATCGATTGAATTCTTTAACCAAATCGCTACCTCAATTTTGAGGGTATTCTTGGGGGGTTTTGAGGGTGAGAAATTTTTATTTTCAGAAAAAGGTGTATTTGGTACCAATTTCCATAGATTGTTCGGTGCTGAATCGAATGAAACCATAGCAGAGTCGATAGCTTTATTGTTTCTCAAGTTATCGCAGCTTTTGTTTTGAACTTGGAGATTTTCACAAATCTGGCATGGAGTATAACTCGAGAGTTCTTGAAGCTATAGACAATTTTACAACAAATTTCCATGTCTGAAGGAGTGATATCCAGTTGATTAAAATATTTGACAGATGTTGTTGAAAGGGCGAGATATGTGACAAAATAACCTGGAAAAATCGGTTAGTAATATTGGTGTTCCTGTTACACCTCTTGGTTGCTAAATTCAAGCTTGCATAGACATATTCTCCGAATCCTGAATGGTTCAACTGAATTATTTTGTCGCAAGGTTTACTTTCTGATCCGAGTCTGTCGTTTGCCCATGAAAATTCTCACCTTGTCGTACGATTGAATTCTAATCATTTTGACAATTAGAACCCTCGCTGAAATGTAACTGCCATCAATTTAAGAGGCTCTCGTACAACCTGAAGGTTAAGACGGTTGGCCAACTTATGGACTTCCCGATGTGTCGACACATCAATATTCATGCCGATAGACGTTTGAATTATGTGAAGAAGTATTCGAATCGCCATCAAAATCAATTTTCTATAAATCCGAATCAACTGATAGTTATTTTTTAATCTGTAAAAATAAATTTCATTCCTGAAACGATCTTCATTGTTTCTAATCTTTCAACGTTTCATAGTATTTTTAAATTATCTCTCTAGCGCCGCAGAACAGAAGAAAAGCAAAAACGAAATGCTCAGCAAAGGAAAATACTCAATATCGTCTGATAACAACTTTTCAGTATTAGCGAACAACTTTAGTTCACTGTTAACTGCTCACCTGGACCACACGTTGACACAGTTGCACCATTGCAACTTGTGATGTGATGTAAAATGATTTTAGTCACACGACTGCACTTTCCAGTGATCAATTTCCGAAGTTATATTTGTTGAAAAAAGAAAAAAAAATTATATAGTAATGTTATTACATGATGTAAAATATTTATAGCCTTTTGATTTATGAATGTATATTTTATGTGATGCAGCGACGCTATTTTGATTTATGTGTAGTGATATTTGATAATAGTATCGTATAATAATTATGTATCACCTTGTCGGTATCGAACAGCTGAACCAAAATGATATCGGGCCCCGAAAAGAAATATATTATTCTCTTCTACAAACAAACGTTGAAACTCGCTATCATTGAAAATAAACCAGTTTCCATTCTGAGCGCCAATTATGTTTTCGGTTTGGTTGATATATTTCCGGTGAAAAATTCATTGACTCGACAGTTTCGATGAATTTTTCATTCGATCAAATCGTAAATATATTGACAAGATGTCTGATTTCATGGAGAAAAAAATGAGCCGATTGTGCACTCGAAAGGATTCATTTGAAATTGGGACGGCAAATTAAATAGCTTTTTTCACCAACTTTTGGAATTCTGGAACTAGTTCAGAATAGTGGGGACCATAGCGGATTCGTTTTCGGTGGGAACGTTCGCAAATGTTCGGAATAATTACAATCACAAATGGATAGCCTTCTTAAATCATTACTGAAGCGAAGGAATAATAAACCACTGTACAATCTTTTGCAGCTTTTTTCTTTTTTTAAATTTTATTACTATTTGTATGCGTGCAAATGCAAGCCTGAAATCAAAGCCAATCGTCAGATTATGCACGTTCTCTTGAATTCCTCTCGATTTCACGCTTTAGTGATTTTGCTTTAGAGTTTTACGCTACCCAAGAAGTTCCAATAGAATTATATCGTAGAATAATTGTTGGACAACCTAATTCAGAAACCAGTCGCATTTAGCGCAGTTTGAGAATAATATTAAATCTTAATATAGCAGCATACTAGAGCAATCAGCATCCCATTTCGCCGAGGTTAAAAATACTTAATTTCTAACATTCTGAACTACATCCAATTTCCAATCACTTACTTTGGGTGAAAACATGTTCAGCTTGTTATCCCACTACAAATTTTAACCTTCCGCCATTTAATTCCGGTAGCTTGACAACTCCCGGGATGAGATGAACCGTTCGCTAGCTCATCAGTATGATGTTTACATGATCTGAAAGATAATTGGATGAAATGATGGTGGTTACAAATTTTAATCAAGATGATTTGTGTAATCATTGGGTTCACTGAGTTCGCGTTGGTTGATATTGGCGGCTACTTGGCGCTGTCATTTTTCCACTCATGAGTTTCTCTCCTCTTGGTAAATTCAAGAAGATTGCTTACTATCTATAGTAACCGAGTAGTTACCTAACATATAAATTTTCCAGCTCCAGCACTTCAGTTGAGATGAATTAATTGGACATTATTACGTACAAATCGTTGATAACAAATAATTGCTGGAATTTGGCGAAGGGTTAGTGAATTCGTTCTAGTTATCCGCTGTCAAAAATTACTACTTTATCCCAATTTGTGAATTGCACGCATTGGTCAACTCATTTCTCAAGTTCAGATAGTTCTCCCCGAACTCGATATCATTTTGAGCGTACCGTTATTCAGTTTTGAATGAAAAGCAAGGAAGTTATGAAAATACTAAGGGTTATATTCGCTAAGCGATAGAGAATTATTTCTACTATATTTATCCAATTCTTTTCAATAGGACAGGCTATTTTTCGCAATCTGCATACGATTGTTTTTATAATTGATCATTCTGGACTCGCAGTTGCTGCGATCCAAGCTGAAGGGCTCATGTTACCTTACCTCAGTTCAAGACATTAATTTGAATAAAATAATCAAAAGTTGCTTGCGTAATTTATTCCCCTTGTTCTCGATAATCTGCCGACAACTTTGAATATTTTCATAGTCCAACTACAACAGCCTATTGTTTGTTGAAAATTTTGTCGCAATTCCAGTTTGGTTTCATTCTGTAATCCAATCCTATTTTGTTCCTACAGTAAATCCAATACCAGTCATATCCGGTGAGTATAGAATAGAATGGCAATAGGACCGGCAAGGCGGGAATGTGCTCTGACACCACAACCCCTTGATGGCTTAGCCAAAAAATAAATAAATAGTTTTTTTCTCATTAACCTTCGTGAGGTTCTTCATTAACCTTTTTTTTTTTTTTTTTTTTTTTTTTTAGACCCAGTGGTTTGTTTAGTAGGTTATTATTTGACATACCCAGCAGAAGTTCAGATTCGTTACTTTTAGAAGTTTGATATTTGTGTGCCTACAGTTATCCGTGTCAAATGAGAGGCCGGCGTCCTTGCACACCGATAATTGATGACACGAATATACGACAGTAGCAAACCTTCCGTTCGGACGCGAATATTTGTAGACACAATAATACGCTAGCAGATGATAAAATACAGCGAATATTCACGCCTCACGATATAGCTGAAGAGAGTGTTCGACGAGCATTCCAACGAGTATGGAATGATTTTTATAGCTCCAAGAACTCTCAATTTATAACCTCGAGCCAAATTTCTGAAAATCTCCCAAATTCAACACAAAAGCGGCGATAACTCGAGAACCAATAGAGGTATCGATCCCGCGATAGTCTCATTCGATTCTGCGTCCAAAAATCTACAGAAATTGATACCAAAAAATACACCTTTTTTTAAAAAAACCTTGGAAATTATGAATTGTCTCCCCCTCTAAACCCCCAAAAAATACCCTTAAAAATGAGCTAGCAATGTGATTCAAGAATTGGGCTGTTGTGAGACCGAGAGTGATTTTTGATGAAAATTTCAAAACAGTAGCTATTTGGCCGGAAAAGTGTTGACGGCGGACAGACAAAATTTTTTTTATTGGATATTCATATTCTACATGCCTTGAAACTTAAAACATCAAATTTTGAGGGTGGGTTAGAAAAAAAATTTCTTGGGCGATTACAATGGTTTATTATTGAATAATAAACCAAAAGCTTCCACCGTTCAGCCTTTGCACACGAATAAATGATGACACCTATATGCACTCCACTTTTGAAATCATAATCGGAGCAAATGAATTATACTGCGCATTACAATAATTTGCAGCGTTTTTTATAGACATCTCTAAAAGATATTTGACCTCCCTAGGCAGTTGAAGGCAAGTACTCTAAGTAGAGGTCCATAGAATAGTCCAATCCATAGAATAATTTCTTGGCCGATAGTGATGCAACTTTCTCGCAAGGGTGTTTTCCGTTAATGAATCGAAGGCAAAATTTTTTTGGAATGAGGTTTGTATTGAACATTAACAAACCTACACACACATACTCAGTATAGCGTATTTTCCTGACTGTATCAAAATTTTACAGTAGTAAACAAATTAAAAATCAGCAGTGTCACACAAAATGAAAATATCTCACAGTATTTACACTTACAGGAGTACAATTTCATTGTTGCTTAGCTAAACTTATATAATATATACACTTTGTGGTTCTTTTTCTCACTTGAGTAACTCGTAACACGTAATTCTTAAGCTCACCTATAAAATAGTCTAGTAATCATTTAATTTTCGCTAACTATTCTAATGCAGTATCTAAACTAACAAGACCAGTATTGTGGAGACGCTAAATAAATTCTCATTCCGTCCCGGACACGAATCAAAACCGAAAACCGTTGAATTCGAATTTGTAGAAAGCAAATTCAAAACCTGCTCTCCTCCGTGCGACGACAAACTCAACACCGCTAATCTATACACTGGTGTTTACTAGTCAATATATATTGTATATACATATATGACAGTGGAAGGGAACTCATCTATGAGAAAACGTGATCTCTTGCGATGGTGCACAATATTTTACAAAAATATCGGTATACCTACACGGCATATTAGGAAGAGTATTCGACATCGTATGTTTTCATGCTCATATCGGATGAAATAAATTGGCTTCAATAAATTACCTTTTAACAAATTTACGATAGTACTGTTCAAATCGAACAGATTACAATATTGGCTAAGATGGTCGTCAAGTTACAAAACAGAGGTAAGAAATAGTCTACCACGTGCGAGTAATAAATTAATGAAACGGCCGAAAAAAAAACACTTGAGTGAACATTCCGTAAGAAAAGAGTGACACTCTGAATCATGATACTTCGTACAGTGACAATTATAAATATCCTAACGAATTCATGATTTACAAACGAAGGAAGCTAATTGAGTCGTTATCGCTAAGTCAATCAGTCGAGATACTTTTCAGCTCAGATGTAATTATCCGGTAATGAGACTAAAATTACTGCTATACTTTGAAAGAAATAACTAATGCTAACTCCTTGATGTAAAGATGCCACGATATATATAATGATTTATTCGACACAATGGTGTTTGTAAAGGAGCTATTTTTGTTCTGACAACGTCAATGCGTATGATAACTTCATGAATATATTGCTATTCTAAAAGGCATTCATTATTTTGAGGTTATAACAGAAAAAAGCTATACATTCGCTTGCAGAGAAAGCATCTTCGCAAATTAACAGATTTTATTTTTTTAAAGAGCTCCAACATTTTTCCACTCTTTAGAAGTTGAGCTTTTCTTTTGAAATGTGTTCAATTTCATTTATAGAATATTTGTCATTAAATTTGGAGCAGATTCATCTGCTGAAAGTAACAAATTCAGAATCGGCGTTAGACCTGTCAAAGATTCATTTCCTAGTTAAAAATGTTTCCCAAGTTTTTACTTCTCTCGATTTTTGGTTTTCTCAATTCAATTCAACGAAAAAATAAAAGCTGTAACTGAATAACACAGGTTCAAATTGCAGAGCTCGGAATCTTGTTCAGAGGTTCAATACTCATGTTAATAATCAAGTTTCAAGTATTTCGGTTTGGTTTACGTTCTGCGACCAGCTCTCAACTTTTTGATAAAACATGAAGTACTTTTCAACAATGACAATGAGGTAATATAGTATATGAATAGGATTTTGTTAATTCAGCACACTATTCTCAAGTTTTGTGATAGTTTTGACATGAAAGGCTCTTCTTAGATTGATCCTCGCTATTTGAGTCCTAAGAGTGCAAAATAATTGTTGTAATTCAGCTCAACAGTTTTAACAATAGAACACTTGACCAATGGAAGATTCAACAATTAGCTATTGTGATAAATTTGAAGAGACAGCGCAGGACTATAGCCGCGTGCAAAACATACAATTATGATCTAAATAAATGAGATCAACTCAACCAGAATTTCCTCTCCATTTTGACAAAGTCTCAGCAACCAACTTCTAACCGATTGTAATCCAATCCTTCAACCAGTAGTTCGGAGTATTAGATAAGGACATGTCGCTAGAGGCATTTGGGATAATTAGGGTCCTGTAGTACAATATGTGCTGAATCTGTTTGTTCTGAATTTTAAATTTGATTATATTAAATTAAATAAGTTAATTTAAAAAAAATTAAATGCCTAATTAAATTAAATAAGTTTTAAAAAGTAACTAAATTTTATCAAATTAAATAATTAAGCTAAACAAAGTAATTGAAAAATTCAATCAAATTTCATTAAATTGAATTCAATTAAAGTTTGCTGAATTTGAATCAGTTTGTTCTAGGAGTTGGAAAGTCGACAGCCGACACAACGGTATGGCCTTGTACATGTAACATAATCTGCAGCATCCTTTACACTTGTTATGTTGTAGCCAATAAGCGAGAGCGACCCGAGGCCAAAATATTTCCCGCAATTGCGTCCCGAAGTCTGATCTCAACTCTTCAGGAATGTGGGACAAAATGTTTCACATTTGCCAATCACTTCCTTTTCTCCCAAAGATTCTACTTGCAAGTAGCATGAAAAATAGTCCGTCACCGTGAGAAACTAGGTTTCTTTTCTTTTAAATAAGTTTAATGCTACAATCTGCCATATTTGATTTGGAAATTTAGATGGCATTAGTGGTTCACGTCAATTGATGGAATTCTGGACAGGAAGGGCCGAAGTTGTGGTTTTAACCTTAAGCGCTGTTGACGAGCCGTCAAAGTTCTACTGTGTGCATGAACAAGCGATTCATAAGCAAAAAGAGGAAAACTGAGCGGTAAACTAGAGCGATCTCAGGTTAGACCTTTCTGTAAAATTTTGGATAGTGGAATTGCTGTAAAACGGTTTCAACGATGAAAACATTTTTCACCAAATTAAGGTCACACTTGTACAACTTGACCCTGCATCAGCGACTTGAGAATTGGCCCTGGTTCGTTCAATCCTACGAGCCGAGGTTAACAAATACTCATTATTAGCTCTACACGATTCTATGGTGAACAGTTTGGAAAAATATGCAAGTTCCAAAGAATACGGCGAAGAAAATAAATTCAAAATTGCAAGAGCCAACTCATTATCGTACCTACGCTGGTTAGTCATGGGCTATTTATTTATTTCTAATCTAATCAGTAATTTGCTATCTGATTAAGTGCAGATAGTCTTAAAAGAACTTGCATCGCACGCTAAACATTTTTATCTACTGTTCAGGAGAACGGGAAAGATGTTACAGTAATATAGTAAGGTTGCTCCATGAAAATAACAAGCGTACTACGATCTCGCCAAATCTAGTGGGACTCGTTCCTACTGTAAACGAGACGTGGATACAATTGTCAGTCGACGATACTAACATTGGCAAAGAGATGCTAGTTGAAGGCTTTAGGTACTCTTGCACCAGGCTTCAGTGGCGATAGCAGAGAGCAGAGCGTGAGGAAATAGCGAAGAAATGGCCAAGCGTATGAATTTTTGCACTGTGATAGCTCGAGAACCGTTGAAGTTACCAATCTTGCAATGGTTTCATTTGATTCAGCGGGGAAAAATACATCAATGCAATAACCCACATGACCCTTTTATACTGAGTTTTGATAGTCCTTCAAATATTGGCTAGTTGATTTTCAAATATGAACATAAACCTCTGCTGCGAAGTGGTTAACAAACTCGTAATTACTTTTGCCAAGAAGGATTTTCGGAAAAAAAAACAACACATTTTTTCACTATTGGCCATTTTCACTAAGATATTGGAGAGCTTTGAAAGCGAAAAACCTATTCAAACGAAATTTATTTCAAATATTTGAATAACCAATACAAATTATAACATGGCAGCAAAGCAAAACCCACGTTATAAGGGTAAGAATTTCAGACAAGATTTTGTCGACCCTAGAGGTAACAAGTCCTGGGCCGCTCAGGTCGAGGCCGAACTTCCTCTGAACCGGGTTGAAAAACCAAATCAGAAATTAGGTCCAAACCGAAGGGTCCAACTTCTAAGACACTTCCCGGACCAACCCACAAAACAAACACTCCCCATACTCCATTACGCGAAGACCCAATGTACAAGGATTCGATTTTTCGAGAAGTAGTATGCGTTCGTGAAAATAACATGCGTACTACGATCTCGCCAAATCTAGTGGGACTCATTCCTACCGTAAACGAGACGTGGATACAATTGTCAGTCGACGATACTAACATTGGCGAAGAGATGCTAGTTGAAGGCTTTAGGTACTATTGCACCGGGCATCAGTGGCTACGCATAATTCAACTGAAACGCGTAAACTCTCAGCCAATCACAGCCGAAAAAGAAATGATTGGATCAATGTGCGAATCCACAACTTTTTGTGTGCCATATCCAATTTATCTCTATCTTCAAGCGCTAGGAACACTCAAATGCGCAGCGACAGGCCAGACCCTGATCCCATCGTTTCCACCTCTCCCAATCCAACAGATAGCAAACAGAGGCGGGTACTACGGTGCGATAAACCAGGAAACTCACAACCTGTACGAAGAAATTGCGCCCCTAGGTGTACTAGTCGAAGGCTTACAACAAGCACTGAGTGACGAGCCAGCGGGAAATTACGTTTCCGCCCTAACGCCACAAGGTCTCAGTGGTAACCAAAACCTGCTGGGATACGCGCCTCTCATAACGCGTAGAAATGAAGCGAAAAACTTCTTCCTTGGAATCGGAATTACTCAGGGAGACTTCGCAGAAAATCCCACAAACACAGGTTTCAACTATGACCTAATGTTCTCTATTTCAAATTGGATATCAACAACGAAAACATTAAAAAATGAAAATATCCATTTTGAAGCGTTTCCCACTCACGGATCCCAGGCACAAGCAATAATCGAAATGCCGATTGCTAACAATGTCATGGGAAACATCCGAAACTGTATGGGAGACATTACTGCCACTGCATTAATGCGTGATAGTAAAACAACGTTCGGTGTCGCCCAATATGTACTATTCCAAATGTACAAAGAATCAGCGATCAACATTTGCGAGGCTGAGTCAATCCGAACGAGATCGTGGTGCTGTGTCAATTTCACGGCGGACAACCCGATCCCAGCTCTACTAGTGGATAGTCGAAAGCTTACAACAAGCACTGAGTGACGCACCAGCGGGAAATTAAGTTTCCGCCCTAACGCCACAAGGTCTCAGTGGCAACCAAAACCTGCTGGGATACGCGCCTCTCACAACGCGTAGAAATGAAGCGAAAAACTTCTTCCTTGGAATCGGAATTACTCAAGAAGACTTTGCAGAAGTCCTTTTTTTTAATTTTTTTTACCTCGACATTATGGCGGATATACCTCAATATTGTAAGAAGTTCCTCGGTTAGTTGAACTTTGAAGAATTACTTTTTATTAAGTTGGTAGACATTTGGAACAATCTCAATTAATACTGGATATTCAGATGCCATGAATATCCATGTTTTAGAAACGGTCACCACGAACAATCGCTTTCTATGACAAATGTGACCAAAACATAAATAAACACATATTTGAAAAATTAAAATTAACAATGAGAATTTCTGAGAAAAAATTCTAAAATATTCTACAGAACTTCTGGAATTTTCCAAAAAACCTCTAGAATTTTCTAAATGTATTTTTTTCTTGCTAAAACTTTTAGAGTTTCCAAAAAATTCAAATTCTGCGCATTTTTTTTGTTGCAAATTTTCTACGATTAAAAATTTTTTCAAAGTATTTTATAATTCGATTCTTGATGGGTGGAACGGATTTTTACCCGTTTTGGGGTCAAAATTTGATAGTCCGGTCTTTTGGAACGAGCCAAATATCATAATTTTTCGCGAAAATTCGCTGACAATCAGGGCTGGGTAGGCTTGTACAGAGCAGCAAAATCAAATTCGTTTGATGCTCTGGATTATTGCGCTCTACGATAGCTCCATCTCTAGGCAAAGGTTGGCTATCGCCGCTTTGCTCTTTGCTCGCACTCCATCTCCACTCAACACATACACTTGGAAACCGGAACACTAGAACTAGCTTTGCATTCAAAATACCCTAGTTAAACAGGCAGAAACTATAACAACTAAAAGGTTTTATCAAACCCAATAGACTCGAGCAGCAGTAGAGTAATATTCCCAAGGGTGTGGTTATCAAAATAGGGAAATAGAACTGCCACATTCCAATGAACTGGAGCACTTGAAAAATCACTGGAAATAACTGTATATCAAATGAAAGATACCTGAAACAGCATTTACCGAGCAGCCTGTTCCGAGTTATTACATTAAGTACACAGAAACGTCAAAATATACAACTGAGACAAACGGAAAATATTGAAAATCAATTACAAACAAATGCAGGATTGACATAAGCTTATACTAAAGATGTTGCTGCGGTCTTAACAAATTTAATTTTCAAACCATCAAAGTATTATTACCATGAACTAGATCTTGTTCGTGCTTTATTTAAAATAAACGCGAGGAAAAGTATAAAATTGAAAGGAAATTTGATATATTCAACAATAAATCGCCATCTCCAGACGTTGCAGAGCAATTCTCTAGAGGTTTCGACTGGTGATTGAATGAATTATAGCTAATATAAATCTTGAGAATAATTTTAAATCTTGAGAGAAAAAAAAAACTCGGACGTTTTTTAAAATTACATTCGAACAATATTTTCCATTAGTGTAATAGGTTGAAAAATTTATTGACAGGGAATGAAGATTTTTTAGTTATTAAATTATTCAATGCCCAACTCTGGCATTGACAGGATGACTAAGATAGGGTGACCAACGAAAACAATAAAGTCAATAACGCGGAGGAAATGTCAACAGAGTGCAAAAACAATTTTTCATTCGGCGAACGAGGGTCACTAGAAACAATGCTCTGAAGCGAATCCGTACTTCCATTTTCAATTTGAAAAAACTCCTCTTGAAATAATAGGCATTCCTCTTTATGCGATAAAATTTTATACAAATGAATTAAATGCGCAGTACAATAAGGCAACATAATGAAATCTTGAAAGTTAATGGAATACGGTTGAATAACATGGATTCATTCAGTCAATATAAACATGACAGGTTACAGGTGAAATCAATAGTTGACAAATACGAACATGTCAAGGCATTTTCTCAGCTGGGACCGTTTGCAAAAATCAATGTGAAAAATGGCACTCCCTTTAGCAAGTTTTGTGTCAAAAGAAACTAAGGAGTACTATTTTTTCTGTACAATTCAATAGCCGCTTAAGTGTAAATAACCATTCCAGCTACTGAGCGTGGAAACGGTGAAATTATCATAACGAACGATTGTGTCAGTTAAAACTAAAGTGAAGCGATGAAACTTAAACAACGCAATGTTAGAACTTGAACAAGTAACAACAGTAAAACGTCGACCTAAGTTCATACAAGAGAAAAAAAAACTAACTAGGTTGGAGGAAAAGCTTAATGGAGTATACTTTGTCATCTTAGAACGTTTCCTCGCTGACTTTTTCTGCATCCGATGCCAACGCTTCTCGAAGAGTATCAACGCAGCTCTTGGGAATCAGCGTTCCTGTGGGATGAATCGGTGACAAAATTGAAGGAACAACTAGTTAATTTCATTGCACATTTTTTTAAATGATTTTATGGAAGAGAGCAAAGAAGCTAAAAATCCTAAAGAACAAATTTAAAGGCGGTAGACTGCTGAGTGAACCATAAAGGGTCTTTACGAATTTTTGAAAAACTTCCTTTCATCCGCACTCTGTACAAAAGGGAACGCGCATAATAGGAGATTCAAGCACGTAGTACTGCACTCCAAAAGAGTTATATTCACTCGCTTTTTATAAAACATGGTATTAATGAATAAAAGGCATTCAACTTGCAAATGTATGAGTTCATAGATAACCCAGTGGTGTGCATGGATCAAACAGTACTTCCATTTTTGAGTCGGTAACCGGAATAACCAATTATAAAATCAAGAAGCTCCTACTAAGGGTGCGGTCGGTGTGTTTTAAAAAGAAGTACTCTGTGTGACCCCAAAAATAAATAAATAATCAAGCGATATTCAGCTGTCATATAGAACAATATCAAGTCCTCTAGCGTTTAAATATAATCATTTTTGCAGTCTGGAAAAATTGAAATTGTCAATACGCGTATAATAAGGGAGTACTCTATGTGACCCATATGATAAGAATCAGACTTCATTTAACCGCCGTCCCTAACATTTCTAGACCTTGAATGTTCATATATATTGGTTTTTACGGCCTGTAAAAATCAAAATACGCACTAGCCAAATCGCGAAAAAGGCTCATAACGAGGAGGAACTATGATTGTGACTCAATATCCAAAGAATCAAGCGTCATCTGCTCGCTATAACGAACATTTTAAGACCTCGAACGTAGAAAACATTTACTCTTATAGCCTGTAAAAATCAAAATAGAAAAAAAACTTCTGACACTCGGAAGTACTGTGTGTTACCCAAATTCTGGAAACGGCTTATTTCCCAAAATTACTGGCAGAACATTCTCTGAAAATTTCATAACGTTTAATTCATTTTTCACGAAGATGTGACGATTTATGTAATTTTTTGACCACAGACAATTGTTCACAAAGCGTTTCTGAGTATAGTAGTAAAAAAATTTCTTCCAAATTCACCTCCATTCCGAATTCGACTTTCCGAGCGATCACAATACTATTCCATTCAATTTTACAACGTTAACATGTAAGTAACAATACAGTGCTGAGAAAATGCTCTCATGATATTCAACTTACCGACAATCTTGAAGCCTTCAGCGGTTCTCAAACGGATCACTTGCATTTTTGTGTTGTGGCCTGTTCTCGCAGCTAGGACCGATTCGATTCGCGCCCAGACGCTAAGAACCGAACCGGACAAAACATTGTAAGTTCTTCGACGCAGACCAACCTCGCAGTCCATACCTAACGTGGTACTCTTGCAGTTTCCGTTCCTGTTGACCGAATATTGACATTATGAGTTCAACAGGGGGAAGGTGAATTTTCAAGTTCTTTTTGAACATAGTACTAAGAAATTTTTCTCTACAAATTCACCTCCAGACTTTTTGAATAATCCCAATACTTCAATTTAATAAGTTAACATGGAGTAATCAACAACTACAATTACCACTGGATAGATTATATCTTTTTGGTTTATTATTCAATAAAAACCATTGTATTCGATTGCAAAACTTTTTTTTTTCAAACCCTCCTCAGAATTTGATGTTTTACGTCCCGGTCTTTTCCATGTTTTATTAATATATCAACAGTTACATATCGAGTTCACCTATGTCCTAATTTCTACATGTACACAACTCCCACACTGGTGACCCTGCAAACCGCCAATTCAATCGGAGTTGTGCTTCCACGAATCGGTACTAGGTATACTTCAAACTACGTAGAGACATTCGCTGAACTCGTAATTTTTCGTGATCGTTTCGGATACCAGTCGACCGCGTTAACTAATCACTCCACATACTGCAGTGTGATATTTCATGTTGCAAAAACCACTGTTTTGACAGTTAGTGGACCAAACTTCGGGAACAATTTCACACTGCAAATTTCTTGAACTCACACGATAGCTCTTTTGAAATTAGCATTATATAAAGCATACAAATACATCAATTGTATATACATACCAGTAAGCGTGCGAGCAAATTGTTTCCGACGCTTTGTATTGTTCTTCCCAATGCGAGTCCGCATCTTCTTTGGTAACTCTTTTGTACTTTTTTTCTAATTCAGACAACGTTTCTTGCCGCAGCTGAAAGTTGTCAAAAAATTACAGTAAAACCAAAACATAAACTAAAATTAGTGCACATTTTTTCAGACAAAAAAAAACTAACAGAATGCTATTGAACTTGGGACAAAATAGCTATGTCTTCGTAGACAAGATTTGAGTTTTAGAAGCAAATAATTAGGTGATGTGAATGAAAAACTATTGCTGCCTTCCGGTAGTTGCGTTGCAAGTAAAGCATCTACTCGCAATCTCTCTCTCACTTACTCGAAATCCAGGCGAATAAAAACAATGCAACAATAGCAATATTTGCCAAAAAGAGGCTTCGCTTGTGAGGCTTTCCTTCTTTTTATTCATTTACCATGAAGATTATTTGTTTACTCATGAATTATTTATTATTCTAGGTCCTGCTGTCATGTCTCTTAGGAACTGGAATTATGAGAGGGATACGAAGGGGGATCTAAAAGTAACCGGAATGTCCTTGTAAAACGTTTATTAGTCAATATTTTACACCAAATTTTGGTCACCTGCAAAGTAATTACCATTGACCACAACAATACTTTCGCAATTTTTAATTTTTAGGTTTTTCTTTCCTAACAATTTTTATCATTATTCAAGCTATCACACGGCAGTTCTGATCGCCCTCGTGACAAGACAACTAACCAGCACCTCAATTCACCAAGCCATCAATCACATTTCATAAATTTCTTGCGTTTTGATAGCTCAAAGTATGTCTAATAGCGGCAGGAGTAAAGAGAGTGAAGCTGAGTCAGTTACAGCACAAGACAGTTCGGTCATTCTTGTGACTCATCTAAATGGGAATCGTAGAGTAATTCTCAACAAGACTATGATCCCCAAAAATTAACGCACTCGCCATGTTTATAAGACTGCTACAGTCGACGAGGTTATCGTACAACCCCAGGAAAAAATCAGTGTTGCCACAACACCCTAACCAACATTCCCTGCAAGTTTCAGATTTTCCTCACGCCTTAAAGTTGGTTAAAAAAATAGGGGAATGGAACTTTTGGCGACTCCCTCGTACTTGCAGTAGTTCACTTGATTTTATTCGCATGAGTTGAAGTAATACGTTGCAATTTCAGGCTTTGCCTGCTAGAAGACTCATCACAAGAATAAGTATTGCCTCAGGGCAATTGATTATTTGTTTTTATTCACCTCGATGAAAGCGCTTACTTGAAAATTTACTAGTTGAAGCCTACATTCACTAGTACTTATTTCACATCACCTAATGGCATATTCGTTGCAGTTATTAAGTGTAACCGCAATTCGTTTGAAAAGTACAACAAAAAACAGTGAAACCAGAACATGGAACAAGCGAATTACCTGCAAACCGGTGTTTGGTCGGAATATTGTATACAGTTGGTCTTTTTTCGTTTCACCTTTCTTCACTGGTTTACCGCTGCTGCTGCTTTCAAGAGCTTCAGCCAAAATGGCTGTCTGTTTTCCATTTCTTATCTGGAACAAAGGAAAAAGAAAATTCGATTGTTTTATTTCACTAATTTTTCATTATGCTGTGTATTTCATATTTATGGACAATAAAGTAGTAAAAAGCAGGAACATCTGCCCATAAGTTATATCGATTGAATTTCCGAACCGAAGATTATCTCTATATTTAACATAGAAAACATTCTATCACAGTCTAACAGCAGGCGAGTGAACGAAAATCTCTTAAGGCAAAATGGAATTTTGCTGCTATTCCTAGGTGAAAGTAAATATTACAGTTTGTTTGTTCTATCTAAATTATATTATTTGATGTGACACTAGACACGTCGCAGAGACATATTTTTTCTTACTTCGTGTTTCAATCGATTGGCTAGGTTTCAAGCGATTGGTTTTTAAGCCGTTTTGTGAGAAAAAAGGTTTCAGCCAGGTGGTTTTTCTTCTATTTGGCAATACGCATTGAACGTGTGGCTTGGGCACACGGAGCGGTTTACGGCAAGACGTTCAGCGTTCTTTGACCAGCACAGTCGGGCGTTATGGTATTATCACCCAACTTTCCACCACATTGTCAAACGCACATGGCGTTCTGATGCTATAACTCAGCCTTGGCCGGTCGGTCGAACAAAAATAGTGACACGTTCCTGCGTTCTGTTAATTGTGGCCTTTTTTTTTTTTAAACTAAATAATGGTTATTCATGTAGGCCACTTTTAGTGAGTTTTGTCATCTTCTTGGGAACTTTTTTGTCTGTATCAAATGGGGACACCATCAATTTGGCCGTTTTCTTAATTCTGGATTTTGAGTTAGTCAACTAGAAAAGGTGATGGAAACACAAGGCAAAATGCCTTACTATATATAATAGGTTACTTCAGCTTTATAGGCTACTTTGCAAGCAACTGTAGGCACTATAGGCTCTTACAATGAAGGACTTGGAGGATGAGTGAGGTGAGACTGCCAGACAAATCCGAGGTAAGCCGTCACTGATGGAAGAGCTGCTTTACCCAATCTCTTCTACTATAATACTAATTTCAAATTATGTATACCTATATACGCTTCACAAAACTGTGCTGGATGAGTGATTATGATTGCATAGAGAGGGAAGACCAAAAATTGGGCAAAACAGATATCCCCGTTTTATTGTTTTCACCAGCCGGTAGAACCCTAAGTAAGTGTTTTCATTTTAATAACTGAGATAAATTTCAACACACCTGATGCGACAAGTAGAATCCCTCTTTAGCTCCAGTCAGCTGGTCAAACCTTTTGCAAACCTCTTCAAAACTCAAACCTCGCTCAACGTGAACGATGTGTAGTTCTGTCGTTGCTAATCCGGTGGCGTGTTTCCTCAAATATCGGTAGACTTTTATTCGTTTGACATTTTCACCAGCCGTGCCCAAGTCTAAAGAGTTAATATGGTGTATTTATTATTCGCATTGCAATCGTGGAATATTGGGAAAAAAATTGAAAAAATCATGAATAACATACCAAGTATTCCCAAGTCGAATCTTCCCGTTTTCTTAGCCTGAGTGATGATGGCTTGTAAGGTATCGGTGAAATACTTGAATAGCCGGTTTTGAAGTTCAACCGGCATTCCAAGTATACGATTCAAGAACTTACTCATATTATTATGATCTTTATCTAGTACCAGAGTGCCCGGAATCGTATCATTGTTAACGATTAACCCAACTCCGACCAATGCTGCCGCAACATCTGTAAATTAGAGCAAAATTGGAAACTGATAATATTGAAATTACATCTAGCAAAGGTTTTGCTATGAAGATGTTTACAGAAAAGAAAATTGACGTTACCAGGAATCAATTAAGCAGAAATTCGTTGTCGTTAATGAGAGAGCAAGAAGTTGTTCACATCTAAATAATTAGCGTTTTACTGCAGTTATTTTCACCTCTGAAAGCCTCTCAAAGAGGAAGTCGATTACATCTGTCTGCCCTACCAGATCTCATAACATCGCTCAAGTTCTAATAACACCTAAACAACATTTTGGTCAGAGACGTTTCCCGCATGAAACCACTCTGCTGGAGTGTTCGAACAATTTATTCAGCTTTGAGCTATAACTAACAGATATTTCCCTAGCCGCCAAAAGTTTTTAGGGAAAAAAATCAGGCAATATTATCATAAAGTCATCTTGAGAGGACATACCACGAACTACGAGGTGGAAAATATTTCAGGGTTGAGAGGAAACTTTGAGATCAACAGGAATGTCTATCTTATAAAACGAACCTGAACAAAAATTTATTTTCTGGCCGAATACTCTTGCCCGTTCGGGCATCATCAGGGCGATTCATTAAATATTAAAATTCACAAAGTTTATTGTGATCTACCAATTTTAAATTTTGAGAAGTTTCTATAAGTCAATGTTTACAGTTCCTAAGTAAAATGTTTCCGCATTTTTTTTTTCATCTGTGAATAATTGGAGTTGAATTTAGTTAATTCATCGGCTGATCTGAACAGTAAAAAACTCAAAATTCTTGGTAACGTGGAGTTGTATTCATGTTTGACTTGAAGAACTATAAATCAAGTGCCTTTTGATATTTTACAATATAAATCAATAATTTTGAATCGCTAAAATACTGACTTTGTAGTGAAAAATCCTATAATTTTGGGAGGGGATACAGTCCCAGTGTCCAGTTAAATGGAAATTTTCTAATTTCTGTGCAAATTAAATTTTTTACAAAGTTCACCTATTTTTAAGTTATTTCAGTCGCCAAGAACCAAAAAACGTAGAAGAAAAAAGTATCACTACATGCTCAGGTCTGTAGAGGATATGGAAAAATAAATTTCAAATATAAGGAGAAAACCCGAGGCGGCTCTTTCTCCACACTTTTATTTACCAGCCAAGCACTTTCAATTGTTAGGTATCCTCAGGGTGATATAGAGCCATAAGATTTCCAGGATCGAAGAAGAAGAAGTAAAATAAATGAGTAATAACCTTTCATGAAATCGCCGCTGTAATCGCTAGGGGGTGGGACAAGTGGAGCTTCATAGCCCATGATTGTTCGCATAGTGGCTTCCAAAGCAGATCGGCCATATTTATTGTCAATATTGAAACGAGACAGATCGCGAGTTTCTGTTGCTCTACGGTCTCCATGCGTTAGAGCACCCTGCAACGAAACAATACATAATTTAGAAATGATAAGTTGTGAATTCATTATCCTTGGGGGGTAAGAAGAGGAAGGTGTTTTTACGCTCGACTTATACATATTTGAATACACTATCTACTGATAACCAGTCAAGTGAAAGTTACTGGAATTAATATCACGCAGCAAATGGTTAATAAATGGCAAATAGTTTTTCCACGCATAAAAACTATTGAATCTCATGTATCCCAACAAAAGATGAGTTAATTTCATCATTCTATAGATTTCTCTAATTTAATCCTAATAGCTACTAATAGAATAGTAAAATTTAAAAAAAGCAAACTAATCAACACTAGTAGAGGATGAAAAATACATTGGACGAATACTTAAAAATGTGCTTTTTCTGATTTGAAATGAAGAAAAACAATTGATCTGATTTGTTTTGGAAATCCTTAATTACGAAAAATTTCAATTAAATTTCGAACAAAAAATGTAGGGCAAAATAAGCATTTTTTGAAACATGTGCTTCAACGTACGAGGCTCTCCAGTCGCTTGGCAACAATAGACGCAAATCTTCTCTCTCCGGCAAGATCAGATATAAGGAATATGTACTCAGGTGCGTTCACTTGATTACTTCGATGGGTTCGCCCTGTGAGGAGAAAATGTCGAATAAGTAGACTGAATCAAAATCGGCAAAATATTACTTTAGACAAATGAATTAAAAATATAATATCGGATATTCCATTTACTGTGGCGAGTGATCTTACCAAACTGTTGAATAGCTCGGTCGGCACTCCATGGCAGTTCAAGAGTAATGTGCACCCTTCGTCTTTGGTTTCTTGCTCTTCGGTCACTTTGCAAGGAAATGCCAGAACTAGCAGCTTCAGATATGATTGCAACGTCTTTCAACCCATCCATGAACCTTTGTTTTTCTGAGATGAGAATACAAATACAAAGTTATCAGCAAAGTGTAAACTGAATTATTTCAACACTCCATTGATTCCTAGAACATTATCCCTGAGCAATATTGCTGCATTCTGAAATCAGAGGCTGTGACGTTTGGCTTCGGTTTTCTCCAGTTTTGAATAGCTCAGTAGTATAAAATAGTACCATATCCAATTCGTTCTCCACAAAAACCGATTTACAAGGTTTTGCCCAGCACTTCCACTGCAACAGCCCTTTTTCAATAAAAATAAGAAAACAAAATAGAATTTGTCCCAATATACCTGTAAGATTGAGCGTTTCCAATGGGACGTCCACCTCCGATCGGCTTTCGTATTGGATGCCGTCTTCAGTTTGAACTACTCGCCCCTTTCGACCGGTCATCTAAAGTAAAAAAAAAAAAATAATAATAATTCGAAAAGGTGATGGCATGCAGTATTTCCAAGTATAGGCCACCAGATTGCTAGCCAATCAATGAAACAAAATCAAGCCAAATTAGAAAAATAATAAAACCAACTTAAAAAATATTTACATATTAAACATTGAATGGGAAAATAACACATAATCACAGCAACTCAACCACCAACTACACATTTTGAGCAATCAATATTTTAATAATAGTGAGATGTTGACGATATATTTAATTGATTTCAATGATATGTAAACTTTATTTTCTTGAATAATAATGAAGTAATTACTTTCTCAAGCTTATCCGCAATCACAATGAATGAGACGATCTGAATGTCCAGAAACTGACCGTAAATTGGAGCATGAAATTATTATTCTTTCAACATCATGTCATTACTTGAAAATTCAAATCTTTGCATCCATGTTTGTGCTTGAATTAGGATTTTTTTCTCTGATATGATAAAAATAACAAAAAACCGTGATTTAAAAACAATTTTTTTTTTTAGAAATACAGCCTGAAAAGCAACTTGTTTTGACCCATTCAATTCCAACTATAATTGAGCAAACTAGATTCAAATCCGACCATTTAAACACTAAAAACAATGAACAATTACTTTTTGTATTTATGTTATGGATCCCATGAGCAGCTCCTTGTTATCATATGTAGAACTAATTGTTTACCATTGATGGAAAGTTATTGTTGGGTATTTACAATTACAAGAATAAACATATTCTTTTGTTTTTCGCATTTTTCGAGTTACAATTAAATAAATATAAATATATAAAAAAATAATAAAAAAGCAACCCGAGCAATTGAACACATACAAGGGTTAAATGCCAGGGGACAACATAAACTGAAAAAACCACAAGTCAACTTATGTAATCTCCTTTTGAAGTGGGTTGAAAAAAAGCACCAGCAATGATCATCACTAAAAACGGTTAAGCGAATAATCTGGCTACCGCCAGTATGAACAAGGTTACATCCAGTATAAGATGGCAAAAGCAGAAAAAGGGAGCACACTGCTAATCTAAATTAATGACAAGCTCGAGCAGAGTTAAGTCACCCACTGACCTCAGCTACGTTTTCCGGGCCACCGAGTTCATCGATGAGTTGATCTAATGTGTTGGGCGGTAACGATTCACCCAGTATTTCAATTTTTGTCAACAGTTCTTCTTTCATACAGCAAGCTCTTTCGATCGCGGCCTGCCCAGGATAGGACGAATACGAATCATTATTAGCGGGTTTGCCTTCGGTCTTTTTCAATATGAGAGAGTCGATTTTATCCTGGGTCGTTTTCCTTTTGGCTGGTTTCTTTTTGGTGGGCTTCTTTTTCCTTGAGATCCATGGATCTGAAACAATGCAAAATTAGAGAGTGGATCGATAAGGAGGGTCTACTTAGAAATGTGCAAAAGTAACACATGCTAAAATTCCACAAATTCATAAAATTATCCTTAGCTTTATAAAGGCAAAGAAATTTTTTTTTAATTTTTTTATATTATTTCTCTTATTTTTTCCTATTTTTCAAACTAAGTACCAACCTTCGCTGTCACTATCATCATCAAATGGATTGAAATCACTGCTGACGTTGCTCTCTTCATCCGGGAAATCGCTTTCAATAAATTCCGAAGGAGACAATTTGAATTCAGACCCTGAACTGGAACCATGCTCTGAATCACTGTCCGACGAGTTGGCTTTTACCCGTTTCACTGCTCTTGCGGCCGCTTGACGAACTAAAAACATAATAACGCCTCATCTAGTTGTTACTTTTGACAATGAAATAAGAGTGCTAGAATATTGAACCATTGTCAGGTCAAGATTGATTTTTTGGAGAACATTTCAAATATTTAGCTAGATGGTGTACAGAGGATGGAAAGCATTTTATTTTACAAGCTAGTCGGGTTGTACATGTTTTGAAACGTATAACATTAAATTTTGAAGGAGGTTAGCAATTTTTTTAAGGGGCAATTAATGGTACATCATTAAACAATGCAGAATCTGATAATTCCTGCAATCTTTCAATTCAACAGCAAGCAGCCCTTGAGAAATTAGGGGTTCCTTTGTTCGTGATAAACCAAAGACGAAAATTTTCTCTAGGTAACGACAAGTGGTCCACATCATAGGATTTTAAAGTAAAATAATTTACCGGGCTTCCGCTTGCCGCTGGATGAGCCTGGTTCTGCTATGTAGTCTGATACATTATTGGTGTTCCCACGTTTCTTGTCAATACCAATCAAGTGACTTATCCGGCTTCTGTCAGGTGCTGGGAAGTGTTTCTCAACAAGCGTTTGAAGAACACCTCTACAAAAAGCAAAGAAGGCAATATAAGGTATAAATAAAATAAATGAATAAAATATAGATAAAAATACATAGTACGTAGAAATATTTATAATCGCTAAATTGATCGAACGGCGGTTTATTTTAGATTTTACTCACTTAGCAGTTGACACGAAATCCGTGAGCTCTCCATCATCTCTTTCCAATTGTTCTAACGTTCGGGCTTCGCCAGTTGACTGCAAACCAATCACGACACATTTCCCACACTTGACTGCTTCCCTGTAATTGATAATGGTGAATTTATTTACAAAGACGTTAAGTAAAGACCGTAAGTAAATCAGTTTTAATTTCAAGTGGTAGCTGAAAAAAATGTATTACCTAGCGATTGCAACGGCGTACTTCACTTTTGATGCTATACAAAGATATTTGAAAAATCGTTGATGCGCAGACCAAAACTGTCCGTACATGGTTTTCTTCATTCGGTTCTCAGCGTCAATAAGCTCAGCAGCCTCTTGAAAATTGCGCAATGCTTCCACCCACTACAGTAAAACCACCACTGAGTTAGAGCCACTTGTGAAATTGTTGGTTATAATTGTTTAGGCAATTTGATGAAACTACGAGTTTGTGAAACCAATTTGAATACTCAAAAACGAGCGATACTCACCAAGTTAACTGAATCGTCATATATTTTAACAAAATCGCTAGATAAAGGAACTTCTTCGATTTTAAACGTTACTCCATGAAAACTCAGCTGCCTGGCAATATACATCCCGCGAAGTTTCATATCCATAGCTACGATTTCCATTGCACCAACACCTCTGGAAACAATCAGACAACGGAATAGTTCATTTCTGATCTGATCAATTCCATAAAAGACTAGTTTTTTTACTTCCATGTTTTTTTTTTTTTTTCACTTCATTATAGGAACTTCTTCGGATGTCTGAACAGCGTATAGTACGCAGCTGATTTAAAATGTAATTCAATTGAAAGAAATTCCTCATTCAGGAAAAAACCCCGAACATTTATTATGTTCTGCAGGTAAAATAATTTCTTTTAGTCCAGATACGCTTTGAGGGTTAAGGAAGGAACAGGATGATTCAAAAAGTGCATGAATATGTCCCCTTGGTCTTTCTACGCTACTTATCTTTTAGAACTTCAATTTCACTGGGAAATAGTGTTTTAAGGATGTTAAATATTGATGCTCACATCTCGAATAGAAAATCGAGGTAAATCGCTCAATGAGGAAGTTATGCCTGTCACAAGAATTGGTCAAAACCATTTTCTGAGGCATGTTCTGAGAATACCAATGATTTTATCAGGTAACCAGGGTGAAATTTATAAGAAATCATCATTAGGTTGCGTTCAGACTATCCTCCAAAGCTCCTCAGAATTCACACAAAGAGGTTTTCTTCTTGTTGCTGACTGTGTTTGACATTTTCTTCTGATTTGCTTTATTGTGCCCAGCAGTTTCACCCATTAGGTACCCTTGGGCCATACGTAGAGCCCTGGGGATGCCAGAACAGGCAAGAACACCCAGTAAAATAGAGCAAATAAGAAGAAAAAGGCATCTCCCACTTCTCCCCATCAACAAACCAAGATGATTAGGTTTGGGCAGGTGATGAGAAGTAAGGTACCACTGATCTGATCACGCTAAAATTGACAAGGACCTGAATCAATGCTGTTGGTATAACCTGCATATCGCTTATTCAAAATTGCTAATTTAAAAATACGAACCTAAAATGTTCTACAAATTTTGAAATGCAAACCGCTAATAAAAATCTCAAATTTGGAGGATGAACATTTTTTGACTTGTGAGGTAAAAAACACGGCTTCCACTTAGAACACAATGAAAACCATACTACTTAACTCAAACCAGACTGCTGCTTCTCTAGAGTACATCAAAACGCATAACAGGTCAAGCACTGTTCAATACGGATAGTTCAATTCTTGATTTAAAGTAGGCAGAATAGTACCAACCTTTTCTCAACTGCTGAGATGAAATCGTTGAACACAGGAAACGGCGTCCCTTCACCCCAAATGCCAAGCCTTGTCATGTAAGCCATATTCTTTGGCTCTGAAGCCCCAGTTGCTGATGCGTACACAACACGAGCAGCAGGAAGTTTGTTTTGTAACTCCAGAACAGTAAGGCCTGTTTTAGTAGGCTTAGATGATCCAACAGGGCACAAGTTTTTGGCTCGGTGACATTCATCAAACACAATCTAACCAAATGGTTAAGGAAATTCTAGAGCTTCTCTTAAGATAACTCCAATTTACACAAAAATAAAACATTTTTGCAAGTTCAAATTTAAAAGAAAGGATACCAGTCCATCAAAGTCGTCACCACACCACTGTATCAGCTGCTTCAATCTGGATTTGTACTTTCCATTGGACTGAGAGGATTCTCCTATCAATGCTGAGTACGTTGAGAAAATAACGCCCCGCTTGATGTTCCCGTTTAAAGCTGACGATATTTTTGCATACTTTAACTAAAACCAATTAGAACTTATTATCATTAATACGCTTTGTCAACACAATTTTACCAAAATTCAATTGATATTCCAACTAATAAAACAAAAAATAAAAATAATCGATACTGATGATACAGAATAATTCAGCGACACATACCTTACTCAACGTGTATACATCAATGTTTGAAGCACCAACGTCTTTGAGATCACGTTCAGCATCATACTTGAGATCATTCGAAACTGAAACCCAGATGGCTCGTTTCCTACCTTTCAAGTGATTTTCGTAAATCATACCTGCAATAGTACGGCCTTTTCCAACACCAGCACCATCACCTGTAACACGAACGTGAGACCTGACAAAAGGGAAAACAAAAACATAGCAAATGATTGAACAGTAGTTCAGTTTTTATGCAGGAACATTGAACGACTCTCACGTCTCAATTACAAAATGTATAGATTTGTTTAATTAATTTCTCTGATTTTCTCTATTCCATATTGCGGTGTGAACGAAGTTCGATCTAGCTTTTCTGCAAATCTTTTAGCAAACATGATGCGTTGGTTTTCCCTCGATGAAAAACAGCCACAAGGTTTCACACGTAGCGTTTTTTTTTTTTCAATTTATTTTTTTTTAATTACCCACATTTACTTTTATTTCATTTTTTCCACCAGCTTCCTCTATTTGACGCACTGAGACCACAACAAATGTGAAAAACCCCAAATTTTTGTCCTTCAAATTGAACTTTTTCAAATTAAAGTTTTTTTATGGTAGGCAGATGTCACCGATGGGACATTGTACCTAGATTATTTTTCCATTTCGTGTTAGGTAGGAGCATTTAGTTATTTTAATAAACTCTCATTTCTTTCAAGAAGACTTTGTTCATTTATTAATTTTATTTCCCCCTACCTACCACATTACACAGAGGAGTTACGTACCGATCAAGAAACCAGCACGCGAACCATCTGGAAGAAAATGCTCATGTTGCTGCGAAGCATAAGTTATGGCTTCAAGCTGCAGAGCTGACAGAGCCCCAGTGGAGATCGTTGACTCCGGGAGTGAAACATTGTACCAAACGTCAGTAGGTTCGACGCTGGATAATGATGCCGTCTCCACGACTGGATCAGGATGCTTGATTCCCAGTTTTACTGAAATAAAAATTATGAAATCAACAACCAATAATAGTACGGATGAAAGTTTTGGAAACAATAGAGTATATAAATGACAGAAAATACATTAGAAACAATAGAATAATACTGTTACCAAGAAGAAGAAAAATATCCAGGTATTAGTTTTGCAGGGTGATTCGACAACTACATGGTTCTGTGCAATAAAGGGTGGTACTTGGATTTCATTCAATTAATTCGGATTCTACGATTTTCATGCCAATATCCAATCGACTCACATTTTGATGGCATGTAATCGGCATAGGTTTCAGCAACTCCCATATCCTCATCATCATTCTCTTCTTCTTCTGGAGGTGTAGTAAGCTTAACAGATAATAATTACTGTTATAGTGGGTTATACCAAGGGTTTTAAAATTGAATAAATGGCCTGACTATAATTAGAAATACGAGGAGGGAACCAAAATTAACCGGAACGGGGCTGGCGTGGGAAAGTGGAGGAGAGGAGAGGGAATTTCAGTAGAGCGGGATGAAGGGTAACATCTGACAAGTGAGTGTGCGAAGTTTCATCACTGTGGGAGCAACGGCTCGTCTGTGTGCAGCACTCATAACACAAGTTTACGAGTCGTTTTCCAGTTTCAAAAATATAGAAATGATGATTGAAGACCATCCTCGTTTGGGACGACCCTCAACTTCGAGAAAGGACCACAACACCGAATTTGTTCCTCCTAATCACAGTAAACCATCTACCTGCAGGTTCTGAAAAGGCTTACAAAGTTTTTATTCACTAACTCTAACTCGCGCTGAGATTGTGGAACCCCATTTCACCAGGATAGAAGAGATTGTCACTAATTCCACTGATTTTAAATGAGTTATATTGTTATGACGATTTTGGCGATTAGGCCATCTTTAGTAAGATCAATAACTACTTGTAAGATTGTCACTGATGATGGCCTAATCGCCGAAATCGATAAACAATATAACTCAATTAGAATCATTGGAATTTGTAACAGTCTCCGTCTTCTATCCTGAGGCTAACAAAGGGCGAACCTATGGAGCAAAGGTGACTGGTTCTTCCATCGCGGCAATGCGCTTACCCACACCGCACTCTCCGTTAGGCAGTTTCTGACAAAAACGGCATGATCCCGATTGTTCACCCTACTCACCGGATCTGGCACTGATTTCTTTTTGTTCGCCAGACTCAAAACAGACATGAAAGTGAAATATTTTGCCATAGTGGAGGAGGTGAGAAGAAAATCCCAAGAAGGCTCAAACAAGATGCGGTAAGTAAATTAAAAATTTGTTTCCAACAATGGAAGAAAAAAAAATTGGACAAGAATGTTGAGGCCAATGGTAATACTTTGAATGTGAACAAAATTTGGTGTAAAAATATGGATTATAAACGTTTTACAAGGACATTCCAGGTACTTTTGGGTTCCCCTCGTATAACTTGCATAATTTTAATATAAGTGATTATCATTTGATCGGTCTTCTTTAGAGCAATTGGAACTTTCTAGACAGTTCTCAAGGTACGAGCCAACAAATGGTTAAAAGAGATTCATCGTGAATTGTATAACTGCGACTGAAAGATTACCTTCGGATCGGCATTCATCCAAAATTGGTTCATCATTTTATTCTGCATTGGGTTCATCCAATGCTGCTGTTGAAGCAAGAGCGGATTGGTTTGCCCGAGCATGTGAGAAGCTTTAAGAAAGCCGCTTTGTTGAAGGAGCATTGGATTGATTGGCATATTGCCGAACATCAGGTTTGAATGCGCATCACCGAATCCCTTAAGTCCAGCCATGTCAAACCTCCAATCTGCAAAAAAAGATACTCAAAAATGAATCAACAAAGAAATCTCACCCTTAGTAGAACAATAATATCACGAAAAACCTTATCTCAGGAATATGAAGTTTGTCATTTTGGAGTAATTTAATCGCTCAGTGTTTCATTACTAATAAGTCTTTCGGAGTTGGAGTAGGGCCATTCTTTTCTGACACTATCCCCTCTTGGAGGAAAACGAAAATTTATTTTCGAAAAATTTATTAACTCCTGGTTTCTAATGCCTGATCTTGTATGAAATTCCATGATGCTACGATATTATCTAGACGTGTCAGGCTATGCAAGAGATGAACTTGTATTCTACAGACACTTTTCGCTCCCCCGCTCCGACTAAACTTGCTATTGTCTTGCAAACATGAAAAACCCTTGATTTCATGTTGATTTCGATATCTAACTCAATGTAAAAAATCAGAGATGCTTCAGTATTCTACAGCAGGTATGAAATATAGTTAAACGTTTGTGAGGCAAAAATATCTACAACAATATAACCTAAGTTTTGGAATAAACAGTTGCAATTACAATGAGTAGAACAAAATTATTATGAGAGGAAAAATGGAGGTGATTACTTTGGAGAAGCTGAGCTGGATTTGTGCCCATCATTGAAGGATAGCCCATTGGCCCTGAAAACCCAAGAGCTCCCAACATGTTGGCTGTTGATTGGAGAGGATTGTAATTAGCACCGGAGCGCACCATTTCGAAACTAGGGTTCACATCCTTTATGATTAGACCCTGCGGTTTTCCTTTATCCAGACCGCTCGCACTGTTCGTAACAGCCACTCCTGTAATAAAGATTGTGTAAAATTATTATATTGTTGGTAAGATAAATATGCGACAAACGTATCCTGAAGGAAATAATCTTAGCTAATTCATTCCCTGCTCAAGGACTCAATAAAGAGCCGAAACTTCTTCTTGCACTGGAACTGATTGAACGTATATCGTGGCATCAAAGTGACAGGGAAAGTTTTTCACCCAATATTTGATTATAGCCAGAAGTGGTTTCTATTCAAGTTTTCATGTGCCATGCCTTCAGAATAGAACCTTATTACTAACCAGGTGGCTGCAGTTAAGTTTAATCAGCTCTAACGTCCCATCAAAGCAATAACTACGATATTGTTCTGTTCTGGCTACTGCGGACATCGATGCGTTCTCCAGTTTTCCTCCTATCAAGTGACGAGTGACTATAGTTTATTATTTTACCGTCAAAAAAATTATTATTTTAGTTACCTAAATTTCTATAAAATATAACCGTTCAGTTTTGAGTGATTGATCTAAATCAATCCATTTGTTACAACGGATTGATCTAAGTTGGTTGAAAATACACGAACTTGTTGGATATATTTTCAGAGAACTAATTCCCCCAAATTCGAATAAATTCCGAGGTCAAGCGAATGTAAAGCTCACCTTTAGGTGTTTTGAAATCGGCGGATTCGATTTTCTTTTTCGGATCATCAGTTGATGAAATAGCTGAAGCCAAACTTTTTCCACCGCCTGAAAATATGAAAAAAATCGTAATTATCACTAAAATGTGTATCAATCACAAACAATAGGTAGGCGCTGTTGAATTATTAAAACGGCCATTTGCTAGGTATTGACAAAAAGTTGATGACAAGCGGTGTAGTTGGTCGACAAGTTGAGTTGGTTAACGCTTGGGGTTCAACTTGATAAACGTAATAGGTATCTAATAAACGAATGTGATCAAGTGATGAATTAATAATTTAGAATGAATCGTATTGTTCACGTAGAATTACTCCGATATTTCTTTCATCTGAGGAAACAAATAAGAGCATAAGTAGACAGCAAATGTTTTGGTTAATTTTTTTTTTTTTTTTTTTTTTTTTTTTTTTTTTTTTTTTTTTTTTTTTTTTTGAGAAGGAAATACCCCATAATACAACCCTAGGTGCAATTTGAATCAGTAAAAAGGTTTCTTAAATGGTTAACATTAACATGATCGAAATAGGCATGTCATCGACAAGATCTGATTAGCAGAACTGACTATCTCGCTAAATAGCAACACTTAATGCCTAAGAGACCACAAAAAGCAGCAAAATCCAAATGCCAAGGACAAATGAGCACAAAGATATTTCTACTTGTTGAGAACCATAATTGTGGACAATATAATAATAGAATACTAACCGGGAATCTCTATCTTGTCTGGATCATCTTCTTCGTCGAAATCACTTTCGGAACCGCTGCTTTCTTTGTCCGACACCTCCAAGTCGGAGCTGTTGAACTTCATCTTGTTCTGAAATATAATATTACCGCTCAAACAACAATACTACTAACAGTAGACAACAATTATATGAAGGAGAAATCCTTATCTATAAAATGCAAGGGTTGGAAAATGCTGTTTGTTACTCATTCACAATCAAATGATCACATAATGCTGAAATTTTAAATGGTAGCTTATTGAAACCCAGTGAAAAATTTGAGGCTACTGTGATCTTTTTTGTCACTCCGCTCCTTCGGATAGAAAAAACGTTGCAAGTGATTATTTTATTTAGGTTTAATATTCCTTTGCTTCAACTATGAATTAAGATGACTACCCATTTGTGATTGTAATTTGTTCCCCAATAATGAACGTTTCGACTAAAAAAAAAATTGGTAAATTAGAAGGAAAAACTCCTTAGCAACTGCGGTAATTTTAATTATTTTTATTTCTCTCAATTTTCAAATTAAAAGTTGTTGGAAAAGTTAAATGTTCAACAGTACAGCTGAAGAGCCGTTGACGACCTTCCTAAAGAGAATAGAACGATGTGGAAGCTCCAACCATTCTTGAGTTAAACCCTCAGAAAAAGGCGTATTTTGCATCAATTTCTACAGATTTTTGGACGCTGAATCAAACGAGACCGTGCCGGGTCGATATCTTTATTAGTTCTCGAGTTATCGCAGCTTTTGTGTTGAATTTGGGAGATTTTCAGAAATTTGGCACGAGGGAAGTTGGAATACTTGACGAACACTTTCTTCAACTATACCGTAAGGCGAAAAAGTCAGATTTTCATTTGGAAATCAAGAAAAATAAAAATGATTAAAATTACAATATTTGCTACGGAGTTTTCCAATCTGTTTTTCGGTGGGAACGTTTACAAATGTTCGGAATGTATTATCACAAATGGATAATATTCATAAATCATTATTGAAGCGAAGGAATAATAAATCACTGTACTATAATTTGTAGTGTTTCCTGTTGTCTTTTTTATTATTATTTTTTTTTATTTACCTATTTTTTTATTTTTTTTATTCAATAATGAACCATTGTAATCGCCCAAGAGAGAAAAAAAAAACATTTCCAACCTCCCCTCAAAATTTGATGTTTTACGTTTCAAGGCATGTAGAATCCGAATATCCAATAAAAAAAGTTCTGTCTGTCCGTCAAACGCACTTTTCCGGCCAAACTATAATAGCTAAATTCTTGGAATTTTCACAAAAAATCAATCTCGGCCATACGACGGCCCAATTCTTGAGCCACATTAGTAGCTCAATTTTAAGGGTATTTTTGGGGGGTTTTAAGGGGGAGAAAATTAATATTTTCCAACGTTTTTCAGAAAAATGTGTATTTGGTATCAATTTCTATAGATTTTTGGACGCTGAATCGAATGAGACCATCGCGGGGTCGATAGCTTGATTGGTTCTCGAGTTATCGCAGCTTTTGTACCTAATTTGGGAGATTTTCAGAAATTTGTATAACTCGAGAGTTCTTGGAGCAATAAAAATCGTTCTATACTCATTGGAATGGTCGACAAACACTCTCTCCAGCTCTTTAGCTTTGAATTTGGAAATTAAGAAAAATATAAAAGATTAAAATTACAATAGTTGCTACAGAATTTTCCCCGATAGTTGCCAATCTGTTTTTCGGTTGGAACGTTCGCAAATGTTTGGAATAATTGCACGATAAGTTCACAAATGGGCCAAACAAATTACTATCACAAAGCGATAATCTTTTAAAATAATTATTGAAGCGAAGGAATAATAAACCACTGTACAATCGTTTGCAGCGTTTTTCTTCGGTTTCTTCTGGCCAGTTTATCAACAATAATTGTAGTGAACCAACGTTTCGGCCTTTGTACGAGTTTTAGATTTTATAACTGGTCAAACCTGCAACAGTGCGATATACGGACACTAATGTTTACCGTTTCTCACTCTGCGAGCTCGAACAATTTCACAGAGGCCATTCGATTTTCGAGCTAGAGATAAAACAACGAATAAAACGCCGATTTCCCGACCCGTGGAAACGCGGCATATTTAATATTAATGCGAGCTCGGCGGTGGAATTAAATGGGAAAACTATCGACCAACCTAGTAAAATATCGCGTCAACAAACGGCGAGAGTACAAGGTTCATCGAAGGTTTCTAAGCCGGTAGCGGAAAAGCTCGTACACCGGTCGGCCGAACGTGAATATTTTACGACGCAACTAATAGCAACATCAGTCGGAGAAACGAGAGCGATAAACGAGACGTAAACAAAGCGAAGTCGCCGAGTAAACAAACTAGAATCTCCCTCAGTCTTGATAAATCGAGAGGCGGCGGAACCGAAGGAAATCCCGTCGTCGAATCGAGTCGAAAACGAGCAGCGATCGGGGAAATTTCCGCGGACCAAGCGGCCGAGTCAAAATATCGACAGCGATACTCGGAATATCTTTGTTTCGGAATTGGAAATAGCGACGAATAAAGAAAACGGAAGAGGAGGATGGCAGACATCGGTCTCCGCCGCCCGAGAGGTTGACAAGCGACCGAATTCGGACGAGACATTGATTCGAGCTCGGATCGTATTTTCGAAAATCGCTACGGCCCGATAGTCGGAGGAAAACATTTAATAATGAGCGACGCTTATAAAAAAACGGAAAAACTTACGTTAGTTTTTGCGTTCGACCGAGGCATCAACACGGCTCCTTTTATCATGGTATGGGACATCACACCAACTAAAACCTCGCAGTTTTTTAACCAATACTTTAGCGTTCGGTGTCTCGCAAAGCCGCACTTGCGCACGACGCGCAATGTTCGCAGAAAGGACGCGGCGGGTTTGAAATTGATTCAAATTCGTACTATTAGCGGTAAAGCGGATATTGAATATTTACGATTCCAAACACTATTGAATCGTGAATATTTTCGGGGAACATGGAAAAGAAATTGTTTTTTTCTCCGAGGAATTGGCACTACTGTCGAAACCTACCGTGAGATCATGGAGCATGGAAGAGAATTTCGGACTTCATCCCTCCCAGGAGATTGTTAGCGTTCCGGTCCTTTTCAACATGAAAGTCTCGATCCGTGTGATCACTGTCAACACTATCCCCCTTATGGGGATGACTAACTAATCATTTGCAACAACAAATAAAGAAGATTTCAGCCGTTTTCACAACAGAAAGATAATTAATTATACTAATTTTCACCAAAAATATAGAATTCAGTAATTTTCACAAAAAAAAAGGAAAATTATTAATTCATTTTCACAAAAATAAAAAAATATTTTAGCCATTTTCACACGAGAAAAATAATTCATTTTAGTAACCTCCACAAAAAAATATAGATTCCAGTAATTTTCACAAAAAAAGGAAAAAAATTACTCACCTTCACAAATAAAAATATTTTAACCATTTTCACGAGAGAAAAATAATTAACTATAGTAACTTCGACAAAAAAAATATATAGATTTCAGTAATTTTCACAAAAAAAAGGAAAACATTTTGCTCACTCTCACTAAAAAGAGAAAAAATTATTTTAGCCATTTTTACAAGAGGAAAATAATTAATTTTAGTAACTTTCACAGAAAATATTGATTTCAGTCATTTTCACAAAAAAAAAAAAAAAAAAAAAAAAAATTTACTCACTTCTACAAAAAAAAAGAACAAGATTTTAGCCATTTTTACAAAAAGAAAAATAAATAATTTTAGTCTCATGGAGGTTGACGAAAATACTGACTGTGAATCGGAAAAAGTTTCTTCCCGTTTATTTATATTTCCATATTTGTTGTTTGTGATTTCTCTTTTTTGGGTTAATGTGGAATGTCCGGTAGGAAAGGATAGTTAATTGTAAATTGTATTTCAACTTATGGTGTTTGAATTTTCAATTTTTTTCCCTCCCGTTTTCTCTTTTCGCTGAAATAAATTCTAGGTAAAGAAACCCAGTATTGACAGCGCTATTTGTTCGTTTTCCCTTGAGCCTTACAGACGATAAAATAATGAATGAATGAATGAATGAATATAAAGTTTATTCCATTATTAAACAAAAATAGGTACAAATAATCTTCTTAAAGTATTGGAATATACCCCAAACCAAGAACAAAGTCCTGTGCGGTTTGGGGGAGTTTGAAGCTCCAAATCATCGTTACCTATTCAAAAATTGGTGGTGGTTCAAAAAAGTAGTGTATGAAGAGAAATGGACAGAATAAATGATTACATTGATGCTCACAAAAAAGTTCAATTGAATCAATTGAATAAATAAATAATCAATTGAATAAATACGATACATTCGCTCTTCAAAGGAAAGAACGATTCGCTGACATGTCGAATACTATCGATACCAACCGTATTTTCGATAGTATCGCGAGCGTATCGATTGTTCGGTCACCGACCGTATTTTCGATAGTATCGCGATTGTATCGATTATTCGGTCACCTACCGCGGCTACCGCTGCTATCGGTCGGTGTCTTTCGGTCCGAGTAAAAACAACACCCGCCATTTTGAAGTTGAATCAATTGTGTCTCTGAAATACTCTCGCGGACTTCCTGAGGTGGCGAAGCGGACGTGCGACGCTTCGTTCCCCCTCCCGCATCCTCCAGCACGGACCTCCTCCTAAGCTACAGCCGCTGTGCTCTTCCGCAGTTCTTCATCTTCTCTACTTCCACATCTACAAAGCGACTGTCTGAAAAGTGAGCTCGGCGTCCCCGCTCGTGCGATCGGTTTTATTTTAATTGTGCACACGCGTCCATGTTCGTCGACGCGTTGATTATCGTAAGAACGTAGAAAAAAGTGTCGAGTCGACTTGAGATTAAGGTCGCTTATCAGGCGAACAATAACAGCGAAGGTGCGTACTCGACAGATTCATCCTCTGTGGCCTGTGAATACCTTGCGACCGACGACCTCACGTGACCCCTCGCCGAGCGGAAAATGAGTGCCGAACGTCTTCGACGCGTCGCCGTTCTCCAGATATCCGGCGGTGAAAAGTAACGATACCGAGGTATCGCTCGGTACTGTAACAGTGCGAAGGGGGAAAACCCTAGTACGATAGTGATAAGACTTTCCAAGGGAGCGCGCAACATTGTACACATACACACTCGTACACACACGCGAACTCACACGCGCACACCTGACAGGGTAGACAAGAGATCATAGACTAACCTATCGGTGTCGTGGACGTTGTAGCAATGCTCATCGCCGTTTGACTCGTCCGCCGTGCGCGCGTGTTGTGTTTTTTTGATCGATTTCGTCGTTTTTTTGTGCGCGCGTGTGTGTTTTTTCCTTACTTCGACCGACTCGAAAAACTCCGGAAGCGACGTCGCTCCCATTTTATGAGTGACGATGGAGAAAATGGAAGTCGAGGAAGCTGTTGTGGACTTGAGCCTAAGGTGAGTGTCCTCTGTCCGTCCCATGTTACACTACTTTATGTCGGAGATCTGTAGAAAATCTTACACTACTCTATATCGTTGAGACGTGCTTCACTATTATCTCTAGCATCGCCCTGTTCCCAAAGCTCTGCCAATATTCTCTTGAATAATGTGAAATTCAGCGTGATAAACAAACGAGGACAACGAGATGAGAGGGGGATAGGTTTTATTTGCCCTGAACATCGAAGAGAATAAATATTATTTGTCAATAATGCATTAATAAAACATTAATAATTAATAATTATTAATTAATAATTTATTAATTATTAATTAATAATTAATAAAACATTGCAGCTAACGGTTGTTTATTATTTATTCGCTTCGATCGCGATTCAATTCGACCGATTGTATCGGCAAATGGACCAAAATTGCGAATGTTTTGATTTATAAGGTTCACCTATTGACCATCGGTTTATTATAATTGTGATCGCCCGAGGAAAATTGTCAAACCACCACAAAATTTGATGTTTTACCTTTCAGCGCATGTAGAACGCGAATATCCAATGAAAAAGCTCTTGGAGCAAGAAAAATCGTTATAAATGTTCGTCAAACACTTCAACAATACCGCCAGGCGAAAAATTTAGCTTTTAATTTGAAAACTGGGAGAGGAAAAAAAAACGCTGCAAGTTATTTTACAGTGGTTTAAGTAGTAGTTGCTATAATTTGGTATGTAGTTGGTGGTGTTTGATTGTACTTTGTCTCATAAAGTATTGGGTTTTTCAACTGGAGCAAAGTAGGAGCAAAATTAGACGTAACAACTTCAAGTTTTCCAAGATTTGTAACTTGCACAGTGGATAACTCAAACAAAAAGTCGTCAATTCAGATGTTTCAATATACAAAAGATAGGTAATTTAACTGTCCACATTTTCCCAATGTAATGTACCTATCCTTTTTTCAACCGTTTTTGCGTTATTCCACAATAATAGTGGACTAAACACGAAAAAATCACTTTTTTCAACTTTAAACGTTATTTTCATCTATTTAGTGCGAAAGAAACAAAGAATGAACCATATATTATTGATGTACACATCATCAACTATCATTATGCTGAATTTGAGCGAAATCGATTGCAAAAAATTTTTCGCAAAAAATCCAAGGGGTCCCCCTGCGATTTTTTTCAACCGACCATTTAACGAATTTTTACTCGTCTTTCAATACAGATAAAAATCTGAAATTTTCAGGAAAGTTGTGTCTTACCAAGATGTATTTTTGTGATTTTTTTTATTTCTCGGAAAAATCTGCAAGTGGTCCAAAAAAATCGGTTTTTGATAGCTCAAAAATTGACCTTTAACCGTGCTTTTCGGGGTCAAAATAAATGCGAATCAATTGTTTTATTATGCAGGAGTCTTCATTTGAACGCCTTACATACGTACATAGCAAAAAATTTGGTGAAAAAAATTTAAACAGAGCCAGAGAAATTATTTTCCGTAAATCGAGTTTTTCGCCGGCCGGAATTCCGAGCTCCGCTAATAGTGAAAAATTAAATTTTCGTTTTAAAGCGATTTTGAAAGCTATTCTTATAGGAAATTTAACGCTGAATCCGAATATGACGTCAAAACGGCGGAAATTTCACGACAACTATCAGTTTTTCCAGTTTAATACTACGCCACTCCTACGTTTTTCAACTTTGAAATTCCGTTGCAAATACTTACAGTACTGTTCAAATTTGATTAATTAACGATTCCTACAGGAAATTAGACGTAGAATTCGAATTCAAAGTGAAAAAAATTAAAATCGAACGATTATTAATATTTTTCGAATTTTTTTCGATTTTCTTACTTCTGAAGTTTCAACTTAGGGATTTTTTTTCGTCACGTTCCCGAAATGGGAACGATTAGGTGCTGTGGAAGAAAATGAAGGAAATTTAACGTAGAATCGATTAAAAATAAGAAAATGGCTAGTGTATGTGATAGCTCTCAAGATATATTCCACTTTATGTCAAAATACGTGTTTTGACTTTTCTTTGATCGCGAATAGCTCCGCGGGGACGTAACATAAAAATATAATTAAATCACCAAATTGTAGGAATCATTTTATTCCAAATCATCGACTGTACTTACAATATGTGAACAAGATACATTTTCAATCACGTTTATTGACTAATTTTCTGTCTGCCATTTACAGCAGTGGCCGGCGTCACAGTGAGAACAGACTGCCCCCGTCGGAGATTCGGATCCCGGTGGCTGACAGATTTCCAGCTGGAGAACCGAGGCCTAACGTTCTTGAGCCCCGAACGAACAATACCAACATGGGCTGGCCTCAGCGAAGAAGTCTACGACCTAGAACCGAAAACCGGAGCTACGTCGAAAGTCCGGATATCATAATTGTTGATGAGGAACCCAAAACCAACGGCTACAGCAACGGTATTGAATCGGACGAGGAGCTTCCAATGCCACCTTTACCCGTCAGTAAGGTATGGCACGGAACTAATAAACCAATCCGTTTTCGTATTGTCGCATTCCAATCTAGAAAGCCTTGAGATTCCAATTGGCGAGTTGTACCTGCCGAAATTCTCAATATCTCGATTATGCTACACAAAAGCTACTATAACTGGGAACTCAGTAGGTAATGGTATAATTCGATTCAGGGTTCAAAAATAAAAATTGATACCATACACACCTTTCACCAAAAAAAAAAAAAACATGGAAAATACAAATTCACCCTTAAAACCCTCACAAAATGCCCTTGAAATTCAGGTAGTAAGTTTGTAGCTCTTTGTAGCCCAAGCAATTTTTTCTATTTTTTTTTTTCTGTTTGAACTTGATTTCTGACAAATCCTTGGGAAAAGTTACGTGTGAATGGCTCGTGATCTTGTCGTAGCAATATTTTGGGATAGATTTGACTGATAGGTGAACTAGTTGCATCTGAAAGGTCAGGGGCATCTCAATATTTCCTGTCTTTCCTCTTGATGGATCAAGGCTGGTTTGAGTCGACTGATGCTCTTGAGTTCGCACTAAATGTTTATCTGTGACTTGAAAAGTTTCGGACCTCGCACTTCAACCAAGTAGGGCCCTTACTGGAGGTCTCAATGGTTTGTTCACCTTTTCGACTCAAACAAACATGAGAGACGTTTTTGACAGTTCATGTAGGACAATGGCACCATTTTCTAATGATAGGTGCTTTTTTGAAGTCGCAAGGATGATATTAGATCCTGAAGAACCTACATGAATAAACTGTGCTCAGGTTAAGTCCTGTGATGGTTCTTTGAACAAATGTGCTGGCATTCAGCGGGTTGTGCTAGAGACATGGAGATATTCTCTGTGATGGTGCATCGAAGGCCTAATACAAGGCGTCTTTTTGATTCGTTCTTGTGTTTATGACGGCAGTTTTAAGTGATTGGTGAAATCGCTCAAATAGGCTTTGCTTGAGATTGGTGAGCTCTGGTTCTCCATTGATGATTTCCCGGCATGAATGTCTCCCATCATTTGGCAATTCATACAGGAAGTCTAAGGCAAGAAACCAACCAACTGAATTAAGTACCTATGGAATGTTAAATTGGGAAAATTGCTCTCTAGCTTGATGCCCTCCTTTATCCGTTGTTCATATTCCTTTTAGGAAACAAGAACCTACTGATGTCTCTCATTTTTTGGCATATTTTCTTTTACAGAACTACTCCGAAGCTGATAGGATTATGGCTCAGGACAAAGTGCGAAAGTTGCGGGATCAACTTCGAAACGAAGAAATGACATTAGTTCTGTTGAAAAAACTGCGGCAGTCCTATCAGATCAAGGAGAATGTAGCCGTTGTGGCGCCCTGTAGCACAGCTACATCATTGACGACACCGCCGAAACCTGTAACCCCTCGTACAACGACTAAACAGCATCTGCTTTCAACTCCAAATGTGCACCACTTGCTTCGGACGGTGAGCATAATTAAAATTGATTCAAATTTTGCATTTTTGTTATTCCCGATTTTCTCTCCCTACAGCTTGTAAACAGAAGTGTGTGAACGATAGAATGCGTTCAAGAATGGAAGATGGAATTCTGAATTCCTCTGGGTTTCAGGTCTAGATCTTATGTAAGATTAATATTGAACTTTGCATGACGTTTGTTTTTATGTTAGTTGTAATATCCTTGCGATTTAAAATCAAAGTTTTTTGCTGGCTTTACCTTTGTAATGATAGTAGTAGTAAAGATGCTTTATTGACCGAAAAATACATTCAAATGATTACATTAGAAATCATTAGGGAATAAAACATATCATTTAATATCATCGATATCATTTGATACCTTCGTTTTACATTTTTTAGGTTTCTTATTTGAAAAAAAATGTACTTACTTAGTTGGAAATTAACATTTTCTATTTATAAGTCAAAATTTTAATTTTTACATGAAAAAGGGATACTTAAGTCACAAAGAGAATATAAATCACAGTCCCCACATATCAGCGTTAAATTCACTCATGAAAAGTAGTCGGGAAAGCAATCGACAAGCCGAAAACGTGACGCAACTCGAAAACGCGAGGCGCATCAACTTGAAAACATGATGCCACATGCAACTCGCTTATCAGATAACAGATACCTTCCCCTTCTTCTTCCATTTTAACAAGTACCTGCAATAAGTTTGTTCCATCCAGCTAACCGCGGTCGACCGTGATTGGCCACAAAAAATATCGAGTATCGATACTGTATGAAAAGTATCGTTTCGATAAAATATCGATACTTTCGGGTATCGTACCGTCCCTAGTCGTACGATTGAAGCCCAGCTAGGAATCTTTAATTGACTGTCAGTCCTAATAGTTTCACCAAATCTTCGAGTAAAACCTAATAACACAAATTATACTTTGTATAGTGATGATTCAATCTGGTCATTAGTTTTCTTGTGATTATTGTATGCGTTAATTTATTCTCTTTACTTTTTTAGCAGCCGGCTGTCAGCCAAAGAGCGGTTCCGACTGTGCATCCTCCACCTCTACCGCTAACCATCCCCAACAGGAATCTGACGCCAACTGTGCAGCCTCAGATTCTACCTGCTCCGTCTTCCAATGTTAATCGGAGTGAGTTACTCTTATTATTGTCATCCGTTCATTCTCATTTAAATCGCGCCAGGTGTAGGTACAAATTAATCTACTAGAGCATTGTGATTTCAGGCAAAATAATTTTTCGTAATCGTAGGTCATAAAAGTGTTTCATATTAGTTATAAAAATAATCTTGCTCCACTTTCTTTTCATTATTTGACATGCAATTGCTGGAGTATTAAATGGTTGCAATTTAATCGCACTGCATTTTAATTCAATGCAATTCAATTTAATGCACTGCAAAGATACTTTTCACTATGGAACAATCCCTTCACTAAGAAGAATGTTTTTGACTCCAGTGAAAGGGAGTGAAAGACACAACAATAAAGTGTTACTACGTTTTAATCCTCAAACGACAGGAAAGTTAATGATGCGTCAGGAAATAACTTCCTAACATTTTTGATTTGTAGAATTTATTCTATCGGGAGCTCCAACTGTTTAAATAATTGGATTCGCTAATACTAAACGCATTGCAAAGTTCTAGTCAGATAATATCTAAATTTCAGTCATTCGGATTGGATTGAGTCATTACTCCAATCTCCGCGGACCTGTAGCAATCCAAAATCAGAATTTGAAAATCTTGTTGTGAAAAACTCATGAGTGGAGCAAAATTGTGAAACAGTGTAAATTATTTGACGCTATGTTCGTCAATTAAATCGAATTCTTGATCGTCCGACATTTGTTATTCTAATGTAATCTCATCAACGATTATGTCCAGGGGGTGTGAGGGGGAGGGAAACCAGGCGACTATTGTCTGATTCTTTCAGAAAACACCATTTCCATCATACAAAAAATTGAAGGAGTTATTTTTTATAGAAGAGAAGCACTATCCAAAAGTAGCAGGAAAGAGGAGGATTGCTGACGTTAAACATTTGAAAGCACAGCCCCTCAATATTTCAGTTGAGGTTAAACATGATATACGTTATATTTCCAGTCCATACTGTTTATTCCCAATGTTCTCATCGGATAACTGCATCTTGTTCTCGCTGTTTGAGTATCTGAACTGAGTCTTTGAAACATAGAATATCGTAATCTGTGCAAGTTTCATTATTCAGATGATCAGTAAAGACGATATAATAATGCATGGTAAACATTTTTCAGCTGCTATGCCCGCTACCACTGTGAGCCGGAACATGTCTGGCATCAATTTCCCTGCAGAGAGGAAAGACCAGAGGCATTCTCCTGCTCCATCTATGAACCAAATGACCCAACAACAGCAGCAGCAGGTAAATTTGGTCTTCGGTTTTCCCCATCGAATACATGAGTATAAAAATTATGATCGCTTCGAGACAGGATTCGATTGGGTGTTAAAAGTTTATTGCAGAACATTGCCTGAGCTTGGTCCCAGTGGTTTAGAATTGACAACCTTCTATTCTGGATTTCTACTCCATGGCGTTGGAATAATTTTTGGTTTATTATTCAACAATGAACCATTGAAATCGCCCAAGAATTTTTTTCTAACCACCCCTCTAAATTTGACGTTTTACGTTTCAAGGTATGTGGAATCTGAATATCCAATAAAAAAAAAAAAGCAGTCCGTCCGCTGTACGCCGCCAAAACCTTACTGACCAAACTATAAAAGCTATATATATTATAGCTATAATCTTCAAGCTTCCTCCAAAAATCAATCCTGGTTTGACAATGGTTCAATTATTTAAATATAATGCTTCCTCAAGTATTTGGATATTTTTGGGGGGGTTTAAGGATAGAAAATTCATATAATCCAACACTTTCCAGACAAAGGAGTAATCGATAACAATTTCTACGCTGAATCGGGGTAGACCATCGCAGGGTTGATGGCTTCAATGATTCTCGAGCTATCACAGCTTATGTGTAAAATTTGGTTTGTAATGAATAATAAACCATTGTACAACCATTAGCAGCATTTTTAATACCGATTAGAAGTAGCTTTGATGAATGGTGACTTTTTGCTTCTATTCCTCTTCTCCTCAGATATTGAAATATAAGATAAAATAAATTTACAAAAAGTTACCTTGGACATGTTCTTTAATGATTCATTCACTTTATTGTATCTACCCAAACCAGAATGAGTTTTTATAAAAATTCGTTTTGTTCATTTTGGATAAGCTGCCTGGGAACATGGATAAAGTAGGAATTAACATTCCTGTTCCACCAGTCAGTGATCAGGTATGTAATTGTAAAATTCTGTAACCTGAGCATTGAGGTGGCTGATAATTTAAGTAGCTTTTTTTGTTGGTCATGAATGAAAGTACACGTCTGCTGATATAGTTCTGAAGTTATAGCTTCTGGTTAAAGTTGATCAATTTAGCGGCTTGTTCTCTATGATATTTGTAGCCAAGTGATTTTACCCTTACCCCATTGCCTACCTAAGCAATGAGTGGCACTGATCGCCCGGCTTTCCAAAATTGACCAAAATCTGGTGTAAAAATATTGAATGATAATCGTGTTACGAGGACATTCCAGTTACTTTTGGGCCCCCCTTGTAATCAATTGTTTGATACTAAATGTGAATTATAAAATGTTTCTCAAAAATGGCCAGCTTTCCCGTACAAATTTTTGGGAAAGATCAGTTATTATTTTTTGCTCAACCTTCAAGGCAGTTAATAAGTTGAAATGTTCAGAAACTCTGTCCTTACCATTAGCTGATTTTTCTCAAAATTGAAAAATAAGAGCATTTTTTTAGTGGTCAAAACATAATCATTTTCTGTCATATAGTCCATTCTGCATTAGAAATCGAAAAAAGTTAGAATTTTTCTATGATACCAATTTACTTGTGTACAGTCTTGAAGCTGCAATTTTTTCGTCTAAAATTCGGGAAAAAGACAATTTTTCATTTATAATCTCACATAAAGGTGGTCACGGATTAAGGTATGGTCAAGGGTTAAGGTAAACTTTTTCAGTAATTTTATGTGTGGGAAAAGCAACTAACGCCGTTTTCCTCAACAATGTAACGATCCAGTTGAGACAATTATGAAGCTTAGAAAATTCCTACCAACTCTTTTGCATAGATTAAAAAAAAAAAGTTTTAAACCAGTAGCCCTCCTTCCCCCACTGAAATGACTAATTTTTGTCTTACTGATCGTTTTAATTATCGGTACTTACTAAACTCACCACCTAACACTGAACTTTTGTTCACCCTTTCATTCACTCCAAACAGCTGAAAACTTGAATAATAAACACTGAAAGTGCTACATCGAACGTTCAGATGCAGTTTTATGTAAACTCAATCGCACGCGTTATCATTGCAACATTGATTATGCTTATATTTCACAATTTATCAATTATATGGGCTTCATGATTGGATGTGCCCTTTGAGATGAATATGATTGTACCAAAAAGTAGTTCTGTCAAAAGTTGTCTGGTACGCGGTATTGTTTTGACCGGTATGTTATTTTACAGCTGTATCATAACTTGAGATCTGTTTGTTCCAGGAACGAATTCGGGTGGACGATTCACAAACACCTGCTCAGAGGCAAGCTGCTGCTAAGTTGGCCCTTCGCAAACAGCTTGAAAAGACACTGTTGCAGGTTGCTTGACGAACATTAATTATTCGGATACTATACCCTTAATTGGTATTAAAAGCTGGAAACTAGCATGAGTTCCAAAAGTTTACCCGGTTTCCGTAATGCCCTCTGAAATGCATTGTCTTTAACCAATATTTGAGATTAATCCCTCGTTTGTACAAAAGCTTTGAATCCGATCTGGAAATTGAACCTGGTGAGGTTATTTTTAAATTTTGTACCTTGTTACTCCGCCTTCCGCATAATTCTTGCAGTGGAATCATCCTCCCCAGCGCTTATTGAAATATTTGCGTGTAAAAAATCAGTTGTATTCCTGTTTCCGGTCAAGTATTCTTTCTGAATTGTGTAGTGCATTCCTTGTAACATCGATAATGTCTGTTTATTGCTTCAGATTCCACCACCCAAACCACCTCCGCCAGAGATGCACTTTATTCCCAACCCATCCAACACCGAGTTCATCTATCTTGTTGGGTTGGAACATGTCGTTGATTTCATCACCAAAGATAGTCGTAGTCCACCGCCTCCTGAACCGTTCAGATGTTCACAGTGTTCAACCAACTTCACTCCTGTTTGGAAATGGGAAAAAGGGAGCATCAAAGGTACGACTTCGGTATATTCTTACACGATTAGTTCAAATTTCAGTTGAATTTCATGAAATGGAATGTGAATTGGAATTTTTTTTTTTCTGATGCCGAATAAGGAATTCATTTTGGTTTATTATTCAATAAAAGAAAAAAAATTCTAACCTCCTTCATAATTTATCATAAAAAATGCTTGTCAAGCACAAATTTAGCTTTTAATTATAAAATTAGGAGAAAAAAATTAACCGTTATTGCTGCCAGAGCCACTTGAGGTACATGTGTTACTCTGTTACCGAATTTAAAACAAACCTTGATTTGTGTGGCCCATAGTTGATAGACAATATTTGTTTGCTAATTGTCTCCTTGATTCGTTTAGCTCCATGATTTCTACCTATTGTTTCCCACTAGTACCCATTCCTTTGGAAATCATTCATCCAAAATGAACTTGCTCTCTACTGCGAAGGAGATTTTTTTCTATCATCTTTTTTATAGCAGGCAAGGAGCCGCGAGTCATTTGCGAACAATGCGTGACGACAAATGTGAAGAAAGCGCTGAAGGCTGAGCACACGAATAGATTGAAAACAGCGTTTGTGAAGGCACTTCAGCAGGAGCAAGAAATCGAACAGAGGCTTGCACAGGGCTCCTCTCCGCAGCCTGAGCCGCAAGCTCCGGCACCAGCTCCAGCTCCGCAGCCTCCTCCTCCTCCTCCGCCTCCTCCAGTAATCAAACCACCAACGCCGAAGCCTGTACCACCTGGGATACCTTCCCCCAATCGGGATCATCTGGCTAAGTTGGCTGATACAGCCAAGTTTAACCCGCACCATGCGGCTGCTGCATTGCACCAACAGTTTCTCAGAGGTAAGTGCCTCTGTCAAATTCAGTAAGATCAGGTTATACGATCCTGCTCGAAGGACCAAAACATAAAGCGGGGTGACTATTGAAGCTGCCTGATTGACTTTTACCAATACACACAACATACGATCAAAAGTTCCATTCCCTAGGTAAGGAAAAAATTCACTTTTTTTGAAGTTTTGATCTTATATTCAGCAAGTTTTATTCCTACGAAGTCACAGTTTTTTTTTTCTATGCATTTTTGATACCGTGGCACCAATTTTTTAAGCCTTCTTCATAGTGCTGCGTGCCCACTTCCATCTAGGTACTGCTTTCAGTTGCTCATTGGTCCAAAATTGGTGCCCTCCCAAATTTATGAAACATTTCTTAAATAATGAGCCGGCGATCTTCATCGAGAATTTGTTCCACTGCGTTGTCAATCTCACCTTCCTAATCGGATCGTCCTCCAAACTTGTCCGTCCTCTCACGAATCTGTCAAGCCAAACACGCAAAGTTTGAACAGTAAACAGTCCTCACCACAAACTGAAGCAAAAAAAATCTGATGATAGCACGCACCTCCAAGGTGGACACGGTAGGGAACACACTTGGCATTCATAAGCAAAGGTAAAATAGAAAGCCTCATTTATTGAATTTATTTTGACTAGGGGTGGGAAAAAAAACTTGGTGAAACGTGTTGCATTATCCCCCTTCAAGTTGAATTTTCTACAGTTTCTAAGATCCGAACACATGATACGTTTATATTGTTCTCGGATTTCTCTTTCAATTGGTGGCAGCGGTGGGATTGAAATATTAAATGGCACACAGAAATGTAGAAGAACTATCCAAAACGTAGCTGGGATGTGACTTTCTATCCTAATGTTCGTATGATTTATTCCAGGCCTACCTCCGCATCAGCCTTTGCCAGCTCACATGCTTCCATTCAACCCGCTGCTCTACCCTTATCAATTAGCGATGGCGCAGGCTGCTGGCGGTAAAGGGCCTGTCGCTGCCGCCGCTGCTAATATTGTTGAACTGCAGCGGCAAGCGGCCGATATACAACGACAGTATCTCCTCGACATGATTCCCCCATCGAGCACTTCGAGACACTCAATCAATAATTGGAAAACGTGATCACATTCATAAGAGACTCGGTAAGCTGAAAAATCTGTATAAACCGTACTTCCTTTTTACACACATGTTGACTATATTTTGATTTTTCCAGACTGCAAAAGGGATTATATTTAAATGCTGGGGGACTTGAAATGTTTCTTTATGTCAGATGAATGTCGTTCGATTATTATTGTTGGTGTCACACACCGTACTTCCTCATAATTCGCATTTTCAGTTGTTTTATGGTATATTTTGATCTAGTTGCTTTAAAAATAACCCCATTTCACAAAACTTGTCATGTATCAATTGGATGACACACCATATTTCCGTCTTATGCGGTTTATTGAGTATTTTGTATCTATCACTATCTATGACACTGGAGGTTCATTAAGGAGGAAATTGGCCCATTTTATAAAACTTGACTTGAATCGTTATGTTAGGGTCATATACTGCACTTCCATATTATTATCCCTTGCTGTGCGTTTTTCTATTTTTGGGTTCTTGTAGAGTGTTAACGTTGCACGCTTGGTGCGAGCTTCTTGATTTTATAATTGTTTATTCCAGTTAAAGACTCAAACATGGAAGTACTAGATGATCTATGCACACCACTGGTTTTTTAATATCAACACACGTATTGAATATCCGCTTTTTATTTGAATTTCTAGTTGTTAACTATCTAATGACGTTTTATTATATTTTTTCTGTTTCAGCCCACCTGCTTTGCTTCTTTCACAGATGAGTGGTTATTACTTGATTTTTAGAACTATTTCAAATATTTTTTAATTTACGTTTCTTCAACATGTATGTGATTTGTTTCCTAGTTGTAGGGTTTATCGTGTGCTTTTGCTCAAACTAGAAATATGTGGTTTACAATGTTTCAAAGCTCCGTCAGTTTTTTCGACGAGTACTTTCTATGTTTCTTTCTAGTATGCATCTCTCTGTATGTGAATTTTTCCGTAGAAGTTCTCGCTGGCTTAGCTAGTATGTATATAGTTGATTCTATTGATTCCTTCCTATGCATATGAAAAAAAAGATGAAATTGAGAACAAATCCCAAGCAATTTAATGTAATAATGTTTGATGTTGCACCCTGGAATTGCTGAGGGGACTTTTACCAAAGCTCCGCTCGTTAAATTTTCTACCCAAATTTTGTGAAATTCCAAGTGTCAAGATCACTTTATTTGAATTATTGTATAAATCACTTGATAACTAATTCTCAATTTGCTAGAACGGTCGACTGTTCAAATGAGAAAAGTATCCCATATTTTCGACTGAGTTCATTCTACAAGGAACTTTTTTTTAAATAAGTTCATTTCGAATACTCTATGGTTTAATGTATTTTATTACCGACGGCTCCTTTTCGTCTATAGATGAACGCACACACTCACTGATTATTTGTTTGTTATTGAGCTGAAGAGATTGATTGTTTTGGAAAACGCAGATACAACAACTTACATGAAGTTTGGATTTTCATTTGTCCCTGACCATCCCAATACCTTTAATAAATTATAAAGGATAGTATTCCCATTTCATCTTATGTATTCATCGTTGTAAAAATAATGCGCGGCCAATTTTTTAGGCAAGAGTATAAATGATATATAGGATGTGGCGCGTAATAGCCTAGTTCAATTAAACAGAAAAAAACCATTTGAGCGATAAATAAACAATTAAAAATCCGAGAGAGTTGAAATTTGGTGGAAATGTACCTGATACCTCATGATCATGGTAATACAAAGTTCCGGGAAATTCTGTACCTGTGGTGTCACGGGACTGTTTCAGTTTTCCGCCCATACTCTAAACGGTGCGTTCAATCAGGAAAACTTTCGAGTGGCACACTGAAAAGCATCAAATTGTACGTCGATTGACCAAACCAAACTAAGAATTTGATCAGTAAAAAACATACCCAAAGGTTGAAAAACGAGACAAAAAATAGTTTTGGCGGTAATGCACTGTTTCTCAACCTGTAGTGGTCTCTAATTTCCTTCTAAAAAATTGTCAATCAATGAAATTTGTAGGGTATGTAACTAGGTGTTCAAAGAGCACTGAAAATATAAAATAAGGCCAATGTTAGTGAAATATATAGCGTAAATTGGCTAAACCAATAGTGATGGATATCATGTGTTTTTCTCAGATTCCAACTCTGTCTGGAATCGTGTTTCTTCTGAAGTTGCTTGTACACCTCACACCTCCTCCCCTCCGCGTTGCATGCTTTCATGATGCCAGGGCAAATAAATTAACAGCTTGTTAAAAATCCGAGATTTATTTAAAAGAAAGAAAAAGAATCATAATAATATTTGAAAAACAACAATAGGAAGAGCAGTGCAGGCGCTGGTGACGTGCATAATAATTTTGGCGATCATCAGTGCTCTCATTCAGTTCGTCATTATCTATTTCAGGCTTCCTCACGATTAACGAAAACGGTACTTTTGTCACGATGTTTGTTACACTTTCTTCTCCACACGCCATATCAGAACGACGAATAAAAATTGGAGCTAGGCCCTCATAGGCAAATAAATGACAAACAAAGCGACATCAAAAACAAAACAATAGAGCAATGTTTCTAGAAGTTATAAGCTCGCATAGGCAAAACTTGCTGTTTTCGCAAAAATCACGTTTTCCGGCATTTCTCCGGATCTAGGGACGTAACTACTGGATGGACTCAATTAGGAAAAATTATGGGACCTACCTAAATAGTAACTCTTTCAAACAAAATAAAAAGCAACCTTATCGGACTTACAGGAGCTACACCAGCAGACAGCACCTACCGGAAAAAATCCTGCAATTCAACCATAGTAGCCTCCTCCGTTTGAAGTTGGTTAAAAAATAATAGTGGAATAAAATGATGTTTCACTGTGATTCGATGTTTTTTTTTATAGAAATGCAATCAATAACAATTTTTTAAGCAAAAAAAAAGAATTAAAAATAAATAATAAAATATAATTCATGCCAAAAACGCATTTTGGTTTGTTATTATAATAAACCATTGTAATCGCCAAGAAAAAAATTCTAACCCCCCTCAAAATTTGATGTTTTACGTTTCAAGGCATGTAGAATCCGAATATCCAATAAAAACGATTCTGCCACTACCTTCCAGCCAACCTAATAATAGTTACATTCTTGAAATTATCACCAAAATCAATCTTGGTCTGAAAATGGCTCAATTCTTTAGCCAAATCGCTACCTCAATTTTCAGGGTATTTTTGGGGGGTGTTGAGGGGGAGAAAATTGGTATTTTCCAACGTTTTTTGGAAAAATGTGTATTTGGTATCAATTTCTATTGATTTTTGAACGCTGATTCGAATGAGACCACCAATAGCTCTATTGGTTCTCGAGTTATCACAGCTTTTGTGTTGAATCTGGGAGATTTTCAAAAATTTGGCATGAGCGTATAACTCAAGAGTTCTTGGAGCTATAAAAATCGTTCTATACTCGATGGAATAGTCGTCAAATACTCTCTCCAGCTGTACCGTTAGGCAAAAAATTTAGCTTTTCATTTGGAAATTAAGGAAAATAAAAATTATTAAAATTACAACAGTTGTCACGGATAGTCTTCTCAAATCATTATTGAAGCGAAGAAATAATACATACCACCGTACAATATTTTTTTTTTTTTTTTTTTTTTTTTTTTTTTTTTTTTTTTTTTTTTTTTTTTTTTTTTTTTTTTTTTTTTTACTGCTTGTTTCTTTTTCATAAAAAAGTGCTCTAAAATCGTACGAAACGAAAATGTTACTTCTCCCCTCGCGAAATTGGTGACATTTATTTTTCGAACCGGTAGAAAATAATATAAGATGAAAATAATTTATCAGCGTCGATCCATTAGATTTAGTTCATCAGATTTTCCATTCTAAGTTTACCAATTTTCACCTTCACGTTCCGAGATATATGCGACCGTGTTTCTGGGAGTTAGCAGGAACATATCAGAGCTAGACGGCTCGAATTGGCCAATCTGACGGCCTCGATCGTCGACAGGACAAAAAGCCATCGATGAAGCGTGAAAATCAACAGCCTCGCAAGAAGGCCCTCGGAGCGCGATGTACACTAGGTTCGACATCTGAACGACTCACGATGTCTATATAGAGAGATCAATGTATCAATATCGACTCTATAGCATTGATACGTACGCATTGAGCGTTAGTTCTCTTTATTCGGAAATTTCTTTATCTGGTCGTTCTTTCACTTTGTGAAATGATTTTATCGCGGAGGATTAGAATGAGGAAAAACTATATTAACCTTCACGCCTTATGAGCCGTATCGAAAGCATTAAATGATTTTACGGCCAGTATGAATAGCGTTAATGCAAAGTTGTGGAAGTGCTGCTTTTACCACCCCTCAAAATTTGATGTTTTACGTTTCAAGGCATGTAGAAACCGAATATAAAAAAAAAAATTCTCTCCGTCCGCCGACAACACTTTTCTGACGAAACTATAATAGCTACATTCTTGAAATTTTCACCGAAAATCAATCTTGGCCTAACAATAGCTCATTTCTTCAGCCAAATCGCTACCTCAATTTTAAGGGTATTTTTGAGGGGGAGATAATTCGTATTTTCGAACAATTTTTGGAAACAAAAAAATGTGTATTTTGTATCAATTTCTATAGATTTTTGGACGCAGAATCGAACGAGACCATCGCGGGGTCGAAAGCTCTATTGGTTCTCGAGTTATCACAGCTTTTGTGTTGAATTTGTGAGATTTTCAGCTGCAAATGATTGTACAGTGGTTTATTATTCCTTCGTGGAAAACTTGTTGGGAAAGGTATGTGTTCCACAGGTTGCTAGCACAAAGGGCATGCAAAAAGTCATCCACCTTAGTTTTTTTTTTTTTTTTTTTTTTCAATCTATCAAACCGTTGCAACTTGTGGACGACTTTGATGTCGACGCGGCTTAAGAGAGTTTCTCTGATCTGCCATCTCCAGTGCTGAGATATTTAACTGTTGATCACAATAACAAGCTTCTGTTCACACTATTCGACCGCGACCAAGAGCGCAACTATTATTAATTTCATCAAAGCAAGAATACCATTGGTTCTAATAAACCAGACCAACAGAGGTGCGCCTCATTTTTGTAGTGACTACCCTCTTTGAAACGTTCATGAGTTCTTTATGGGATCTAAAAAATGGCATAAAAATTTGTTTATTAAGATTCAAGCTTAAATATAAGTGTAAATATTTGAACTTTTAGCGAGTAATAATGGGGAACTTGCATTCGAGGATTTATTTCAAATTTTATCACCAGTGATTATTATACATTCCTAAAAACACCATTTCCAAGTGAATTCGAAATCATGAATAAAAAAAAAAACATTGGAAGAGGAATCGCCAAGAGAAGTGCAGTCGAAATGCAACGGGAGAGAGAGGAATATTGCTGTTGAAGCCCGGTTTCACCACATAGAGCGTCTACCTTGCATCCCACCTGCTAAACCGCATTACTGCCTTATCCCCAAGAATAGAGAACAAGTGACGTCAAAAACGTGGTAGCACACTTCAGTTCGAGCCATATTTCAAACTTGAAAACTTCACTAGAAACCCAGATTTTTACGTGCGATCATTAAGTTATTCGCATGGTTTGTAATTCCGGGGGAAAAATTAAAAATAAATCTATTTCCAAAGTCACCATTTAAAAAAAAAAAATTTTTTATTGTTGTTGTTGGTTTGTCGTATCAATTATTGTTTGCCGTCGAGATTGAGGGGGAGAAAACATGGCAACTTGTTCTCCTATATTTTAGTAGCTTGCCAAGCACTTTTGCCCCTTCAAGGGGGCGAACAATTCTTCCGTCTGTTTTATTTGGGTCTAGTTCTCTAACAATGTTAGTCACAAATGCCGGTTTGTTATTATTGAGGTTTTATAATAATAGCGTTGTTTTTACTCGAACGAACGTTCTCAATACTGATTTTAATAACTGTGAACACAACACAAAAACGAACAGTTGTCGACAAGACGGAAAAGACAAAAGGCGCGTAACATGGCGACTTAAACAGTGTTGCCTCATTATTCAAATTTACAAATTATTTCTCTCAACAGTTATCGCTCATGGCTCGATAACAAAACTCGGTGTCGCCAACAATGTTACTAACAATGTTGACGGAAAAAATAACAATGTTACAGAAAATGTCGCCAACAATGTTTCCAGTAACATTTCGGAGGAGGAATTGTTATCAACATTTTTCAAGTGTAACAATGTTATTAACAATTCCTCGCCCGATGTTCATAACATTGTTGCCAACAATGTTGCGTTCGGTGTGAAAGGAAAGTTACTGAAAAATGCTAATAACAATGTTTTCGTCTGTAAAGGCCTTAAGGCTTACGTTTCTGAAGCTGCCGCCAGAGAGCACAAGTGCAATTATATTTAGCTCGTTGTATACTTCTCAGTCATGTAAAACCCTTTCATCAATATTATTCATCTACCTAATGAAAACATTGCACTTGTATCAAGATTTCCTGATAATCCAATCTCTACGATTCGAGCTTCACATAACGGTATTTTGCCGAGCTTCAAATTTTCGCTAGTCGCTCGAATCGGTATTTTGACGAAAGTAACGTTGCAAGGAAAATGTTCTTCTTGGTTGAGTCGTCGCATCTCTCATCGTACTGGGTTGGTGAGGGGGAGAAGAACCAGGCGACATCTTCTCCGATTTTTTATTTACTGGCCGAGTACTTTCGCCCCTTCGGGCATCCTCAGGGCGACCACAGGCTGTGGTAACCTATGGTTCCACATCGCCCTGAGGATGCCCGAAGGGGCGAAAGTACTCGGCCAGTAAATAAAAAATCGGAGAACATGTCGCCTGGTTCTTCTCCCCCTCACCAACCCAGTACGAAGGAAAATGTTGAAAATCCCTCGCAGTCTCGAGCGCTGTTTCAGAAATGAGATGAGCCCGGACGATAAGTTGGAGCAGCTCGCCGATTCTGAGAGCACAATGCCAGTGCGGAGCCGATAATCGGGCAACACTACATCGTTCGATGGTAAAAAACTCCGCATCGAATCGGATCACCCGAGCATCGCGTGCTCATGGGCGGATATCGGTGCTAAATGCTAATAGGAAGTTTTTGCAACGCAATATGCGGCAGATGAACTAAGCCGACTTATGACATGATTCGAGACGATTTTCATCAACCTTCGAAGGCGAATTTAAACCTCGTCACGCATACGGAGTCGACATTCAGTATTTCTACGGAACGAGAAATTTCGATGTTCATAAAATAATATCCCCGAAAATTCTCGTTCGCTAAATAATCAATAAGAGCGAGATGGAAAATATTGAAGGGTACTCCAGAACTATAGGCAATTTTTATTTTTTGCATAATGTGAAAAATCAACTTTCGTCATATAACTTGAAAATAAAATTTTATATTATAAATTGAGTTGGTTGATGGTTCTACTGAACTAAATAATTAATTCTTTTCCTTCTCGTCGCATTTCTCGATGTCCGGGGGTTGTAGGTGGAGAAAAACCAGGCGACTCATTCTCCAATTCTTTATTTGCTGGCCGAGCACTTTCGCCCATTCGGGCATCCTCATGGCGACGTGGGACCATAGGGTCCACAGCCCTAAATAATTAATTAATTGATTGTGATAGAAAATAAGAAAGAGGAAAGGTTTGTTCTAATATTTCGAAAAATCTTGGTAACAGATAAAAAGTAAGAATGACTTGAATATTTTTCCGTCTTTGATCCACGGCGTGTAAATATAAATTGTTTCTCGTTGGTTGCAGTATCATGTTGATGTTTGTAATTAGGCTTGGGTCGGTTCCATTGTGTGTGGCTTTCGTCAATCATTCACATTGAGTCCGTTAGGGCGGTAGGCACCTAAAATCCATTTGTGTGCTCTCTCTGATTGTTATAGCGTGCGATCGTTTGCTGATTCTCGCATCTTATGGAGGACTTTAATTTTGAAACATTCGACGAATGTGGCACCATGAAACTCCGCTTGCAGCTTCACGCGGAGTCCGTAAAAATCAAATTAGAAAAAACTTTGAACGCTCATATCTCGGAAGTACTGTGTGTTATCCAAAATCCGGAAGCGGCAAATTTTGTACAATTACTGGGAAAACATTCTCTGAAAATTTTATTGAGTTTCATTCATTTTTCACGGAGACAAAATGACAATTTATGTTTTTTTTTTTTTTTACCACAGACAATTTGACACTCTTGTTCTGATCAGAAAGTGTTTCGGAGTACAGTAGTATAAAAATGTCTTCCAAATTCACCTCCGTTCCGAATTCGACTTTTCGGACGATCACAATACTTCCATTTACTACGTAAATATGGAAGTAAAAATCAATTTGAACGAGTAAAATCCATTCATTATTTTATAGCTGAAAAATGGAGAGAAAGCCGGTAAGAAGAGGATAAAAAATTGACTCGTGCGCGTCATATATATTATAGCAGAAACCAATCACTTGGCTCTCATTTTTTTTTTAAAGTTGGGTAATTTTGCTGGTGAAGTTGGTTAATTTGGATCCCCACGTTTTTCTTTTGGCTACTCTCCTGCAATCAACGACAAGATTACTGGCGCTTATTTGGAGCGACAGTTATATTTTAGTGGTGAATTTGGGAAAAAATAGAGCTCCCACCAAATAACTCGGAGTTGGCTTAGCGTTGTATATCTACTCCTTTGACTTAAAAGAAGTTCATGGTGCCTGAGTTATTCACCAGTGGTTTTTTCGAGGCTGATTCTGATGAACTATTAAAAAATGTCTTCAAATACCATGCCATCTCCTTTTGCAAAGCTAAAAGTTCCAAGGAAACAGTAAATCGAACAAAACATGGTCAAAGTAGCATTATGCTATTGAAAATGCAAGGCACGTTTTTTTTCTAATAATATTTGTTTTCGGCCTGAAGAAGACGAAACCAGCTTCAAAACACTTTCGTTTTCGGCAAACGAACGCTTTGATGCTCGGCGAACAACGGAAACGCGCAGACGACTTGAGACAAGCAACGCTACAAAAAGCGTCGCAGAAAAACAGCGTCTCAGCGGAAATAACTGTTTCCTTTCAATTATTGCGGTGGAAAGAAACTGTGAAAATCCGAGAAGGAACTCGCCGCATTGTTCTAAATCAAAACACATCTTAACAAACTAACTGTACACAGTTTATATTTATTTGCAAACGCAAATATCACAATTTCCTATAAACACGTGCAACAGGCACTAAGAAATAATCAATAATCGCAAACAAGCCAGCTTCAAACACAACACGAATAATTACATTAAATTTTGGCTTTATCAATAAGTCTACCTATCACTATAAATTAATAATGTCGTGTAAAATGTAAAAAAAAAAAAAAAATAATAATAAACGAAATGAAGAAAACGAAAACATAATGACGTACTTAATTAACTTATATAAATATGGAAAGAAGAAAAGAGTAAGAGAGAAAACTAGATCACAGTAGGCTATAGTTCGTTATCCCTTGACGAGTCTCAGCACATATATAGGGAATTGAGCATCGAAAAGCGTTGTTTCACGATGATTCGATGTTTTCATTCCTTATAAGAACTTTTCATTCTTAACTCAACATTCTGCAAGAAAATCATCTGTATGCTATTTGATACCGATTTTTAGTACAACTTTAATTTACAACAGTCAAACTAAAACTTACAAAATTGAAATGTCAGAACACCTTCATTCCTCATCACAGTTCGCTATTCAACACATTAGTGAGCATTGTTTCAATTACGAGTACAATAATAATGAGTGTCAGGTGATGTAAAATGACGTAGAAAACGTTGAAATGTTGACTGCATTCGATGGAGCCCTATGAACCCTGCAATAGTCAAAATCGGTGAATATGTTATTGATTGCTGAGAGTGGTTGAGAGCAATTCAGATTTTTACCTCTTCAAGACTATAGCCTTGCAGAACTGTTACATCCCCCTTGAATGGGGAAGACGCCATTTTTTATTTTCGTTCCTAATGGCCTGAATTCTGCTATTTGGTGTCAGCCGAAGAGGGAAGTGCCAATTTTTCATGAAAATTGTGAGTTTCCGCGGAGAAAATCGCTAAGGAAAATCAGCGGTTTGAATAAACCCGGAGATGTAACTCCCTAGAGCGCTCTGCAGTCGGCTGAAAGACAGACAAGAACAACAAGACGGTCTTCAAGACTGGAGTCATGCTAAATCGAGTAAGTGACGCTAACTTCACTGCTACTTGTTATATTTTTTTTATCGTCGAGTTAGTACCGGCCAAAATTCCTCGTAAAGCAAACAAATTGCTGAGGGGGGTTTGGTAATCTCACAGCAACCTCAAATTATTGCTCCCAATGTTGGTTTATTCTTCGAAGATACAAGCGCTAGTATCGATATTCACGTTCAACGGACTAGTTACGACGTAATAACTATTCATTTTTCGTTCAAAATCATCAGTTTTTTCATTAGCGATTTTCTCCGCGGAAACTCACAATTTTCATGGAAAATTGGTCATTCCGTCTTCAGCTGACACCAAATAACAGAATTCTGGTCATTAGGAACAAAAATAAAAAATAGGCGTCTTCCCCATTACTCAACGAAATCCAACATTCTAAACAACACTGTACCTAAATGTTCTTTTTCATGAGAATTCTTTGCTTATCTTTGCTGCTGTGTTTGCTCATATGTTTTCATCTGAGAATTTTGGTTTGATCACAATAAATCATGAAAACACATTGACGGCTCAACTCATCCCCTTCCAAACTCAAGATCCCACTCCCTCGCTCGAGAACGTCTCCAGTAATGAGAAACATGAATTTATTGATGTGCTGTTCAGTATCTTGAGTGCATTTGTATGTATGCTTCTATTCGAATATAAACCGTTATCATGTCGCATCGATTAGATATCTCTATCGTTTGCTAAAAAGAGGACAGTAATGCGCTGTCTTTTCATGGGCATCAACTAACATCGCACAAAACAACGTGCGATCCAACCACTCCTCGTTGTCCAACTACATTCAACCTATTATTTAGTATGCAGTCCATTGTAAATTGCCGTTTTGATTCGACGACGAATCCACTAGGAAAAATCAACAAACTTGAACAGCAACTAGGACCCTGAAAAACGTCTAGGGTCTGTACCATTCACACGTTAGGTACAACGATGTCTGATTAAATAAATTGCTAACGCTTTAAGTCGCTTTTTTTCTAGCTCATTCGATCGAAACCGAATGTTTCAACATTTTTCCGATGTTCACCCCTGCGAGTTGAATCCGTTGCCTATCAAGGAGGCGGTTTTTTCCTTGTCGTTTGTTGCTGCGTTTTCAACAGCGCCCTCGGGTAAATGTTCCTTCTTTCGTATGGGTATCCTATACTACGATGACTTCCATGATGATAGGCTGTAGCTTGCTGGTACGAGGATGATGGCGGAAGCGGCGCTCCGCCTTCTTTTATCTCCTGCGGAGTTAGGAAGTAAAAATGCCCTCCGCTTCCAGGCAGCCGGTACGATATGAAAGTGTTGCCGTTCGGAACTGAAGGCTGCGGCTTGCGAATCTGAGCTGTGTCGATATATTCCGCGTCCGGTTCTATCAGAGTTGATGGACGATTCAAATTCACATTTATATCTGAATCTAACGGATGCCCAGGAACGACGTACGGCCCTTCTTCGTCTTCTCCATAATAGCCTCCGTATTCGTCGTAAGCTGCAGCGGGACTAGAGTACCTTAAATAATTTGGGTAAGCATAATTCTGTTGCTGTTGATTATGCTTACCCACCGGCCGAAAGTCGTGAGCTGCAGCCTGCACTTGATAATATGGAGCTTCCGATGCCAATTCGTAGTAATCGTTTGAAGGAAATTTCACTCGATGTTTATTCGGCCCTTTGACCTTGTTGCTGTAGCTGCTTCTCGGCGTTGTCGGTCCTCTGACGTCGTTTTCGTTCAATTTTTGCCCAAACACTGATGAATAGCTGGTTGTATAACTTTCCCGATGTTTGTTACCCCGATTTGAGGGTTTCTCATCATACTCATCGACGTCGTACTCGTCATAATCGTGCGAATGCGTTGCAGCAGTGCTGCTATGAAACGTACCCGGAGTCGTCACTTGCCAATCGAGTTGGGACTTTTGCGCCGCAGGTTGAAAATATTCCAACTGCGAATCACTGTAAAATGAAGGTCTCACTGTGGTCGACTGTGCGTAATTCACTCCGATTTTGGGACTTTCGACTGTCCCGTATCCTGGAGCAGAATAACTGTACTCGAATATTGGAGGTTTTTCCGTCTTGGTTTGTGGAGGAAAAGTGATGTGTTTCCCAGCGTTGACGTTTTTAATTTTCCCCGCTGCAACATTGTGCTTAGGGTAGCCCCAATTTTGATTATTCGGTATCCGTTTATCGTAGTAATAATAGTCTATAGGGGCAGGTGTCGTTTGAGAGTTTAGCTGCTGCCTATAAAAATTCAAATTCGTCCGTACGAACGCTGAAGGAGTCGTTTTCAACTGCACGTCGTCGTACAGTTCTGCTGGCGCAACTGTGTTCACCTCGTTGCTCTCTTTGTCATCGTAGTCGGCGTAATGGTTGACAGGATTCTTCCTGAAAGGAGAAACCCTATCGTCATAGAGAGGATAGTAGTTTGGAGTAGTCACCAAATTGTAGGCACTTGTGGGGTAAGAGTACCTGATAGATGTTTGTTGTATGGGCCTAACTGTCGTGGTAGTTACTACAGCTACGTTGGAGTAAGTCTGCGGCTTGTACTGTCTTCCAGCTGGCTCGTGGCTTAGATATTTCCTTCCCTTCTTTCGAGGAGACGTATAATCGTAACCGTTGGAATGCTTGTCGTCGTAGTTATGCGGCTGAATTAAATCCTTGTCACCGTAGTGTTCGTTCGATTTCAATTGGTGGGCGAATTCGTTTATTTCCGACACGTAGAACGGTCTTGGAGCGGGAATCGGGACCCATTCGCCCACCGGAGTGTTCTGCGGCAGAGTTCTTACTGGGACGATTTCATTTTGAATACTGTCAGTAGTTGATGAAATAACCACTTTAGACGTCGTTGGTTTCGGGGTGACGATGCTGACGTTGACAGAATTTTTCTGCGGCTTGCTCGGCCGTTTTGTCGTTTTTCCAACTTTTTCAAAATTCTGGATCGGACGTGGCTTCAGTTTCGAATGTTTCTGAGTATGAGTTCGGCCTGGCGTTTTCGCATCCGTTTTGTTCTTTTCTGCCGGTGCAAAAAAATCCGGTGGCGGTGGTAGGACTATGCCAGGCACGAGCGGCCCGGGTGGAACGAACGATGTGTAATTGTCTTTGTAAATGAAATCGTACGGAGGCGGATAGTAAATCCTCGGGTCGTCCTCGTCCAGTTCTGTAAAGTTCTGCGGCGGTGGCAGAAACGGAGGGGGGAAAGGACCGATTCCGGGAGGCGGCCGTAAAAGAAAAGGCGGCAAATTGAATCCTCCAGTCGAGTTTTCCTGCGGCGAAGGTAGTAAACTTCCGTTTTGACCGAGGAACGGCGGAAACGGAAAAAACGGCGGCGGCGGTCCGAATCTCGGGTCGAAAAACGGAGGTAAAACCGAGCTCTCGGAATCATTGCTATTACTTTTTATAAACTCAACAGGTCCTCCGTCTCTTAGTTGGACCGGGAACGGCGGAGGCACTTTCGGCATATCAGGTATTTTCACTTGCCTCGGCGGTGCAATATAGTTGTCGATAGGTGGCCAAATCGAATTCTTCTGATCGCTCTCCTTACGTTCGTCTTTGTACAGGTTCCCTTTGAGGACGAGCAAATGGTTTTCAGCCAACCAAATTTCGTCCGGCTCGAGGCCTCCCAAGTTGTTCACGTTGTCTTTTGGAACTTCTGGATTGACATCGTAACTGATGATACCTGGTCTTTTTGATGGACTCGAGAAGAGCTCGTTCTGTATCAGACCGTACTTACCGTCGGCCACTTGTTGCGCTAGCGTTTTCTTTTCCTCGTCATTTTCAACTGCAGGTTCGGCCGTCGAGGGACTCTCAGTCGACGCTTGTCTCTCCACTTTCGTCCTATGTTCGCTCGTAACGTTGTCGGACCTCGTTAGTTTTCTAGTATCTGCAACATTCCGCTGAAGTGAAGCGGAAATTTGTGCGGCAATGGCGATGGCGATGAGTGAAATAGCAATGATTCGTAACCGCTTCATCTGCAACAAATAAATGGGGAAAATAGCTTAGATCGCGTCGGGCGATTCGATTTGTTAACCTGTAATAAAATTTGTTACAATTATAAATTATTATTCCGAGCGAAAGTGTCTCGAGAAATTCTCATTTATTGGACCTCGATTCTAATCGCTATCTGCATTATAGTGGTTTTGGTATGGTAATTTTGGTTTAAGAGAAGAAAGAGAGATTTTTATTACCTATTCAATAATAAACCATTGTAATCGCCCAAGAAAAAAATTTTTCTAACCTTCTATTATTGTTGCTATTTTGCCCAGAAAAGTGTTAACGGCGGAAGGACAAACATTTTTTATCGGATATTCGGACTACACGTACCTTGAAACGTGAAACATCAAATATTGAAAGGGCGTTAAATACAAAATTTTCGTGAGCAATTAAAACGGTTTATTGTTGGAAAACAAACCAAAAACGCTGCAAGTACAGTGGTTTATTATTTTATTTCATTTATTATTTTTAGAATTTTTCATTATTTTATTTATGGTCTATTCGGATTCTGCAAGCCTTCAATCGTAAAACATTTAACTGAGAGGAGAGGTTGGAAAGTTTTTTCTTGGGCGATTAGAAAGGTGTATTATTGACTAATGAATAAAAAAAATGACAAAGAGATTATTACGTTTCAGCATTTATGATGAAAAAAATTCCTTACGATCATCTATGCAGGTGACAATTTATTTCAGCTGTGGATCCTATGGTCGCTTTGAGGATGCTTGAACGGGCGAAAGTGCTCGGCCAGCGAATAAAGAATGAGTCGCCCGGTTTTTCTCCCCCTCACACCTCGCGGACAATTTATTTTAGCAGGAAGTTTGATAAACGCAATATGCTTTTTTTTGTTAATTTTTTATTTCCATTAATTTAACAAGTAAAATAAATATCAAAGCTACCATACAGACTGTACACCAGATCACAAAATGCATAAACAAAAGAATATCGGAAATTAATTCTCCATATGGGCACAGCCCGTGTTGGAGAATGAGCAAGTGAGCAAAAACACACAAAAAAAAAAAAATCTGATTATTGCTTTTTTCGAAAAATTCTTTCAAGCTTCGCCATTTCTAGAAAGAATAATCGAGCTTTGGCGCGGTATTATAATTGTGATACAATTGCACATCGCAAGAGAGATCTCCTACTTGCTCTTCTTTTTAAGCGAGAGAAAAAAGAACTGTGAGACTAAACAGTGCAATTCTCCCATGGACTTTCTTTTCGCTTCCCTTCTCTTCCCAGCTCGACTTCCCTGTGATCAAGCTCGAGCAGAGATGAATGATGGCGAACTTTGAAGGAACGCGGATCATCCTGACTAAGCTCGAAGAATTGATCATTAGGAAAGAATGGATAATATAAATTACTGTAGAGCTTTGATACGGATCTGAGACGGGCAATGCTAAAACAAGGAACAATACGCGGTCTATTCTGATGAGCGATTCGATATCACTTCAATGTTGCCATGTTCCATGTTGTAGTTACGTAACTTGAGCCACGCGTCGTGCGCAATATCGAATATCGTAACCTTGGAAGTGTAATCGTTAAGTTGATTGGTTATAATAATCTTCTAAAGGTGCTTACAGACCAAATGTTAGTGAAAACAAATGTTATTAACATAAGATGTTGATAACAATAATGTTTGTAACAAAATGAGATGATCTAGAAAATATGTTACCAACATTGTTGGCAACAATGTCGTCAACTTTTTTGTTGCCAACAATTCTTCCGTCTGTTTTATTTGGGTCTAGTTCTCTAACAATGTTATCCACAATGTTAGTCACAAATGCCGGTTTGTTATCGCTCATGGCTCGATAACAAAACTCAGTGTCGCCAACAATGTTACTAACAATGTTGACGGAAAAAATAACAATGTTACAGAAAATGTCGCCAACAATGTTTCCAGTAACATTTCGGGGGAGGAATTGTTATCAACATTTTTCAAGTGCCGTAACAATGTTATTAACAATTCCTCGCCCGATGTTGATAACATTGTTGCCAACAATGTTGCGTTCGGTGTGAAAGGAAAGTTATTGAAAAATGCTAATAACAATGTTTTCAACAATGTTATCGTCCGGTCTGTAAAGGCCTTAAGGTTGGCATTGGCATCGATGTTGGAAAAACATCTATGTATCGGATTAAAAACATCGATGTCAACATTAATGTCTAGGCTTAGATGTTTTCTGGACATCGACGTTTTAATTCCGATTTTTTTTTTTTTTAAAGAAGCTCTGTTTTTATCTCATTTAAAAAAAACATTGGCGAGAAACATTTTTAAACAACAAACATTGTTATTAAAACAATCCGTAAGAAAATTGTGGGAATTTTTTATTTATTTTCTCAGTGGGTACCGGGGGTAAGGCTTTGGCAACACTGGTTTCAGTTTCAACTTTTGAGTTGATACCTAAACTTAGCAAAGCCTGTAATTTACTAACAAATAAAAATATCGATATTATTTTTTATCGGTGTATATAAAGCATCGATGTTTTTCTTTTCCTTCTCGCCGCATTTCATGATGTCCGGAACTTGTGAGGGGGAGAAAAACCAGGCGACTCATTCTCCAATTCTTTATTAGCTGGCCGAGCACTTTCGCCCATCCGGTTTTCATTAGCGATTTTCTCCGCGGAAACTCAGAATTTTCATGGAAAATTGGTCATTCCGTCTATAGCTGACACCAAATAGCAGAATTCAGGCCATTAGGAACGAAAATAAAATAGGCGTCTTCCCCATTACCTGTATCATCGCCCGCTTTGCCCTATGCCCCGTGAAGTCAACCTGCTCCTTCAGACCCATCCGGAAGTCGATTACTTCTTCTCATCATTGGCCACGATTAAGAATGTTTTCTATTATCGAGATGTGTGGGCTAAATTTCATTTTTGTTGAAGTACCTGAGCGCTCCGCTAGAAATGTTTAATTTCTATGTGAATTGGGCTTCAGCCCGTATGAATATAAATAAATATAATAAGGTGAATAAAAAATAATTATTTAATAATATTATAATTTATTAATAATATTTAATTTAATAATATAATAATTTAATAATATATAATTATTAATCATTTTTTTAATAAGGTGAATATATAACGGGAATAAAAAAATACTAATATAACGCGAGGATCCTTGTTTCGCAATGCAACCAGAAATATTATCGCTGCGGGTGACCGTAACCTTTGAAACACTGACCAGGTGTCCTCCCTCCTTGATAAAATAAAGGAAAAATATTTCATACAAATCCGGTCCCAAGGAGCCGTGTCGAGTGGCCGCGGTCTCCGACCGGTTGATATTTGTGTTGGTTACGTGTCAACAGTCAAGAGCAGTTCGGACGTCGGACCGTGACAACAGGACTCGATGATGAAATCGGTAGAAATTGAGAAAACCGGCGAATTCGAGCCGATATAAAAGTCAAAATCCGCCTACAGACACAGCTGTCCGGATGACCTTCGCTTACAAAATGACTCCACTCGACTGTTGCGCTCGTTGGCCGGTCCACTTTTCACGCCAAATGCTCGCGTTTATGTTGAAACCCCGTTCGATGAAGAACGCTACGATCGATAAAACGTCGCGCCTGGAAAATGAGGCGAATGTCAAATTTTTACGATTCGAACGTGAAATAAAACCGTCGTTTTATCGAACGTCAGCGAGTGCTCATCGAGCGCCAACTTGCACGTCACGACGCCCGACGAAGCGTTCACATTGATTTATACGCGATCGCTTTTCTAAACCTGTTATTGCAAAGATAACGCCCACGCTCCCTGAGAGAGCTAATGATATTCGATAGGGAAATTCGTTGTTTATCGTTCAAGGTGTATATTATTTTAGCTAGAAGTTTGAGGAACGGTAAGAAGTCGTGGAAGGGTTCAGATTTAATTACACTTCATAATATTATGTACAAAACCGATGCCACGAAAGCACAACTACTGTGGCAAAAATTAGGAAACGATTCTACGATTGATTTCTGATCCGAAATGGCTCTTAACAAATTTTTGTTATCAAATAACTTTCCTGATATTTTTCAGTTTCAACATTTTGGTTTATTATTCAATAATAAACCATTGTAATCGCCCAAGAAGAAACATTTTCTAACCCCCCTCAAAATGAGATGTTTTGCGTTTCAAGGGATGTAGAATCCGAATATCCAAAGAAAAAAAATTTTTCTTCTCCAGGTGGTCGTATTCCTTCTTTCTGCAGGTTGAGGGGGAGAGTAACGAGACGACCTCTTCTCCATTTTTTTTCCTTTTTATTACGCCGAGTACTTTCGCCCGTTCGGGCTTCTTCAGGGCATTATAGGACCAATGCAACCATAGGTCCATAGGTACCAATGGTCCTATAATGCCCTGAAGAAGCCCTAACGGGCGAAAGTACTCGGCTTAATAAAAAGGGAAAAAAAATGGAGAAGAGGTCGTCTCGTTACTCTCCCCCTCAACCTGCAGAAAGAAAAAAAATTCTGCTACATTGCTAGCTCAATTGTAAGGGTATTTTTGGGGGGTTTTGAGGGGGAGAAAGTTCATATTCTCCAAGGTTTTTCAGAAAAAGGTGTATTTGGTATCAATTTCCATAGATTTTTGGACGCTGAATAGAATGAGACCATTGTGGGCTCGATAGCTTTATTGGTTCTCGAGTTATCACAGCTTGTGTGTCGAATTTGGGTGATTTTCAGAAATCTGGTATGAAGGTATAAATCGAGAATTTTTTGGGGCTATAAAAATCTTTCTATCCTCGTTGGAATGCTCGTCGAACACTCTCTTCAACTATACCATAAGGCGAAAAATCGTAACGTAATGTAATGTAAATTTCATTTTCCCATTTTTGTTCGTACGTGGCAACACTGGGACGAAACTTTAAAAAAAATTTTCAAGTTTCGTCCCAGTGTTGCTACGTACGAACAAAAATGGGAAAATGAAATTTACCTCGAATGTGAAATGTAATTTTAGATTATTTCACTCTCTTCAGCGGTACCGTTAGGTGAAAAATTAAGCTTTTAATTTGATAGCGCTGCAAATGATTGTACAGTGGTTTATTATTATTTTGCTTCAATAATGATGGAAGAAAAATATCCATTTGTGATGATAATTATTCCGAACATTTGTAAATGTTCCCACTTGGTCCCTTGTTCCCAATTTGGTGTTGAATTTGGGAGCTTTTCAGAAATTCGGCATGAGGGTATAACTCGAAAGTTCTTGGAGCTGTGAAAATCGTCTATACTCGTTGGAATGCTCGTCGAACACTCTCTTCAACTATACCTAAGGCGAAAAATCGTAACGTAATGTTGAGGTAAATTTCATTTTCCCATTTTTGTTCGTACGTGGCAACACTGGGACGAAACTTTAGAATTTTTTTAAAGTTTCGTCCCAGTGTTGCTACGTACGAACAAAAATGGGAAAATGAAATTTACCTCGAATGTAAAATGTAATTTTAGATTATTTAGTACAACTTTCTTCTTGATCGGCGGTTTCTACGCAGGAAGGATGGCTCGTCCTTGGCAAAGTAAGTTACCTACGCACATGGGCTTTTGAATACTTGTTTCCAAGCCATATCACGCGTCAACATATGGGGGCAGAATATAAATCTGGTCTGGTTGACTAGACAGTGACACATCGGCATTGGCATCATGTCAAACGTTTTAACTAAGGGAAAAGTTGGCTTGATGATCGAAAGTTGTAACAATAGAACAATATTCATTTTCAAAAACGCTGCAAAATGTTGTACAGGAATTTTTAAATCCATTCATTGCTTCAATCACGATTAAAGAAGATTATCTTTAGTTTAGATTAGCTATGCAGAACAGTGGTCAGCGTATCCATTCAACATATTGATAAACACTTAGCAAATACGTACTGATATTAATTTTATTCTCCATTAATGAAATTCATAACATAAACTATTCTACCATCGATACGTGGATGAGTGTGTCTGTGTCAAACGATCGTTCAAATGGATATAGAATGATTTTCAAGGCTTTGCAAATTTTCGAATTGGAAAAGGACGTCCCACGCGACGTAGCACCTCCTCTACAAATCGCTATTTCCCTTATTTTTCAAGAGTCTCAAATGCACAGTGTGTTTTTCGAATTTTGAAAAAACCTAATTTTCCTCCTTCACTAGGAAAACATTTTCTGAAAATATCGTTAAATTTTTCAGTTTACCGGGATTTAATGGTAGGATTGCCACAGGATGATAAAGTTTACTGCAGCATTTTTTTCATGGGGGAATTATATTAACGAAAAGTAGCAGGAATTCGTAATTTGGACGATTTTTTTGCGATGCTAGAGCGGCTTGAAGAGCACACCCAAAAACCCGAGGTATACAATTGATTGAGAAACTGGGAAAGTTTAAACAGTCGTTAAAGTGGATTCAAATTCTGGACTTTTTTATCATCTTAAATAAGCATTGAAATTTGTTTAAAATTTTTTAAAGGCTTTTTCAACGGATTTTTCGCTCAACTTTCGCATCACATCAAAAGAAATCGTTCTAATTCCGAAAGAGCGGTAAGATATAATTTCAGTACCTTTCCCATCACTGGTTCAGTCTTTGGATACACAAATTATCTAGGGATACAGCAGGTTGAGGCTGATCAAGAGATAAGCAGTCTAATAATAAGAATTACGATCTCCGCTAAGATCGGGACAATTGCACCTTCACGCGGAGAAATTCGTTCAAGTTAAATTCCCTCGTTTCAGGAGCCTTTTTGGCAACTGCTGCGTTGCGAAACCGTACGTCGAGCTGAAATTGAAACTATCTCATGATTTCGGCCGAGTTCTCTGTAAAACGGTGCAAATTATTGTACGGAAATTTATTATTCCTTCGCTTCAATATTGATTTAACAAGATTATCTATTTGTGATCGTAATTATTTCGAACATTTGTGAACGTTCCCACCGAAAAACAGATTGGAAAACTCCGTAGCAACGATTTTAATTTTCTTAATTTCCAAATTGAAATCTGAATTTTTCGCCTTACGGTATAGTTGAGTAGAGTGTTCGACGACCATTCAAACGAGTATAGAACGATTTTTATAGCTTCAAGAACTCTCGAGTTATACCCTCACGTCAAATTTTTGAAAATGTCCGAATTCGACACAAAAGCTGCGATAACTCGAGAACCAATAAAGCTATCGACCTCGCGATGGTCTCATTCAATTCAGCGTATTGGAGCGTTTTTTATTTACTTATTTATTTTTTTGTTCGTTATTTTTATAAATTTTTTATACCTATATTTTTTTATATCTGTAAATGTGAGTGCTATGAGTTTTTTTTCTTCATTTCTTCAGACTGAATACCTTGACTCGTTTCATTTTATGGTCCTCAAATAACTGGTTCCCAACTTTTACAGCCCAAGAAGCGTTGTTCCACGAATACTATTTTCCCAAGCACAGTGTAACTAATACAGTTGAGCGTTGAAAAAGTTCACTACTATATATATATGGTATATACATATTGTATATAGTATAGTATATAGTATATATAGGTATAGGTAAAGGTATGGGTTTAGTAGTTAATTATTTGTGTATGGAGAGTGGGAATCTATAGGTGTTTTTAAAGTAGGTAGTACTTAAAAGTTGCTATAATTTGGTATGTTGGTGGAGGTGTTGTCATGTACTTTGTATCATTAAGTATTGGGATTTCCAACTGGAGCAAAGTAGGAGCAAAATTAGACTTAACAACTGTAAGTTTTCCAAGATTAGTAACTTGCAGAGTGGATAACTCAAACAAAAAGTCGTCAATTCAGATGTTTGAATATACCAAAAGATAGGTAATTTAACTGTCCACATTTTCCCAATGTAATGTACCTATCCATTTTTCAACCGTTTTTGCGTTATTCAACAATATTAATGGAATAAACACGAAAATATGACATTTTTCAACTTTAAACGTTCTTTTCATCTATTTAGTGCAAAAGAAACAAAGAATGAACCATATAATATTGATGTACACATCATCAACTATCATTATGCTGAATTTGAGCGAAATCCATTTCAAAAAATTTTTCGCAAAAAATCCAAGGGATCCCCTGCGATTTTTTTCAACCGAACAGTTAACGATTTTTTACTCCTCTCTCAATACAGATAAAAATCTGAAATTTTTAGGAAAGTTGTGTCTTACCAAGATGTATTTTTGTGATTTTTTTTATTTCTCGGAAAAATCTGCAAGTGGTCCAAAAAAATCGGTTTTTGAAAGCTCAAAAATTGACCTTTAACCGTGATTTTCGGGGTCAAAATAAATGCGAATCAATTGTTTTATTATGCAGGAGCCTTCATTTGAACGCCTTACACACGTACATAGCAAAAAATTTGGTGAAAAAAATTTAAACAGAGCCAGAGAAATTATTTTCCGTAAATCGAGTTTTTCGCCGGCCGAAATCCCGAGCTCCGTAATAGTGAAAAATTAAATTTTCGTTTTAAAGCGATTTTGAAAGCTATTCTTATAGGAAATTTAACGCTGAATCCGAATATGACGTCAAAACGGCGGAAATTTCACGACAACTATCAGTTTTTCCAGTTTAATACTACGCCACTCCTACGTTTTTCAACTTTGAAATTCCGTTGCAAATACTTACAGTACTGTTCAAATTTGATTAATTAACGATTCCTACAGGAAATTAGACGTAGAATTCGAATTCAAAGTGAAAAAAATTAAAATCGAACGATTATTAATATTTTTCGATTTTCTTACTTTTGAAGTTTCAACTTTGGGTTTTTTTTCGTCACGTTCCCGAAATGGGAACAATTAGGTGCTGTGGAAGAAAATGAAGAAAATTTAACGTAGAATCCATTAAAAATACGAAAATGGCTAGCGTATATGATAGCTCTCGAGATATATTCCACTTTATGTCAAAAAACGTGTTTTGACTTTTCTTCAAACGTTAATAGCTCCGCGGGGACATAACATAAAAATATAATTAAATACACCAAATTGTAGGATTTCGATAGCTCTTTCTCGCCTCTGAGTAATATACCTATGTAAAAGTGACCGGTTCAAAAGTTATATGCGAAAAACAGGCAAAAAAACGCGAAAAACAGGGTCATAAAATTTCAAATCGCAATAAAATTTGAACAGAGGCCTAATTAAAAAAAAAAGACTTTTCCAGCCGATGAAGTTCTTTCAATTTTCGTGATTAACGGGTGATTATCGTTTCTGCGTCGTTTGCCTAATGTATTTCCCTTGTTATTACTCAACAACACAATTGGGTAAACATGCCTGCTTTATGCGTTCTCTTTAACCAGCAATCTATTGAAAACCTATTAAAACAAACGGCAATTCGATCGCAATTAGCAGTTGATTGAAAACGATTAGCCAATGAGGTAATTTGGCGAGTGACATAAATCGCTAACGTTTTATCTGAAGCCTGACAACGCTCACTTGCGTCGCAAACAAGTTACCCGTATCAGACCTTCAAATTCACAGTATCGAACTGAGAGATGAACTTTTTCGCAGGATATTCGGATTCCACATGCTTTGAAATGTAAAACATCACATTTTTAGGAGGGTTAGAACATTTTTTTCTTGGCGCTAGAAAAATAAAGACGAAATTCGGCATGAATTTCATATTTTATTATTTATTTTATTTACCTAATTTTTCGTTTTTGCTTCAAAAATTGTGGTTGATTGCATTTCTATGAAAAACATCAAAAATGACATCGAAACATCATTTTATTTTACTGTTATTTTTTAACTGACTTCAAAAGCAGGAGGTTACTATGGTTGACTTGCAGGTTTTTTCTCGATTTTTCGTCCGCTGGCATCAGCTCCTGTGTTGAATCGCTGCGACAGTGGTACCGCTTGTACAGTGGTTTATTATTCCTTCGCTTCAATAATGATTTAAGAAGACTATCCATTTGTGATAGTAATCACTCCGAACATTTGTGAACGTTCCCATCTAAAAAAGGATTTGTAACTATAGGGAAAATTCCGTAGCAACTATTGTAATTTTAGTCATTTTTATTTTTCTAATTATTTTCTTAATATCTTAATATTATTAATTTTCTTATTTCTTGATTTCCAAATTAAAAGATGAATTTTTAGCCTAACGGTACAGCTAGAGAGTGTTTGAAGACCATTCCAACGAGTATAGAACGATGTTTATAGCTTCAAAAACTCTTGAATTAAACCCTCATGTTAAATTTCTGAAATCTCCCAAATTCGACACAAAAGCTGCGATAAAACAGCGATAACCAATAAAGCTATCGACCCAGCGATGGTCTCGTTAGATTCAGCGTCCAAAAATCTATAGAAATTGATACCAAATACACTTTTATTCTGGAAAACCTTGAAAAGTACAAATTTTCTTCCCCCTCGAAACCCCTCAAAAATACCATTAAAATTGAGGTAGCGATTTGACTAAAGAGTTGAGCCGTTGTCAGACCAAGATAAATTTTTGGTGATCAGGTCGTTGATCGTCTGATCAACGAGGACGTCAACATTAAAAAGTAAATTAAATCCGATCGATTTTGCACGGAGCAAGACCAATTTTTTGTGGTTTTTCGACCGCAAACGGACTCGAGACAAACATTTCGCCTATTTTCTGAATCTGACACTTAGCAACATCCGAATATATTTCCATATTTACAGCATATAGATGAAAATGAAAATAAGAAAAGTGGAAAAAAATTATTCCCAATAATAAACTTCCGAAATAGATTACCCAATGCTGGTTTAATAGCAATAGACAATATTCCTTAGGAAGATCTCTCTTCCCTTACTCGTCCGAATTTCAGAGAACGAAAACGTAAGACCAGTATGTAAGGACACTGTTTTGTATCAGTAAGTTTACATTTCAACAAATAACGCCCGGCAACCCTGAGACAGTCAGGGCCATGATTTTCCCAGTGGTGTTGCGAAGCGTGGAATATAGGCTCGGGCGAGAAAAGGAGATTCCCGTCAACAATCGACCGATTTCGTCATAATCTCAGGACGTCGGCTTGGGAAAAAACCAAACAGGTGTGTGCCAGAGTGTGATTTTTTTTCAAGACATCGAGTCAAGTGAAGTTTATCAGTTTCGTACGTTTCTCGCGATTTATGGATAATTTTTAATTTCCTAATACCCGAGGATTGGGCACAGCGTTTCTTCAGATATACAGCGAGTCACTTAATGTTCACCATTGATTCGCGAGAGATAATTATGTTTCTTCTTTTGAAACTGCCGATCGTGCGCATACATACCCGACAAAGTTGAAACCGCACGTTTTGAATTTAGGAGCAAATGTGGACCTACTCGTTATTATTCAATAATATAAACTAGTGTAATGCCAAAAAAAAAAAAATTTTTTTTCTAACCCACTCAAAATTTGATGTTTTGCGTTTCAAGGCATTTAGAATCCGAATATCCAATAAAAACCAGCCAAACCGGCCAAACTATAATAGCTACATTTTTTAAATTTTCATCAAAAACCAATCTCGGTCTCACAACGGCCCAATTCTTGAACCACATTGCTAGCTCAATTTTAAGGGTATTTTTGGGGAGATTTCAGGGGGAGAAAATTCATTTTGCGAAAAGTCTACCTTTCAATTTGAAAATTAAGAAAAATAAAAATGATGAATAAGAATGATGGAATTTGCCATTATAGTTACCAATCTGTTGTCAGGTAGGAACAATCGCAAATGTTCGCAATAATTATTATCACAAATGGATGTTCTTCTTACGTAATTATCGAAGCAAAGGAATAATAAACCGCTGTACAATAATTTGCAGCGTTTTTTAGACTGTGGGACAAGTCCCACATTTCTTGGCCGACCGCTCCGCTCTATACCCGGTGTTCAATGGTAGTTTACCTACACAGAGGTCACGAGGGTCTATCATCAACCAAACTACACATTAGGAACGCGTTAAGTCGTAGCGGCCGTTCTACATTTGCCCGACTTGCTGAAGTTTCCATTCAATTAACTATGTTCCTCGTCTTTGGGACAAAAATAAATAAAATATAGCAACTATGTTTCATAGCTAGGTAGGTAATTAGTCTGAAATTATTCACGAGACATTGCCACCGTACTACTTTCGTAAAACAGCATTTCTTGAAGAAAAAAAAAAAAGTTTGAAGAACGAACGTGTTTTACGTTTCATGGCATGTAGAATCCGAATATTCAATAAAAACAATTCTGTCTGCCCGCCGTACTCCGTCAACAGTTTTTAAGAAAAATATGTCTTTGGTTTCAAATTATATAGATTTTTGGACGCTGAATCGAATGAGACCATCGCGTGGTCGATAGCTCGATTGGTTCTTGAGTTATCGCAGCTTTTGTGTCGAATTTGGAGATTTTCAGTAATTTGGCATGAGGGTATACGTCGAGAATTCTTGGAGCTATAAAAATCGTTCTATACTCGTTGGAAGGCTCGTCAAAGACTATCTTCTGCTGTACCGGTAAGCAAACAATTTAGCTCTTTATTTGGATCAGAAATGGATAGTCTTCTTAAATCATTATTGAAGAGAAGGAATAATAAACCTCTGTACAATCATTTGCAGCGTTTTTTTTTTTAATTTTTTTTTATTTTTATTTTATTTAGTTATTTTTTTGTCCTTTGAGGAAACTATATTATATATTCTTACTATATATTCTTGAACTTTTCATAAAAAATCTATCTGGGTTTCAAAATTGCCACTTCAATTTCAATAGTATTTTTGGGAGTTTCAAAAGGGAGAAAATTTTAATTTTCCAACGCCATTCTGACAAAAGTGTATTTGGATTCAATTTCTATCAATTTTTGAACAATGAAGCGAATAATAGCAAATCGATAGCTTCATTGATCCAAGTATCAGCTTTCGTGTAGAATTGTCGCGCCTTTTAGAAATTTTGCGGCTTGAGAATACATGGAGCTATAAAATCGTTCTATACTGAAGGGCTGGTCGTATAAGACTTTCTTCATCTGTAAGATTATTAGGTTACTTAGCAATCTCTCGTTTGGTGTAAACTTTCACAAATCTTAGGACATTTTACTATCACAAATGGATAGTCTTCTTAAATCGTTATTGAAGCAAAGGAATAAGAAACCACTGTACAATCATCCGCAGCGATTATAAAATGTGTACGTTATTACATTTATAATTACGAGGTTAGGGGACCGTTTCTCTCTTTTTCACCAATTTAATCTCTAGGGTGTGAAGTACGAGAAGATTTGCCGATGCGAATTGGAAGAAAGTAGCAGAAAATAGCCGGCCGAACTGAAATTCTATTTAATTTTTTTCTGATGTAGTATATAAGACAGAATCTCTCATTGTGAAGTCAAGGGTCGATCCGATTTCCCAATTTTCTATTAATTTACGCTGAGATCGTTCGACTGTTTGGGCATCATTAGGGCTCAGTAGAAATATCCATCAAATATGGTTGGGCAAGGATTTTAACTACAAACTTGAAAACGCGGATATTCAGTGTTGCCAAGTCTCCCCTTTTTGGGGGAAAACTCCCTCAAAACGAAGACAAAATAACTCTTTCCCCTTATCCCTAAATCCTCCCCCATTTTCGTGTTTGCTTCCCTTTTCCCCTTTTTAATGAAAATGTAGAAAAAGTAAACATTTGTGATAATAAGTGAAAATAATAATAATAAGTAGTATTATAAATAAATAGTATAAATAATAATAATTAATAATAAGTGAAAATAAGTGATTTTTTATAGTTAACATGCTGACAAGTTGAGCGATAATTTTTATATGCCCTCTCGAGTGCTCATACATGTAACCTTCTTTGCCTATAGAAGGACAACGATGGCCTCCACGTGTTTTACCATGTAGGCATAATTGAAACTGCGAGAATAATTTATTTTTTCATGTTATATGGCGATTCTGATTTTATTCCAATTTTTAAACATGATATATTTCAATTCATTTCTTCATATTTGTTTATAATGTGCGCCTCCCACTCTTTAAAACTTCATAAGTGCATCAAAGTGCACTCCCGGTCTCCAGTCAGAACTGACGAACTAAGTGAAGTATCTTTGTTTCATTCATGTCACCCCTTGGTAAGATAAGTCTGATAAAAATTGTTAATAAGTTAAATACTTGGGGTGCAATAAAAATTTAAAAAAAAAAAAAAAAAAAAACTCTTTGAAACAATTTTTTCTCAATTTTTTGTTAAATCTGCAAGTTTCTTGCATGCATTTCAAATAAGACAAAATTGCTCAACGGCAGTGATAATTTTATATTAATGGCTCCGTATATTTCACCCCTTTTTGGTTTAACAAACGCCAATTTTCCCCTTTTTCTGATCCCCCCAAATCTCCGCTTGAGACCTGACAACACTGGCGATATTACGACCTCGAAGTAGATCAACCTCCAATGAAATCAAAACCCGTCCTTTGTATTTTTTTTTGCAACCTACGTAGGTCAATGATTCGGGGAGGATCAGTTAAGCGTTACCTAACCGAGCAACTATCATAAATTTATTCATGTGTGCGAGTATGCAGGCGTTCGTGTTATCAGCAACCTCCGGTCTTCTATCTGTCCGTCCGTCACCAACAGACCGACTGATTGACTTCCTCAGGTCTTGAGCCAAAGCGTATGCGCAGCAAGCAACGAGCACCACGCGCTTCTGACCGGAACTAAGTGTTCTTCCCATCAGAGCGTCCGTCATGCCAACTGTCCGAGGCTGATGTCAAAGGATGTGAGAATTTCAGACCGTTTCGAAACGGAGCATTCAACCTAGATTCGTCATAAATAGGGCTGCGTAAAAAATCGGCGTGTAATAGATCACAGAATGGTGCCGTATTAGAGTCGGTAAACAGGAATAACCGACCACGAAATCGAGGTGTTAATTGTGAAGGTCACATTATAGGTGGACAATTGTGACTCGAACGATGGACTCGATTTGAGTATTAAAGGAAAAATTGATGATGGTGTAATGGAAGAAGAATATTTCATGCCCAGTTAAACTCCCAACAAAAATCAGAATCGAATTTATAATAATGAAAATCAAAATTTTCAAATATTACCTAGGTACATTCAATTACGACAAATGAACTGACAATCGGGCCATTTTTCATGCCAGGAGATCCAGAAATTGAAACGCTCCAAATCATCGTACAGCGGTTTATTATTCCTTTGCTTCAATAATAATGTAAGAAAAAAATATCCATTTGTGATAGTAATTATTCAACACATTTGTAAATGCTTCCACCGAGAAACATATTGGTAACTGTAAAGGAAAATTCCGTAGAAACGATTGTAATTTCAATCATTTTTACTTTTCATTAATTTAAAGCTAAATTTTTCGCCTATGTGGTTCAAGAATTGGGCCGTCGTGAGACGGCCGATAGTTTGGTCGGAAAAGTGTTGACACGCACCGTTCTTCCACGTTCTGAGTTTTTTATTATTATTATTTATTTTTTTTTTTTTACGACGACCTTAGTATTTTGATGACCTGCGTATTTTGATTTTTACAGACAGCAAAAACGAATATATTTCTATGATGGGAGGCTTTAAATTTTTCAGCTGAATGTAGCTTTTTATTATTGATTTTACAGTGTTACTTCTGTTCTGTAAATCAGTTATTGCATTTGAGCGCTTGAAAATCGAAATAGTGAAAAAAATACGGCGGAAGTACTGTGCGTGATCCAAACGATACAAGTTTTGTGGAATGGGGTCGTTTTTAGGAACGAGGCCCCACAATTCGAAAACGCTTTAAAGATTTGACACTTTTAAAGATTTCTACAGAATGATTCATTATCCGACCAGAGAAAAATCGACGTTGGGACGGATAAAATCGTTACTCGTATTTTACATTTTTTAAGCGTGAAAAAAATTCGAGAATAAAGATGTTGGGGATTTTACGGTGGTATATTATTAACTAGCCAAGATGCTGCTGATAAAGTGATTGTCCTTTGACTCAATTATCCGTGCCGATTAGATTTTTACAAAAATCACTCAATAGAAAGGTGTTGAATATTTTTATTTTCCCGTGTAAGTAGTCAACGGAAGTATTTTAACTGAAATATAGCTAAATATGGGAAACTCATCAGCGCATTATTTTCATATTGAAAATTTTCGTATTTTTCGATAGCGATAAAACTCGATAATTAATTTATAACCCTTCGGCTGAAGAGTATACCCGCGATTATCAGAATAAGATAAACTGTTGTATACTTGTACGTGGCCAAAATTCTAGCGTTTTCCACATACCAGCTGACCAATTCGGGTGAGTGAAGAAAATCGAACGTAATAACGAATTAGATCGTGACAGCTTTTATTCTAATATTGGAAAAAATTAACTATTCATTTTCCTAAGATGCAATGAACATAATTATACAGTCATAGTATTACTCTTCAACGTATGTATTTATGAAAATATTTTTCTGGAGGCCTGAAGAAGTTATTAGACTCGTTTAATCGGTTATGATATATAACAAAAAAGTATATAACAAAAATATAACATAATATAATTAAATTTTTATAAAAAAAATAATTAAACTTTTTGTTATAATATAACAAAAAGTGATATTTAACAAAAATTTCAAATAACGACGAGAACGATTTCTTATACCATTGAGCGGAGAATTAATTCAATTTTTTTCCGACGAAATAAAAAAATTAATAAACGAACGCGTGAAAGAAATTGGCGATGATCGCGATTTCGATTCATTTTACGACCAGTATTCGTTTCAACGACGATTAGAACGAATCGAATATTAAAAAATGCGAATAAAATCATTTCTTTACCTTTGATTCTCGTTGTCAGTCTCTGGTGAACGGAGGTCGGATGACAATGTTGATTAAATAAAAACAAGAACAACACACCGGTGCTATGTCACCGTCGCATATCGGAAAGCGTTATCCATGACCACGGTTCGCCGCCGAAGCATCAACTGACTCCGCCGCAACAACACAAGCACTAAGGAAGGACCTGCTCTCTTCTCTGTGCAACTTTGCGGCTTGGTCCTCACCCCACCCAACACTCTCCTACTTCTTCCGTTTTCATGCCGACTTCTTGGGACCTTCGGCACTTGGCAACGTTCCCTGGCCGAATGAAAATCGTAAAGCCTCCGTCACACGTAAGAAAGAGGTTATTGGGAAAATTCGATACAGGACGACCGGCGATGCAATATCAGTCGGCGCTTCATTATTGTACTTTTCGGTTGTCGTCGCATTTGTTGTAGTAGAGGGGTTGTGAGGGGGAGAAAAACCAGGGCGAAAGTTCGACCAGCCATTAAAGAAACGGCTGTGGACCTCATGGTTCCACGTCGCCCTGAAGATGCCCGAATGGGCGAAAGTGCTCGGCCAGCCATTAAAGATCTAGAGAATAAGTCGCCTGGTTTTTCTCCCCCTCACAACCCTTCTACTTTATTATTGTAGAATTTCAACTGTTTTTAAGGAGGTTTAAAACGTAACGTTTCAATCAAGGTGTGCCACAATTTGCTTTATTATTCGATACCAACAAAAAAGTACCAACTCCCCTTCCTCAAGACGTTTGTTTTACGTTTAAAGGGTTAGAATCCGAATATGCAATAAAAAATGCTGCAAATGTTTACACAGTGGTTTATTATTCCTTTGCTTCTATAATCAACATCAAGCCTCTAAGCCTCAAAGTACCTCCAAGTCAGCAATCTTAGCAGACCCAGTTGCAGAAAAAAATGGTGTTCATACTGTGGCCAAAAATCTCTCTGGCCCCTTAAGAATACGTACAGCGCCTAACATCTTGGAAGACCCAGAAGCAGACGTTTATGGAGTTTGATCAATGGTTGAAAATCTTTCTGGCTTCTCAAGAAAAAAGAAGTTGACCCAATCGTAATCTATAAATTGAAGTCTGGAGGACTGGCTAGTTTGGCCTAAAACACCAAAAAAGAAAGGGCTGAGACTCAGGAAACAAATGCCATACGTTTTAACAGCCACGGCATGGAAAGCTGAGAAGGAGGAGGAAATGTTAATGAAAGATGCTCAAGCTAAGGTGAAGGTGGAAAAGGCTGATAAGAGGAAAGAGAAATCTTTGTTAAACCAAAAGCTCCCTGATAAAAAGAAGGAAGAAGAAAATAAATCCGTATCTGCCCCAATAAAACCAACAAAGACAACTTCAATGAAGAAACCGACTCCTGAAATCTTTGATTCTTCTTCTTGTTCTGCTGAAGAAGATGAAGTAATGCAACCGGTGAATACTTCGAAGAGGCTGTCTCAGGGCAAAGTGGCTATGCCCATACCAATCTTGTCTTTCTATGAACCGCTGTGACTAGCAATAGAAATCTATGAAAAATGTAATCTAGGAGATACCTATAAAGTCCCTATAGCCTATACCTCGAGAACCTATAAGGCTATCGACCCCGCGATGGTCTCATTCGATTCAGCGTCCAAAAATCTATAGAAATTGATTCCAAATACACCTTTTTCTGGAAAACGATGGAAAATACTAATTTTCTCCCCCTCAAAAATACCCTTAAAATTGAGATAGCGATTTGGCCAAAGAATTGAGCCATTGTCAGACCAAGATTGATTTATTGTGAAAATCTCAAGAATTTAGCTTTTATTGTTTCGTCAGAAAAGTGTTGACGGCATACGGACAGAATTTTTTTAATTGAATATTCGGACTCTACATGCCTTGAAACGTAAAACATCAAATTAATGTTGAGGGTGGCCAAGAAAATGTTTTTCTTGGGCGATTACAACGGTGTATTATTGAATAATAAACCAAAATTATTATCCCAGTATCTTTCCCACTTACTTTGTACTTGAGCTTACCTGATTACTCATGATAAAGTACCTCCACGGCTTGAAATGCTTGATATATAACTTCTATAAACCCCCAGGTGGCCAATAACTGATACAAGACTGGCCAATGTTAGAAACATACGGCCAATAACTGGTACAAATGACTTGTACCAAAAATCATTAAAAATCAATCATTTGCACCCAAAATTATGGCAGATTTGATATTGGATCGCATTCCTGAGTTGTTTGCCCTTCCAAAACTTGAGAATGGATAACCATGCAATCAAACTTGTGGATACTATGACGAGAAACTCCCTTAAGTGGCCAATAACTGGGTCCCTTACCCTATTTTAATAGGAAGATAGGAAATTTTACACTTTCCGTAACGGTGAAATAACATTTGAAATTTTGCGCCCGTAATTTAGGGAGCAATAGCGGTTTTTTTGAGTCGACGTCATAAACACGAAAAAATAATAATAGTGAAACATTTATGGAAAGGAGTGGGTTACAAAAAATGTTATTGGACGAACATTAGTAATTAGTTATAAATTCCGTACATCTTTTTCCCGTAAACCCTGTATAAAGGACGAGGAAATCTTGCCCACGGCTGATAGTTGTTCTCCTTTGGATATTTTTTAAGTTAGCTCAAGACAACTCGCGGTCTGAACATTTCGTTGGCGAATGGTCGTGAAATTATAGTCGTCATCATTAGGAACGTAGCGCTGAGATGTATCTTAAGATAATGTCTTCGCAAGTAGCTCTTGATTAATCTTTTGTCCTGCCCGACTCCGTTCGAGAATTACGTCCTTGTGAGACGGACAGTGATCGTGGGTACGGCGAGTACAAGGCGGCCACCTCCTACTTGAGAGACTTGAATACTTCCTTTACTCGGCTCGAGTTCGTATCCGTGGGCTGGGTTCACCAGGGCCTAGGCCGTCCCTGCTCCAACTCCGAATTCGCTGGGCACGCGCCTTTCTATCCTCCGCCTTCGCTCTCTCGGCGATGGTGAGCCAATCACTCAACAAGGAGTCGGTACCTTCCAACTACTTACCTGTCTCTAGCGGCCGATTTCCTGGTGAACGGCAACCAAACGCTTAATCTATCGGGAGCAATTTCATCGTCGATATCCGGCGTAATTGGACAGTACCTGAAGTAAAAGCACGGTCTATCGTTTTTTTTGGTTTATTATTCAATAATAAACCATTGTACTCGCCCAAGAAAATTATTTTTCTAACCCCCTCAAAATTTGATGTTTTACCTTTCAAGGCATGTAGAATCCGAATATCCGATTTCAAAAAAATCTGGCCGTACGATAAATTCTTGGAATTTTCACCAAAAATCAATCATGGTCAATGGCTGAATTCTCGCTAGCTCAATTTTATTTTTGGGGGTTTTCAAGGGGGAAAATGAATAATTTGGTATTAATTTCTACAGTTCTGTGGACGATGAATCGAATGAGATCATCGCGGGGTCGATAGCTTTATTGGTTCTCGAGTTATCGCAGCTTTATTGTCAAATTTGGGAGATTTTCTGAAATTTGGCATTTTGGAACTTGAGAGTTCTTGTAGCTATAAAATCGTTTTAAACTCGTTGGAATGGTCGCCAAACGCTTTCTTCAGCATTACCGTTAGGCAGAAATTTAGCTTTTGATTTGGAAATTATATATAATATATATTATAAAAATTGGATCGTTCACACATGTTCGGAATAATTACTATCACAAATGGATACTCTTCTTAAATCATTATTGAAGCGAAGGAATAATAAACCACTGTACATTTGCAGCGTTTTTATTGAATATTCGGATTCTACACGCCTTGAAACGTAAAACATCAAATTTTGAGGGTGTTAGAAAATTTTTTTTCTTGGGCGATTTAAATGGTTCATTATTGAATAATAAACCAAATCGAGAAAAGTCGTAAAAATCCTTCCCACTGCGATTCCTATTCGATCCTTAGGAAAATTAGAACTTTTCCGAGTTAAAACCCGAAATACAAGCGAAATAGGGTGATAACGGGGAAGTACCGTGTGTGACACTCGCGATACAAATCTGGCGTCAATCACTCGCTGTAAAAAAAAAAAGAAATTAAGAACTTGAGCGTTCAAATACATTATTTTCGCGGCCTGTAAAATTCTCAAGAGAAAAAATAGTTTTAAACGTGCAAATAATATTTAGGCATAAATATACGCACGGACATCATTGTTAGTTCTCCACGTTTTCGCTACTTAGTCGACGTTGAATTGAGTCAAATCCACGCCACTTGAAGGCCGGGCAGTGCTAATGTTACTTCACCGGATCGGAATCGAGCGAAGGCTTTTGGCTCGGGAATTCGAAGCTAAATTACAATAACCGATTGAGTTGAGAAATATAGCCATTATAACGTACATCTGGCAATGCTTGAGCGCTTCTACCGGCTTGGGATCAGTCGGAACTCGAGCTGGTGCTCGATAACCACAAAAACAACACGAGAAACCTCACAGTCGATCAAAGGAGAATCAGGCCACAAACTTAAGAGACCGCACGATCTAGTTCAGCAATCTACCGACATATCTCAAACGTAACAGTCTGTTTGTATTTGACTGCGTATCACGCAGCTATTATTGTTCATTGATGGAATTTCGAGGGTTAACTCGGTCTACAGAGCTGGTGCATATCTATTCACGAATATTGCTTCATCATTGTACTCGAGTAATATCCTAAGCAACATCGTTCCCTTTCTAATTGCAGGCGCTCAAAATCGAAGGACATCAAATTAATGCGATTAAATTAAATTAAAGAAATTTTCTTTCTAATCGATCGCCCATTGCGAACAACAACAGTCACGAAATCGAGCTGAGGGCAGAGGAGTCAGTTTGACAGAAATTATATTCATGAAGGTATTCAACTTTAGTTGGCCGAAGCTTCAAGCTACTTATTAACGCTGAATAATTTTTCCATCTACTTTATTAATCACTTAAACGTTCTCGGGATTATAACTTGTGGACATGAAATTTTTCCTTTTGCCGCACTTGATGGATTGAGCTACTGTCTGGGCAATATACATTATTGTTGTTTGAAAACTTCAAGTATGAATAGCTTTTATAGTTTCTTCAAAACAGTGCTGACGGTGGATTGACAGAATTATTTCGGGTTCGACGCACCTTGAAACGTAAAATATCAAATTTGAATGGGGTTAGGAATTTTTTACGCGAGCGATTTCAAAGACTTATTATTATGAACAACCAACCAGCAGAAAAACGCAAAAACCTGGTTAATAATTTGAAGACAACGTCCACACAATCGTTATTGAAACGAAGGAATAACAAACCACTGTACAATTGTTTGCAGCGTTTTTTTTTTCATTCTGCAATTAGCACTTGACCAAAAATATTCATTAAAATGAACAAGTTCTTAATCTTTGCTTGTGCGCTTTAAATAACTGAACGCTCACAAATAACGTATAGGATTTTCGAGCTTTGGAAAAATACAATAAATAGGATATAATTATGTACTCCAGCACTTGGGCATACTAGCATTTATAAAAATCTATATCCGCTATTACATCCTTCAAAACTCGTCGAAAATTCGCTAGCTAAGCGTCGCTGAATAACTGTAACTGCTCAATAGCAGAAGCTGATGAAAAGAAAATTTCTTCGCCGTTGACGAGTCGTATTACCAAACGTGGAACTTATTCCTTATACATTCGTGTTTTGTAACATACCTATACTTGCGTGTTCGTGTGTGACCGTGTGTTGTCATTGTGTGAACTCAAAAAGCGTATTTACTGTTGTCTCTATTTGACAGCGTTTCGCACTCCGAAGCGATAATTGACGGAACGACGTCACTCTCAAGCGGATGTTTCACCTGTTTCGTCCGAACAGTCGGTTACAGACGGAGAAAAGACGAACGCGTTCGAATCGTTTAGAGTTTAGAGAGTAGTTAACAGATTGCAGTTAAATATTGCGCTATTAACCTCCGTTCGATAGTGTTCATGGAAAAAAAGGTGCAAATAATTGTACAGAGGTTTATTATTCCTTCGCTTCAATATTGATTTAAAAAGACTATCCATTTGTGATAGTAATTATTCCAAACATTTGTGAACGTTACCACCGAAAAATAGACTACAGGGGAAAACTCCGTAGCAACTATTGTAATTTTAATCATTTGTATTTTTCTTTATTTCCTAATTAAAAGCTAAATATTTTGCCTGATGGTGCAATTGACGAGAGTGTTTGACGACCATTCCAATGAGTATAGAACGATTTTTATAGCTCCAAGAACTCTCGAGTTATACCCTCATGTCAAATTTCTGAAAATCACTGGAATTCAACACAAAAGCTGCGATAACTCGAAAAATCCATAGAAATTGATACCAAATACACATTTTTCTGTAAAACCCTGGAAAATATGAATTTTCTCCCCCTCAAAACCCCCAAAAATACCCTTAAAATTGAGCTAGCAATGTGGTTCAAGAATTGGGCCGTTGAAGATCGAGATTGATTTCTGGTGAAAATTTCAAAAATGTAGCTATTATAGTTCGGCCGGAAAAGTGTTGACGGCGTACGGCGGACAGACGGAATTTTGGTTTATTATTCAATAATGAACCATTGCAATCACCCAAGAAAAAAAATATTCTAACCCCCCCTAAAAATTGATGTTTTACGTTTCAAGGCATGTAGAATCGAATATCCAATAAAAAAAATTCTGTCTGTCCACCGTTCGCCGTACGCCGTCAACACTTTTCCGGCCAAACTATAATAGCTACATTCTTAAAATTTTAACCTCTCAGTCCTACGACGGCCCAATTCTTGAACCAACTTGCTAGCTCAATTTTAAGGGTATTTTTGGGGGGTTTTGAGGGGGAGAAAATTCATATTTTCCAAGGTTTTTCAGAAAAATGTGTATTTGGTATCAAATTATATAGATTTTTGGACGCTGAATCGAATGAGACCATCGCGGGGTCGATAGCTTTATTGATTCTCGAGTTATCGCAGCTTTTGTGTCGAATTTGGGAGATTTTCAGAAATTTGACATGAGGGTATAATTTGAGAGTTCTTGGAGCTATAAAAGTCGTTCTATATTCATTAGAATGATCGTCAAATACTCTCTCCAGCTGTACCGTTAGGCAAAAAATTTAGCTTTTTATTAGGAAATTAAGAAAAATAAAAATAATTAAAATTACAATAGTCGCTACGGAGTTTTCCCTTACAGTTACCAATCTGTTTTTCGGTTGGAACGTTCACACATGGTCGGAATAATTACTATCAGAAATGGATAGTCTTCTTGAATCATTATTGAATCGAAGGAATAATAAACAACTGTACAACCATTTGCAGCGTTTTTATTGAATATTCGGATTCTACATGCCTTGAAACGTAAAACGTCAAATTTTGAGGGGCGGTTAGAATTTTTTTTTTCTTGGGCGATTACAATGGTTTATTATTGAATAATAAACCAAGAGAAGGAGAAAAACCGCGTACTTATTCAAACGTCTCTGTCCTCGACAGCTTCGAGCTTTCTCTTCTCGGAAAAATAAATTTATGCTTCGTCAAGAGAACATGTTTCCTTCTCATCATGCTCAGAACCGCTGAGCATAACTAAATGTTCTTGAAATTACTGTCGCCCTTCAGTTACGATCTCGGAATATATCTGCCAAGTAAATAACCGACTTTTACCGGGTCTCTCCCGTATTGAAACTCCAGTCATGGCCATTCCCGTCGAAAGACTATAATCGTACACTTTGCCGCGATGACCTACTAATTTACGTGACAGTAAACGAGCTAAGTGCGAATGATTGGTCGCTATTAGGTAGAATTATGAACGTTGTTCCCTATTGTTTAGAAATCACCTATTTGCCCTATTGGTGCTGTCTGTTGTGGCCTCACCTTCCGACCGTTGTCACCTGGCTCCAATGTAATTCAACCTTTAATTTAAAATCCTTTTATTTAACCATTAATTTTAACCTGTAATTGTAGCTATTTACAGCACTTACACCAATTTATTAGGTATCTGTTAAAATTAAGCACGAAATCTTCTCCCCAAGGTATCAAGATGTGCTAAATTACGTGGTGAGTCCAATTTACTAGGCAAACACGATGCAAAATAGCCGAGGCGGATTTTCATATCAAAATTGTTGTACTTTTTGAATCGAAGTATCTTCCAAAAAATCGAGTTCGGAACACGTTTCAAAGTACACTCAGTAACACTTTCTACACTATTGCCCTTGCGTCCGCCCGTCCGTTAGTCTATCTCTAGTGAAAAGTCGCATAACTCGTCGTAAAAAAAAAACTGCAAATGAGCGTGCGGTGGTTTATTATTCCTTCGCTTCAATAATGATTCAGGAAGACTAACCATTTGCGATAGTAATAATTCCGATCATTGGTGAACATTCCCATCGAAAACAGATTGGTGACTATAAGGGAAAACTCAATTTTCTAAAATTTCTCGTCTGCCTGGTAAAAAATCCTCCGGGGTAAAACATTTCTATTTTTCTTAATTTTCAAATTAAAAGGTACATTTTCGTGCAGCTGGAGAGAGTGTTTGACGGTTTTTTTTATTTATTTGATATTCGGATTGTACATACCTTGAACCAAAACATCAAATTTTGAAGGGGGGTTAGGAAAAAAATTTTCTTGGGAGATTACAATGGTTTATTTTTTAATAATAAACCAAAAAATTCTGTCCGTTCGCCGTACCCCGTCAACACTTTTCCGGCCAAACTATAATAGCTAAATTATTCTTGAAATTTTTGTTAAAAATCAATCTTGATCGTACGACGGCCCAATTCTTGAACCACATTGCTAGCTCAATTTTGAGAATATTTTTAGGGGGGTTTTTGAAGGGGAAAAAATTCATATTTTCCAAGGTTTTCAGAAAATGATGTATTTTCTAATCAATATTTCTATAGATTTTTGGACGCTGAATCGAATGAGACCATCGCGGGGTCGATAACTTTATTGGTTCTCGCCCTGGAGTTATCGTAGCTTTTGAGTTGAATTTGCGGGACCTTTCAGAAATTTGGCATAACTATAATACTATATAACTCGATAGTTCTTGGAGCTATAAAAATCGTTCTATACTCGTCGGAATGTTTGTCGAACACTCTTCAACTATAACGCTAGGCGAATAATTCAGATTTTAATTTGGAAATTAAGAAAAATAAAAATAACTGAACATGGATGCAGAATTATGAAACCGGTGTACAAACATATGGTTGCAGCTGTTTCCTTATTAGTAAACTGCCAGCCTTCTATTTAAATCTCGATTTATAATCGGTTATACCTCTTTGCCGACTCAAACCTTGGCTTACTCTCATGAAATTCTTCCGACTGATGTTACCTGAACGGAAATTTTCAAGCGCATCGCTTTATTGCCGAATTATGAAACAAACTATGGAATACTGTTATTTGGATCTATAAAATCATGTTACGCTTCGATCGAGCATTGTTGGGAATCGCATTTAATCCTCTACCGAGGACACCTGGCCCTTAGGTCGATTAGGTACCATGAAATAGACCGACAGACAGAGACAAAAAGAGGCGGATCGGGGGTACGAGGGGCGGTTCGCCGCTGCGCTTGGCGAATAACGGGGTCGCGCTCGCGTTACGTCAGACATAGACAACTCGCGCACGCGCACACAGCTCATGCTCGAGGATCGACTCGGGACTTGACTCTATAGTCCGAACTACGGTCGCGGGCGTGGTCGACCTTGCTCCTTAGCTCCTTGACTTCTTGGCTCGTTATTCCTTGACTGGCCGCCTCGTTGGTACTTTTCGTACCGTTATTTACAGCTCCATTTGAGCGAATTTTTATCGGTTCATACTTCAATAATAAACCGTTGTAATCGCCCAAGAAAAAAAATTTCCGTAGGAAACTATTGTAATTTTAATCATTTTCATTTTTCGTAATTTTCAAATTCAAATCTGAACTTTTCGCCTCACGGTATTAGTTGAAGAGAGTGTTCGACGTGAATTCCAACGAGTATAGAACGATTATTATAGCTCCAAAAACTCTCGAGTTATACCCTCAAAGCGGCGAATGATTGTACAGCGGTATAGGTATCATTCCTTCGCTTCAATAATGACTTAAGAAGACTATCCATTTCTGATTGTAATTATTCCGAACATTTGTAAACGTTCAAACCGAAAAACAGATTGGTAACTATAGGGGAAACCTCCGTACCAACAATTGTAACTTTAATCATTTTATTTTTCTTAATTCCCTAACTAAAAGCTAAACCAATTAAGCTATCGATCGCGCGATGGCCTCATTCGATTCAGCGTCCAAAAATCTATAGAAATTGATACCAAATACACATTTTTCTGAAAAAAAACCTTGGAAAATATTAATTTTCTCCCCCTCAAAACCCTCCAAAAATACCCTTAAAATTGAGATAGCAATGTGGTCAAGAACTCCTTGAGAGTTCTCCAGCTCCTCCGCACCCAAGCTCCACTAGTCCACCTCAACCTAGCAAAACAACTACTCCTCCCGCCAAATCGACTAGGAAAAGAAAACCCCCGAACAGATTTTCACATAGCCAATATGAATAAATTCATCCACCAAGGAATGTAACTTTTTTGCCTTGCAGGGCAACATCACTTTAAATTAAGGAGTACAATTTGATTTCTTCTGTAATTTGCTTTATCAACTTTACTGTTTTTTATACTCAAATTTTTTATACGTGGTGGAGTGTTGGACAGTGATTCTCGAAGAGGAAGAATTCATTTTGAGCAACCTGAGAGGTTCTCTATTGACAGGTTAATTAATGTATCAGTCCGATGAAGTGAACGGTCAAGTGTACGATTTTTATTTTAAATTACACATATATCTTGAAGTGCAGTGCAGTTTCACTCCTTACCAATTCACATCGGATCAACAGTTACTAACAATGTTGACGGAAAAAAAAACAATGTTACAGAATATGTTGCCAACAATGTTTCGAGTAACATTTCGGGGGAGGAATTGTAATCAACATTTTTCAAGTGCCCGAACAATGTTATTAACAATTCCTCGCTCGATGTTGATAACAATGTTGCGTTCGGTGTGAAAGGAAAGTTACTGAAAAATGCTAATAAAAATGTTTTCAACAATGTTATCGTCCGGTCTGTAAAGGCCTTAAGGCTTTATTGAAAATTAAACCTCTGTACAATAATTTACACCGATTTCGTCCCCGGTGTGTCCTAGCTGTCGAATCCTTTCTTGCAGGATAACCGGATATTCATCGAATTCTATTGGCACAACGTCTCTAGAGTACACCGATACGTCGGTGTCAATAAACTCTCTTCTGGACGAAGAGAAGGAACAAATAGAAGATATCGGTTATGTTGGAATCGGCCGGTTCTGTCGGTTGCTGCAGTACGGTTCGGTAAAGTGAAGCGAGATGAAGTAAGGTTGAGAGTTGAGAGATAGTGTTGGCCTTATTGCGCCTTTGTTCTCTATGGGCGGGGCTCGGGCACGTCAGACGGCGTCGGCCAAGGAACTGAACTGGTCTGGTATTTTCAAGTAACTGTACGAGGAGAGTTCACGTGCTCTGGAGCCGCAGCAGCACAGTGCACGACCCTGACCTGGCCGAGAAAGGCGACCAGGGACCACAGCCCAGAAAACAGAGAACTTAGTTCGAGGGAGGTACATACTTCTCTTACACTCCAACTGGCTGAGTACAAGCCGTTTCACGAAAATGACAATCCTTCGGCCAAATTATCGGCCGCCTATCTATTATTATAGTTATAAATGGGGCATTTGCCCGTAAGTAAAATAAATAAATAAATACCGCTAGACACTCGAAACATGTACCTAGATGCCGAAAGAAGACGTTTTCTTCCGTTTTCGGGCGTGCAGAATACTAACTTCATAGATACAGATAGATATACTATAATAGAATATATTTATAATAGGCAGACGATTGAAATAAAACTAATGTTCGCTTGGTGGTTTATTGTTCATGACGAAATTAATAACCCATTAACAACAATTAAAACTATTGGACATCAATGATACTGAACATATGAATACTCAGATACTAAAAATATTGAGCTACTTCCATGATAATATCGACACCTTCGACATTCTGTTTTGTTTTTTCGAGGGGCCTATCTTTTTCGACGAGGTCAAATAGGAAAATCAAAAAGGGCCTATCTGCGAAAACGCGTTGGGGCCTATCTGATTTTTTCCCACCAGCTTGAGACCTAACTGCAATCTAACTATGTCCTCATTTTCACTTTTTTGCTCTACATCTCCTATTCTACAAATTCTATTCTATAGATTGGTATCGCAAAATTCGAGCCTATGCGAACCAAAATTATTCTCCACTTACAGATCGGTTCAATTATAGAACATTGCGGCAGAAGAGAAGAAAGCAGCTCATTTTTCAGCTCAGCTGCTAGCACAAAAGCAGTTTAGGTACTAGCTTACAAAAGATCTGCTTCCAGAACTGACTTTGAAAAATCGTCTATGCTCCGAAAAAATTGCAAGATATCATCAACGGATAAATAGGTCGATGGTAGTCGGCCAGCTAATGAAAGTTCGGAGAATGGTTCGCCTGGATTTTCTTCCGCTCAGAACTTCGAAGTTCTATCAAATAACGGAGAGTTCTAATTATTTTTCTATTCCACGATCGTCTGGTCCTGAGGAGCGATTGATCGGGTTGATCTTGACAAAACGATTTCGCTTTAAACTGACTTGTTTGCAGTTTAACACATTTTAAAGCCTTAAACATTCGAATGCATTGAGTTTTGTGGCGTGCAAAAATCAAAATACAAAATAGGCCCTAGTGAAATCGAGAAAAATGCTCATAACGTGGAGGTACTGTGTGTGACCCAATACACAAAAATCTGTTGTAATCTGCTAACTATAACAAAAATTTTAAGATCTTAAACGTTGAAAAATATTGACTCTTATAGCTTGTAAAAATCGAAACAGAAAAAACTTAGAACCGCTATATCTCAAATTCACAGTGTGTTTTTCAAATTTCAATAAAACCTAATTTTGCTCATTTACTGGGAGAACATTTCCTGAAAATTTCATTGAGTTTCATTCATTTTTCAGGGAGATATGGCGCTTTATGCCAGTTTGTGACCGACGGACACATAGACACTTGTTCAGAAAGTGATTCTGAGTATAGTATTAAGAAAATTTCTTCCAATAGGACCTCGGTTCCAAAGTCGACTTTTCAGACGATCTCAATACTTCCATTTACAATGGAAAAAAAAACAAACTAATAATTAGTCAAACGGGAAAATATGATAAGGTAGAATGAGTTGAAATTCATGACGATGACGAATTTAAATGGGAAAATCGTTTACCGAGAATTCGACGGCTTCATCGAACGTGCCACAACTGCTGTCGCTCTAGAGAATTTCGATTTAGTGGTCCCTGTATTTTTCACTTTGGGACTCATGAGGTTATTGCTCAACAGCGATAGGAACAATAAACTCTGTAAAAAAAAAAAATAAATAAACCAGAATAATAAAATAAAATAAAAAAGTAATATTTAAAAAAATTGATCGATAAAAATTTGTCGGCGATAAATATTATTGATTGGCATTTTGGACCAATTGACTTAAGGTGCTTACGGACCAAATGTTAGTGAAAACAATTGTTATTAACATAACATGTTGATAACAATAATGTTTGTATCGAAATGAGATGATCTAGAAAATATGTTACCAACATTGTTGGCAACACTGTCGTCAACTTTTTGTTGCCATCAATTCTTCCGTCTGTTTTATTTGGGTCTAGTTCTCTAACAATGTTATCCACAATGTTGTTGACATTGCTATCGCTCATGGCTCGATAACAAAACTCAGTGTCGCCAACAATGTTACTAACAATTTTGACGGAAAAAATAACAATGTTACAGAAAATGTTGCCAACAATGTTTCGAGTAACATTTCGGGGGAGGAATTGTTATCAACATTTTTCAAGTGCCTTAACAATGTTGCGTTCGGTGTGAAAGGAAAGTTACTGAAAAATGCTAATAACAATTTTTTCTATAATGTTATCGTCCAGTCTGTACAGGCCTTTACATTAGTCTTAATAAAATTCTCGACTTCTTGGCTAGGAACGAAATCTGTGATCAGGGCGTTCGACACGCTCCAAACCTCAGTCTGCTAGAAAGTAAACCTCATCGAAAACATAGAAGTAAAAATCCTTGAATGTGAAAGTACTGAGTTTAATGAAGGTTTTTATGCAGTGGGCTGCCTTAGCGGTTTTTGATACATTTTTGGATTGAAATCTCTATATCAACATTGAAGTGAGTGAATTTCCAATTTCGTTTGGAAATTTCATTTAGAATCGGATTTCCTCAAACTTTTGTCCTTTGACATTCCTCAATGACCTGTTTTTTATTATATAGAGCAGAGTGAGCATTTATTTTTTTAGCAAGTATTTATTTGAACCTGAGATATTTACTTTTTTGAAATATAATTTTTTCTGTGCATTGTGGAAGAAAAGGACTAATAATGTACAGATCAATAATAATAATAATTATTCTATGGACGCAGTCATTTTCAATCGACAGGTGTTAGATGATGATAATTATTCAAATGTCAAAACAACTATGTCATCTTCGGGAGGAACAATGACGACTTTCTGATCGGAAATCATCGTATCTTCCGAGAAGTAGAAGAGAAATCTTTTTCTGTAGGTGACTAACTAACCTTGTACGTGGGCGTCAATGTCGCCGCAATTATAACCAACGTCATTGTGAAATATTGTAATTATCCGATGAAAATGAAACGCCTCGTCCTAGCGTCTTAGTGATAGGCAATACGAATCGCAGTTGTGCACCATTAGCTTAGTATTAAAGCCAATGTAAGGCGCAACAGTGCCCCGGCCTGTATTCACTGTGAGCCGCGAGAGGAAAAGCCTCTGTCATTCAAAAACGTTACAATTGTTCGTAAGACTGTTTGACGAGCATACCAACGAGTATAAAACATTTTTTATAGCTCCGAGAAAACTCGAGTTATGACAAATTTCTGAAAACCTCGAAAATTCCACAATAAAGCTGCGATAACTCGAGAATCAATAAAGCTATCGACCCCGCGTTGGTCTCATTCTATTCAGCGTTAAAAAATCTATAGAAATCAATACCAAATACACCTTTTACTAAAAACGCTGCAAATGATTGTACAATGGTTTATTATTATTTCGCTTCAATATTGATTTAAGAAGACTATCCATTTATGATAGTAATTATTTCGAACATTTCGGAACAATCCCACCGAAAAACAGATGGTAACTATAGGGGAAAACTCCGTAGCAACTATTGTAATTTTATTCAATTTTATTTTTCTTAATTTCCTAACTAAAATTTTTGCCTAACGGTACAGCTGGAGTGTTCGACGACCATTCCAATGAGTATAGAACGATTTTTACACCACAAGAACTCTCGAGTTGTACCCTCATGTCAAATTTCTGAAAATCTCCCAAATTCGGCGCAAAAGCTGCCATAACTCGAGAACCAATAAAGCTATCGACCCCGCGATGGTCTCATTCGATTCAGCGTCCTAAAATCTATATAATTTGATACCAAATACATTTTTCTGGAAAATCTTGGAAAAGATTAATTTTCTCCCCCTCAAAACTCCTCAAAGATACCCTTAAAATTGAGCTAGCAAGTTGGTTCAAGAATTGGGCCGTCGTAGGACCGAGATTGATTTTTGGTGAAAATTTCAAATTTTTAGCTCTTACAGTTTGGCCGGAAAACTGCTAACGGCGTACGGCGGACGGACAGAATTTTTTTTTATTGGAGATTCGGACGCATGCCCGAAACGTAAAACATCAAATTTTGAGGGGGTTAGAAATTTTTTTTCTTGGGCGATTAGGTACAATGGTTTATTACTGAATAATAAACCAAAATCCATAGGAATTGATACCAAATACACATTTTTCTGTTAAACCCTGGAAAATATGAATTTTCTCCCCCTCAAAACCCCCAAAAATACCCTTAAAATTGAGCCAGCAAGTTGGTTCAAGAATTGGGCCGTCGTAGGACCGAGATTGATTTTTGGTGAAAATTTCAAGAATTTAGCTACTATGGTTTGGCCGGAAAAGTGTTGACGGCGGACGGACAGAATTTTTTTTACATTTTTGCCAACAATGTTGCGTTCAGTGTGAAAGGAAAGTTACTGAAAAATGCTAATAACAATGTTTTCAACAATGTTATCGTCCGGTCTGTAAAGGCCTTTATAAACGAAATAAATCTTTTATTATTTATCGAGACGGGTTTAAAAATAGATCCAAATAATGGACTTACCAAGTAGGTCGGTAGAATAATAGAATTATTCGAGCAGACAGTAAAATTTGCAGCAGCAAGCCAACATGCGTAGTCGTGAAGGGTGTGTGAGGAAGATGGAGTGGGAGAGGTACGAAGTCCCAGCTAAAGACGGGTCAGCAGTACAGCGCTGACAACCTACTGGGGCCGCTTCTTTGAGATGGATGGTTCGCCAAATTGAAGCTCGAAGCAATAGGACGATAGTTGAATTCTTATCCTTATAATTGAATTGAATCCTTATTGAATCCTTATAATTCTTCTTCTCCAGGTGGTCGCATTACTTCTTTTTGTAGGTTGAGGGGGAGAAAAACGAGGCGGCCTCTTCTCCAGCTGGATAATAAAAAAGAATGGAGAAGAGGTCGCCTCGTTTTTCTCCCCCTCAACCTACAAAAAAAAACTTATAATTCTTATTCTTCGAATTATTATCCCGATATTATTGTCTTGCGAATAACAAGCGAAATATTCTTAAATATTTTAAATAAAATTCATTAAAATTCGGCGAAAGTATATTACTGAAATATTCGTTAATTGTAGTAACAAACTTATAAAATTCAATATGGATTTAGTTAGAATGAAAGCGAGACGGTCAAATGACCCGAAATTCTTGACAATAGTTGCTACTGAGCTTTCTCTTGTAGTTCTCTGTTTTAAGGTGGAAACGTTTACAAATGTTCGTAAAAGTTATTACCACAAATGGATGCCCTTCTTAATTAATTAATCAAAGGAATAACAAACCACAGTACCATAATTTGCAACGTTTTTCTACTTTAGAAAGCAACCATTTCCCATTTTTTGAGTCGAGCGTTCGTTTTAATCTCCGCTCGAAACCTGGCAACACTGCTTCCATTTCATATCGGGCATCTTTCTGTTGTCATAGTTTCCTATCAGCTTGAACGCTTCATATTTCGAATATGCCTTGACTTAATTTAGCCGTCATTTTCAAGTAATGATCGTCTGTCAATATTTCGCGATGATTATTCGGCCGCGAAGTTCTCCGTCGCGTCAAAATCCGTTTTTACCTATTTGACGGTAAATCGACTACGATTTCTTTTAGATGGTTCAATTTATCGTTTTTTCTCGCCATTTTCGCGCCTGGCTGAATATGAAGCTTGTCGTCCGTTTTATCGGATTCGCGCTCATTGTTTGCCTAATATTGTTCGTCACGCTGAATGAACAATATTTGAGAAAATTCGTCCTCGTTCATTCGGACGTATTTGACGGCGGTGGGAATAAGTACAGCGTTCCAGTGACGTCCGATCCTGTGATATCAGCTTCATTGTCGTCTAGTAAACGGTGCGTAAATTTGTACTTTCTTAGTCGGTAAGCGCTATTTCATTTGTGAAATTTTCTCTACCTACCAAGGCTGTCATTTGAAGAATAAAACCGACTTGGAAATTATTTGCCGATGAAAAAAATAAATAAAACTGAAGGAAAAATAACAAAATGGACCGACTTCACAGCTACTCAATCACCAACTACAAATTTTAAGGACTACTTTATTTCTCGTATTGTCCTGACAACTTCCTGATTGATCTCCCCTAATAATATTAAAAATGCTGCATTGTACAGTTGTTTATTATTCCTTCGCTTCAATATTGATTTGAGAAAACTATCAATTTGTGATAGTAATTATTCCCAACATTTGTGAACGTTCCCACCGAAAAACAGAGTGGTAACTATCGGGGATAATTCCGTAAAGCTGTTGTAATTTTTATCATTTGTATTTTTCTTAATTTCCTAATTAAAAACTAAATTTTTTGCCTAACGGTACAGCTGGAGAGAGTGTTTGACGACCATCCCAATGAGTATAGAACGATTTTTATAGCTCCAAGAACTCTCGAGTTATACCCTCATGTCAAATTTCTGAAAATCTCCCAAATTCGGCACAAAAGCTGCGATAACTCGAGAACCAATAAAGCTATCGACCCCGCGATGGTCTCATTCGATTCAGCGTCCAAAAATCTATATAATTTGATACCACGTACACATTTTTCTGAAAAACCTTGGAAAATATGAATTTTCTCCCCCTCAAAACCCCCCAAAAATACCCTTAAAATTGAGATAGCAAGTTGGTTCAAGAATTGGGCCGTCGTAGGACCGAGATTGATTTTTGGTGAAAATTTCAAATTTTTAGCTGTTACAGTTTGGCCGGAAAACTGCTAAAAACTGCTAACGGCGTACGGCGGATGGACAGAATTTTTTTATTGGATATTCGGATTCTACATGCCTTGAAACGTAAAACATCAAATTTTGAGGGGGGTTAGAAAATTTTTTTTCTTGGGCGATTACAATGGTTTATTATTGAATAATAAACCAAAATTACAATAGTTACTACGAAGTTTTCCCTTATCTAACCAATCTGTTTTTCGGTGGGAACGTTCTCAAATGTTCGGAATAACTACTATCACGAATTGATAATCGTCTTAAATCATTATTGAAGCAAAGGAATAATGAACCACTGTACAATCATTTGCAGCGTTTTATACTCGGCTCACACCCCGTACTTCCACGGTATGAGCTTTTTTGTAGGTTCTTCTGCTGGCTGCAATGTCACTGTAGGTATTTGAATGCTTGATGTTTTTTAGTGTTTGTAACGGCAAGTGAATGATGCTTTATTCTCTTTAGATTTTGGGCCGGTTATACATTTTTAGGTGTCCTTGCTACAAAAATGATCCCATATTACCGAACTTGGTTGTATCGCTAAGCTCACCTTTTTCACGTCTGCATTATTAACCTAATTCTAGCGATTTCCTATTTTTCGGGTCGTCTGGGTAGTTTTCCAATAACAGTTGTAGAGTAATAACGTTGCTGCATTTCTGCGTCTCCCGAGTTTCTTGATTTTATAGTTGTTTATACCAGTGACCAACTCGAACTTGGAATTACTGTGTGATCTACCTCCATCAGTGATGCACACCTAAAACCATCATTGAAACAATGGAATTTCAACTCGAAAGCTTTACAACCAATATTTCTGACCTTTGAGGCGAAGGCACTTTTCTTTGTAAACCAAAAATTAGCGTGACCAAGTTTTCAAAAAAACATCAAAAGGTTTCTCATCTCAGATCCAGGAATGCCGTACTGAGTTTGATATTAGATCTTCATTGGCATGTCTATTGAAATATCTTGTTGAGAAAATTCTTCTTTTTTTCTCATTTTCAATTTTTTGTTTCATGACAATTCCTATTGATTACTCGATAGGAATCCCCTAGGCCTTAATTCTAGACCAGCCAGTTTGCAACTACGTTTCAGGGCTTAGGTCTCTGCTCTTGTAAGGCCTTGATGGGAATAGGATCTAAGGAATTCGACTTCAGCTGGTATTAAGTAATTTTTTTTTGTTGCAGGGCCAAACAAGATGTCATATTGTCAGTGGTTGTTTGCGGTGACCGTGTGCAAGAAACTCTCGTCATGATCAAATCGGCAGTCATTTTTTCGCAAGAATCGTCCCTTCGAATTGTCATCGTCGCTGAACCGATGATCATACCCGACTTCGAAGAAAAGGTATGTTTTATAATGAGCAAACCGCACCTATTGAAGTAATAGGCTAGAGATGTGAGGCATTTTTTGTCTACAGAAAAACAGACTGTACCATAGTACTATAACTTAGTTTGGCGTCTGTTTCTAGAACTATTAATCATAAAATATTTAGAGTTATTAATATTAGTAGTATTAATATTCATATTAATATTAATCATTAGATATTCATATTCATTCAATATTATACATTAAATATTGATAGTATTAATATTCAATATTCATAGTTTGTTGTCTGTTTCTAGAACTATTTATCATAAAATATTCAATTTGCTGATCGCTGGAAAGAAAATTATCATTAATTTTAATGGCGACTGGGAGAAACGGTAGAAAGAAAGTATCAAATGAAACCTGTGTGTATGTTCACGTACCGAGAAGAGATCTCTGACCTCAGGCTTCAACTTTGCGAGTTGAGATCAAGACTTGCAAGTAGCGGTCATTCTCATTGTCGCAATAGAAGTACTAGACGGTCTATAGGTAACGGACCAAGATTTGTATGAGGGGTGACAAAAATGAAACCATAATGTCCTTGTAAAACCTTTATTATTCAATTTTTTACACCAAATGTTGGTCACCTTCAATGTCACCTTCAAAGTATCTAATCTTCCTCAATATTTTTATTCAAGTCGTCCGATTCATATCCTATGCATTTTTATTTTGTTATTTGGTTCATTTGTTTCCCATAGCTCACCGAATGGAAGCTACTCCTGAACGGATCTTTCGAATTTGAAACGCATCCGATCCGTTTTCCTGAAAAAGGGGGCAACGAATGGAGAAAATTGTTCAAACCTTGTGCGTCTCAACGTCTATTCCTGCCTGTAAGCATTGCTTTACATTCGTTTTGGTTGATTCTTCTGAGGATAATTAACAATTGTATGGGGAACGGAATTTCACAACTCTCCCTCAAAATTAGTCGCAAATAAATTGGAATGTCACAAAGTGGGGGGGGGGGGGGGTTGAGGGAGAGAAAATTTGTATTTTCCAACTTTTTTAAAAGAAATAGGTGTGTTTAGTAACAATTTCCATAGATTTTAGGGCGCTGAATCGAATGAGACCATCCCAGGATCAATAGCTTTATTGGGTCTCTAGTTATTGCAGCTTTTGTGTCGAATTTTAGAGATTATCAGATATTTAGCACGAGGTTATAACTCGATAGTTCTTGGAGCTTCAAAAATCGTTCTCTACTCCTTGGAATTTTTTGAGAGTATGTTCTACTGGTTACGTAAATCAATATATTTGAATACTTGAGGTTTTTAAATGTTTGTAAGAGAATGACGCTTGATTTCCCCTTCAGGGCTGGATATACATTTTTGGGTATCGTTGCTATAAAAATTATCCCAATTTCATCATTGCCAGGGTCACTTACTCGACTTCCACATTTTTAACCTAATTCGCGCGTTTTCCATTTTTGGTTTTACTGACTAGTTTTTCAATAACAGTTGTTGTTTACTTCCAATGAAAGTCGGTAGAATGGAAAGCAAAATTATTTACTTGCAGTTTAATAATCGTTTTTTGAATTCCTTCGCAGCTCTACAAGGATGCAAGCGAATAATTTCTAGTTTTCCATGAACTGATAATGCTATTGTTTTTCAGCTAGGTAATTGGTGACCAATTGCAATGAAATATATTACTATATAGTGTAGTTTTATTTCATCGTAATATCTACACTTGAGAAATCTGCAAATCTCTACCCAAAGACTCATTTAATTGTAGACTCGCGTCCGTCGACCATTTGAGCCCTATCTAATGTTCGTAAGCATGATAATTTTTAAAATTTAGCGCACTTCGATTAACCCATAGATGCCCTTGCGTTTTTGCTATTTGAAATTACTGACAGTCCTCATTTTTCTAATTTCTTTTTTCCAGAGCGTACTTACCAATATGGACGCTGTTCTGTACGTTGATACAGATGTCCTCTTCCTCACTCCCCCTGAAAATGTTTGGAAGTACTTCAACCAGATGAATTCGACTCAGTTGGCCGCGTTAGCGCCTGAACACGAAGATCCTAATACCGGATGGTACAATCGATTCGCTCGACATCCGTTTTATGGAGAACTTGGTGAGGTTAAAGCACTTTCGGTTTATTATTCAATAATAAACCATTGTAAATTATCATGAAAAAAATGTTCTAACTCCTCTCAAGATGATGTTTTATGTTTCAAGGTTTGATTATTGAACAAAAAATGTCTATCTGTCCGCCCTCAACACTTTTCTGATGAAACTGTAAATGCTGCATAATTGACATTTTCACCAAAAATCAATCGTGGACTGACAATGGCCCCATTGTTTAGATAAATAGCTACCTTAATTTTGAGGGTATTTCAGGGAGGTTTTAAGGGTGGAAGGTTTTTCGAGTGAGACCATAACGGAGTCAATAACTCGCCAAGAGAGTCATTATTTTCTAACATTTGAGGTATTGAAATGTTTGTTTTGGCAAGAAGATGACAAGTTTTTGTCTGTTGGTACACAGTATAATATACGTATACCTATACGTATATACGTAATATATATGTATATACTGTAGTATATGTGTATAGTATACATACTATACATAGTATTTCCAAGCCGTTAGGGTATTTTTTCTATTTAGTGTCTTCACAGTCCTCAAAAGTAAATATATGAATTTTCAAAACTGAAATGTTGTCAGGACAATTGATTTTTAATGTTAGGGTTCGCAGATGGTTTTTTTTTTGTACCCTAGCGCGCTCGTAGTTTACTAAAGTTGGGGCCATTGTATGAGTTCTTTGATTTTATAATTTATTATACCTGTTACCGACTCAAACATGGAAATACTGTGTGGTCTATGCACACCATTGGTTTTCTTTAATTTTTTCAAGCTGCTCCCTGTAGTTTGATCATGTTGTGCCCATTTCCAGCAATGACTAACAAAACTGTTACTCTGTTTTAACTAGCGGTTCTCACAATTTACCTCATGAAGTTGAAGTGAATTTTTTCGTTTTGTCACAGGCTTAAACTCAGGAGTGATGTTAATGAACTTAACCCGCATGCGTGAATTCAAGTGGGAGAAGTATTTAGTTCCTATTTTCAAAGAATACAAACTGAAAATGACATGGGGTGATCAGGACATCATAAACATCATCTTCCATTACCATCCAGGTACGCATTGAAATTCTTATTAACTTTTTTTTCTGAATTCTTCACACTTACTTGTCAACTTGAAAATATAATAATTCTTATAATTGTTCTTGTGAACATCTCAGGAGATAATTGCCATGTAGTGTAGGAATACCTGTATTTGGCGGCTTGATTAGAGACAACTTCTAAATGCCTGTTTTTTTTTTAATTTTTTTTTTTTTTATTGAACAAGATTATTTCTCTCATAATCCATCTTCCAATTGTGCACTCCTACAACATGACCCGCAGCCCATAGAGATATCCATGTCACAAGGTGTCTGCTTGTAGAGTAGATAGTTTTTATATAATAAACTCTTTTCCTCCAATTTTTTGAACTGCAACTTTTCAATCAATTTCAGAACTGCTCTTCGTTTATGACTGTTCGTATAATTATCGTTCGGATCACTGCATGTACCGGAGCGTCTGTAAACCAGCTGAGAGCCACGGAGTCAACGTTCTGCACGGCTCGAGAGGAACGTTCCACAACGAGAAACAACCTGCTTTCAAAGCAGTATTCCAAGCATTTGAAGAGGTATTCGATTCATTGTTATAAATTAATTCATGCTACCAATAGTAATTAACCTCATATCGTTCCCCATAAAGGTAAAATTGACTATCATAAATTTTATATCCGTGGGTTGTGAGGGGGAGAAAAACCAGGCGACTCATTTTCCGATTCTTTATTGGCTGGCCGAGCACTTTCGCCCGTTCAGACTTCTTCAGGGCGACGTGGAGCCATAGGGTCCACAGCCAATCAAAACGCAACCCCCTCACAACCCATAGACATGAAAAATGCGACGATAAAAAAATGAATTTGATAGTTTTTCAGTATCACCACCCATCTTTTTAGCTTTTGACGTCTTGCCAAAGAGTGTCCCTCAAGCCATCATTTTGAACTATCACTTGAACTCTTGAACTTTACGACCAGTACAAATTGGTAAAACCCTGTTTCATTGGAATATTCAACCATCATACTTTTAGAGTGTAAAGCATACAGATCTATAGAAACAGATACCAAATACAAATTTACGAATTTTGTTCCCATCAAAACCCCCCAAAAATTCCTTTAAAATTGAGGTAGCAATTTAGTTAAAGAATTGAGCCATTGTCAGGCTGAGATTGATTTTTAGTGAAAATTTCAAGAATCAAACTTTTATAGTCTTGTCAGAAAAGTGTTGACAGCAGATGGGCAGAATTTTTTAAATTAGATATTTGGATTCTACAGGCCTTGAAACGTAAAACATCACATTTTGAGGGGTGGTTACAATATTTTTTTTTCTGGGCGATTACAATGATTATTATTGAATAATAAACCAAAATGTGCTCCCTCCTCTCCTATATAATATAGCCAACCCCTTCTGGTGTCATTTTGAAGCTAAGATGTGTACCTATGATTCGGAAAATGAAAAGATCTTCAAATAAAAGAGAGACAGTACCGAATATGCCAAACCTGGTACAAAGTATCCATGGTTTACGGTCGTCATTTTCACATACGAAGAGCAAATGATTAGAAAAAAAATTACCATTTGGCACTTGGTCAGTTTTACCTTAAAGGGGACGATATATTACTACCACGTGGCTGTACAGAGCAAACCTGTGCAATCTGATGGTGGGAAGACGTTCATATCAAATTGCGATAAAAATCCATGGTAATTGTGTTTTGCAATGATAAAATGTTTCTAATAATCTCAGTTGCAATTCGTCTTGTTTTCAGTACCAGATCGGTTCCGACGTTTATCAATACCTTCTGCTCCCCATCGAATCGTATTTGAAGAACACAGCCACCACAAATTGTGGAAAGTTGCACGACATATTTTTAAAGCAGATTCAAGAATTCGTCGGCGACAGAGATTACTTCAGCTAGTTTTCAAACAGTGATCCACGTGTTCCTATAATGTTGAGAGGGCCAAGAGAAGCGGCGAAATCAGTTGACGCTGCTCTAGAGAAAGATACTCAAAGAGAAATTGAATGAGTATAATTCGGGAAATGTCAATGGTAAATGAACATGGAAGGAGTTGAGCGAACGGTGGACGATCCAACATAGTTATTTTGCAACACTTTACAGTGTATCGAAAAATAACCTAACTTGCGGATTTTCAGTCCATGTCTCGATCTAGGAATTTATCTCCTTTTCTAGCTCGTTTGTCCCAGCTAGGTTTCAGCTGTGCCTATCACAGAAATCGCGTTCTGTTTGGGTACAGTTTATATGTAGTAATTCACGTTTGGGGAGGACTGGTAATTTTGAACATTTCATACATTATCTGAGTTTTGATGGACCAGCTATGGTCTGATGCCGCCAGACGACGGTCAACAAGTGAAGAAATACGATTCACATAGGACGGTGTTTATTGCCAATGCATTTCGAGCCATAAGCCTAGGTCTTCTTCAGGGCAACAATGGTCATGCCATGTGAAGGGACCGCCCGTCAGGGGGAATGGCATAGGGTCGCGACAGAGTGATTGGTGCCGGTCATAACGTCATTTAATTTACTCGGTGATGAACCACTGCCGGACCGGAACGAAAACAGAACATGGTGCAAGCGAAGTATTTTGTTAAATATTGAAACAGAACTACGATGATGATAGATGGGGATGACTCAAGGTTCATGTTTCACGAAATTTTCAATGAACAAATCATGCGCACAATTTTCAAATAGCGATTGTGACATTCACCTTCCTATGGAAATCGCTTAATAATCTGGAAAAGAGGCGAAAAGGAAGAGTTGTCGAGAGTGTTAGAAAAAGAGAGAAAAAAAAACAGGAACTTGTGTTTTTTTTTCCTGGACTGGGCTGATTAACGTGGTCGATGTTTACCTTGCTTTTGTACATTCCATTACATAAGAAATGCAATAGGAAAACGTAAGGTTTTCTTTTTTCTCAAACCTTTCCTTTTCCTGCACCGTTTCTTGAGCGTTTCTGAAAAAACTCTCATTTCTTAGAACTTACTTTTTTTTTTATAGCAGTTATTTCTCCCGATATATTTCTTGAGAAGCGTTTCTCTATTCACTTTATATACCGTTCGAACTCCAATTCTGAGTAACTGTTTTTATTGGTCGTTTATTGAGTTTTACGTTGGGACCATCGTTTTTAGGAACCTTTTTTGTAATGTTTTTCTAAACTTTTTATAACATAGTTACTCCTTGTTTATTTATTTCTACGTTATAATTGTCATTCTTACCAACTTTCCTTGTTAACTTTTTAAACCATCCAAAAACCTATTTTGTGTAACTGTCGTTAGTTAACTGTTTTCGTCATTAGTTAACGTAACTGTTTTTAGGCGTTTACTGAGGGTTTTTTTGAACTATTTTTTTTTACCTACTTCCATTTCGTTTGACATTAATTTTATACCTTCCTACACCCGAAGGGCTGCTATTATTACACATTATTACGAGTCATTTGAGTTTTTCTGTTGTAATTATCCTTTCTTCAAACGTATGAATAACTGCGAGTGAAACGTTAGCTTGAAGCATCTAGAAATACGCAAATAGGAACTCATTACGCTTTAATTACGGAACACATTTTCTGCAGTTTATGGATGGGAAGAATTCCAGTCGACCTACATTAAATGCTAGTTAATTTTGGACCCAATTATCTCCCGACATTTATAGTCAGGTATTTTCATAGTATGAAAATTAAAACTGAGGATACGTTTACAGCTCAGAGACCATCCAGTCACGTTAGAGATAAAAACAGAGTCTATAATCGGTGCAATAGCTTCGTACGACGCTCATAGTATAGAAGGTTGCTCAGATCCTGAACGGCCGCACTAAACATAATACATGGGACTTGATTACATACTTACATGGTAAGGCATAATGATAATTTATGGAAGGACTCGTTACATTAAAAAGCGCTGAAACAAAACGTGATAATGCGAAACAAGTAAATTTAGCCTTCGTTGTGGTTTTGTCGCATTGATCATTCTTCGTTGTTGAGATTGAGGGGGAGGAAACTGTGGCGACTTGTTCTCCTGTTTTTTATTATTAGCCTGCCGAGCACTTTCGCCCCTTCGGGCATCATCATCCACAGCCCCGTGGATACCTTGTAGTGGTACTGCGAAGCCCTGATGATGCTCAAAGGGGCGAAAGTGCTTGGCAGGCTAATAATAAAACACAGGAGAACAAGTCGCCATGGTTTTCTCCCCCTCTATCTCAACAACGAAGTAAATTTAGGAACTGTTGAGCTATAAAGCGGCCAACGACTTGATCATGTTACCACCTGTATAGTTCGATTCCTTTGTCGATTGTAAAGAAGCATAAAATAACGGTCAACACAAATTTCACTGTGTTTTGATATCATTCTACCGATCAAGCCAACGTTCGCTGAGCGAATCAAGTAAATTGGCTATGAAAACTGTTAATAAAAGGTGACTCAATCATGACTAAAACTTAAATTTGTCAATGTACTAATGAATACAACGCGTCTACTTGCATGTGTAAGTATTCCTGTATAGAATTGTACCCCATCTCATCTCCCTTCAGTGTGAAGAAGGTGAGTGAAATAGTTTGTTATTTATTAATGTATCGATTGGTACGTCGTTGATTTTTGATACCTGTTCAGAGTTAATTTTAGAAATTACGTTGATGCTATAATAAAAACGATGAAAACCGACGTGTTTTTATTTTCCTTGTATCCCTAGATAACGGAAATCAAATGGTCTCAATAAAATTTTATGCTGCTTCTTACGTTCAACCTGAACTGTGTTATCTATTTTACAAATCATGTATTAGGTATTGCGGCCTGCAATTCACGAAGTCATCGAAGCGGTCGGTGAGGTGAATCAATACGGACAGCAACAATGCTAAAATAGGCAATCGAATCGAGGAGTTGACCTTATGAGAAGCGAGAGATTTCCCTCTCTCCACAAAAAAAAGCCCATTGAAAAGCCGGAGCCTCCAAGCGGCCCAGCCTGGATCCAGAATGGATACGACTGATACCGGCAGGAGAGAGGGTGGCCTACTGTACAAATGAAAAGGCTGCAACACAAATGAAGAGCATGGATGATGGAGAAATGATTGTTATGGTCCAAAAATGGCCTAGCTGCAACTCTCAAACCATAATATTATTTGTAGTAGAACGCGTTTTCCTTCCCTTTCTCCATTTTGGCGCGTGTTGAAAGTTTTAATAAGTTCAAGAATTTCTCTCCATGTACAATGGACAAGATGGGATTATTTTCTTTATACCATTGTTTATTCTATTCACTCAGTATTGAGAAAAAGAGATAGCGCTATATCAATCTAGCAATGGTTCACAAGGTACTGAATTGGAAAATCCGTCGGAATATTGAACGGAAAGAAAATGGGCGATTTATTTCATCTAAATTTTGTCATTGAAACGGCATTTGAAAACACTGTAGAGAATTTTGATCTGATCCAGGGTCAACTGTCCGCGAGTACGAGGTTCGACAAGCTGTTGTGACAATTTTTCAAACAATTCCTTGTTTCGGCGGCAATACATTTTTGTATCTTCAATCAATGTAGCCAAGCTACTTTTGTCAACTTCATCCATTCGTATGTATTTTGAAAGCGACGGGTTCAAGCGATAGTACGCGTTGCCAACCATCAGATTGTTAATGGCGGCGTGAACAGCTGAAACAAAAACAAATGAATAGTAGAATATCGATTGGGCTCAAGAAAGTTAAGAAGTCACACTTAACCCGTATTAAAATAAGTAGAAGAACTCCATTTCTACGTCTCAAATGTGTTCAGAATATACATCTGTGATAGTAGTTATTCCGAACATTGTGAACGTTCCCACTGAAAAACAGATAAGGGAAAACTCCGTAGCAACTATTGTAATTTTAATAATTTCTATTTTTCTTAATTTTCAAATTAAAATCAGAATTTTTCGCCTAACGGTACAGCTGGAGAGAGTGATTAACGATTTTTATAGCTCCAAGCACTCTCAAGTTATACCCTCACGCCAAATTTCTGAAAATCTCCCAAATTCGACACAAAAGCTGCCACTCGAGAACCAAAAAACTTTGGAAAACATGAATTTTCTCCCTCTCAAAACCCCCCAAACATACCCTTGAAATTGACCCTGCAATGTGGTTCAAGAATTGGGCCTTTGTGAGACCGAGATTGATTTTTGATGAAAATTTCAAGAATGTAGCTATAGTTCGGCCGGAAAAGTGTTGACAGCGGACAGACATAATTTTATTTATTGAATATTTGGATTTCACATGCTTTGAAACGTAAAACATCAAATTTTGAGGGGGTTAGGAAAATTTTTTTCTTTGGTGATTACAATGGTTTATTATTGAATCCAAAACACATGAATGATGCATCCGCTCAGAACTATACCAACCTTCAGTGTCAGTCGCGCTGGCGAGAATTTTATCGAGAATAGCTTTCCACGAAGTTGGTTGTTGGGACAGTTCCCGCAAATCCTCCATTGTTAAAACCGGGTCATGCAATCCGGTGCCGCACGATACAACGCAGCTCAATCTCTCGTTAGGCCAAAGATTTTTCGCTTCATTAATTGCTAATGCTGTCGGGTTGTTCACCACGATCCCGCCATCCTAGATAGAAAGAAAAAAATAGCGTAGGTTTAATTTGGAAAAATTTCAAGACCAGAGCACTTTTAAACTAGATAGTGATAGAAATTGAATTTGGAAGTTAAGAAAAATAAAATTGATTAAAATTACAATAGTTGCTACGGAGTTTTCCCTTATAGTTACTCATCGGTTTTTGGGTGGGAACGTTCACAAATGTTCAGAATAGTTACTATAACAAATGGATAATCTTCTTAAATCATTATTGAAGCGAAGGAATTATAAACCACTTTACAATCATTTGCAGCGTTTTTTATCGGATATTCGGATTCTACATGCCTAGAAACGTAAAACATCAAACTTTGTGAGTGGGTTAGAAAAAATTGTTTTTTCTTGGGCAAATACAATGGTTCATCATTGAATAATAAATCTAAATGGGATTCGAGCTCTATTGTGTGTCGGACTCTTACGGAGTAGTTACTATACTCATGCTGCGCTCTCCCGGCTCAAGGCAGAACATTCAGTTTCTTAGTCAGCCAGGAGTTCCTGCCTTATTTTGCAAGGAATCCAAAAAAAAATTGTTTCAAAGAACCTTCCTATTAATAGCTATGCGTTTAATGTTTTTGCAAGGCTGTTGGAAGTAATCAAGATATAACCTGATGCAAGACAGAGATGGTGAAAAAAGGGTCTTACTGGGAGAGAATGGACCATAATATAACAAGTTGCGACGTTTGGATTCGAGACCTGGTTTTTGACCAAAAGTGACAAGATGATGCAGATTGTTGTTTAATGACTTTTTTTTCCAAATTCACCTCTATTCTGAATTCGATTTTTCGGACGATATCGTTAGTTCCATTATTATTACTTCGCTCTGTAAAAATGAAAGTAAAACCACCCTTAGTATCAAAGAATGATGTCCTATTTCACTCACCGTGTGCGGTATCCCATCGATTCGAATCTCTTCAAAAATCGTCGGAGCCGCCGAAGATGCTCTGATTGTTTCATAAATTTTTGCATTGTAAGTACCATAGTAGTCTAGGCCCGTTCCTTTTGGGTTGCCATAATTTCGAAAAATAAACGGGGCTACCCTTGACTGGACAGAAATTGTTGAGATCGCAAAGACCTGGAAAACAACTTACACAAATATGATGAATAAGTGCACATTAATAACTACACAGTAATTAGGGTGAGCAGAGGCTATAATTACCTTGGGACAAGTGTTATATTTGGCGCTATCAATCAGCGTTGCATCGCCAACGTAACTTTTCAAAAGCTGTTCCCATTTCTCGGTATCGTAGTATCCGTGAGTCCAAAGCATTTTACTTGTGCCGACGATAGTGCTTTGGTTGAAAACTTTCGAACTCAAATCATTGTAACAGTTTTCTATCTGTTCCAGTGTCATAGAAGCTGGTGGAACTGGAAAAGAAAAGCTAGCAAATTTTTGGCACAGCGGTTTCTTATCTCTCATACCATTGGTTTTAATTACTAATCAATAAACTGAATGCTTCAAATTTCAGGACAAGTTTTCCCAGTGAATATTTATTTTATTTGAATTTGGAAACACACTGTGTATTTGAGATGTAACTGCTCAGAGTTGTTTTCTTTTTTGATTTTTACAGGCTATAAGAGTAAATATTTTTTAACGTTTGAGGTTTGAAAATCTTCGTTATGGTGAGTAGATGACGCTTGGTTATTTACGTATTGGCTCACACATCGTACTTACACATTATGAGCGTTTTCATTATTTCGCTGTATGTATTTTGACTTTTACAGACGGCGAACATAAACATATTTGAACGCGGGGGGACATGAAATCTTTATTTCTGTCAGATGAATGTTGTTCAATTTTTTATTATTCGTTTACACAGTAATTGCTCGTAAATCACATTTTCAGTTAATATGTTGAGCGCTTATGTATTTTTGGGTCTCTTGCTATAAATATTACCCTATTCGACTAAACTTGCCTTGCATTGTTTGGACCACACACCATACTTCCCTTGTGCCTGATTTATAACCCTAGGGTCAACCAACATCTCTGCTATCTGCTCATTATTTTTACTAAGGATTATTCACAGTCCCCATGAGTCATCAGGTATACTAGACAGGTACATCTTTGAACTTTTGAGGTTGTGGAATTTTTTCTAAGGCGGTTGAATGTATCTATGTATCTAAAATGCTTTTTGGCCACAAAAAGTAATTTGAAGGCTCAAGGTCGAATGTTCGATAATGGTGAGGATTTCATGTACCTGAATTGATATACAGGAATGATCATAAATTATTATTATGATGGGTTCTCATCTCAGATTGAACATTGTGAGAACATTTCCTGAGTTAATTTTCATTTTTCAGGGAGATATAGAGATATCAGGGGAAATTTAAGTCACTTTTTGACTACAGGCACACGGACATACAGACACTTGTTGAGAAAGTGTTTCTGAGTATAGTACTTTAAACATTTTTTTCAAATTCACCTTCGTTGCGAATTTGACTTTTTGGACAATCACAATAATTCTGTTTACTACAGTTACTACCAAAAAAAATAAAAAAAAATTAAATATAATATATAATAATCATATGATGTGATTAAATCAATACGATACAACTAATTGGGGGAAAAAAAGACTTACGAAGACATCCAATCATGATGGCACCAGTACTGACACCACATATGAGGTCAAATGAGTCCATTATCCTCCTCTTGGTCAACTTTTCTATTTGCTTCAACATGTAGATCACAGCTAAGCCCCTGTTGATAAAATATTGCACCATTACTTCAGGAGAAAAATCAGTAGAGCGATAAAAACAAGTGACATTTGAACCACAGGCCTCAAATAGATATTAATTATAGATATTAGTTATTTTTTATCTGATTATATACATTTTTAAGCATTCACCATTTAAATAAATACAGCACTCATCTCTAACTTGCCACTTATTAGGCAAGAACGCAAGAAATTTAAAAACCGCCACTGAGCTCTCAATTATAAAAACTAAATTCTGGGTGTACGGCGGTGGGGGGAGGGGGCTCGACTTCCAGCCCTGAAATATTTCTGGCCCGCGTATGTCTCAAAAAATTACAATGTGGCCCTCGAGTAAAAAAGGTTGGAGCCCCCTGCTCTAACCCAAATAATAGTGGAACGCTAACAACTTAGAAATCCTTACCTCATACCACCGCCATCAATAGATAAAATTCTGATCCCTTTAGATTTGGGAGGATCAGCGTGACCTAAAGCAGCCAACATCTTATGAGCTTCTTGTTCCACGGCAGTTGAATGTGTTTTGTGTCTAAGCTGAATTAATTTGTCTATACATCCAATCTGCAATATCACATATAAATTGCAGATTTAAGATACTTTTTTGTCGACACTGTTAACAAACAAGTAGAATAGGCAGACCCGTAAATTCAATTCATTGGAAAATCAACAGACACAACAACAAATCAGGAAACAAGGCAGTTGCTGACGTTGAAATGTAAACAAATACGGCCGCTGATATTGCTATTTTAGTGATATAGCTGCAATTCCAGCATGGTAATAGGATAGATTGAATTTCTCGCAGCGGGAGCGTTCCAGCGAGTAAAGATAGAGCAAGGGCACATGGGACACTCTGCTAGGGTTATTAGGTTCTATAGCTCAAATGCAAATATGGCCAATATTGTCTGCCACGCCTAACCCGCTAAACATGCTCACGCAGGACAGGGCAAAGGTTTTTTCTAATGCGTACATAGAAGAGCATTTCACTCACTTTCACAGCGTATTGCCTTGCATCTGGATATTTTGTTAGATGGTTGAAAAGAGTGTCCATTTTCCTCATAATGACGTAGTCAGCATCGGCATAAAACAGCTCAGACACGTATCTCTTGGTCAAGCTCATGATTTCAGTCTAAAACCAATAAACATTCAAGGATTTTATTCAGCTTCAATACTTCAGCTTTGGATTAGCGGTCGGGCCATAAACTTTGGGAACTGGGTTGTTGGGACAACCTTGATTAGAGACACACTACAAATTATTAACACGTACAATGCACGTATTCTTAAAATAAATATCAATGCTTTTCGTGAGAAGCATGAACAAACCAAAGATAGCTCAGTTACCAAATTACAAAGTGAAAATGCAAAAATAGTCGTTCAATGATATGTAATGTATTTAAAAAAAGTTACCTTGGAAGGTCTTTGCGGTTTTGAAAGCCATTTGGGAACTTTCGTTTCCGGGGAACCTTTCATGTACCCCCACCAATCCCACACTTTTGATAATCCCATCCACTTTGACGGATCAAGGCCGTAAACTTTCGTCCCTTGCTCTTCGGAAACATGGCGTTTTTGAGACAGCAAGCAATCAGCACAGCCGCCTAAGCGTTGATATTCTTGAATGCGTTTCTCCACTCGCGATTTCCACATAGTGCTTTTTCATGCCTTTAGCCTGGACTATGGGATGATTCTGGACATAAAAATGAAAATGAACGAATTCAAGAATACAAAAAGTACAGACACAGGCATGGAAATCTCTCTCGACGATTACTTGAAGTCGGAAGCTCTGGTAATGTTGGTTGTTCTAATTTTAGAAGTGGCAAAAGAACAATGCCATGTAAGAAAACTCCAGTTAGGAAATCTTTTCACGTGGAAACCTACAAATGAGGAGTAATTTATCAAATGGGAACAAATCCATTGTCCAAATTTGTTCAAGGGGGAAAAGGTACCTCGTCTGTAGTAAAAAAAAATTTGTTTGTTTTCTGTGTACAATATTAAGTACAAAGACATTGCCCAACATGTCCCAGAAAATGATGTTACACATGAAACCGTCTTTTTGAATTTTGACGAGTGCCGCTTTTGTATGAAAAACGTGCATGTATACCCTTTGTTGCCAAAAGGCAAACCAAACGACTTGAAATGGTCACTAGCGCTCCCTACAGAAGAAAGGAGTAGGGGCCTCAGCCCTTGGGAAAAGGGAGCCTAATACACGAGAGAGTAAACGCGGCAGCCGCAGCGTAAGGACACGTAAGTACCTAGCTACTCTCATAATTGCTGTGTCATATAAAAACGTTCTCATATACTCATTATGATGATCGTCAAAATATCTCTTCAACTGTTTCGCTAGGCGAAAAATTTATCTTTTAATTTGGAGAAAAATGAAAAATAAAAATTATTAAAATTACAATAGTTGCTACGGAGTTTTCTTTATAGTTACCAATCTGTTTTTCGGTGGGCACGTTCACAAATGTTCGGAATATAATTAATATCACAAATGGACAGTCTCCTCACATCATTATTGAAGCGAGCGAAGGAATAATAAACCTCTGTAATATCATTTGCAGCGTTTTTTCTTGATTTTCAGTCTGTAAAAATTGAACGTTCAAGGTCTCGAGGCGTTTGTTATGATATGAAGACGAAGATAGATTTAAAAAAATATGTTTTCGCTCTATCAACATATATCCTAGTTAAGAACATTTTTAATCATTTAGTTAGTGTGGAATTTTCATTTTGGTTTTTTCAGATACATAAACGAACGTTCAAAAGGAGCATTGCGTCTATAATTGTTTGTAACGAGAGGCGAATGAAGATTAGTTACATTATATCAATCACAGCTCAACCTACAAGGGCAGCATTATCGTACTTAGGCGTCATTCTCAAATACTCATCGCAGCGAAGAGAAATTCACCGGATTCTATTACTTAGAAGTAGCTTAATATAGGAACAATTACGTTTCACGATGCTCTGCACGTTCACGTGGAGATTTACCGGTTTGCATTGCGAAGAGCGATCATTGGAGCAGTCGAATATTTCGGTTAGCACGACGACGAACGAATTTTTGTCAACTATTTTGACAGGCAACACTATCAATAAACAGGCGCGATAGGAAAGATAAGTAATCGCTGGAGTTTGGTTACGAGGAATTGGAACCTAAAGCTTTGCGTATTTCAGTGAAGCCAATAGACGTGTTGAAGCTTCATAAAATGGCCTCTAATTCAGGAAAATCTGAAGTACGAACCAGGGACTCGATAAGTGTGTCTCTAAATTTTTTTAATTTTTTTATTATTTATTATTTATTTTTTTTAACGGTTTTGTCAGCATATTGGTGTGGCAACACTGTCCGCTGCTCCCCCTGTACTTTATTTTTGATGCGACGCTGACTCTCATGAACGCTCCTGCGCCTTAACGTTCTGTTAGCTGTTCAGTTCTATGTTTTATCTGAACTTAATTCTTGAAGTAATTTAACTATTGAAATTATATATATTGGAGAACCAGAGAACGCCCAGTGGTAAGCAACCACAAGTTTATTTAGATATCCCGACAGGTTTTCTTGTGTTTATCATAAGATTTCACAATGGAGTGCGTCTTTAAATTTAGATTCACGTTTTCCGACCTTCGGCTTCAATTTAATATCACTATTTTGAAACAATGCGCTTTTCTTCTAATTTTTTTTTTTTTTCAAGTTTTGGTTTATGAAAAAACAAAACCCCCAAACCTTGGTTTTGGTTTATGGTTTTGTTTTGGTTTTTATTGAAGCAAAGGAATAATAAACCATTGTACAATCATTTCCAGCGTTTTCCTATTGGATACTCGTATTCAACGGTCTTGAAACGTAAAACATCAAATTTTGAGAGGGTCAGTGAACATTTTTCCTGGGCGATTACAAAGGCTCAATAATAATAATTAAACCAAAAGTGAAATAATCTCTGCTGTTCATTTTAAAATAATATATTTATTAATTTATTAATATTTCTTATTAAATTTTTAATTTAATATTATATATGTTCAGAACTGAGTCTAATTTTTTTTTTCATCTTTATATATTCCATTTATTCTCGCGACTTACAAACACTGTGATTTAGAGGTTCCCTGTCGAAAGAAGGTTATTCATTCCGTGATAAAGTCGCGTAGGTTACACATCACCTGCGCAAAGTGTGACGCAAGTACAAACATACCTGAATACTGAATATTCCGAGTTCGACATAATAATCGACGAATAATGGAGTTCGGCCTTTGATAAAGTTCCGATCCCGATTCGCGCTTCGACTCGATTATCATCTGACATTCGTTCGTCTGTCATAGTGAAGGTTGTATCGCTGTCAAAAATGGTGTCACGCTTATTGCCGAAGAGAGCATCCGCGTTCGGTTCGGTCGGAAAATTTCATTCGAATTGAATTTTCGCGCATTATCGGCGGCGTTTTATCCTCATTGTTTTCTCGGCCTTGGGCGACTTGAGAACGGGCTTTTCGAAACCGGCCGAAGACGACTAAGCTCGGGTTACCAATCCCGTTTGCCGCATTGTTGACGACGTAGGTAGTGTAACATACATCTGTGCTTCGCGTCGTAAAATATTCGATCGTCTCGCGTAGAAAATGACGGAAACTAGAGCTCACGCGGAACCGGAAATGAGCGGTTGGCTTTTCAAATGGACCAATTATTTGAAAGGATACCAGCGAAGATGGTTCGTCTTGTCCAACGGTCTTCTCTCATACTACAGGTAAATTTTGACGGAAATAAATTATTTCAAGATGGAATTCATAATTATATACGCGAGCGAGGAGGAATGGTTTTGGAGTTTAAGGTCGATTGTATTATTTATTTAGCTCCGTTGAATTGAAAATATTTCTAACGGACTGTTCAAAACTGCTTCATCACCGATTTAATCGTTCGTGAATCGCGGCATTGCCTACCTGCTGTGTATTATTTGTCAATAATGTATTTATTTATTTACATTAACGGGACAAGCTCAATCACAAATGTTCGTTTCCAAACAATTAATTAAAAAAAAAAAAAACGCTGCAAATGATTCTACAGTTGTTTATTATTCCTTCGCTTCAATAATAATTTAAGAACACTATTCATTTGTGATAGTAATTATTTCGAACATTTTGTGAACGTTCCCACGGAAAAACAGCTTGGTAACTATAGGGAAAAACTCCGCTGCAACTGTAACAATAATAATCATTTTTATTTTAAATATAGAACGATTGGCCTAATAAAATCCCTCAAGTTCAACACAAAGCTGTCATAAATCGAGAACTGTCATGTAGAAAAATTTGAAGTCCTCCAGCGTTCAAATTAAATTCATTTTTACAGTCTGTTACAATCAGAATATTGGCAATATGCGAATAACGCGGAAGTATGTGACCCATTTGATAAAAATCAGGCATCATTCAATCGCCATTACATACATTTCAAGACCTTGAACGTTCAAATATATCGATTTTTCCAGCTTGTAAAAATCAAAATACAAAATACGCATCACCAAAATCGTGAAAAAGGTTCATAACGTGGAGATATGGTGTGTGACCTAATATCAACAAAAAAAAAAAAATCAAGCGTCATCTGCTCGCCATAACGATCATTTTAAAACCTCTAGCGTTTAAAAATATTGACTCTTGTAGCCTGTAAAAATCAAAATAGGATAAACGTTGAACGATTATCATTTGAAAGTACTATTCGTTATCCAAAATCCGGAAACGACTAATTTTGACAATCACTAGGACAACATTCTCCAAAAATTTCATTGAGTTTCATTCATTTTTCACGAACATAATATGACAATTTATGTGCTTTTCTGACGAGAGACAGACAGACACACGGACACTTGCGACGGTCACGATACTTCTATTTACTACCAATGTAAACATGGAAGTAAAAAAAAAAAGGGGGAATGAGTCTTTTTACTTTTCTCCAACTCTCTCTCTTCAGCAGCAAGAGCAAAAGAGAGTGCAGCAATAGCAAAGAGTTAAGCAAAATCACATGTTTTAACGAATTGTTTTTAAATTGCAGGAACCAAGCAGAGATGGCTCATACTTGCAGAGGGACGATCAGTCTCCATGGAGCGTTAATTCACACAGAGGACTCGAATAATTTTGTTATCTCCAACGGTGGCACGCAAACCTTTCACATCAAAGCGGTCAGTGAAGTCGAACGCCAAAGATGGGTCACTGCTCTTGAATTGGCCAAGGATCGAGCCATTCGGGCCATCGAATCGGGTTAGTGCACCATTGGGTTTCTGGTTACTAAGTTTGTAAGAAATTCCCCCTCCTCACCACCACTTTCCCACGCCAGCTTCATTCTTTTGGGTCCCCCTTCGTAGATCACACATTACTTCCATGTTTGAGTCGGTAACGGCTTAAACCAATTATAAAATTAAGACTCGCATAAAGGAGGCAAAGTTAGTACACTACAACTGTTGTTGAAAAACTAGCCGGGGGAATGCAAAAATAGAAAAACGCACGAATTAGATTAATGATTTGGAAGTGCGGTATGTGAGCCTGACGACATCACTGCGTTTTGTAAAATGGGGTCCTAGTTTCAAATTTTCTTCTGAGTGAAAGCCTCATGATTTGGGTGACCTTGACTCAGCGTTATGCTAAGTTCGGAGAGTGGCCTTTTTCAAACGATTCGTTTCAACCTGCTTTGAATAGGTTGCAAATGTTATTGAAAAAAAAAATTACTTTAAAATTTAGCTCTCTTTGTGCTTAAACTTGAGCAATAAAAATCAACCGCCTCTTTGCGCTCTACATCCCTATTTTATTTGTCTACCTTTATTTTCCGACAGTATGGAAGAAATAACATTTTGTTAAACCTTCGGATTGTTCTCAGAAGAAGACGAGGAGGAGTTTGAAGATGGAGATAAATCTGAAATCATCACTGCTTTGAATAAGTTGGCCACCAGTTTGGAAGATATACAGACGTGCAATGAATTGATAAATAAACACGGTCTTGCCCTTCATAGATCTTTGTCAGAGTTAGAAGGAGTGGACACGGCTCAGGATGCTTCAGCGAAAATCAAAGCCATCAATGAACGAGCCACGTTATTTCGCATAACATCCAACGCCATGATCAATGTATGTGGTTTCTTTTTAGTTTAATGCTATTAATATTGAAATATTGAAGTGAAAGGATACTTGTTCTGTACATTGAATAGAAAATCGAATACTTTTAGATTGATAGAGACATAATCGATGTAAGGGAATAAACGTTCAGTTGACGGTTCTGTTGATACCGTGGACGCTGATACCGACCATGTGGTATTTATTTCTCTTGATTCCCCCCAAAAAAAAAAAAAAAATCGCATGCTCGGTACCAGCTCGGTATTTCCCTTTTCTTTTGAGGCAGGTCATTTTTTAATGTTGGACCACAGTTATTGCGATTTGATATCTATATTACCTATTTCAGGCGTGCAACGAGTATTTGACACAGGCGCAAATGCAGAGCAAGAAGTGGCAGAAAATGTTGCAGCATGAGCGTAGTCAGAAACTCCGCCTGGAAGAAATGGTGGAAACATTGGCGAGGCAACATTCTGTCCTGGAACAAGCTGCAAAGGACCATAGGCTTCCAAAAAGTGAGCAGTCCGATACTTTTATTAGTTGATTCATTAGCCGGGGGAAACAATTCGATAACGAGGCGTGTCCAGATACTAGGAATGATCAAAATTAACTTTTTCGTGTAAACAAGTTATTCCCAAAAGAGCAAAATTCTATCTATTTTGACATAGATATGTTTCTTAGCTTGGTCTTCTGAAAAACAAAATTGTGCAAGTTTTTTCAGTCCGAAAAACTGGAAGTTATACATGGGTTTTCAGTAACAACCAATCCGAAACTAAATGTATGCTATTCTGACGGTTTTACCCCTTGAAATTCGTTCGCCACTCGTTGGAATCAGCTGACATTGGAGACATTTTTATCACCTCTCCCGTCCTTGAAGTTAAGGGTTTTTTCCCAAGATACCCAAATCCAGTTATTTTTTTAAGTTAATTTTCCAGACTGGCGGTTGACGAGTTGTGGGCGATTAAACTGTTTACTTGCTTATAGACTAAAGTCGACAGTGTTTGGTAACCTAGAATTCTGTACAAATTTACCTTAGTCCCAAATAAAGTTGGTTCTTTTCTATGTGCAGTTGACCAGTTTGCCTTGCTTGTGAGTTGTTTTTGGCGGGCTCGCTGCGTCCATGCGTTCGGATGTCCACAAAGGAATACAGTTGACTTGTTTGTTCTATACTATCCTTCTCACTTTACAGCCAGCTCTCCCTCTGACGACGATGAAGAGAACACTGAGTTCTATGAATGTGAAGAAAGTGGGCATAGCTCGGACTCTTCCAATCTTGTCATTAAAATACCGAATCTGCAACGGAAGAAATCGGTGCTAAGCGTCCCTGATAAGGTATTTTCTTGTTTTCCATGTAATTTTTATGCTTTTTCATCACCTGTTTGAAACTTTTTTTTCTTCAAAAAATTCCAACAAGAACCAATATTTGATATTTTCAGATTCCAGCCGAATCACATTCTGAATCAAGTAGCGAGATTGAAGATACCGGTGAGACTGAAGTTGTTGTAATTTCCGAGCAGAGCAAAGAAGTCAATTTACCTGCAAAAGTAAGTGGTGTAATGTTGATGATTGATTTGATTTGGTTTGCTAAATTAATTTTCTCCGACAGGTTGTGGGTGAGAGCTGTTTTGAGACGGTCTCAGTTTTATGTTTCATTTTATTTCTTCTAGTGCTTTCAGAGACATACAAAAAACGCTGCAATTGATTTTGCAGTGGTTTATTATTCCTTCGCTTCAATAATGATTTAAGAACACTTTGCAGATTGATTTTTGGTGAAAATGTCAAGAGTGTAGGTATTATAGTTTGGCTGGAAAAGTGTTGACGGGGTACGGCGGACAGACGGAATTTTTTTTATTGCATATTCGGATTCTACATGCCTTGAAACGTAAAACATCAAATTTTGAGGGGGTTAGAAAATTTTTTTCATGGGCGATTACAATGGTTTATTATTGAATAATTAACCCAAACTGACAGACCATCTCGAAACAGCTTTCACGCTCAATCTATTTTGGTGGAAAATTTGGTTTATTATTGAATAATAAATCAAAAGCGCTGAGTAGTTCGCATTTCCCTTAATATAGTTGGGGGCTCTCTAATTGTTGGGTCTCTTGGATAGGAAATATTTTTCTCTGTGCTTATCTTAAATCTAACATTTTTTATACATGAGTTCTCCCCTTGTTGTCCATGTTATTTTGAGAATACATATCATTTTTCCTTTTCGAGCGCTTGTTGCTGGTGAAATTGAATTTCAAGTATTTTTCCGCCTGTTCTAGGCTCAAGGTGATGTCTGCTATCCAACACAACAACTCGCCTCCAAACGAGTGCGACGCCTTAGAGTTCCAAACAAGCCATATTATCCTCTTAACCTTTGGAGCATAATGAAAAATTGTATTGGAAAAGAACTTTCAAAAATCCCGATGCCTGTAAGTATAAATGATTTCATCGCTGTGTTGGCAGAATCATAGTACAAATGGCAGTTTCCATGATGTTTTAGTTCAAAATAAACAACCGAGTTCAAATAATTAGTTCTTGGAACGTTGCCATTAAATTTTTTCTCTTTGTTTTCTGCTTGTTGGTACTTAATTATAATTATCATCTCTAGATGTAAACATGAATTCAATGTGTATCTAAAAGCAAATTTCACCTCGCTACCGATCTATGTTATTTAATTAGTGAACCATTTATGTTCAGGTGAACTTCTCCGAGCCATTATCAATGCTGCAAAGATTGACTGAAGATTACGAGTACGCGCACATTTTGGATGCTGCGGCGGAGCTAGCGGATCCAGCTGAACAGTTGGCTTTTGTTGCGGCTTTCACCGTTTCAAGTTACTCCACAACCTCGAACCGAACGGGCAAACCATTCAATCCATTGCTCGGTGAGACGTATGAATGTGACCGAACAGATGACCTAGGCTGGCGAGCGATTTCGGAACAGGTTTGTATCAAACATACTTCGCTCTAGGATACTCATTTCAATTTTTGTAAATTTTGATGAACTCGATTCTTGCTGTTCCCCGATAACAATATTCATACTACCTACGAGGGAAATCCAGAAAGTAAGGTTACAAGTCCCCTGAAGGGCGCAGGGAATTTTTTTTCGTTACCTGCTTGTAGAGGGGGTTTGTAACGGTCAAAATAAGCCCAACCCCGTGTCAGTCAGTTGAAAAATGGTGTCGCAGGAGCAGTTTCCGTCAACCTCTGAAGGTGCTGTTCCCTCCACCTACCGCCGATGCAAGATTCGGTCAGTCATCAAATTCCTGACTATGCGTCACAAATCTGCTTCCGAAATCCATCGTCAGCTTTGTGACAAGGTCACATTTTTTTTTTTTTTTTTTCAAGCTGGTGCTGAGGCTGAAAAAATGTGTTGTTCGGGATGGCAATTATGTCGAAAAATAAACATATATTTTGGAACATACCGTGTAAATTTGGTGGAAATATATGCACTTTTCGATTTTTGGCAGCAGTTGTAACCTTATTTTCTGGATATCTCTCGTATAAGGGTAATCTCTGGTGAAAAATGTAATTCTAAATATAGTTCTTTATCCTAATTACTAAATTAAAGGACGAATTGATCACCCAATGATACAGCTTGAGAGAGTGTTTGACATTCTAACGATTATCGGTTTTTATAGCTCAACAAATGATTTACCATCGCGCCAAATCTTTCTAAGTCTCAAAAGTTCCAAATAAAAGCTGTGATAACTTGAAAACTGTTAAAGCTATTGACCCAGCTATTGATTCTGAGCCCAAAAATCTAGAGAAATTGCAATCAAACAGACCCATGTTTCAAAAAAACATTGGAAACACGAATTCCCCTCAAACCTCCGAAAAAGCCCTTTAAATTGAGATAGCGATTTGATTAAAGAATTGAGCGATTGTCTAGCCATGAATGATATTGATGAAAATTTCAAGTATCTAGATCTTTTAGTTTCCTCAGAAAGTGTAGACTGTGGATGGACAGATTTTTTTTATTCGATATTCGGAGTCTACATGCCTTAAATTTGAAAAATAAAATTTTGAGGGGAGCGGTTAGCATTGTTTTCTTGTGCAACTACAATGGCCGAGTAACAAACCAAAATTATGAGGATTTTCCTAATTGAATGCCCTAAACAAAGTTAAAAATCGTTCAAGTTAATAAGAATTCTCTTTTTTCACACTGAATTAGTCTCCTCCGTATTTATCGGGAAGCATAAATTAAGATTAATTGAATACTGAATTCGCCTTCTGAAATCTCGATTGTCCGAATTTACTTTCAAAATTGAAACATTTATTGAATTCTGCGTCATCACAGGTGTCTCATCATCCCCCGATGGTTGCCCAACATTGCGAAGGAAAACGATGGGAATGCTTTCAAGAGTTCACCATGGCTTCCAAATTTAGAGGAAAATATCTACAAGTGGTTCCACTTGGCTCAGCCCACCTTACCTTTGACAGTGGTAATAACCTGAATCGATTAACATTAATGTTGATTATTATTTGTGCATCTTTTGAAGCCATTAAGAGAGATTGGAGTTGGAAGTTTCTAATACCTTATTAGGGATGGGATGTTGACATTTTTTATCGTAAAACATCAATGTTTTACTCTTCCTTGTCGTCGCATTTTTCGATGTCCAGGGATTGTGAGGGGGGGAAAACCCAACGACTCTCTGTGGACTCTTTGGCTCCACGTCGCCCTGATGATGCCCGAACGGGCGAAAGTACTTTGCCAGAAAATAAACAATTGGAGAATGAGTCGTCTGGTTTTTATCCCCCTCACAATCCCTGGACATTATTGTTTTAGGCTCGATGTTGTACATCAATATTAAGAAATCTAAATACTGTGAATCATCTATGGAACTAATCGAATGCCACAAATTAGGAGCTAGAATTGAGCGAATGTATGAACGCACTCAGATGGATAGCACTGCACTTCATTTTAGTTTATGATTCAATAATAAACCATTGTAATCGCCCAAGAAAAAGATTTTCTAACCCCTCCTCAAAATTTGATATTTTACGTTTAAAGGCATGTAGATTTCGAATATCCAATGAAAAAATTCCGTCCTTTCTTTAGCTGTACATTTTGGTGAAAAGTCCAGCTTTTAGTTTGGAAATTAAGAAGAAGAAAAGTTATTAAAATTACAATATCAAATTACATTAATGTTCGGAATAAATATTACCACAAATGGATAGTCTTCTTAAATCATTATTGAGAGCGAAGAAATAATAAACCGCTGTACATTCATCTGCAGCGTTTTTTACAAAGTCAATGGGTATCAATGCATGCTTTCAAATATATTTTTAATAAATGGAAATACTTCTTTGTTAGGTACCTAGTTCATCACTTCCGATTGAATCGTGTGTTTATTAAAATGTCTTTGTTTCAGGCAATCACTATACTTGGAGGAAAGTGACTACGACCGTGCATAACATCATCGTTGGCAAACTTTGGGTCGACCAACACGGTGAAATGGATATCTCTTGCCCTACGAATGGCTACAAATGCCATTTGAGTTACGTGCCCTACAGTTACTTCAACCGAGAAGCTCAAAGAAAGGTAGCTGCATTTTCTTTCCTTGCGATTGAATAAATTCTGTCACAATCAGGTTAAAAACTACATTTTAAGCCCTCAAATGTAGAAAAATATTTACCTGTAAAAATCAAAATAGAACAAACTTTGAACGCTTATATCTCGGAAGCACTGTGTGTTCTCCGAAATCCAGAAGCGGCTAATTTTGCACAATTACTGGGAAAACATTCCCTTGAAATTTCATAGAGTTCCGTCCATTTTTGACGGAGCTATGACGATTTATGTAATTTTTGACCGCAGACAGACGGGCACACAGACACTTGTTCCGAAAGTGTTTCTGAGTATAGTAGTATAACATGCAACTGAGCATGCAACAAAATATTCTCTTCGTCTCACTTTACCTAACATGATGTATCAAGAAGCTTCTCCCCAAGCCTTATACCACATTGATATCAGAAACCCACATTCTTATTTCTTCGTAGTTGTTTTGTCGCATCAATCACTCTTCGCTGTTGAGATTGAGGGGGAGAAAAACATGGCGACTTGTTCTCTTATTTTACTAGCTTGCCAAGCACTTTCGCCCCTTCAGGCATCATCAGGAAATAAGAGAACAAGTTGCCATGTTTTTCTCCCCCTCAATCTCAACAGCACATCAATGGCTCTATTAATCGTGTGATATGTCTTTCAGGTCAAAGGTTTTGTTTCCAATGACAAAGGAGAAGTCCGTTGGATTGTCAACGGAACGTGGGACTCGAAAATTGAGATTGCGCGAGTGATCAGTGTTGAAGGATCGCCAGAGAACCCAATCTACAAAACTGGACCGTTCAGAGTTGTCTGGCAACGCGTCATGCCTCCGTGAGTACTCCAGTACATTGATTTTTCGTGGAAATGTCAAGAATGTAGCTATTATAGTTTGGCCGGAAAACTGCTAACGGCGTACGGCGGACAGACAGAATTTTTTTTATTGGATATTCGGAGTGCACATTTGACCATAATTTTGTCATTTTGCCCGCTGTTGTAACTTGGAGTGCCCTGTTTTTCATCTGTTCAGGCCCGATTCAGAAAAGTTCTACAACTTCACCGTCCTGGCTTGCCAATTGAATGAAAAAGAGGATGGTGTAGCGCCGACTGATTCGCGAAACAGACCTGATCAGAGGCTGATGGAGGAGGGCCTTTGGGATGAGGCCAATGCGGCGAAAATTGCACTGGAGGAAAAACAAAGGGCTGCAAGGAAACAAAGGGAAGCCGAAGCTGAAGAAGCTGCCTTGCGCGGTAAGTTTTAGTCCGATTACGTTTTCATAGATTCTCCTCAGTAGGTAAATATTGTAATTTTAAATTGTTTTCATAATTATCTTTTTTATTTTTATTTTTTTATTTTCTTCATTTGTATTATCTGAGGATCTTACAACATTTCCCCAAAACAGTATGAAACATTGTCACAATAAAACTTTACACAATAGTATAACCATATTACGCACACAACTAATAAATTGAAAACAAATTTCTCGCTAAATAGGATATTGACCGATAGACATAAGTTGATAGAAAAACCTCGTTGACAATCATGCATCTCACCCTAATTGATGTCAGCATGACCAGCATGAAGTCTTAATTATCTTATTAAAAGCTAAATCATTCACGAAGCTTAAAGAGTGTTTTATGTAATTCATTGAGTATAGAACGATTTTTATAGCTCCATAACTCAAGCAAAATCATGGCCAATCATTCAATTCTCGAAAATTCCTCACAAAAGCTGCAATAACTTGAGAACAATTAAAGCTATCGACCCCGCGAGGTTCTCATTCGATTTAGCGTAAAAAAATCTATAGAAATTGGTACCAAAGAAATCACTGTCTGAAAAACGTTGGAAAATACAAATCCCCCCTCGTAACCCCCCAAAAACACCATTAAAATGCATCATCATCAAAGAGTTTATTTGTAGAAGTCCGGTGGACGTTCAAGGGTTGATACAATACAAAAGCACTCTTCTCGCCAAATAAACACAATCTCATCTTGTTCTCATAATCTCATCTTCATAGGACAATTTAACTTTCATTATTAACATAATTCATTTACATAATTTTTTATAACTTGACAAAAATCGCGAAATACAATAGAGTAGGTTCATTTAAAATTGTCTATCCTATCCCCATCAAAAGTAGAGCAACCTTCAAGGAAATGATGGGTCCAACTCAGCAGGCGTGTTGCATATGGAGCATTACCTACTGGAGTCGAACTCCACTTTGCCAGACCAAGATTGATTTTTGGTGGACATGTTAAAATTGTATTATAATAGTTCCATCAAATAAGTGTTGGCAGCTTACAGACAGAATTATTATTATTATTATTTTTTTTTTTAAATAAATATTTGGATTCTATATGCCTTGAAACGTAAAATACCACATTTTGAGGGGGAGTTTAGATTTCTCTTTTTGTGCGCGATTACAATGGTTCATTATTGAACAATAAAAAAATACCACTAGTCAACTTGAATATCCTCCTCCTTTTGAAGTCGGTTATAAATGTTTTATCTCACTACTGACCGCAATCTGGCCACAGCCAATGGTTTTTTTTTTTTTGTGAGCATAAAAAGGACAGTACTGAGTAATGAACCTAATATATTGCTATGTCCTATTAGTGGCTATAATTTCTACGTGTACATTCTTCAAACGAAAAATTTCCAAATTGAAGTGACATTGTCCTTAAAGAAAATTGTGCTGATTCTCGTTTCAGGTCGCCCTTACGAAAGCTACTCGTCAATTTGGTTCAAGAAAGGTAGAGAACCGGTTACTGGTAACGTTTTGCATATCTACGAAGGTGAATATTGGGCGTGCAAAGAGAAAGGCGATTGGTCGAAATGTCCGCGTATATTTTGATCGTACTTAAAAGTTATTCCAGTGAAGGATCTTCATTTTGCAATAATAATATTCTGTTGGCCTTTTCCACTAAATATGTTAGTTAATTAAAAAACAAACAAAAAAGCATAGCTAATTGATCACTTTCGATATGAATAAAACTATTGTCACACGCATGGATCGATAAGTTATTCGGCCGATAGCTATCTACAAAATAATTACTACGTATCATGGTGTAATGTTGGGAGTGTTCGATCGCACTACTGTATTGTACAGCTTTCATAAATAAAATTCGTAATACTGTTATGTTATTGGTTACCTGTGTATACTTCACCTATGTTATGTACATTTATATACCGTGTAAATATATTAAACAAGGTATTTTGTTAATAATAAAAGTTACTATTCATAACGTTTTGAAATCGTTACCTTTTTCTAGTTTCCAGCATTTATTACTACACGAGTTTTGATAATAAATCAAAAACGCTGCAAATGATTGTACAGTGGTTTATTATTATTTCGCTTCAATATTGATTTAAGAAGACCATCCATTTGTCATTTTAAATATTCCGAAAATTTGTGAACGTTCCCACCGAAAAACAGATGGTAACTATAGAGGAAAAATCCGTAGCAACTATTGTAATTTTAATCATTTTTATTTTTCTTAATTTCCTAATTAAAAACTAAACCTGTTGCCTAACGATACAGCTGGAGAGAGTGTTTAACGACCATTCCAATGAGTATAGAACGATTTTTATAGCTCCAAGAACTCTCGAGTTATACCCTCGTGTCAAATTTCTGAAAATCTCCCAAATTTTTCACAAAAGCTGCGATAACTCGAGAACCAATAAAGCTATCGACCCGGCGATGGTCTCATTCGATTCAGCGTCCAAAAATCTATATAATTAGATACCACGTACACATTTCTCTGAAAACCTTGGAAAATATGAATTTTCTCCCCCTCAAAACCCCCAAAAATACCCTTAAAATTGAGCTAGCAAGTTGGTTCAAGAATTGGGCCGTCGTAGGACCGAGATTGATTTTTGGTGAAAATTTCAAATTTTTAGCTCTTACAGTTTGGTCGGAAAACTGCTAACGGCGTACGGCGGACGGCGTACGGCGGACGGACAGAAATTTTTTTATTGGATATTCGGATTCTACATGCCTTGAAACGTAAAACATCAAATTTTGAGGGGGGTTAGAAATTTTTTTTCTTGGGCGATTACAATGGTTTATTATTGAATAATAAACCAAAAGAGGAAAACATCAAACTATGTCTTCCAGGGCGTTTGTGTTTCTGTGTTAATTTGTAAAATATCTCTGCTCCCCAGCGAGTTCAAAAAATATTGGTGTTATTCTTTTTGCGTGCCTTTCTCTTACATCTTAATATACCTTCCCGGTTTTTTAATTTAACTAGACCCATGTTTAATCGGCGGTTAGAGAAAAGAATTTTTGAATACACTAACTCTTGCGGTCTAAATTTCAAGTGAACCAAAAACAAAAGAAGATGAAACTTTCACATTCATTTTAAAAAATCCAGTGAATCCGACAAGTATTTCCAGAGGGAACTCGAGTACGCTGGTTTTTCCCCCCCATATTTGCGATTAAAGGCGACAAATTGAAAGCGACGTTGCAAAAACGTGTGCGTGAATTTTCAAAAACATTTTAGGAGATCACTGCACAACTTTGGTTCTTCGAACTCGAGATTTTCGGTGTAATATTTTCTATTTGCCATTGAGGAGTAATAAGTAGTCATAGATCATTTTTCTCGGTCCCAGAATGTGCGTTAGGCCGCCGGACATGACTGGAAAAACTCAAAATATGCATTTCGCTAAAAAAAAAATGCACTGAAAGGTTTTTGCAACGTGGCTATTGAATCGCCTTTTTTTGCTTTTGGCTATTTGCAACGTGGCTATTGAATCGCCATTTTTTTATTTAGTTTTTTTTCCATTTATCCAACAGAACCGATAAATCGGAGTTCGTTTCACGCACTTTCATATTTCCTCTAAAACTGTTGACGGCAGATGGACAAAATTTTATTCATTCGGCTTTAAAATTCTACACGCTTCGAAACGTACATTTTCATATTTTCAAGGGAGTAATGACACGGAAAATTCTTCGGCTCGTCGTCCTTCGTTCAATTTGGATGCGCTCGGACGGAATATAATTATTGCGTGCGCCAAGATAATCGCCGTCTTCTCATAAGATCATTCGTACTTCGCCAACTCAAATAAATCATAGGCGACATCGTTCGACGAGGGCAACGACGATCTTGCCATTTTATCTCGTTGACTAACCTGTTGCACATTTTTCGGCGGCAGTGTCGCTAGAAATGGCGTGACTATTCGTAATTATGACAGATAACTGCCAATAATCGCGTTGCATAATTCGAATAGCGCCTTCATCAGATGACAAGCACGAATCAATAAGGTCCAATGATGGTATTACTGTACTGCATGTGTTGGCATGACGCGATAAGTCCAACCATCATAAACGCGCATGATCAAATGTTTCGAAATATGGCACTCAGCGAAAACGGAATTCGAAAATTGGCAACGACGTTCGTTTAAAATTAAGCGTCCAAATACGACTTGCTCAAGCTTCGCTGTACTATTTTCTCGCTTTTCTTTCGGCAAAGTGTTGGTTTTATTAATTGGCTTATTCCTACATAAGATAAAAACGCTGCAAATGATTGTACAGTGGTTTATTATTCCTTCGCTTCAATAATGATTAAGGAAGACTATCCATTTGTGATTTTAATTATTCCGAACATTTGTGAACGTTCCCACCGAAAAACAGATGGTAACTATAAGGGAAAACTCCGTAGTGACGATTCTAATTTTTATCATTTTTATTTTTCTGAATCTGAATTTATTTATTTTTCTGAAAATCTGAATTTTTAGCCTTTCGTTATAAATGTAGAGAGTGTTCGACAAGCATTCCAACGAGAATAGAACAATTTTTACTATAACTCCAAGAACTCTCGAGTTATACCCTCAGGTCAAATTTCTGGAAATCTCCCAAATTCGACCCAAAAGCTGCGATAAGTCGAGAACCAATAAAGCTATCGACCCCGAAATGGTCTCATGCGATTCAGCGTCCAAAAATCTATATAAATTGATACCAAATACACATTTTTTCGAAAAACCCTGGAAAATATGAATTTTCTCCCCCTCAAAACCCCCCAAAAATACCCTTAAAATTGAGCTAGCAAGTTGGTTCAAGAATTGGGCCGTCGTAGGACCGAGATTGATTTTTGGTGAAAATGTCAAGAATGTAGCTATTATAGTTTGGCTGGAAAACTGCGTACGGCGGACAGACAGATTTTCTTTTGTTGGATATTCGTAGTACCTACCTAGTCTACAAGCCTTGAAACGTATAACATCAATTTTTGAGGGGGATTAGAAAAAAATTTCATGGGCGATTACAATGGTTTATTATTGAATAATTAACCAAAAAGACTTAGAACAGAATATATACCGGCTCGATAAAATTCATGAACAGCATTAACGTTTTGAAATTCGTTCGACGTATTCAAGACCCAAGTTGTGCGATACTATCAGGTTCGAGAGGACTTGACTTTCACTTGAGGAGGAGGATTGATCATGAGAGGGGACCACCGCCGCCACCTCCAATAGGTGAAATACTATACCTGTGCAACACCGCATGTGAAGAGAACAGTGTCAGTGTGCCTTCGAATCTCGTCAGTTACCAGTGACTCTCAGTGCTGCGGATTTATCCGGCACCGCGTCTTCACAAGCACGAGTGCATCGTAGAGAACGACTCGGAATCGCTAGGTATGTTTTTTTTTCTTTTAGAAAAGTAGGAAAAATTATTTTTCAAATTTGCTACGGCTGTGAGATGGTCGATCCTTTCGGTGAAATATTCTATTCATGTCATACCGCATTTTACAATATTAATGCCGAAGACGGATAGCTCGATCTGAGAAATGATGAATGTATGCTCTTTGGATCATCAATTATTTACCATCGTGATCGCGCTAGAAAAAACGGTGCAAATTATTTGCAAAGCGGTTTATTATTCATTGGATTCAATAATTATTTAAGAATATTATCCATTTGTGATGGTAATTAACGAAAAACAGATTGGCAGATTGGGGGAAAAGTCCGTAGCAACTGTTGTCATTTTAATCATTTTTATTTTTATAAATTTTAAAATAAAAATCTGAGTTTTTCGCCAAACGGTGCACTTGAAGGAAGTGTATGTCGACCATTTCAACAAGTATAGAACGATTTTTATAGCTCCAAGAACTCTCGATTTAAATACTCATCGAAAATTTGTAAAAATCTCTCAATTTCAACACAAAAGCTTTGATAACTCGAGAACCGATAAAGCAATCACCTCCGCGATGGTCTCATTCGATTCAGCGTCCAAAAATCTAAAGAAATTGATACCAAATACACATGTTTCTAAAAAAAAAAAAAAAAAATTAGAAAATACGAATTTTCTTTAAAAATTCCCTCGAAACTGAGGTAGGTACCGATTTGGTTAAAGAATTGAGCCGTTGTGAGGCGAAGATTGATTTTTGGTGAACAAATTTTAAAATTTAGCTTCTATAGTTTCGTCTGAATAGTGTTATTTGGAATTTTTCTCAATTGGTTATTCGGATTCTATATGCCTTGAAATGCAAAACATGTCATTTTGGGAGGGGAGTTGGAAATTTTTTTTCTTGCGCGATGACAATGGTTTCTTATTAATGATAAACCAAAAATTTTATACTCGTAGGAATGGTCGTCAAACACTCTCTTCAACTATACCGATTGTGCAAAAAACTTAGCTTTTTATTTAGAAATTGAAAAAAATTCAAGTTTTTTTAAATTTTAAAAAAATTTATTTAGAAATTAAGAAAAATAATAATTATTAAAATTAGAATCGTTGCTACCGAATTCTTCCCTCTCCGTTTTTCGCTGCCAATGTTCACAAATGTTCGGAATAATTACTACCAGAAATGGATAGTCTTATTAAGTAAATCATTATTGAAGCGAAGGAATAATATTCCACTGCGTTTTTTCCTACTATTGTTAAGAACTGAGTCGTAAGTACAATAAATTCAATTCCGTTCCAGTATCAATTCGTCTAGTCTAAGTATTCACAATCATTTTGCAATATGAGCTGATTGTATAATAGTTGCTATTACATGCTGTTGCGGTTGAATCTGTTGCGGTAAGTGTGCGCGGCCGAAAATCGGCTAAAACGAACGTAATGAGAATAAATTCGCTTGGGCCGAAACTCGTCGACTGTTTATTGCTGAAAATGCAATTCGTTCATCCGCGATTCGAACAGAATTATATTCCAGTCTTGAGCCGACCTATTAAAATAATTAGTCGCTCTGCTCGGATGCAGGCGCTCAGACACTCGTAGATTGACGAAATCATGCGCTGCTGTCGAACTGGTTTATCATTAGCAACTCCGGTCAGAGTGAAACCTTGCTATAATTCGCTTGAAGCAATAGGGTAGACGGCGTTATTAGGGATATAAGTCTATTTCGACATTCTCATTGTTCTGATAGCTACTTGCGATCTACAACGGGTTTGCTGCGGAAGTATTTATGTCATGCTAAGTAGCCAATTGTGACGGTACAGGGCGCGACTGAATCTGGCGAGATACCTAATCAAGACAGCATATCGACGGTGAAGAATTGAGACCCCGCATCCATTCTGCTTACTTTACAGAAGTAGGAAAAAAAACTGAATTATTTTATTTTTATTTTTAAATGAGAATTTTACTTGTATTGAACAATACAATTTCAATTATTCCAACAATATTATGTTATGAGGTGGAGAAAAACCAGGCGACTCATTCTCCGATTCTTTATTAGCTGGCCGAGCACTTTCGCCCATTCGGGCATCCTCAGACATGTTGAGCCATAGTGTCCACAGCCCACGTGACCCTTTGGCTCCACGTCGCCCTGAGGATGCCCGAATGGGCGAAAGTGCTCGGCCAGCTAATAAAGAATTGGAGAATGAGTCGCCTGGTTTTTCTCCACCTCACAACCCCCGGACATCAAGAAATGCGACGAGAAGGAAAAGAATATTATGTTAGTTAATTAATACAACATTTTTCTGCAGGTTGAGGGGGAGGACCTCTTCTCCATTTTTTCTTTTTATTTCGCCGAGTACTTTCGCCCGTTCGGGCTTCTTCAGGGCATTATAGGACCAAGGGTACCTATGGCCCCCTAATACAACATGGAACACGGGGGAGGTGATGTCCATTGACACTCTCCCAAGCATGGTATTAACAGTTGCAATTTTGAGCCGAAATAATTCGAAAATCGACCAAATGAGCGCGAGAAAACCGTCCGTTCCAAAATTCATCAAACTATATTCCTATATAGACGGTGAAAAATTGAGATCTCGTATCCTAATTTTTTTACAAAAATGAGATTATGGTTTATATAAGGTAAGTTCCTTGGTTTACCGCATTAACTCAATATATTAGAACAAAACCTAGTTAATGGCTGCTGACTGCGATAGAATGACGACTGATTATCGCACCAATCATTATCGCCGTACTTCTGGATTATTCGCATATTTTGATTTTTACAGACTCGAAAAGTCAATTTTTGTATCAACCCTGGGGGAGTTTGAATTTGTCTTTACGACAGCTAAACGTCGCTTGATTTTGGATTATTATACAATGATAAACCACATTTCGAACTTCCTTACATCGTCGTCGAAGAAGCTGCGAAAAGATTCAAGCTCTAGAGACTAGTGGGGCCAGTTGTAGGTCAGTTCCTGCAAATCGAGTTGCGCAACAAACGCGTTGGGCTGTCTTATTAAATCGGCTCAGGAGAGCCCTTTAAGCTGCTCCTCGGAGAATCCCCATCGTCTTGTCTGGGAGAAGGATGCCCGTCACGCGTCGATAATTCTTACTTCGACAAAAGATATAAGAAACAATAGAGTCTTGAGACAAAGCTTCCGTTCAGGGAAGGCTTCCTTCCGTCGATCAGTCTCAGCTCAGCCGTGCACCTGTTCCGACTGAGACTCATCGTTATCCTGTTCTGTCCACTACTGATACAGTGTCCATTTCAGTGTTGCCAGGGCTCAAGCGGAGACTTGAGGGAACCCTCGATCAGAGAAACGCTGCAAATTATTGTACAGTGTTTTATTATTCCTTCGCTTCAATAATGATTTAAGAAGACCATCCATTATGGTTTATTATTCAATATTGGTTTATTATTCAATAATAAACCATTGTAATCGCCCAAGTAAAAAACATTTTCTAACCCCCTTCTCAAAATTTGATGTTTTACGTTTCAAGGCATGTAGAATTCGAATATCCAATAAAAAAATTCTGTCTATCCTCCGTCAACATTTGTCCGGCCAAACTATAATTCTTGAAATTTTCATCAAAAATCAATCTCGGTCCTACGACGGTCCATTTCTTGAACCAATTTTAAGGGTATCTTGGGGGTATCTTGTTTTGAGGGGAAGAAAATTCATATTTTCCAGGGTTTTTCAGAAAAATGTTTATTTGGTATCAAATTATATTGATTTTTGGACGCTGAATCGAATGAGACCATCGCGGGGGCGATAGCTTTATTGGTTCTCGAGTTATCGCAGTGTTGTGTCGAATTTGGGAGATTTTCAGAAATTTGACATGACACTTGAGTTCTTAGAGCTATAAAAATCGTTCTATACTCATTGGAATGGTCTTCAAACACTCTCCAGCTGTACCGTTGGGCAAAAAATTTAGTTTTTAATTAGGAAATTAAGAAAATAAAAAATTTAATGATAAAAATTACAATAGTTGCTACGGAGTTTTCCCTCGTAGTTACCAATCTGTTTTTCGATTGGAACGTTCACAAATGTTCGGAATAATTGCTTTCAGAAATGGATAGTCTTCTTAAATAATTATTGATAATAATAAACCACTTTTCAATCATTTACAGCGTTTTTTTGGTATATTCAAACCTTTGAATTGACAGCTTTACGTTGAAGTTATCGATTGTGAAAGTTACAAATCTTGAAAGTGGGAACGGTCATTTCGGCGAAAATTGTAAACCCAATAAATTCTGATACAAAACACTATCCACCTAATTACTTATAGTCACCACTATTCCCACTAGAAGGCACTCGCTCCTAGTTGAATAATAAACCATAAGTACCTGAGCTCGAAGAGGTCAGAAAGGTATTTGAAAGATGTTCCTCGAGCTGCTGAGCGATTCGTCTATTGAAGTCAAATGCCTCGCGAGGCGAATTACGAAACGAGAAAGCTGAGTTTTCTTGTGGATTTCAATAACCATCATCTCTTCTTAGTTCGAAAATGTTACGTTCGCGGTTTATTAAAATTTCGTAGAAATTGGAAAAAAAATAGGAATACATTTTTTCTAAAATAAAATTTTCATAGTGCTACACTCAGGAACACTTTCTGAACAAGTGTCTGACTGTCAGTCTGTTCGTTTGTCTGTGGTCAAAAAGTGGCAAAAGTTGCCGTCTCTATGTGAAAAATGAATGCAATTTTAAGCAAATGTTCTCTAATTGAATGTGCAAAGTCAACTTTTCCGGACAGTGGATAACACACAGTACTTCCGATATATACCAACGCGTTTGAAGTTTTTCTACTGTGATTTTCACGGGCCATTAGTGTCAATATTTTTGAACGAATGAGGTCTTCAAATGTTTATATTAAAATCATGACAAGTATAATTATGATGCTTACTTCTTTTCATTTCTTGGCAAAAGGTGTATCTGGTATCAATTTCTACAGATTTTTGGACGCTGGATCGAATGAGACCATTGTGGGATCGATAGCTTGATTGGTTCTCGAGTTATCGCTGCTTTTGTGTTGAATTTCGGAGATTTTCAGAAACATAGCATAACTCGATAGTTCTTGGTGCTGTAAAAATAGTTTCATACTCTACAAAAAACAGTTACAAAACAGTTGCTACGGAGTTTCCCTTTAGTTACCAATCTATCTGATTTCTGTGGAAACGTTCAATAATGTAATCGAACAATGTTCGGAATATATGAAGGCGATACAGTTTTCATAAGCGTCCAGTGCACTTCGAAAGTATGAAATCTTCGTTTACGATTACCTTCGAGAGTAACTCGAGGACAGCTGAGTAGTTGTTACACTTAGATACCATCTTCAGTCGGTTGCCAAGCGTACGAGGTTCAAAAAGAGAACGACTCGTGTAAGAAACTTGATTTCTACATCCGCAAAGCCGAAATACTTGAGCACTGATGGCGTCATCAACACTACCCGAAAGAATGTAACAACCTAACCACCAATTTTTCTCATATGAGCGAGATACCTGTCTGTAATCTCACATAAAAATCATGGGCGATGTCCTCGAAAAAAAAAAAAAAACGCTACTTTACAGCGGTTTATTCGCTTCAATAATTATGTAAGAAGACTATACATTTGCGATAGAAATTATTCCGAACATTTGTGAACGTTCTCACCGAAAAACAGATTGGTAACTGAAGGGAAAACTCCGTCGCAGCTATTGTAATATTAATTATTTTTAATTTTCTTGATTTCCAAAGTAAAAGCTAAATTTTTCCAAGCTACCAACATATTCATCAAGTATCGATTGGAGAGAATCAATTCCAAATCACGAAACCCTCCGAGAACCAACTTAAATTTCAGAAAACTACGAAAGTATGAAAATCGGAAAAAAATTCAAAAAATATTATTAATCGTTAGAATTTGATTGTTTTCACTTTAAATTCGAATTCTACGTCTAATTTCCTGTAGGAATCAATGATTGGTAAATTTTGAACAGTACTGTAAGTTTTGCAACGGATTTTCTAAGTTCAAAACATAAAAACGAGTAGTACCTACTGAAGTTAGTAAAAACGTTTAGTTGCCGTAAAATTTCAGCCTTTTTGACGTCATATTCGGATTCAGCGTTAAATTTCCTATAAGAATAGCTTTCAAAATCGCTTTAAAACGAAAATTTAATTTTTCACTATTACGGAGCTCGGAATTTCGGCCGGCGAAAAACTCGATTTACGGAAAATAATTTCTCTGGCTCTGTTTAAATTTTTTTCACCAAATTTTTTGCTATGTACGTATGTAAGGCGTTCAAATGAAGACTCCTGCATAATAAAACAATTGATTCGCATTTATTTTGACCCCGAAAATCACGGTTAAAGTCCAATTTTTGAGCTTTCAAAAACCGATTTTTTTGGACCACTTGCAGATTTTTCCGAGAAATAAAAAAAATCACAAAAATACATCTTGGTGAGACACAACTTTCCTGAAAATTTCAGATTTTTATCTGTATTGAAAGACGAGTAAAAATTCGTTAAATGGTCGGTTGAAAAAAATCGCAGGGGTACCCCTTGGATTTTTCGCGAAAAATTTTTTGAAAGGGATTTTGCTCAAATTCAGCATAATGATAGTTGATAATGTGTACATCAATAATATATGGTTCATTCTTTGTTTCTTTCGCACTAAATAGATGAAAATAACGTTTAAAGTTGAAAAAAGTGATTTTTTCGTGTTTAGTCCACTATTATTGTGGAATAACGCAAAAACGGTTGAAAAATGGATAGGTACATTACATTGGGAAAATGTGGACAATTAAATTACCTATCTTTTGGTATATTCAAACATCTGAATTGACGACTTTTTGTTCAAATTATCCACTGTGCAAGTTACAAATCTTGGAAAACTTAAAGTTGTCATGACTACCTCGGCTAAAACTTTGGGGGGGGGGGGGAAGGGGCCACCAGAGGCCCTCAGGCCTCAGCCCCTAGCGTTGCTACAATTTAGCACACTGTAAATTAGTTCGACCTGTAGAAACAAAAGAAACGAATTTCTTTCCACCTATTCCAAAAAGTTGAGGCGGTCAAGTTGTCAACGTAATCAAACCTTAGCTTGGGTCACGAGGTAGGTTTGAGCGGTATGAGGTAAGACACATTGAAGTCAGGGATGAACTCTGCTTCGCGAGCGTTGACGTCGTATTCGATAACGGCAATAATCGATTAGAAAGAGCGTGACGAGACAACCTGGCCCAGTAATTCATTGAAACTTACGAAAGGCCGACAGCGGAGGCTGCTCGCTCACTCTGGGATAATTCTTTTCACTTCCATCGGCAAGATTTTGACGGCCTTGGGGTGATTCTGAAAATTAAAAAAATCACCGCTAGTTTCTTAACGCCTCAATTGCCGTTATTGTTCATTTTTAGTCAAACTTATTCATTCGAACTACTGACAAAATTTAAAAAATGCTTTTTCCACAAAAAAAAAAAAAAAATAATAATAATAATAATAACAATAACAATAAATAAAAAGTAATAATAACTTCTCCTCAGGTTTTCAAAATAGTTTATATGAATTTTCATTTCTCAACACGAGGAATTTTACAACGATGCAAATTTTTTGTTTTGTAGTTTATTCATATTTAGAAAGAAGACTATCCATTTCTGATAGTAATTATTCCGAACATTTGTGAATTATTATAATAAACCAAAATCAGGTCAATAGGTTGAGTAGAACCCGAAAAAAAGGAACATAAGCTACAAGGGACTTTTGACATAATAAAAAATTTCCTCCTACCCTTAAATCATTATTGAAGCGAAGAAATAATAAACCACTCTTCAATTATTTGCAATGGTTTTCCCGCCATAAAAGTTATAGCCGTTCGAAAGTAGGTGAGTCGATAAAATAAGAAGTCAAGTGCAAGGGCACGTATGCCAAAGATGTCCTTTTGTCACGCATCGAGTCGTGATGGGGCGCACGTTCGGCAGCTATTTGTCGCTTATTATGTCACACTTGAATCTATTTACCGTCAACTCAATTGGTCCACTCCTCCTTGGAAAACGAAAGCGGCTCAGCTCGAGGCATGGCAGCATCCGTCATCACTTGAGTCCTCGAAGACACATCATCACAAATATTGACGCGACCCGTTAGGTTAGCATGTCTGTCTTTAGTGGCACATCAGCATAAAGCTACACTCACGAGGATCAGGGACGTGAAACCTCAATAAGGCATTTCAAAGTGAGAGGCTGTATAACTGCTGCTGTGGAGATGGAATTTGAGAATTTTTTTTCGAAAATTATTAATGAAAATGACATTTTAGAATGCAGCGATAAATATTTAGCATTTTGTTGCCAGGATAATTCGGTGTTAAATTTGATTGATCAGCCGATACCAAAAAAATAAATAATACTAATAATAATAATGATAATAATAAAACTCCAATCCCTCAAAATCAATAATAATGATAATATGATATAATGATATAATAATATAATATATGATGATATAATAATATATAATGATAAAATAATAATGATAATAATAAAAATCCAATCTCTCAAAATCCCTATCTCAAAATCATAACTTTTGAAACAAATAAATAATTAACCCTGTAACGCTATTTGCAGTTTTTTTTCCGTGATCGATCTGCGGTTAATACTTGTCCAAAAGTCAAAAATGTAAACGAACGATTCTAAAGTCCTTCTTCACGCCAACTATCGGATGTGCTATAGCTAAAGCCCGATACGCACTTGCAACAAACTGCCGCTCCGCTCCGCTCCAAGGCCAGGATCGGGACGGCAAAACTTCAAAGGAATAAGGATCGGCGGAGCGGAGAACGGCCCGATCGCTCTGATGGCGGTTTTTTCGGCCGCATCAAAGAAATGTTAGGAGCGGGTGAAGCGTATTCTGGACGGAGTCTCTTGATGTGCCGCTCCGCGCTCCCGCTCCTCAAGAATTCTATAGTAATTAAATTTCCATTATTTTATCATTTTGCATTTGGACTGAGGAGCGCTCGATTCTCCCGATCGCCCTTCGGTGGTACGGAGCGAGTTACGGAGCGCTGGAATGTTGAAAAGTTCGTAGAAATGTTCGGAACGGAGGAGCGGAGCGGAGGAGCAGAGCGGCAGTTTGTTGCTAGTGCGTACCCGGCTTACCGTGATGTCCGCGCGGTGTTCTTCGAAGCGACGGTTCCGTAATGACGGTCATCGCGGGTGGCCTTGAACGGCAGCGTTTCATCATAATTACAACGAAAGGGCAAGCAAGTGGGCGCATAGCGGTCCATTGCCGCCCATTGACCGCTATTTATACGGCATACGAGTTGCAGGGCGACGACGTCCGCGTTGGAAATTTGCGAAGGGTATCAAAGCTGACATTGAAATCAGATCCGAATGCTGTACGTAAATTCGTCGATGCAAATTCGGAGGCTGAGTCGATCGAAAGGTAAAAACGCTGCAAATGATCGTAAAGCGGTTTATTATTCTTTCGCTTCAATAATGATCTAAGAAGACTATCCATTTGCGATTTTAATTATTCCGAACATTTGTGAACGTTCCCACCGAAAAACAGATTGTAACTGTAAGGGAAAACTCCGTAGCAACTATTGTAATTTTTATCATTATTTATTTTATTAATTTCCTAATTAAAAGCTAAATTTTTTGCCCTAACGTACAGCTGGAGAGAGTGTTTGACGACCATTCCAATGAGTATAGAACGATTTTTATAGCTCCAAGAACTCTCGAGTTATACCCTAATGTCAAAGTTCTGAAAATCTTCCAAATTCGGCACAGAAGCTGCAATAACTCGAGAACCAATAAAGCTATCGACCCGGCGATGGTCTCATTCGATTCAATCTATATAGTTTGATACCAAATACACATTTTTCTGAAAAACCCTGGAAAATATGAAATTTCTCCCCCCTCAAAACCACCCAAAAATACCCTTAAAATTTAGCTAGCAAGTTGGTTCAAGAATTGGGCCGTCGTAGGGCCGAGATTGATTTTTGGTGAAAATTTCAAGAATTTAGCTATTATAGTTTGGCCGTAAAACTGCTTGAAACGTAAAACATCAAATTTTATGGGGGGTTAGAAATTTTTTTTTCTCTGGCGATTTACAATGGTTTATTATTGAATAATAATTTTTTAAAATGGATAGTCTTCTTAAATCATTTTTGTGAAGAGAAGGAATAATAAACCACTGTACAATCATCTGCAGCGGTTTTTATTTCTAGTTCGATTACGGCGGTTTATCATTGAATAACAAACCAATAGAAAGTTTTTTTTCGGACTACAGAATCTCCGATGGCGAAACGGAAGTTAGCATGACGCGTGAATGACACAAACAAAGCAGTAGCAACGGTTACACGATATTGTTTACATAGGTAATAATTAAAATTCGTATGCCCATGCTATTCGTGCAAATCTGCTGCGTCCCACGCCGTCCGCGTCACGCAGGCTCGCCGCGGATTGACCTAGTAGGTGACTACTTAGCACTCCATCTCAAGGTTCGCCCGCAGCCTCCTCAACGCACCGGTAGCACGCTCTCGCTCACTCAGCCCCTCCTGCTCCCACTCTCTCCTCATTCTCTCTCTGTCGTGCTCATTAGGAAATCATTCGGCTTTTCGTTGTAATAAAACGACAAGTTGCGAACCGGGAACGCGAGCGAGCTAACGAACGAAAGATCCCCCAAAGTTAGTTATCTAACCGCAGGAGCCGAAGCGGTGCATTGACCAATCGTGGCAGGTCGAACAGGCGAGGGAGAAGGACGGAACGTGCAAAGGACGAAGATAGAATTTTCTGCCTGCTGAAGACGACGAAAACGTTCAGCGTGGACCTCACCACGTACGCCGAACGTTTCTGAGAAACGATCGCCGATCAATGGGGAAGACGACTATTTTATATTTTCGTTCCCAATGGCCTGAATTCTGCTATTTGATATCAGCAGAAGACGGAATGACCAATTTTTCATGAAAATTGCGAGTTTCCGCGGAGAAAATCGCTATTGAAAACCGATGATTTTCCCCATCGCTGACGAACTTATAACAAATCGTCATCTACTATCCACAGCTATGGAAAACGTGTTCGAACTGAATCGACGGAATAAAATAAATCGAATTCTAGAAAAACTTCTAATAACCCATACACAAACGCACAAACATAATCCTGAACACGAGCACATAACCAGGATAGCCAACTCATTAACACACCATACATAACATAACATACTATACATAACACAACATAACATACCAACATTAACACTCTTAACATACCATGGAGGTATGATGTCCGACCCTCACAGAAGTGATATCAATGAACGAATTGCAATAAAACCGACGAGGCTAATGAACTGTTACGACCCTGATTGTGATACAATATCTTCCGCGTTGAGATGTCGGGCCGGTGAGTTGAGTAATCTTCAAAGTTCACAAAATGTTGTCATCGTCCTTCTTTGGGAGTCGGTTGTTCTCAATATTGAATTCCCGCGGTGCCAGACGACTCTCCAACCTCAAAACCCCTTCTCGCCAGACTGCAGGGATCACATTCGACAGCTTCCTGCCCAGCTCAGTCGTATGCATTCGACGGAGCTCGTTTCTCTTCTATTAAAGGTTACGGTACTTGCAGTGAACCTGTACGATCCTCATTTTGCTGTCGAATGAGCGAAAAAAGCCAGTTTTTTCTTGCTCTCTTCCATTTTCACTGCGATAATTTACCGTTGTTGAATTTTGGTATATTATACCGCTGTAATTACCTTCCGCCCGAGGGAAGGTGTCGACCTCTCCAAAACTGTATGTTTTACTTAAATCTATAGATTTATACAGGCCCGGATTAGCAACTATTTACGCCCTAGGCCAGAGTTCTACATTACGCCCCTTCCAGCAGACGTTCGGGGGGTATATAATATTTATACGAATACTATATAGTATAGGTACCTATAGGTAGGTAGTAGTAGTTATTTATTTGTGTATGGAGAGTGGGAATCTATAGGTATTTTTTTTATAATAGGTAGTACTTAGTAGTAGTTGCTATAATTTGGTATGTACTTGGTGGTGTTTGAATGTACTTTGTCTCATGAAGTATTGGGTTTTTCAACTGGAGCAAAGTTGTAGCAGAATTAGATGTAACAACTTCAAGTTTTCCAAGATTTCTAACTTGCACAGTGGATAATTCGAACAAAAACTAGTCAATTCAGATGTTTGAATATACCAAAAGATAGGTAATTTAATTGTCCACATTTTCCCAATGTAATGTACCTATCCATTTTTCAACCGTTTTTGCGTTATTCTACAATAATAGTGGACTATACTCGAAAAAATCACTTTTTTCCACTTTAAACGTTATTTTCATCTCTTTAGTGCGAAAGAAACAAAGACTGAACCATATATTATTGATGTACACATCATCAACTATCATTATGCTGAATTTGAGCAAAATCCCTTTCAAAAAATTTTTCGCGAAAAATCCAAGGGGTACCCCTGCGATTTTTTTCAACCGACCATTTAACGAATTTTTACTCGTCTTTCAATACAGATAAAAATCTGAAATTTTCAGGAAAGTTGTGTCTCACCAAGATGTATTTTTGTGATTTTTTTTATTTCTCGGAAAAATCTGCAGGTGGTGCAAAAAAATCGGTTTTTGGAAGCTCAAAAATTGGACTTTAACCGTGATTTTCGGGGTCAAAATAAATGCGAATCAATTGTTTTATTATGCAGGAGTCTTCATTTGAACGCCTTACATACGTACATAGCAAAAAATTTGGTGAAAAAAATTTAAACAGAGCCAGAGAAATTATTTTCCGTAAATCGAGTTTTTCGCCGACCGTAATTCCGAGCTCCGTAATAGTGAAAAATTAAATTTTCGTTTTAAAGCGATTTTGAAAGCTATTCTTATAGAAAATTGAACGCTGAATCCGAATATGACGTCAAAACGGCGGAAATTTCACGACAACTATCAGTTTTTCCAGTTTAATACTACGCCACTCCTACGTTTTTCAACTTTGAAATTCCGTTGCAAATACTTGCAGTACTGTTCAAATTTGATTAATTAATGATTCCTACAGGAAATTAGACGTAGAATTTGAATTTAAAGTGAAAACAAACAAAACCGAACGATTATTAATATTTTTCCAATTTTTTTCGATTTTCCTACTTTTGAAGTTTCAACTTAGGGATTTTTTTCGTCACGTTCCCGAAATGGGAACGATTAGTTGCTGTGGAAGAAAAAGAAGGAAATTTAATGTAGAATCGATTAAAAATAAGAAAATGGCTAGTGTATATGATAGCTCTCGAGATATATTCCACTTTATGTCAAAAAACGTGTTTTGACTGGGCACCCCCCACCAACACTTCACTTATCTTTCCAGGCAGCGCCAGACGCTCGCTACTGACGCTCGTCTAGGAAAATAAAAATAATATTTTTATGTAAAATACATTTTTTTGCCATCCCTTGCCCTGCGCCCCCGCAAGCTTGCGCCCTAGGCCATGGCCTAGGTTGGCCGTATGGGTAATCCGGGCCTGGATTTATAATCCCAATACCGAATAAACGAATCTGTATAAAATAACCTGAGGTAACCTGTTGCGTCAAATCAATAAATATTTTTATTCCTACCATAAATGGATAGTCTTCTTAAATCATTATTGAAGCGAAGGAATAATAAACCACTGTAAAATCGTTTGCAGTTTTTTTTTTTTTAATCAATATTTTATTGATTTTTTTATGCATAAATAATGATTGATTTTTTATGCATAAATATTTATTGATTTTTTGATGAATAAATATTTATTGATATTTTTATGGATACATATTTATTGATTTTTAGTGCATACCTACATATTTATTGATTTTTTTTATGCGTACATATTTATCTACATAACACGTATTGAAATGTTTTTAACGTGCGTGGTGTGGAGTTTTACTGGAAGGGGGGCATCGCTAAATTTATTAAGGGCCCACTTGGGTTCCTATCAGGCACTGCCCAGGTTGGTCGTCTGTCCACGTGCGAGAGCCTGAAGAGCGTGGTCATTTTGAGTTGGCAAACCAGGATCGCACACTTTCACCGATTCAATACGACGCAATGCGTATGCGAAGAACGCCAGACGAAGAAAGTAACGTGCGACCTTCAGCGAATGACAAGTACATCGCATAAACGACTGTCCGAGACAGCGGAGTGCACTCGATCGTACTACGGCGATTTGTAGCTTATTTTTTTATTATTATCAATAATGAACCATTGCAATCGCCATACAGTGGTGTATTGTTATTGTATTGTTAAATATTTTTATTGTTATTGTATTGTTACGATATTTGTAGAAAAATTTACAATATTTCTAACATTAAAATCAGGTTTCTCAAAATTACCAATTTGTGACTATCCTTTTTTTCCTTGTACCCTTCATATATTAGACAATCCTTTCCACGCTTTTACGATTAAACTGATGAAATAAATTAGCATACACAGCACATTGTCCTCAGCTACTGTACGAGCTTTAAGAGCCTGGTTCATTGGAGCACTTTAGTTTCGATTATAAACCACCATGATAGCCTAGAGGAAAAAATTCTTCCATCACGACCAAATGACAGACTGCAATTCGATTTTTTCAATTTTTCGGTTCTAGTTTTAGGGCATGGTAATATTTATTCCACTTCATTGTTGCTGGCGAAAGACAGTTTGTAACTTGTTTAGTATGTTCATAGCTTGAAAATCCTTATCGGTCCGTTGAAGTTCGACTTTCGTCACATCTGGGACTTCCTATTCGGGGACAAATATCTGGAGGCACGGTTTTCGAAGAAACGTATTGCCCATGGTATGCCAGCCAAGGGCCTTTGACTTGCCGTCGCACTTGAACCGTTCGTGAACCACCGTTTCATTTCGAAATCGAACAGTCCGGCCTTCCCGAAATATTCATCGACTTTCACTTCCTCACTTCATATAAGTAATAAATACATCATGTAAACCATTTCAGGTCGCCTCAAGTGGTCGAGAAATATTTTCACCTAAGCTCATTTTTGTATAATTTGTTTGGAGGGTTTTGGAAGAGAATTTCAATTCGAACAGGGTGAAAATATCTAAAAAAAAAAAAAAAAAAAAAAAAAAAACGCTGCAAATTATTGTACAGTGGTTTATTATTACTTCGCTTCAATAATGATTTGAGAAGACTATCCTTACCTGATAGTAATTATTCCGACCACGTGTGAACGTTCCGACCGAAAAACAGATTGGTAACTATAAGGGAAAACTCCGTATCGACTATAGTAATTTTAATCATTTTTATTGTGCTTAATTTCCTAATTAAATGCTAAATTTTCTGCCGTACAGCTGGAGAGAGTGTTTGATGACCATTCCAATGAGTATAGAACGTATTTTATAGCTCCAAGAAATCTCGAGTTATACCCTCATGTCAAATTTCTGAAAATCTCCCAAATTCGACACAAAAGCTACGATAACTCAAGAACCAATAAAGCTATCGATCTCGCAATGGTCTCATTCGATTCAGCGTCCAAAAATCTATATAATTTGATACCAAGTACACATTTTTCTGAAAAACCTTGGAAAATATGAATTTTCTCCCTCTCAAAACCCCCAAAAATACCCTTAAAATTGAGCTAGCAAGTTGGTTCAAGAATTGGGCCGTCGTAGGACCGAGATTGATTTGATTGAAAGGTAATATTCCAAACCAGATTCCCAAAATCGTTTCCCTTTGCTTCCGAAAATGGCCCGCGGCATGAAGAACTTTCAATAGTAGCAATCATCGGTTTGAAGAATCGTTGAGCCATCCGCACGTCAAGTGTGAAGTCGTTCCTAGGCGAGAGCGTATTGCTTGTTCACCTTCCGATCCTAAATGATAAAATCGAGTAAGTACATGGAGAAGAGTCGGACGCAACATCCGGCGGTCGTTTTTGTCACTACATTGGCCGCATTGAGAACATTGATAGGAATACCTGCTTTCTCTCAGCTTCGAATTCGCCTTGTAACAGAAATGAAGATTTTTGTTGTAAAGTTTTTTTTTTTTTTTGTCGATAGCGGATTCCATTACGTACGTCTTCATTAGTACGTAGTGTAAACTATAATAGCCAAATTCTAGACATTGTCAAGAAACATCACTCTTAGTCTGACAATGGCTGAATTCTTTATCCAACTCGCTACCTCAATTTTGGTTTATTATTCCATACTGGTTTATTACTCAATAATAAACCATTGTAATCGCCCAAGAAAAAAAAATTTCTAGCCCCCCCTCAAAATTTGATGTTTTACGTTTCAAGGCATGTAGAATCCGAATATCCAATAAAAAAAATTTTGTCTGTCCGCCGTACGCCGTCAACACTTTTCCGGCCAAACCATAATAGCTAAATTCTTGAAATTTTCACCAAAAATCCATCTCGGTCCTACGACGGCCCAATTCTTGAACCAACTTGCTAGCTCAATTTTCAGGGTATTTTTAGCGGGTTTTGACGGGGGGAAAATTCATATTTTCCAGAGTTTTTCAGAAAAATGTTTATTTGGTATCAATTTCTATAGATTTTTGGATTATTAAAATTACAATAGATGCTACGGAGTTTTCCCCTATCTGTTGTTACCATCTGTTTTTAGGTGAGAACGTTCATAAATGTTCGGAATAATTAAAATCACAAATAATGGATAAGTAGTCTTCTGAAATTATTATTGAAGTGAAGGAATAATAAACCACTGTACAATCATTTGCAGCGTTTTTCTCTTGCGTCCCTTTGCTATTAAAATTATTCCGTTACACAAAACTCGTATTTCTTGTGACAGAATACACCGCACTTCCGCTTTATCATCCTATTTCGTGCATTTTCGGTTTTATGGCCAATTTTTCAGTTACAAATCGTATCGCACTAATTTTTCAGCCGTTGAATTAGTTTCTCGATTTTATGATCGGTTATACCTGTCTTGGTCTTAGTATGGCTATTTAAATGAGTTAATTTTTTTATTGACTAGATATTACGATGTTTTATATGATTATATCATCGATTTCTCATAATTTACTGATTTATTTTACCTCGATCAATGGATACATTATAAAATTTGCTCCTGTAGCTCACGTATTTCATCTCATCTGATTTCAGAGGCTGTTGTAGGTGTGAACGTATCGTCTATCGCCAGAATTTCGAATGCGCGTTCCGTTCAATGCTTCGCCAACAACTTGACAACTTAAATTTCTGCTTCCATTCGAGACGACAGCCGCGAGCTAGAGCGAGACGAACGGCGAAAAGGAGCTGACATTGATGTTGGCGAATGGTCTATCACACGAGCACCAGCTTCGAAGATTAATTAAACGAAAAGATGGTCGACTTCACTAGCGTCACGGTTACAGCTCTCAAAGCCACTGCAGGCCTTTTCGGTCTCAGCAAACTATGGTTCATCCCGATGTTCATAACAGCTCTCACGTATTACAATTACGACCTCTACGATCCAGAGAATCAACCGATAAACGTGAAGAGCATTGACAGGTTGGTCGGAAACATGGGAAATATTTATTTCGCACGATTCTCCTCTCTTCTTTTCTCTATATACGAAATTCCTGCGAATATAACTGAATAGCGAGAATGAAGATTTCGGGTAAATATGAATCTGGTCTGTACAATAATTTGCAGCGTTTTCATACATTTTCGGGTCAAAATTCGATAGTCGCTATTTTTGGTACGAGCCAAAAAGCATTATTTTCTGCGAAAATTCGCTCATATGTAAGTTGCACGCTTGCACCGCATGACGAATTTCATATTTATATTCCGCACGAAAGATTATTAGAAATTAGATTTCTAACTAGCTCTACGCTTGCAAACAGGGAGTACGATTTCATCGTCATCGGCGGAGGCTCAGCTGGTTCAGTTGTCGCGAACCGGCTATCGGCGATCAGAAACTGGAAAGTGCTACTGATCGAAGCCGGAGGTCAGGAGAGCATTATTACGGACGTGCCAATTTTGTCGCTTTACCTTCACGGCAGCAAGTAAGTTCATGAGATAATATCCGTGTTTTTTTTTTCGACGGAAAACTATTTCTGTCTAGTTCTCTGATAGATAATTGGACAAATACAATTAGCCATCACTTTTCGTAACGTGAATTATTGAGTTTTTTTTTTTTTTTTTTTTTTTTTTTTTTTACGGAGGTGTATTTTGCCGAAATATCATGATATCGTTAATGTTTAACGTTGTTATTCACTTTAGAAATGTATTCAATTCATAATTATGAGTATTTTTAATTTATATTAATTCGAGTGATTTATTTTGTTAATCCTGAACATTTTATTATTCAAGCCCGTGTAACTTTTTACTCGAATTTTTCAGCTTAGCTGGTATTCGATATGATCGAAAAAAAAAAATAATAAAGGAAAAATAAGAAAATACTTTCGAATTAATAATTTTCTATCGATTGAGCATATTTTCATCAGTAGATTTTGAGATAGCCTCGCAACCTTCTAGGATTGAAAAAAAATCTGAACTATACATATTATTACTAGATATTATCTCGGTTTTTTCGCTAGGTATGACTGGAAATACAAAACTGAGCCGTCGAACACTGCCTGTCAAGCGATGAAAGGTAAACGCTGCTGCTGGACACGAGGTAAGGTGATCGGAGGATCGAGTGTGCTCAACACTATGCTGTACGTGCGGGGGAATCGGAGAGACTACGATAACTGGGCTGCCCTTGGTAACTACGGCTGGTCGTACGCTGAGATCTTACCGTATTTTTTAAAATCTGAGGATCAAAGGAACCCGTACCTCGCCAAGAACAAATACCACAACACCGGCGGTTACCTCACCATTGAAGACGCGCCTTGGAACACTCCGCTAGGTAAACAGTTTAAAAGCTCAACCTTTCAAACGAAGAGCTCGATATATATCGGTTCATAATGCCGCAGTTTGCTCATATTTTCCCAGGCATATCGTTCCTTCAAGCTGGCGAAGAAATGGGGTACGAAATCCGCGATATTAATGGCGAACAGCAAACGGGTTTCGCTCTGTACCAGTTCACGACCAGACGAGGCATGCGAGCCAGTTGTGCCAAGGCATTTCTCAACCCTATCAGACTCAGATCGAATCTACACGTCGCCCTCAATACCATGGTTACCAAAATACTGATTGACTCGAATAAACGAGCTTACGGTGTCGAGCTAATACGCGAAGGCGGCCACAGGCAAGTTGTTCTCGCGCGGAAGGAAGTGATCTCATCTGCTGGAGCCGTCAACTCACCGCAGCTCCTCATGTTGTCAGGTGAGCGAATATGATGCTATGAACAATGAGAAAGAAACAATGGTTTGGAGTTGGTTGGGGAGTAATTCAAGCATTGAGCTTCAAATTTGTTGGGATATCAAGCTACGATGATGGGTTTATACTATTATGGGACTCCTGCAGCTCCAAGTGAAGCGTGGAAGTCTCTGAGTATGGAACTTATAAATTCTGTCGACAGTAGGCCTCATGTATCTATTTCAGTTTGATTTCTATTATTCTTGTGCACTGTGTGCTTTGAGAACATCCCTGCTTCCAGAGAGCAGAAGTCATTCAAGCATGGAGCTTCTTAGTTCTATTGATATTAGGCCTCATGCATCTTTCTGTGTATTATTCAATAATACAAGAATATACCCCATAACTGAATCTACTTATCTGGTAACCATTCTAATCAGTTTCTAGTCAACCCATGTTACATTTCTCAAAATCTTTCTAATATGTTCGTGTAAAAACCCTCAAATGATAACTGTGATACATTTTCCTTTAACTTTTAACCTTTTAACTTATGTGAGCAGAATCTAGTTACCATTACCAGTTTTTATATTACACTTAGCATTAATCACAACAACATTTCAGGGCATAGGGACGAGATGTGATTTAATTAAAACCCAGTGACTGAGCCGACTTGTCTGTGAACCCTATGGCTCCACGCAAGTAGCTTAGGAATTTTCTGACCTTCAAAATTGTCCTGTACCTCCATGATAACAAATACTGAATGCTACTGACTTAGGTCGCCCTGAGGAAGCCAGAACGGCCGAAAGTGCTCAGCCAGCAAAAAATAAAGAATCGGAGGAGTCGCCTGGTTTTTCTCCCCCTCACAACTCCTGGATAACTGGAAATATTATCAGTTCTGATTGCTTTATACTTTTAGGGATCGGACAGAAGGAGCAATTGCATCAACATGGTATCCAGCCTATGGTAGATCTACCGGGAGTCGGCGAAAATGTGATGGACCACATCGCCGTTGGTGGCATGGCATTCCTCATAGATTACCCGATCAGTCTTGTCATGAGCAGACTGGTCAATGTCAATTCTGCCATCAGGTGAATTTAAAATCTATTTTCTTACTCGATTACAGGAAGTTTTATTTTACTCTAATAACTCAGGTTCGACAAAAAGAACTGTTTTTCTGAATAAAGCACAATTCTGTTCAACATACCAAGGTCAAATCTCGTCACCAACGCTCAAACATCATAAAATTAGAAAAGTGCGACGGAAGAAATCGCCTCGCAGTCCATTTCGTAGAAAAATTCAAAGACTCCAATAACGTTTCCCGCTACAATAATTGCAGATATGCTGTAGCCAACAGCGGCCCACTGACGTCAAGTGTTGGGCTTGAAACAGTTGCGTTCATCACGACTAAATACGGGAACGTCTCCGACGACTGGCCGGACATAGAATTCATGTTAACGTCGACGAGCACTAATTCAGACGGAGGATCAAACGTTAAGCGAGCTCATTGCCTCACCGATGAATTCTACAATGAAGTAAGTAAAATGAAAACTCGAGCTAAACACAATATAACTAGCGATGAATTTGTCTGTAAGATTTATGGTGGAATTGCCTATTAAGAGAGTAAAATTCAGTCAGATAATTTCGTACGGAGAAATAATGAACATAAAGTATCCTAGCAGTCCTTTGATGCTGCTAGAAATAAAACAGAAAATGTTTCTAGAGAGATGAGAGTTAATTTGTCGATAGTCCTGCCCAAACAAAAAATGGAAATGGCCTCTGTCCAAATGTAAGAAATGACACGTTGTGACCTCTCGACGTAAAAAGTTCAAATAAACGGGGAATTTGCACTCACCTGGAGGCTGCACGAATAAATAAATAAAACTTTGCTGATATAATGACTCCCTGATATTAAAAGGTTCTAAAAGAAAATTGCCAGAAATATAAATAATATAATTGATGCCTTGGAAAAGGGGACAATCAGACTGAGCTGAATTTTAGACAGTGTTGCCAGGTCTTAACTGGTTTGGGGGATCCTCGACTAGAAGAAAGGGAAATGGGTACTTTTTCAATCGAAAAATGGAACATTTGTGGATTTTTAGCTCAAGTGAAGCGTGATTCTAGCGCCAACAAAATAGATTCTGCTCATCAGTATTGCGACGGGAAATATTGTGCAAAAACACACTGTTCAATATTTTGCTTAGCTTTGAAGGATTTCTGGGAGCGATGACATTTTCAATGTGCAGGAGATGTGAGATGGAGAAAAACCAGGCAACTCAGACTCATTCTCTGATTGTTTATTGGGCGGACGAGCACTTTCGCCCATTTTGGCATCCTCAGGGAAATTAACCCTATGGCTCCACGTCGTGCTGAGGATGCCTGACTAGGCAAAAGTGCTCGGCAAGCCAATAAAGAATCAGAGAATGAGTCGCAAGGTTTTTCTCCAATCTCCTGGACATAATAAATGCTAGAATTTCTAGATTCACACACGAGGCTGACCGCACGACTGATAGCTCTGATGACCGGTTTGTATCTCAATTTTTTGTGCCTGTTTCCTGAATGGTGACTTCCTAACGTGCTATTTTTAAACAAAATACTTACCCCTACATGTATCAATTCCAGATGTTTCCTGAAGAGGCCCGTGAGGGCGAAAGCGCTCGAATCAATATAGATGATAAGGAGAAATGGTCGCGTTTTTTGTCTCCACCTCAACCTCACAATTATGTATCAGCGACAACAACCAATGTGGTCGAAATTGGTCAAATTTAGAGCAAAGTGTCCGAAAGTTACAAAAGCGCTAGAATAAAATAAGTGAAAATGCGTTTTACGAGGAAGTACTGCATGTGACCCAATAATAAAATTCAAGCAATCATATCCAGCTGTCATATAGGAAAATTTAAAGTCTCCCAGCGTTAATATATATTCACTAATGCGGTCTATAAAAATCTCAAAAGCTAAAGAAGGCATAAGGCAGGCGGACGTACTGTGTGTTATCCAAACTATACAATTCCAAAATTTCAAGAATTTAGCTATTATAGTTTGGCCGGAAAACTGCTAACGGATTCTACATGCCTTGAAACGTTAAACTTCAAATTTTGAGGGGGGTTAGAAAATTTTTTTCTTGGACGATTACAATGATTTATTATTGAAATAAACCAAAATGAATTTTTTTGCCACAGGTTTTCTCTGAAATCGACAACAGAGATGTTTTCGGAGTGTTCCCGATGATTCTTCGACCTAAAAGTCGGGGCAAAATTAAACTAAAGAGCGCCAACCCGTTTCATTATCCTCTCATCTATCCGAACTACTTGACTCATCCAGACGACGTGCGAGTCCTTCGTGAGGGCGTCAAAGCCGGACTTGCAATAGCTGAAACTCAAGCGATGAAACGCTTCGGCGCCAGGTCAGTGAACTTGTTCAATTTTCGGTCGGTGATTTAATTTCATCCGACATCGCTCGAGAACTAGCAATGTGCGATTCCTGTGTGTGAGGGCCCACCTTTCTCCTAGAGAAATGACCTAAAGACAAAGGATTTATCCGAATTTGCTACCAAACCTTCTCGATAGGATGGTCATTCCCTCTTCGGCTAACACCAATAGCAGAATCCAGGCCATTAGGAATGAAAAAAAAAAAATAAGCGTCTTCCCCATTGGTCGGGACCAACAGTTGCCATCTAGCCAGAGAACAAAATGATATTCTTCTTCTTCCAATTTCGGCCGAAGTATTAATTATTCATCTTCATCTTAAAATAGTCATTAAACGAACACACTGCTCTTTGATGTTGACAGGTACCACCGTAAGCCGGTTCCAGGTTGCAAGCATCTACCTCATTTCACAGACGAGTACTGGGACTGCTACACTCGTCAGTATACAATGACTATCTACCACATGTCAGGTAGCTGCAAAATGGGACCGCAGAGCGACCCGTGGGCAGTAGTCGATCCGGAGCTCCGAGTGTACGGTGTGTCCGGCCTCAGGGTCATCGACGCGTCGATTATGCCCCAGATAACCAGCGGTAACATAAACGCCCCCGTTATCATGATAGGCGAAAAAGGGGCTGACATGATCATCAAGTATTGGACTCAGGGTGCAACTGAAAATCCACCATACCTAGGTCCTTATCCTCCTCAGGGATTTCAACCCTACAGAAGAAAAAGAGAGCTGAGCAATAACACATCTTTAGAACTATAAGAGACGGAGTAGCATCGAACGATTTTTTCCTAGCTGAGACAACTTATTCTTTAAGAAACCGTTTCGTCTTCACAATATCAGCGGACCTTTTCATGTAGGTAATTAATTATAATAAAAACTGAAGAATTATGCACAAATTCATTGGAAACCATGCAGATAGCTATTATGCAGGCTATATTGTGAGTGGTGACCAATTCCCTTTCTTACGTGTTCTACTACTAATTTCCGGCCAAACTTGTCCTATAATATTGTTCCAGCTCTACCATAAATGCCATTTTTCTGATTTTGAAATAATTTTTTTTCTTATTTTTGACCTTGCTTCATTAAAATGGCCGTAACTCCCTCAACTTTAGTGCAAATCCAAATCTGATCACACCGATGGAAAGTTCAGTAAATTTTATACCTCTCTTCTTGTGAACAATTTTTTTTTAGGTGGAATTGAGAGGTGAAAAATAGAGGCTGAAACGTACATATTCAAAATCTTAGAACCACCTGTGTGTGTGTGGTTTTTTTCTTATTTTTCCTTCACATTAAAACTACCTTTTGGTTTAATTTTCAATAATAAACCATTCTAATCGCTGGTGAATAAATCAAACCAAAAGTCAAAATTTGATGTTTTATGGCTACCCTCGTTAATTTCCATTTCACAATATGCGTCAGCAACAGTGCAGTCCTCAGTCTGTTATCATAAATGGACTGGATAAAATCCATCTCGATCGAACTACGTTAAGCAAATTCAACCTTCAGAACGATAACTAACTATAATTCCATCTAGTTTGTTTAATATGACGAAAAAATATTAAAGAATCTAGTAACTATCTGAATTGTTGGATTAGTGGAAGGATAATTCAACTAGAATTAGACCAATCGAATAAGGACATGGGTAAATGTAAATATAGTAATGTCCAGTAGTCATTAGTTTAAGACGGTGTACAACTAAGAAAATGAAACTCGTAGAAACGTGAATATGTCTAACGTTGACTTGTACCACGACGATGTAAGCTTCAATAAAAATATCTTCCGCTGTTAAAGTTATTGCGCAATATCTGCTATTGAACGTTTGGAAATGTATTTTTTGCATCAGAGATTCTAGGTAGATTTATCAATTTTCAATATGTAAGCTTCAGGCTGTTGAAAAAAAAAAAAAAAAACTCCCTGCCACTACTCGGGACACTATACCATTCAAAGAAGAAACAAAGAGAGCAACAATTTCTATCAAAATCTTTTTAAATCATTATTAAAGCTAATGAATAATAAACCACTTAACAATCATTTGCAGCGTTTTTTACTTAAAATGACTAGGACAGCCAAGTATAAAATTAAATTTATTTATTTATTTTATTTTTATTATTATTATTTTTTTTTTTTTGTGAAAAATATGTGACAAAATCTCTTGTTGCATGGCTGTAATGTGGATGTCCTACTGCCAAATCCTGAAAACGGGAACTATTCTATCCCGAAACGTAAAATAAACTATTTATGACGTAATGAGTGATATATTTTGGTCGAATACCGACTACCGCTTTCAACAATCATCCGAGCAGCCGACTAATTCATTACCAACATGGGTTGGCCTATGCACCTATTTCAAGTCGACCAAGCGTTGAAGTGTATCAAGAGTGAACAATTTTAAGACATATGTGAAACAATATTGGAATTCGTATTCCATCCGTGTCTTCTCACAAACAATATGATAGTAATATATTTTTCTTATTTATTAAATTTCATTATCAGGAACTGGTTTTGCTGTAATTAGAAGTGTTACCATTTTTTTCTACTAAGATATCGAATTGTTATTGAAGTTCCCATGATGTTAACCATGCCATTGTGAAACTGAAGTTACCTTGTAATATTGCCAACTTTTTATAAAAATATAACTTTGTGATAAAAACAACAACGTACGTGATCTGTGTACATTCTCTTCCTAGTTATCTCCCTGAATCCTCCTAATGCTACTGATAGTTTGAGAAGTAAACAGAATCATGATCGAAATATTCATTCGAAATCCTTGACCTGTAATGACTCAGATTGACAAAGGGTGAGAAAGAGGGGAGATTATTTTGATGAGTATTACGTTGTATTACATGTTTGGTCAAAATTTTGAAGAAAAAACACAACTCATCGTTTAATAAAAATGCTCATTACATTTGGGACACCCTGCATAATTGCTTTGAATCATAATAATACAAAAATTTCAGCTAAAGTAACACAAGCCTCACGATCAGATCGTATTCCAATGGAAAAAATGCATACAAATGTTAATATATACCTGGGAATAACAATCGATTCGATAATATCTAACTAACAGGAATGAACAAAAAAAGTTACTCAAATCTAACCTAATGGCATTTTAAATAGTTGCTAAGGACCAATTTAAAAAAAGAGTTCAAACTATTGCGATTGAGATAAATGAAAGCGTTGATTCAGATGTTCTAAGATCATTATTTCCAATTATTTTTAGCCAATTGAATTTTAACCATTCAAACAACAGACATTTAAGATGTTCCTAACAATCTACACGATTATTTTTCAAACATATGGTGATAAATTAACAGGGATAAGTGAAGAAACTAATATTTTACAATCGGAACTCGTTCTGACGTTGGTTAGGCCATTGGAAGCATTCGTCGATGAATTAATTTCGACTTCAATTGAATGAAAATGGTGCTATTTTCTAGCGACTAGTATCAAAATGGTACAATGGTTGGCGCGAAGCTTTGAGATTTTCAACAACAGCAAGTGTTCAACAAAATTTCGTTTTCGCCACCCATAACTTGAGTTGGGCGCCTGTTTCAAATTAAAAGACGCGATTCATGAGCTTTCGGACGAATGCGATCAATAGAGAATGAGTTTGCTCAAAAATAGGATACTTAAAAATATCGCTCTAATTTTTAATTTATTCGTCGAGTTCGAGCGATCGAATTTCCACTAATAAAATTGTTAGAAAGATTGAAGGGCGTGTGCTGACTGAAGAAAACAAGTGAAATGGGAGTTCTTGGGAGTCAATCGGCTTGTTTGTGTCCCATAACGTTCTTTACGTTGCAGATTAAAATGTTCACAGAGTTTAAATAAGAATATGGCTACACAAAAACTGAACGCAAATGTTCACACAAACGTTTCAATACTTTCAGTAAGTCCACACTTTTTGGGCGAGAAGAAAATTCAAATAAAAACATTCCAACCTCGTCCGCATTACTCAGAAACTCCGATACCGTCCAAGTAGTTATAAACAAATGTTGTAGAAAATTTGAACAATTTCATTTATATTTTATAACTATTTTTCATTGTTACAAATATTTCTAACACTATCGCCCAATATAAAAAAGGTTTTGCGCAAAATTTGGATGGCATTTAGGCGAAGCAGAGTCTGGAGAAAGAACCAGATACTCTACTACTAGCGCATTCTTGCCAATAATTGTACTAGACTGGATTTCAAGTTGCCAATTCAAGGGATTTCCCTTCACCTAAACTAAAAAATATACACAATTCAGCTTTATGAAGCCGTTACGCGTGAATAGCATGAACAACAGCTTGAGACAGTAGGGAAATTAATAGTGAACATAATACATGAATGAAAAGATAGTGCAGCTATAGGAACAATAAATTAAATACACAAATTTCATCATTCTTTCTAAAGAAGAGTACACGCATCAGGCAAAAACAGAAACTTACATATTGAACAATAATTACTAAAAACAAGTTTTTCGTTTTGTTATTATGAATATACGCTCACCTAAGAGTAGGGATATTTCTTTGTAGAAAAGCTAAAAGTCAAATTTTCAGTTTGGAACAGGTACAATATGGCAGCCGTGAAATCGGTTGAAATTCATTCAATTGAAAATTGGTGCGAATTTAATGCCACTCGTGACAAAATTCAATTCACTCAGCTTTTTGTTACGTTTGTGGTTCCTCAGTGCACGGATGCCACTTTGTTGATTATCTGAAATCACAGGAAGTTTTCACCATATTATCATCTGGAAAGCTTTCCCATTTTTTTTTTTTTTTTTTTTGCCAAAGTAAGCAATAATTATGTTGAGGAACGTTTATTAAGACCACATAAGACAGTAAATAGGCTTCTGTCATCAAGAAATGAATCATAAAGAACTGCAATAATGAACTTGGCAGTGCAAGGTGCTTAATCGCCAAAACTTGGCAATTATTGAGTCAATTATTTGCTAGCAACACTCAGCATTCCTGATTTGGGTACCGACAATTATTGCTAGAGATTAACTGCCGACATTTATTACCCCAAATTGTTCCTCTTTTTTGAAAAAAAAAAAATTGTCCATTTTTGCTTTTTTTTATTTCAGTGGCTCTTCAGGCAATGTCTTGCCACATGAGAAGACGAAGATCGGTGGAAAATCAATCCACTAAATTCAATCACCCAACAAATCCAATAAAACGTCTTCTTGCATTGAGTTCACAAAAGTTGTCCAAAAAAATAAACAAGAAATAGAAACAAAATAAAAATGTATCTTCAGGATATTTTATCGACAACTATATTATGTTTTCCACGTTTGCTTATTTTTCCATCGGTTGTGTTAAAAGCTTGAGAATTGGCACAGGGAATAGTTTGAGAATTTTGGGTACACTAGGGGGACCGATTTTTGTGTTTGTAAAGTTCAAGAAGTCCTAATAGATTTTTTTTCAAAATATCACTATTTGAGTAAAACGAGTATTTTCACTTTTTTGATTTTTTTCTGTGAGTATTTGTGTGTTTTGATATGAAATGGATCAATATCCATTTACGAACCTTGGTCAGATCAACTCCGGTCAACGCATTCACCGCCGGTGGTATCTGGCCGACCAATCGGGTCACTTCGCCAGTCAAATGTTCGCTGCCCCCTAGCATGACAATTTCCTCTGTTTTGGCTAGGGGAGCGCTAACCTCGGCGGCAATCTAAAACAAGAAATGAAATTAAGTTATATATTTTATACATATTATATAAATATTTTATATTATTTATAATAATTTGGTTGTGATAGAAAAGAGAAAAGAGGAAAGGTTTGTTTTAATATTTTGAAAAATCTTGGTCACAGATAAAAAGAAAGAATGACTTGAATATTTTTGCATCTTGGATCCACGGCGTGTAGATATAAATTGTTTCTTGTTGGTTGCAGTATCATGTTGATGTTAGTGATGAGGCTTGTTTCGGTTCCATTGTGTGAGGTTTTTGTAATTTGTGTGCTCTCTCTGATTATTGTAACGTGCGATCGTTTGCTGATTCTGGCATCTTATGGAGGACTTTAATTTTGAAAGTTTGCAAAACGAAGGGAAGCTGCATGTCAGGAAAATATTCCCCTATGTGGGCCATAGCCCGTGTTAGGGGGAAGAGTTTAAAATAATTACAATCCTGCTGTTACATCATTTCACAAAAACTAAAAAAATTAATTGACAAGAGAGAAAAATTCGCGAACACAAAGAACAGGAAAAACGCTACAAATGATTGTGCCGATTTCTCCCCATTTTTTAAAATTACATAACACCCATTTCCCCTTTCTATAGTCCAGTTCCCCCCCCCCTCCCCCCAAGTCTCCACTTGAGACCTGGCAACACTGATCATAATGGATAACCGAGTTTTCTGCATGATCCGAGCATCTGGGGCAACTAATTCCTAAGCTAAGAAGCTAACTTAAGATAAGTTAATGGCCACCTTCAATCTGATGGTGAAATCAATCTCAAGTAAGTTGGAGTTAACGATAACTCGGAGATTAGCTGAAACGCACTTTAACCCTCACTTGGTGAAATCCACCATTACTGTTATGAATTAATTTACCATGTCGACTGCTTATTATTGTTAATTTTTTAATGATGAAAACCACCTTTGGCAGAGCGTCCAAGACTAATGACATGATGGCCGCATCTCCGTATTCCTTGTACACCAACGCTTTCATTCTCATCCGCTCGGCGTCAGATTTCCCAATGCTCTCGATGACGTGAGCTTCAGCAAAACCAATCTTCTTGATTTTCTCTCCTTCGGCTTTGGCGATTTCTACAGCTTGAGTGCTGAAATGGAAAATATAATTAGTGTTATTGCATTTGATTCATGTGAAGACGATTCAACTGAAACGTTGAACGTATGAATCAGTTGTATGAAAGGTTCCAAAAAAAGTTTCTGATGATTACGCCTGATAACTTATTTAAGCAGTTGTTCAGAAAAATATTCATGAAATATAATATATATGAAAATGACTCAGGAACAGGCAAATACAAACCGTTTGCCTTCAGCTATTGTCTGGACTCGGTAGCTTTCGGCTTCAGCTGGCAAGCGGACGGTTGCGTTCAATTCTAATTCCTTCCTGATTATCTCTTGTTCCTCAACTTCGATTTGCTTTCTCCTTTCGACAACTTCGATTTGTATCTCTTCATTTCTGATTTTCTGACGAATTTTAGCCGCTTGAAGTTCGTACGCCAATTGGGCTTCAGCTTTCTGCGTAAAAACGACAGATTGTGAATTTTCAATGAGAGTTTGTCGAATTTTACAGAAAGGACTCAAAAATTAAGAATGGCTCAAGAAAGCGAAAGGCACCTAGGTAATTTCCTGATCGAAAATAGACAAGAATTTTGGTCTGTCTTAATCTGGAAGCAATTGACTGACAACGGTATTTGAAGTTGACTAATTAATACAGAACATACCTACAAGTCTGGGGAAAGAAGACCACTAGTCAGCGCATTTTTGCAAGCGTTTTAATTGCTAGTCTTAGCTCTTTTGCCTCAGAAATTACCAGTGTTATAATTATTAGTACGACAAGTTTTAGCAAACAGCAATTTTTTTATAATTTAATAATAAAAAACTGTAATCCCCTAAGAAAAAAAGTTTATAATCCCCTGAAAATAGGTACTAACACAAGTGCATGACAGTGGAATAATAAACCGCCGTACAATTATTTGCAGCTTTTTACTTCCATGTTAATGTAGAAATCGCATTCTTCCAATTGAATACTTTCCAAAAAGTTTGGAATTATCAGCACAAGTGCATGGTCTCATTAAATCATAATTAAAGCGTGTGAATAATAAAACACTCTACAATCATTGACAGCCCTCCATCTTTTGGATATTCGCGTTCTTCATGCCAAGAAACGTAAAACATCAAATTTTGAGACTTTAGACAATTTTTCATATTCATGCTTACGTAGTAAATTGGGGTATTGTGATCGTCTGAAAAGTCGAACTCGCAACGGAGGTGAATTTTCATAACACGAAACACTTTCTGAACAAATGGTTGTGCGTTCGCTTGTCAGAGGTAAAAAAGATCGAAATAATTTCCTTTACTATGTAAACGTGGAAGTAAAAAGCAGATTAGGGGAAAACTCCTTAGCATATTGTCATTGTAATCATTTTTATTTTTCTTAATTTCCGAATTAAAAACGGAATTTTTAGCCCAATGGTGCAATTGAAGAGTGTTTTACGACCATTCCAACGAGTATAGTACGTTTTTCATAGCTCCAAGAACTCTGGAGCTGTACCCTCATGCCAAATTAGTGAAAAACTCTCAATTTTAACACCAAAGCTGTGATAATTCAAGAACCAATAAAGCAATCGACTCCATAATGGTCTCATTGGATCCAAATTACAATGGTTTATTAATGAATCATGAATCAAAAGAGATAAATTAGATGAGAAAACGTTTGTTTTGAACCTCCAACAGCATAAAAGACATTGATAAGTACATAAAAATCCGTCACTCTGAACAATAATTGCCTTGCAATTTCACTAATTCAATTGTTCGCGCTAAAATTTGCACTACAAACGCAGGTAGATTAAAGTGCATGAAATAATACCAACCACAGTGTTAATTTCCTTGTCGAATAATGCCTTTTGGAGTTTGTACATTCTTGCGTTATCCTCAATTTTCGTATCTGTGTTATACTTGATGTCCATAGCGGCTTTTTCGCATTCTGCTTCCTGCAAAAGAAAAAAATCTAGATGAGACATTTTCTTTCATTATATTCTCAATTCAATTTTCGATCAGTTTTCTCGTTTGAAATTTCTAATTTGCTCAAATTATGCGTAAAATTGATGTCCGGTAATGGATAGTAATTAACTAGTTGGGAAATCTCAATTTTCTCTCGTTCACACAATCAAATGATTGCTCTGTTTTGGCACTTTAAGTAAAGAAGGTCGAAAACCGGGAAAATTAAGTTAAAATAATGATAGAATAAATAAACAGCACGAAAAATTATGTAGAAAAATGAAAAATATCGTTAAGATCAAAAATAAAATGAAGAAAGCGGAATTTCAAGCGGAGTAAAAAAAATTAAAAAAAAAAATCTGTACAATACGCATCAGTGGTCGGCCACCACTCAAGCATTCAAATATATTTTAGATTAAATCGAATTAGATTTTACAGCCAGCAGAAGATACCCTAAAACAAGCTCATAACATGGAAGTACGGTATGTGATATTATCGATGAAAATCAATCGTCATTCACAAACATTTAAATACCTCAAGTGTCGAATATATTGATTTTTGCGGCCCGCAATGATTCAAACAGTGAAAAAGTGCAAACGGTCGAAGTAAGGTGTGTGAGCCAAACGATACAAAACAATTTTCGTAATACTGGGTCATTTTTATTGCAAATACACCCAAGATACAAAAGCGCTCAAATAAAATAACTGGGAATGCGAATTAAGAGGAAGTACGGTGTGTTACCCACGCAATAAATATCAATCTTCATTCAATCGCCGTATTGAAAATTTCAAGAGCTTGATCATTCAATTAAATTTATTTTTGCAGTCGGTAGGAATCTAAATACAAAATATGCGCAAGTAAAATCGTGAGAAAAAAAAACGCTGCAAATGATTGTACAGTGGTTTATTATTATTTCGCTTCAATATTGATTTAAAAAGACTATCCATTTGTGATAGTAATTATTCCGAACATTTGTGAACGTTCCCACCCAAAAGAAGATTGGTCAACAATTTTCATTTATTTTTCACAGAGATATAGCAATTTGTGACTCTTTTAAACATCATACAGACGGACACTTGCTCTGAAAATATTTCCGAGTATAGTGCTATAAAAATTTCTTTCCGAATTCAGCTCCGTTCTGAATTCGACTTTCGGACGATCGCAAAACTTCCATTTACCGCCTAAAAATGAAAGTAAAAAAACGTTGTCGACTCCGCGTAATATTATGGAAATATTGGCCAGTACAATAAAACGAGAAAAACGTCGAAATTCACTTTTCTGGGAGAGAAATTGTACGAAAGTCGAAGTTTCTACGATTTATACCATCCGAAGTAGCAAGTAATCAGAAACTCTGTTAGCGTTAAATTTCGTAACATCTCAAGACATTCGAACACTGTGGAAATAACTGCACAGAAGGAAAAACAACCGAGCGGGAAAATATAGGGAAATCGAGTTGCACATCATACGATAGCCGAACAAACTTGTGTACAAATAATCCTCGTTCTTCCTCGCCCGTTCTGCAATCGAAACGTATTTGAAGCTCGAGCGAGCGTCGATATTCGGAAATAGAGTGTTGCGATAGCACTAACCTTTATGCCAGCGTCTCTGTTCGCTTGAGCAACTCCAATATCGGCGTCCCTTTTCACTGCAGCGGTTTGAGCTTTCCCAAGAGATGAGAGATACTGGACATCGTCGAAGACGTCCTTGATGGTGAATGAGAGAATCTCGATGCCCATGCGGCCGACGTCAGGGCTGGCGACCTCACGGACTAGAGCTGCGAACTGATCCCGGTCCTTGTACACCTCCTCGACCGTCAGAGTACCTGCCAAATTCGTCAAAATGAACTCAAGAGTACACGAAGGGAAAATTTTCGATTTTGGTTTAATATTCGGGCGTGCGTCGAGAGGTGCATCTGCAATAATAAACCATTGTAATCGTATAAGGAAATGTATTTTTAAACCCTCCTCAAAATTTGATATTTTACGTATCAAATCACGTACAATCTGAATATTCAATACAATAATAATAAAAAAAAAATACAAATGATTGTACAGTGGTTTATTGTTCCCTTGCTTCAATTTATTTTGTTTTCAATGTGGTTCAAGAATTGGGCCGTTGTGAGAGCAAGATTGATTTTCGGTGAAAATTTCAACAGTGTACCTAGCTATTATAGTTTGGTCGGAAAAGTATTGACAGTGTACGGCGGACGTACAGAATTTTTGATTTATAATAATAATAAACCATTGTGACCATGACAATTTCATGAATATTGCCATCATAGTTTTGTCAGAAAAGTTTTGACGGCGGGAGGACAGACTTTTCCCGATATTTTCGGATCGTACATTGAAACATCGAAGTGTTGAGTGTTGGGCGATTAAATTATAATGTGCTTGAGGCGTATAGGTAATGTTGTCCTGAAAATAATATTCATTTCGATCGATAAAATATAAAAAGTAATTATTTTCAAAATTACGAACCGAGGATAGCTCTCAAATGGCCTTCCAGCGTTTGAAGGATGGTCGATTTGATTTCTTTGACAGATCTTCCGAGGAATTGTTCGGAAGCTGTTTGCAGGAGTTCGTCAGCTTTCATTATCTTGCACTGAGCGACACCTGTTACAGTCAGCGGTACGCCTTGCGACGTTTCGACCATTTCGCACATCGGGTTTAGAGTCATCACCTGAAAAATTGCATCGCTATCAGATTCTCTTGTATAGAGCATGGAAAACGCGCGAGAGCGGAGAAAAAAAAAATTAGCTGTACAATACGCATTAGTGGTCGGCCACCACTCAAGCATTCAAATATATTTTAGGTTAAATCAAATTAGATTTTACAGCCAGCAGAAGATACCCTAAAGCAAGCTCATAACGTGGAAGTACGGTATGTGATCTGATCGATAAAAATCAATCGTCATTCACTTGCCATTTTTGCGGCCAATAGAAAGAGAAATTTGAAAAGCATCGGTTGCCAAAGATGAACACCGCTTCAGGCCAAAGGAACTGGTTCTACATGGCCGCGAAAATCTACGAAAAAACGCAATAGGGGAGGAAAAGGAAAAGAAGCCCTTCAAAAAAATGAGTAAATGAAAACATCATTCGGAGGCGTTTCGGAGGTGTTTTCAGTACTGCAGTGACATCTAAAAAAAAAAAAAAAAAAAAAGGCATCCATCACAGAACAAACTTGGACTCCCCCACCAAACTACGCTCATTGTGGGGGGGGGTACATTTATGCATGAGTTTGAGGACGATATTTACGATATTTATTGTATACCTATTAAATAATAATAAAAAAAGATACAGTGAATAACCGATCATAGAAGAGCTATCAATATTGATGATGAAACAATGAAATAACCACTCTGATGAAGTATTTTTAGCCGCTAATATTTTAGAAAATATTTTAGACCATCTTAACTGAACGATAATTCTGTTCAGTGTTTCTTACACATATTGATACCAAATATCCATAGAAAACTAGATAGATGACACAGTACCTCCAAGTTTGATTCGGCAGAGGGGTATATAACCAATTATAAAATCAAGAAACTCATACAACGGTCGAAACGTTAGTATTGGTTGGTAGAACTGTTATTGGAAAGCAAGCAAGGAGACCCAAAAATAGATAAGTTAATAATACAAAAGAGCAGTAAGTGAGCCTAAAGATACAAACCAAGCTTTGTAAAATAGGATCATGATCCTTTGTCATTTTTCAAGGGGATAGAGCGGGTGTTCCCAGACTCATGTATAAAGCACGCTCAATTGTTAACAGTGGCCAGTGATTTAAAACCAGACGAGTCAAAACCATGTTGCTTTTTTTCAATAATTTGTGACAGTTTGGTGAAGAATTGGTGAGGATTGATCACCCCTAGTTTGGCACAGGAACACTTCGACCATGTAGCTTTTGCAGTTCGGAAAACTTTTGACGGGCAGAATTTTTTACTCGATTTTCCCCCTACTCGATGTCCCCTTCGAGGGGACTAAGAATTTTTTTCCTCGGGCGATAACAACGGTTTATTGTTGAACGACAATTGGGAGTAATCTAGAAATGAACCTAGTTTATAGCAATGGGACTCACCTCAAGTGAAAGATACTGGACGTCGGTAACCAGCCACCAAGCCCAGGCCCAACCGCCGACGATAGTCTTCTTCTTTGTGGAGCCCCAGCAGCCTCCTGAAACAGCAAATAAATGATAAAAATATAAAATTAACTCTGCGTAAGACAATTTGATCAGTTATCTATGCACCGAGGTTGGTTAGGGCCATAGGCTAGACCAGAGATCGTTAACTTTTGGTTTATTATTCAATAATAAACCGTTGAAAAAAATTTTCTAACCCCCTCAAACTTTGATGTTTTACGTTTCAAGAGCTTCATTGGTTCTCGAGTTATCGCAGCGGACAGAATTTTTCCCCCCCGAATATTCCGCCTTGAAACGTAAAAATCAAATTTCGAGGAGTGGTTAGAAATGTTTTTCTATTCTATTTATTCTAAAATGGTTTATTATTGAACGGTAAACCGAAAGAGGTTGAAGCAATCCGGTTTCAACCGTTTTCCGCTTATCTCCAGTTATTAGAGAAACACACAGTTGTTAGGTAGGTAGGTATTTCATTTTTATAGCTATATATTTTTTTGTTATCTGTTTTGTTTTAGTTATCCATTTTCTGTCATATTTTTGTTTCTGTCATCTATGTTTTTATTGTTATTTATTTTTACTTCCATGTTTACGTAGTAAATGGAAGTATTTTTATTGTTACCTATTTTTTATTTTTTAAATATTTTTCCCGTGTACTAAAAGGTATTATATTAATGCGCTAGGAGAAAGGCGCTTAAAATTTAATTCTGATACGCGAAAGGAATCCACGAAAACTATTATTGGAAAAAAATTCCATTCTCGTTTATGTTTTCGGCCAGTGTCGGCTGTTCTCATAGTTCATCGAATTCCCAACAAAATCGCTCGAGCCATTTACCATGTGAGCTAAGCTCAATCGCCCCATTTTCGCACTTTCGCTCTTCTCTAAACGCTCGCAAGGTAAGCAATACGAGGAAGATGATTAGCTGATCATGAAAGGGTCCGAATTAGTACACATCGACTCGGCACCACGGGAATTCCGATTGCTCCGGTTCCCGCAGGAGAAATGGCAAACGCGGTCGAGGTATGCGTCCATGAGAATACGCTATCGTCGAATAATTAACCCGTCTGAGAATAATTTACTTGCATTAGCGCCGTTGAACGATTCGAAAACATTTTCTTCTCAATGCGTAGAAAAGTAACGATTTCCGAGAATATCTGCTCGCCGTTGAAGACGCAACGTGCGCCAATTCATATTTTGAGTAAAATACAATTTAATCGAATCTGATGCGAAATTTTGCCAGGACGCGTCCCCTTACTAGTGGCCGTCCTAGACGAGATTTCCGAAAATCTGGAAATTATTTTAGTACTTTTTAGCGCTGCTGAATACATGTGATCTAGGAGAGCACGTTGCAGGAGGTGGGCTCAACTCTTGGAAGCTGAAAAATCGTCGAAATTTTCGTACCTTCACATCGACAAATTTTCAACTAAGTTGATTAACGAGCGTTGAAATGCTAAGTCAAATGACATCTTGGATTTTAAACTTGACGATTCGATCAAATTTTCAGGTAAAAAAAAAAAAATTTCTTGAATCATTATTGAAGAAAAGGAATAATAAACCACTGAACGTTGGAAGCGTTTTTTATTATTGGTGTCAGACGCGTTGAACGCTCAAGGTTTAAGAATGTTCGTTAATGGCGGCGAATCACGCTTGTGATTTCATATAACTAAATTGATATACAGAAATGAATATATATTATAATTATGATAACTTTTCATCACGAATTGAACTAATCCAAAATAATAAGCGATGATAACGTGCCAAACACGTTTTGCTATGAATGGAGGTGGATTTATTTTCCATCATTTCATCGTCTATTGAACATAGGTAATCATTTCGTCTGCTAGTTGATTTTTGTATAATTTTTGGTTTATTATTCAATAATAAACCATTGTAATCGCCCAAGAAGATACATTTTCTAACTCCCCCTCAAAATTTAATGTTTTACGTTTCAAGGCATGTGGAATCCGAATATTCAATTTAAAAAAATTCTGTCTGTCCGCCGTACGCTGTTAGCAGTTTTCCGGCCAAACTATAATAGCTAAATCCTTGAAATTTTCACCAAAAATCAATCACGGTACTACGACGGTCCGATTCTCGAACCACATTGCCAGCTCAATTTTGAAGGTATTTTTGGGGGGTTTTGAGGGGGAGAAAATTAATATTTTCCAAGGTTTTTCAGAAAAATGTGTATTTGGTATCAAAGTATATAGATTTTTGGACGCTGAATCGAATGAGACGATCGCGGGGTCGATAGCTTTATTGGTTCTCGAGTTATCGCAGCTTTTGTGTCGAATTTGGGAGATTTTCAGAAATTTGACATGAGGGTATAACTCGAGAGTTCTTCGAGCTATAAAAATCGTTCTATACTCATTGAAAAGGTCGTCAAACACTCTCTCCAACTGTATCTGTAGGCAATAAATTTAGCTTTTAATTAGGAAATTAAGAAAAATGAAAATGATTAAAATTACAACAGTTGCTACGGAGTTTTCCCCTGTAGTTACCAATCTGTTTTTCGATGGGAACGTTCACAAATGTTCGGAATAATTAAAATCACAAAAGGATAGTCTTCTTAAATTATTATTGGAGCGAAGGAATAATAAACCACTGTACAATCATTTGCAGCGTTTTCAACACTTCGAGTCGATCGTCAATCTTTTCACTCACTGAGCCATGAGGAAACATCAGACTCGACGAACTCTGATGCGGTCGCAATTTTCGGCGACCGGTCATCTTGTGACATCACCGGTGTCGTTTTTCGCGTTTCCTCGGCAATCGTGACAGAACAGAAACACGCAGCAGTCAAGAAGAAGAATTCTAAAACCCAGAAGCAGAAGGGATTTCCTGACACGGCGGTTTTGCCCACCAGCGTAACGAGCATCGCCAATTATCGCGCATGCGACCGTAGGTAAAATACAAGGAACATGTTGTGCAACTCCAACTTCACCTCAACTCCCGTTCGCCGACCTCACCTAGCTTCTTATCTCACCTACTTGCCTACAGACCTTGCAGAATTAGGTCTCTGGTATTAATAATCGCGTAATGCGCTCGACGGATTTCCATTACGCCGAAAACACGAAAATTCACCACGGCGATGGTTGACAATTTGTCAACATCATATAAAGAAAGAGCGAGACATGAGAATAATGATAATTACAGCGTTGGAAGCAGGAGCAGAAATGGCATTCCGAAAAGGAAAACCCAAAAATCGGCAAGATCCGACTAGTGAATAATTAAAAAATGAAAATAAATAACTTAAAAAATAATAATAAAATTTTTTTTTAAATAAACCCCGCTGCAAATGATTGTGTAGTGGTTTATTATTACTTCCCTTCAATAATGTTTTAAGAAGATTATCCATTTGTGATAGTAATTATTCGGAACATTATTTGTGAACGTTCTCGCCGAAAAATAGATTGGTTGCTATCGGGGAAAATTCCGTAGCAACTATTGTAATTTTGATCATTTTTGTTAATTTCCAAATTAAAAGCTAAATTTTTAGCATAACGGTGCAATTGAAGAGATTGTTTGACGACCATTCCAACGAGAATAGAACGATTTTCATAGCTCCAAAAATTCTCGAACTATACCCGCGCGCCAAATTGGTGAAAATCTCGAAAATTCGACACAAACGCTGCGATACCTCGAGAACCAATAAATCTATCGACCCGGCGATTCAGCATCCAAAAATCTAAAGAATTTATACCAAATAGACCGTTTTCTGGAAAACGTTGGAAAATGCGAATTTTCTCCTCCTCCAAACCACTCAAAAATACCCTTAAAATTGAGGTAGCGATTTGGCTAAAGACTTGAGCCATTGTCAGGCCATGATTGATTTTTGGTGAATATTTCAGGAATTTAGCTTTTATAGTTTTGTCAGAAGTGTTGAGTTCGCGTTGAAGGGTATTTATGGAGGGTTTTGAGGGAGAGAAAATTCGCATTTTCCTACATTTTTCGGGAAAAGTTGTATTTGGTATCAATTCCTATAGATTTTTGGACGCTGAATTGAATGAGGCCATCGCGAGGTCGATAGCTTTATTGGTTCTCGAGTTATTGCAGCTTTTGTGTCGAATTTTCGAGATTTCAGAAATTTGGCATGAGGGTATAACTCGAGAGTTCTTGGAGCTATAAGAATCGTTCTATACTCGTTGAAATTCTCGTCAAACACTCTATTCAAGTGCAGCGCTGTGCTAAAAATTTAGCTTTCAATTTGAAAGTTAAGAAAAATAAAATAAATCAAAATTACAATAGTAGCTACGGAGTTTCCCTAATTCCAATCTGTTTTTCGGTGGGAATATTTACAAATGTTCGATATAATTACTATCACGAATGGATGTTCTTCTTACATCATTATTGAAGCAAAGAAATAACAAACCACAGTACAATTATTTGCAGCGTTTCTGTAGTATAGTCTTAAAGAGGTTGGTAGGAAAAAATCGTTCACTAACACAGCACACTAGCGTTTTGATAAGTTAAAATTTCTCATCTTTAATTTTTCGTTTTTCTTATTTTTCATCTGGAATAATTACTACCTCGAAATCGGCGACATGAACGAACTTCATAAATTTATTGAAAACGCATCCCTGCATTTATACAACAGAGGAGCGATCATTGTCGACCGTCAAATGTAAACCTGTTTGAAACGATGAGCAGCCGAAAAGGCGAGAAAAGTAGATGAACGCGGTCTTTCGAATAATTATCCTGTGATATAAATATATGGACCTCACCACGAGACTCGGATCAAGGTTAGCCGTACAGGACATGAAGTAAGAAACGTGAAGCGACCGGACGAGGCTTAAGTCACGTAAACATCGGTTGCGAGACGTGAGCAGTCTTCCAAGGTGAAAACGAGCCGCCTCTCGTACATACGCCCCCGTGGGAGCTTCTCAGACCGGCTGATGAAAGGACGAAAAGAACGAAAGAAAGGCAAGCTGAAGAATACGGGGTTAAAGACGTCTAGAGAGGGGCGATAAGCGAGAAAGCAGACCGACGAGAACGACTGGGAAATTATTATGCAATAACGTCGACTGAAGAACAGTATTTTTGCGAGTGAAAAACCTCTTGAAATTAATTAAATAATAGATTGTTTTTTCGCTTACATGTCTACGAATACGAGGAAATGTTCATGTTCATGTCTTCAGCGTCCGACTCCCAGATCGGAAGGGTTCGAACTCTTCAGAATCGGGTGCTCAGGATCATCACACGAGCCCCCTGGTACGTGAGGAACCAAAACCTCCACCGTGACCTGGACGTCCCTGAGGTCAGCACTGTCCTCCGTGAGACATGCACCAGGCACCGTAGCTCGCTGCTTGCCCACACAAACGACCTCCTTCGAACCATGGGTGAGAACCAGCCACCCCCAAGGGCCAGAAGACGGCTGAAACGGAAAAGGCATTCGGACCTTGCTGATGACTGAACACTGTGACCACCGTACTGCGCTGTTGATCCTCATTTCTCTCTTCTCCTTGTGTTAGCGATATACTGTGATAATAATTAAGCGAGGCACACCACTGGGTGTCACCTCACAACATGTTTCTCGTTCCAATGTATCCTAAATTATGTATTGTTCGCCTAACTGTAATGTATACGATACAATAAAGTTTCCATTATTAAAAAAAAAAAAAAAAAAAAAAAAATGAAGTATTATAATCGTCCTATGAATCGAACTCGGGTCGAAGGCGAGTTTAGGGAACGGAGAATAAAACAATACCTCACTTCCCCTACAATAGTTATTTTATTGTAATCGCTCACGAAAAAAACTTTCTAGCCAACTTTCTAAATTTTATGTTTCAAGGCAATCAGAATCCGAATATCCGATAAATAAATTAAAAATGTTGTCCGTCAGCCGTCAACAGTTGACTGAGGAAGCTGTAAGACCTTCAAGTTTGAAATGGCTGCCGAAAATCAACTTGATTCTCCGTGGTGTTGAGGTTGAGACATTATTGGCGACGTTATCTCATTTTGCAGTACCTACTATATTTCATGCGCTTTCGCCACTCTTGGCCTCTTCAAGAAACATCTTCTGTATAAAAGTGTTTTTTTTTTTTTTTTTTTTTTTTTTTTTTTAATTATACGTTTTGTAAGTATCCCCACAAGGCTGGGATTGTCTAATAAAATAAAATAAATAGGGGACTAGATTTTTTATTATTATAGGAGAGGAGATTTATTTTAATTTACTAGACACTAGATTCAAAAGGCGGACGTGTTTTAGAAAATTCCCTATTCATGACAATCCCAGCCTTGCGGAGATACCTACAGGACCTATATTTTTTTGAAACTTTTATACAGAATTTGTTTCCTGAAGATGCCCAGAGTAGCGAAAGCGCTAGAAATATAGAAATGCAAATTGAGATAACGTCGCCAATAATGTCTCAACCTCAACTTGTCTATACTCGTTGGAATGCTCGTCGAACACTCTCTTCAACTATACCGCAAGGCGAAAAATTCAGATTTTAATTAGAAAATTAAGAAAAATAAAAATGATTAAAATTACAATAGTTGCTACGGAGTTTTCCCCTATAAATTTACCCCATCTGTTTTTCGGTGGGAACGTTCACAAATAAATGAATCCAATGATAAATATCAAGCAATATCCAGCTGTCATATAGGAAAATTTAAAGTCTCCCAGCGTTCATATAATCACTTTTGCGGTTTATAAAAATCTCAAATGAAAAAAATGGCATAAGACGGAAGTACTGTGTGTTACTTGTTCAGAAAGCGATTCTGAGTAAAGTACGTCGGTAGTTAATTGTAGGCAGATTACATTCTTGCGACAAAAATAATAAACCAAAATTCTGTCCGTACACCGTCAAAACTCTAAAAGATAAATTCTTGAAATGATCACCAAAAATCAATCTTGGCCTGACAACGGCTCAATTCTTTCACCAAATCCCCACCTCAACTTTCAGGGTATTTTCCTTTTCATTGCCGTCGCATTTTTCACTTTCATTTCCCATCATACGGACGATTCATGCGTCGAGTATTGGCTACGTGAGGCCAACCTAGTTGCAAATCGGTACGCGTAGGATCGCGACGACGCGGCGGAGCCAGGAACAACCCCAACTTCAACTCCGTTGCTCGGTCCCCCACAGACAGACACATCCAGTGAAAGTAGGAAGGCGAGTAGCTGTAGTCTCCATCCTCAACTGCCGCCACCCGGCCATCGCACTGCAGCAGAAGCAACAGCCAGTATTGCCACTGAACAGGCCAGTTCCGAGCGGGCAGGAAAAGACGAAGCAGTCGAGTGCCAGAAGTCGAAAGGGGTGGAAGTCTCGCGAGTCGGCCGACGACGCCGCGCAAATTTCTGTAACTGCACGTTGCGCAAATCGACGACGACGAGAGCTGCTGATTGTGAACGACTGTATTTTCAATCCGGAGCGAAGGGAAAAAATTACCAGGTGAGGAACGATTTTAATCGAATTATTTAACGGCATCGTAAATAATTATATTAATGCATGCGATTGTCAAAATTCACGCAAGGGACGGTCGCAAGTCAAATGGGAGGTATTAGTAGCACAAAGGTGTGTTGAGGGCTCGACGATCGCTTCACGTCAATCTATTTGTGATCTATTAATGAAAACGAAGCAAAACTATATTACAAAGGTTGATTATTTCTTGCTTATTATTACTGTGATTATTGCTTCATTTTTAATTTAAATCGATCATCTACCAGCCACCTAATATTGATAATTATAGACCAACTAGTTTGTAAATATCTGGATTGCAATTATTTTTACTTCCCTAGGACCGCTTTCACCACCTCCAACCCAAAGGTTTAAATTAATGCTAACTAGAGGTAGCAAGAGAAAAAGTAAATCGCTGCAAATGATTGTAAAGTGGTTCATTATTCGTTTAATTGAATATTATGATTCAACGAGACCATCCACTCCTGATTGTAACTTTAACCGAACATTTGTACAACGTTTTAACCAAACAACAGATTGGTAAAAAACAAATTATTGTACAGTGGTTTATTATTCCTTCCCTTCAATAATGATCGAAAAAAAAGAAAAGAAATAATAAAATACAATAAATTTAAAAAACCCCCTCAGGAATTGGATAAAGGGGAGCAACCTCACGTACAGCCCTGTATATTTCCTCCATTTTCCCTTTTCCAGGTTTCCCCCAAGTCTCCGCTTGAAACCTGGCAACGCTGATTCGTATTTCCCAACTTCAGTTTTCAGTAAAGAACTATTAAAAGACGAATGCGAATATTGGGAGTATGGAGGTAGAAATTTAACGACAGATAACGAAGCTGTCACGATAGAAAAAGGGGTTGCGTTAATGATAACGTCGACTTCAAAACGAAAACGAGACGTCACTATTTGTCTAGTTTGTCGGGAGTTAGACAAAAGAAAGTGCTCGCGGAGCGCACGTTCTTCGACTTGGATATTTGACGAATTGAGGAAGAGTAAAACGACACGAGCCGAATATCTACAGCGCTAATGAGGACCCGGAGCGAGACGACGACTAGGATCCACTGGACGTGAGTAGGAAACGCTATAAAGCAGCTGAGGTTGCCAATCTCACATAACAACGGCGTCTAACCTGAAAGATAGTAACTGAAACGCCGATTTTCGACGGGCACCGCAGGAATTGAACAAGGCCTTAGGTTTTCTGTTCGCAGGAAAAATATGAGCGAAATGAGAATCAAAATTCAGATATTTTTCAATAATTAAAAATAATGAACCACTGTAATCGCTCACAAAAAATTCCAGCTTCCCTCAGAATTTGCTATTTTACGTTTCAAAGTACCTACGTGAAAACCGAATATTGTTAAAAAGAAAAAAAAACCTATCTGTTTGCCATCAACACTTTTCTGACGAACCAATGAAATCTGCTTACTTGAAATGTCCACCAAAAATCAATGTCGGCCTGACAACGGCTCAATTTTGGTTTATTATTCAAAAATAATAAACCATTGTAATCGCCCAAGAATTCTAACCCCCCCTCAAAATTTGATGTTTTACGTTTCAAGGCTTAAAGAATCCGAATATCCAATAAAAAAAATTCTGCCGGCCGCCGTACGCCGTTGGCAGTTTTCCGGCCAAACTATAATAGCTAAATTCTTGAAATTTTCACCAAAAATCAATCTCGGTCCTACGACGGCACAATTCTTGACCAACTTGCTAGCTCAATTTTAAGGGTATTTTTGGGGGGTTTTGAGGGGGAGAAAATTCATATTTTCCAGGGTTTTTCAGAAAAATGTGTATTTGGTATCAAATTCTATAGATTTTTGGACGCTGAATCGAATGAGACCATCGTGGGGTCGATAGCTTCATTGGTTCTCGAGTTATCGCAGCTTTTTTTTTTTGGGAAAATTGACATGCGGTTATAACTCGAGAGTTCTTGGAGCTATAAGAATCGTTCTATACTCGTTGGAATGGTCAAACACTCTCTCCAGCTGTACCGTTAGTCAAAAAATTTAGTTTTTAATTAGGAAATTAAGGAAACTAAAATTGATTAAAATTACAATAGTAGCTATGGAATTTTCCCCGATAGTTACCAATCTGTCATTCGGTTGGAATGTTCGCACATGTTCTGAATAATGACTATCTGAAATGGATAGTCTTCTGAAATTATATTTGAAGCGATGGAATAATAAACCATTGTACAATCATTTGCAGCGTTTTTCAAAAAGTCGTTGCAAATTATTTTGGCTCATCAGCTCATCCTCAAATCACCGTTTCGATCTCTCTCATACTACAAGCACTTTCCTACTATCTGACAGGATTAAATTCGGACGTGTGTCGGAGGATTAGATTATGACAGATTATGAATGAACTAGAATCAAGTGAAGAAATTAATCGACTTCAGACAACATCGCCAACACATTTTTTTCTCGATTGATACGGAAGAACGGTTGGCAAAGGAGGATGATACCGCAACTGCTGACTCGCCGACCGTCGGACGATTACACATCCGCGGTATAGTAAAATTGATGTAATCATAATACCGCGGCGGCTTGCGATACCTGACCACAAAACGGTCGTTCGCGTTTCATCATGGCACTCTCGCTCTCGCACCCGATAAGTACCCATCTGACCCGCTGCGCTGTCTACCGCCTTTTCTTCCGTGAGGAATCGAAAATTTGGTAACAGAACCGCTGTCAACATCGAACATCTTTATACGGTCCATTGGCCGCTTTCAGCGCTTCGCAACGACGAACCGGGCCAATCGAATTCACGCTTGCAATACGAGCACGACAATAAACGGAATAATTGGTATATTATCGAAGAATTGATGCCCTGCCCTTGTAGATTACATAATGAAAAAAATTTGCATCCGCTGGAAATTTAAGGCGGAGACGGCCAAAAAAAGAAAAACGCCTGCGAGAATTATGTGTTTCAAGGCAAGGAAAAAAACGCTGCAAATGATTGTACAGTGGTTTATTATTCCTTCGCTTCAATAATGATTTAAGCAGACTATCCATTTGTGATTGTAATTATTCCGAACATTTGTGAACGTTCCCACCGAAAAACAGATTGGCAACTATCGGGGAAAATTCCGTAGCAACTATTGTAATTACAATCATTTTTATTTTTCTTAATTTCCTAATTAAAAGCTAAATTTTTCGCCTTACGATATAGTTGAAGAGAGTATTCGACGAGCATTCCAACGAGTATAGAACGATTTGTATAGCTCCAAGATCTCTCGAGTTATACCCTCGTGTCAAATTTCTGAAAATCTCCCAAATTCGACACAAAAGCTGTGATAACTCGAGAACCATTGAAGCTATCGACCCGGCGATGGTCTCATTCGATTCAGCGTCCAAAAATCTATATAATTTGATACTACGTACAAATTTTTCTGAAAAACCTTGGAAAATAGGAATTTTCTCCCCCTCAAAACCCCCCAAAAATACCCTTAAAATTGAGATAGCAAGTTGGTTCAAGAATTGGGCCGTCGTAGGACCGAGATTGATTTTTGGTGAAAATTTCAAAAATTTAGCTAGTATAGTTTGGCTGGAAAACAGCTAATGGCGTACGGCGGGCGGACAGAATTCTTTTTATTGGATATTCGGACTCTATCTACATGCCTTGCAACGTAAAACATCAAATTTTGAGAGGGGTTAGACTTTTTTTTTCTTGGGCGACTACAATGGTTTTATTATTGAATAATAAACCAAAATTGAGGAAGAGATCACGTTATACTTTTGTGTGCCGATTTGTAACAGTATCAATTTTACGATGACTATTCACGCCTTTTTCCTAATAACCATTTCAGATTTCTCTATGTCTTCAAGTCCAGACCCAGTCTTATTACCTCGCACCTACTAAATTATTATGTATTCATATTTATTTGTTACCATCCGGAAGTCATTTTGCCAGAGAGGCGCCGACTCCAAAAAATGATCAATCTGGAGGCGATTCAGAGGTGAAAGGAAAATCTTTCAATCATTTGGGAAATGAGAAATAGTAATTTTTATATCATTAGGGAAGGTGATCCAATCAATCAGGAAGTGGTCAGGTCAATACGAGTAGTAAAGTAGTCCATAAAATGTGTAGTTGGCGAATGAGTTGCTGCAAAGTTGGGACATTTTTGTTGTTTTTTTTTTCCTTTTCAGAGTTTATTTTATGGGCAGATATTTTTGAAGACGGTTTTGTTTATTTTTTCAAAGTTTTTTTTTTATTTTTCTCCTTGTTTTTTTTTTTTTTTTTCTCCTTATTTTTCCCAAGCTTCCATTATTGTGTTCTTGTCACTTACTACTAACCGTCCAAACTAAATTCATAAATCAGTTAGACGTTGAAGTTCTAAAGTATAATGATAACCTAACTAGATTTCAGGATTTAGTAGTAAGTCAATTAAGTTATTTTTTCCTTTTCGGAGTTTATTTTATAGGCAGATAATGTTGGAGTCGGTTTTTTTTTTCAAGTTTTTTAAAATTTTATACGATTCAAGTTAGCAACTAAGGACAGATTTTCCTGAACATTATACGGGGATAAAATTAATGGCTGTATCAAATCAACAGAAAACAGTCGGTCAGTAATAGTATCTTTAATGCTGTTACATTATATTGTACATAATTTCCGCATTACGTTTTTTCGCCGTAGCCCTAGTAAAACGAGCAATTTCTCAGGCGGTTCTTCACCGGGAAGAATGTGCATGGAATGTGTTACAGGGGCGCAGCGACCGAACGGGACCGTGACGGATCCATCAAACTCAGTCTAAGTGGAAGCGAAAGATTTTCTTCAGCCGGAGTCAAGTGCTCAATGGAGAGCGTGTTGTGAATGTGCCAGTCCGTGTATTAGATGTCATATAACAGCGTCAGTGCAGCATTGGCGAGCAGTGGTAGTTGTACGTGACGGAAGACGCGATCGAGAAAGCAGCACAGTAGCTAGGGCAGTGCGAGCACATACGAAAAAAGATTTTAATACCGGACCTCATGAGACTGCGGCTCACGTTGTTCCGGCATCAGGTTTGGAATTCGCCATCTCCACTATTCCCCGCTATTGCTGCGAGCAGGTGAAAGCGAAGTTGGAGGTTCGGTCGAAATTGAAAGGTCACCGACGATTATGACGCAATGAAGCCGGCGACGAAGGCTTGAAATTCATCAGATTCGGCCAACGATGGAGGGCGGCGTATTATAATAATCGAAATTATTCGAAAGCTGACGGAAGAAGAAATTATGAACGATGACATTTTATAAGAAACCTCATGCATCTGCACTAATGTGGAATTTTCATCGAAATTTTGGTTTATTATTCAATATTGGTTCACTATTCAATAATAAACCATTGCTATCGCCCAAGAAAAAAAATTGTCTAACCCTTCTCAAAATTTGATGTTTTACCTTTCAAGGCATGTAGAATCCGAATATCAAATAAAAACCATCGTCAGGCCAAGATTGATTTTTGGGGGATATACTTCTTATTGGAGCGAAGGAATAATAAACCACTGTACAATCATTTGCAGCGTTTCGGTTTATAATTCAATAACCGAAAAACAGATTGGTAACTATCGTTGAAAATTCCATAGCTACTATTGTAATTTCAATCATTTTTATTTTTCTTAATTTCCTAATTAAAAGCTAAATTTTTTGTCTAACGATACAGCTGTAGAGTGTTTGACAACCATTCCAATGAGTATAGAACGATTTTCATAGCTCCAAGAACTCTCAAGTTATACCATCGATGTCCCAACCCTACCACAGATATCCACTTGTATGAATCACATATCCCAAAACTGGTCCAAGAGAATCATAACCGGTGAGTTCATGCTGACACTGATCCAGGTAGCGAGATAAATTAGACGCAGAAAAAGAAACGATGTGAAAAACTTACTTTGGACATGGTGCGTTTCTTAGAGCTTTTCAAATGCGATGGGTCAGAGATTATTTGTTGCCAAGCCTCGACTCATACGTTTTTTAATTTCAGTGCCGGTCTTGCATCGTAATGCAGTTTTTTGTTGGACTATGCGTAAAGTAAGAAAACTAATTTTTAAAAAAGTTTACAATGGTAATCCAAAACAAAAAATTTTCTAACGAATCTAAGGGATTTTTATGAGTATGAAAGTTGAAACTCGCGAAGTTCCTTTTGTTACACGTTCCCCAGTTCGTGCGAATCAAACTAAAGGTTATAGGTCGGAATGAAGCAAATAAAGAATGCCAAGAGCTTAAGAAGAGAAACTAAGGTACGAACGAGAAAGTTCGAACTACTGCCAACCGATGGAAATAATCTACCCATTTTGGAACAACTCGAAAATCACGTTTCTAATAAATTGTTGCACGGCTCAACTGTGTAGGACCAGCCAACAAGATATTTTTCCAATATCAAACGTTTTTATGATATTATTAACAGTTCGACATGTAATTCCTTGAACTTGGAAAGAAAAATCAATATACTTTAGTATTTGAGGTGGCGAGTAGCTATGACCAATTTTAGTAGGTACCTATCAAGAAATTCATATAGAGTCCAAACCAAAATAAGTTACACAAATCTAGTAGAAAATCGAACTATTTTTCTAGCGAGGAAACCCAAAAACTGAAAAACGCACAAAATATGCGAATCAAACGGAAGTAAGGTTTGTGGCCCAAACGTTAAAAATCGGAAGTCATTCACTCGCCGAAAAACTATAATAAATGTAAATACATTTATTTTTTAATACAAGACTTAGTACGGCCAATAAATTGCTTTTGGCGGCCTCTAAAAATCAAACTATAAAACACTGCAAATGATCGTACAGTGGTTTATTATTCCTTTGCTTCAATATTGATTAGGGAAGACCATCAATTTGTGATAGTACCGAACTCAATCTCAAGTGAACGTTTCCACCTTGGAAACTAAGGGCAAAGCCCTTGGCAACTGACGTTTTCTCTCCCCCTCAAAAACCCCCAAAAAATACCCTCAACATTAAGGTAGCGATTTGGTTTAAGAATCGAGCCGTTGTGAGGCCAAGATTGATTTCTGGTTCCAATATTATGGTTCCCCAAGTTAAGTAGGTATTTTCCTCGACGAATTATGATTTTCCCCAACTATTTTCATGGAAAATTATTATAATTTTGAGCCGAGAATTCTCGATAAAACTTTAGAAATTTTTTTTTTTTTGGAGAAAAATGTGATTTGTAATTAAGTTCCTAGTTGGAAATTGTCATTCGCATTTTATTGAATTGTTAAGAGTTCCAGAAACTAAAAGACTTCTTATATGTACCTTGTTCTCTGTAAATATCAAGCAACCTGTTGTAAATTTCAAGTCATTGTTAATATGGTGTCAATAATTGGATCCTTCCACTGTCACTGACTGGATTTTTCGTGTCAATAACTGGCGAAAAAAATTGTTTTCCATTTTTGGCAAAAATTTCCAGAAAACTGACTCAATTCTCTAGATTTTTTAATAAAATTTACTTAGGAAACCTTAGCCAACATAAAAAAATGGAAAAGAAAGATCTGTTCAAAAATTGAAACGCAGTTAGCGAAAAACCGCGAATTTTTTGTTAATGTGGCAATAATTGAGGTCTTTACCTCTCTATCTGCAACGTTAACATGGAAGTATAAATTTTTTCGGAGGACAGACGTTCTCCTTCACCAATGTAAAAGGAAGGACTAGCAAGACAAGCTAATGGTCAAAGCTAATACTCAGAACACATCGGCGCATAGCGTATCGGTTGATCAGGTAAAGCAAATAGTATTTTACACCTTCGTGTTGCTGCTATTCTCGTTATTCTTAGTCGATATTTGTTGAGGGGAATTTGTTGAAGCAGCGATAAATCATATTGACTGAGACCTTCGTCTCTAAGCACACGTTACGTATATTCATTAAACAAAGGAGATCTCTGTATAGCGAAGCGAGAAAAAAAACGTAGCGTCGCAGAAAACTCGCAAGAGTTTCTTTATTGGCGCTAAAGCCGCGATCGCAAGGTCATTTTCGATAAATTCACTCGACAAGGTAAAGTGGAGAAGGGACCTTGACAATGGCACGGATTCCATGAACCGTGTCGCTCACAACAAATGCCCATTTTCACGGGTGGTTACAGCAAGCGAAAATAAGCGGCGCGACGCGACGAGAGTTACGCGTGGTTGAGCTCGTGTCTCAGGCTCCTTTTCGATCAAAATACACTTCAGATATGATGCAACGCAATGCAACTAAGCTAATTGCATCCTTCGGAACAGCTGACGACACGATCGACCTTTCTATGAGGGTTGGGACATCATTTCAGGCCTTTGGACCATCATTCCGTGGGCATTCACCAATTCACTAATTCCTTCACTAATTCCCCATTCAACAAATAAATAGCACTGCATATTCATCATTCAATCAATAAATAGCACTACGAGGGGCACTCTAAAGGACTTTTGCGACTCTTCCTTATGTAATCAAACGAACGCGTCTCAATTCTAAATCCCATCGCAAGAATACGATATAAATTAGGTACACTATTTATAAATTTAACATATTACGTACGATTAATGCATTCCTTATTAATTTCGTTCCATAAAGGAAGAAAAACCGATTGTCATACTGATTTGTAACGAAACGCAGTGTCATTGTAAATTTGATTTCAACAAGGATCGCAATTTCTCTCCGTTGCTCGGGAGGCGATCAGATAACACAGTACTTCTACTAATGGAATTTCAATAGTCTATTCACCTAATTGTACAAGTATTGAAAAGTATCGTGGGCACTTAATTAAATCGTCTACTCTATTCAGTTCGCAGGAGGATCTAAAATGGAAAACACAGATGGCCGCAAGGTACGACGGTTTACGAACATGAGAGCAAATGATTGCTGAAGCAGAATACGCCACAACTCGGACAAGTTTTATAAGGGGTACGTAAATATAACGCGCTTAAGTGCTATAACGAATTAAACGTCCGGTGTCGACTTTTAAACTGATACCAAGAACTACGTATGTACACGAGCATTAACCTTCGTAATCCAATACGAGCGAATGCTTCTCGTCGAATACGCTGTGGTTACGACCGAGTTCAAATACGTGACCGACGTTCGCTTAATTATAGAGCGTCCATTAGATTAGTTCGTAGCAGTTCATCATAAATAATTATTATATTCCTGTTGCTTACATCGTATTCCGTATTCCGTTCCTTCATCCCATCCAATCCGACCTTTGGTACAAATTTCAAGGGAAAATCGAGTAAGGGGACCAATTTTCAAAACGTTCGAATAACCGAATTCGCAATACAAACGCTGCAAATGATAGTACAGTTTATTCCTTCGCTTCAATAATAATTTAAGAAGACTAGTAAGAAGATATTAATTATTCCAATAATTTGTGAACGTTCCCACCGAAAAAAGATTGGCAACTTTGGGGAAAAACAACTTTAGGTCGAAAACATGAAAAAAAAACGCTGCAAATGATTGTACAGTGGTTTATTATTCCTTCGCTTCGATTTAAGAAGACTATCCATTTGAGATATTAAATTATTCCGAACTCAGTAGCTACTGTTGTATTTAAATCGTTTTTATTTTTCTTAATTTCCAAATTAAAAATCGAAAAAAAAATTTTCTACAAACAATGTACTAATTCTGTACGATTTATAATTCCAACTTATATTTTCCAGGATAGAAAATTATACCAAGGTCTATTTTAATGCTATTTGTCTCATTTCAGGTCGCTTAGAAAAATCATTTACAATTTTCTATATCTGTTCTAATTTCAAATAAAAGTGCCTATATTCCGTAAATTATATTCTAATATAGAAAAACCTTTGAACGAATATCATTGTATCATCGCCGAAAAATATCAATATTAGAACGTCGATTATCTTTCTTTTCTTTTTCATCGATAATCGTCAACAGAAATAATATTCGTTTTTCCGTTCTATCGAGTATCCGTGCTCTTCTCGTCCACTTGTCCAACGATAAGTTGGAAAATAAAGCGGCCGGAATAACAATGCGAAGCACTCACATGAAAACCAAATGTATGAGAAAAGTTGACTGGCCGAGGACTTTCTATTAGCGAGTTAATTTTCTCTTTCCCAGCGTTACACGAAGTTCCGGAGGGATATTATTACCGAAATTGAACCATGAGAGATTCAACGAAATTATGGAGCTTGCCAATTTTCGGCTAAGTTCGCGAAAACTACGATTATTTTCGAAACGATGTCTTTTCTTCGATATTAAATCCGCGTGCTCAAGCTCACCGGGCTCTCTTCACAAGTTACCTTGGTAAAATTCAATACAGAAAGGTAACTTGCTGAATCGTGTTCGATTCAGCGGAGATTCGAAAAAAAATTCAACGTCACAAAATCATCAATATTGAAAAAGCTTCTGTAGCGAAGTTGAATTATCTTGCAAAACATTATGCGCGAAATTACGAACGTCATTTAACGGATTTGGAACGGTAGAACAAATTCCTTTAAATGATCTGTCAAAATTTTCAAGTGAATTTCAAAATGTGACACGCACGTTCTTTCTTTTAGAAAATCGCAACAAATTTTTGTTTTTATAGTTACCAATCTGCCATTTGGTGGGAACATTTACAAATGTTTATAATATTTACTATCACAGAGGGATAGTCTTTTTACATCATTATTGAAGCAAAGGAATAATTAACCGATATACAATCATTTGCAGCGTTTTTTACAGGCTGATCTTCTCTTTTTACGTTTGAGGACCGAAAATCGCGAGCACATGACCCTTGATTTTTCTTATCTTTTGGCTCGTACAGCCTATTTCCAAATAAGGCTTTTATTCAATATTTCCTTATTGCGTTTTTTTTTTTTTTTTATTCCTACTGGCTGCAAAAATTAATTTATTCAAAGCTTCAATAACAGTTGTAGTTTACTTATGTTGCGGCCTTTGTACGAGTTTCTTGATACCTTTTACAGATTCTATCATGGAAGTACTGCGTTATTCATGCACACCAACGGTTTTTATAGACATTTGGTTTACAGATTGACTCGAACTTCGTCTGACAGAACTGAAACAATTTAGTCTGAATTTCGGTCAGTTCAAAAATCGACTAATATTATGAGAATGCCGTTCATTTGTTACTATTGTATGAAACCATTTATTTTTTCGATTGCAGGCCTTGATATGGCAGAGCATGGCGCCAGGACTGCTGCCTCTGTCCCTGGGTCTGGGTTACCCCGCCGCCGCTGGGTGGATGGGTCTCACTCTCATTCCTCTATTTCTAACGGCTCTCACTTTCTTCAGATACTCGGCTGTCGATCCCGAATCACGAACGATCGACGTTCAGCGGGTAACGTATTCTGGAATAGTATACCTAGTTTTTTTTTTTTTTTTTTTTTCTTCCGAGTGAAGTGAATAGGTACTGATTTTTGGCAAGTGCAAACCATATGGCGTGCTCTTGCAACGACCAAATACAGCGCAATCAAAATTCGCCCCATTTTTCAAACAAGTTTGCAAGCGGATTGTCGAACTGAAACATTCCAACTGTTCGCCGGAAATCAAGATTTTATTGCGAGTAGCATGTAGGGATGGGATATCGATACTTTGGTTCCGACAATGATATTTTAATATCGATATTCAATTTCAGATATAATTTCTCACGGTTGAAAACAAATTACCATCCCCTTGAAAAAAATTAAACTAAATTATGGCACGTGCAAACGACGCCATGGTCGCACCAACATAATGCGAGAGCGATAATCAAGTCCGAGACGCGATGACAAAACTAATATTTTCGAATCATCTTCTCCGAGTTTCTACAACTTCCAAAAGAACTTCAAGATAGAACGTTGTTCGGTAAAAGCAGAACAAACCTGCTCAGTCACCGGTTTCCACGGCACTTTCTATTCCCGACCGACAAAAATTCAACCGAAATGAGTCCCAAGTGTGAACGTAGCGTTCGTCTTACCATTTCTTCATTTTACCTGAAACGTCCTCACGACTCTCGTTATCTAACTCCTCACCAACGCGATCCTTCTACCCAAACATTCACAGCTCCAGACTCTTATCCGACTGACGACCGTCGAGTCAAACAGGAACCGATTTCCCTCGCCGCATAGCTCCTTCAAAGCGAAGGTGACAAAGAAAAATGCGATAACTTTGTCCGTCATCGCATCAAGTAGAGCCGCCTCAAACAGTCGCAGTAGCGATCTAATTCAGTGTTGCCAGGTTCCAACCGGTGGTTTGGGGAAACCCTCGACAAGAAAAAATGGAAAATGGGCAATTTCCCAAACGAAAAAAGGGAACTTTTGGGGTCTTTTAGCTCAAGTGAAGCTCAAGCGCCAGCAAAATAGATTCTGTTCATCAGCATTTTGAGAAAATATTGTGCAACAAAGACTGGTCAATATTTTTGCGTAGCTTTGAAGAATTTCAGGGAATGATGAGTTTTTTTATGTCCAGGGGGTATGAGTGAACCAGGCGATTCTCTGATTCTTTATTTGCTGACTGAGCACTTTCTCCCTGATGATGCTCGAATGGGCAAAAGTGCTCATCCAGCCAATAAAGAGTTGGAGAATGAGTCGCCTGGTATAAAACCCAAAAAAAAATGCGTCGACAAGGAGAAGATACTGTTCAAATTTTGACAAATTGTCGACAAAGTGCTAAGAGACGGAGAGAGCATGGAGACATTGGAAATACAGCGTTAGAAAACGACTAGCAATAAAATATCCCTGCCTTTTTTAAAAAGTGAGGAAAGAAAATAGAGCTTATTTTCCAAATTTTTACTTTTTATAGAAAACAAGTAGAAAAAAGGGACGAAGGGAAGCCAAAAATGAGAATGGGGGAGGATTTAGGGAAAAGGGAAAAAGATTCATTTCGTCTACGTTTTGGGGGAGCTTTCCCCCAAAAAGGAGAGACCTGGCAACACTGATATAATTATTTTTCCGCTCTTCGCCTTTACTACTCAACTATTATGGGTCTCTGCATTAATATTGATTAAATTCGTCGAATGATGAGTAAATAGTTGTTAAGTCATATTTCCTTTTATTTTGCAGGTGAGGCCAGAATACGATTTTATCGTAATTGGCGGAGGCTCGGCTGGTGCAGTGTTGGCCAACCGTTTGTCCGAGATACGCTCATGGTCGGTCCTGCTTCTAGAAGCTGGCGGAGATGAAACTGAAATCTCCGACATTCCTTCGCTCGCCGGCTACCTGCAGCTCTCAGAACTCGACTGGAAGTACAAGACTGAACCGCCGTCATCGCGCTCGCCTTACTGCCTCGCAATGAACGGTGACAGGTGTTTCTGGCCGAGAGGCAAAGTTCTCGGTGGTTCAAGCGTGCTCAACGCCATGCTGTACGTCAGAGGCAATCGCTACGATTATGACACTTGGGAAGCTCTTGGTAACCCTGGTTGGAGCTACGAGAATGTTTTACCGTTCTTCAAGAAATCGGAAGACAACCGCAATCCGTATCTGATGAATTCAAGCTACCATTCGGTGGGCGGTTATTTGACTGTTCAGGAGTCGCCGTTCAGAACTCCCCTCGCGTTGGCATTTATCAGGGCAGGCGAAGAACTCGGATACACGAACCGAGATATCAACGGCGCGTCACAAACTGGCTTCATGATTGCTCAGGGCACAATACGCCGGGGATCTCGATGCAGTACAGCCAAAGCGTTTCTCAGGCCGGTCAGGTTGAGGAAAAATTTAGATATATCCATGAACAGTCATGTTGTCAAAATATTGACAGTGCGTCAAGGGCAAATGGTAAGAGCGGTCGGAGTGCAATTCTGGAAAAATGGAAGGAGGTGGACGGTGAGAGCCCGTAAAGAAGTGGTGTTATCTGCCGGTGCCATAAATTCGCCTCAACTGTTGATGTTGTCAGGGATTGGGCCCAAGGAGGAGCTGGCCCGACATGGGATACCCGTGGTCAGGGATTTGAAAGTTGGTTACAATTTACAGGATCACGTTGGTCTAGGAGGCCTCACTTTTCTCATCGATGAGCCGATCACGTTCAAGAAATCCCGATACCAGACGCTGCCCGTTGCCATAGATTACATATTTAATGAACGAGGCCCGATGACGTCTCTAGGCGGAGTCGAAGGGCTGGCCTTCGTTAATACCAAATACGCCGATCCAAGCGGAGACTGGCCTGATATTCAATTTCACTTTGCGCCATCTTCTATCAATTCAGACGGCGGAGAACAGATACGACGTATTTTGAATTTGAAGGACGCCGTATACAATACCATGTACAAGCCGTTGGTTCCAGCCGAAACGTGGACGATACTGCCATTGCTACTGCGACCTTTGAGCTCAGGTCGAGTGACCCTGAGAAGTAAGGATCCGTTTAGCCCACCGGTAATAGATCCGAATTATTTCACGCATCGAATCGACGTTCTCCGCCTCATCGAAGGCATTCGAATCGCAATGAACATCTCCAACACTCGCGCCTTTCAAAGATTCCGTTCGCGGCCGCTATACACGCCGATGCCCGGATGTCGAGACTACAGATTCGGATCGGACGAATATTGGGAGTGCTGCTTGCGCCATTTTACATTCACCATTTACCATCCGACGGGCACGTGTAAGATGGGAGTCGATTCCGACGCCGTAGTCGATCCTCGGTTGCGCGTCCACGGCGTCGTCGGCCTTCGAGTTGCCGATGCTTCAATAATGCCAACAATCGTCAGCGGCAACCCCAACGCGCCGATTATTATGATCGGCGAAAAAGCGGCTCACATGATAAAACAAGACTATCGAAAGAAGCACTGAATAAGGCAGACGCACATTCGTCACATTTAATTACAGAAGATCAGGGTTATTCCTGATTCAATTGGTGTGTTATTCGAAATTCAATAAAAGCTCAATTTTCTCATTCACTGGGAGACCATTTCTAAAACATTTCATTAAGTTTCGTTCATTTTTCACGGAGATATGTCGGTTTATGCCATTTTTTTTACCACAGTTTTGTTCAGAAAGTGATTCTGACTATAGAACAATGAAAATTTCTTTCGAATTCTCCTCCGTTCCGAATTCGACATTGGAGACGATCACAGTACTTCCATTTACTACGTAAACGTGGAAGTAAAAAAAGGCAAAAACAAATTCGTCAGTTCTAAAGTAGCAATTCCTCTCACAAATCCAGAAGCGACTATTTTACGATAGAGGCTATAGATAGAAAATTCAAGCTTCCCCAGGGCTTTGAAGCCAAAAAATAACACTCAAGATTCCGTCATCGTAACCATAAGGTAACGCCAACTTTGCTAAATACGAGATAAAATATTACTTATCGACAACGTTAGCACAGTTTATCTCAAGTTCGATCCGTGACCACTAGTAGCGCAGCAGGCCGCAATATAACCCTAGCAAAGACTCCCCAAAAGCTATCGCTGCAATAATTCCAACGAATAAATGCGCGACGAATGATTGATTTAATATAAATTGTTTAAACACCCAGAGCATAAATGAAAACGGAGGGCGAATAGGAAAAGTAAATTTCGTCGCTCTAGGGAAATGCAATCGCAATTTTGCAACATTTTCTAACTAAATACGTTTAGCTGCCATTTTACAAAAAGTCAAGTTGAAGCGAATGAATTCGATTCAATGCGATTATTGAATCAACGTGAAGTTTCTGTAGTCCAATGGAAAGCGGCAATATCAAAACAAAAATCAGTTACTAATCGTGTATCACTTATTGTCATGTTTTCAATTATGTTCATCAAAACATTTACAGAGATTGTAATTTGAGCTCAGTTTCAGGCGGAGGTGAATTTATTCGACAAGAAAAGTGTACATAATACGTTCATATTAGGTAACCAAATGTAACCTTACTGACAATAATTTGACAACAGCATTTCATATTATGAAATAAATAAAATATATCGATGACCTCCTTTTGTTCAATTCCGAAGAAAACATCGACAGCCAAAATTATTTGAAGTAATGCGTTTTAAGCTAATAGAGGTGTTACCGAGTATTTCAAGCGCCTGCATTGAAAGCCGATTTTCACTCAATCCCGGAAAACATGGTCGACAATTCATATCTAATACGTCGCATAAATGGTGAATATGTAACGCGTATGAAATATTAAAAAAAATATTGACTATGAAAATTTGAAAAAAAAAAATGTATTTGGAACGAAGAGTAAATTTAGATTGATACTTGGCATGCAATTTGCAGTACCAAAGACTTAATGTTTTTACAAGTTATGTTGTTGCTGAAATTTTGAATTGGAAGAATACGGAATGTTCAGTCGCGCTTAAAATATCAATCTTCTATCGTAAGAAATGTAGTGTATCTATGACAAGAAAACAAAACATGTATATTAATTTTGAGCGAACGATTAAGAATGTTGTAATTAAACAATCGGAGACAGAGCGTCGCTTGTTTTGAACCTTCTCACAAAAAATACGAGAGAAACAGAAAAAACGCCGCAAATAAATGTACAGTGGTTTATTATTCCCTCAATTCTCTTCGATTATGATTTAAGAAGACTAGTATGAAGATAGTAATTATTGCCGTGATGGCCCCACGTCGCCCTGAGGATGCCCGAATGGGCGAAAGTGCTCAGCCAGCTAATAAAGAATTGGAGAATGAGTCGCCGGGTTTTTCTCCACCTCACAACCTACCCCTGGACATCAAGAAATGCGACGAGAAGGAAAAGTAGTAAACTTAGATGTAAAACGCTGCAAATGATTGTACAGTGATTTATTGTCCCTTGGTTTCGACTGTGGCATCACTTGCTGTAAATGCAATAACACCTACAGTGGTCTACAACTGGAAAACTCATAGGTGATGTCTGTGGCAACGGATTGTTTACTACAAAAAAACGCTGCAAATGATTGTACAGTGGGTTATAATTCCTTTGCTTCAATATTGATTTAAGAAGACTATCCTTTTGTGATAGTAGTTATCCGAACATCTGTCAACGTTCCCACAGAAAAACAGATTGGTAACTATCGGTGGAAATTCCGAAGCAACTATTGTAATTTTGATCATATTTATTTTTCTTAATTTCCAAATTTAAATCTGAATTTTTCGCCTTACGGTATAGTTAAAGAGAGTATTCGACGAGCATTCTTCAGAATTTTTTTTTATCGGATATTCGGATTCTACATGCCTTGAAACGTGAAACATCAAATTTTCAGGGGGGTTAGACTTTTTTTTTCTTAGGCGATTAAAATGGTTTATTATTGAATAATAAACCAATATTGAATAATAAACCAAAATGACATAAATCGTCATACCGCCGTGAAAAATGAATGAAACAATGAAATGTCAAGAGAATGTTGTCCTAGTGATTGTGCAAAATTAGCAGTTTCCGGATTTTGGATAACACACAGTACTTCCGAGATATAAGCGCTCAAAGTTTTTTCTATTTAAATTTTTACAAGCTATAAGAGTCAATATTTTTAAGCATTTGAGGTCTTAAAATATTCGTTATGGCGAGCAGATGAAACCTGATTTTCAGTATGTTGGGCCACCTCCACGTTCAGCTTCACGATCGGGTTACTTTTTTGTTGGTTTAAAAGGGTTAGTATTTTCCAGGTTGGGCCCAAAATTGTTTCAATTGAGTCCATCCAGTAGTTCCAGACGCGGAGAAATGCCGGAAAACGTGATTTTCGCGAAAAGAGGAAGTTTTGGAGTCGGCGCCTCTCTGGCAAAATGACTACCCGATGGATACAAATAAATATGAATTTACGACAAATTAGTAGGTGCCAGGTAATAAGTCTGGGTCTGGACGTGAAGATTCATAGAGAAATCTTAAATTGTTTTTAGGAAAAGGCGTACCTAGGTAGTCATCGTCAAATCGATATTGTTAAAAATCGGTTCTCATAAATGCTGATTTGCTCTGTTCAAGAAACTTGAAAACTCATGATATTCAGTATTCTTACTAATTCGGAATCTATAGGCTTCTCTGAGACAATATAAGAGAGGCGCCGACTCCAAAAAATGATCAATGTGGAGGCGATTCAGAGGTGAAAGGAAAGTCTTTTAATCATTTGGGAAATAGTAATTTTTATAGGGGAGCTGATCCAATCAATCAGGAAGTGGTCAGGTCAATACGAGTAGTAAAGCAGTCCTTGAAATGTGTAGTTGGCGAATGAGTTGCTGCGAAGTTGGGCAATTTTTCGTACTGGGTTGGTGAGGGGGAGAAGAACCAGGCGACATGTTCTCCGATTTTTTATTTACTGGCCGAGTACTTTCGCCCCTTCGGGCATCCTCAGGGCGATGTGCCTGGCTGTGGTAACCTATGGTTCCACATCGCCCTGAGGATGCCCGAGAAGCGAGAACATGTCGCCTGGTTCTTCGCCCCCTCACCAACCCAGTACGATGAGAGATGCGACGACTCAACCAAGAAGTTTTTGTTATTTTTTCCCTTTTCAGAGTATATTTTGTAGGCAAATATTTTTGAAATCGGTTTCATTTTTTTTTTTTTTTTTGAAAAAAGTTTTTTTTTAAGTTTTTTTATTCCTTATAGTTACCAATCTGTTTTTCGGTGGGAAAGTTCACAAATGTTGGGAATAATTACTATCTTTTTAAATCAATATTGAAGCGAAGGAATAATAAACCGCTGTACAATCATTTGCAGCGTTTTTTTTAAAAATTTATTTATTTAACTTATTTATTAACTATTATTCATTAACTTATTTATTTACTTATTTAAGTTTTCTCAATGAACCGAACGGCAACACTTTCAGAATTGTGCGACAGCTGAGTTCGGCCGACATTATAATATCCACAAACAGTAAACTCCCTGAGGTTGGGCGCCCAATGAAGCTACGTACCAATATAGCAAGCGCACAGCGAGCCCTAGCCAAACAGATTACGAAACAGGAAGTTGAATATTTTTGCATTCATGCGCGAAAGTGAACGAAGGTCGGTGATCGTATATTCGATGAAGAAATGTAAACTTCAACTGGCGAATACGGGGTTATCTGAGATAGCAGGACGCGATACCAAGTTCTCTCCGGCGGAAGATGATCGCCATAGGATTTCGGCCACATCCCGTCGGAAGAGGTAATTTATAATCCGCTGGGAAACCAGATGACATCAACTGCTCAATTATCGACGAAGTTGGGTAACGACACAACACAATTGCCATTAGGCGACCGACGCGATTGCTTAACGAAACTAGTTTTGCCGGGCGAATTGTAATGGCGCGTGAGAAGGAGTCGAGCTCAAGGCCAAGTGTTAACATAGGGGTGTGTTTGTGGGACGGCGAACGCGGAAGTTGGAAAACTCAGTTAGGCAACGTGCATAGACAACAATAACAACAACACGATATCTATTATTTTGCGTGAGAATACTTGCATTCCCGCGCTCTAGATACGAACCTCGAGGAAATTACCCTTTTTCGCTCGCCCTTTCATCGGGGAATTTAGTGGTTTATTTATTTATTCAATTACGAGAGCATGTTTAAAATACAGAATTTAAAAAAAAAAAAAATTGTGTTACCAGTCAGATTATTAATGACTACATCATAATGATAAAACGCTGCAAATGATTGTACAGTGGTTTATTATTCCTTCGCTTCAATAATGATTTAAGGAGACTATCCAGTTCAGATAGTAATTATTCAGAACATGTGTGAACGTTCCAACCGAAAAACAGATTGGTAAATATCGTGGAGAATTCCGTAGCAACTATTATAATTTTAATCAATTTTATTTTTCTTAATTTCCTAATTAATAACTAAATTTTTTGCCTAACGGTACACCTGGAGAGAGTGTTTGACCATTCCAATGAGTATAGAACGATTTTTATAGCTCCAAGAACTCTCGAGTTATACCCTCATGTCAAATTTCTGAAAATCTCCCAAATTCAATACAAAAGCTGTGATAACTCGAGAATCAATGAAGCTGTCGACCCGGCGATGGTCTCATTCGATTCAGCGTCCAAAAATCTATAGAATTTGATACCAAATACACATTTTTCAGAAAAACCTTGGAAAATATGAATTTTCTCCCCCTCAAAACCCCTCAAAAATACCATTAAAATTGAGTTAGCAAGTTGGTTCAAGAATTGGGCCGTCGTAGGACCGAGATTGATTTCTGGTGAAAATTTCAAGTATTTAGCTATTATGGTTTGGCCGGAAAAGTGTTGACGGCGTACGGCGGACAGAGAGAATTTTTTTCATTGTATATTCGGGTTCTACATGCCTTGAAACGTGAAACATCAAATTTTGAGGGGGGTTTGAAAAAATTTCTCGGGCGACTACAATGGTTTATTATTGAATAATAAATCAAAATTCGCAGCGGACAATCGCTATCGGATCACCGGAAGTAGCGAAGAGAGAAGGATGTAGCGTTTCTCGTCCTTATTCAATTGCGCGACCGGCGACTGGGCAACATGAATCCGCCTTTGGCCCTGATCGAAATTAAGTTTTCCAGGAGTTTCACCGAGTCTTCGGCGCAGGCGGTCGGTGACCGTCAAAGGAATGGACATCGGTAATAAGAGACGCTCGAAGCAGCTCGGAACAGTCGATGCGACGCGCGACGACGGAAAAACGTACGCAACAGAGGAACTCAATTCGGGAGAAGGTCGCCGTTTCATTTTCGTTGGCGTAATGTTCTGCGAAAAGGAAAAATCACCCGACGACCGAACGTAATGAAAGGAGCGACGGAAAAAAGATTTTCCACGTGTGAAGGATTTCTGTAGATCAGCAGATTCGAATCGGATTCGAGTCGATAATGAAACAAACGCAACAGGAGCGGAGATTGTGCGGACGTGTATTTTGGCCGGGCGGTGAAGTAATGTAGTCCACAGCGTTTCGGATTAGAGCAGAACTATTAGGGAGTGAACGAATGATCACGTACGAATTCGTACTTTCATCTGAGGTGACTGCTGACGGAAATATCAGACGCCTCCTGTGGCGAGCGGTTGCTGAAACAATCGGTCACGCTGCGTCCTTCGCCTCGGCCCGCTGAATAAAAGGAGATCGTAGTACGGGCATAGTATAAAGAAGAAAATGACCACCAACATAATAATAGAAGCAACTGTAAGATGGGATTGCCTATTCGGAGGTGAAAATTCAGTCACACGATTTCGCACGAAGAAATATCCGTAGCACCATGCAAGTACTACGTGCATAGGCGTCGCGTCGAGGGGGGGGCGTGCCCCCCCCCTCAACTAATTGAAGCGTTCAATTTTTGGTTTATTATACAAAATAATGAACCATAGTAATCGCCCAAGAAAAAAAAATTTCCTAACCCCCTCAAAATTTGATGTTTTACGTTTCAAGGCATGTAGAATCCGAATATCCAATTAAAAAAAATCTGTCCGTCCGCCGTTAGCACTTTTCCGGCCAAACTGTAAGAGCTAAAAATTTGCAATTTTCACCGAAAATCAATCTCGGTCCTACGACGGCCCAATTCTTGAACCAAATTGCTAGCTCAATTTTAAGGGTATTTTTGGGGGGTTTTGAGGGGGAGAAAATTCATATTTTACAAGGTTTTTCAGAAAAATGTGTACGTGGTATCAAATTATATAGATTTTTGGACGCTGAATCGAATAAGACCATCGCGAGGTCGATAGCATTATTGGTTCTCGAGTTATCGCAGCTTTTGTGCCGAATTTGGGACATTTTCAGAAATTTGACATGAGGGAATAACTCGAGAGTTCTTAGAGCTATAAAAATCGTTCTATACTCATTGGAATGGTCCTCAAACACTCTCACCAGCTGTACCGTTTGACATTAAGCTTTTAATTATGAAATTAATAAAAATAAAAATGATTAAAATTACAATAGTAGCTTGGAGTTTTCCCTTATAGTTAACAATCTGTTTTTCGGTGGGAACGTTCACAAATGTTCGGAATATTTAAAATGACAAATGGATAGTCTTCTTAAATCATGATTGAAGCGAAGGAATAATAAACCACTGTACTATCATTTGCAGCGTTTTTTCATTGATATAAATTAAAAGCTAAATTTTTCGTCAAACGGTACAGCTGAAGAGATGTTTGACGAGCATGCCAACGAGTATAGAACGACTTTTATAGCGTCAAAAGAACTTTCGAGTTACACCCTGATGCCAAATTTCTAAAAATCTCCCAAATTCATCACAAAAGCTGCGATAACTTGAGAACCAATCGAGACCGCGATGTTCTCATTCGATTCCGCGTCCAAAAATCTATAAAAATTGATACACCAAATACACATTTTTCCAAAAAAAAAAAAAGTTGGAAAATTTGAATTTTCTCCCCCTCAAAGCCCCCCAAAATACCCTCATAATTGAGCTAGCAATGTGGTTCAATAATTGGGCCGTTGTGAGACCGAGATTGATTTTTGGTGAAAATTTCAAAAATGCAGCTATTATAGTTTGGACAGACAGAAATTTTTTTATTGGATATTCGGATTCTACATGCCTTAAAACGTAAAACATCAAATTTTGAGGGGGTTAGAAAAAAAATTTCTCAGGGGATTACAATTATTGATAATAAACCAAAATTGCGGGAAAAATCGTTTTATTTGTCAATAGGCTTTTTCGATATACTACGCTGCCGTGCAAAGGGAAACGTTCACCTGAAAACTTTGCAGTCGTCTTTAGAAGTTCTCCGCTATTTCGTCTTCGCGACATTTTCAAAGTTCATCTTGTGTAAAGAACTTGACGCGACCTGATGTTCGAGTTTTGTTTTCTGTGACGTCATCAGACGCAACTCCTCAACATTGGATTTCGTGATGCAACAGTGCTGCCTCGAATTCGGATTGGTTCAAGTTTCGAAGCAAGAGGCGCATCATTGTAAGTGTGCCAAGTTGAACGAGATGTCTGCGATCGCTGAGAGTGGGACAGAGTAAGGAGTGTCCTAACCGTCACTCTGCTCTCTCTTGCACGCACACTTATGGACCCGTTTGTGATGTAATGATACGGTCTAAGTGGTCGTTCCCTATTCTTTTCCTCCGTACGGAAAAGATTTAGAAAACCATGGGCATTTTAGCATTAGTATTTAAAAGAGATGTTGGACGTCGCGTAATTGAATTTTAGACGCGGCTCGATGGTTGTACTGAATTAAAACGAAATTTTACCCTTTTCTGAAACCGGTGATGTAACAGGTATCGCCAATTATAAAATCGATCTTATTCAAAAGTCGCAACGCTTGTGTACTACGACTGTCACTGAAAAACTAGCCAGGAGACGCAAAAATAGTACAACGATATTATTGATGCAGAAGTGCAGTATGCGAATTTGACGAAAGAGAACAAATTTTGTAAAATCGGTTCCCAATGATTTTTATCGCTGGAACAACGGACAATATTACCAGCCTTTCAAATTGAAAGCTAAATTTTTCGCCAAATGGCACAGCTGAAGAGAGTGTTTGGCTAGCATTCCGACGAGTATAGAACGATTTTTATAGCTCCAGGAACTCTTGAGTTTTACCCTCATGCCAGCTTCTAAAAATCTCCCAAGCTCATCACAAAAGCTGCGATAACTCGGGAACCAATAAAGCTATCGACCCCACGGCGGCCTCATTCGATTCAGCGTCCAAAAATCGACTAAAAAATATTGATACCGAACTCATTTTTGTCAGAAAAACATTAGGAAATACGAGTTTTCTCCCCCTAAAACCCCCCAAAAATACCCTTAAAATTGAGCTAGCAATCCGGTTCAAGAATTGGGCTGTCGTGACACCAAGATAGATTTTTGGTGAAAATTTCAAAAATGCAGCTATTATAGTTGGTCGGAAAAGTGTTGACGGCGGACGGAGAGAATTTTTTTAATTGGATATTCGGATTCTACGCGACTAGAAATCTAGTTTTGAGGGGGGTTAGACATTTTGTTTTCTTGGGTTATCACAATGGTTTATTATTTAATAATAAACCAAAAAACGCCTAATCGGAAGCTGTCTCCCAGCTGTCTGCTTGCCATTACTGACATTTCAAGGCCATCAGGGTTCAAATATATTGACTCCTGTGACGTCCAATAATGGGAATGGAAAAAAACAACTGCTTATATTTCGGAAGTACTGTGTGTTATCCGACATAGATTATTTCCCCTCTAATATCATCGAATTGATATTGTTTTACGGATATTTGTCGACTTCTGTCACTTATTCGATGACCCAGGCGAACTTGATTCGGGAACTGATTCTGAGTGTACTGCTATTAAAATTGTTTCCAAATTGACGTCGGTTTCGAATTCGACGTTACGATACTTTCATTTGCTTGATTAACTTTTTTTTTCAAGTAATAACCCTCGACTTGGCCCGTACCTAAGTGCAGCCCGAACGCGAGTAGGCCTCCTTTTCTCACTCTCCAAATCCTTTCCATTTTGACATAACTTGTACGCGTGTCTGTCAAAAAGACAGCCTGATGCTGGTATTAATGACATTTTCTGAACGACCACGTGTAACAGTTGCCTCGTTCTTTCGATCGCGATTTAGTCGATTCGACAAACGAAGCAAGAGGCGGCGAAGTAGTTGCGTAACGAAATTTCTTGGCTAATAAGGAAGGCATTGGGAGAAAGACAAGGCGATAGAAGAGAACGAGAGGGAGGAAACAGTAAAGCGGACCTCGAGATATAGTCAATATCATATAGGCAAAGTCGCAGGTGGTTCGACCGAAGTAACCTGTCGGATTACTGATCGGCCTGACCTACAAAAATAGCGGCGGGTCGACGAAGGAAAAGAAATAGAAGGGACAGCTGGCTGAGCAGTGCATCCGACGTGGAGTAGGTCACGTCTCGTCGCATTACGAACAACACAACGTCGCGAACCTTTCGCCCGACAAGTGTTCAACATTAAATCGTTTACGACATCAAGTTCACCTGAAGTTTATTACGCTAGGAGCATTTTTTTGGAGCATGTGGTTGGTCAACGGTAAATGGCCAGCGGCCAGGCCAATCGGCCTCGCAACGATCTGACCTTGAATGAGCCCGAGTTTACCGAACCCCACGTACGCAATTCGGGTCAAACGTGTGAGCTGCGGCAAGCCAGAAATTGGCATGTTGCAATCTAGACGAGCAATCTTTCGCCAAGGTAGACGCAAGAGAATAGATAATCTTACGGTAACCGGTAAACAACTCGGCGATTTAGAAATCGGCAGAAATTCCGATTCGGATAATATAAAGCGATTCGACAATGACACAAACAAGTGTTTTGCTATTTGTTCGGCTCGTTGCTCAACGCGAGGTTATTCGCGGCAACTGCGAGCAAATGATGGGAGTCGATGGTAGTAATGATTTAAGAAGACTATCCGTTTGTGATTCTAATTCTTTGAAGATTTGTGACCTCCGAAAAACATATTTGTAACATAGGAGAAAACTCCGTAGCAACTATTGGAATTTTAATCATTTTTATTTTTCTTAATGTCCAAATTAAAATCTGAAATTTTCGCCTTACGGTATAGTTGAATAGAGTGTTCGACGAGCATTCCAACGAGTATAGAACGATTTTTATAGCTCCAAGAACTCTTGAGTTATACCCACATGCCAAATTTCTGGAAATCACCCAAAAGCTGTGATAACTCAAGAATCTATCGACCCCGCGATGGACACATTCGATTCAGCGTCCAAAAATCTATAGAAATTGAAACCCAATACACATTTTTCTGGAAAACCTTGGAATATTCTAATTTTCTCTCCCTCAAAATACCCTTAAAATTGAGCTAGCAATGTGGTTCAAGAATTGGGCCGTCGTAGGACCGAGATTGATTTTTGATGAAAATTTCAAGAATGTAGCTATTGTAGTTTGGCCGGAAAAGTGTTGACGGCGTACAGCGGACAGACAGAATTGTTTTGGTTTATTATTAATAATAAACCATTGTAATCGCCTAAGAAAAAAAATTTTTATAACCCCCTCAAAATTTGATGTTTTACGTTTCAAGGCATGTAGAATCCGAATATCCAATAAAAAAAATTCTGTTCGTCCGCCGTTAGCAGTTTTCCGGCCAAACTATAAGAGCTAAATTCTTGAAATTTTCACCAAACATCAATCTCGGTCCTACGATGGCCCAATTCTTGAACCAACTTGCTAGCTCAATTTTAAGGGTATTTTTGGGGGGTTTTGAGAGGGAGAAAATTCATATTTTCCAGGGTGTTTCAGAAAAATGTGTACGTGGTATCATCTTCTATTGATTTTTGGACGCTGAATCGAATGAGACCATCCCTGGGTCGATAGCTTTATCGGTTCTCGAGTTATCGCAGCTTTTGTATTGAATTTGGGAGATTTTCAGAAATTTGACATAAGGGTATAACTCGAGAGTTCTTGGAGCTATAAAAATCGTTCTATACTCATTGGAATGGTAGTTAAACAATCTCTCCAGCTGTATCGTTAGGCAATACATCAACTCGCAACATCTTACAAGGTCTAAAAGCTCCATACTAATAGTGCTTTTAGACCTCGTAAGATGTTGCGCTATCTTGTTAATACTGACGCCTAGGTCATACATTCTTTTTATTCCATATCTCTCTTCGCGAGATAAGTGTCTATATTTTCTGTTCATCGAAACCTATATAAAATCTTATTATTTTAAATAGTTTTTGTTCAACTTACTTATAGTATTTTCATTTATCATTTGCAGCGTTTTTTATTATCGAACTAAACGGGAACGAGCACCTAATTCTTCCGCCTTTCTAGGGCTCGAATAATTAATCGTTGAAATAATCATGTTCGGTCGTGCTGCGGAGGGAACGGAAAGTTGCAAAGGGGTAAACTCTCGATTTGTTTTCATCCGATTGCGTCATTCCCAAACCGAGAACTCAGACTCGGATCTGCGCGCTGGAAGATGCTGTCCAGCGCTTGCGGCGAGTGAACGTGGAGGTGTCTCGGCGTAGGAGGAGCTAGATTCTTCTGGTGACTTGATGTGGAGAAAGTCCTTAGCGAAGGCACAGGAGCTGCAAAGTCGAAGTAGCTTCGCGGCTTTTGTTCCTAATCCGCCAAGAATTGAGAGTAAAAACGCAGCAAACGATTGTACAGTGGTTTATTATTCCTTCGCTTTAATAATGATTTAAGAAGACCATCCATTTGCGATAGTAATTATTCCGAAAATTTGTGAACGTTCCCATCGAAAAACAGGTTGGTAACTATAGGGAAAATTCCGCAGCGACTATTGTAATTTTAATCATTTTTATTTTTCTTAACTTTCAAATTGAAAGCTAAAAGAGATGGTTCAACGAGCATTCCAACGAGTTTTTATAGCTCCAAGAACTCTCGAGCTATACTCTCATGCCAAATTTATGAAAATCTCCCATATTCGACACAAAAAAAATTTCAATACCGAGCACACATTGCTTCAGAGTTCCATGTTGTTTATTTTTACCAGCCATAAAAGTAAAATTTACGACAGTTCAAAGCCCTAAAATGTTCTTCATGGCAAGCGGATTACCAGATGATTTGATTCTTAGCACACAGTGTAGTTCAATCTTAAGAGCTTTTTTGTGGGTATCTTCTACTGGCTTCGAAAACGAATATATTTGAATGCTGGAGGCGTTTAAATGTTTGTAACAATAAGTAAATGACACTTAAGGGCAGGTGACAAATTTTTAGGTGATAAAAATGATCTCATTTTACAAAACTAGAATTTTATCGTAAGGCTCACATACTGAGAAGGTTTATCAACCTAATTCGAGTGTTTTTCTATTTTTGGATACCCTGGCTAGTTTTTCAATAGCATTTGTTGTAAACTAACGTTGCGGCCTTCTTACAAGTTTCTTGATTTTATAATTGGTTAAACCTGTTACCGACTCAAAAATGGAAGTACTGTGTCATCTATGCACACCACTCGTTTCTTTGAGGGATGTGAAATTTTTCAATCACAACTGAACTGGCATTATTACAGCTCTTATTCAGTTCATAAGATTCGTCTCCGATTAGAATATTGCTATTTTCGAGCATTGCAAGGTGAAACAAACGATGCTATCAACAGCAATGCAACAACAATAAGTTCCGACTGGACGAGTGCAACAGGTACGTCGGGAGGTGGCAGTCCAACTAGACACGGTCAGTCCGATAGTACCCAGAAGCTTCCCCAGAAGTGGGAAACTGGGCATCGAGAGAACTGGGCCAGGTCGTCAACGAACGTACGTTCATAACCAGCAAACAGGAAGTGTGAGCAGCCGACTCAAAGCATCATCTTCCACAGGCTAATACGCCAAACAACCATTGCCCGAAGTCATTTGACCTGAAAGCAACCTCGCACCGCCTCCATATCATCTTCACTCACATCCTATTCACCATCGTTCGTGTGGGAACTTTTTTTTTCTTGGTTTATTTAACAATAAATCGCTCGTAAACACCGAAGAAAAAACACTGCAAATGATTGTACAGTGGTTTATTATTCCTTCGCTTCAATTATGATGGCCAAAAAAGTGGTACAAAATTTTTTTATTGTATATTCGGATTCCACATGCCTTGAAACGTAAAACATCAAATTTTGAGGGAGGTTAGAAATTTATTTTCTTGGCTGACGACAATGGTTTATTATTGAATCATAAACCAAAATTCTGTCTGTCACGCCGTCAATACTTTTCCGGCCAAACTCTAGTACCTACATTTTTGAAATTTCCATCAAAAACCAATCTCGGTCTCACAACGGCCCAATTCTTGAATCACATTGCTAGCTCAATTTTAAGAGTATTTTTGGGGGGTTTTGAGGGGGAGAAAAATTCATAATTTCCAAGATTTTTCAGAAAAATGTGTATTTGGTATCAATTTCCATAGATTTTTGGACGCTGAATATAATTTAAGTAAAATTTCAATTCAAGTAGCATCAGTCGGCATGTAATATATTTCAAGCGAAAAGACATAAAACATGAACTAAACTAATAGGAACATTAAAATTTGGAAACTACATGTCAAAACCTAGAACAAAGAAACGAAAAACCGTGTCATAGTTTTCATGTTTTCGTTTCATCGTTTTAGGTTTTGACTGGAAAGTCTTGAAACGATTGGGACGGGGATAGAATGGAGTCTAATTAATATCTCGTGGGTCACATACAATACTTCCTCATACGCATATTGACAATACAGCAGTCCCTCTATAATCCGGCCCTGCGCTAGTCCGGCGCCTCCAGTAATCTTGCGATTTTTTGAAAGGGTGGGGGTCTTGCATGTTCGTGCATGTTTCGCCGCGAGACGTGAACAAAAAGAATAACCTGTCTCAACTCAGTCTTATTTCACGCTTCCTTCAAAGTTCAATCGTTGTGTTTTGTTTCTGACGTAGTGTTACTATCACTGTTTTCTTAAATAGCCTGTGAAAGCTATTTTTTTCTGTTAAATGTGGAATCTATCGCTCATTAGGTAAAAGTGGTAGAGCTATGACCTCATAGTTCAAGTCATAGATACCACATGGACGTGTAGAACTCTGAAAATGCCCTAACGGGCGAAAGTATTTGGAGAGAAAATAATAACAAGGAAACAAGTCGCCTTATAATAATGATAATAAAGATATAATACTAAGTAGGAGCTCTGTCCCCCTGATCCAAGTCGGGTAAAAATAATGTGAAGGGAGATAAACGTCATGACAGCGGCTGTCGAGGAACCTGTCTTCGAGGTAATCGTAATTTGATTTTCATGGTAAAAGTATAGTAAAGCTCAATAACCATCGCATGTTATACAACCTAGAGGTAATGCGTTCTTCAGTTCATACGCAACGAGACGCCCATTATTGTTACATTTTCTCTCCGCCGGTTGATAATTTTCTTGCTTCACTGGAATTTCCACAGCTTGGGAGGAGAAAAAAATGCTCTAACTACGTACAACATCTTGAACTTTTCTTCGCATAGCGATAGCTCTCCGAATCTTGTGTCATCGCGAATAAAAATTGGCGATAAGCACGAAACAGATAGATCAAAAATTTCGACAAACAATGAAAGGCATTGAATGAAAAAGCTTGCGATTTTGCACTGTATAGTTTAGAACCTAATTAAAAAAATACGAATAAAGAAAAATATTTATTTCGTATCTCCACACTTTTTGGTTTATTATTGAATAATAACGAGTGTGTTGACGAACATACTTTTTTCCTGGACATTCGAATTTTACATGCCTTGAAACGTAAAATATAAATTTCTGCTATGAAGGGGAAGGAGGGGGTTAAACAATTTCTTGGGGCTCAATTGCTATGACTTATTATTAAATAATAAACTATTAACATCAACTGTTCCGAGAGGAAAGTATGAGCTAAATTCATGACATTTTCACTAGACATTATTCTAGGCCAAGCAATGGCTCAATTCTTCAGCCAGACTTCTATCTCAAATTTAAGTGTAAGTGGGGTTTTACGGGGGGGGGGGCTATTTTAAGACGATTGAGAGGTGATAAGGAAAGTCGTTCAATCATTTGGGAAACTTATCAGCCAAATCAATCACGAGTCAGATAATTACGAGTACTAAAATATATTTAAAACTTCTCTTCTAACACTTTTTTTGGCGCAAATACTTACTTGAAGTCGGTTGTATGTTTTATTTTATATCATTTTTAATTTTTTAAATCTTTTTATCGCCATATGAACTTGGACGCCAGAAAACGGAATGAAGTCGTTCTTGTGAGAATTTGTCATGTTTGTGTCATTGAAATGCAAAAAATCAACTTAATTTCTTCCCTAAGCAATAAAAAATGTCCGAATAGCGTACAAGTCCGCAACTCAGTTGGACATTTTTATTTTGAGTCGCCATTAAGTAAAAAGAAAGAAATAAAGACAAAATATAATATAAAATAGCTAATATTTGTATTTATTTTGTAATCTACAATTTCGTGTGAATCAGTAAGAGAAATCATTAATAAAATGATAAATGTTAGTACTCGGCGGAATTAAAAGAAGAAAAAAAAATGGAGAAGAGGTCGTCTCGTTATTCTCCCCCTCAACCTGCAGAAAGAAACATGAAAATATGTAATTAATTCAGGGCTTTCGAACGAGTGGTGAACGGTTTTTTGGCATGGAAAATGAGGAATTTTTTTTTCCTTGGCGACGACAGTTTGTAAGCGGAAATCATCAGAAATTTATTACTATAGTATGATACTACTATACTATATACTATATTTATTACTATATTAAATTTATTACTATATTAAATTTATTACTTTATGATTACGTTGACTTTAAATTAGGAAATCAAAAAAAAATAAATCTTTCATTTTGATATTTGCTAAGGAGGCGCCTTTTGTTACTGTTATAGGCGGGTTGGTAGCTATTGCAAGTGGATGTTTCTATTAAATTATAAACGAAGCAAAATATTAATAAAACCATAGTAAGCTCATTTGCAGCGTTTTCAATAATAGTAGTCTACCAACAATACGCTCTTTTCAATAAATCCAATAAATTTCTTAATTTTTTAAAATACTTGAATAAATAAATTTCTTGATTTTATACAACAGGTTATCCCTTCTTGCCTACATGGAAGTATCGAGTGATCTATACACTCCAACTATTAGGATATTATAGGTTCATACAATGCAAAAGCGTTTCTCTTGATCTGGTTTATTGTCTGTTCAAAGTTGGTCATAATATCGATGGCACGAGGAATTTTTTCTTACTTTTAATTAACCGAAGAGTGAGTCAGATTCCCATGTCATTGACCGTGGACATGAAAATAACGTAATATAAACAATAGCTGTACCTTCCTTCTCCCCTACTAACACTCTTCGGCTCATTCGCTCGCAATCAGACCGATCGCCGGCCTCTCACTGTTTTTCCTTACCTTAATTAGCCCGCATTTCGCACGTCCAACTTTAATGGAAAGTTAAAAGAAAAGAATAATTGCAGGGCGAGTGCCGCGCGTGAGAAAAGAGTCAAGCTCCAACAGACGTCCATATGCCGACTGCAGAGAAATCCCACTCCGACAATTTCCCCGCGAATCCACAGTATTTCGACCTACCTGGCGGTGAGATTGAAAATGCTACAGACGCATACGGCCGAGATGATCTCTGAGACGTTATGATTTGTCGCATATCGATTTGATTCGACGTGGGATGAGGTTGAGATGTAATCAGCGACGCTATCTCGTTTTGAACTATACTTCTAGCGCTTTCGCCATTCAAGGCCTCTTCAGGAAACATCTTCATAATTTTTTTTTTGTTTATTATTCAATTATAAACCATTGTAATCGCCCAAGAAAAAAAGAAATTCTTACCCCACATCAAAATTTGATGTTTTACGTTTCAAGGCATGAATCACATCGCTAGCTCTATTTTAAGGGTATTTTTTGGGGGTTTTGAGCGGGAGAAAATTCTTATTTTCAAGGATTGCGGGAAAAATGTGTATTTGGTATCAATTTTTTAGATTTTTGGACGCTGAATCAAATAATGAGACCATCGCGGGGTCGATAGCTCTATTGGTTCTCGAGTTATCGCAGTTTTTTGTGTCGAATTTTAGAAATTTCCTATTCATGACAATCTTACTTACAATCTACTTGCAGGACCCATTTTAAAAAAATTATGAAGAAGATGTTTCCTGAAGAGGCCTAGAGGCGATAGCGCTAGAAGTATAGAACTTCAAAATGAGATAACGTCGCTGATTACATCTAAACCTCATTAAATCTTTCATTTCATTTATGTCAGAAGTGCATAACAGAACGACGAGAAATGTGAACCGTACGGTCCAGATTCCAAGGCATGTGTCCCAAATTTTCAACAGGTCGTTCGCAGTACAGGGGGCGAAATTGTTTAATCAAAATGCCGATTTGTTTGAGCTAGGGCAAAGTGTAGCAACTTTTAAAGAGAAATTTAGGCAGAGACTTTTGGAGACCTACACCTAAGCGTTTTTGAGCCCATTAATTTATTTATTTGCTTACTTTATTTGATTGTATTATTTATTTATTTTATTTCAGTTTGGGAAATGAGTATCTTGTTATAAGATATTCTTTAATGTGTAGTTATAGTGTTTATTTTGGTCTGTGCACCGAATCGAGATCGAGCTTGAGTTTATTGTAAAATTGTAAAATTATTATCCAAGGAGAGTGGAAGAGAGGGCCTTATGGCCTTAACTCTCCTTGCTCGGTAAATAAATAAATCAAATCAAATCAGATATCAAATTATTCCCTCGCAGCACTTTGTATTCTCAACGGAATATGCAAAATGTTCTCAGGCCGTCTTTTCCTGCATTGAACTTTCGCAATTCGAGGAACTTCTGACCGCACGTAACACTTGGTGGTTGTAAAATCCACCCCTCGCACCCCCTTTCCGGCGGGAACGGGGCCAACAAACAAAAACACACCCCCGTTGCCTAGAAACCTGAAGTACAGGATAGGGCATTCCAGCCCCCGGAGAGGAAAATAATGCGGCGGATTGATGGTCGAAGGGATGCGATACTGGGGCTTCGGGGCTTCTTCTCGGGGGCGCGTGGGAGGGGGCTTAACCCCCCAGCGACGCCCGTTGTGGAGGAAGGAGTCCAAGGGGCCCAAGAGTCGACCGACCGACCGACAGACCCCGTTGAGAGTGAGAGTCAGACAACCCTTGGAAAGAACAGTCGTAATCTTCCCTCTTCACTGGGCATAAGCCGCCCAGCAAAGTCGAGAGTGTGGAAAGCATTGCCGCCGCTAAGTAGTCGAGAATTGTGAGTATCAGTACGGGTCGCGCGTTAGCTGTTTTCGCGGTGCGGGAGCACAGCGCGTTGCGTCGACGTGTCGTTCAACGTTTTTATTTTATTTCTCGAAAATTGCCAACGTCTTGCCGAATCGTTTACCGTGCGAAAAACGACGCAAGGGTAAGTTTTTCTTTTTTTCTTACTTTTTTTTTGTACCGTTTTGAAATTTTTTTTAACGTTAAAACCATCGTAATCGCCCGAAAGAATTAGCCAACTGCCCTTTGAAATTTATATTTATTACAATTCGAAGCAAAAATGTCGAAGAAAAACTCGGCCCAATTAGACAATACAGTTCTAAATCCCTATTCAAAAAAAATCATACATAAGTACCTATTAAACTTCAAAATATCGAATCATGATTGTCAAGTTGGGAAAGATCGCTCGAACGATGAATTGAATAGAGCCGTTGGGTTGAACTTGGAGTCCCCTCAAGAGAAAATCTTAGACCGGGTCGGCAAAAATCTAAGCGCGTTTGCTAAATCAATTATCTGCAGTCGATTGTCTTTTAAATTCAATATCTAAAGATATTGAGGCGACACCTTGCGGGAAAATTGAACGTTTCTTTACCCAGTTCACCCCTGAGATGAAAAAACAAGTACGAAAATTACGAAAAATCTGAATTAACGCGCGGAAGTATGGAACGAGATACGAACAATTAAAATCAGGTGTCATCTACACGCAATGAAAAAAAAACCTCGAGCCGACAAATGTGATGTTTTTCACGGCGAGTATAAAACGAAATGAAAAAACTCTGAACCGCTCATAGAACGAAGTACCGTGCGTGTATTATCCGAAATTAAATCACTGTCGATTCCTCACAATATCTGTAAATATGTCTCAAAGTAGACGTCATTTTTTTTTAAGAAGAAGGAGAAAGATAAGCGTTCGTAGTTACTATCTCATTTTTTTACACGCCATAAAAACACAATGTTTTCGAACATATAAGGTCTTGAAAGTTTTCGTTATGACAAGTTGATGACGCTTGATTTTTATTTGGGGTCACTTACAGTACTTCCGCGTTACGAGTCGCAAAGTTCGATACACGAACTTCATGGGAAAAGTCGCAAAGGGCGGTTTGGAAAGATTTTTTTCTTAGGCGATATCGCCGGTTATTGACTCAAGTACAAACCAATAGAAAAATCATCAAACACCAATTCAACTAAAAGGTAAAAAAAAAAAAAAAAAAAAATCAGTTCGCTCGAGAACCGATAGTTGAATAAATTTATTCACGGGAGATGGAACATTATCGCTGACAGTTCGAGTATTTGCGACAGTTCAACCTCATTCTCGGTTGATTGATTGTCCGCACGCCTATCTCTCCGCTGAATCTGACAAGGGGTCCTGATCTTTCGAATTATTAATGATATTCATGCACCGCCTACCATCGAAAGTCTAATAAATTAATTCGAGCCAGTTACTACTTAAAGCTTACTGCTCTTTTTAACTATCTCAACATAAACAATCAGCCATTGTCTTGACATTATTCGGCACTTGAAGAGACAATATAGGCTTCATTCACTGGTATATAACTACTTGGCTGTTCGAGTCGGTAATGGTTGGTAAAGGAAGAACCAGCGGTTATCGTTTTTGGTTTATTATTCGATAATAAACAATTGTCATCGCCCAAGAAAAAAAATTTTCTAACCCCCCTCAAAATTTGATACTTTACGTTTCAAGGCATGTAGAATCTGAAAATCCCACAAAAAAAAAATCTGTCCCTCCGCCGTCAACACTTTTCTGACGAAACTATAATAGCTAAATTATATATTAGAATATTAGGTTGGATAATAAAAGGTTTGGGCAAACATTGATCTAATGGTTGATTTATAAAGTAGATACTTGCAGCGGCACGCTTTGGTCCTCAACTGTCTGTCAGTTTGGCTAACCTACTGATGAATGTAGTATTCTGTATCCGTTCTTCTGTTTTTTTTTTTTTTTTTAATTTTTTTTCATATTTTATTCTAGAACTATTGATATAAACTGTTTTAAATCTATCAATCGCGGCAACGCACTAGAGCAATTTCACCTGTTGAATATTTATAATATGTTTTACAACCTACCACGAGTTAAGCTATTTCTTCATAATATGTTGTGCCTAAAAACTGAAAAACGACGGATATATTGGAAAGCCATCAATTACCGTTAACATAGCAACCTACAAAGACTTGAATAAGCCTTTTACTACGTATTACGCTCAATAGTTAAATAATTTTCAACTTTGTTTTTCCTCTTATTTCCGTACTTTTTCTCGCTGAAGAGTAGGTACGTCTCAAAATGAGAGAAAAAAAGTAGCTGAAAACGATGGCCAGTGACAAGACAAAATTCACTATGAACATTAAATTTCAGTTGCCGAATTTACGGAAGATCGTATTTTCCCACCACAGTCGTGCTAAAACACAGTTTTTCTTTTTTCCATCAAATGACTTCTTTTTTCCATAAAACGAAACATTTTTCGAAAACAATAAAAGTCGTAGAAATGAACTGAATAAGAACGGCTTTTATTGATTGAAACAAGAGATGTAAATGTATTTACTGGCACTGTAGGAATAATTTCAATAGAATAAAACAATATCCGTAGAACAAAATGTTTGCTATGAAATAAAATGTCTGCTATGAACAAAATGTTTGCTATGAAATAAAATAAAAACTACGATTACGAAATAACAAAAAAAAAAAATTATACAGCTGCAACTTTTTCTGCAACGGACTCACAAGAGCAGACTGTAGAGCCCAACTATATAAATAAGTATGTACATATCAAAACAGGTAAAACCGATTATAAAATATATATTTTTTTTTTTTTTGTAAATTAATGCCCACGAAACAATCCCATAAAGAACTCGATTTCTGTATTTATTTTTTCAGAAACATCAGACATCGTTGATTATAACCTGATGCAGTTTAAATTCAACGAAAATCAAAACTGGTCTATTCACACTAATATCTTATTCACGTTTTGATTATGTATATTTTGTCAATTAGGGCCATTTTCTAGCCAGCGAAACCCATAAATAGTATAAGCTGAATAAAAGTATAAAGCTGTATATAAAGTACGTATAGAAATCAAGCGCCATTTACCTGACGAAGTGAACATTTCAAGACATTGAGCGTTTAAAAAAATCAATTCTCATTGACTATAAAAACTTGAATAGAAGAAGCTCAGAGAGCTCATGTCTCGGAAGTAATGTGTGCAATCCAAATTCAACGAAGCCTAATTATTCTGCTATTTTACGAAAGAAAGATTTCTGAAAATTTCGTCGAATTAAATTGATTAATAAGACAATTTTTGTCACTTATTTACCGCAGACACCAGTTCGTAAAAGTATTCCTGAGTTTTTTCTTTTTTTTTTTCTTACATTTCCCCAACGAATTCCAATTTTAATACGATCTATAACGCATTTAATACAAAACATAGAAGTAAAATATGGCCATATTTTTTTCTAGGCTTTCAGTTCGTCAGGTACCTACTGAATGAATTATTAATTTCGAAACTCTCATAACGCCCAGAACCGACCCAAAACCGCCAACAATCTCGACCAATAACAATGGAAACAGAAACACGAATCTTCGAAAGCATAACGCAGCATTTTACCACACGCCGAGTCATTTCGGAACGAAGATCATCTCATTTAATGCTTGATTGGTTAAACTCACATATTTTGGTTCGGAAGTTTTCTTTCGCAACCGAATTCCTAGACTAATAATGCGCAACACGAAAAACCAACGCTCACCTGCAACAAAATAAAATCGCCGTTAGAATAGATAGCCAGTAAAATTTAAAATAGAGATTAACACATGTAAGAGGACATTTCATTGCGCAATTGTTCACTTTGCAAAAGGAAAAAATAAAGTATCGATCGCAGCTGATCGGGATTTAAAAGTTTTTCGTTCATCCACATCTCCGGTTTTCGAAAATTGAATAGAATTTTATCGGTTTTTTTTTTTCAGAGAAATTTTTTGAGAGACTTTCGATCACTTTTTGATCAGTGACTTTTGTTCAGAAAGTGTAAAAATGTATACGCGTTCGAATGCTCGTCTAACACTGTCCGATGCAGTATTGCTATGAACATAATATGACTCCCAATGAGGTGATTAAGGGAGAAAAAATCTGATATTTTTTCTTAATCACCTCATTTGGAGTCAGATTTTGTTCATAACAATACTGCATCAGAAATATTTGAATATATTTTTTCAGAGCAATTGCGAAAGTTTAATATTCATTAATAAACCAATATTATCGAACAATAAACCGAAAAGCCGGTATTCCCCGAAAATGACTCCGATTTTAATTGACCGTGTTCAACATAAATCAATTGTACTTGAAAGCTTCACTATCGTTTTTTTCACAAACACCCCGACTTTTTTACATATTCCAAATTTATACCATACTCCGTTCGTCCCTCTACTCAAGCATCTATCCCTGCTCCGCTCACCAGACTGGTCAACCTCACGACATTTATATTTCTGTATGCCACATCTTCTGAACTCACTCCCCACTGATATGAAAACCACTTCAGCCTTTTCTCGATCAGCTTTTAAAAAAAGGATTTTCAGCTGGCTAGTGGAACATGGTCCCGAATATTGTTCAGAAGTGCTTTCTAGTCCTTATGTGATATAAGCAGCAACTAAGCCGTGCAAATAGAATGCTCGCTTGTCCAATTGTTTAAAAAAGAGCAAAGTTTTTCTTTCAAGTTTCCTTATCCTCACTTGTCGCGCGAGGTATATTAATATAAGACTTTCCCTTGGTGTTGGGGTAGTATTCCAGTGTGAAGCGTTTTGTTATTTTACCTTACCAATTGTATTATTTTTCTGTTTTCTATATCTACTGAACATGTCTTATTTTAAATGGAATAAATCTTAATTCATTCATTCTTATGTAAATGAAAATACCGATGCGATCCTGACGAAAGCCTTTTTAGCCGAAATAAACGAACGTCACTATTTGCAAAAGGATTTTAGCATTCATCACGGAACAAACGGCGCCAGAGAAATCGGCAGATGTGCAAAAATCGGTAGCCAAAGTAAAAGTCGTCTTTTAAATGCCGTTTCATCGATAGTTCGCTCAAATATGAAGCATCATTGCTCTGGCTGTCGACCGTTCTGAAAAACTTCGTGCTGCTATGAGGCGAAAGGCCGCGCCAGAAGTAGTTGAGCCTGCGCCTATAGCCAGCGCGCTAACAACTAGCATTTTCGACCGTTACGTCATGTGGTTGTAGTAACCAGGAAACGTGAACGGCGGAAAGGTCACCATCGGCGGTCGGAAAAATTATCGTAATTAAAACAATAGGAGCACGCTCAGAAAATGCTCGGCCGCCGGACAGAAAACTCGAACGTCAGCGTACGTAATCGAGAGCAAGTAAACGCGATTTTTCCCTTTGCTCTCACAACGCGCGTTTCGATCCTTGCATTTGAAATACGCCTCATGAAGTTTCCAATTCTTGCGACTAATATTGAAACGGAGTTGCTACACGCTCTCGTAGAAATTCGAAACAAACGATTATATTATTAATTATCTTTACAACCGATAGAGCTCGCCATTTGCAAAAGAATGAAAAAGAGAACGTTCAAAAGTATGAGGGGGAGAAAAGCCAGGCGACTCATTCTCCGATTATTTATTAGCTGACCGAGCACTTTTTTTTTATTTATTTATTTATTTATTTATATTCATACGGGCCGAAGCCCAATTAACATAGAAATTAAGCATTGATAGCGGAGCGCTCGGGTACTTCAACAAAAATCAAAAATAAAAATAGCCTACACATCGTAATTTAAAAGAAAACGTTCCTAATCGCGGCCAACGACGAGAAGAAGAAATCGACTTCCGGATGGGTCTGAAGGAGCAGGTTGACTTCACGGGGCATACGGCAAAGCGGGCGATGATACAGGTAGTTCTTTGGGGAGAATGATGACGAAAAAAGGTTGTGGTGACGGGAGTAGAACTGTGGAACAGACAGTGAGATACGTGACAGGAGCTGAGGACAGTCAAGGTGGCCATTCACAAGTTTGTAAAAAAAGGAGACACCAGCCCAGGCCCGCCTCCGTTCCAAAGTCTGCATGTGGCACAAGCGCAGCAACTCATCATAGTTCATCTCGTCCCGAGGTATACGGAGTTTATACGCCACATACCTCAGAAACTTTCTTTGAATGCGTTCAAGCTGAGTTACATGCGTAGAGTAAAACGGCGACCAGACGACAGCACCATACTCCAAAATTGGGACAACAAGGGATTTGTAGAGCGTAACAAGTGCATGAATATTGTCGAACTCCCTTGTGTTCCTTTTCAGGAAACCCAACGCTCTCATCGCTCTACTCGAAACCTGCTCAATATGATTGTTCAGAGTAAACTGTGGACCAAACGTGATTCCCAAGTCGGCCAGAGCAGCAGTTCTCCCCAGGGGAGTGCCATTGAACTCGTAAACGAATTCAAAGTGACACGAGGAGCGATAGAATGAAGTTACAGTACACTTCGATTCATTCAGATGGAGGAGATTATGGTTGCACCAAACTGACAACTCCTCCAAGGATCCCTGCAGCTGCCAGCAGTCGACAGGAGACTTGATGGCTCTGAACAATTTCAAATCATCCGCGAACAGAAGAACAGGTATCCCCTTGAATACTCCAACCACGCTATCAATGGTGATCAAGAACAGTAGGGGGCCAATATGGGAACCCTGAGGAACACCAGATGTAGCGGAGAAGGGATATGAACGGGCATCCCTGATGCGAACCACCATTGTCCTGGACGCCAGATAATCAGCCAACCACAGAAGCAGCGAGCCGAAAATCCCCAAGGCCTCCAATCTTGCCAGGATATGCCTATGGGATAAGCGATCGAACGCCTTAGCGAAGTCCAGCGAAATCACATCAATCTGGCCCCCGTCCCCGATAACACGCAAGCTGTAATCCTGGAACTCAAGGAGGTTCGTAACTGTGGATCGCCCTCTGAGGAACCCATGCTGCTCGTTGGCAAGAAAAGGAGTGACCACCGAGTACAAAGAGGAAGCAACGATTTTCTCGAATACTTTGGGGATAGTGGATATAGTACATATTGGCCTATAATGCTTAATTTGTGACTTATCGCCTGATTTATGAATTGGTGTAACAAATGAACATTTCCATGGAGTAGGGAAGCAACCTAAGGACAGCGAACTATTAAACAGGGCAGTAAGCGGGGATGCAAGAACAGTTGCACAGGATTTTAACAGAATAGGAGGAACGTCGTCAGGGCCCATACCCTTGCAGGCATCTAGTGACTCCAATTCACGCAGCACCTCAGACTCCAGGATGGACAGCTTACACAGGGAAAGGGAGTTCAAGGGGGGATAGGAGACATTTCCAACTGTAGGGGGAACAAAAACGGAAGAGAAATGTTCAGCAAAGAGAGCGGCCTGTTCCGATGGCGACGAGGCTGGGGTGCTGTCCAGTTTCATGAGCTGTGGAAGATCATTTGAGCCAGTATTGCAGTTGAGAAAGTTCCAGAAGGTCTTGACGTTGGTCCGAACAGATGACTGCACGTTGACGAGATAGGACTGATATAGTGCTTTAGATACTGCCTTGCATTTACGACGGAGCTCAGAAAAAAGCTGATAATCAAGCTGGGAACCTGTAACCTTGTACCGTAAGTGTGCAGTACGTTTCTGGCGAGTGAGGGAAATGAGATCTGACGAAAACCAGCGCGGGAATGAGGAGCGAAAAGGCACGGTCTTTGGGACAAAGAGATTGATGGAATCATATATGATGCTGTAAAATTTAGCCACGGCATTTTCAGGTGGTAAGGAAGAGCAAAAGTCCCAATCAACCGCAGCGAGGTGTTCAGACAGCTTGGAGTAGTCACCTTTACGAAAATTGAAAGTGAACTGCGTGCGAGGAAAGTAATTTTTTATGATGGTCTGGAACGGTATCAGGAACTCGAAGGGAGGGTGAGCTTGGTCCTCATTTAGAATCGGATTGGAACGTCTAACCCTCAACTCAGAGTAGCTTGAAAGTAGCAGGTCGATTACGTTACCAGACGAGTTCACTAGATGGTTCGACTGCGTCAAATTTAAGAGATCCAGAGCGTCCTTTACTGATTTGGCTTTAGGACTCATGGGAGTGGGGGTGGTAACCTGGTTCCAAGACATACTGCCAATTTCCGGCAAATTGTAATCGCCCAACAAGACAACACTGTAGCCGGGAAAAGCTGTGGAAATCTCATCAACCTCATCAAAGTGGGCATCATAGGTAGAGGGAAATTGATAATCCGGTAGATAAACACAACCAAGAATCAGCTTATGGTCGGGGAGAGTGACGAAAACGTGTTCCACGAGATCAGCACATTGCCATAAGGCTGAGCGAATACGATTGGAGACTGCAATGAGGACGCCACCACCTATGGACTTGAAAGTGTTGTTCGTTGGAGAGCGATCAGTACGGTAAATATTGTAGTGACAGAGGCGGAGTTCAGACGAATCGACTGTGGAGGAAAGCCACGTTTCGGAGAAAAATAGTACATCAAAAGAAATGTGAGGGGCCTGATGGTGAACAGCGGACAATTTGGTGTTGAGACCTCTGACGTTTTGGTAGTACATACTTAAATGGGATTTGGTACTGGAGGTTGAGCGTTTTTTGGACGCCTACCTTGGGCTCTCTTGAAAGTAGTGATGGTCGGAACACCAGATACGTACCTGATAGTAAGATCAGTTTCTCCCTGATCGATACGTTTTTTCAGAACTTCACGCAGTTTTACAAGGTAGGAACGTTGAGCCGGTGTCTTATCTGATGTAGCCGAGAACATGGGGGGATTTCCTGAACGGTTGGCGATCAAAACTCGTGAAGCAGATGAAGGAGAATCGAACACAATTTTCAATGGTCTGGGTTTATCCCCCCGGACAAGCGCGCCCAGACGGGCTACATGGCGAACAAGGTCAGACAACCCAGGCGAGAGCCGATCCAAAGACTCCCTCAAACGAGCCAAGTCCTCGTCAATGGCACTAAGACTGGGTGATGAAGGGGGCTCTGGGAAATCGAAAACAATAATATTATTGGCTCTACGTCGTCTCTCCTCTAGCTCAGCGAAATGCTCCTCGACTCGCTTCCTCACTTTCGCCTGTTCGGGCATCTTCAGGGCGACGTGGAGCCATAGGGCCCACAGTTTTTCTTCCCCTCACCACAAAAAATGCGCCGACAGGGAAAAAACGCTGCAAATGATTGTACAGTGGTTTATTATTCCTTTGCTTCAGTGATGATTTGAGAAGACCATCTATTCGTGATAGTAATTATTCCAAACTTTTGTAAATGTTCTTACCAAAAAACAGATAAAACTTTAAACGAAAATTCCGCAGTAACTATTGTACTTTTAATCATTTTTATTTTTCTCGATTTCGGTTTATAATTCAACAATAAACCATTGTAATCGCCCAAGAAAAAAATTCTAATCCCCCTCAAAATTTGATGTTTTTGCGTTTTCAGTAGATACGTAGAATTGGAGTCTTTGACGACCTTTCCAACAAGTATTGAACGATTTTTATCGCTCCAGGAACTATTGAGTTATACCCTCGTGCCAAATTTCTGAAAATCTCCCAAATTCAATAGAAAAGCTGCGATAACTCTAGAACCAATAAAGCTATCGACTCCACGATGGGCTCATTCGATTCAGCGTCCAAAACTCTATAGAAATTGATACCAAATACACCGTTTTGTGGGAAAAGATCTGGCAGTTGACATTTTCGAAGCTATTCAAGTATTCGGCCTAAATCTCCTAAACGCCGCCGTTTTCGGATAAGAATACGCACTCGCATTTGTAAAGTACCTACATTAAATTTACTACAATTGGAGCCCAGTCGCAGCCCTTTAGTTCCAACAGTTTTGATTATTCTGTATTTTATTATTTTACCTAGATCTTGTCTGTATTTTCTCAACTATAAGTGTCAGCAATTGAATTTTTTTTTTTTTTATCGATTTATGGCGTACGAGGGAGATTACCCTATTTTAATTTTCTAATCAACACGAGAATTTTTTAACCTACTAGTTTTGTTTTGTGATTGAATGCAAGCCATTTAAATTTACCTCAACTTCATTTCCCATGAGTTTCATCGTAGATTCATTCCTTCACCCGATATTTCTCGTTAAAATAATCAAAATTAAATTATGGAACTTTTTTAAAAAATTTTGCCTAACTCAGGAACTACAGAGCTGTTTATGGCTCAAATAGTATCAAATTAATCTATTTCAATCCACTTCAAGCGATTTCTTGTTCAAAGGCAAAAGCAATCGTCAGCGAAGACATTAGGCCCGATCTATTTCCAGGGGACTCGGTTATGTGTTAAGGAGTGAAATCGGACAGGTCGCTGCTAAGGATTGTGTTTTGTGCTGTGCCGAGTTGCATAACTAGTTGTTGTTCGAGGTTCCTCCGAGTAGACTACTAGGCAAACTCGGAGAAGGTAGGTACCACATAACAGGATACCGTCACGGTCCTCATCTTCTATTCCCTTGTGCTTTCCTCTATCCAGCGGCCTCATAATAACCTTGACATTGCTCCTCCATCCTTTCCCGCCCGGAGGACGTCCTCGTAGCATAAGTTGGATAACAGTGGTTGTACGCAACGAGGTCTGCTGTAGGGAATATCATAAATCTAACAATATCCGACTTTTTTAGACACCGAGGAAAACTTTGCACTATAGCGCCCTCGAATTGCGGTTTAATAATAATAATTAACCATTGAAACCGATTGATAAAATATTCTAATCCCGCCTTAAAATTTGATTTTGACATTTTTATGTTTTTGCTATGGCACACAAACTCGAAAATCGTTATAAACTGAGCGAATTCCTCGGCAATCATCGTAATTTAAAATATTTTTACTTTTTCCCAATCACTTCATTTAAAGTGAAATTAATCGCCGAACGATACGGCTGAAGAGAGTGTCTGGCCAGGTTTCGAACGAATGTAGAACGTTTATTATAGCTCCACAAAAGTTCGTGTTACACCTTCTTGCCAAAGATCTCAAAATTTCGTAAAGTTCACATTAAAAATACGACAACTCGAGAAATAAAAAAGTTATCGACTCCGTTTCGGTCCGAATCGAATAAGCGAAATAAAATCTATGCAAATTGATATCATAGACACTTAAAATACTCTTAAAATCGAGCGAGCAAATTGGTGAACGAATTGAGCCGTTGTTAGGCCAAGATTGATTTTTGGTGAACATTTCAAAAATGTACCTAGCCTTTATAGTTTCGTCGGAAATGTGTCGACGGAGAGATTTTATTTGATTGGATATTCGGATTCTACATGCCTTGAAACGTAAAACGTGTAATTTTGAGGAGGGTTTGACGGTAAATTTTTTCCCTTGCCATAACAATCGTTTATTATTGAATAATAACCCAAAATTGATTTTGAGCTCTGTTAGTGTTCGCAAGTTTTGAGCAGAATTTCTATTTATTCGATTTTCGAACTCTACGCGCCACGAAACTGAAACGTCACATTTCGAAGGAGGTTAATTTCGTCGCCCTTTTAGAATCGTACAAAGCTAAATATTAATCAAATGCTCACAATCTACCAACCCTCGCGTGTGTCCAATTGAAACCAACCAGTGATGATGAACGTATAGAACTGTGATGCAAGGCTATTGTGTAACACTATTCTCTACTGTCTGGTCTAACCGACGGGTCCGAGTTATGAAATGTGGCACGTAGCAGAAATGTGCTACTTGCTCCGCTGCTGGGGCCATGGCACTGGCGCCAATAACATGGAATGTAACGACCCCGTTCAAAGGTTGTAACGGCTATTCTATCAACGGCTAACGATAACTGACCGATTTAGTGCGCTGCACGATCGCTATTCAACGGACGTCTCAGTTGACCTTACGTGCTGATTGCATCAACTTATATAATTTTTTTGGCGAAGCATCTCATGTTTGCGGATTTTAAATTTCCAAAAAAAAAATTAGTTAGGTACTTCTCTTTCTGATTCGCAGAGCAGCTCATCGAGGGCGACCTTAGAAAGTAGAAAGATCCGTTGACATTAGACTTGAGAAAAACGTTCATCCAATCAAAAGCGAACAGGCGCATTTTTTTTTGCAACTGTTCGTTTTATTATTCAATAATAAACCATTGTAATCGCCCAAGAGAAAAAAAATCTAACCCCTCCTCAAAATGTGATGTTTTACGTTTCAAGGCATGTAGAATCCGAATATCCAATAAAAAAAAATCTGTCTGTCCGCCGTACGCCGTCAACACTTTTCCGGCCTAACTATAATAGCTACAACCTTGAAAATCTCGGTCCTACAACGGCCAAATTGTTGAATCACATCGCTAGCTCAATTTTAAGGGTATTTTTTGGAGTTTTTGAGGGGGAGAAAATTAATATTTTCCAGGGTTTTTCAGAAAAATGTCTATTTGGTATCAACTTATATAGATTTTTGGACACTGAATCGAATGAGACCATCGCGGAGTCGATAGCTTTATTGGCTCTCGAGTTATCGCAGCTTTTGTGCCGAATTTGGGAGATTTTCAGAAATTTGGCATGAGGTTATAACTCGAGAGTTCTTGGAGCTATAAAAATCGTTCTATACTCGTTGGAATGCTCGTCGAACACTCTCTCCAGCTGTATCGTTAGGCAATAAGTTCAGCTTTGAAATGAAATGAAATGATTAAAATTACAATAGTTTTTTCCCTCATAGTTGCCAATCTGTTTTTCGGTTGGAACTTTATACAATTACTATCAGAAATGGATAGTCTTCTTAAATCATTATTGAAGGATTTGAAGGAAAATTTTATACATTGTCGACAGTTGGACTCCGAGATCGGTTAAATCCTTCGTAAGAAACATGTTCGCACGAAAAATACGCTGTCATTAAGCCATCAACTGGAACGGATAAATCCAAAACTATAATGGCCACGCATGACCTGATCGCGGCAGTTTCCTAGTGATCCGTCGGAGAAACAAAACTATCGCGAAGAATGCAATTAACCTACAATCGCGCAATCCAATTCTCAACGCCGAGTTTGATTTCCAACTTCCGAAGATCCAACGGTCGAAGCCAAATAGGACGAACTGAACGAAAGGGCAAATCTATGGACTTCGAATCGATTCACTCCGACCACGTTCAACGTGCTCAGCACGTTTAGACGAATGACGTTAACGTAGGAAAGAACTTCATTCGTCACGCACGGCTTCTTCTATCACTGCCGGTAAACGCAAGAGTTTACGCTCAGTGAGTCGAGTCAAAACGTCAACGTCCTTTCAACATCTTGGGAGAAATTTGAAATAAATTTGTTCAGCGGTGAGGGGAGAAAACTTGGCGCTTCTTCGACACTCTGCAGCTGTTCCGTTGGGCGGAAAATTTAGCTTTTAATTTGAAAATCAAGAAAACTAAAAATGATTAAAATTACAATAGTAGCTACGGAGTTGTCCCCTTTTTTTTGTCATAGGTGCTTTTTTTAAATTTTTTTAGATTTTTTGGTTCTCGATGCTTCTGTGCAGTATATTCGAGACTTTCAGAAATTTGACAAGATTGCTGGAAAATTTCTGAATGCACAAAAATCGTTCTATACCCGTTGGAATGTTTGTCAAAGACTTTCTCAAGCTGTATCGTTCGTCGAATAATTCAACTTTTTATTAGATAATTAAGAAAAATTTTGATCTATTTTGATTTCACGTGGAAACAGTGTCTATAAGGAGATATTATACTTATTGATGATCACATTTATGATTTAAAAAAACTATGCAAATTCCCCAATTGGGACTTTGATGAAGAAGTTCACAGGTACTCACAGTTGTTCGTCCTAAGTGTTCTGAAAATGTCCACCCAGTTTGCATTGAATTTTCTTTGGATTACTTTTTATTTCATCCCATCATAACCAATGGAGGATAGGTGACGAAGAAATAATCACGGATTCCATTTTGGCTTATTATTCAATAATAAACCGTTGTAATCGCCCAAGAAAAAAAATTTCTAACCCCCCTCAAAATTCGATTTTGTACGTTTCAAGGCATGTAGAATTCAATAATAAAAAGCGCAGCCCCTCGAGAAGGGGGTTGGGCGGCGAAGCCGCCAGGGGCGCTCAGCCCCTAGTTGAATTATAAACCAAAAGTTCAATGATGATTCCCCCTTATTGTTATTATTAATTATACCTTCACCGGTGTGCAAACCGCACCGGGAATACTAACTTCATTTCCGTTCAACCCAACACCTTTTCCTTATGATTTCATTGGAAGGAGGGTTTCACTTTTCAACAACTCCCACGCTCACGTTCTTGGTTCCCATAAGCGGGTAGCGTTTATGAATGAAAAATAGGCTATCAAGACGGTCATCTCCTTCGAGAAATGAATTCTCACATGAGCATGCCAGTTGTTTCATTTAGCGAGTAAAGAACGATGAATCATTGGTACGCTCGCTTTTCTCTTGGCTACGCCTAATTATGGATTCCGACTTCGTCACGGGCAAAAAGGCGACGAAAAGTTTTTTTTTCTTCACTTTTTTGAAATTGAAAATAGGATGTTCTCTACTACTGCCCACAAGGGATTACTTTGCTAAAAGAATGCGTGGTTTTTATGAACGTCGTGCCTCCTCTATAAATCTGTGAAATTTCAAATTACGTCCGGTACAATAATTAACGCCAAAAATCGTTTCTAACACCAGCGGTGTGCATAGATCACACAGTACTTTTATATTTAAGTCGGTGACAGGTATAACCAATAATGAAACCAAGAAACTCATACTAAGGTCGCAACGTAGTACAACTTTTAAATGAGAAACTAGCCAGGAGATCCAAAACAGAAATCGCACGAATTAGGTCGATAATGCGGAAGTGCAGTATGTGAGCATAACAATTAAAAAAATAATAATAATAATGAAAAAAAAAATAAATAAAAAAAAACGCACGAATTTGTTTAATAACGCAGTATGTGAGTCTAAGGATACTAGCCAAGAAAGTGAAATCGAATCATTTCTATGGCAAGGACACGCAAAAATAAATTACGAGCCTTGAAAAGGAAATCAAGCGTCATTCACTCGTCGTTACAAACAATTAGAAACCCCAAGCATTCAATATATTTATTTCTGCAGCCATTAGGTAAACCCGGCAAGAGAAATAGCAAAACGAGCTCATATTATAGAAGTACTTCTCTCTCAAAAAATGACAAAAATTGAATGACCACCAAGAAGGATAAACCACTCAATAACAATTGGGAGGCATACTAAAGGGAAACTCTTTAGCCTTCCTCTTGTTAGGAGTTGAACACAAATTCACTGAACGAACGATGAAAGCTTAGCACAGTGAGTCTTTCCACGTTTGCGAAAACGACTTGGAAAAAAAAACGAAAAAACACGTGTTTTTGCGAGGAAACTGCGACTCGAATGTGGATGGCATTGATAAATAACAACCTAGAACTGATAGATAAGTGAATTATTGAGACAAGAAAAATTAAACTAACACTTCCAATTATCGATCACAATACTGCACTAGTCGAAGCCATCTGCAGGGGTTGGCATTTTCAGCTCATTCATTAATTCATTTTCATTTGTTCAAATACAAAATAAGGACATTTCACCGCTAAAGTTCACTAGTTCAGTTTTGGTTTATTATTCAATAATAAACCATTGTAATCGCCAAAAAAAAAAAAATTTCTAGCCCCCCCCCCCTCAAAATTTGATGTTTTACGTTTCAAGGCATGTAGAATCCGAATATCCAATAAAAAAAAAAATTGTCTGTCCGCCGTACGCCGTCAACACTTTTCCTGCCAAACCATAATAGCTACATTCTTGAAATTTTCACCAAAAATCAATCTCGGTCTTACGACGGCCCAATTCGTGAACCAACTTGCTAGCTCAATTTTAAGGGTATTTTTGGGGGGTTTTGAGTGGGAGAAAATTCATATTTTCCAAGGTTTATCAGAAAAATGTGTATTTGGTATCAAATTACATAGATTTTTGGACGTCCTAATTAATTAAGATAGCGGACAACTGAAATAGTTGAAGTTATTCCCAACGAATTTGTACAAGACGGTATATTTATTTACAGGAGCTGCTGACAACCCAAAAATTACTGTCGACGAAAATTTTTCAGCTTTAGGAGCCATTTTCGCGTAACTATAAAATATGATACGATACAGTGATTCGCACTTATTATGCGTTTAAGTCCGCTTTCATGTTTATCGAAGCCACTAAGATTGGAATGCTGACAAATACCATAGGAAAGGAGCCTTTGAAATCACTGGCTTTCAAAGATAAAGAGGTTCCAAGATAAAGCCACCGTTGTTAGGCACAACGCGTTCTAATTGTTCGCGGACAGCGCTAATTGCTTGGTATTTTCTAGTTCCGCCCTCGGACTGCCAATTTCGTCTCCCGAACTGTCGCGCTTGAGTGAAAGACTATACAACTAAAAATAGATGGCAATAATATTGACGGATAAAGATTTTTGGGAAAATCAACTTTTCCAAGGTGAAAGTTTACTCATACAAGGATACAAATACGCTCATAAGGAATCTCCAACGTTAACTGATGTAAAGACAGATTGGTAACTCATCAGCAACTATGGTAATTTTATTTGTTTTTATTTTTCTTCATTATCCCACTGCAAGTTGTATTATTTGATTAGCTGAAGAGAGTGTTCGAGGTCGATTCCAACGAGCGAAGAACGATTTTTATAGCTCCACAAATGATCGAGTTATACCATCTTTTGAAATTCTCGAAAAGTGTACACAAAAGCTGCGTTGATTCGAGAACAATTGAAGCTATGCGTTAAAAAATCTATATAGATTATTACCAAACACACAGATAAATAGGTAAATAAAGGGTTTTATAAGTCTTACTGAGAATAGTTGGTAATACATTACTATAATTTTCCATGAAAATAATTTAGGATAATCTCAATTTTTCGAGGATATACCTACCATGGGAAACCATAGATTCAACATAAACTCAGTTAATTATCGATGAACCATTTTTCCAGCCTGGAGACCAAGAAATGGACAATAGCAGGAAATAGAGTAAAGAAAACACTTCTAAGTTTCAATAAAATTGGCGTGTTTCATATAAATTTATTTAGATTTTATGACGCTGAATGAACGAGACCTTTTTGTTAACGAGAAACCAAAACCAAACCGAGGGGAGGTATCGGATTCTCTATAGAAACTGATACCAAACACACCTTCCAGGGTTTTTCAGAAAAATGTGTATTTGGTATCAAATTATATAGATTTTTGGACGCTGAATCGAATGAGACCATCGCCGGGTCGATAGCTTTATTGGTTCTCGAGTTATCGCAGCTTTTGTGTCGAATTTGGGAGATTTTCAGAAATTTGACATGATGTTATAACTCGAGAGTTCTTGGAGCTATAAAAATCGTTCTATACTCATTGGAATGGTCGTCAAACAATCTCTCCAGCTGTACGGTAAGGCAAAAAATTCAGCTTTTAATTAGGAAATTAAGAAAAATAAAATTGATTAAAATTACAATAGTTGCTACGGAGTTTTCCCTATAGTTACCATCTGTTTTTCGGTGGGATTGTTCAGAAATGTTCGAAATAATTACTATCACAAATGGATAGTCTTCCTAAATCATTATTGAAGCGAAGGAATAATAAACCACTGTACAATCATTTTCAGCGTTTCTTATATCCAGTTTGAACTATCGTTGTTGTGGCTAGGCTGCGCCTGCATAGAACTAGATAGATTATACCCGCAGAGACTGAACGTAAAGCACAACCTCCACGATCTTGAGTGGACGACAAAAATCGTTGAGAATAACGTCTCTTTTCCAAGCTGAAGTCTCAAAGCTTGATGGACGACGCATTACGAAAAATTTCGAGGACTATCACAACACTTTCTGAGCTAGAACTACGACATTTCTTTTCTAAATTACCTCCGACTCAGACGACTCCAATACTCCCATTTACTACGAAAGCATGGAAACAAAAACGATATAATACTTTCAAGAATACATTCACTGGCTTAACATTTTCTAAAAATTTGATTTTTTTTCGTAGAGGTTATTACATGACGATTTTCACGTTTCCTTTGACCGCGGGCACACAAACAATTGTTCACTGTTTCCAATCAAGGTACAAAAAAATGCTTTCATAAATTAAACTCCGTTCCAAATTCGACTTTTATTATTATTTCTTTGTTTTAATTTTATTATTTCTTTATTTTAATTTTATTATTATTTCTTTATTTTTATTTTATTTTATTATTTTTTTATTTAATTTTTTTTTTTTTTTTAGGACAATAGCTGTACCATGGTAGTTAGAATCTCTATATTTATTTCGTAAAAACTGATTGAATCTTCGATCAAGGTAAAATGTCTCCACAAACGAAAATGAAAACGCATTATTTTATCTACATTTAGCTGTGGATTGTAATAATCTTAGGTTACTATGATTAATAACCAGACCACATAAAAAAATCATGGATTTCACGTTGATCGAATGATTTTATCACTCGTTTTTAATCGGCGTTGTTTTGATTTTTTTCACAGGTGTGATGAAACGTAGAGGCGTTCAATATGACCAAGAATGTTATTTACAATTTTAGCGGTGACTACGGCGATAAAGACCAGTCTAGCACTCATCGGAACAGGTGAGAATTCATTGAATTATGATACTTGCTAGTAGCTTGAAAAGTTAATCCGGTGTCCATTGATGTGCCACTTTAAAATTCGCATCGGCGCTGTTTTTCTTTAAAAATAAAAAATAAATAAATAAAAATAAAAAATATGAAGGAAAGTGTTGAGAGGAGAGATAACAGTAGTAGAGCGCTGACCTCGCAAGCTTAGTCTCATTCCTTAGCAAATATCGTTTGCACTTGAAGATCTATAAATTATTATTTTTTAAATCATCGGTGATATGTTAACAAACATTGACCACCGAAAAAGAAGTTCACCAACACAGTGAAACTAAAAAAAAATCGTTCGCTTCTGATGAATGGTGATTACGTGAGTGAAAAAATAAGTTTAAAATTGCAATAACTTTTTTCGTGAATTTTGGCGCTTACGCCCTTTGCAACCAAAGTCTCTCAATTGAACCAGGGATATGGCTGATACCGATGCTGATAGCGGGCCTGGCATACTACCGCTACGACAGTGTCGACCCCGAATCGCGGCTGATGAATACGCGCCAGCTGCTGCCCGAATACGATTTTATCGTCATCGGCGGGGGATCGGCCGGCGGCGTCGTAGCCAGCAGGTTATCCGAGATACCGTCCTGGAAAGTCCTCCTTCTCGAAGCCGGCCCCGACGAAAACGAAATCTCTGACGTGCCATCCCTAGCCGCCTACCTCCAACTATCGAACATCGATTGGCAATACAAAACAGAACCCACCGGTAAGCGAACAGTCGTCTAAGAAATAATTTACGCATAAATAACTTTTATCTGTCAACAGATTTCATTTCATGGCATGAATAGCGATATTCAGGGCGGAGCGAAGCAAACAGAAAAAAAAAACGCTGCAAATAATTGTACAGTGGTTTATTATTCCTTCGCTTCAATAATGAATTAAGAAGAGTATCCATTAGTGAACGTTACCACCGAAAAACAGATTGGTAACTAGGGAAAACTCCGTAGCAACTATTGTAATTTTAATCATTTTTATTTTTCTTAATTTCCTAATTAAAAGCTGAATTTTACGCTTTACGTTATAGTTGAAGAGTGTTCGGCGAGCATTTCAACGAGTATAGAACGATTTTTATAGCTCCAAAAACTTTCGAGTTATACCCTCATGCCAAATTTCCGAAAATCTACCAAATTCGACACAAAAGCAGCGATAACTCGAGAACCGATAAAGCTATCGAACCCGCAATGGTCTCTTTCGATTCAGCATCCAAAAATCTATTTTCATCTATTTATGCCGAAACATTCCCATACTCCGTCTCCTGATAAAAATTGTTTACTAAAGACACTGAGGAAATATTATGCAACAATTTACCAGGCTCCTCGTTTTTGCTCCAAATATCGAACGATGTAGAAACATTTTATGATTCCCAGAAATTCTTCAAAGCAATGGAAAATCCATTTTGATGTCCTAAAATCACGCTTCACTTTTCCCTTTTCTGTTTGAAAAAAGTCCCCTTTTTCTTTTCGAGGGTTCTCCAAGACTGACTTTTCTCTACAACTTGGTTGGAAATGATCTTTTCAAGGGTTAGTGCTCTAGGGAAAGGGGAGAAGATAATAGTCCACACTTAGTAGTTTGAAATAGCAGTAAAAAGACGCGGTGCGTTTTTCGGCTCACCTGTAAAATTTTCGAAAGTGGACTTGTTCACTTCCTCATATACCTTCCTCCATATCCAACTCATTGAGCAAATGTTCGACCATCAAAGAACGGTTAGCTCACTACTCGAAATGCTGTAATTAATTACAGGACGAGCCTGCTTAGCAATGGTCAAAGGTCGCTGCAACTGGCCTCGAGGCAAGATTCTTGGAGGATCGAGCGTTCTTAACTACATGCTTTACGTCAGAGGAAACCGGCGAGACTACGATAACTGGGAAGCTATGGGCAACGTGGGATGGGGCTATAGAAACGTAAGTTTTCTTCTTTCTATTGTTACATTAAGAGGTAAAAATAAGTGTAGATACCTCATGGTCCAATACTGCCCTAAGTATGAAGAGGGCGAAAGTGCTCAGAGCACACGAAGCATTAAAACGAAATTTTCATCACTGCTTCAACCAATAATAGATTTTATACAGCTAATGATACAGAAATGATAAATTACTATAATTATGATGGGTTTTCATCTTGAATTGAACTAATCCAAAATTTTCAGATAATTTGATTTTGCTCTTTGGCTCGCACACCGTGCAGTATCATATTATGAGCCTTTGTTGTGGGTATCTTCTACTGATAACTGGACAACTGGAAGTACTGTGTGATCTATGCACACCACTGGTTTTCATTGGACCGCCTATTTGCACCCATCGGAAGATAAAACTTCCCACTTTTTGTTAATAAATTATAAAAATAAGATTTGAAGAGTAGGAATGAACAGTCATTATGGTCTCTTTCGAAATTATGTCAAATCTTCATATAAATGATGAGTATACGCTCAGCACTTTGTGGAGTGCCATCTTTAAGAACAGAAATCCGTTTGGAAGTTTTGGATTTGCTGAGTGAAGAGTGAACTTTTCTAGGAATGGGCTCCTCGTATAAACTCATGATATTCAGACAAAATAATGTTTTGGGAGTAATATTTACCAGCTGTGTACTTGAATAACCAGAAGTATGGTAATAATTCCTAGATCAGTATGGCAAAAATATAACATCATCTGCAAGCTCATTCGTGTCACACCAAAAAACTACAATGTTCTGCGGCAACTAGCAGGCCACAAATAACGAGAAGAGACAAGATCAACCAGCCTAGTTTCATAAAATCACCACTGTTCGGAATTATAGCAGCAGACAAAAAATTAGGCGGGCTGAAAACTTGGAAGGTTGTCAGCTTCCGCCTGAAAACAGCAGATAATTGAAAAAAAAAAATGAATAAAATCATTCCGTGTTTCAGGTGTTACATTATTTTAAGAAATCTGAAGACAATAGGAACGACTACTTGATCGGTCCGTACCATTCTCGAGGTGGCTACCTCACAGTGCAGGAGTCACCATGGCGGACACCTCTAGTCCTAGCGTTCCTTCAGGCTGGCGAAGAGTTAGGATACCCCAACCGGGATATCAACGGCCGTTATCAGACTGGATTTATGATTGCTCAGGTACTCAACAATAGCCTCGTTAGTTCAAGGTTCATTGATGTGTCATTCCACTCAGAATACTGGGAGGTAAATTTGGAGATGGCTGAGGGAAAGGGCGAATACTTCTCCACGAATATTGACAGCAAAATTAGAGATCAGAAACGGCAAAGATCATTGATTCCGACCTATGATCATCTCCAGGCCACCACTAATGCCTGCCCAGCGCTATTACACTCCTGGTAGCTAATCATCTAGTAACGATTCCCTTCAATATTAATATTCCAGGGAACAATCCGTCGTGGAAGCCGATGCAGCTCAACCAAAGCCTTCCTACGGCCTGTGAGGCGACGTAGAAATTTACACATAGCGATGGGCGCTCATGTTACCAAGATATTGATAGACCAAAAGAAACGCGCCTATGGCGTTCAGTTCATCAGAGATGGCATCAGACAGACCGCCTTGGTTCGCAAAGAGGTATTGTCTCTAGTTATTTCATAATTAGCATGCCGACTGTCTCTGCTGTGTCTGCTAATACAAACATGATTGCAAATAGGTGATCGTGTCTGGTGGAGCAGTGAATTCACCCCAAATCCTGATGCTAAGTGGAATCGGACCAGGCGAACACCTTCATTCGCTGGGGATACCCGTTGTCAAGGACCTTCCGGTTGGAGAAAATCTCCAAGACCACGTGGGAATGGCTGGTCTCACGTTTCTCATCGACAAACCGGTGGCGATCGTTCAAGACCGGCTCAAGGTAGCTAACAGCTAGAGCTAGCTGCATGTGTATATTCATGGTATTTTCGATAACACAAGCTTGCTATGGTTTCGATAAGAATAGGGTTTAAATAAATAAATTCAGTACAGCCATCCCAAATCCAAGCCACCTTCTATTTTTTTTATATCCTCATATGACAGCTCTCATCGATTATTGACTCTGTTTTTATTCTGAGATGGCCGGGAGAGTCTCTGAAGTGTAAACGTGTCCTCAGTTTTGATATTCACAATATTTTCACAATATTAGGAGAAAATAGGGTTCAATTTATCCGACATTCAATACAGGTTGGTTGATTCGGATTCTATATGCCTTGAAACGTAAAACATCAAATTTTTAGGGGGCGTTAGAAAAAAAAATGTCTTGGGCGATTACAATGGTTTATTATTGAATAATAAACCAAAAGATGACTCGCTTTTTTTTTTTTTTTTAAATATTGTTAGCTTTTAGTACAAATGTATATACTCTTTGTTGAGTTCAAGAAGTTACAAGTGGTTCACCTATTTGGTAAAACAATGGCACATGCGTAGGAAAACTGTTCATTAACAGTTCCTTATTATTTAGTTCTAAATGAGACCATTGGATTGCTGTTATTAACTTGAATAACCTATATCCTTACACCCCAGGTAATTATTTCAATCATTATTAGTCTCTTGTTTGTGACAATTTTCACGTAGTTATTAGCGAGATAAACTTGTTGACTCTTTCTCAATCGCCTAGATCGAACTCTATTTGCGAATTCTATTCGCCTAGATCTTTCATCGGGCATCTTCAGTGCTACAAAGGTTCATCACATACCTATGTACTGATGGATGAGGCCCTGAAGATGCCCAATCGGGTGAACTAGGTGAATAAAAGGAACGAAGGAGAAAGAATCACAAAGATCCCCCACACCACAATAACTATTATTATTATTATTATTGCTTCAATGACATGAAAAAATATTTCACTATCTCGAGACGGAGCAGTATTTTAAAGATGAGCTTGCTCATTAGGCTGTTCCCGTAACGATGGAGTACATCATCCGAGAACGAGGACCTATGACAACGCTGGGCGGCGTAGAAGGTTTGGGCTTTGTCAACACGAAATTCGCCAACCAAAGCGACCAATGGCCTGACATACAATTCCACATGGCTCCTGCTTCGATCAATTCTGACAATGGAGCCAGAGTTCGCAAGATATTGGGTCTGACCGACTTCGTCTACGATTACATGTTCCGGCCCATCAACAATCGAGACTCGTGGACGATTATGCCATTACTGCTACGGCCAAAATCCAGAGGCTGGGTGAGACTGAGGTCGAGCAATCCTTTCCAGTATCCGATTGTCAATCCGAATTACTTCAGCCATCCGCAGGACATCAAGATACTTGTGGAGGGAGTCAAAATTGCTCTCAAGGTAAGCGAAACAGCTCAGTTGAGGAATATTAGTAAGAAACACTAACGAGAGAACCGGTGAGTATTAAGGTAGGATTGAGGATAATCTACACTTCAGCTAATGTTGGCAAACATTACTGAGATTGGATTCAAGCTCTCGATTGATGATGACGGTTGATGAATAACTGAAGAAAAAATATACCCTTTAGTTATACCCTCATGTCAAATTTCTGAAAATCTCCCAAATTCAACACAAAAGCGCAATAACTTAAGAACAAATAGAGCTATTGACCGCACGAAGGTCTCATTCGGTTCAGCGTCCAAAAATCTATAGAAATTGATACCTGAACACACTTTTTTTCTGAAAAACGTTGGAAAAAACAAATGTTCTCCCCCTCAAAACCCCCCAAAAATACGCTTGAAATTGAGCTAGCAATTTAGTGAAAGAATTGTGCCATTTATACTGTCATTTATATTCTTGATAGGCCGTACTTACATACTTGGATGAATATCTTTTTGCTATCAATTTTCCATATTGTGATACTGCGCAAAGCGAAACCAATGCTCACCTGCAACAAAAGTATCGATGTTAGAATAGTAAGCAAGTCTGTAAAATAATCAGCTGAGCAAGATGACACCCACTAATTCAAAGACAAAAACTACGGATAATGGTTAAGAGGAATGTAAAAGGATTCCACATTCAAAATGAGGAAAATTGATAGAATACATTTTTTAACCTAAGATTTCGTTTTTTAAGCTTCAAAAATTATATTATGATGGTTGATAAAAACTGCTTCATAAAATACTTAACCGCCTAATTAAAAATCACCCACAATTCAAACAAACGCGGTAAAATGCAGGGTTGCCAGATCAAAATGAGAGCTTTTCCATAGACAAGAAGGCCAACATTTCCGTAAAATTACGTAGATGTTTTCATAAAACCAACCACCATTATATTATTTTCAAAGCCTAAACAACAAAAAATTTGAGCGAGAAATCGTCTTCTAAAATGTTATTTATTAAAACAGAATGGATTGATCTAACACGAGTTATATAATTTCAAAATACCGCCAGCCTCATAATTTGTAAAAATTATTTGCTGTAGGTGTCCGAGGGAAAGGCGTTTCGACAATTTCGATCGCGGCTACATCGGATACCAGTGCCAGGATGCAAATGGGTGCCATTCGGATCGGACGAATACTGGGAATGTGCGATCCGTCACTTCACAATGACCATTTACCATCCGGTGGGCACTTGCCGAATGGGCCCACCGGACGACCCGGGCGCTGTCGTCGATCCTCGCCTGCGCGTTTACGGCCTAGCCAATATGCGAGTCATCGACGCCTCAATCATGCCCAACATCGTCAGCGGAAACACCAATGCTCCAACCGTGATGATCGCCGAAAAAGGATCTGACATGATCAAACAAGACTGGTTAGATAGTAGTTACATTACCAATACTACTTTCCCACGATCGGCCAAGCACCATTTCAACTTCAACTACTAGTTGTGTTATAGGTAGGGAACACGATAGGGAAGACGCCTATATTTTATTTTTGTTCCTAATGGCCTGAATTCTGCTATTTGGTGTCAGCCGAAGAGGGAATGACAAATTTTTCATGAAAATTGTGAGTTTCCGCGGAGAAAATCGCTAAGGAAAATCAGCGGTTTGAATAAACCCGGAGATGTAACTCCAACCGATTGAAGTAACTCCCTAGAGCGCTCTGCAGTCGGCTGAAAGACAGACAACAACAACAAGACGGTCTTTAAGACTGGAGTCATGCTAAATCGAGTAAGTGACGCTAACTTCACTGCTACTTGTTATGTTTTTTTAATCGTCGAGTTAGTACCGCCCGAAATGCCTCGTAAAGCAAATCAATTGCTGAGGGGGGGGGGGAATCTCACAGCAACCTCAAATCATTGCTCCCAATGTTAGTTTATTCTTCCGAAGATACAAGCGCTAGTATCGATATTCACGTTCAACGGACAAGTTATGACGTAATAACGATTCATTTCTCGTTCAAAATCATCGTTTTTCATTAGCGATTTTCTCCGCGGAAACTCGCAATTTTCATGAAAAATTGGTCATTCCGTCTTCAGCTGACACCAAATAGCAGAATTCAGGCCATTAGGAACGAAAATAAAAAATAGGCGTCTTCCCCATTCAACCCGCAAGATGGCGTTTTCCAACGGACAATTGTTTTTTCAATAATCGCCCAGTCGCTTAAGCGAGATAGGGGAATAGCGAGTGTTATCATTATAATATCGGCCAATAAAACGCAACAAAAGACTTGGAAGAATTGTCGCACATCGTGAACGTCTCCTTGATCCTTTTACAGGTTTCAAACTCCTCGCCAAAAATGTACATATTATCATTACTTTAAAAAATGTTTAGCTTGTACATAATTTCGGGGAAAGGACAGCAAAGTCAGCGATTTCAATAGTCAATATTGTGACGTTTGGCCAAATTCGTTTATGTCGCTTGTTTCCTTCGTCGGCGAATATTCCCAAGGAATATGATAGGTGAGGACAACCAATGTTAAAATGGAAATAGACCAAGGGACATAACCGAATGGAAAAAAATGCAAACGATTGTTGAACTAGAATGGATATAATCTGTTTATTGTGTATTCATTAATGGAGAAGTTGATGAAATATTTTGGAGACTCCGGGAGTCTAGAACTCTTAAGCTAGGATATAAATCGTTTGAAGTCACCACCGTTCCGGAAATCAAACCAGTTCATATGTAATGCAATTTTCCCTTTGCCATTTTCAAGTTTATTTTCAGGAATTAGGAACGTCTTGTGGCCGATGTAATAATTGCAAAATGTAGTAATGGAGTCAAATTCACACTCGGCCCATGATCAGAAAATTTAGACGCATTTACCATAAGCGAATACGGACTTTTACATTTGCTACGGAGTTGCCGGCGCTTGACGTTGTTTCAGCTTTATTGTCTGTGAAACAACGTTGAGATGAAGGACTTCACAGCGCGATTTTCCAAGACCGTTAAACTTCTACGTTGTATGATTGCTCAACCTACTAAATCAAATGAGAACAACTCAAGTTCTATAGGTGCCATAATTATAATTAATCGTAGCCCATGCATAATAGTGAGAAACCGGTCATTTGACATCGCTATAACAGTAAAACGTCATTAAATAGAAATTAACTATGTACAATAAAAACAAAACCTCGCTTCGTTGAAATTAGTCAGCCAAATTATATGAGCCCCTCTAATAGAAATTTTACAAAGCATATATTTTCAACCGCACGGTCTTTGAATTGGCCAAAAACGATATATTTATATTGAACACGCAGGCAATCCAAGCAGGTTACCATTCGGAGGTTAAAATGTTCTCAGTGACATCCGGAACCGATTTCATATCATCAAATATAATAATCTTCAACTAACTTTCTCCATTATTTCTCCAGAAACAAATTGTAAAGCAAGGGAAAGATGAAAATTAGTTGTCAGTCTGTTAAAAGTAGCAATAACAAAGTGTACAATACTGAAACTGTATTTCCTCTTGTTTCGAACAAGTTCAACAATTTTCGAACAATGAAAAGCGAGGAACGACCTTTAATGCTCCGTTTGTTCCGAACTAATCATGCAGGTTGTGCGTGGACAAGGGTATTCGTGTAAATATTATTGTATCATTATTATATAGCCATTCACACGCGAAACGATTGTCCAGCAACCCAGGCCTCCGCTGCGAATCAGATATTATGCAACTGATTTTCACCGTATAAGCTTGAACGAAAATACTATTTTGTACACAAATAGTGATACAACCGAATAAATTGTAAAAATTGTGGCAAAATAAATGTACAGTAATGACGAGATTAATAATATCCCATCTACACAAACCAACGGTGTGCATAGATCACATAGGATTCCTACTTTTGAGTCGGCAGACAGATATTACCAATTGTAAATTCGAGAAAATACATTTATACAATCGTACAATGCAATTATTTAGTTACTGCAAAACTAACCAAGAGACCCAAAAGCCAGAAAAGGCGCAAATTATGGTAATAACGCTGAGTTAAGGTAGGTCAGCCTAACGATACAGTAAAGGTTCTGCAAAACGAAACATTTTTACAGCGAGGGGACCCAAAAAAAAATTATATAGCAACAAATGCGAATCATATGGAAACAACGGTGCGTGACAGTAAGATGAATTCCAGCGTCATTCACTCATCATCTAAACTAACATTTCTAGACCTTAAGCGTTCCTGTAAAAATCGAAATTTCCCTCCAGTGAAAGGGCGGCCTGGGTTTGGGGAAACGGGGCAGAAACCAAATGGTTTTGAGGCAAACGGCAATTGGGTTTGGGGTAAAAAAAGTAATGGGTTTGGGGAAACGCACTTCAACCATGAATAAAGCAATGGGTTTGGGGAAACAGGATAAAACCGTAGATTCCCGCACCTGCCCATGTGATACTCTTAAATAATGAAGGAAAAATAGTACCTTTAAGTATATATTTCCATTTACCATGGTTCGAAATTGCGAATATTTGAAATTGTCTAACACGAGGACTTTCTTCCCTCGGCGAGTAACAAAAGAGTTGACGCTGTTCATTATTCACCGGCTGGCTCACTTGCACTGACTGACCGCTCAATTCAACGACGTTCAAGGTCATCACAGTCCACAGAGACACCGATAAGAGATCGTGTTCCTTCGGGTCAAAGTGGAGAATGCAGTAAGGCGAACCGTGACCCAAAACCATTGCGAGTCCGTGCCGGGCCGATTGCAATCCTTTTCCCCAAAATCAATGTTCTGACATTTCGTCATCCCCACTCCTCGACCGTTTTCCCAAACCCATTACGGTCCAGTGAAATAGCAAAAAGAGCTTATAACGTGGAAGTACAATTTGTGTCTCCAAGAATCAGTCCTGCTTTACTTTTGTTCGGAAATTATAACAGTTTAGTGTCTTACAAGACGGGTTGTTGGCCCTGCCCTTAATCCCCAATCCTGGAGGACCGGCGGATTTGTTTGAACGCAGGTGAGCAAATGTCGCCACTGCTGCAATATCTGCCATCAGAGAGGAGAATTCAAAAGAATTATTGGAAACGAGTTTCTACGCTCCGAAAATAATTTTGGGCCAGAAGTTTGCAGTACATTAGTTCCTTTTCTCCAACTCCGAGCAATGAGAGTTTTCGTTGAAGCGATAACAACGAATGGATGACGTTTCCGAAGTAAATATTCTTTTCTCCTTGGAAGAGGTCGAGCAGTGCAGCCAGGGGCTCGGAACATCTAATATATTCTTCAATATACTCAAAATCGTCGTCGGTCATGCACTGCTGCGGTTTGATTTTCAACGCCCTGCATAGGTTCGAGTATTTTTCTTTCATTTTGCCGATTTTTGTGAGAGAATCAAAAAGAGAGTTCCATCTGGTCGCGCCTGGGCCTGAAAGAGTGTGACCTAAAACCTCCTGAATTAATTCGTGATGCAAAATGCCAGAGGGCACTGCACTTGGTCATAACCATACGATGTAAGTCTCCGAAAGCCTTATTAGATGACAAGACATTTTTTCAAATCAGCTGCTGCGCAGAGACTGAGAGTATGTGAAAAACATCGTAAGTGGTTGGGAAGACTTTCCAAGTCGTTCATCTCTTTTGGAAAGCGGCGCGGTTCTTGCTCGTCGTTCCGCGATTCAATATCAGTGGCATCAGAATCTGAAGAAGCCAGTTGCTCTTTATCCAAGTGTTCACCATCCTCCGGAGGCACGTAGGGATCACCTGTTCCAAGAGTGGTCTTAGCAATTCCAAATTTTTGAAATGCCTTCACAAAATTTGATCCGTTGTCAGTGACGATGGCTGCAATTTTCTTTGTGTTTAAGCCAAAGCCGGAGAATACGTCTTGGATCATTTTTGCAATTTTTACGTGAGTGTGGGAATTTTTGAAGCGCCTGCACGCAATGGCAGCCGAATGGCGTTTGTAGTTTTTGTCCAACCAGTGGACTGTTACCCCCAAAAAACTACGTTTCTTTCCAGACCAAATATCCGCCGTGGCGCAAACGTGTTTAGTCTCCTGTGGGGCTTTGATCAAAGTTTTATTGTTCTTAAGGAATAGCTTGTCTACAGTTTTTAGTATCGAAACTCTGTTCGGAACTTTAAGCCCATACCCCTTGATGTGAAGCTTTTTGAAAATCTCAAAAAAAAGGGTCTTCTACTGCTCTAAATGGTATCATTGCGCTTGTAACATATTTTGATATCAAATTGCCAAAATCATCTTGGTTGAGGTCAACCTTGGGTCGACGCTTGTTCGTGCTCCCTTTGAAATTTTCCCTTCGACGTTTTACATAGGCTTTATATTCAAAAATTGACTCAGCCCCATGTTTCGATTTCAAATGCTTTATAAAATTAGAGGAAACTCCAGTCCGCCCTCGAATTTCACTCGCATTTTTTGCAAGCTGCCACAGTAGTTGTTCTGTTGGATTTATCCGGGATGTAAGTAAAAAATTTACCGTCAACGATTATCATCCCAGGACCCGAGAACCTTTCACCATCAAATCTTCTTTCTTCTTCGACGGGAGCTTTAGAAGACATCTGGGGATCGCTGTCCTCGTCTCCAGTGCTCATCAGACACTCACGTGTAGTCACTCATTTTTTTACTGTAGTTTTCACCGTTTCTTCAACTGCACTTTTTTGCAACCACTCATTGGAGAGCACAATAGTGAATGAAGACTGGCTCATTTCTATCGCATGAAAGGAGAGGAAAAACATGATCCCGTAGTTTCATGTCTGGTCTGGCCCGTTTAGGCCTTCAACTTGGGTTCGTTTATTCCTGCACGGTGACGTTTCGCGCGGCACACTTGATGAGGCGGTTTAATATTTGTCGCACAAAACTCGTTCACCTCCCTTACCCATAAAAACTACCGTTCAAGTCGACCTTTGAAAACGTTCATGCCAGTTGCCAGCCAGATCACAGTTTTCATTCGCATCGACCTTATATTCGATAGGTAGTAGAGCACCTTATTAACATGAGTGACAGGTTCGTTCAGTAGGAACTACGTATATAAAACAAGTTTTATCAAGACCTTTGTACTTTGCTTTTCCTTTTCATTTCTTTCCTTCCCTCTCCCGTTACATTTTTAGAAACGCCAAATTTAATGCCGCGTAAACACAGTTTTTTTTATTTCTCTTTTTTCCGATCAATGTACTTACTAGTAAACGTAAGCGTGTAAGAGATTTTTTTTCCGAACCCAGTTTATTACTCCCTGAATAATAAAAGTCGGTAATTGAGTAATCGCATTCCAATTACCCATTCCCATTACTATGAAAGTAATGGGTAATGCCCATTACTTTTTGCGGTTCCAAGTAGTGGTAATTGCAACAACCCATTACCACTACTTGGAATTCATAGTAATAGGAATGGTTAATGGCCATTACTTTCCGTAAAAAGTAATTGGAATTGGTAACGGGTAATGGAATTACTTTTTTAACAACTCTACGAAGTTCGTAGCAAGTGAAAAAAGCTCAAACAATAAATTAGGCAAATGCTATGAGGACGTCCAGGTTTGTATGACACTAAAAAGAGGGGGAGAAATGAATAAAATTGACTTCAAAATAGTTCCCCTACAAAATAAGTTCTGAAAAAGAAAAAATAACAGCAAAAATGTCACAACTTTCAGCAAATCAATCATGAACTACACAATTCAACGACTGCTTTTCAAGTCGAATTGACCGGACCACCTCCTCCAATGACATGAAAATAAATATTTTCCATTTCGCAAATGATTGAACAACTTTTTTTCTCACCTCTCAATCGCCTCCAGAATGGTCACTTTTTGGAGTCGGCGCCTCTGGCAGAAATAAATCTAAATTTTTTTTTTTTGCTCACACACCGTACTTCCACGTTATGAGCATTTTCGCTATTTCTCTCGAGTGTATAGGACATTTTTGATTTTCGAGTCGCAAATATCGATATACATTAAATCGCTCAGAGAATGATTTCGGTTATGGCAGGTGAATGTCGATTTTTATCGCAACTGTCACACACTGTGCTTCCAACCAATTCGCATATCTGGCGCCATTTCCTTTTTTGGGTCGCCTTTCAGGGAAAAAATTGGCACAATTCGCTCAGCGTTGGTGTTAAAACATTGTTCGAAAATGTAATAAAAGCGGAGTGCGCTAACATTATTTTGTCTTTAATATAAATAGGTACCTACGCTGATTTTATGATTGGTAACCTTTGCACTGGGCGATCTATACATTTTAACGAAGACAGCAAAAAAACTCAACCGTAGAAGTGAAAATAGCATTTATATCGGCGAGCGTTTTCGAACTTCCCCGACAGAAGCCGGGTGATTTCTCAAGTAGAGTTGTTATACGACTGGTCTTCGAATAAAAACCATTCGCAAACAATCGCTGAACCGAAGCGCGCGAGCAGATCATACGACAAGATACAAATGTCTCAGAAAAACAGTATATTGCAATTAAATTGTTATTATCTAACTACGTACCTGACACGATGAGAGCTTCATTCGGTCCCACAGTGTAAATATTCCCCATGTTGTACCGTTTTGAAATACTCGCTCGGTAGCAAATTTTACGAAATTATAAGTGAACCGAAGTCGCGACGCGGCCGAACCGTTTTTACTAAAAAATCGATGGCTATTTCAAATTATTTCGACTTCAAGTATTTTCCAACCGACTCGTTTGACAAACACTGACAACAAACACTGATACCGAAACTGGACTCTCATTATCTCAGCTGCCAAGTCCGATGTCAAATTTCCCGGAAAATCCCTCAATCATCTTTATTTTCCCTTAGGCTCGCCGGAAGATAATTTATTATATTCCTTTCACACGAGTAGACCATAGTTACACACCATCAGATATCAATCCCCGGCTGTACTAATTTAAATTAAAAAAAAAAAAAATCGTTTAGAGCCTTAGCTAGGACTTATGACGTGCTACGCGTGGTTTCCTTCCTAAATGTCCCTTAAATGAGGGAAATTTTCCCGCAGCTGGTTCTCATGATGAAGTACTCGTACATGCAAGGGAGAAACGTCGACGGCCAACTATCGATTTAGACATCGATTTTTCAATTTTTTTTTTTTTTTTTTTTTTAACAACTTAAAACAGAAAATCGTATCTAAAATTACTGAACGATTTAATAGTATTCATTCTCACTTTTAGAACAAGTATACCAAACTTAAAATTATTTACTCAATTGAAGAAGAAACGAAAATTGTTCTTTTGAATTCCACAAAAGCGGTTCCCTATGTTTTCTTTTTACTACCATATTTACCTAGTAAATAGAAACTTTGTGACCGTCTGAAAAGTCGAATTCGGAACGGGGTGACTTTGGAAGAAGTTTTCAGAGTAATAATATTCAGAAACACTTTTGTGTTGAGTATGAAAGAGGCGAATATAATTTCGGCACGACTCCGGTTGAAAGAAGATTTTAATAATAGCACAGCATGGATAGTCACATTTTTACTAGGGAGAGAGAAGTGAGTCAAGTGAGAGTTGAGAGATAGAGAAAGAACAGGCAGTGTTGCCAACAGGTTCAGCATGAATGAGTACCATAGAGGTATTAAGACCTGAAGGGCATTTCAACATTTTGGAACAAGTGTCTGTGTAAACAAATTTGTTAAGACTCATCATGGCTGTTCTCCCTTTCTCTATGGATTCCACTCAGAATAGCCCAAAGCCCAAAGCATCCCTACCAACTACCAACTGGGGAATTGGAAACTCGGACACAGGCTGATAGATTGGTCAAGTGTTCATTGTGTTATAGCGGTGAGAGAAAGCGTTTACTAACCTCTATTTTGCTTTAGTAAAAAGTGTTTTTAGGGCGTAAAACTTTTTTTTAACGTTAATACTACAAAAAAAAAAAATAATAATAATAAGAAATGCAAAACTAGAAAATATTAAATTTTTGAATATTGGTATTGTTAATTGATTATAAATTACATTGCAATTTTCAGCGAAGGATTTATTTTCTAAAACCATCTCAGCTTGTGCGGAAAAAGTCCAAAATTAATTGGTTTTTGAGTTATCGCTTTTGGGCTGTCACAAATTTAGCATGACAATCATCTGTAGCGTTTTATTCCACGGTGTCCGTTTTATGTTGGCCAGCCTGTCGATACGAGGCCTCTTCTATTGAAGGGGGGGGGGGGTTCTCTTCTCCTGTCCATTCATCCTTATCCTATTCCCTTCCTTCTCCCGCCCCCCGCCTCCCAACTATCCCTATCTTTCTCGCCTGGCCTCGCCTGTCCTCTTTACCATTTATGGCATTCGCCCATCTCCTGTTCGCGTTTTCGTATTTGGGTTCGGGCTCTGTCGGTCGCCTCCGCACATCACGTCCGACCGACGATTTCCTCCACGTCTTCTTCGCCTCGGTTGGCCGATGAAGTTTCGCTTCTGACGTCCTTTGAATTTTCAAATTCGTGCCCGTCGTTTTTGCGTTCGCGATCGTCAGCCGCGAGTGAATTTCCGCTACAGTTGGGCGCGGAACATAATCGTTATCTCATGTGCTCGGCTACGCCGTTCAACCCGACTTCATCTCAACAAAGTCCGCCTGACCCAGTTGACAGTTAAATCCGAATCGGTGAAATGTCAGTGTCGTCGAAAGGTGGAACCGTCCTTTGCGACGGTTCGTGGAATCTTCGAATTTTCGTCACCGATCTTCGCGTCGAGAAAACGCTCCGCGTCAAGGGTGACAGTCATATCGGCGGAGTGATGTTGAACCTTGTCGAAGATTTAGGTGAGTGCTAAGCTTTGCCTTCATTAATACTCATGGAAATTTATCTTCAATAATAAGTTTTAGTGACTGCCGATACGCGCACACTGAGATTTATTCAGTGATGACACTAGCGATTCCAATTTTCGGCGCTTTGCATTCAGCTGTCAAATCGTTTTCCCTCGATGACGTAGGCGTGATTCAGAATAAAACGCTGCATATGATTTTACACCGGTTTGATTAGTAATTTACTTTATTTAGGCACCTACGTGTTGAGAAGTTTTTGATAGCAACTCACCCAAAAATCGGGTGAAAGTTTCCATCTAACAAAAAATGGGTAATTTACAAGGGGAAATTCCTCAGCCGCTGTCGTAATTTTTATTTATTTTTTTAATTTTTCTTAATCGTTCAACTGAAAGTTGAATTGTTCGCGTAACTATACAACTAATTATGAACAATATGAGACCAAAAACAAAACAATCGAGCAATTATTCTAGAAGTTATAAGCTTGCAAAGTCAAAACTTCCTCTTTTCGCGAAAATCACGTTTTCCGGCATTTCTCCGCGCCTGGGGACGTAACTACTGGATGGACTCAATAGAAAAAATTATGGGACCTACCTGGATAGTAACCCTTTCAAACAAAAAAAAAAGTAACTCGATCGGACGTACAGGAGCTGAACGCCATCGGACAACACGTACCGAAAAAAACCCCGCATGTCAACTATAGTAACCTCCTCCTTTTGAAGTCGGTTAAAAAGTTTTCAACGAGCACGCCAACGAATATAGAAAGTATTTTGTAGCTCTGGGAAATCTCGAATTTTCATACCGAATTTCTCAAATCTAATTTTATGCTGGAAAAGGGATAAACAATTATTTTCCGTCAGCAATCACGATGGTTTATTATTGATATAGAATCCTAAGTTTATTTATTTATATTTTTTTATTGTAGAACTATAATTAGGTATTAAAAGATTGGCATAAACAGTAAAATAAAGCATGGTAAACAATAATATGGGCAAACTAATACATTAGAAAAGTGGCGTTCAGTACGGCCCAAAATAATCAACCAGTTCCACACAATTATCAATAATTACCCGGCTATATGACATTTTTATTAGAAAAACCCCTCGTTAAGAAAAAAAACACTGGTATTTATTGTATTCTGAAAAAAAAAATAATACAACTTCTTCAGGTCAAACATATTTTCCGAGTTCAACAAGCAAACGAAACACTCCAATCAAGCCAGCCTTAAAAAAGGAAATTCGTTCTCCCCTGAAAACGGGACAACGGCATGCTAAGTGCTCAAGTGTGAATCCTAAGTTTCGCTTATTAATCAATCGATCAATATTTTATTTCCCATCCAATATCAACATAATATATATATTTATTTTTAAACAAGCTTGTAAGGTAACACTGACCTATAATCCGTAAATCGCTTTTCGCTGCTCTCAACATTTCTCGAAAAAAATATAAATAAATAAAATCAATAGAAATAGGTAAAATTGCTTATTCAAAATCATTATATTCTACGCATTTATCGTCGCACTACATCAATTAATAAACTTTCAAAATATTTCCTTCGCTTCATGTAGGCGACTGTGGAATTAAAAAATTTCGCCTATTATCGAACGACCATCCGTCGAATGACGCTGCGACAGACGAGGCGAGCTTGACATTCTTCGAGTGGGTAGATAAATATCTCAACTTGGAGCTTGGAAAAATACAGTTGGCCAAGTTCATTTTGCGCAGCCAGCTCGTTCCAAAATCGTGATAAATTATATTCGAAACATTATCCATAGTTGTCTGTAAGGAACAAAAAACCGTGTCTAGATTTTGGCTTATTATTGATGAACCATTATGATCGCCCGAGAAAAAAAAATTGTCTAACCCTCTCAAAATTTGACGTTTCAAGGCATGTACAATCCAAATATTCGATTAAAAAATTCTGTCCGTCCGCCGTCAACACTTAGTATTTTCGAATTTTAACGGACAAATAGGTTTGTTTGGTATCAATTTTTAAAGATTTTTGGACGCTAAATCGAATGAGACCATCGTGGGGTCGATAGCTTTAATGGAGCTTTAATGGTTCTCAAGTTATCGCAGCTTCTATGTTGATTTTGGGCGATTTTCAGAAATTTGACATGAGAGTATAACTCGAGAGTTCTTAGAGCTACAAAATTCTTTCTATACTCGTTGAAATGATCTTCAAAAAAAAAAAAAAAAAAAAAAAAAAAAATTGATTAATGTTACAATAGTTGCAACGGAATTTTCTCTTATAGTTACCAATATGTAGTTTTGTGGGAACATTTACATATGGTTTACTATTGGGGCGATTACAATGGTTTGTTATTGACTAGGGGCTGATTAATTAAATTAAATAGAAAAATTTGGAACATATAAATCACTAAGGTACTTTGTTTTATCCGAAATAGCTGGTTTTGCACCGCCTTGGGAGAACACTTAGTACTTCTTGAAATTCCTGTACATTTAGGAAGATAACATTATTCCGATTACTATGTAAATGGTTCATTTTTGGTAATATGTAAATCTGGACTCCAATGTCATTTGAACGGTCAAAGCGGTACCTCTTATTTAACGTAGGTAATAATTTCTGTTCAGCTAGACTAATGTGTTTTTATGTACTAGTCCAAACAGCAGTTTTGATCTGGAAATTGTCTTTTTCAGAATTCGCTATGGATTGGTCTGACCATGCATTATGGTGGCCAGATAAGAACCGCTGGCTGACTCGGACTAGGTCAACATTGGACCAGTACGGTGTTCAGGCTGATGCGTTTCTCCACTTCACACCGATGCACAAGACGTTGCGTGTTCAGCTGCCTGACCTCAGATATCTTGATTGTCGTGTGGATTTCTCTATGAAGACATTCAACGCCGTCATCCAGCTGTGCAAAGAACTTGGTAATTCAATACTATGCAGTTGTTATGGAAAGGGGACGTATGTTGTATAGGGACAGTACGATATGAAATGAAATTAAATATTGTTTATTGTATAACTGTTAGGTCTTACAAAGGTTTGCCTTGTGCACAGAACAAAGATTACATTAAGGTGATGGCTACTCCTCAAAAAAACCCCTGCAATCTAGCTTCTCTTCTCTGTCATTTCTTGTGCTAGAAATTGTCAATACTGTCTGCTGCCCACCATTAACAATAATTTATCTTCTGTTTCAGGCATCCGACATCCTGAAGAGCTTTCTTTCTGCAAACCTCTGGAAGCCGTTCATTTGAAGCACAATTACAAAGATATCAACAATAAGAAAAACAAGGAAAGCAACGGGAAAATACCCGCCGATACAAACACTTTCATTCACAGCCAAAGCCCTTCTGGTTCAAATGGGTCTCTTGACAAGACGATATCGTCTCCACTCATGTGCGCCCCTGGAGTGTCCAAGAACCCAAAGACTCCTATCAGCAAACCGGCTGTTACCGTAAGATAAATTATTGTACTAAACCTGCGCTTTAACTATAAATTTGCTCGGTACAATTTGTAAACTTGTATTTTACAATCGGCCTCCAGAAACGAAGAGGCAAGCCTGGGGAGGGGGTAAAAACTTTAGGTTTAGCCGCTACTTAGCTTATTGGACGTGAAAATGACTAGAAGTTGATCACATAATATTATAAACAAAAAGGGAGAGAGAATACTTATTGATAAAGGTAACAGCTTAGCAGGTAGTGGTAGACATAAAACATTGTAGGAACATATTTGTTAATTTATACCACTTACTAATTTTTATTATTATACATGCCAGAAAGAAAGACTTGAAGGAAAAAATTATGTCTAGGTTATTGGTTATTTTTAGGTTTAAATAAAGGATAAAATTGTTTCCCTAGTCTTGTGATTCGCTTTTTTGTTCATTGCATTTTTGCCCGCTTTGATTCTGTGAATATTTTCCAAGATTCTACGCTGTGTTGTTCTGACGCTTACGGAGATTTTGTAGGCTCTCACCATAATATTTCTCGTTACAGTCACAACATGGTATTTTGTAAATATTGAACCTAGAGCCCAGGAGCAGCACCTTGTCTTTCACCCTGGGGTAGTACTTGCTTTGCTTATGAGGATACTGCCAACCGATCTTCAGGCCCTTCTTTTTTTTGCTCGAATTATAGAAGTTCACAATAAGATCACGTCGCGGCTTTCATCTCAACCTCATCCCTACGTCGAATCAAATAGAAATGCTACAAATCACAATGTACAATACTATACGCTAACTGTCTCACTGTTGTGCTTTTTCACAGCCTGAATCTACTTGGAAGAGAAATCAGAACAACTCTAATACGAGTTTTTCACCCAACGGCAACATCAGTGCGATTTCGTTCAACGACTCTTCCAACCTGCCGCTGTCCATTAGCCCAATCACTCCCAACAATAAAGCGCGCAGCAATCTTCTCCGCCCCAAGTCTCTGCTGGAAAAAGCCAGAATGAATGTGGCGTGAGTTTTTTTCTTCTTTTTTAGTTCCAACCACTTAGAATAGGTCCTCTTTTTTACTTCCATGTAAACGTAGTAAGTGGAAGTACTTATATAAAATTGAAAATTGGTCCTTTTTTGCTGCAGGTGGTTGGATTCATCCCTATCTATCATGGAGCAGGGTGTCCGTGAATTTGATACCTTGAGGCTTAGGTTCAAGTTCTTTTCGTTCTACGATCTTAATCCTAAAGTGGACTCGGTTAGAATCAACCAAATTTATGAGCAGGCCAAATGGCAGCTTTTGAACGACGAATTGGATTGTACTGAAGAAGAAGCCCTGATGTTTGCTGCTCTTCAGGTTATTGTTGAACTTATTTATGATGAATGTTTATAATAATTTATTCAGATAAATATTGTGTAGCGTATTGTGTTTTTTTTTTTGCGTTCATCTCATTCGCATTTGGATCCATATTGCAGGTGCAAGTATCCATCCAGGTGAACATGCCTCAGCCATCAGTAGATAGCAACTCTTCCGCAAATGCTGCAGATGATGATATTGATGCAGCTCTGAGCGAGCTACAGGTGACATTAGAAGGTTCTCATATCAACACGTCGAGTAACGATATCACTCAAGTGCCGGAGCTTCAGGATTACTTGCGCTTTTTAAAGTAAGCTTTACAACTACTGTTGCTTCTATTTCCTGCTAAGGATGTGGGAGAAAATCTTTAGTATTCCTTTTAGCTCAATTATTTGTTCACCCTAGAGTGTGAATTATCCTCTTTTCAGACCAAAGAGATTCACCTTGAAGGCGTACAAGCGCTACTGGTTCACCTGTCGAGACCTGACACTGAGGCTGTACAAAACGCGTGATGAATGTGACAATCAAGCATCTCCAGTTTATGACATCAACCTACGTGGCTGTGAGGTGACACCTGATGTCTGCTTGACACAGCAGAGATACGGCATCAAACTTGAAGTTCCCACATCAGACGGCATGTCTGACATGTACATCCGATGTGATACTGTAAGCCTCTCCTAGCCATCGAACTGTTCTTAAATTAAATTTTTATTCATTCAGGGCCTGTTTATCAGTTGCTCTGGTAATTTTTGAATAGCCGCTAATAGTTATCTCATGCTTTTATAGACGTATCAGATAAGTTAGAGAGGGCGTTTATCGATCGGCTCCTAAATTAAATCCTTTAAAATTACCTGCTGAAGATACTGAAATTTATCTTTTTTCACTCCTTCGCTAAATTGTGCTGTGGTATTAACCATTGCCAATGAATCACACTTGAATTAGCTCTATTAGGCCTAAGATGGGTTTTTACTCATTTCCAGAAGAAAAAAATGTCCCAAGCCTATCAATGGTTAGGACGCACTTGGACGGAAGAAAACTAAATAATGCAATTTTCACCATTAATATCAACCTTGTTCTTAAAAAAAGTAAATTCCCTTTACACAACATTATTTGTATTAACGAAACACTGAGTTAAAATTAAGAAATTGGTACATTGATTGAAACACCGTTTCAAAGGAAAAATAGTGTTCAGAAAACGCATTTCAGGTACCAATAATCTATTGATAAACTCGGGGTTCAATGATCATATTAGTATAAAATATAAGCAAGGTATCAGTTGACGCTTTGCGTAGATTATTGCTTTTAAACTGCCGGTTTATCCGGAGGTTTGTCCCCTCCTCCATGTTTTGCCGGTTTCAATGCAAAATGCATCAACACATTTGACGGAGACCTGTGAACCCTGCTTAAGAGTTTGGATTAGGTCTTTCCAAATCATTATGGAAGCAAATGAATAATTAACCACAGTGGAATCATTTGCAGTGGTTTTTTTATTTATTTTTTTCTATGCTTCCGTCTTGTGGTTTTATAATAGAAAACCCGATTGATGTAACGAAGAGCGCACTCTACATTATTCAAAACACAACACAACATTTAACCTAACCCAGCAATAGAGAAAGTTGCATCATTTGACGACAACAACGCACTATCCACTGGATTAAGCCTTTATCTGGGGGATGCAAGTCCTTGATTAAAGTTGGCTAATTGATAGCACTCTCACCTAGACAGCGTGCATTGATAAACAGCTGCCAGTGAGGCTACCAGAGATTTATTGCTATCTAAAGAGTTTCTCGGATTTATCTTCGATTGATAAACCTATGCTTACTCAGTTTATCCATTTATGTTGTAGGAAGATCAGTACGCCAAGTGGATGGCCGCGTGCCGGCTAGCGTCTAAAGGACGGTCCCTTGCTGACAGCACGTATGATATAGAAGTAGCCTCCATCACAGCTTTCCTCCAGATGCAGCATCGTGCCCCAGTCCCTGCGATAAACCCTCAAGAATTAGACATCTCACCTGAAGACTACATGCCTCCAAGGTTCTTGAAGAAATTGAAAGGCAAGGTGAGTTCTGGAAGATACTCGTCAACCCAAATTTTCAAATTTCACATCTGGTTCCTCTGCTCTAAGCATGCGTTTTTTTTTCTATTTTTCTACAAAGTCACAGTTTTTTTTTTTTCTATGCATTTTTGATACCGTGACACCAGTCTTTTAATCACTTGTTCGGCAACACATTGTCAACTCCATCTAAGGTTTGAATTCAAGTGTGATGTGGCTGATCAAATATACTGATCTATATTTGTTACAATCTAGAACAATTGATTGAATCATTCTGCATAACTGGCTGGTTTCTGGATCCAGTTGCTGTCATATTATTTCTTGTTCTAGTTGGTTCATCGAATTCTTGAAGGGCTCACCAACGTCAAGGATTTGTCCTTGATTGAAGCCAAAATGAACTACATCAAAGCTTGGCAGTCGCTACCTGATTTTGGCATTTCACTTTTCGTCGTCAAGTTCAGCGATCAGAAGAAGGAAGAACTGTTGGGTGTGTCTTACAACCGTCTGATGAAAATGGATCTCAGCTCTGGTGATCACCTAAAAACATGGAGATACAGTACGATGAAGGTAAGAAGTGTTCTTCTTTGAATTGTTGAATATTCCAATCGTTTCCTTTTCCTCTCCTCAGGGGCAAAAATCTTCATCTAATCAAAAATTGGTGGCCAATCCATGAATGTGTTGTTACCTATGTGTAAATCTATATACATAAAGCTGAGAGTGTTTATGTAAAATTCTTCTGTCGAAAGTAATTTTGGGTAATTTACGAGTTATTTGTTTTTCAAAAAGTGCGAGTTGGGCTCAAAATATTTTGAAAAACAAGATGTGATCAATGGGCTTATGGTTATTTTTTCAACAGATTCGAGGATTAATTCCAAAAAGATTTTCATGTTGAAAGCCATGATGCCAATTTGTTGAATAGCACGAGGATAATTTAAGATTCTAATAAATTCAAGTACGCAATAATAAAAACACACCAAGTATAATTTCCAACTTAGAGAAAAAAAACAAGAGGTATGCAAAATTCTCCATAGCTACCACTGAAGCAGCTACCAAAGGTTACCACACTGAAGCAGCTACCATAGTAGTAGGTTGGGAGAGCAGCCTCTTGCGACGAAGTCATCTTCAGCGTCTTGTAGAGCAAAAAAATCTATATAAAAAATTTTTTTTTAATACCTACATCTAGACTGAAAATTGGATTTTTGAGATAAAGTTCAAATAAGAAACAGTTCTAAACTCACTAAAAAAAAAATCAAGTCCAACGGATGAGATTTTCTGAACTTGAGTTTTCAAAAATAATTGTTCTGAGCATTTGACAAATGTCTGAGTGAAACATTTTGATCTTAACATAGTTAACCGCTATCATGAGAAGTCTCACAAGTTATATCCTTCAATTTCATTATTAATAGAACAATGGTCCCCTCATAGTGCTCCTTATTTTAATAATTTTTATCAAAATTTGTACTATATCATTTTCTGGGATAATAGGTACAGATTATTAGTCTTGTTGGTCCCCTATAAATTTCATTACAATCACTGGTTGTCTTTGTGAATTATGGCAAGTTAGCACTTGGCAAATATTCGGCAGAGTATTTAGACTCGAATATATTCTATTGAAGTACCTATTTTGATTATTGCTTTCCATTCTACGCTATTCACATATAGTACATATGCTGGAGATTTCTGCTTATATAAAGGTGTGATTTCCTTTTCAGGCCTGGAATGTCAATTGGAACGCCAAGGTGATGATGATCCAGTTCGAAGAGGGTAACATCGTATTTGAGTGCCTTTCAGCTGACTGTAAAGTTGTGCACGAGTTCATCGGTGGCTACATCTTCTTGTCGAGTAGATCCAAGGAATCCAATCAAATGTTGGACGAAGAAAAGTTCCACAAACTGACCGGAGGATGGTCATGAAAATTCAACACCTTTGACCTATAGATAGCAGCAACTGACGGCCAAGTGCAATCTAGATGAAATGCTTAGTTTCTATTGAGAGTCCTTGGAATAATAATTTTAATTATTTTGTAGTAAAGTATTAATGTTCCAGTCCCAGTGTAACTGTAGAGTAAGTGCACGCTTGTTTGAAAATGGATGAGTTTTAATTTGTTTCATCGCTTAAAAATCATCAAGAATTCGGGATAAAATTGTGATCCAGCTGGCGATTTTGCCGAATTATTTCCAGTCAGCGGATCGTTCCTGGGAACCTCATCTAAAAATGTTAACAGCATTCATTTGAATTCGATTGACCATCATAATTCAACTCATCTCTTCCATTGATAGATCTGTCAATCTTCCGCTATCTTGTAATAATTTACCTTCAAAGGACTTCTATGCTTCTGTTGCATCAATGACCAAGGCTGGTGTTGAATTTTTTATTTAGGTCGAAGTTGAGCCAAAGATCAAGATTCTGTGCAAATCTAAGTCAGGACGCTGCATTTACTAAGCCGCATTGTAAAGGCATTGAATAAATGCTCGGTTTTGATGCGATAGCCACTCTCAAGCCTGAAGTTCATAGTTCTTGTCCAAAGGCCGTGGCTGCGAAATTTTATCTGGAAAATAGTTATAACGTCGAAAATCTCGTGCATTTACTCTTGAAAGTCAAGTTCATCCTCACAGTTATTGTATGGTTGGAAATGTTACGTCGCTTAAATTAATTATGAATAACAGTTTTACATTTGTACCAGCAGCTGGATGACATGAGGGTTAAAACCCATTGTGGATTATTTGTTGACCACTTATCTGTTTTGTACATATGTGTAGGTAATTGTGTTTACTTATGAATCACTTCAATACATTACCGCTTATTTTAACTGCGTATTATTTAACATTTTAACTTATAAGTAAATTATCAAAACCGCCCAGTGGCATTAACTAAATGTGTTTCGGATTGTTGATATTGTGAACTTCATTTAGAACACTTCAATCCTAAGTATGAGATGAGTGCAACCCAATTTCAGAGCACATTTCAACAATATTATCCCCTCAACTATCAATATAGTAGACGAAGATTTATGTAATCACATATTGTACGCGGTTAGCCTTGCTTTCTCTTTTTCCTCCTCTCAACCAATGTTGAACATTTATTTCCGTTAGCCATATTTTGTACTTCTTATTTCCTTGTGCATTTTTAATTCATCTATTGTAGATATTTATCATTGTGCCTTAATATGTACATAAAAATACTTGATGTTGGTACGTTCTACCGAAACAATATACCAAACAGTGTTATCACGTTGGTAAACTACTGTTTGCTTAAAACAAGCGTTTTTAAAACGTTGCAATTTCTTAGCCTGTTTGTGTTGAAATCTTTTAGAAAAACTAGATCACCTTCAAAACTGTCGACCTAAAAAAATCCTGCTGAGTGCGTTTTGAGGTGCAATCCTTTTCGAACTTTCCCTTTCATTCAATACCGTTTCAATGTGCCTAGTGGATTATTCAACATCCATAGAGATCTTTCTCTAATACATCCATTACTTCATCCATTCTTTTTCAACAAACTGTGTGCCTTTTATTTTTCCTTGGCTATCCGCCATGCGTTGAAGGTCTTCAAATTCTCCTAAAACTTTCATTTCGATTCATCCATTCGCACCTGTTTGGTGCAGATACTTCAATTAACTGAGTAAACTATACATTTTTTTGTGTTTCACCCGCAATAGGATTGTCGAATATTGAGTATTTTTCGGTCGTTGTCCTCTCATTTTTGAAGGGAAAAGCGACAACTCTTACGTGCCTTTTATATAAAGAATAGGAATCTATTGTGAACGTTTTGTATTCGTTTTACCGCCTAACATTTTACAACGATTCACATGAAACGTCATGATTGCGTGGATGATGTTTGTACATGAATGCAATTGAACATCTTTTGGAAATATTTCTTGATTCTATTATTATGCGGAAATTTTAGATTGATATTTCTAAAGAAACTATCATCCCCATAATACTTCCTTTTTAATTGTTGAAGCAATTGAACGAAATGACCATTTATTGTACTAGAAAACATCAAAGACTTCCGCACAATCAGATGATAAATCTAGGTATTATTTATCATTGGATTCTTATCATTACTTTTAAGATACAATTTTATTTAAATAGCTAGACAGAACAAACTGGCGTGATTGTCTCGCCGATTTTTTCCTTAAAATTTGTAACAAAAAAAAAATTAATAGCTATTGGGGGACAACGTAATCAGAGATTCAAGTTAACCGTTTCGTAATGTGGAATAGGATGATGGTTTCTGACTATTTCCATGAGTATGAAATAAAACTTTCTCACACCCAAACTAATCTCCAAATCTCCTCTCCAGGATAGAGAAATGAAATGGTGATGATATATCACGTCATGCAATCTGCTGCGCCATATCAGTTGACCAGGGAGTCGAATCTGGAACAATTATACTGTCCGATCAGTTGCCTCTTACATGCTAACTTTGACTGTAATAATAATGTGGCCTTATAGCTTTATAACATAAAAATATATTATATATCTATATTGTATTAGTGAAGAAAAAGAGAATTTATTGAGCGTGTTGTTTTTCGACGCTACTGACGTCACAGTCCGTTAACTCGTCTTCCCTTTCTGATCATTGTTTTAAGTACTAAACATTTTGTTACCAGATTGATCATGAAATAATTCTGATGTGAATCGTCAGCGTCGTCATACATGAACTAATGTGTCGTTATCGATCGAAATATAACCATTTAAAAATAATAAAATAAATTGATTGTCTATTTTTTATAAGCTACCGTTGAAAACTGATACCTAGCTCCGGTATTATTAATGAAAAATCCATCGTGGTTCTGTACAGAACCATGGTAAATCTGCCATTCTTACGATGTGACTGCTGAAAGCAGTCAAGTGCTTTTCTTTTGTTACGGCCTGGTGGAGGCTGAGAAGGAAATGACAAAGCCATTTGCTGGCCGAGCACTTTCGCCAATTCGGGCATCCTCAGAGCGACGCCAAATTAAGAATGAGAGACAGTTAATGTTCAGAAATATAGTTCTTAAGGTATTATTTTTACGTTGCAAATTTTTGCGTAGTATTTTGCTTAAAATTATTCGATAAACTAACCTCAATTATGTTGTCAATTTACGATTAAATTACTGTTTACATTGCATTCATTTCGAATAGCAATGGAGAGTGGAGGAAAAGTTTTTAGTTACAAAACTTATCCTCACTTTTCATAATTCTCAAATGAAGATTTGCAAGTGATAAGTAAAAAAAATCATACTGCAGAGTCACGGGGACTCTTTCACTTCTTTCACATCTATCGAGCTAGCAATCTGGCTCAAGAACCGGGCCGTTATGACACAGAGATTGATTTTGGTGAAAATTTCATGTATATATCTATTATAGTTTGGTTGGAAAAGTATTGATGGCGGACGGACAACCTTTTTTTTTAAATCAATTTATCTATCAGAATTTTTAGCAAATTTTGAGGGAGTTCGAAATTTTTTTTTCTTGGGCGCTTACAGTGGTTTATTATTGAACAATAAACCAAAAAAAAAGTTTAGGCCAGGATAAAATAAAGCAGTCGATTGTTTCCAAGTATACAAACGGATTTATTCACTTGTACAAAATAATGAAATAAAATAATATTAACGCCCTAGCAAGTACTGCCACTACAAAAAGTCTGCTATGTACACTCATTTTTTTGTTAGATGAGACCAATTGCCTTACGCACTTGGATCTTACTTCCCTTATCTGAGAATTTTGCGTTTTTGACCATTCGGTTTGACTTGAACTGCTCACTTTTTCCTCTTTTTCTCCCGTCGGTCGCAACTTTTGTCTCGGTAAGCTTTCTGCCCAAACGAGTTCCAGGTAGAGGAATAGTAAAAAATACAGTTGATAACCGACCGCATCTCAATCGTTAATGCAATTCTTCAATACGAAATGTAACCATTGTCCAAGTACAACAGGAGGAAGTGATGAAGGCTGAAAATTATTATGCATAAACTATACACCAAAGTGCAATAATTTATTGAACAGAAACAATCTAAACCTGGTACTTTTACAGACTCTAGCTTAAAACATACTAAATCACGAATAGTTTATGATTTGGGTGATATCTTTCTTGTACGAATTGATTGGTGATCCAAACTGAATCGAACAATTTCTTCGCCAAGCTTTCAATATATTCAAACCGCTATCAGAGCCTGCACAACAAATCGAACGTCTAAAATTGATGCCTTGATGTAATATTGCATTGTTTTCTCTGTTATTGTTGTTCAGTTGTTCTTAAAAGTAAATAAAATTTTATTTTGACTAGACTCGCGTAATTTTAGGTTTGATTTTAATTAAATTTCTATCTTTTTAGTGTTTATATGAAATGAAATGAAATATCGTTTATTGTATAACCGTAAGGTATTACAAAGGTTTAGTGTTTATAATAATTAAACGATTAGATAATTTTTAAAGAAGGCCCTTCTAAATTGAGGAGTAATAATTAGGTCCACATCAGGTTGACAAGTTTCTAAGTGAGTTAAAACAGAATTGTCAGTTTAGACAAATTTGGCTGTAAAGAGACAAGTGATAGATTTTATTTCGCTGTACAGGCCTTGATGACGGTATTAAATATATCGAAAGCTCGGCAAAGAAGTAGTTCAAGTCTGTTTGGACCTCATTCCCAATCAATCTGGACAAAGGATCGCAAGTAGTGTATAACTGTGCATCTGGAAAACGAACCAATTGAAAATGTATCAGCTTAACTAATATTAAATTTGGAAGAAGGTGGGAATTGGCAGGACAAAAATAGGACATGTTCTCATGTTTTTTAACCGAGATGAGCCTCACGCTGTGAAGGACAAAGCCAAGTCCTTATCTTTAAAGAAATGCACTAATTGAGATATGACATTTGAAGATAGCACGGCAGTACTATTAAATTAAATACAACTTATCGTAAATTATTATATGTCAGTTAAAGAACATCAACTTTCACATTCACAATGCACATGAATTCACAAAATATGTACAAAATTTCACCAGAAAAAATTCAAAGATCTCAGCGTAGCGCTGAAACTGTAGAATAAATATGTTAAACGTGAAACTGTACAAGTTACAACTTCTCAAATGGTGATGAACAGAAAAAAATAGATACAAGAGTAAAGTTTAAAAAAATAATAATAAAAAATAAGTACCTATACTTAGCTCTACTTCTTAAATTTCTATAAAAAGAATATCTACAGCAATCGTCTCGCCAGCGAGCAGTTGAGCTCTGGCAGAGTGGTTAATGGTTTCTTGTGCTGTGCAATCGAGCAGCCTGTTCTCGTTCACGGCGGCGAATGCGCTTTCGCCGTTTGTCCAACGCTGCTAGTTCTGTTTTCAGTTCTGCATAATTATTACGCAGATCCTGCACTGCCTGCATCAACAGGTTGATCCTCTGCTGCGATCCCAATGGAGCAAGCCGTTCTGCAACAACAGAAGAGAGTTTGGTAATCATTTCAAGCTGTTGATCGCTTCAGTATTCCACACTACCCTTTGCTACCTTCATCTAAAAGTTTTTATTTTAAACATTTTCTTTCCCCTTCCCTCTTATGCTGCTATGTTGAGGAAAAAAATGTTAGGAGATAAATGGGTTCAAAGTTGACAGGTTGGCTAGAATTTTTCCGATTAGTGATCTACAGCAAGTGTGAGCTGATTTCACTAGGTTCAACACGTCAAAACCAAAATCTTCTAGCTGTTATGGTTTTTTGCGATTAAACTAATACGAGAACTAATTTGAAGCATTCTAATTCTAGACGAACAGAAAAAATGATAATTTTTACCTTGCGGTATCAGGAAATTGCGCCCAAGCGGTACATAGTTCTTCACAGGATCGGGCCGGTTAGAAGCATTTCCTCCATCATAGCCATCATCACTTTCACTACCTGAGAATAGAACATGTTCATGTTACAATTAAGATGACGAGGTACTGTATTATGAAATACAAGAGGGAGATATTATAAAACAAATGTTAGCTTTATTCCACAGCTTAAAATTTTTTTTTTAAATTAGGTACTAGTTTTTTTATAGATGTCCTATTGATACATGTGATAAAATTAATGATTCAACCACTGCCAGCTACGTGATAAGAAACCATCTCCTGTCTGTGATTTGCTCCTAGTTCCCATTAATTAAATAGGTAGTAATTACAACTGGATTTAACCTATGTGCGAACCTCAATGGAGCTCACCAATAAACTTAAAATGAAAAAAAGGCTGCAAATTATTGTACAGTAGTTTGTAATATAGTAAGGGCTAAGTCACAATAAATCCACTGGGAGGTCGCAGTGATGCAGGGGAACCTGACCCCAACAAAACCAACAGGTAAAAAAAGTTTTATTTCAGTTTTAATTTTCACAAGCAATTTTTAGGAGATAATAGGGTTCAAATGTAACCAGTATTTAATGCAGATTGGCTGGCATTTTCTGATTCACCATCCACAGTGAAAATGTTAGTGTTTGACGAGCTTCCCAACAAGTATAGAACGATTTTTAACCACAAATGATTGAGTTATGCCACCTTCTTGTCAATACCTCAAAATCTCACATAAAAACTGTGCTAATTCGACAACCATTCAAGCTATCAACTCAGTTATGGTCCCATTTTATTCAGGATCAAAAAAATTGTCATCTATAGTTTTTATCACACACAGTACTTCCGACATATTCGGTTTTTTGCTGTTGAGATTTTTACAGGCAGCAAAAATCAATATTCAATATATATCTCCATGAAAAAAAAAGACATTTTCAGATAATGTTTTCCTAGTGAATGAACCATTTCCGGATTTGGGATAACACACAGTACTTCCTAGATATAACCGTTCAAAGTTTTTTCTGTTTCAATTTTTACAGGCTATAAGAGTCAATAGTTTTAAACGTTTGTAGTCTCGAAATGTGCATTATGGCGAGCAGATGATTGTTGATTTTTAGTATATCAGGTCACACGCCATACCCCCCATTAGTTTTTTTTCTCAGAATTTCACTGGTGCACATTTTGTATTTTGATTATAACTGGATGCAAAAATCAATATATTTGAATGTACAAGCTCTTGACATTTTTGGGACGGGAATTGAATGAAGTCTGATTCTGATACGCATACTGACAACATTTTGATTTTTCAAAATTACAAAAATCATTATATTTAAATGCTGGGGGACTTGAAATGTTTCTTCAAGTAAGCTGAATGTCGCCTGGTTTTTATTATTGGTATCACACACTGTACTTCCTCATAATTTGCATTTTCCGTTATTTTATGTCTGCACCTTTGGATATGTGGGTCCAACAAGAACAAAGAGAAAAAGATATTTGAAAAAAAAGACTCCATTTTACAAAACATGTTATGAATCGATCGGATCACACACCGTACTTTTACCATATAAGGTTTATTGGGTATTTCGATTTTTACGGGTCGTGATAAAAATCAATATTTTTGACCCTGGAGGTTCATAGAAATTATCCCATTTTACAAAACTTGGCCTGCATCGTTATGTTAGGCTCACATACTGCACTTCTGCATTATTAACCAAATTGATGCGTTTTTCTATTTGTTGGGTTCTCCCAACTAGTTTTTCAATAACGGTTGTGGAGTAATAACTTTGTACCCTTAGTAGGAGCTTCTTGATTTTATAATTGGTTATTCCAGTTACCGACTCAAACATGGAAGTACTGTGTGGTCTATGCACACCGCTGGTTTTTTACGCTGGTAATTTGAAGCTTAAGCTATTGAAAGTAATTATAGAGAGATTTGTTTAAATGGCTCATAAGATTTTTGATGTGTAACTGTCACCTCTCCAAACTTATTTGAAACTATCTCAATCTAAAAGTTGAACTTTGAACCAATAACTCTTTAGAATATCAATGGGAGCTATTACACAGTTCTTTCATACTTAAGTCAGCAAATAGTTGTAGCGAGTATAAAATGAAGAACTAGCGAGTATAAAGGTCACATTCATGTTAGTTGACTGTAAATATTGGAAAATAAATCTTGAAGAAAATCTCAACGAGACTTCTTCCTTAAAAAATTTGAATGTTTGTAATTGCAACAGTTGTACCCACGGTTTTTTGTTGAGGTTAGTATGGTAACTTCTAATAATTATGCTAAACTCATAGATTAACATAAAGTAGGATACTCCACTTGTCACTCAGTTTAAATTCAACGGCCATCAACTCTAAAGAAGCCTTATTACTCAATATCTCATTAATTAGAGACTAAACTGACACATCACAGGAACTGAACATATTCTTAAATTGTATCTTGTTTCAACAGAACTTACCATGATGTTTAGCTTGTCTTGAGTATTTTCTTCTTGGATTGTCTTCACATTTCTTTTTCGCCCTTCGGCCTCTTCTTGCTGGTGCCCTTGCTTCAGGTTTTTTCGCCCGCCCCTCCGAAGATGCGGGGATTTCTAAGAAGATAATGAAAAAGTTAATCTTCCAAAGTTACCCTATTCTGGAGGAAAAAAAGACCAACAAGCTAATACAGAAATAATCCAGCGCTCGATGTATAAGTGATCTCAGAACCAGAAATGAATCAATCATGAATCAAGAAACTTAGCTGGCAGGTAAATAAATATTAGCAAAGACAGTAAGTCTACATATAGGCTTTATTAAGGTAAAGGTCCAGCAGAATAAAATCATTCAGGCGATTCTGATTTTCTGATACGTTGTTAGGAACGCAGAAAAAATTCTCGTAGACGATCTGTTCTCAGGATAGTCGTTGACTCCAAATTAGAGCAATAAACGGCTAATTTTTGTATAGGAAAAATCCCACAAAGCCATTGTTTCTGTGGTGACAACTTCGATACTTGGATTACACTGAATCGAATAATTAACCAAAATTAAACATTCCTTTGAAAAACCTTCCCAGAAAACCCCTTGGTATTTCTTCCCCCTAAATTTTCTCCAATTGGAAAAAATACAATACACGTAAATACCTCACAACCTAATTGTCCAATTGTACTGAAATTTGGCCGATACTTGAATCTTGACAACAAGATGATACTCTATAAATTTCATAAGTTTCTCAAGGTTGCCTCTATTATCAGCGGAAAAATGACCAAACAACCAAAAATTCAAAGATTGGTTCCTATTAGTAGATATCAATACTTTGAATACATACTATTTCCATCCTTTTTCAAAGACGTTGATGGTGTAGCGTTGGACTTGTCATTGTCATTATCTTGTTCCTGTTTTATTTCCTGTTTGATCAATGAAACGTCAACCTCTCTGTAAAGATAAAAATTAAATGTGAATAATCAAGTATCAACACCACACTTTCTTAGTTTTAAGATGGTTCACAGATCATGTAAATTATTTTTCCGCCAGATTCAAAATCAACGTTCATCATAGTTTGTAAAGTAATTGAATTTCATTGATCACCCAAAAGTGAACACAATTAATTTTAAATCTGCTTGTTGGCGATTTCGGCCATTGTCAACAGAAGTGAACTACTCCATTTAATCTTGGTTTTGAAGTCCAAGAATTGAGAGGTGGAATTTCTTCCAACACGACCTCGGTTCCGAATTCGACTTTTCAGACAATCAGAATACTGCCATTTACTACGTAAACATGGAAGTAAAAACACACCATTTAATTTATGCTCCAGGTAGGTAATAAAAAAACTAAAAATAATTATTTAAAACAAAAAAAACTTCTACATAAGACAAAGTATATATTTAAACTATTATTAAACCAAATCCAAAATTTCTAAGGACGGCCCAGTCATCTATCTGTCATTTTCATTTCAGAATCGCAAGCGAACTAGGTAAACGTGTCATATCAAATTGTCAAGTATCTTTTCTATCAAGTTTCTGTCAAGTTTCTATTTTCCGCACATGGGAAACACTTACATTTGTTGATGCGACGAAGGCGAGGATGTGTCATTGAGTTTTGAAATAAGTGGTGATGAGTCTAGAGCTCCATCGTTGAGGACATTTTCTTGTTTGCAGCTGATAAGAACTTCGGAGCAATTTGAAGACGCGCCACTTGGTTCCAATTTGATTTCTTGGTCCGTGTCAGTCAAAGTTTTTTCATCCTGCGGTTAATTAAAATTCCAATTAGTTCTTGAGCTGTGTCCAAGAGTGAGCACCGATTTAGATTAAACTTAAACTCGATTAAATCGGTAAATGGTATCGCAAAACCAATCGGGCTATTTGAATACACGTACCAGTTGAAGCAAATCGTTTTGAGATGGTGGGCTTCCTGGGATGGTCTCCTCGCACATGAGAGATTCGATGTTATTCTCGTCTTCAGCAGAGTCTGCCGTCTTTTGAGTAGCAGTCATTTCTTCCTTCGCATGCTCCTCTCCCTCATCCTCATCAGAACTATGCTGCTCATCCAGTTTTTCATTTGAATGAGCATCAATGTCACAGTTAGCTTTTGAAGATTCCTGAAATCGAAATGCTTATTGAGTGTCTCAAGTATGTAAGACTGATCATTGGTTCTCTCAAGGGGGATTGAGAATTGAGTTATGTACAACAACGATTTTCAGGAACAAATCATGAGATGCTGAATTCTATCATGGGCTGGTTTACGTTCGGAACGTCACAGTCTGCACTAATGTACTAACAAATAAAATCCCCACAGTAAGTGCTGGGTACTTTGGGATTCGTCCATTATGTTGGACTAAATGAATCAACAGAAAGCTATAGATGATGTTTGGAAAATGCAAAAAAAAACTGTAACAGGTACAATGCATCAATTTCCCCATATTGCACTTTGTGTAGCTGTAATTAAAAATGCAATCATTTCAAGAACAAAAATAGAACTCAACGAAATATATTTTAACTGATAGCAAGAACAGGAGACAGAAAAATTGTAGTTGTGTGTTTAATATGGTGAATTGCTGTCGTAGTGTTGAAATTTGGTTAGGTGTCAGATCATCGTTATGGGAATAAAATGTTGTGAGATCCTTGGAAAATACAAATAAAGACAAAAAGAAACATGATTGAAAATCATAAAGAATAGGCAAAATTAAAATGAGCTCGTCTAGAAAAAAAAATCACTCCCAACACGATTAAGAAAGCAGGTTGTGTCAACTGAAACTCTTTTCAACACCTTGCGGGGAAAAAATGTAAAGAAAAAAAAGTCGCCAGGTAGAGAATGAATTTACGTACCACTGTGGCTGAGACGTCAGAAGGGGGTGGAGGGCTTCCAGGGATGGTTTCCTCACAAATGAGGGACTCAATGTTGTTTTCATCCTCGCCGGAGTTTGCCTTTTCATCAACTGGTCCCAACTCTTCCTTTGGCTTATTCTCGTCTAGGCTACGATGGTCTAGCTCTTCTTCTTCCTCTTCCACCTCCTCATCCTCATCAGCAGCAGCTACTGCTGCAGCTACAGCTGCTGCCGCTGCTGCTACTGGTTCAATGGCACTGCTCACTTTAAATGACGTCTCCTGGAAAAAAAAATGTTATGGACCTCAGAGCAGTCTTCTAATTAGAATGAGGTGACCAGCTTTGTACAATTTAAGCAATCTAATACAACTGGCGCAGAGAAAAACCAGCAACTTTGCTATCTGACATTTTGAGAAAAATTAATTTTAGCCCTTGGTAATCCTGGTTTTTCTCCAGTTAATCAATATTCAAGTTTTTAATCCATATTCTCACTCGATGATTTAAAGCGTTTGGCATGGGTTTTCCCCTGTTTTGAATAGCTCATTGGGACCAGCGACCTGAAAAAGGTTGTGTAAGGCTAACATGTGTTAAGCCTATTTACTAAAAACACATTTAAAAATTTTCATTTCAGAATTCAAATATATTTGAAATTTTTGAAAATTTTGATTGCCTCTCACTAATTTCTAGTAATTTGGACTCAGGATCATCTGGGAGTTACTGCAATAAAAATAAAATTTGTTTCAACTTGAGCTATTTGCATTAATTCGAAATGCGACTGGCAATTTGTAATAAAAAAGGTTTGATATCAACAATGTTTGTGTGCGTGGAACAATTGACTAGTTGGAAGGAATTGGTTAATTGGTACACTGAAAAGTTATAACACTCTATGAAAAGGGATTTATGATGTTCAATAGACTAGACCGGCACCTGTGATGTACTTACATCATTGGAGTCACTCGCCAATGCGTCAAACGATTTCATTGAAGGAGGTTCATCTTCTTCACTTTTTACAAGGACCTCTTCTTCTTCGTCTTCATCGTCGTTCTCTTGTTCTTCCTCTTGTTCACCATCTTCAGCATCATACCCGACGACATCTTCAGCCAAAGAGTAGGTAACATCCTCTTTTATTTCTTCTTCGTCTAAAAGACCACAAACAGCTAAAGATGGTGGCGCTGCTACAATTTCTTCATCCTCCATCGACGAACCTTCACTAGCATCAGCTTTTACATAATTTTTGGCCACTTCCTCTACTTCGTTGTCATCATCCTCAACATCCTCTTCCCTCTCCATGTTTTCATCGCTGATCATTTTCAATAAATTCTCCTCGCCAACAGCTTCTTCGACATTCTCATCTTCATCTTGTTCGTTTTCATCATCTTCTTGTACTTCCTGTTTTACTGGCGAGATAGCTGGCACTCGCTTCTCTTTCCTCTCTCTAGTTTTGCTCTTCTCAAGAGCGTTTTCGCTCTCATCAGCGTCCATCTCCCTTCTTGTGACAGCAGGCGTCAGTGTTGGAGGAAGAAGAGTGCTTGAATCCTTGTTTTTGGCGTCCAAACTTGTGTTACTCCCGTTGTCGCTATCCCTCTCAGAAATTACTAACCGATCTTCACTATCATCATCACATGCATCATCTTCATCATAGTTGTCCATTCGGTCAAGAAGCTCAATATGACGTGACTCTGAAGTGGCTGCCCTCAGCGGAGAAGCACAAATTTTGTCGAACGCTTCTTCACATGTTTGTATGGTAGGTGTACTCCCTGGAGAATGGTCATCTTTCATAACATCAGGTGAAGGTGCCTGAAGGATCGGAGGAGTCTTATTTGGCGATGTCACTTCCTGCTGCAGCTGGACCAGTTTACCACTTCTGCTGCCTGATGATGGCGAGCATTGATTTTCTTCAGATGGCGAAGAAGCTGCATAAGATGTCGGTGACTTTTGAACCCCGGACGAGTGGGAAGATGGAGATTGTTGTGCGGAGGAACCTCTTTTATTTGTTTTCACCTTGTCGTCAGATAGTTTACGGCTCTCGAATTCGAAAGGTTCAGGCTCCTTGAACTCATAAACATCTTCAGTTTCTCCAGGTTCGTTCGTTGGACTCTTCTTGTTTTCGTGCTCTTCAACTGCGGAAGAAACATCATTAGTGACCAAGATACAGGATGATTCTTGCTTGACAGCTAGAGCAGCAGACAATGGTTGGTTTTCAGAAGACGTTTCAATACTATCGGATTTTTGGACTTTCTCTTGAGAACTTGCAGTATCCGTTTGGTTTGTGAAATTTCTAACCCCCAAATGACGGCTACGATACTTTCGAACCTTTTCAGTAGGAACGTTTTCACTGACGTTGGTAGTTGACTTGGATGAATCATCGGCAGCCACATCTTCACTAGATGGGGTATCAAAGCCAAGAAGTGGAGACCCTTGGCTGTCCTCAAGTTCATGCTTCATTACCGAATCTTGGACAATCTGACTAATTCCGGCCCGAATATTTTCGTCTTCCTCGTCCTCGTCACTGCGGTGGTAGTAGTAGTACTCACTTGCATCTATCTCTTCCACTTCAGTTTTAATCTTTACAACTTCTGCTACGTTTTCATTGAACAATGGAGGGTTTTCTTCCTCCTCATCTTCCTCTTCATCGTCTTCTTCTTCCTCCTCCTCCTCCTCTTCATCGGCATCATCATTTTCATTATAGTTCTCTTCATTTGCAGCGGCTTCCTCTTCATAGTCTTCGTCCATTTTTTCCTGTTTTATATCTGAAGCAGCAAGCATGCTGACGCTTTCATTTGGTTTCAAATCAGCAGGAGAAGAAGTTTCAGATTGAGAGTTGTCAAAACCCATGTTTGGCAACGTGTTTTTGGAGTCGCCAGTTTCTGAGCCATTGTCACTATAGAAGTCTTCCGTTTTGATACCTGAAGCAAAAATAAAATATTAATATTCACATTGCAATTTAATTGCAGATTGATGAAACTTGGATGATTCTTCACCATTATAATCCTCAGTAAAATGCTTATTTCAGCCAAACTTTGGGGTCAATTCAATTTTCGAGGCCAATTATTAGATTAGATATTTTTTCTATGTTTTGGAAAATTTAAGTTCAAATTTGAATATCTCATCTGGGTGGGGAAATAACTCTAAAAGTTGGCTGCCCATTGTTTCACTTTGCCTATCAGTACCTACTAGTGAAAAAAAAAAATATATATATATAGCTTTGTAGCTGAAAAAAAGAAACTGAACAATTTTGCAAGGGGAGAGCAACTGTCCCTCAATTACTCTCTCTATTTCATTCCATTTAGGTTTCATTCTGAATATGTAACAGATTCTTTTTTTCTGAGAAGTATTTATTGGTACTGAAGTAGAGCTGAAAATAGTATTGCTGCATTTCAAGCAGGTTCCGATATGAACAACAGTTTTTCCGCCAGAAACTCTTGCTCGTCAAAACGAAAAATGAGGCGTTGAGCACAAAACAACAATGTTCAACATTCCCAATAAATTAAAGCAAACTTAGCAATACTGAATCAATGGAAACTTACTCTGCTTATTTTGCTTCGCTTTTCTTTGAGGACGTTTCTTCGCAGTCGCTCCTTTGCTCCTACTCGAAGAAGATGCAATTGACGAAGGAGTCGTGCTCCTGCCAACAGACCCTTGCCTGATAGTTGTGCCGTGCTGTTGTGTTTGGTCTTTTGATGCAAAGGAGGACGTTGAGCTGCTGTTGGGATGAGTGACGTTACCACCCTCCTTTGTCTTGGGGTCATTTTTAGTTTTCTTATCTTTATCTTTTTCCTGCCGTTTCCGGAATTTAGGGTTGAGAACCTAAAATAATGAAGTTAGATGCAATTGAAAATTGTTTAGTATCCGAATCCACTATATTCTTGCGATACACACGAAAATCATGAAAGAGATACTAAAATACTCAAATTAAAGAGATCAACTCCTTAACATGAAAATGCCACCAAACTAATATTTAAAAAACTGAAATATATTGAAGTAATTCCACTCAAAAAATTTGAGTGATTTTTAAACTCATCAGTTATTGGTCCAATCAATCTAAGAGTACCTATGTAAAGGCAGTATTTTTCAAAGTCTAGTATTATAAAGATTTATAAGGTATAACAGGGTTTGGATTTTCAACTTCCCAATTTACAGCCGTTATCTCTTCTCCAACCTATTTGTCCAATGTTTGTTACTTCTCCTCAAGACAACTTCAACAAAAAGACTTCAGTTCCAACGATGTAACAAAAGTTAGTTACCTAATCAAGTTCTCATACATTTCCCTGAGTAATTATCCGTTTTATAGTTTTATAAACAGGACGAAAACAGGTGATTGTACAGAAAAATTACCACAATCATAAACATATGACTGATCAGGATGTGGAACATTGATTATTGTCCGTTTGTTGGCCAAATGTGCCATTTTTGTCTAGTAGGTTTTCAAAGAATAATTGAAATTTTTTCAACTAATTTCCCTCACTATGTTCTGCTCAAATAACTTTTGTTTTGCAACCGAGGGATGTAAACTCAACGCTCTTTTTAACAGAGAATATAATATTGCTGTACTCCTGTTATTGGGGGATTGCAGTGGTTTTATTTATTTCCGATGTACTCTGCTTCAGAGTGTAGGCACAACAGGTAAATCAAATTTCAAGAATCTATTCTACAAATAATTTCATTTAATTGTAATTTACTGCTCTAAATTCAATTTAAAAAAATATATATAAATTTAATTTAGAGCAGTAAATTACACACACACGCATACATAAATATATTTATATTTATGACACCGTTCAGAAGTTAGTTGTACCTTGTATACCTGACCGGTGGCATGCCTGTAACATGTATAGCGAATGGAAGAGGACCTAAGATTCATTTAGGCTCAAGAATAAACATCCTATAATATTGTCGTACATTCAAAGCATCATACCTGGCTCTGTTTCTTGGTCAATTTATTCGATACCCACGATAGGTTATCAGCGATTCGCTCAGCTCCGATCCACTCATCATAGCGTGTGTTCCAACCTGTATAATGGACGAAATAGAAAATTTCGCCATTCTGCTCTTTAGTGCTCAGCACCTGGTTAGTTTGAAAATAGAGAAAAAAATCAATATTTCAACAGAAATACAGTTACAAGTCTATGCTGGTATTATCAAACGCAAAAAAATCTACAATACATCTTTCTAAAGGGAAATTTTGAAAATTTGTTTTTGCTACCTTGGCTTCATAAGAAGTAATTTTAGCTTCCTTGGTTGGCCCGTAATATACTTTTAACTTATCACCCAACGAAATATTCTTGTTTGTTGGTAATGGGGCGGGCGCTAAACTGCCAGGTGGTCTGGAAAAAAATGTAAAATTTGATGATTGATTACCTGTGCTTATATAACGTCAGATGGAAAAAAATAATTGAATATTACGTTGCGCACTTCCAATGCCCAATTTAATGAGTTGAGCAAACACTTATTTAAATTGATACTGTATGGAGAATCGTCAGAGTAGTTAAGTCAGGGATTAATATCATAGGTTGAAACTGCATTTCGATTGTACTCACTCGTCAACATTTTCCAAATTGGCTTTTCTTTTGCGTCCTCGTTTCTTTTCTTCAGTCGATGGACAACTACTGATCTGTTCCTCCTTCTTGTTATTTTTGCTATTCGGAGTGACCTCTTCCTTGATCTTCATTTTCGAAACCGACATCTGCCACAATAAAAACAAACAAAAAATAAGGAAACAGCTTAGCAATTATAAAATGAAAATTGATCGCTTTCTGGAAATGCAATGTCCAGAAAAAAATCTAAATCAATAATTTATTACAGATCAAATTAAGTTGAAAAATGGTAGACAAATCAAAGACAAGATACAAAGCCCTTTACTCACTTTTTCAATCCCTTCTATGCTCGAGGCAGATGATTTGGTTCTAGCTTTGATTGAAGCAGCAATATTTTTAGCCTTTTCTTTGATGACTCGTTTCTGCCTGGTATTGGCTAAGCAATCGACTTTCCCACCTTTAACCAATGGGATTTCCTTCTTAGGAGTCCTCACAGCCAAACGACGCTTCTTTTCTTTGATTGAAGGAGTATCCTCGATATTATTGCCTTCTTCCATCGGCTCCTCTTTGATTTCTTTCTTGATGACCGTGACAGATGAGTCAGAAGGAGATTCAGATGTAAGAGCCTTGAATTTAGGATTGCGCACTTTGGCCATCCCTGGTTCAAGTTTGATCTCTTTTATTACAGCTGGCTTGACATCCGAACTACAAGAGCTCTCTCCCAAACCCTTAGGAACCTTTGCTGGTGTTGGTTTCTCAGGTGTTGTCGGAGCTGTGTTTCGTTTAACAGTAGGCTTTTCTTTTGGCCCAGATGAAGAAATTGGTTTTGGTGAGGGGGTGGACGTACCCGGTTTCGGCGAGTGAGTGGATGGCGAAGGTTTTGGCGAATTAGTGGAGGGCAAGGGTTTTGGCGAGTGCGTGGACGGTGAAGGTTTTGGGGAATGGTTAGATGTTACAGACTCTTTGACCAAGCTGGAGACAACCTGCTTACACAAATCTCTAGGGTTAGGAGGTGCACTGCTTTCATCATCTTCATCTTCATCCTCATCTTCATCTTCTTCCTCCTCCTCCTCCTCCTCCTCCTTTCCAATCAATTTCTCCTGAAAATAAAGTAAACAACATCAAATCAAATATTTCCAATTCAAGTCTAAAACAAATTTCAAGAACATTCATGCATGATGATGTTTTTACACTCTTTCAACAAAGTAACTAAAATATTTAATAGGAAGAAAATTAGTTGAAATCACAAAGTATCGCTCAAAGCTGGTTTCAAATAATTTTCCATCAAAATTTTCAAGCTGTAATTTTTATTTGTTACTAAATGTTTACAATGTAACACATTCAGGTTGTGGCTAATCCGACTCAATGTCCACTGAATGATGATCATTCGCTTGATGTTGAAGCGTTGGGTGGTAGCAATGGAAACTATTTATCACTATGTTCGATTAGTGGACTCTTCATTTGAAGGATGTAAATAACGATGAAAATATTTTATGAAAACATTGAATGTTGAAAAACAATAAAAATAATGAACAATTTCCAAACAACTTAAATTTTTTTAGAAAACATTTTAACGCCCTCTTCCATGTCTGCCTTCCATTCTCATAGCAAGTTTCTATAAAAGGGAGACAAATCAGAGTCATGCACACCAACTAAGAATCTGATCATTTATACTTACTGGATAGCTGGAAGCGGATGTTTGGGAAACATTGACGGTTGCAAAACTTACTGGAGTCAATCCACCGGCTCCCACTTTTCCGCTACCTCCTTCCGACTGTAAGAAATAACCTCAGATTAAACTCATGAGGTTTTGAAAAGTTCAACCAAAAAAAAAAACTGAAATTTTCTGTTACAGATACTACTGACAAGTTTCGAGGGCTCCAAGGATACAGACCCAAAACACAATCTAACTGGGTTTAAGCTCTTGATCTTTTGAACTGGGATAACGGGAAAGTAACAAATACAAAACAGGCACAAAGAAAACCCTATATATTTACTCAAAACTAAAATTTCCAGTAATAATACCTCAAAAAAAGAGGCCTACCTATAACTGGTGTCCGGATAAAAATGAAAGCTGGTCTGAATGGCACAGAATCTATCTCTGGGTACAGCTAACTAAATTTCAACGTTTTGGTTCTTTTTGAAAATAACATTTATTCTGAAGTGTTTTTTTTTTTCGATTTCATAGCCGATTTTGAAGTTACTGGTGTTTGGAAAATGGCAACTCTTTAATTTTTCATGAAGTTAGAAAAAGTCAGAAAATTAAAATTATTATTTTGAGGAAAATTTGAAACGCTGGTAAGTAAATACCATTAGTAAAAATCTTGCAACCAGTTGCCCTATGACCTCGATCTCTCCCTCAGTTCCCCTGCCTGAAGATGCTAACTTATTACTCTTATCTCCCATTTTGAATACGGCTGACACTACAATGAACTTAAAATGAGAAATTATTACACTCTAGTAATAAGTTCAGCAATGACTGTCTCTTACTTGTATTTTTTAACCTCTTACTTTTTCAGATTTGAGGACAGGTTTCGGTGAATAGCGATCTTTGGGTGTGCTGCCTCTACCAACTCGGCTTCGACTACGGCTTAGTCGAGGTTGTATTTGCATTGCACAGCCAGGTCGTTTTGGCCATTCCTCAAAACTTAGCAGATACCTGAAGAAAGAAGGGGGTAATTGTTTTATTCGAGAATATTTTTTCATATTTTTTCAAACCGACTGTTGAATGCTTACTTCCTGTAGCTTTGCTTGACCATATTAATTACAACTGGGTTGTAACCAAAGCTGAGTTTTACAGCAACGCTTTTCCAGTTGTTTTGGTTGGTCACTCGGTTGAACCCACCCAAATTATGCACCACCTGTAATAGTTACAGTCTAACATTACAATCAACAGCCTAAATAGTTAATAATATTATGCACAAAAATCAACTGGCGTTTAAGTCTCAAACTATCACACTTACTATTCCATTTTTTTGCAACAGATTGTTTGAAGCATACTATGCATCTGAGGATCTTTAGCTTTTGAAAGGAGAAAATAACTTTTTTTTTAATCGATTAACTTGAAGGCTCTCGAACTGACCTTGTAAAGGCGGAACAGGTCCACATCTTTGCTTCCAATGACTGGCTCCTCATTGATGGGTGTTCCATTTTCATCCATGAATTTGTAGAGTTGGGCAACAAAGTGATCCTTTTTCTCTGGTTCATCATCATCCGAGCTCTGGAATAGGATTAGCGTTAATTAACTACGCACGCGTGAGTGAATTTTCAATTTATAGGAAAAACCAACTACGTAATGTTTCAAAAATAATTGCACATTAGCAAGAAACAACTTTAAAAGTGAAAACATAGCAGATTCCACACATATTAAGTTTGACTATTTTTCAGAAAGACTTATTTTGCTACCAGTACTACAAATAAGTATAACAAATACAATTTTATTGATGATAAGCATATTAACCAGGTTGAAAAACCTGGCTCGTCAAGAAAAACACTCACATCGTGATTGTCTCCAAGCTCACTATCCGACCCAGGCTCAGTTACTCCATACAACAAGAGATCTCTGTCCCAATGGAGTGGAAGTTCATCACGATCTATAAACTGCAGCGCTTTCTCTACGGCTGAAAAAAACCATGAAAGACATTGGGAAAATTACAAAACTACAGAGAGAACAATTTTTTTTTACAAGAGCATTTACTTGAAATACAAAGCTTTAAAACTCAATAAATAATTATTCATAGGTACACGTGAGAAATATGTATGTCAACCGCTGACTGAGTGGCCAAGTAAAGGATCAGTTTCAAATTTCATAAAATCAGTTGAAATTATTTGCAACACCCGAATAATCTGCTCAATTCTGCAATCTATTTTCTTGATATAATATAGAAATATTATAGTTCAGAACGGAGCTCACACACTAGGATGCACCAAAAGAATATTTACAGTGTTTCAAATTGTCAAAGTGAATCTAGGATATCAAGAGGACACGCTTCCTTACAAGATCAGATAGTAGATAGGAGTCAGGTCAGCCAAATAGAAAAGTTAGAAAGTAAAGGAGCATAACTCACCTGCTTTGAGTGAATTCGTCTCAACTTTGGCTCCCATTTCTCGAGTGAATTCCATGATTTCTTTTTTAGGAACTGTGTAGCTGTAACATCAATAAGTACACTTAGTCAAAAGAATGATAAGAATATCGAGGGGAAAACGCTTGATCTTCCATGTACAATGTAAAAACCTTGGAATACTACAGAATAATCTATGCGCAGGGCGAACAGGATATTCATGATTAAATTCACAGTTAGAAGAAAAGTAATGATACTTGGTAGTGGTCCCCCTCACACTACTGTTCTGACACATTTAAAGAGTCATAATATTAATTTAATACTTACTATCGGCCATCTTTGAAGGATCGAACTAAGTACTCATCACGAACTCGGATCGGGACGCTTTCTTGAGCAGTAGGAGCAACTATCAAGGCAGGGAACCAGTTGTCACGATTTTTGCGCTTTTCCCCACCTTCAACGCATACAACTCTTCCGATATCAGTTTCTTTGAAATTTGAAAAGTCACTGGATTGTTGGTAGTTGTCATCATCGCTGCTTGCAGCACTCCTAGAAAAAAATTGCAGGATAATGAATTTATAGGGGTCACTCGTTTGAACTCTTGAAACACTTAGTTGACTCAAAATGTTACAGAATCGTATAAGTTGGGAAAAATGATATTTTACAAGCTGATAATAGAAAGGGGACAGTAGAAGCAAGCCTTCCAGAGTTCCAATCGTCAATTGTTTCTCTAAAAATATTAATAGATAATTGATTTTGTTTCCATACGTTCCAATTCGAGTTCTTCTTCCACGCCGGCCACCAATCACCGGTGTGCTGAAATGTTCTGGGTGTGTGAGAGGAAGTTGATCCAGTGTTTCGCTTTCAGCAAAATGTTTACCGCTTTTCAAGCAGAGAGCCGTTCGGCGCAGAGTAGTTATATCTCCATCATCGAACACTAAAAATTACCGAGAAAAACTTTTGCTCTAACAATGTTATTCAATCAACTGCTCAAGTGGCATATTTAAGATCAAAGTAGCACAAATGCGTACTAATTATTTTAAAGTTCATACAATTACAAATAAAAAAAAACTGCGAACAAACGTCACTTACCAACAGTGTATTGACTACAATCTTGAATTTTTGTAATTGTTGCTTCGAAAAATTCTTTCTTTTCTGGATGGCGAACTTCAACTGACGCTCCAGTCTGAAATTTTGAACATCTTATTCAAACTAACCATCTTCACAAGCCATTTCAAATTGATTTCATTAAAACTGGAAGCGCTTAAGGTTTGGAACATTATTGATCGATCCTGAACATGAAAATTATGCGCCCCCAAAGCCTAAAGGAAGTCCTCAACCCTCAAGCGTCTACAGTCCAAAATTGATAATAGTCAAATGCACTTACTCTCAAGGTGCCACGGATTTGATCATCACTGAGTGTGTAACTTCCAAGCGCATTCTTGAACAATACCTAGACATTTCAGATAAGTTTACCGTTTAGTTTCTGAAAGACATGCACAGGCAAAAATGCCTAAATTTGGCATTTTGATCTGAATACAACCATAAAATTGTTACCACTATTAACAACATTATTGTATCAATAAAAGATGTAACAATAATTGACACACTTATGATGGAAAACATTTTTGTTAAATAACTTATACCTAATGATTTCTTCGTGTGTTTGGGAAACACCGAGCAGTGAAGATGCAATACAAGCGAACTGAGTCCTAGTAAAGATCTTTGTCGATAAATTCGTGAGGTCATTTATACATGTAATAAGCAGTAGGAACACACAACAAACGTACAACGTTTTTCCAATACAGGCACACTTGGATTTCACTGTTGTTTTCAACTACTAGGACTTACTTTGCATTTGACACTCCGAACTACTTTTCGGATTTTAGCTTCACAGAACGCCCCTTTGTACTTTGCACTAACTCCAGTACCAACAGGTAAGGATGCAGGTTCATCAGCCTGAAACAACAGATCAATAGGTTTAGGCCAACGGGAGACCAGAAGAATATGCAAGTAGACTCTTTCTACTGGACCCAAAAACACCAAAAATTAATAGCAACAATAAGTCAATAGGTATTCTTTAATTTTTCTTACAGAGAAGAATGACATATAAAACTCAGATGTCACTCTCATACTCGTCATATTTTAATTTAATTCTGATTAGTTAATAATCTTGGAACTTCAAACTCTTAGAAACTTGCCATTCGATGGTCATAAAGTAAAAATTCATAGGTCACACTCTCATGTACACCAAACCAATCATAAAATGGATGTAATGTTGATCGTCAACAAAATAATAAAGGAGTAAGAAAAATTAAACGCGAACGTTTTCCGAATTTCCAATACTTCTATTACCACATAAACATGAGAGTAAGAGATAAAACCTAATCATGAGCTCTGTGGCTAACTCAATTAGGATAAAATCTACTATTTCCGGCACAAGTACTCCAGGTAGTCTCAATTCATAAATCAACTTCAGTTCAAGCCCCTCTCCCCTTACAAGTACGGTCAATTAAAAACAATGATGATAGAATTACGTGTGAATGATCATACTGTACCCAGTTTAAAAAATATTCTCTTCATTGTTTGGTAACCTTATACTCGCGTTTGGAACTTCACCGCCTCCCAGAATTAAACCGACTTTCAGTCATTTGTTGTCAACAGTTGTAGCAAAATAAGCCTTCATCTTAAGATTTCTTGATCTACGGATTATCTACTGACTTTTGCACAGTGAGCGGAATGAACAGATATACTGTACAAGGCCCAAAATGTACATTTTCAGTGCAATCTACGTTGTAATACAATATCGATTTGGGGGCCAGCTTTGCTCATTTGCTCGTACAGAATTAGAAATTGTTGGAATGTACGGTGCCCGCAGTTTACTTCCATATAGCAGGCCACTATATTGAAATAAATTCCAAGTAACAAATTGCGCAACTGTTTTAGCTAAATTATCAAGTTAAATATAGCTGAGAGTTGTAATTTGCATTATTTCTTCCACAATGGCACCGCTTATTGGTGCAATCCTAATAGAAGTAGATTGAACTATCAGACTGCAACGATTTGTCCTACACTTTCTTTTACAACCCCCATTTACCAACATTTTTCTCAGGAAACCTCAACAAAGCCCGTTCACATTAATGGCTTTGAACACTCTTTGGATAGTACAATTTTTCCTACTCAAAGTCTGAAACTTGTACAATGGTTCAACCATCAGCAAATTGTACAATGGTTCAACCATCGGCAAATTGTACGAAAACGGTAGTACAATCCGAGGATTTCGCTATTTCAGACAGTTCACATGAAATATTCACACCACTTTTTGTCAAAAAATTACTTAATTGGAACCATTTAGTTGCCAACAATCATTTCCCTCTCCCAAGAATGTTCCGGAGTGGAAATTTATAAGACCGTGTAAATGTTAGATCATAAATAGTTGAAAACAAATTTTAAGGACGACAATAACATCAAATCCGTTAACTTTGAATGAACGAATAACAATAAATAATACTCAGGTGAAAAGTTTATGGTAAGGATTGCAAAGAGATAAGTACCATCATAATATCTTCTAATGATGACTATCTGGGACGCAGAATCACTCAGCCGACAGAAATCGTTTCTTCTCATGGAAATATCAATTGTTTTCCTGCACAAACCAAACAAATGAAATGACTTTGTACAAAATAAGAAGAACTGAATAATAAAATAGCCATATACATATTAACCAGCAGTGTGCATGGATCACACAGTACTTCCATGTCTGAGACGGTGACAGGTATAACCAATTGTAAAATAGAATCAAGAAATTCATACAAAGGCTATAACGTTATTGACAAACTAGCCAGGAGACCCAAAAATAGACGAATTACCCCATTAACATTCTAAATAATAACGATATTTGTCGGAAGTATGTATGTGATCCTACCGTTAAAAACCGATCCTCATTCACCCGCCATGACGCTCTTCAGAGCTGGCTATACATTGTTGCGTGTCGCTGCTATAAAAATGATCCAATTTCACAAAACTTGGCTCGTATCTTAATGCTTACATACTCCACTTCCGCATTATTAACCAAATTCGGACGTTTTCAATTTTTGGTTCTTCTGGCTAGTTTTTCAATAACAATTCTAATTTACTAACGTTGCGGCTTTTCTATGAGTTTCTTGATTTTGTAATTCGTTATACCTGTTACCGACTCAAACATGGAAGTACTGTTTAATATGAACACCACAGGTTATTCTATTTGTTCAACGTTTGAAAAATGAAAAAACAATTTCAAAACCAGCCATATAACGTTAAATAAGAGGATACAGCTCGAGTAAAGGTGTAATTCGTGTAATATATCGTATACTCGTTACTCCATCGTTTCGCGCGCCCGCTTCAAGATCTCGGCCGAAATTGTTTAATTAATCACACACGTGCAAAGAGTGCAGGCGAAATAAAATACTTGCCTTATTACAATAATAATAAATATACGGCTGACGGTTAAGCATTGATCGAGATGATTCGATGGAATGTGTCACAAGGGAGCGATAGCGCGATTTCTTTCAGTAGGCAGTTCAAGTTCACAAAGATCGAAGAATAATGCGGCGAAAAACTTCAAAAATTACCACAGTTTTAACGTGAGTTCGCATCAAAGATGCATAGCAAGAGATGAAAAATATACTTTAATAAAGTCAAGCGAAGCGCCTACTTGGAAAACCACTAAAGGAAAACATAACCTTCCCTCTTGTAGATTCGTAACCAACGAGGAGGTTAGAGTCATATTACAGTCGACGTCGGGAATATAATTATATTTGTCACGCTTTTCTTAGCTTTTCAAAACGAAATGTTCGAATTTCGATTGCCCATAGAATTTAATAAGGAATTTTTTTATGAAAATATATTAGCTATCGTCACTCAAACGCCAACATGCTGTAACTGCTATTTTCTCAACTCTTCAGGAGAGACGTAAAACTTTTTTTCAATATTTCTTTTGTAAGACAAAACTTTTAGACAATTCCATCAATAAATGAAGCCGCAGAGTATATTAAAACGGAAATGTTTAATATTTGCTATTTATACGAAAAAAAAATAGCTGCACTATTTGGTGTCAACCGAAGACGGAATGGCCAATTTTTCATGAAAATTGTGAGTTTCCGCGGAGAAAATCGCTAAGGAAAACCGATGATTTTGAACGAAAAATGAATAGTTATTACGTCATAACTAGTCAGTCGAACGTGAATATCGACACTAGCGCTTGTATCTTCGGAGAATAAACTAACATTGGGAGCAATGATTTGAGGTTGCTGTGAGATTACCAAACCCCCCTCAGCAATTTATTTGCTTTACAAGGCATTTCGGGCGGTACTAACTCGACGATTAAAAAAACCTAACAAGTAGCAGTGAAGTTAGCGTCATTTACTCGATTTAGCATGTCTCTAGTCTTAAAGACCGTCTTGTTGTTACTGTCTGTCTTTCAGCCGACTGCAGAGCGCTCTAGGGAGTTACTTCAATCGGCTGGAGTTACATCTCCGGGTTTATTCAAACCACTGATTTTCCTTAGCGATTTTCTCCGCTAAAACTCACAATTTTCATGAAAATTTGGTCATTCCGTCTTCAGCTGACACCAAATAACAGAATTCAGGCTATTTGGTACGAAAATCAAAAATAGGTGTCTTCCCCATTGTTGCAAATTGCACTCTTCATTCGTGATGATTGCAGCATGTTGCCAAAATTCCTTGAACACCTCTGAATTAAAGGGGGAATCCCCTAAAACCGTCGAAGCCATAAAAATATCCGGCAAAACGTAAATTTGATGCGACGTTGGGCTCTAGACAAAATGAAAATTGGCTCTTGAAAAAAAAGGAGTCTTGGATGCCGAAAATGAGCGAGCCATGTTAAAAGTCGAAATTGAGAACTTTTATTATGAACATTTGTCCTGTAAAATTGAAACAGGAACAACTTTGAACGTGTACATATCTCGGGAATGCTGTGTTTTATCTCTTGCAGAACATTTTTTAGAAATTGCATTGAATTTCAATAGTTTTTCATTGAGATGGGGCTAAACCAAAAAGAAAGTTACGCTCTCTATATTTTGATGCATACCAGTGTAAAATTATATATTTGGTCATGCCTATACTAGGAAACTAACGTTGGGTTTGTCCCACAAACAAGGGCGATTTCAACGCTCGGAATTACAGCTAACGCTTTCATAGCCGAGTCTCAATTTGCGACTGGAAAATTGCTCGAAGATTGTAGACAGGGTCCCATTTATTCAGCTGGGTTCTCCTTTTACTCTCGTTCAGTACTAAGAACGATGAACATTAGGGTCAGGTCAAGAACTCAGGTTAAAAATACTTTTATTATATACAACAACAAATTGACATAACAGTGTTAGCTGAAACTATTACACGTCATGACATCAACTGTCATCAATAACATAATTAGTAGCTTGAAGATCAATATAGTCGAAACTTCATAGTTTAACGAATACAGAGTTCACAAAACAATCCTGTATAAAGATTAGTCAAGCATGTTCACTGTGAAAGAGATTTTTCAATGATGACGCAGTTTTCCAACAATATGGCTCTTATATCCAATCTTTGAGTGAAACAGCTAACAATAGTTGGGAACTGAATACATAGAATAAATAAATTCGAAGAATAAATTCGTCTAAATCCACATGACACGATCAGACTGCAAAATGTTCAGAACTAAATGTTGGAATAACTGTCCTGTGGAAGCCGGACGGATGTTGCATAATTGTATCCAAAAGTCAAAGTAAAAACCATTTTCAGCGTACTCGAAATTTTAAAAAAAAAAATCAATGTTCTTCACAAGGGAAACCAATACCGGAATTTTAATTTCTACACGACAGATTTATGTACATTTAAATATTTACATCTCCTATGCAATTATGCAGTGGTAGTAAGTCTAGCACCGATGTCAAGGCTTCTATTATTGCAACACAGTTTTCTCGGGATATTGAAAGAAGTCACTAGGACATTTTCGCGCAAAACCGTGCCCAGCAGATGTACAATTTAAAATGAAATAATTTCAAATTCTCATCATGAAATCTGAAAATGTAAGGGTGAACCTACCAAACATGGACCAGCAACATTGACAACTAAACTTGTTCAGGGCTCAGTTGGGGATAGGACCTGTGGTCTGTTTATCATGAATAAGTAGATCTTTCATAAGTTTTCTTTTCTTTACACTACAACACAAACTAAAGAACTCTTATAAATTCACACCTGCCAAAACTGACATTAGTAGCCTCAAGAAGTATTTAAAACATAATACCAACAATTCTCTAATTTGGTTCTCCTTGAGTCACAGAAAATTAAACTAAAGCCGAGTTGTTAAAGCATTTCAACATCAGTCCACTGCTACCAAAAAGAAACTGTACTTGAATATTTAGTACCTTCCCCTCAGCTCAACGGAGACAAAAATGGTGTTGGGGATCTAATTTAATAGACAATGCACTTGTCCTTCAAATTGAACTTGTGCTGAATATCTTCAAAAACACCCAATTTACAAATACTCCAACATCGATCCCAGTTACTTCCTATCGCATAACAACTTCTTACATCTGATCATGAAAAAAAATGGAACTCTCGTTCAAACAGTAGTGGTTCGCAGTGAAATTTAGTTAATTTGATGGATCAGTTCGCTTATAAAGCACAAAATTGTTATCACAAATTGACGTTAAGAGTACTACATAACAAAATATTTCCCCTTTGGGTTCAATTGTAGCTTGCTTCTCAAATAATATTATACAACAGTTAGTTCTTCATTACACAGGTGAATTGATTTATGATGACCGCGTAAGAGTTTAGTAATTAATAAGTTCAAAACACGCTGTCAATCTAGATCCATTAATTTCCACAGCTAAATTAACTAAAAATTACATTTTGGGCAAGGAACTTGTTTGTTGCTACGAAAATACTTCATTTTCTTCAACTTTTGATAGTGAATTGAACTTGGTCAGAGCTACAGTGAACCCAGGTTCCATCAGCCTGATGTGATCCATACAGTTGGTTCGTCAGAGGATCATTCGATGTTGGGAAATAAACGTATCCTATGTAGAGGGAGACGATACAGATGGAGGGTGGAATTTTGACTGTATGATGGAAGTCTTGCGCACAGGCACTGTCTCCGGTGTGGGAATTTCCTCACCAGTAGCAACAAAACCAGTATTGAACGTTGACTGAAGCAGCTTCTTGTTAGGTCCAGCGGCCGAAGTCTGTTTTGCCATCTGATAATCCCCCGAATCGAAATATTTCTGCTGAAAACAAAAATGAAATAGAAAGCCATTGGCATTTGTCTAAAATAGCCATGAGAAGGTGAACCACGGCGAGAACAAACATTGCATGAAATTCTAACATGATAACTTGTAATTGACATTACCCAAAAACCTGAGAAAGCAGAAAATGAGAGAACAAGAAGGCTATGAGCTAATGTTCCGAAATGTCTTTTCATTCGGCTGAGCAGTTAGCCCATTCAAGCCTCTCAAAGAAAGCATAAGCATTTAAAGTCATACGGTTCAAGTGGAAAACGGTCTGGGTCTATTTTAATGTAGTTTTTATTGAAAACTCTTCCCTCAATTGAAGCAATAAACTGATGACGTTTTTTTCTTAAACTCACTCCCATTGAGATTGAGGAACCCCATTTAACCAGAATATTTTGATTTTCAGTAAAGGAGAATTGTTTTTGTTGATTTTTTTATTCGGTCATTAGGGTGCTACTCAATCAGATTTTGATCGATTTCCACAAGGACAGTGCTCACGGATGATAACATTGATTTTCACATAGAATCAATCAGTCGCGAATCTGGGTGAAAATGATTCGAGGACTAATGACCACAACTCTCGTTATAATGCACTGAAAGGGGCCAGCTCTTGCAACATCTAGTTAAGAGCCATGATTCAGTAGCAGACTTACACCCTTATTGAGTTTCTTCTGCAGGAAGGCGGAATGACCATGTCCCCCTCCGGCCATAGGGTATTTGGCCATCAATTTGGCTTCTTCCAGTTTTTCAATTTGGTTTGACGACAGCTGAAACAAAGATTGCATCGAAAAGACTAGTAGAAATGCTGTTCATTTACATATTCAAAAAGCTGTATCTTCCATAAAAAATTTATTTGAATGTTTAATTCGACAGCATTTCAACCAGCTCCGGAACGTTTGGAAGAGGCTCAAATGTTGAAGAGAAGTTACATTGATTTTAAAACGAGGAGAGAAATATTGTGGCAGATAGTGTACAGTTTTGACTTCTATCTTTACATAGTAAATAATAGAAGCACTTAGTCATCTAAACAGTTGAACTCTCCGAACAGAGGTGACTTTGGAAAAAAGCATGTAACTGTACTTTGAAAAACTTTCTGAACAAGTGCCTGATCAGTCAAAAAGCAAGACAGCGCACAGATAGAAGCGTTTGAAGTTTTTACAATTTTGATTTTTTCAGGCCATAACGATCAATATTTTTGAACTGAAAAGGTCATGAAAATTTTCTTTACGGCAAGTAGAAGACGCTTTGATTAGTTTGGCTCACACACTTTACATCCGGGTAACTCCCCCATTACGCGTTTTTGTTTAATTCAACCCTAGATTGGTCTCAAATGAATCAAATATAAAAGTAAAGAGCCCTCTGATTCTGAGTTTTGGTTGAATGAAATAAACTCCAACTATTAGAATATGATCAACGATTTCTCATGATGGTATTCTAAGTAAATTGTCCAAATCCGGAGTTCATGGAGGCGATGTGATAGGTCACGCCTTCCAACAATTTTCTGAGGAAAACTACATGAAATGATCCCAAAAAATCATTCTTGCACCAACAGTTGCCCAATTCTTCAACCAAATCAATCTAAATTTCTGTAGTTTTAAATTCGAGTTTAATTAGACCATTACGGGGTCTATAGCTTAAATGGTTCTCAAGTTAGCAGAGCAGAAAGTGATTCAGAGTATAGTACTATGAAAATCTAAGCTAAATTCTTGACATTTTCATTGAAAATCAATCTTGGCCTGACTGACTCAATTCTTTAATCAAATCGCTACCTCAATTTTTAGGGTATTTAGAGGGAGAAAATTTGTATTAAAATGTGTAAGGTGTGTTTAGTTATCTATTTCTATAGATTTTTGAACGCTGAATCGAATGAGACCATTGCTAATCAAACAAATAAGTCGATAGCATGTATGGTTCTCGAGTTGTCGCAGCTTTTGAGTAGAATCGTTGAGTTTTTCAAAAATTTATAATGATGGTAAGTATAACTCGAGAATTTTTGGAGCTATAAAAATAAATCGCTCTGTGCTCGATGGAATGCTCGTCGGACACTCTCTTTAGCTGTAACGTTAGGCGAATATTTTAATTTTTAATTAAGAAAAATAAAATTGATTTACAGTTGCCAATCTGTTTTTAGGTGGAAACGTTGACGAATATTCGGACAAGTGTATCACAAATGGATGGCCTTATTACATCATTATTGAAGAAATAATAAATCATAATCATTGTACTATCATTTAGAACGTTTTTAATCGAATTCTACGTACCTTGGAAACGAAAAGCATAACATTTTTAGGGGGTTAGACTTTTCATTTATTTTTTTGTTTTGTTTTGAGCGATTACAATAGTTAATTAATGAATAATAAGCCAAAATAATTAAAATTGAGATATTTGTTTCGGAGAGCTCTCTTAGTTACCAATGAAAATACTCATGCAAACGTGCGGAATATTTACTTCACAAGTGGACAGTGTTCTTAACTCATAATTGAAGCACAGGAAAAATTAACCACGTCCAACTCATTAGCAACGTTTTTTTTTGGCTCCAGCGATTTTCAAATGACGTTATGATGCTTTTAAATTTTACGTTAGTGAGAAATAGGGTGCTGTCAGTATTTAGGAACGCTGAGGTCTTCCTCCGAAGCAACAAAGTAATACTTACGAGACGAATTCTAAAATAATATGGATAGATAGGAACAACAATGTAAAGAAAATTTGATTTACCATTTTAGGAACCTCACTACTCGAATTACAGACAACTGTGTTTTCCTTGGAGTCCATAGCACTCATTTTACATGGGACCACTCTTCACAGTAATGGAAATTTCAAGTGGGCAGAGAGATTATGATTTATTGCTACAGGAGAAACACGATAGGTAAGGATGCTTTTGAAAGGAAATAATAGTTCGGACTTGTCAAGAATATCAGGAGTATTAAGTAGGTGGAGATATAAACTTGGTAATGATATAACACGCAACACGGATTGATGTCGCTGCTAGAAGTAGAATTATTTATTTTCAATATTGCCTATAAACCTCACCGATGACCGCGCTGCCGTCGTGTTCAACATGGACGTCAAAAAAGAATAAAATCGCTATTGCGACTTACATGAACGATGAACGAGCGCTCGAATATCCTGTGAAGTGAAATGGGAAAAACTAGGTAGGAAAATAGGTTAGCATGGAATTCAAACTTACAACCTTTTCTTTACCATATTGAAGTCTAATACTTAGACACTTTTTCAGAATCGAGGTAGCAGTTTTAAAGGATTGAGCCATTGTCAGCCAAGATTGATTTGTGGTGAACATTTCATGAATGAAGCTAACCTATATTTTGGTCAGAAAAGCGGACGGACAGAGTTTTGGTTTACTGTTCAATAACAAACCATTGTAATCCCCATGAAAAATATTTCTAGCTCCCCCTAAAAATTCGACGATTCAATATTTTTTCCTGCCATTTTAAAAGCGATTGCAGCGCTTTCACCGGTAATTTAGAACAAATCGTCAAAAATCAAAGTCGTTAATATCGTCAAATGACGTTCTGAATTCCCTCGACTAAACCAGTCTCTATTTTATGTCAATCGGGTCGTTTTCTCATTCCATGTGTCGAAATGAGTTAAGCTCTGCATAATTATTTGACGCACGTGTACCTAGAGATTTTTAAAATTTGAATTATAGGCGCGCTCCAACTGTGACAAAAACATTGAAACCGAAAGCGGTATTGATCTGAATCATTAGAGAAACAAAAGGTAAAATCTATCAAAATAAACTACGACGAACTGTGGGCCGTATTTTTGAAAATTTTATTTTGTGTCCTCCATTGGTTTTACTAGCTCCCGAATCTCTAACTGTGCTTCAATCTCGTTATGGCAACACTGTGAGTGTGAGCCGCAGTTGTTCGAAGGTTCAAACGGAAGTGTCTCGCTGTTGGAGTGTTCGTGATCGGGCTCTATTTTTAATTGGCTTCAGTCAGGTAGTCCCCTGTTGTTGTGCGATTTCGCCGGACGACGTGAACAGCTGGGAAATCTTCGTGCTGTAGTGAAAAGAGTTGCCATGCTCTCGTTTCTTTGACGTCGCCGACAAATTGGTTGATCTTCCGGAGGAACCTAAGTGTGCGCGCGAGAATGTCGGAAAGTAAGACTTTGTTTGTTTTCCTGGTGTCATCGCTAGCGAACAGAAATAGTAGCTCCCAGCTATCTGTACCCAGGTCTACGGCGATGAAAATATTAATATTGTTCCGCCTATTAGGTCCGTTCGATTCCGATTAGAGGCTAGTAATTAACATTCTCTGTCGATGAGTGACAGATCTTACGCTTGACAGCAGTTGCCACATACGCATTTGCCCCCTCTACACACGTTTCTCATCACCTGAGTGCCAGTATAGAATACTCATAGTCATTGCCATTCATACCTAGTGTGTGGCAACAGAGAATCGCTATTAACCTTGAAGCATGCGCGACTGCCTTGCCTATCCTGAGTTCCTATCCGCCTTTTATTCCTTCAATTGTTCTCGGTTTGATAATAAACCTCGCGAAAAAATTCTAACTCACAACAAACTTTTTATGTTTTAGTTTCAAAATACGTCTGTCCGTCCGCCGTCAACAATTTTCTGACGATACTATAAGAGCTACAAAATTTAAATCCTCACCGAGGATCAATCATGGAATGATAATGTGCCTATTTTTTAGCAAAATCGCTACCTCAATTTTAATGGTTGTTTTTGGGGGTGTTAAGGGGAAATTCCTATTTTCGAAGGTTTTTTTTTTGACAAAGGTGTGTTTGGTATCGATTTCTATAGATTTTTGGACGCTGAATCGAATTAAATCATAACGGAGTCGATAGTTCTCGAGTTATCGCAGCTTTTGTACGGAAATTTTGAGAAATTAGGCTAGATGTTATAACTCGAGACATTCTAGAGCCATTAAAAATGTTCTATACCCGTTAGAATGCTCGTCAAACACTCCCTTAAGCTATATCGTTTGGCGAATAATTTAACTTACGGTTTGATAATTTAGAAAAATAAAAATTATTAAAATTGCAATAGTTTCTATGGACTTTCCCCGTATAGTTACCAATCTGATGTTAGGTGGAAACGTTCACGCACGTTTTTTTTTGGCGAAAACGTTTACAAATGTTCGGAATAGTTACTATCACGGATAGACGGTGTTGTGTATGGAGGGGGAAATTTATATATGTATATAAATATCGATTAGTTTAAAGACTTTGTAATTAACAAGTTAAACTGAATATGAATACGTGGGTTGCGATTTCGCAATGCCCACGGGAAGATCAAAACATAAACAAAACACTCCCGTATACAATCAGTCACGAGTTGTTGTTTGTTATTAAAATGTTCCCGAGAGTTCTCGATGGTGGACATAACACTCCTCTCCGCTAAATTTGGGGAAAAAAAAAACAAAATTTCACATTTTCAAGTTTGCACACAAAAATTTTGACGGCAAAATGTTCGCGTCCAAAAAAAACTACAAATCCAATTTTACAGGCTTGCGGATCACACGGTCACGACGACTTAAAATTTGAGAGTCATTCTGAGGAGGTGAGATTGATTTCCTAGCTTGCAAAGATTTGCGCAGCGGTGGTGAAATACCAGGGGACATGGCCGAATTTGGTTCTTCGCTCGGCTGCGGCTCGATCATTGGATTCGTCGCAATCAGGGTAGGGTCGATATTTGGTAGGCCAGTCTTGGTGGGTGGTTCCGGGAAAGGGAAATCTGGTAGGCTTGAAAAGTCTTCAAGTTGAGCTCCAGCTCGACGGATTTGGTCGATGTGACGAAAATGTGTGACATTGTCACTCTTGATTTCGTAGTGTAGATCTCCTTTCCTTGCCGTGATGATCCCAACTTTCCATTTTGATGCAGGGTCATTATAGCAACGGAACATGACTTTAGTTCCTTCTGAGAGTTCTCTTGGGAGGACGTCCTTTTCGTCGATTGAAGTGATTGGGTGCTGAGGTCGAACCAGATCAATTCTGCTGCGATAAGCGCGTCCAAGGAACAGAGATGCAGGAGACTTCCCAGTTATTGAATGGGGTGATCTGCGGTAGGAAGTCAGAAATTTGAGGACAGCCTCGCGGACATTGGTCCCGTCATTAATTGATGATCGAAGAGATGTTTTCAAACTCTGCACTCCCCTCTCCGCTAATCCGTTTGTCGCGGGATGATACGGTGCAGTTAATTTCTGTTTGATACCCAACGATTCGCAGAAATTCCTGAATTCGGAGCTTGTAAATTGAGTGCCATTATCGCTGATGATAACGTGCGGCAATCCGAAATCGGTGAAAAATCTTTTCAGCAGCTCAATTGTCGTAGCTGACGTCATGTTGTGGACAGGACGAACGTCCACCCATCGACTGTAGGCATCTACAATAATCAAGAAGTAGTGGTTCTTGAAAGGGCCTGCATAGTCGACGTGAAGTCTTTCCATTGGTGACGACGGGGTTTGCCACCTGTGGAACGGAAATTTCGGAGGATTATTTTCGGATTTAACACATGACCAACAATTAGAGATCATGGTGTTGATGTCGTTGTCGATTTTGGGCCACCACACAAAACTTCTTGCGAGAGCTTTGCATTTTACCATGCCCTGATGCCCTTCGTGCAACTCCTTTAAAATACGGTCTCTCAAATTTTGAGGAATGTAGACCCGATGATTCCAGAACAAACAGTCGTGGTTCATGGAAAACTCATGTTGAGGGTGTCCAGAAAAATTTCCACCTGGAAGAGTAGCACCATTTTTGAGAGCGTTGAGTAATGGCTTAACCTCAGAATCAGTTGCCAATGCTCTAGAGATTTCTCCAGAAATGACTGGTAATGTGGCGATTTGCGACAAAGAGAAAACATTAATGTCAAATTCGAAAAATTCATCCTCATGTTTGTCCACAGGAAAACGTGACAAGCAATCGGCATTGCCGTGATTGGCACTACGACGGTATTCAATTTCGTAGTTGAAACCTTGCAAAAATATTGCGTACCTCTGTAAACGAAGAGCTGATAGTGGCGGAAGGCCTTTTTTCGGACCAAGAATTGTTATTAACGGCTTATGGTCAGTAATTAACTTGAATTTGTTACCGTACAGGTATGAGAAGAATTTCTTGACTCCGTAGATTATGGCAGCAGCCTCCTTTTCGATCTGACTGTACTTTACCTCCGCTGAACAGAGAGTACGGCTTGCATAAGCAATTGGTCGTTCTTCGCCGTTGCTCAAACGATGCGCCAATACTGCCCCAAATCCGTATGGACTGGCATCCGTAGAAAGGATTAGCAATTTCTTTGCGTCAAAATGCGTCAATACACGCTCCGATGCCATTGCTTTCTTGATGAGGTTGAACGAATTTACGCATCTCTCATCAAAATTGAAGCTTGTGTCTTTTCTGAGCAGTTGATAGAGCGGATGAGCCAACGTGCTTAATTCTGGAACGAAACGACCATAAAAATTAACAGCGCCGAGAAATGATTTCACCTCGGTCACAGAAGTAGGCTGTTTGATTTTCAAAATAGCCTCGACCTTTTCCGGGCACTTGCGAAGTCCATCTCTGCCGATTATGTAACCGCAGTATTTTATTGATGATTTGAGGAAACTACATTTTTTCAAATTTATCCGAATATTATTCGCATGTAATAACATGAAGACCTGATCCAACAGTTTGATGTGTTCCTGTTCTGATTCAGAACTGACGCAAATATCGTCGTATAGGACTTGGACTCCCTTGATTTTTCCGAGAATTCGTTCAATAGTTTTTTGCCATAAATGAGGCGCATTTGTAATTCCAAATGGCAGACGATTGTAGGTAAATAAGCCTTTAGTTGTATTCAAGGTCAAATAATGGCGGTCATCCTCATGAATTTCTATGTGGTTGAACGCTTGACAGATATCCAATTTTGAGTAAAAGTTTGCGTTGCCAATATTGGCGAGAATTGATTCAATTCCGGGAATAGGATAGTCTTCTGGTAAAAGCTGGGGATTTAATGTAACTTTATAGTCCCCGCACAACCGTACTGTACCATCCCCTTTTACTACAGGCACGACCGGTGTTGCGTAGTCCGAATGTTCAATTTTGGAAATTATCCCCTCTTTTTCTAGTCGATCAAGTTCGGCCTCAATTTTGGGCACTAGCGAAAAAGGAACATTACGGTGTCGTTTGAAAACAGGTACCGAATTCGGTTTGACATGAATACGAGCTTTTACGCCTTTAATTTTTCCCATGCTAGGCTGAGTGATAGAAGGATATTTTTTCAGAAGCTGAGAAATTTCTGATGAAAAATTCAAATTGTTCGGATTTCCGATGTTTTGAGAATTTGGTTTTCCATTTGAGATTGAATTGATTTTCAAACAATTAAGGTCCAATTTGAGTTTGCGAAACCACTCGAGTCCGAGAATATTTACTCTCTCTCCCTTGACGATAAAAAGATCGGCAGGTAAAATTTTATTCACAAGTACATGTGCATATCCGAGTAATGGAACATTATTACCTGTGTACGACCGAAGCTTCAGGTCCGTCGACTGAATGCGTTTATTTGGGAAACACCTTTTGAATGACGAATGATTCATTAAGGTCACGGGTGCTCCGGTGTCGACTTGGAATTGCACGTCAACACCATCGACGTCTATAGTTGTCATGATTTTTTCTCTGGAATTTGCATCGCCAACCTGTAACACATCTATGAATATTCCGCAATCTTCTGAACATACAGCGAAATCACCGTCGTCAGCTGAACAGATTTGATTCAAACCGTTCCGATTAGGTTTGCTAAATTGCAGATTTGCGGGTTTGTGTGTATAGGGTTTTGATACTGAAGATTTTTGAGCAGGTTTACTTTTACAGACAGGCGAAATATGTCCTTTGGATTTGCATGTATGACAAATGGCGTTTTTGTATTTACAATCTGGACTCGAATGATTGGTAAAACCACAGTGTTCGCAACGTTTTTTATTTTGACTAGGTTTAGAAAATGACGAATGCGAGCGTTGGTTTTTTATCAAATTAACAGCTGAAGACGAATTTGTTACTTGTTGAGCTGAGGAACGAAGTGTCGTGTAGGAATTAGCGTACTCAAGAGCTGATTTGAAGGTAACATTGCTCAGTTCGAGCAGTTTCAATTTAAGGTCGTGAGATTGAAGACCATGCACGAATTGTGTACAAAGCGCGTCGTCAAACCATATTGCCGGAAATTTACAATATCGAGTCAACTTTTTTAGCTCCGCAGCGAATTCGGCGGGCGACTCCCCCTCCTGCTGAAAACGAGATTGAAAACGAACTCGTTCGGCAAGAACATTAGGTTCAGGTTGAAAATAACCAGTCAATATTATTGCCAGGTCATCAAAAGTTTTTGTTTCGGGTTCATTTGGCTCACATAAATCACACAAACGTTCGTACGCTTGTTCACCAATTGAATCCAAGAGGTATAAAACCTTTTTCGATTCCTTTACGTTGTAGAGCGTTAATTTAACTTTCAACAACTTTAAATACGTTTTCCAATTAGAAGACGCAGGATCGAAAGGGCTGATGTGAATACGAGTAGTCGATTCGGGCGCTAAACGAGCCATCTCTGATTTACCTCCCTTCGCCGTAGTTGCCGTTTCGGCCGGATCGGGCATCGAAAATGAGAGGAGAAGATACGACTCACCAAATCGATGAAGAAAAACGCCAACCAAAGTGGTGCGCGCGTAGAAAATCGAAAATCCTCGTCGCCAGTGTTGTGTATGGAGGGGGAAATTTATATATGTATATAAATATCGATTAGTTTAAAGACTTTGTAATTAACAAGTTAAACTGAATATGAATACGTGGGTTGCGATTTCGCAATGCCCACGGGAAGATCAAAACATAAACAAAACACTCCCGTATACAATCAGTCACGAGTTGTTGTTTGTTATTAAAATGTTCCCGAGAGTTCTCGATGGTGGACATAACAGACGGTCTTCTTAAATCATAATTGAAGCAAATGAGTAATTAACAACTATACTATCATTTGCAGCTTTTTCCAATATAAAATTGAATAATTTATTATTTCAATTTTCGCAATTAATAAAGCTTCGAAAATGACACATTATTCTTCAATCTATTGTGTTGTTCAATCTATTTTCGTTCGTATATACTTTTTCATAGGTCTGCGAGCGTTGAATAATATATCGATTATCTATCTGGGTTAATTGCTTAATTAATCCAGATAGTACTTCTATGAGTAAAACAAGTTTGTTAGCTTTTAGTGGTACAGGACGGGGAAAGAGATCGATAAATGAAATTGAAGCAGAATTCACATGATCTTCGTGTCCTATGTCCGTGAACCTGCTCCTCCTGCGCGGGAGATTCCATACACTTTACAGTAGATTATTTTCTCTAATCTTGCTGGACTATTTTCGGCTCTGTTCAAATTCAACCAAAACTATAACTGGATTCGTTTTACTCAAAAATATTTGATAGATTGATAACTAACCCTGAGCAAACTGAAATTTTTTTTGGCCTGAAGACCAAAAAAATAAAAAAAACATACGATATATACGTTATTTCTTACCTATATTGATAAAAATAAAGCCATGACTAATGGATATGGTTCTCAAACAAATTGAATGATACCAGTCAACTGAGAAACTATAACGATGCTCAGAAATTATTTGCCGTACTACTTGGCCAATTTTACAGATTAAGATTCTCTCAATCTTCTATACAGATTATGAACGTGTCATGTCAGCAGAGGACGAAGTAGCGGTGCCAATAATTCTTTCAACACCAGATCATAAATTCGAGCTGGACGTTGATGCACTAGAGCGGTTGCTCTTGCAAGACGACATCAAAGATAGATCTATTGTTGTCATTTCTGTGGCTGGTGCATTTCGCAAAGGAAAATCGTTCATCCTCGACTTCTTTCTCAGATATATGAACTTCAAGGTAAGGCTGAAGTAGACTCATTCTGTACAATTTATTTAAATTCATCTATGTTGTTTTCATTGATTAGAATTTACACATTTCCAATGATCTTTAAAATTACTGTGGTGGCACGTCAAAGGAAATAAAGAAAACCTTAACAATTGACAATTCATTGTTCATTAACATGTTCAGAGCGTATTTCCAAATAGGAGAAAAACCTCCAGACTGAAATCTTTTTGTTCGCAAAATGGCTCAAAAATAGTCACGTTTTAGTAATTAGTTGAAACCAGGGCCAAATCATGAGTTTCTGACCATATTTATGATATGCATCATTCATCTGGTGAGTGCGTTAATGGTATTGCAGGCTCCTTTGAATAAACCAAACTTGTTCTATGAACATGAAACTTTTTGTGAATCAACAGGAACAGGCAGTTCACACTTGGAAATACAAATATCACACAAAATGGAGCGGCTGGTGAAGGGCATATTTTGAGACACCTCAGGAATAAATTGATTTGTTTACGAGCGTGAACTTTATTGAACAAAAAAAGTCATAAATTTTGAGCGGTAACTTCAACTAATCATCACCAATTTTCATTCCCAAAAAATGAAAATTGTGAAGTAAAATCTCTTACCTTGCATCGAAGGTTGCTTGTCGAAAACTGATGAAGGAACCGTGAATAACTAGAGTCAACGTTGAGACGCCTCCGTTCCTGCACATTGGATCCGGATGTCAACATTACAATCAAAATAAAATATGAATATACTTGAAAAAAAAAAGAAACTACTCTGATGCTTTCTGTTGGTTGTTTGGTTACCTAACTACTGAAATATCAAAGGATCGAGCTGGGAAGGGAGTAGAACGATTTTTGCAAAACGGGGACCATGACGCATATTTGGCATCATCCGCCTGGTGGGAAGATACTTCATGATGCAGCCGATACCTCATTCGCACTGAACGTGTTAATATTGTTGTCTCAAAGCATAATTTCAACTTGTTTATATTATTTGGTATTTCATGAAGTTGTATTGTTCAAGTATGGATCTGATGACGTTATCAACAATGAAGACGTCGATTGGATGGGAGCTGATGATCAACCATTGGAAGGTTTCTCTTGGCGAGGGGGTTCTGAAAGGGACACCACTGGCATTCTCATGTGGTCTAAGATATTTCGTACAACATTGAAAAATGGTGAAAAGGTTAGTATGATGTTTAGTGGTGCACACTCCTGGCTTGTAACTGGTGTTCCCCTAGAGATACTTCCTGTTTACTATTAACTTGTTTTCAACCACTTTATTTGTATACGAGGTGTTCGCAATTAATAATGTCTACTGGTTTTTGTCAGAAATAGTTGTAGAATCCTTTTTTTTTATGAAGTAGCTATTCTCCTTTTGGGCAATAATTGCAGTATTTTTAACTCCCTGTCAATCGAAACTATTTGTAAAGTTGTGGATTGTGTCGTCTATCATTGAACCTAGCAAAGCATACCTGCATGTATTTGTTTTATCAAAGTGTGTTTATTCCAGGTGGCTATCGTCCTTCTTGATACGCAGGGCACTTTTGACAGTGAGAGTACGGTTCGAGATTGTGCCACCGTATTTGCCCTGAGTACAATGATTAGTTCGATTCAAATCTACAACCTGAGTCAAAATATTCAAGAAGATGATTTGCAACATCTGCAGGTACTAACATTTTTTCTTGTTCCTGTTAGGTGACTATGTTCATTCAATCTAGTTGGTGGCTAATTCTATAGTGTGAGCCAAAGAAACTTGCTGATTTAAATTTGCCGCCAAAGAAGTAGAGGTATGGTGGTGGAGCTGGTCTCACTGGAATGATTAGTTCTTACAGAGTTGTTCCCCCTAGTTCAGTTGTCGTCATGCACTGGATGAGTGAGCAACGCAGGTTTGCGACAGAGGCTTATTTTTCAAATGGCCGTTTGGGCCAGACATGGCTCATTTCCACACAAGGGCTGAATGAAAAAGCAAAACATGCAGTACTGCAGTCGGGTGAATCCTTCATGAAACACCCCTCCACTATGAACAAGCCATTGTTTGTAGGCACGAGAAGGGTTTGTTGGTTGGTACTTTTTTTGAGGAGAAAGACCCGACTGCTTTATCGGGCCATCTCAAATCAAACGGTTCTGTAAATCGTCCTAGGACATTGTGGCAATTCAAGGAATCATTCGACAAGCGATCACAGTAATTCTGCTAAATATGCTCTGCGGGGAGGACCGAAATTTGAAATTGAGTGATTCAGTATATTGACAATGGGGAAGGTCACTTGATGAAAATAATTTTCAAAAAAATGTAAATTAAAAACTGGAGGGCCATATGAACATAAAAAAATTTGAATTGTACCGATATCATGGATGATACATTTTTTTAATTGACCTTTCTAATCAGCAATTTTTGTTGGCTCATCCTATTTTTGTTTTTACTTACAGTTATTCACTGAGTATGGTCGTCTGGCCTTGGCTGACAGTGGCAAGAAACCATTTCAAAAACTTCAGTTTCTTGTCAGAGACTGGAGTTTTCCGTACGATGCTGAATATGGTGAAGAAGGAGGTCAAAAAATTCTTGATAAAAGACTGCAGGTACGTAATCTTATGGAATATCGCTTCCTGAGTAAAATTTTTAAAAACGTTATGTACTCTTCTATTCAATTAGCCTTCTCACACTTGGTTGAGTACTTTTTGCTACTACTCACCATCATAAACTTTGTCATTCTATCTACAGATTTCCAAAAATCAACACCCAGAGTTACAGTCGATCAGGAAACATATTAGATCTTGCTTTACTGACATTAATTGCTTCTTGATGCCTCATCCTGGTTTGAGAGTAGCAACAAACCCCAAGTTCGACGGTCGACTTACTGGTGAGTATTTCTTATCTCGAAATGATTTGTGAGCAGCATGGTTGGAAGTATTTGGAAAAAAATGTACTTGGCATGATTATTTTTAATTCATGGCAGAAGCCTCAGCTTATGGGTGCCATGCTTAATGATTCCTGTTTACAAATAAATATAGAGTCTGTACCATCTCATACAATGTGCCGTATTCTGTTACTGTGCTTGGGAGTGTCTATTTTCTCAGGGGTCCGCTATTTGTAAAAATTATTGCCAGTGATAACAAACTGTCCTGGGCTATGCTTTCTGCCTTTGTGGCCATCTAATAGCTCTACCATTGACTGAATCCTTCTTTTTTTCTCAAAGCAACTGGATCGCCCCCACTGGACCCCTTTTAAAAACCAAAGATTTAGGTCAAACTATTATTTCCATCACTTTGAACTGTTGTCCAAATTTTGGGTTAACTGAGTTTGGCAACCAATCTTAGCCGAATGTTGAACAAAGGAGAACACACTGGGTCATGTTACATACTACTGAGCCAAACTGATCCAAGAGATTGATGTGCTAAATCAATTGGGATCCTCCTTTGTAATACCTTACGGTTAAACAATAAACGATATTTCATTTCATTCAATTGGGATCCAGAAAATTAAAAGCTACATTGTTCACCATGGCTTTAGCTGTTTAATTTTTAACTCAGGATGAACTACTTAAATTTCAACTATAATATCTTTTTGTTACTGATCAAATTTGTTCCGATCATTACAGAAATTGAAGATGACTTCAAAGCCAATCTGCGCAAGCTGGTACCTTTGTTACTTGCTCCGGAAAATTTGATCATCAAAGAAATCAGTGGACATAAGGTCAAGGCAAAAGAACTACTTCAGTACTTCCAGTCATACATCCTTGTGTACAGTGGAGATGAACTTCCGGAGCCAAAATCAATGCTAGTCGTAAGTACCCCAGATCCATTTTCAACTTTTTACAAACTTATACCTAAATATGTAAGTTGTGTAATGGTTAACTTATGAAATATCATACCAGCTCACAAATATTTTGTACTGTTCTAAAAGTAATTGTTGCGATTCACCCGAAGTTTATTATTTTTCATATAAGTTACATAAGTTATCATATTTATGCTAAGTCTTTGATCTCCTTGTATTTTCTGTGTGTATGGCCTTGTGTTCTCATCAGTTGGCAAAATCACCTTTTCTCCTCACCTTAACATACTCAAAAATATTTTTAGTTATGCAACAACACTCAACGGGTTTTGACGTTGATGCAAGCCAATAAAAGTTTTGGAAAACCAGTCTCTTGCGCTCTCTCGTTGTAATTGAATAACGAGTGTTTCATTTTCTGATATTTCAACATTTTGTATTTCAGGCTACTGCTGAAGCAAACAATCTGGCTGCGGTGGCTGCTGCTAAAGAAACATATCACCTGTTAATGGAGCAAGTCTGTGGTGGTGCCAAACCTTATTTGAATTCGGCTCATCTTGAGACAGAACACCTTCGAATTAAATCCACGGCCATCGATCAATTCTCCAAAAAAAGAAAGATGGGTGGAGAAGAGTTTTCTGAAACATACAAGATCAAATTGGAAGCGGTGAGTCCATCAAAATTCATTTATTTTCCTTTTTTGTGAAATCATTTTACCCCCTTGCATAAACGCACATCTTCAAATCTGTGGAATGGCTTCCTCCATTTAAGTGCTATTCACTGTACACTGCATGTGAAAATGGCCTGATTCCGAGTTAGGGCTTTCATTCACCAACTGCATTTAAAGCTTTAGAGAAGGCGTGCATTTTCCAGAACTAGCAAAATTGAAAGTTCATAACCTATGATATTACCGACGGTCCACGGGTTTCAAAATATGTTTATCTTCTTTTGTTCGTCGCATTTTCCACGTAATTGCTGGGGTGAGGGGGAGATAAGCTTGGCGACTCTTTCGACCCAAGGTTGCAGGCACCTGATGTACCTGTGTAGCCCTGAAGATGCCCGAATGGGTGAAAGAGCTCGACCAATAAAAGAATGAATGGAAAAATAGTCGCCGGGTTTACCTCCCCCTCATCTTACATATTATGTTTAGTTCATGATCATCAAATCTATTGATTCTTGGTAGCTAATATGGCTATCCAAAACACACCATCAAAACTTGGTAGTGCAGGCCGAACTGAGTCACCTTCCCACCAATTTTAAAAGGTGAAAAATAGCAACGCACAATTACCAAGTGGCCTCTGCTAAATTGTGACAGTAAACATGAGAGGGCCCGTGTTAAATATTTGCATTGAAGCAGGTACACATTAGGTTTTAGGAATGAGCGTTGTTTTGTCTCTAATATGGCCTGAAGAACATTCTTCTTCTTCTGTATGTTGCTATCTCCCATATTAGATAAAGGGGAAGATATCTATATTTTTCGTTTTACTCCAATGTTTACATTTTGAAGTATTGGGTTGTTCGAAAAGTCTCCTTGCTATGAAAATTATCTCATTTCACAACACTTGTCTTGTATTAGTATGCTCATATACCTAACTTCTGCATTAATAACCTATTCCATGAGTTTTTCTGTTTTTGAGTCTCCTTGCGTCGCTTGAAAAAGGTCTAATTTTCATAAGATTCAAATTGAGATCATCGAGGAAAGACGATGACTGTTCTAATTTTTATAGCTTGAAGACCGCTCAAAATACTTTTTATGGTGAATTTTTCTTAGCCTATCCAATAAGCCTTTTAAAGTGAATTTCTTGATATTTTATGATTGGTTAGGTACACCTTTTAGCCAACTCAAGCATGGAATTATTGAGTGCTATACCCACAAATTTTTAACAATTGCACTATGTTTAGCACTATTGTTTAGTGCTCAGAATATAGCCTAAAACCTTACGTTCAAGCAAAGTTAAAAAAGCCACTGAAACAAAAATAAAAATTATAAGGATAAAAAAATTTAATATATAAATTACTGCTTGTAATAAAAATTACATAATTAAATTCTAAATTTAATGCATTTTTCTGCCAAAACAGTAATAAATATTATAAAAACCTGGTCCTTTCATACTAAGATTTTTTAAAACTATTAAGGATAGAAACCAACCTGGCTCACGCCGGTCTGAAATCATTATTTTACACAGCAGTTTACAGAGAGTAATTTCTGACTGATCATTCGGCGGTTTTGTATATATAATACTGATTATAAATTATGTACAGTGAACTGTGCTCACGGTTTATTTTTCAAAGTCTGTGTTTCTTCCCTTAGCAAGAACCTTTTTTCTCCGGCTTCTCACTTTCTGTATCAGCCTTTTCTACTGCACTCATTTGCTCTTATTCTTCTAATGCATGATATTGTAGTTTCATTTTTGCTCAATTTTCAATTTGTACTTTAGTTTTTATTTATTCATTCACCATAGCTATCCTTTTTCGTAGACGATTTCAATAGCAGTAGGTATTGTACTCTCCATTAGAGGCATGGTGACCGTCATTTATCGTATATTGAGAAGATATTGTTAGTTTTGGTCACAATAGTTTGATTGGTAGAGAACCTGCTTAGAAGCCTATGTTCTGTGGAAGAGTTTTACCAAGAACGCGTAGTATTCTCACCTTTAGGAGCGTTGGAACGTGAAACTATTTTATCCTCTGAATAGCTGAATAGGTGAACACTGCCTTCGGTATAATGTACCCTCATTCAAGTTCGCATAATTTATTCAAGCTACATCTGCTTCAAGTAAACCCCGTATTTCAGTTCACTCAGTTCTTTCGTTGTAACTAAGTGAGAGAGCTGTTTTGGCCAGTTTTGTCTATCTTATTTCCTTTCGTGCGAACAAGTTTATTCACGAGCTAGGTGGAACTCGGTGATATTTGCTGTCATTTTTATTGACAAAGATTGTTTCGTCCAAAAATGAGATGTTTTGCAAGCGTTAAAGTTGAAATACACCTTACTCATGGTTTCCACTTTCTATCTGTTTTCAGCGTTTCATAAGCTTCTTTATACTTGTCCCGAGTTTGTGAACAAAAACTTTGCTCTAGTTTTGTTGCTAACGAGTAGTACAGCTTCATAAATGACTAAATGTTTATAGTAATGTCTCTAATAACCCTTCTAGGGATATTTGAGTTCTTTGTCTTTCAATTTCACGATTATTTTTTAACAAAACTTCAACTAAAATTGATAGGTTCATTGCCAGTAAACTGATAGGTATCTACTGAAGACTATCATCCATATTATTTTTATAGGAGATGGTAGAGTTTGATTGGATTTATTTTTGTGAATAGTTTTTGCCAGAATATATTGATTATGTGCAATCATTTGGGTAATCATAGAGAGAACTTTTTTTACATTATTAGAGGGGGTGGTAAAATAAATGCAAGTATTAAAATATATTCACTAGGTCTCTCATAATATCATAATTAGAGGTCCATGGAATGTTCAACTGTTAACTGAGTTGCTGTAAAGTTAGGACGCATTTTTTATTTTCTCCAAGCGTTTTCTATATTTATAAACAGTTCAGTTCACTGTTAAACATTTTAAGGACCTCTAATTATGATATTATGAGAGGCCTAGTGAATATATTTTGATACTTTTATTTTACCACCCCCTCTAATAATGTAAACAAGGTTTTTCCTACAATTACCCTTGTAAATGATTGTGCAACTTTCCTTTTCATCTCTTAATTGCCTCTAGAATGTTTTTGACGTCTGTTTCCTTTTTATTTCACTCCATTAAAAATACAGTGGGAACCTAGACATGAAAATTTTGACTCAAGGTTTCTTTGTTGTGCTTTAGTCACTTGCAGTAGTAGTAAATGATAAAAGCACTATTATCTTGAGGGGCAATAGACAAATAAACCAACGATGAAAATTAATTATTATGTTCAGCAGTAAAGCGAATGATTCTGAACTATAACGGTTACTTAGTTTCAATATTATTATGTCCGTCTTTGATTTGGGACTGTATCATTGAATTCATTATTATATTCATTTCGTTGGTAGTTTTTCTTCTTACTATAAATTTCATTAATGATTTCCAAATATGGCCTAAGAAGTACCTAGTATTTGTCCAATCGATAACAAACTTTGAGAGTGCAAACTTGACTCAAATGTTTACAGTTTGAGATCACAAAAACAAGTATTCATTCATCAAGTTGAGAAACTATTTTTTAGTACTTCCAAATACTGGAGTACGTTTGTTTTTGTCTTTGAGAATGGTACTAGAAGAACCTCAAAAATGTGAATATCCGTATCATCTGTTTCGGTAGGTACATTTTCTCTTCCACAAGCCATACCAAAAAGTTAAGCCAGGTCCTCATCCTCAGGTATATTATAAACAAAAATTGCGTTTTCTGGCATTTCTACGAACCTGGAGCCATCATTACCTACCAAATACAGTGATATAGATTGGCCGTTATTGTGTTGAGACTTTAAATCTTGAACTTATTATTTGAAGTTCTCCCTCTATGAGTGTTCCTCTAACATCATTGTGCACACGTCACAGTATCAAGAGACTTCGATGAAGACAGCGGCTCCTGTCCAAACAACGTTATGCACTGCAGTATTAACAGTGATACAGTGAAACCAAAGTTGAATTTTGGCTGAGTTCTTCGCAGGTGTACTCCATTTCTGGTTGATAATAATTGTTCGACATTTTTCTTGTTGCTACCAGAATTCGTTTTATAAGAGGGATTCGAGAAAGCGAATACCAACAATATTCTCATGGTTTCAACCAAACCGCCTCCTACTGATTTTGAAAACAAATAATGTCCTGCATGGCTGTATGCGTAGTGAGAAAAGTCGACGACAGCACTGAAATGAGCTTGAAGGTTCCACGAGGTTCTCAAGAAGACGGCTCTCCATTTTACGGCTTTTGTTTGAATAGCGATTTTTAATTTAAAAATTTGTTCATTGTCAACCACTACATTATTTTTTAAGCTTTGAAGAAAACTTGAAAGAAAAAAAACTTTGCATGGGTGTGCATTGTTGGAAAAAAGGAACAGCGTTTCTGACTGCTCAACCAAGACAATGGAGTCCCTCACCTAGTTGGCATTATCATGGACTGACCCTTGTATAACTGACGTCTTATTCTGAATTGCAGCCCATAGAGAATGAAAATTGTGGTACATGCTGACTGGTTTCGTCCCTATTTCACCCCTCCAAAAGAAAGTCGTGGTTAGCTGGTTGTTTGTAGCATTGGATCATAAAAAAAATGTGATAGTAATGTTCAGGTGACAACATTGCAATACTTTTTGGTTGTAAAAAGCATACAACACTAAATATTTATTCTGTCTTGATTGGGATTTGTTGAGAATTAGGTATTGTATCCAATCGAAGTTTCCTTTCAATATTTTTATTTTGGTGCAAGTATGGCAGTCTAGATTGTCTGAACACAATTCCTGCATGAGTAGAAGAGGATCATTTTCATCGATGTTCAATCAACGTGTTAGAGAAAGCTTTTTCACTTCCAATTTTGTTCTGTACTGCATTATTTGGTGTAGTTTTTGCCTTCTGTTCGGGTTTGTTTCCTGCTTCGTATTTCAAAGCACTTCAAAACGCATCCGTTGTTTGCGCATTGTCCATCGATTTCAATATACCTACTGCTGAATTATTGATTTACCCTCGCTGAAAACATTACATTTGTCACTAATGGGTTATTGTCATTTTTGTTCTAGGATTTGAATCAATTGTTTGTGGAATTGCAAGTTCGAAACAATGATAAAAAACTCTTCACATTTTTTTGGCGGCGTATGAGGATCTTGTGTGTGGCAATAGTATTGTTAGCGATTTTATTATCCAACTATGATATTTTAATAGAAAATCTAGGAATTATTCGTAAAAGTGTCGACAGTTTATTCAAAAGTTGAAACGTCTGGAATAGAATCGAACATAATAAAGCCGTTGGCTGTGCATTAGTACATAACATCACATCCATTTATGGGTAGGATAGACCGAGAGATATATCAACATGATGGATACACTTTAGGTGGAAAATTAATGCGAATTTTTCAACCATTTGAGGTCAAATGAATAATTGTCCCAGTTATGTACACTACTTTGATATCGGACACCTATTTATGCAGTTTCTGTAAAAGTAATTCCTTTGCATCGCACACAAAATGTGGGTGAGAGCGTAGAACGTTCAGAATTTGAGATCGGCTGTGTGAAAGCATGGCGAATATTAGGGGGAGGGGTGTGGTAGGCAGGTGAGGGGAGTGTTCCTTTTAGTCTCTACAGAACCTCCAATGGCCTCAGCTCCCAATTTTTATTCTTCAATAATAAACCGTAGACTGTAAAACTGTAAACTATAATCACCCATAAAAAAAAATGTCTAACCTCCCCAAAAATGTGCGTTTTACATTTCAAGGCAAGTAGGATCTGAATATCAAATAAAAAATTAATTCCGTCCGCCAGGAACACTTTGCTGAGGAAACTACTAGAGCTACTTACATCATCTTTTCACCAAAAATCAGTCTTGAAATCAGGAAGGCTGTATTCTTCAGCCAGATTGCTACCTCCATTCTGGGGGGATTTTGTAGGTGTCTTGAGAAATTGAGTTGGTTGGATTTCTTTTATTTTCTTCAATGTATATGGTAACTAGGGATTCGGAATAATTTTCCATAGGAGAGGCTAATGAGTGAGGCTCCCAAATATTGCACGCACTCGAGGCTAAAAACGGCCTGTATGATGGAAATTTATCTGTTGTCAAGAGAATAAATTAATGCCAACCGTGAAAATGTGAATACATTCCTGGTGAAGACGTTGGGTACCTTGCTCAGGATGACTTCTGACTATGGACAAGTCATTTATTCGCTCAATCTGAAACTTGGTCATCACAAAAGTGAGTTGCATTTGCAACTTGAATTGCTTAAAATGTTAGAATCCCATAGTTTGCAATTGTATGTATAGAACAAGAGAAGAGAGTTGGTTTGTAGAAGAGGAAACTTAGAATAATAATAAAAATATACGAAAATAAAAAACTGGTCGATGTTGAAAGTTTCAGATGAATTTGATTGTTTTGACACTGATGACTGACTTTTATTGAAAAAGATTTCGTTTGATATGGGCTAGAATAATTATCATCTTGTTTCAAAATGAGTTTTGAGGATAATTTCAATACTTCTAAAATGAAATGAGCTGTACGGAATTGAGGAGAGTTATTCTAGGTCACTTGAAACATGACTGCACATCCCAGGAAAATTGATTTAACGCTCGTTTGCTAGCATGGTAGCAACAACACTCTTCGTGGATATTATAATTGGTGTGGGTGTATTGTGATTCGATTCAAAAGTCTCACTTTTGAAAGTTTCTATAGCTAGAATAAGTGCTAAACACATCGTCAGGAATATTCACTTATTTTGGTATTGGTTATTTCTAATCGTAATTAGTGTGAAAATAATTCATCTAGATTTATTTTTTTTAACATGGAAACGAATTTCTTGTTGACTGTAAACCTTATTTAATGTAGAGATTGTTGAAGGTTCTAGCTTGAGTTTTACTTTGTATGAAAATTTCACCTTGAAACTAATGGTTGAAAAAATCCAATGACACCTGTTCGAGTTTGTTGCATGCACTTGTAACCAGTTGCAACTTTTGATTTTGCCCTCAAATTTGGATTTCATATAACTTGGATGGAATTGCAAGGTTTGTTCCCCCAAAAACGATTGAAAACGACATTTGAAAGCTAGAAATACTATTTATCTCATAGGAACTATGAAAAAATGGAAAAAGTACAAAACAAAGTTTGATGTTTGGACTGGAAAACGCTGGTTAGATAGGTACTGGTTTGAAAATTTTTTCTGTGAAAGTAAACACTGCATATATAGCTGAATTATAGATTTAAGACCTGAATTAGCATACATAAATTGCTGGGATTCTAATGAAGATGTTCTCGTTTGAAAAACCGCCACAGACCCACAATGTGAAGAATAGATCTACGTTATTTACAGTATAATAGTCCTAAAAGAGAAAAGCGACAAGTTTATCCACCATGGAAGACCTTTGTTCTTTCTATCATGATAACCCCATGGAAACTGCTAACGCCCCATACTTTTCATCTTCTTTGCCGTTTCTGACCTTTCATCGGACGTACTTAGAGTCGAACTGTTCAGTCAGCAGTCTGGAAATGATAGATGATAGATGATGATATGATTCTACTAATGAACTTACTTACTCAAATGTTTCTAATTAGTATTCAACATTGAAACAATAATTTATCTTGAAAAATTGACTAATATTAGTATTACATATAAAAGATTGAGTTTTCTGGAACTTAACCTTTTAACTCAGTTGACATAATAATTGGATGCATATGCCAAAAATGTGGGTACTACCAGCATTTAGTTTCAACTTGAAAAGTTTATCCTCCAAACCTACAACCAAATGCTTCAATAACTGGATTTAAGTTATTCTCATTTTTGTTAGTTTGAAGAATGCCTGTGAAATCAATGATACCACCCAGGTTGATGTTTTTTTTAAATGTTAATCGCCTGCTGAAAACTGTTCAGATGATAGAGCAGTTTTTTTTCCAAACGATGATTGTGATTTTTTCTGTAATACTAGGCAAATGTACATATTATGAATGTTCTTTATATTTTTGTACAATTTCTTATTAAAGTTTTGAATAACACTGGGTTTTGAATTTTTGATTCTTAATTCCCTCTCCCCCTGTTCTTTTGAGCTGCTGTGATAATCATGTATGATGCATTCACCATAACTGCATTTATTTTTTGAGCGCGAATAACCATTGCAATGCATCTTGCGATACTTGTTGATGAAGCAGATACTTGTGGAGAAAAACATTGGTGTTGCACTGCTGTGAATCCCACTGTCTTGAACTTACTTCGATTGGGTGGAGGAAAGTGAACCGGTGAGACAATCCAAAGTCAGTTTGCCTCATGAAGCTGACCTTAAATGACCCATTTGTTGAAAAGTTGTTGCTGCCCTCGCTTCACACTTTCAATACACGTCAAACATGTTTAGTTTGAGTGGGGTGCTGTAGATTTTCCACTCTTCGAATGACGTCAAAGGGAAATTCTCGACACAACTTTCAGGCGAAGGAAATTTAAAAAATGTGAGGACGCTCTGGGAGAACCTGGCTTTCATTCTTATGAGGGAAATCACTTTGAGACGAATTGTAATTCCTATTTAGTGGAGTACCTAAACATTCCCAACAACGTTTCCTGTTTTCAATTCCACATAATACTTTTTAATGCTTGTGTTGAGGGGGAGAAATTTACAGTAACTCATTTTCCGATTCTTTACTAATTTGCCTACATCTTCAGGGCATAATAGATACCAACCGTTCTACAATGCCCTTAATATGCCCAAACGGGCAAAATATCTCGGCAAAATAATATAGAGCCGAAGAATGAGTCACTTCAGATTTCTTCCTCTTTAATATGGTGTTTCCAAAACATTCGTTCCACCCGATGTAAGTCTTGTGTTCTCTGTCTACTATGGATTTGTCCTGTTACCGATTTGAGTGAATTCCATGGTTCAGGGGATCGTCCAAAGAGCTGCTGCTCGGGTTAGTTGATTTGAAATATCTTTTGGTTCGAGTCCTATTCAGAATTGGTAATCAATTATCCTACCTGATCCAATGCTTACAAAAAGATGAATTTTTCTTACTTTTCCGCGTCCGTTGCATTGGAGTTCCTGATAACCAACTCAAGTTCATGACCGAACAGGATGAAAACGTCAGCTGTTCAACTCCGCAAGTTGGCAAAGTTTGTAGGAGTTCCTTCAAGTTAGCTGAAGCCCAAGGGATGGATGCGAAACTGAATATGTGTACAAATGAAGTTCTGCCAGTCCAATTTCCTAGCTCTAGTGGCTTTTCCTATTGCCTCATGTCTCTGCGCAGATTGGACGTCCCCTTTTTCAATATTGCTTCTTGAGACGCCAATGAAGGGAAACTGTTTTCTCACTTCTAGTTATTTCAGTAGGTTGGCCGGGTTTTGTTGGAAGCCAATCAGGTGCTTGGAGGTGGTCACTTAATTTGGAGAGAAAGGAATTCTGAGATATCTGAAATTGCCATGAGCTGTCAAAAAGGTGCTGACAGCTTGCGTTGCGAAAAATATCCTGAGTGTTGTCGCTTCATTGCTGTTTCTCATTGCTGATGATTTAATTCCTGCAGATTTTCTTGTTCTCACAAGTGGGCAATGTTGTATCACATTACACTGATAAGGCTGGATTATATGTATCCGCCTCTGATCTTTTCATGGAGCTTGAGATTTTTAAAATGCTCTATCCCTGTTGGAGCATTTTTATTTGCATAGTCCTAGCACTAAGTACATTTTTTCGGCCATTGTGTTTTCTCGTCTATTGCGGTCACATAAGGTTTTTTCCTTCTTTGAATTCGATTCTCTGATGAATGAAATGGAATTCGTTCGTGTTCTCGAGTCGAAATTAGATTTTTTTCAGAACAAGCCCAGTAGCATCATTTTCCATTAAAATTTGCTGAAACGGACCATTGATTCGATCGCATTTCTGAGAAGAATAATCAAGTTCCACTTCTACTTTACCCGTTGATAAGAATCTAATGCGCGTGTATCTTTCAGCAGATTTCATCCTGGTACTATATTAGATCAGACATCTTTGTCTTTTTCGATTGACAATTGATTTATTTGAGCATTACGTTTGTGTAGAAATCTCTCATACATGGCAAATTCCTTTCTGACACTATTCTGTGTTTTTCAATCACCTACAGTGTTTTACAATTAGCAGAACAACAAGGTTGAGTTTGCCTTCGTGAAATATTTGGGTGTTTTTAAGAGTTCAGAAAAAATAACCAAATGAAGAAAAAATAACGTTTGAGGTCCTATGTGTTAGGAGATAATGGCTTGACTCCTTCGCAAATAAGCAAACTCACGAGTTTTATTTGTAGTGTCTGGACTTGCGCAAAAGTAGTGGCTGAAACTCTAGGGTATCATTATGTTAGAATAGTTATGTGATGGGATTTTGAAATTTTGTTGGTGATGCAGAGGAATCGAATACATTCATTGGAAGGTGAATTGGAGAAAATGAAGCAAGCGTACGTTTTTAATGATTTGTCTATAATTTCCAGGACATGGAAGATTTATTCTTACAATTCAAACTCCACAACGAAAGCAAGAATATATTCAAAGCAGCTAGGACCCCAGCAGTGTTCTTCGCCATTTCGGTTGCTTTCTACATCCTATCTGGAATTTTCGGCCTGGTTGGATTGTACACAATGGCCAACCTGTGCAATCTTATCATGGGCGTTGCTCTTTTGACTTTGATCACTTGGTCCTATGTAAGGTGAGCTTCACAAATCTGTTGCTTATCGCGTTACAACTTGGAAGTGAATGGTTACACTTGTTAAGCCTGATTATAACTTATAGATCTACAATCCTAATTTAGGTTTATAACACTGTCACATTGTTTGAAAGTAAAGATAGGAATTTACCAGTCCATTCTGCTCTAAATTTAGTTTTTTTTTTCTTTCCTTTTCTAGGAATCGTAAATTTTCTTTTCAAATTTCAAATGACCTGAGTCAAATGGAGAAATTAATTGCTGTAAAAAACATTCGACCTCATGCTCCTAGTGATGAATCCATCATTCCATCATATTGAAAATAACTCTTTGCCAGTAAAAATTAAGCAATTCGGTTAAAAACCTCAATGAAACCACTCCAGAACTTTCCAATTGCCTATTGTGTCACATGCTCATGTTCTTGCTTCTTTCTCTTACAGGTATAGTGGTGAGATGATCGAATTCGGCGAGAATATTGATACTCTGGCTTCAGCTTTATGGGAAAATGTACGTATTATTTATGATAGGATGTTGTTTAAATGTGTACTGATCTTTAAAACAAGGATGTTGTTTAAATGTGTACTGTCTTTACCGCGCTTATTCTTTCTGTTGATTTTCCTCGACAAAATTAGTTGTTTGTCTTTCACTTAGCGACAAACTCATAAGGGATTGGCAAGTGTTGAAATTGCTTAATTGAGGAGACGAGATCTCGATTATGGATTTGCCTTGATTTTCTCTCTGTGTTGAAAGTTCGGTTTGGAAATTGAAAAGTCCACGAGTTGATGGAGTTAAGGTTCGGTTTTATATTTCAATAGCTTTGAGGTGTAAGGAAAAACTTGAGCTGTTGACTCACGCTTCAACAATTGAAAGAAGTGGGCGAGCGTTTAAGCGCAGGTTGGGGAACCTTTTGACTGACAGTGACAGGATGTTCCAGGCCTTCCAATCAGGCTGATCTTCCAACGCGATCGGGAGGGTCTAGAGCAGGTGGCATTTTTTGGGCCCTCTTCATCTCAATTGTGGGAGCGTGAGTGGGTAGCTTTAAAGCTCATTTCTTCACAACACAGATTTGATGCTCTATTGAAAGAAGAGGAAGAAATTTGACTTTTCTCTGTGTCTCTGTGAACATTGAGCACTACAACGCACTACTATTACTCAGATAGTAATATTTCACGTTCTTGTTATGTATTAAATGGATTCATTGGGATCGTCTGAAAAGTCTGTGAAACAGATTCCAATTTTTTCAAGATTTGTCTAAAATAAATCAAATTTTTGAATGAAGAGCCCTACGATTTTGAATTTCGTTTGAATGAAAGGAACTCCAATTTGCGTATAATAATTATGTCCAATTTTGGTACTCAAGTTGAGTCCATCGTGGGAGTTTCATTCGTCTACCTTTTTTAAGGTAGTCATAGAAATTCGTTTCAACTCCTTTGAATATCCTCTTGTCAACTTTGTTTGGTTTATGTTTGTGCAGTTTATGAAACCAACCTACGAATCATTTGTCCAAAAAAGTATCGAACATGCAGTCGTCAATTCAACAGTGCCAACCTTGTCTCGAACTACTTCTCTCAATGGAAAAATAAAACAGCCATGATGATGTATTGCACCGTCACGAATAAAAACAGTAAGATTTACATACCATACTAATAATCTTGTACTTAACATTTTGAAGTTGAATTTCTTCGTTTGACTTTCTCAAATGCGGAAGATAAGTTTTTCTGTCTGTCAAATGTAGCCATCTTTACAGCATAGCGAGTCATCTGGGTCTCGAGCTTAACATTCAAATTGACTATGAAATTTAGCGCTTTCACTTTTTGGGTTGATCTGTGGGACTGATGTTATTGGCTCTTTGATGATACCTATTAATGTAATTTTTTGTAAGTTGAACACTTATTTCCATTGACTAATATTGACATATTGACAAATTTCCAAGAGTTGTCGAATGCCCAAAGATGACAAAAGTACTAATGTTGGGATTCGAAAAAAGTCTCCTCCCAATTCTGAATGGCTGGTACAGTCTTGAAATTAATCTTTGCCTAGAGATTTCAAAAATAGAAGATATTGATCAATTGACTCCCCTGTCTTTTGTTTTTTGTTTGAGTGAAGATTGCATTCATAGGTTTGACATAAAACGAGATGCAATTTTGAAAATCAGATGAGAACATCTTGCAGTTTGAGATAAATTTGTAAATTAAAGATGATAGACAATTTACCAGTACTTTGAGCTTCTTCTTTTCTTTGTTTTCTTCTTCTTGAAACAATTGAACATAGCGAGCCAGTGTTACCAATCGAGGAGGCTATTCTTTCTTGGGGGGGGGGGGGGATCCTAAAAATTCTACTGATCGAATTGAAGTAATGTTTACATTTTCAAAAGTTGAGGCTTTAATTGGCCAAAACTAAAGCATATTGTATGAGTGTGGAAATGAAGGGAATGCAAATAAATTAACTTGAGTAGCCCGGGAGCCTTGGAGAACAATCTTTATAATAATATATATTATTATTTTCCTCGTCGTCACATTTTTTGATGTCCAGGGTTGTGAGGGAGAGAAAACCAGGCGACTCATTCTCCGATTCTTTATTGGCTGGCCGAGCACTTTCACCCGTTTGGGCATCTTCAGGGTGACGTGGAGCCATAGGATCCACAGAATCGGAGAATGAGTCGCCTGGTTTTTCTCCCCCTCACAACCCCTGGAATATATTATTATCTTATACTAATGTGAACGAAGTACAGTAATTGTTGTCCGTCAGCTGAGTTTGATTTATTAATCATATTATGTCATTAACCCTCATTTTATATCAATGTTTCTTTACTTACCGCTCGTTTTTATTTTTCCCCAGATACTTTGACGCTTGAGAATTCATCGAGGTCCGTTCCATATTTATCTGATAACAGTTTTTCAAGGACTATACTACAAAGTACTGATTTTTGCAAGCATTTCACACTGTTGCGCATGTAGAAGAGAAAGTTAAATTCCGAACGAAGCAATATCTTTCAGAGGGTGCATCACTTCACATACAAATAAATTTCCCTTCTAGATAATTTGTAAAATTAAACAGCATAAAACCATGCTTGTTTTTTGGAAATTTTTTTCAAACCCTAAACAATCCTTGAGGTTCACAACTCATGTGATTAGGGTGTGAAATTCAAAATACGCTAAAAAAAAGTTTGGCTATTAATGCTAAGTCACAAAAATGAGCTTAAACTATTACGAACCTTACTTTTTTGGTGCTGGTCACTTCCTCTGAGAGGTTGAACAAATGTCAATTTCTTGATGATGTCTTCCCTATCTTCCTTCTTTTTAGTGCCAAATAATTTTGCTTTCATCGGGACAGATCTTGACGCCAATATTAGTTTCACTATCGATCGAGGTTACGATCGTTGTTTTCCAAGGGAGCACTATTTTCTAATTGTTACTTGCATAATTTCTAAACTGTCGAGGAAACTGTTCTTGTACATTTCTGTTATATCAAGATTTGTTAGTAATGTGAAAAAGAAATTGTATTGACACGTAATCAAATCGAAATTTTATTTTCAGGGTTGTTCAAAGTAGTTTAGTGCTTTTGTGTTGTTAGGTTGAATTACCCGCGTATTTATTGTTGAGTTAATCTCATGTAAGCACAAGGTTCATCCAAAAAGTGAAGTCTCTATTTTTCTATAAAAGAATCAAAATTAGAAAGCCGGCGGAAATCTCAGGAATTCCTTTCAGATCTGTTGTTAACGTATTATAACTGAGAGGTTTGAGGTTTTGGTAGAATTGTCTTTAGAATTCAAAGGATCGTCAATCCATTTATAATTGTAAAACAAAATTTGATGTGCTGAAAAGTGTATTGAAGTCACCTCCTGTAATACATGTATCAATTGAGTGTGTAAATTGTATGTAACAATTTGAGTTTTTAAAAAATAAGATAGGAAAATTTACTTTCCGGATGAACCTCGTGTTTGTATATCCAAGCTCTCTTTTTCACCCTAGCAAATTTTAAAAAGAATATATAGGTAATCGACAAGGTGGGTTGATATGTAGCTTAGTTATATCTATGTTGCTGATTTATTGTTAATATTTACGATTTTATGATTTATTTTTGAGCCTTTTTGGCGATGTTTGTTATTGTCCCTTCTGTAATTTAGTTCTGGGGTGCCGCCACCAGTCTCTACAAAGCAGTTCAAAACCTTGTAATATTCCTCGTGAGCCGACTAAAATCAATCCTCCAATTTCAAAATTTCCACTTGCATGCTCCATTGTAGAACTATTGTTTCTGTCTCGGTTCGTCTGTCAGGATTGTCCTGATCGCAAATATAATCAGCTCAATTTCGATCTGACTTTGATAAAATTCTTCAAGAGTATACATATTACACTTTGGAAAGTCCCCATAAATTTTATTATAACTAGATCAGCGGTTGACTCTGTGCATAATGAAGAGGATGGTATTATACACCAGGCTCTTGGCTGAGTATTTTCTGTTGCTTCTATTCTGTTTGGGTTTGTGTGGAAAGGATGCCAAGATTTTTTAATGAACTAATGAATAGAATTTTTAATAATTTTTATGCTAACAAGAAAACTAAATGGCCATGAAACTTTTCCCAACTGATGTTTATTTGCGTACGGCTACAAATCAACATAGGACCAGAGTTAGACCAGTGTAACGCATCAATGAAATCCGCTGTTTGACAATGAATGATTGAAAAGTCTAAAGTGGTTTGTTAATTACTATAGAGCTATTTTTGGGCAAGAAAGAAATAATGGAACCATAATCTTTAGTGTCACTTTTTAAGCGGTCAAACCGATGATGATCCGATTTTTACACATTAGTCCATTTCTTGATCAATGAATGTAAACGGAAAGAGTTTGATGTCAGCTTTGGACCTTGTTAGTATTCCAGTGAATTTTGATCTACCAGTCTTATAATTTTTCTTGTCTAGACTGTAATTTGATTATGAGCAGTTTTAAGGTTGGGACCATTAGTACAATCATATCGTTATTTCTAAATGATAGAAGATAATCATATCATCATAGATATAACTATTGGCGTTTTTTCAATCTTGCCACGTATTTGCTCAAGTGCTCCATAATGGAATTTTGTATGTGTGTGTGTGTGTGTGTGCGGGCACTAGATGTATTTTTCCCCCTCAAGTTGTGGAAATTGAATGTTGGTGTTGCCAAGTTTTTCTCAAACACAGCAGCTTTTTCACACAAACTGTTCTTACTCTTTTGTGAATATTCAGCCAGGTTCTCTTAATTTATATGCAAATTGCTTGTTAACTCTCTCCGCATCCTTCCATAATATTTATTAATACTAGTTACTAGGATTTTCCATCACTGTTGATAGTTGGAAATTTTTTCGGAGAAAATCGCTCCTGCTTTTGTATGAAAATATGATGCTCTAGTGTAAATAGTCTTACAAAAATGATAATGTGCCATTAAAAGTAAACACTGATAATGACTTGGGAAAATTTTTAGTGCCTTTACGATGAACACACAGTTCAGTAAAATATTACTCCGGAAAACGACCATTTTGTTCAGTTCGGTTACTGTGATTCCAGTCAGTACTTGGTAGAGGATCACTTCTTCGGCTGTGTCGTATCGCCTAAAAAGAAATTGTGCTTTTAGGTGAGTATTTTCTCTTTCGTTTAATTTTGGAGATTTTGATCGAAGTTGTGTATAATCATTATAGTCGCAGTAGTTGATTGAATGGATATAACTATGATTATTATTTATCTAACATGGTAACAAAAACTGTGTGGTAGTCTGAAGCCAAAATGTGATCATTAGCGTTATATATATGTGGATTGTTCGAATTACTCCGGAAAATTATAAATTGTTAAACGTACAGGTGGTATTGAGCTTGTGTATTTCTTAACGTTGTTTTTTATCGAGGAGTTTTACTTTTTGATGTATTTTTGGCAATGAGGTGATACGATTCCGATCGCTTTCTTGCTCAACTAAACTGCTATCAATCAAAACCGCATTCATCCACTAATTGTAGGATGTTATCATGTGATATCACTGCTGCCAACATAGTTGTTTTGGGATGTGGTTTAGGAGTCATTAAATATGGATTATTTTTGTTTTTTAGTAATTTTCTTCAACCCGCTTCCCCTAACGGATTCAGACTTGTGATTGCATTCGAGAGATCATTCATACATGTATTGTGTTGAACAAGTTAGCGACTTGTTGCAGTATAATTTTATTAGCTACGAAGAAGGAGCATTACCGCATTATGAGCTGAGAGAAAAAAGAATAATTTGGGAGCTTTTTTGGAACTATTTTTTTAATTTTTAAAAGGATGCTTTTGCCTTATTGAATTTCTTTTATAAAGCTATCTATTAGAAAATACACGGTGGAATGGGACAAAAATATTGACAACAAAATGAAAAAAAAAAAAAAAAAAAAAAAAAAAAAAAAACCGCTGCACATGACAGTACAACAGTTGCTCATTTCTTCGCTCCAATAATGATTTATAAAGTCTATCCATTTGTGATTGAAATTATTCCAAACATTTGTGAACGTTCCCAACAAAAAACAGATTGGTCACTATAGGGGAAAACTCTGTAGCAACTATTGTAATTTTAATCATTTTTATTTTTCTTAATTTCCTAATTAAAATCTGAATTTTTCGCCTTATGGCATAGTTGAAGAGTGTCAGCCTAGTATTCCATCGAGTATAGAACGATTTTTATAGCTCCAAGAACTCTCGAGTTATACACTAATGCCGAATTTCTGAAAATCTCCCAAATTCGACACAAAAGCTGCGATAACTCGAGAACTGATACAGCTATCGACCTCACGATGGTCTCATTCGATTCAGCGTCCAAAACTCTATAGAAATGGATACCAAACACACCTTTGTCCGAAAAATATTCAAAAATACGAATTTTCTCCCTCTCAAAACCCCTCAAAAATACCCTTAAAATTAAGCTGGCAATGTGGTTCAAGAATTGGGCCGTTGTGAGGCCGAGATTGATTTTTGGTGACAATTTCAGGAATGTAGCTACCTATTATAGTTTGAAAAAATTGTGTGGGAGACTACAAATATCTCGGTTATTAGTTAGATTATCAGTGATCTTACACATTCATTTGCAAGAAAATACTTTAAATCGCTCTGTCAATAACAGCGAAATTCCAAATTGTGTGAAAAGGAAATACAGAAAAGGTCATGTTGAAAAATAAAACACACTACTTAATTAACACAAACAATACTGTATAATTAAGTAAGTACATTTATTTACACAACTCGGTATTTACAAACGAAATGACTTTTAACATCGTTTTAAAAAGATCGATATTCGGATTCTACATGCCTTGAAACGTAAAACATCAAATTCGGCTGTGACGTTGGGCAAAAAATTCAGCTTTTAATTAGGAAATTAAGATAAAAAAAAATGATAAAAATTACAATAGTCGCTACCGAGTTTTCCCTTATAGTTACCATCTGTTTTACGGTGGGAACGTTCACAAATGTTCGGAATAAATAAAATCACAAACGGATAGTCTTCTTAAATCACTATTGAAGCGAAATAATAATAAACCACTGTACAATCATTTGCAGCGTTTTTTATTGGATATTCGGACTATACATGCCCGAAGCAATAATAAACCAGTTGACAATCATTTGCAGTTTTTTTTTGTCGTCAAACCTGTCGTCTGAGTCGTCAACACTGCATTAATCGAATCGTCATCGTTTGTGGCGTCAGCATTTCGTTTGTGTCGTCCCCTTTCTCTATGCGTCAGCGAGTCGTCGCCGTTCGCATTCGCCTCGTGCTCGCGTAGGAAGTCGTTTCACAGAGCCGTTTATAACTGGAATTCTCTTTTTCCAGCCTCCAGCTTTTCCGCGTCGATTTTTATCGTCGTTTTCGGAGACGTCTATCGTCCAGACGAAATATTTCGTCGGAGGAAAATTTATTACCGGACGTCTATCGTCCGTCCTGGGATCGAAGCTGAATCCCTTTGTCTTCGCCGTCGAATTCTCGAGCAGCTCCTACTTTCTCGGTCAGAATTCGTCGCCCGCGGAGGCGAATTTTCTTCTGAACCAGGCGAGAGTAGTTGTAGCGCCGCGGATATAATTCGTTCGCCGGATATATTTATCGTCGCCGTCGTGGATATTGCGTCGCATGTGTGATCGGGCACCACGTGGACAATTTTTGCCAGGTACATTTGGTCATTTTCAATTTATTTTTCTTTCTTTTCGTTTGAATTTGAATAGGCAAGAGTAGCCCGGCAAAACCTTTCCTTCTTTTTTCTTTTTTTAAAGTATATATTATTTTCCGTTGGTTAATCAGCAAGGTTGAAGCTTTCTATTTTCCCCCTTTTTTCCTCAAAACTCTGATTAACTAACAAAACAGTGACCGTAACAGTTGATACGGGGGCATGGGAAGTGGGAACCACGTGGGTCCTCTTACTTCGCCTTACAACTAGCCTGCCCTGTGAATTAAGCCTATTTATAGGACTCAGGTCCTCCCTCATTGGGATTCACAATTCATTTTCATTGCAAGTTCCAATAAAATCAGGGTTTCAAATTGTATTGTTTTCTAAGCACGTTAGGTAAACCAACCAATTCTTCGTGTCAGTAATTACAGTTACTATCCGGTAACCGAACACTTAACGTGAACGCAACGCGGATTTTCGCTGCAAATGTTCAATTTCCGACCTTTGACCTTTCCCCAACGTAGCGCTTAAAATTTAATTTTAAACATCGATGTTTGAAAACGACAACAGCCAGCAGCAACATTGATGTTGAAACATCGATCCCCATGAACATCGATGGTAAAACATCGATTCCACAGAAAATCGATGGTAAAACATCGATGTTCTGGGGAAACATCGATGTCGCAACCCTTTAGTGACTAGTGGCGTAGTGGGAGTGGCAGGATGTGGACGTGGAACTGGCTAGATCGTGCGGCATTGGCGTGATATTTGTTTGTTGATTTTATTCGAGCTGGTGCTAACAAATAACAACGCTTTTACAACTAGAAGAGATCAAGTGTGTGTGGTTGTAACTCGTGTCCAACGCTCACTAAGGCTAATGAAATAAAAACTAATATAACTCGATCTCGTCCGATTCAAGGCCGGGTCGGTTCGTTCTCCGCGCCGGTTTCTTCGCCTTGAATTCGGAAACCGGATTGTTTAGGTGTCGTTCCCGTCGTGAAATCATTCGCCTGTTTGCATTCGAAACCTGAACGACGATGTCTGTAATCGGGAAGGTGAGCGCAATAATCCCATTATTAAAATGAAAACTATCTTCTAGATGAAATCGGTTAAAACGCTGCAACAGTATGTTTATTATTCCTTCGCTTCAATAATGATTTAAGGAGACCATACATTTGTGAACGTTCCCACCGAACAACAGCTTGGAAACTAAGGGAAAAAATCCGTGGCAACTATTGTAATTTTAATCATTTTGGTTTATTATTATAGTAAACCATTGTAATCGCCCAAGAAAAAATTTTTTCTAACCCCCCTCAAAATTCGATGTTTTACGTTTCAAGGCATGTAAAATCCGAATATCCAATAAAAAAAATTCTGTCTGTCCGTCGTACGCCGTTAGCAGTTTTCCGGCCAAACTATAATAGCTACATTCTTGAAATTTTCACCAAAAATCAATCTCGGTCCTACGACGGCCCAATTCTTGAACCAACTTGCTAGCTCAGTTTTAAGGGTATTTTTGGGGGGTTTTGAAGGGGGAGAAAATTCATCTTTTCTATAGTTTTTCAGAAAAATGTGTAATTTGTATCAAAATATTGTCAAGTATCCAACTCCAGCCCTGAGTGAACTATCCAGTCACATACAGAGCTGAGAAAATGTGTTCTTTTGTTTGTTAATAATTTATTATTTATTAATTTTTATTAACTCTGGATTGGGTTACCAGATAGACATTTTTGCAACCAGTGGGGGTCGAACTTCTGCTACAAAAGTTGATCAGCGTTTGTTGACGAGCGGTATTCTATTGCTACTACTACAACTGCCATCAAACCAACTCGAAATATATCCTGCATCTGCTAATTTTGAATGGTTTATTATTTTTGTTACAGCCTTTGCTATACTCTTACTGGAGGAGTTCGTGCTCTTGGAGGGTTCGAATTGGTAAGAATTACACTTGAGCATTGCCTGCAAACTAGTTGTACTGTTTTTTAATTTACAAAAAAAAAATTCCAGCACTTTTCTAGTTGGTGTGTTTTTTGTTGATTTTAATTAAATTAAAGTTAGCTACAAATTAGTTCAAAGCAGTCGCTGTGGCTAGAGAAGTCTGAATTTCAAAATTCACAGACTGCTGTTTTCTCCTAGTGACGTTTCGTAAACTCACGCTTTAAAATCTTATTCAGAATATTCATAGATCGTGCAAGATTTCAGAATATTCAACCGTTGCGTTTCAATTTTTTTTCTTCAATGTTTCAGCTTTGAATCTGAAGGAGATCCCTTATGACATCAAACCAGTGAGCCTCATAAAAAGTGGTGGTGAGCAGCACTCAAACGAATACAGGGAAATTAATCCAATGGAACACGTTCCCGCTTTGCAGATTGATGGCCACACTCTCATTGAATCGGTAACACGAATTTATTTATCAAATTTAACAGAACAGGTTTTGTCGTTGTTTTGTTATTATTATTTTTTTTTTAGCGAAAAATCATCTGTTCGGGAAACTTCATAAATGTTTGAGAGACTCTCTGAGAGATATTCCTTTGTGAACTTTGTGTTTTTGACAGGGGGAAAATAAAAAGATAAAAACTGACCGTAATTGAAAAAAATTTCCTACTGTTAAGATAGGAAAATATGGAAACTATTTGTTTGTGAAGAGAGACTGTTTTATTTACTGTTGATCTGCAATCGAAGCGATGGTTTCCTTGTTTTTCCTTCTCAACATGTCATTTTAAACAGTTGACCGAAAAACGTCCACATCTGATACAGCTGTTGGTTTATTATTCAATAGTAAAGCATTGTTATAGCTCACGAAGAATAATTTTTCTATCTCTCCCCAAATGTAATGTTTTATATTTCAAGGAACGTAGAGTTTGACTGTCCATTGAAAAATTCTGTCAATCCGCCGTCCCCCCTCAGCGCTTTTCTGAGGAAACTTTAATAGGTTAATTCTTGAAATTTTCACCAAAAATCAATCTTGGTCTGACTATGGCTCAATTGTATACCATGTCTTTGTCGACTGACCTATTTGAGCAGAAAGGGTTCCCCAGAATATTGAACGCCTATTAACCAAATCTCAGTTAGATTGATACACTGAAAATAATAATAATACATATTTCTATTTCCTCCAAGATTGTCAGATATAAAATTGCATATTTAGCGTTACATTTCTGATAATTGTATAATTAAATTGCTACATAAACTATGGGGAATTCTGTTTTGTTTCCAGTCAAGCATTATGCATTACTTGGAAGAAACTCGGCCTCAAAGGGCTTTGATGCCGCAAGATGTCTACAAACGGGCTAAGGTGAGAATCCACTGCACTCTAACATCGTTCTTTCATATTTTTTTGAATACTTCTTCTGTATATGCATATACCCTTAGTTACTAGTATGTTAAAGTTTCGTTAAAGTGACTCGTACTAGATAGATCACTTCAGCACTCCTGTCACCTAGATCTCATCCTCATCGAGACCTTAGCTTAATTTGTTTGAAAGTCTGAAGATACTTGGGCGGGAAAAGGTTTGGTTCAGATGAGTGAGAGAAGAAGACAACCTGAAAAGGAGGGGTGGGTGAGCCAGTTAACGCTACATTTGAACATCGCCGGTGTAAAATAATTTATTATTGAAGCTTTTTCCACTTTTCAAACATTCTGGTGAAGTTTTTTCTTTAGGGCATGGCTTGAATCTTAGAAGTCTACACTAGGACACACGTTTCCACGGCCAAAAGTAAAATAAAAACATTCATTACATCACCATGCCATGGATTTGATCAGTTTTTTCTCTTCCAAAGGTCCGAGAAATCTGTGATTTGATCGGCTCAGGAATACAACCATTACAGAATCTAGTGGTGCTCATCTATGTTGGCGAAGAAAAGAAGCGAGAATGGGCTCAGCATTGGATAACTCGAGGCTTCAGAGGTATGGTTTTCCTGCTTTTTCCAACTATCATAATTTTTTTTCATATTACTATACTTTGACAGATTGAGCAAATGAAACTTGCAGATTTGAAAAGTAAATTAAAATAAAAGTATCCATGATATCTGTGTGATTTCCTCTACTGTGGATGGCTACACTGGCCCCAAATTGATGGTTAGACGATAGTTATTATCGGTGTTGATACATAAAGGCTCTAGGGCGCGGCGGATAGGTCACGTCCTTGTGCTGAAAACTCACTGCCGATATTTGACTATAATTTTTTGTTTTTCTATTATCTTCGAACGGGTACAGTTTATTATGAATTGTTTACTTTTGTTTTTTCCGCTAGTGTCCACCCTTTTGCCCAGAGGATTTTATTTTACCGGCTTCGTCTTGATGAGCTCATCCCAAACTTGTCTTGTTACCAATTTAATTCAATGCCAGGGAACTGAGTGACATTCTTAAGCTTTTAATTACTCGCAAATCAGGGTTTTTCCTTCTGTAGCTTGGACGTAGCCACTTAATATTTCTTTTTCCGCTCTTCTTCTCAGGACCTTCTCAAAGAACACCTTTATCTCCACAAACTTTTCTGTCTTCCCCCCACTCTCACAGCAAGGGGAGAATGACAATGGTAGTTCTTACGATTTTGTCCCTTCCTAGTTCAGTTGTGGTCATGCACTGGACAAGAGAACAACGCACGTTTGCGACAGAGGCTACATGCTACAAGGGAGATGGGCAACATTTGTTTGAAGTTAATTTTAAAACTTGAAATGGCATTCATTTCCCTACCAACTAATATAAATGTAAAAAGTTATGACTAAAACCATTGAAATGACGTAGGTACTTTTGTTTTTGGGTTTATTCCTGTGAGAGAGAATATTTTGTCGTCTTAGTTTAAGTGTGAACGATAAGTGTAAAAACCCTTGGGAATGAGATTTTTTTTTGGTTTACTTAAAAAAAGTCTGTTATAAAATCTAGGTCTCGCCTGAGCTAAATTTTTAAAGATTTTTTTTTTTTTGTTCAATTCAACCCTTTCAATTTTTAATGGTAGACGACAGCTCAGAATAATATCCATGATTAATTATTTCAACGCCTTAATTTTTTTTACTTAACCAACTTCAATATGCCTTTTGTTAAAAATGATTGCTATTTAATTATTGGTTTGGTATACCTTTTGCCAAATCAAACTTGGAAGTAAGATTCCACAGGTAAGGGAAATTTGCTGAAGCCTGAAGCGCTTACGAAGATTTATACCTATTATAAAAATGTATTATTAAAGCTTATTAATATTGTAGTGAAACTGAGGAGAAACTTTTGTTTTTTTACGGGATGTAGAGATTTCACATGCAGTTGATGAACGCAATCAAGACATTTAAATGCATACCACTTATTGAATTTTTTAACCGAGCGTAGTGTGGACTTTTTATAGAGGGCCTATCCCTAAATTCTGCCGAGGGCACACTAGAGTGCCGGTCCAGCACTGCTGACTCGACTAAAGTGTTTGAGGCTCTACTGTTATTCTGTTTCGTCTGAAATAATACTAAGTCGAAATGATCATCAATATTCAAAGATTAAATATGATCTAATTTCTTGTCTGTACAGCTGTCGAGAAGTTGTTATCGTCTACTGCTGGGAAATATTGTGTTGGCGATGATATAACGTTGGCAGATTGCTGCCTGATTCCTCAGGTCTTCAGTGCTCGAAGGTGATTTTCCTTCAAGTTTTCCTTTATTCAGGTTATTTATACTAAGACTATTTAAAACTTTTGAAGCTAAACAAATTACTCAAGTAATTTAGTTGTAAATTTAAATTCGGTAAATTAGGTAACTTGGGTTGAACATAAAAAATCTATTAGTTGCAGTGTTGTTAGGACAGCATAATATTATGTCAAGGTTAATGTTAGGCCGTTTGGGAATAGTTCGGTTGTTGCTGGTTAAGAATGGGTAGTTATTAGACTGATTAACTAATTTTTATGTACTCAATTTGATCACTTGGAAACCATTGATTATTTTAACAAGTTACACAAGGTTAAAAATGTTGAGTGGAAGTAGAAAGTTCAAAGAAAAAGAAAAAAAGAAAGTTCAGTTATTCAAAGTTTGCCAAGCTTTGGAATAAACCTTTTGACGGGTATAGTTCACATCAGTTATCGTTTCAGTTGCTCATTTTTAATTTTAGACAACCCGTTACATATCATGACACTTCATATTTTGGTCATCTGTTTTTGTGTAAGAAGTGTTCTCCACTTTTCAAAATACTATTTCCTAACACGATTGAACTATTTGAATGACTATAGGTAACAATGCTCTATTTGATGAGACCTCCTAGTTTTGTGATTATGTGTTGCGGCTTGTAATTTCATTGGTATACTTTGGAAGTCTATTATACTCTTTCTCTTCAATTTTCATCTGCCGCATTTGTAGTTTTATAGCCTGTTTTAGGTGTCTTTTTTTAAATAAAATCGCAGAGAATTGCAGGTAGAAGTTAACCAGATTAAGATCATACGAGGGGGGACCCAAAAGTAACCTGAATGGGGCTGGTGTGGGAAAGTGGAGGGGAGGAGAGGAATTCCTGTTGAGATGGGTGAAGTGCAACATCTGGCGAGTCGAAGTGCGAAGACTCATCGCTGTGGGTGCAAAGGTTCATACATGAGAATTTTTTCGTGAACCTCCTTTCACTGTTTCTGTGAAAGCGTGTGATGACAGCCAGGAGCAACACCTGGCACTGAAATATGGTTTCCTGTTGGGGAAAATGGCCACAGAAAGTCTTGCAATGCTCACTACAGCTTATGGTGATGCTGCTATGTGGAAAACACTAGTTTCAAGTGGTTTTCCCGTTTCAAAAAAGTAGAATTGACAATTGAAGATCAACCTCATTCGGGACGGCCCTCAACACTGAGAACGGATGACAACATCGAGAAATCATGGTAATGTTGATATGTTTTATCGATTCAAGAGGTCTTGTGCATGCCGAATTTGTTCCTCCTGGTCAAACGGTGAACCAGAAGTCCTGCCTGGAGGTACCTACCGAAGAGGCTGAGGGAGGACGTTCGGCAGTGGGCCTTTGGCGCACTGGGGACTGGTTCTTCCATCAAGACAACGCACCTGCCCCCTCTGCGTTCTCCGTAAGGCAGTTTTTGACAAAAAACGGCTTGACCCCAATCGTTAATCCCCCCCTACTCCCCAGAACTGACCCCCTGTGATTTCTTTTTGTTCCCCAGACTCAAAAAGGACATGAAAAGGAAGCGTTTTACCACTGTTGAGGAGGTGAAAAAAAAATCGCTGGAAGGCCTAAATGCGATTGCCCATAAGTCAATTTAAAAATTGTTTCCATTCATGGGGAAAAAATAGGATAAGTTTTTTGTGGTCAATGGTAGCTACTTTGAAGATGGCCAAAATTTGGTATAAAAATATTGAATAATAGTGGTTTTACTAAGCCATTCCCGTTAGTTTTGGGTACTTTTGGGTTTATCAATAATCTATATTTGACATTTTTCATGTGTAGATTTCAGGTGGACCTGAGGCCTTTCCCAATTATTTTGAGAGTTGACCGTGAACTTGAAAATCATCCAGCTTTCCGAGCGGCTCATCCTTCGAGCCAACCTGACTGCCCTCCAGAGGCCACCAAGTGAGATATTCTTCAAACTTATTCAAAATAAGGTAAGTACCGTAGTTTCCTCCTAAAAGTTCAGAGCTAGAGAAAAATTAGTGGTGTGCTTAGGTCACTCCGTACTTTCATGTTCGAGTCTGTGACAGGTATAACCAATTATAAAATCAAGAACCTCACACACAGTTTAAAATTGTTGTGAAATTGTTGTGTTGTTCCTTATTTTGAACAAGCCATTAAAGTCATAGGCCTAAGTCTTGATATTTTCTTCGTGGCAAGCAGATGACGTTTGATTTTATCTTTGGCTCACACACCGTACTTCCATGTTATGAGCTTCTACTGGCTGCAAAAATCAATATATTTGAATGCTTAGAGTTTTTAAATATTTGACTAGCAAATGACGCTTGATGACACAAATGATTCCCCGTTCGGTGCTGGTTATACATTTTTGGGTTGCTATAGAAATGATCCCATTTTACATAACTTGGTTCGTATTGTTAGGCTCACATTATTAACCTAATTTGTGCGTTTTTCTATTTTAAGGTCCTATCCTGGTGTTTTGGAGTTCATTTTTAATTTTTTGTATTTTTTCACGAAAGTGAAGCGATGTTTTTAAGTTTCAAAAATTAATAATAATATATTAAAAAGAAGATAAGTATAACATCTACTGGCAGTCATGTACCTATTATTTATTTATTTTTTGTTTGTTTAATCGTGAAGGCACTGACACCTAGTTCGACGCCATCGTGTCGTCTTCGTCGATTTTCTTTTCTTCCGCCATCTGCGTTTATCGCGTGTGCAACCCCCGTCTCTCGGTGCTCGCACATTTTTTCTCGATCCGATTTTTATCGTGTCATTTTCAGTTTTGCCCCAACGCCTATCGTTGGCCGAGCCAAAGCTGCTATCAGGAGTACGAAACACCTTCGTGGCAGGTTTCCTCCATCGGACGCGTCGTTTGTGCCGTTGTCCAGGCCTCCTACGACGATTAGCGCGCCCGTCGGCGCCGTCACATCGTTTGGACGCGGCGCTGGATCCGCCGTCGTCCCGGCTCTATTTTCGTCGACGCTCGCATTACGAATTGCTGGGGATCGCCTCCCGTCCAGCAATAACAGGTGCTGTCAGGACGTACCTCGCCGTCCCACCTGTACGTCGCATCGTGATCAGGTCGGTACCACGTTTTCGCGAACTAGGCCTTCCGCGACGCGACAAAGACTTTTGCTTCGACCGATATTTTATTATATCGCGTTGCCCGATTTTCCCTGTCGGGGATTATATTGTATTTTAAAATTTTAAAAAGATTAGGATTCGAGGAAGCGTATACTCATCCACTCACTGAATAAATTATTTTATTTTTCTGATCGCCAAGTCAGGTGTTGGTTACGCTTAAGGGCCTAGTTTAGGGGGCCACCCAGAGATCGCGCAGGAGCCGCTGGCCGACGGAAGTTGTGCCCACCCCCTGTCCACCCACCAGCCGCTAACCGCTAGGTACCACCGGTTTTGTTTCTTCCTGTCCTTTTTTCTTTCGAGAGTTTTTAGTGCCCCCTGTGCAACTAGTCACACGTTTTTCGTCGCCTGCTTGACCTACTTTTTCGTTCGCTTTTCGTTTTCGATTCCTACGCTGGTGCATTTGTTCGTCGTAGAGAACATCGTCTGTTCGGCTGCAATTTGTTCGACGCAGCTTTCATTTATATCTGCATTTTCAAAGATTCCCTATCCCTTTTCCTGTCCAACACCCTTGCCTTTCGATTCCTTCCGTTCTTTGAAATACAGCCCGCCCTTCCGCGACGACTCCGGTGAGTTGGCCCTAATTTATTTAATTGAATTTGCTCTACAGTCCGCTTAACGTCGAATAAACATTTGGTCCTTCGGGCCGGATAAGTGATTTATAGCACTTATAGTTGGTTGGAGTTGCACACTCGTGCACTTCCACATCTGCGTACGATTTTATCTTCCATCCTTTCCCTAGCCCTCCCTGAGGGACCTGTCCAGTTCGAGGTAGTGTATCTGCCTTGTACATATTGGTACATTTGGATAATAGATTAATTGTTAGTAATTATTTATATTGGTTTGTTGAATAATTGTTGACGTTTGAAGTTGAATTTGTTTGATTACATTTGGTCACTGGGTATTACACTATGACAGAGAAAGGCAGTAGTGGGGATAAAACTTCGAGCAGTAGGAATGGAAGTTCGTCGGTTGATAAAGAGCTACAGTTTGTAGTGGCTAAGTTAGAAGAGGAATTCGAGCGAGCTCAAAAGGTTTTTGATCTGGCAAGGAAATCGGATTTTAGCCACCCTCAGCTTTTTTTGGCCAAGGCCGATAGGGTACATGCTGCAAGGGCAGTGTTTCGTGATCTAGTAGATAAGGAACAGAAATTAATGTTAGAATGTAACCCTAAGCATAAATTGACCTTTAGCCGAATGGAGGCCTATGATGATTTGTTTGACTTTATTATGGCTAAATCGAAATCTGTTCAAATGGAGATGGAAAATAAGCCGATTGCAAGAGCTGGCGGGGAATCGAAAATTAAACTTCCTAGGCAGACGTTGCCTGTGTTTGACGGAACATTTGAAAATTGGCCTAGCTTTTATCAGTCGTTTAATAAGTTAGTCCACGAAAATAAGGAAATTTCCAATTTGGAAAAGGTAAATTTTTTGTACACTCACTTGGAGGGTTCTGCAAAATCTATTTTGGCGGGAATGCCGCCTGTAGAGGAAAATTATTCGAATATTTATACGAGTTTGGTAAAAAGGTTTTCCGACAGCAGGATGGTAGGAAATTATTTTTTTGAAAAGTTGGTTAATTTTAGAGCAATTTCTCAGGGGGATGAAAAAGACCTGAATAACTTTCTAAATAATTTCATCGAACCTGCTAGATCATTGAAGGCGTTGAATATTGAGAGGTTTTTTGATTTTGTAATGATCTATTTTGCAGTCAAGAAAATGGACAGGACCACCAGCAGGGCGTTTGAAAATTTGGTACGGGATAAGGAGATGCCTTCGTTCGACGACTTGGAGGCGTTTATTCGGAGTGAAGCCAAGATTGTTGCCCGCCAGCCAGACGCAGCGACATCGGCTCACCGCGCTGCGCCCACTGCGCAGTCAGCCCCGAGGAAGACGCATGCGTTTGTTGCTCAGAGATTGGTCGCTAGCCCGTCAACAGCCTCTCCTGCCCAACCAAAAAAGCCTACCTGCGTGGCATGCAAGTCAAACAAGCCCCCGCATCCTTTGTATCGTTGTGATACGTTCCGACGCATGGCACCCTACGAGCGTTTTGGTCTTGTGCGGAGGTCAAAGTTGTGCTACAATTGCCTTCAGGCCCACTTCACGGCAGTTTGTCCCTCGGAAAAGGTTTGTGAAACATGCTCGAGGCGGCATCACTCCATGCTTCATCTCCCCGAGCGACCCCCGGATCGTGAGGACGACCCCGCGGCGCCGTCCGGTGGAGTCTCATTGAAGACGGTTGCTGGCCATTTGGAATTGGAGCGGGAGCAGAGGTCGACGGATCGTTCGGCGACTCTCATTTCGGGATCACCTGCGGGAACTACAGTGCTTCTTTCGACTGCACAGGTCTTGGTCGTGGATTCGAACGGTCAAGAGCAGGTTATAAGGATTCTACTGGACAGTGGTAGCCAGGGTGAGTTTATCAGCCGAGCCTGTTGTCAGCGGTTGGGTTTGCGTACGACTCCTGCGTCTTCGATCGTCGATGGTTTGGGAAGAAAATCGACTCGCTGCCATGCCACAGCAAGGTTGAAATTTACATCAATGAAGCAGCCGGAGTTGAATTATTCCATCTGCGCCTCCGTCTTGGATGAGATCACCGCCGAGCTGCCCTCAACCACGGTTTGCGTGGATGGTCTTCCTCACCTCAACGGATTGGATTTGGCTGATTCGACCTTCAACATCCCGGGCCCCGTGGACGTGCTGGTTGGAGCATCATTGTGGACCAAAATTGTTGGATACCGCCAAAGATCAGGCCCTCCTGATGGCCCCACAGCGGTGGAGTCAACCCTTGGCTGGATCGTGCTTGGCCGGACGCCGGTATGCAGTTCAGGGGATGCTGTTGGAACCTCTTTGCTGGCTGCAGGACCGGGTGTGGAGGCTTTGATCCAGAAGTTTTGGCAAGTGGAGGAGTTGCCCACGGCCTCATCGTTGACTCAGGAGGAAATTGCCTGTGAGGAATACTTTCGAGCTACCGTTTGTCGCGACCCCCAGGGCCGATATATTGTGGCGCTGCCTTTTCGAGAATCTGCGGAAGCTCTTGGGGACTCGCTGCAAAGTAGTTCGCGGAAATTCGTCTCTCAAGAGAAGCGACTGCTTCGCAGCCGGGAATTGCACACCGAGTATTGCCAGGTTATGAGAGGCCACATCTCGGACGGTTACGTCAGCCTCGTCTCGGAGCACGACTTGCTGGACCCTGCTCCAGCGTACTACGTGCCTCACCATGCGGTGATGAAGCCAGACAGCACCAGCACTCCACTACGAATTGTGTGGAATATGAGCGCCCCCACGAGCGCCGGTTGTTCGCTCAACGATTTGCTGCATGTCGGTCCGAAGTTGCAGACGGACATCTGCAAGATCCTCCTCAACTTTCGGCTTTTTCGCGTGGCGCTCTCGTCCGATGTCCGTCAAATGTATTTGAGGATATTGGTTAGGCCTGAGGATCGAAGGTATCAGCGGTTCGTTTGGCGATTTGAACCAGACGCCGAGCTGACCTTGATGCAGTGCAATACCGTGGTTTTTGGGATGTCGTGTTCGCCGTACCTCGCCCAACGAGTGTTGCATCATTTAGCCGAAGCACAACGCGAGGAATGCCCCCTTGCCTCCAAGTTGATGGTTCGCGACATATTCATGGATGACTTCGTGGCCTCCCTGGCGACCGAGGAAGAGGCTGTCGAAGTTCGAAACCAGCTGATAGCGGCCTTCCAATCAGCGTCCTTTACTCTAGCCAAGTGGTGCACCAATGTGCCGTCCGTGCTGGAGGGCATCCCGCTGGCGCACCAGTCGGAGGGCGCCCGGTTGTTCGACGGGGACTCACGCGCTGCTGCAAAAATTTTGGGCTTGTATTGGACGCCAGAATCCGATAAGTTTTCCTTCAAATTAAAGACGTCCGACATTCTGTGCACCAAACGGAACATCCTGTCGTCGATTGCCAGGATCTTCGATCCTCTTGGTCTGGCGTCACCCGTCATAATCGTCGCCAAAATTCTTATCAAAAAGCTTTGGATGTTGAAGATCGACTGGGATGAGCCGCCCCCTCAACATCTTGTCAGCGAATGGAAGACTTTCGCTTCCTCGCTACCTTGTCTGGCCTCCCTGGCCATCCCTCGACATGTTGGTGTCTCCCCCGAGGCCCCCGCGTACTTGATTGGATTCTGCGACGCCTCGATGGAGGCCTACGGAGCCGTTGTCTACGTGAGAACTGGCTCACTCGACCGTCAGGCTGATTCCGTTGGACTCCTATGCGCCAAATCCAAGGTTGCTCCCATGAGTATCCTATCAATACCTCGCCTGGAACTTTGCGCTGGGCTGCTTTTGGCAAAGTTGATTCGTGTTGTGATTGAGACTTACTCCGACAGATTCGCCTTCACCTCGATTCATGCCTGTACCGACTCGACAGTTACGCTTCAATGGCTGAGCGCCCACCCCTCCCGATGGGGAACGTTCGTTTGCAATCGCGTGACTCAGATTCAGGAGTGCCTTGATGCTTCGTCCTGGCGACATGTACCGGGTGACACGAATCCAGCCGACTGTTTGAGCCGCGGCCTTCGTGCGTCGGAGTTATTGGAGTTCCCTCTCTGGATGAATGGTCCGTCATGGCTTCGGGAGCCCGAGTCGTTGTGGCCGCTCCGCCCCGCAGCAGCCTTCGCTAATGCTTCCCCTCCCCAGGAGGCTCGACTAGTGACGTTACAGGCCACGAAGGCCTCCGAGTGGCCCTTAGACGAGCTTTTGGACCGAGTCTCATCTCTACGCAGACTGCATCGAGTCACCGCTTGGATTCTTCGAGCATCAGTCCGCCGGGACAATCGAGGGGGTGCTCTACGGGCCTCAGAAATTAAGAAGGCTGAGGCTCTCTGGATTGCCCACATCCAGAAGCAGTACTTGGCTGAGCTGCTGGATAGCCTGGTGGACCCCGCGCCCACCGCCAGAAAGGGCTTGCACCCGCTCGTTGGTCGATTGGACCTCTTTGTTGCGGATGGACTCCTGCGAGTTGGAGGAAGACTGCAGAATGCGGCCATTCCCTACGATCAGCAGCACCCAATCTTGCTGCCAAAGGAGGGACGCTACGTACATCTGTTGGTGGAGCAGGTTCACCGAGACAACCTTCATACAGGCCCCCACCTAGTGATGTCGCTCCTACGAAATCGCTTTTGGATTTTGTCTGCCCGTAACTTGGTGCGTCGGTTGTATCACCAATGCAACGTATGCTTTAGGGCCAACCCCAAACCGACCTTCCCCAAGATGGCTTCGCTCCCTTCCTGCCGCCTCCAGGAATCCAAGGCGTTTACGCACACAGGAGTTGACTACGCGGGCCCACTGGATATAACTCTGGTTCGACGCCGTGGTGGACGGAGTCAAAAGGCATACCTTTGCCTCTTCATCTGCATGACCACCAAGGCCGTGCATCTGGAGCTTGCATCGGAGCTCTCTACTCCATGTTTCCTGGCAGCTTTTCGTCGTTTCCTGTCTCGCCGTGGCCCCTGCGCGGCAATGTATTCGGACCAGGGCACCAATTTCGTCGGGGCTCGAACAAGCCTGCAGGAAATGTACGAGTTTCTCAACCGCTCCTCGTACACTCAGGCCATTCAGGACGAGCTGAGCCACCGCAAGATTGAATGGCATTTCAACCCCCCCGCAGCTCCCCACTTTGGTGGCCTGTGGGAGTCCAACATAAAAGGGGCCAAAGCACTCCTCTTCAAAACCATCGGCACCCAGCTGCTTACCTACGAGGAGATGGCTACCATGCTGGCCCAGATCGAAGCCGTTCTCAATAGCCGCCCTCTTTGCGAGTTGAGCAATGATCCGACTGCCCCTGCTGCGTTAACGCCAGCACATTTCCTAACGTTTGGCACACCACTGGACGCCCTACCTGCGGTCGACGTGTCCGATCGACCCGCCAACCGACTGGGCCATTACGAACGCATCAACTGGCTCGTGCAGCATTATTGGCAGCGTTGGAGCCAGGAATACCTGCACGGTCTTCAGCAGAGGCGTAAGTGGACACAACAGTCCTGCCCCATCGAGAAAGGAAACGTCGTGGTACTCCTGCAGGAGCGCACCCGCCCTCTCCATTGGCCGCTGGCGATCGTCGAGGAGGTGTTTCCCGGAAGGGACGGTATTGTGCGCACAGCCAAAATTCGTCTGGGCAAGAACCTCTTGGTGCGTCCGGTGGTTAAGCTGTGCCTCTTGCCCCAGCAATAAAACCAAACCTACTTACCCCATGCATGTTTGTTGAGTTAGTTATATATTTGTTACTTTGTTGTCTTGTTGCAAGATTGGTATCTGGCCTTTTGAATTGTATGCTGAAGAACTGGACAGTCCCTTCAGGGTGGGGGGAAATGGTTACGCTTAAGGGCCTAGTTTAGGGGGCCACCCAGAGATCGCGCAGGAGCCGCTGGCCGACGGAAGTTGTGCCCACCCCCTGTCCACCCACCAGCCGCTAACCGCTAGGTACCACCGGTTTTGTTTCTTCCTGTCCTTTTTTCTTTCGAGAGTTTTTAGTGCCCCCTGTGCAACTAGTCACACGTTTTTCGTCGCCTGCTTGACCTACTTTTTCGTTCGCTTTTCGTTTTCGATTCCTACGCTGGTGCATTTGTTCGTCGTAGAGAACATCGTCTGTTCGGCTGCAATTTGTTCGACGCAGCTTTCATTTATATCTGCATTTTCAAAGATTCCCTATCCCTTTTCCTGTCCAACACCCTTGCCTTTCGATTCCTTCCGTTCTTTGAAATACAGCCCGCCCTTCCGCGACGACTCCGGTGAGTTGGCCCTAATTTATTTAATTGAATTTGCTCTACAGTCCGCTTAACGTCGAATAAACAGGTGTGGTTTATTACCCTCAAAACCCCTTGGTATCAAAACATTTGGTAGCGGAGAGCGTGGTTCTGAGTATAAGCTTCCTCAATTTATAAACATCGTTTCAATTTCTAAATTAATTTTCAGTTTCGTTGGTGACGTCATAGCGTTACGTATAACGTATCTCCAGTTCATTCCGATTGCCCCACCTTTGTAGGTAGTTTCAAAGGCGAGCTCATCGTGCGTCGTCTAGTTGGATATCGCGAAAAGCTGTGCAAGTCTCAGCTTGTGCATTGACGTGCCTGTATTCATTCGCCAACAGGAACCAGTGGTCGAGACGATTCACAATCGTCACCTAGTCTTGCCAGTTGTTTCTTTGTGGTTAGAAGTCTTGATTTACTGAGCTAAATAATTTTCCTCGTTCGAATTAAATCTCATTCATTCTATATTTTGCCAGTTTCCATCGAACTTTTCGAACAATGAATTCGAAAATATCTTCATTACTTCGTCGATTAGACACGGTGGCAAATGAAATAGCATGCATAGTACTCGAAGGCCGAAAAACCCCAGGTAACGACAAAAATTCTGCCGAAGTTATGAAATTTATTAGCATGTATACGTCACTCGACCGCTACTTTTTCAAATTTGAGGACATTTGGGATGATTTGGTCGATCTGTATGAAGAAAGTGAAGGATCGGCGGAATTTCCAAATGAGACTCAGAAAGCATTACGGATTAATACGAAACGTTATTATTATGAATGCATTTCCTGGTATCGGGCGTGTCAACCCAAGTTGCAAGCGTCAACCCCCGCTACCACTAGCGCAGGTAATGTAACTGTTTCCGAATTAAAATCTTCCGATAATCTGCCTAAAATATCTTTGCCTAAATTCAACGGTGAAATTCTAGATTGGCCAAGGTGGCGGGACACGTATAAAGCTTTGATCCATGACGATGTGAATCTGTCGGACATTCATAAATTCCATTATCTAAAAACCTCATTGACCGATAATGCATTGTCAGTTATTAACCATCTGCCAATCGAACAAAATAATTATTCTTTGGCATGGAAAGCTATTACAGATGCATATGAAAATAAACGTGTCCTAGCCAACGCATATCTTGATCAAATTCTGTCTTTTAAGCCGCTATCAGGTAAACCGACTTTAGAATCAATGAAAAAATTTATTTCAAAAATTTCGGATAGCGTTTCAACCTTCAAAATGTTGCGTATCGACAATGAAGGTGATTTTATTTTATTCTATTTGGCCATTCGAAACCTAGATCCTACCACACGAGAACATTTCGAAATGGCTCAAAAGGCCAATACGTTTCCTACTTTTAACTCGTTAGCAAATTTTGTTAAAGAGCGTTGTGTGGCACTGCAATTAGCTGAGGGGACCAAGGAGGCGCCTATTGAAAAACGTGAGGTGCCTAATCGCTTATCGATTTCCGGGTACCAAACTCGATCGAAAACACGAGCTCAATCTGGTAAGGTTCTTCTAACCGGACAAGATGCAAAAATTCCGAAGGGAGAGCCTCTCAAAAAATGTTTCGTTTGTAAAGGGGCATTCCATTATTTAAACTATTGCGAATCTTTCAAATCAGCGTCTGTAGAACGACGACATGAAATGTTAAAAAATTTTAAATGCTGTAAAAATTGTTTTTCTCCGTGGCATAACACATTTGAATGCTCGTCAACATATCGATGCAAACAATGTGGAGCCAAACATAATTCATTGTTACACTTTAATGAACCTGTTGTCCCTGACAGCTTTCCGGATTTGCCAAATAGCGGTAGGCCATCAATTCATGCTCCTTCCACCTCGCAGCCGGATGATAAACGTGGAACGTCATTGACCACCGTATTAATAGAAAATAGAAGCCGAATATTAGGTACAATTTTGGCCGATTTTAAAGATGAACAGGGAAATTACCATACATTCCGAGGTATTGTTGATAATGGCTCTCATTTCTGCTTTGTAACTAAGAGGATGGTACATAAACTAGGACTTCCTTTTCGAAAATGTACCCGACGTTTGTCTGGAATCGGAGATACTAGCTTCGATGGAGCCAAAGGTGAAACTGTATGCCATATGCGCCCCAAAGGAAGTACTAGTCCCACTTATATTTATGATGCTCTCATTGTAAATACCATTACGGGTTCTCAACCCACTTTTCATCTACCTTCTGATTGTATTGAGCGCTTAACGCAGTTCGATTTAGCTGATCCAACTTTTGGATCGCCTGGACCAATTCATTTCCTTGTAGGTGTAGATTTATTTGTCCGCCTTGTAAATGGGGACATTATTACAGTGGACGAAAAATGGCCTAGGTTATATCCCTCAATTTTGGGGAATATCATAATGGGTTCCATTGATATTTCACCTGTGATTAATGATAAATCGGTTTCTCTTCTAGTTAACTCGCCGTCTGAGGATTTAAATGAACAACTCTCGAAATTTTGGGATCTTGAAGAGATAAAAAATCCCAACATGGTGCGAAACCCAGATGATATTTATTGCGAAGGACATTTTATGGAAACTCATGCACGTATGCCAGATGGAAAATATGTGGTAAGACTACCGTTTAAGTTGTCTGCTCCAGTTTTCGAACAATCGGAATTTCTCGCTCGAAACAGGTTTCAGAATCTAGAGGTTAAACTTGGTCGAAATCCTGATTTGTATAGTCAGTATCGAACCTTTATGGATGAATATGAAAAATTAGCCCATATGGCCACGACTAATAAAATTTCTAATTATGTCATTCCGCATCATGCCATCACTAAAGAAGATAGGAATCAACTTAAGTTACGCGTCGTTTTCGACGGGTCAGCAAAAACCTCTGTAGGTTCGCGGAATGACTATCTTCACTCGGGGCCCAAGTTACAAAATGATATCAGCAATATTTTGTTGAATTGGCGAACTCATTTAGTCGCGATCGTCGCTGATATAGTTAAAATGTATCGCGGTATCTTGGTTCACGAGGAAGATCGATCATATCAGCATATTTTATGGCGAAGTGATAGCACGGATGCACTGAGAAAATATGAGTTAAAAACCGTCACTTATGGTTTAACCTGCTCTCCCTGGCTAGCGCTTAGAGTTCTCAAGCAATTAGTTTGTGATCACGGAAGCTCGTATCCCGCAGCTGCAAACGTCATATCCGACGACATCTTTATTGACGACATAGTAACGGGCAGCGATACAATAGACAATGCTCTCAATTTGCAAAATCAATTAATTGGCTTGTTGAAACAGGGTGGTTTTGAATTGAAAAAATGGGCAAGCAATTCTACAGAAATTTTGAAAAATGCGGAAGATGGTTCATCTGAACCTATTTCATTTGAACAGGAAGCCGAGTCTGGTCTGAAAATTTTAGGCCTGATTTGGTATCCTGAAGAAGATAGTTTTTCCTATCGAATTAACGTAACTAAATCTGTTTTTACTAAAAGAAGTATTTTGTCTCAAGTGGCCAGTATATACGATCCGTTATCATTTTTGGCCCCTTGTACCGTTCTTATGAAACATTTAATTCAGTTGCTTTGGAAGGCCAAAGTAGGATGGGATGATCCCATTCCTAAAGCTATTGAAAATATATGGGTGGAAATCCTTCAAGAACTTCCTCTTTTGTCTCAAATTAGAATCCCCCGATTTATCTGTTCCTCAGAAGCAAAAGCTTATCAGCTCGTAGGATTTGCTGACGCTTCCTGTAAAGCTTATTGTGCTTCCATCTATATGCGAGCAATAACTCCATCTAATATCAGAGTTCATCTTCTCATAAGCAAAACACGTCTGGCGCCGGTTAAAACCATATCGATACCTAGATTAGAGTTAAGCGCGGCGTGGCTACTGGCACGTCTTTACGCGTCATTAAATGAATTTTGCAGTCATCTTCACCAACCTATTTTGGAGCCAAAATTTTATACAGACTCTTCTGTAACTTTAGCGTGGATTAACGCCTTACCCTGCGACTTGAAAGTTTTTGTAGCTAATAGAGTTACTAAAATAATTGAGCTGACTTCCGTCAAAAATTGGAATCATGTTTCAACTTTAGAAAACCCTAGCGACATACCATCGCGGGGCATTTTTCCTAGCAAATTAATTAACAATAGTATGTGGTGGCATGGTCCGGAATGGCTTTCATTTCCTGAAAATGAGTGGCCTGAATCAAAAATAACATTCCCCACGGACTTGCCGGAAGTAAAATCTGCAGTTTGTTTATCTGTAGAACCTGTTGTTGAATCGAGCTTGAAATGGATGGAGAAATTTTCGTCTTATCACGTGCTATTAAGAGTTACCGCTCGTCTTATTCGCTTTTTCTATAATTGTAGACATCCTGGTGCACCTCTTAATGGTCCAATTTCATTAAAAGAAATCAAGGACGCTCGTATGCGTATAATTCGGCGAGTTCAAAGATATTATTTTTCCATGAATAATAACTATAATGAAACGATTTTAAAATATAGTTCCCTCGATGTTTTCCTCGATGAAATGGGTGTTCTCAGGGTGGGCGGTAGGTTGCGTCATTCACTGTTGCCGTATAGCCAGAAGCATCCCATTCTGTTACCCAGGCATAGCCATTTTTCCAAACTGGTTGTGGATATGTTCCACAAATTGTATTTACACCCTGGGAAGAATTTTCTCCAGGGAATCATTCAAATGACGTATTGGGTTCCCGGCTTGCGTTCATTAATCAATCAAAGAGCGTTTCACTGCATAACTTGTTACCGAGCAACTGCGAAGACCCAAGAAGTGAAAATGGGCGATCTTCCCAGTTACAGGTTTTATTCAGGTCATGCTTTTCTTCATGTAGCCACGGATATTGCGGGACCATTCATTTTTCGCGAAAACTTGCGACGAAAAGCTCCCACCTCAAAAGGCTATTTGTGCATTTTCTGTTGCTTAGCTACTAAGGCTTTGCATCTAGAAGTGCTCACCAATTTAACAACGGAATGTTTTTTAGCAGCGTTTGATAGATTTGTGTCAAGGAGAGGTTTACCGAATGCCATGTATTCAGATAATGGCACCACCTATAAGGGAGCTGCCAATCAATTAAAGGAATTTTGGCAGTGGTATAATGAGCCCACCACAATTGATTCCATAGTCCGCCATGGTAATGAACATGGAGTAGAATGGCACTTCATGCCCCCTCATGCTCCAAATTTTGCGGGCCTGGCTGAAGCCAGCGTTAAATCCGTCAAAACTTTATTAAAGAAAATAGTGGGTAAGGCTTGTCTTTCGTATGAAGAGGCCTTTACTTATTTTCACAAAATCGAGGCAATTTTAAATTCTAGGCCCCTTGGTCCAATTTCATCAGATCCGTCGGAGGTTAATTATTTATCACCGGGTCATTTCTTAATTGGCAGACCATTAGTCGCAAACCCCGAACCAACCGTCTTGAACTGTAAAGAAAATACGCTTTCGCGATGGCAGTTAACAAAAAGACTTTCTGAACAGTTTTGGAACGTTTGGCGAAATCAATATCTTGCCACTCTTCAAAATAGAGTAAAATGGCATCAATATCGCCCCGACCATCCGAATTTAAAAGAGGGAGATCTAGTTTTGATCAAGGAAGACCAATGTCCTCAGATGCAGTGGCCGTTAGGTCGAGTGATAAAAGTTTGTCCAGGCCGTGATAATCGAGTACGAGTCGCATTGATCAAAACCGCTACTTCTGAATATAAGAGACCTGTTCGAAAATTGATTCCCCTTCTCCCTGTATCTCAACCTTCATTTGAAGGATAACTGGAAAATTTAATTTAAATTTTGGTGGGCGGTATGTTTTGGAGTTCATTTTTAATTTTTTGTATTTTTTCACGAAAGTGAAGCGATGTTTTTAAGTTTCAAAAATTAATAATAATATATTAAAAAGAAGATAAGTATAACATCTACTGGCAGTCATGTACCTATTATTTATTTATTTTTTGTTTGTTTAATCGTGAAGGCACTGACACCTAGTTCGACGCCATCGTGTCGTCTTCGTCGATTTTCTTTTCTTCCGCCATCTGCGTTTATCGCGTGTGCAACCCCCGTCTCTCGGTGCTCGCACATTTTTTCTCGATCCGATTTTTATCGTGTCATTTTCAGTTTTGCCCCAACGCCTATCGTTGGCCGAGCCAAAGCTGCTATCAGGAGTACGAAACACCTTCGTGGCAGGTTTCCTCCATCGGACGCGTCGTTTGTGCCGTTGTCCAGGCCTCCTACGACGATTAGCGCGCCCGTCGGCGCCGTCACATCGTTTGGACGCGGCGCTGGATCCGCCGTCGTCCCGGCTCTATTTTCGTCGACGCTCGCATTACGAATTGCTGGGGATCGCCTCCCGTCCAGCAATAACAGGTGCTGTCAGGACGTACCTCGCCGTCCCACCTGTACGTCGCATCGTGATCAGGTCGGTACCACGTTTTCGCGAACTAGGCCTTCCGCGACGCGACAAAGACTTTTGCTTCGACCGATATTTTATTATATCGCGTTGCCCGATTTTCCCTGTCGGGGATTATATTGTATTTTAAATTTTTAAAAGGATTCAGATTCGAGGAAGCGTATACTCATCCACTCACTGAATAAATTATTTTATTTTTCTGATCGCCAAGTCAGGTGTGGTTTACTACCCTCAAAACCCCTTGGTATCAAAACACCTGGGTAGTTTTTCAATATCAGTTGTTGTAAACTAACGTTGCGGCCTTTGTACGAGTTTTTTGATTTTGTAATTGGTTATACCTGTCACCCACTCGAACATGGAAGTACTGAGAGATTCATGCACACCACTGGTTTTTCTGACTGATCTAGTAGCCTCATTTTTCCTGTTAACAGATGAGCAGCTGACACTCTGCATTCCATTGTTTATTCGGTTATTTGCTGCCTTTCCATCAGAATGAGAATAGCCTTCACACCAGTGCCAGATGTCCAGTTGTCCGGATTCATCACTGACGTCTCAGGCATAGAATAAATTGTGGATCATTTCAGCTTTACCTCGTACCAGACGATTGTTCTAGGACAAACCTGTCTTTACGGAGCATACATAGTAAACTGAAATATAATAATTGGCTATGACGCTGACTCATGAGAAAAAAGAGCTAAAGGATGAAGCAGGGTGATGGTGCAGCAGTCTTTATTATGTTCACTGTTGCTAATGAATATTTTTTTATTATTCTTAATGGACAGTAACGGATGGTCATTAGTTACCTTTATTACTTTTTCATTATATTTTTAGGGTTGCTGTCAATTGGCTATTACGGAAATTGAAAGAGAAGATTACAGACCTGAATTAGGCTTTAATCGGCAAAATTCTAGAACGGACTGATGATATAAATTGAATGTGAATTGAAGTTGTTAACAACGCCCAACTGTCTATGGGAATAACACCACATTTTCACCCGCTTTGAATTCAGAATTTAGAATACTGTCGATTTTTCCGGTGGCCTGCGAATTCTCTCAGAGCGGCGTAAGGTAGGGGTATAAACTTCATCAAAGTCCTGGCCTTGCGAGATGTTAGTGCGTTTGAAGAGCTCGAAGGGGTTTGTGGCCGTATCCTCTTGAAAAAATTTTAGTGAAAGCCAAGAGCGAATTACAGCCACCCAAAAATAAAAATTCGGGGTAAAGAAAAACTTCTAAAAAATTAAGGATTATATTAAACAGAAAAATAAGGAACTTGCGGCTAAAAATGAAGGAAAAATAAAGGGATAACCTGCGGTTGGTCGCTGAATGAAATTCGTGCCGGAGGAATTTGCGACGGCTTTTCGAAAAGAGGTTGCCACGGCTTTTCGAAAAGAGGTTGCCACGAGGAGACAAAAACGGTGATGTTTCTGAGGTGACGACAGCAATACAGGGCTCTACACTACCACAGGCAGCCACGGCAATTAGGGTGATTTATAGTTTTTCCCCGTAGTCGAAACTGCCAATGCGTCTAGTAGAGTTGGTGGGAGGAAATGCTCTCTGGCAGCCAGAGCACTGATAGCCGGCTCTTTCCTGATGACGACGACCTGTGACAGTGTGACACGGTAACAGATTTCACCTTCTTCATTTACTGGTTTTACCTCCATTCCTTCCCGCTAGCTATCTTGACTTGTGATGTCCTCTTGACTGTCCAGAGGCTGTGGTTCAACAATTTCAAAAATGGGATTCATTTCTACTCTTCCTCGAGGGGCGAGATTCCTCAAGGAAACAGTAGTCTACCTTCCGTCGGGAGTGTGCGGGAATTTGAGAGTGACTTCAATCAGCTCAACTTGATCAACCAGTGCCTATTGTTTGTTGTCTCGATTCTGTTTCTTCATCAGAATTGGGGAGAGACGATCCTGCTGAACTTAGTCGTTGGTGTCTGAACATTCTTTCATGTGTAGTTGTGTTGATTGTTGTGCATATGAGGGATCTTATGGTTTGAAGGGCTTTAGTAAGCACCGATTCCAATTGGCGAACAGTCATGTTTTTTATAATCCTAATTCGAGTTGAACGGTCTTCCAGATTGTGCCATTGAACCTTTCAATTTGACCATTCCCTTGCAGGTTATACGCCGTGGTGCGACTGGCCACTATACCGTTGGAACTCAGGAATGACCAAAACTTTGGCAACATGAACGATGTTCTTCGATCGAAATGTATGTAGGCGCTTTTAGCGATTTTAACTTTTTTTTATGACTAGAAGTGGATGTATCTGGAAATGGGAAGGCAAAGGAAAGTCCTGAGTATTCGTCTACTAGAGATAGTAGAAATCTGTTGTTAGATGATGAATCCCTTGAAATCAATGTCGAATCTCCTCGCAGGTGAGACATCAAGACCGTGCTTACATGGGCGGTGAGAGAGTATACCTTCGCTTTGTTATCCTGTGAAAGGTTTGCTTGGCGGTCTCTTGGTTTGGTAGTATCAACGAATAAACTTGAAAATAGGGCCATCATGGAGATTTGAGATCTTGTTGTTCCTTTTGTCGTGATGAACTTTATTGATTTTGTGATATATCTTGAATTTCTGAAGGAGTGATAAGATTTGAACGATCGAAGTCTTCATTCCTTGGTGCTGGTTCAGATTACCATTTTTCTAGATCGTTTATGTTTCCATTTTCAGTTACGTACATTTCATGAGTATTTGATTCCCTTGAATTAGGAATACTGAAAAGAGCGTCAGCTACTATGTTGGCTTTTCCTTTAATATGTTGAATTTCAAAATCATAATCTGCAAGTTGACACTTCCCTCTAACAATTTTTGCAGAGGGATCTTTCATATTGTGTAAATATTGAAGAGGCTTGTGATCAGAATTTATTACAAATTTCCTACCAAATAAGTAAGGTCTAAAGTGTAGACATGCCCAAACGATGGCTATGAGTTCCTTTTCTATCGTACTTAGATTTTCTTTGTGCTTATTTAGTGTTCTGGACGCATAAGCAATCGGTGAATTTTTCCCTTTGGTGATAAAACTGCACCTATAGCAAAGTTTGATGCATCTGTCGTCAAAATGAATTGTTTTTCATAGTCAGGAAATTTCAAAATGGGTTCATTTGAAGCGCTTCTCTTTGTTTCAAAAGCCTTTTCATATTCAGGATCTTCTGGATTAAGGGTTGCGTCGGTTTTCAATGCAACTGTTAATGGTTTAGGGATTTTTGCATAGAATGGTATCATTCTCCTATAATAACCCGTCATGCCTAGGAATTGCTTGATTTGTTTCTGAGTTTTGGGAATAGGCAAATTTTTGATTGTTTGAATTTTGACTGGATCTGGCCTTATTCCTTCTGTTGTTATTATATGGCCTAAGTATTGGAGTTCCCTTTTGCAAAATTCTGTTTCGTCTACCTGAATTTTTAATCCATGTTTTGCAAGAATTTTGAAAACTGTGGTTAATTGCTTCAGGTGTTCCTCTAGGCTATCGGAAAATAGTAGAATATCGTCCATACAGACTAAAACATTTGGCAAAGAGGCAAAAAGAATATTCACAGCATGTTCAGTTACAATTATGTGCTTTAAATCACCGTTAAAGGATTTTCCTCTCTTTTAATGATTTCAGGATATTGTAGTAACAGATTGAGAATGCTTGATCTCTCTTCTATATTCATGCGATCTGTTCGCACTAACGCTGGAATACTTTTTTGAAGTTCTTCAATATTTTGTTCAGAGGTTTCTTGCTTTGGGAATGGGAATGTTTCTGATGTTTCAAATTCTTCATCGGTTTCCATGGGTTCTGTTTTGTCTAGTGTCATGCATTCCTGGCTATATACTAGGACCTGGATTTTATTATCCTTAATGGGGTAGATTCCTTCCATAACTGTTTATTTATCTTTATATAATTCGTTTACAAGAGCGAATTGTGAGTTGCTATTTGAAATTAACGTTATATCTATGAAATTTAATCCCTGCTTTAGACTTGATATGTTGGATTCAGTTTTTATTGGAATTTTTACATGATCGGACTCCAGTAAATTATACTTGAAATTAACCTTCATGTTTCGTTCGGACATCGTTCTATGTCCTAGCAATATATCGTACTTATCGGAAAATTTAAATATATAAGCTTTCATTACGGACGGTTCTCTAAAACCGCACAACTAAAAAAAAAAAAAAAAATTAAAAAAAAATTAAAACTAAATTATCACAACTTCCTCTCCAGTTTTCGTTCCAGTAGGAGTAGTGACTTGGAATTTTTCTTTATATCGTGGTGCGTACTCAGGGATGGCCTGAGGCACAATATAATTGCACTCAATCCCTGTATCTATTCAACATTTGTACCCATTTAGATTATCAGAATAGGGATGATTTTTATTTACAATATTAAGTTCCAATGATGAAATATGATCCTGGGACTTACGCAAGGACTCCACTTGCTGCCGTACTAGAAAGATCGTTGTTTCAATTCATCAATTTGTTTTTGCATTTCTTTGATAACATCTTCTTTGTCATTATTTGATTCTGACTCGTTAATATGAGTTAGTTCATAAGGACTAACAAATTGTGGATTATTACGTCTGAATCCAGAAGGCTGAGGACGCCAATTATTATTGTTATTGAAGGGTTTTGCAGTTCTCATCGTGACTGTGTTATTCCCAAATCGGTTAGGATCGAAGGATTGTCTATTCATAATACGATTGGGATCAAAGGATGGTCTCTCGTAATTTTGTTGCATATTGTACGGATGAAATTGACGATTATTTTGTTCTGGTTGACGGAACCTAAAGAGAACGTTTGATTTAATGGGAGGTGTTCTTTTTCTTTTCTCAATTGTTGCCAATATAAATTGGCATTTTGTAAATAGTAATTTCCTAAATTCATCTAAGGATTGAGGATCCTGCGTAATTGGGAAATTCGTTAGCATTGGATCAAACTGTTTGTACGTGTGATAGATTATTTTCTTTTCTGCCTGAATTAACAATTGCCTTATAACTTCCTGTGGTAAACTGTCGATACAATACCGATTATAAATTAAATTTCTAATCGTCTCCATTTTTTTTAGAAACTCGAATGGAGTTTCATTAGCGTGTATTTTAGTGGAATATATTTCATTTTTCAACGATTCTACAGTTCTTGTATCACTAAATTGAGTCTGTAAGGCAGTAATCAATTCAGGTATACTGTAGATTTCTTTGGCTAGCATAAAGGCTTCTGCTGAACCCATTGATTTGATGGTTTGATGGCCCTTCTCTTCTTTCCTCGGGACAACTGGAGATTTCGGAATTCGACAAGTGATGTGATTTTAAGTCGTTTCTGTTAGTCTTGGGACGATAGGTCACAACGGCTATTCAATGATCATAGCATTAAGTTCTGACAAACCAGTACTGACTTTCTCAATCGAGTCAAAATTCGGACTCTCGTGTCCCTGTTCGGGCGCCAGATAAGTTTCCAGGGGTCAGACTGGGGTTTTTAAAAATCGTCAGAACTTTTTTTATAATGAGTAAGTAAATCACGCAATAATCAACTCACAGAAATTTACGGACTGATGGTGATCACACGACGGAGTCTGGTAGGTCTGGCAAAAGGTGACTGCTGGCCGCGGGTTAAGAGGACGTGCTGTGTACGACTGAAGGTGCAAAGAACGATGTAACCTAGACCGTTCTCTCCGGCAGCTTATATACCCTAGGTTGTTTACCAACTATCTATTACGCATCTCTGACGAGCTAGAAGCTTCTATTACGCATTTCTGACGTTCTAGAAGTCTCAGTGACTCACATAACTCGAGAGGGCTTCATTTTCTTGAATGTGATTTTGAAAGTACGCAATTTGCGTATTTCAAGGTGAGTATAATCCTTTCATGAAACCGAAAGCAATCTTCATTGGATCGTGGCTCATTTTGCATAGTTCCTGCGAAGAGTGAACCAGCCCCTTCTGTCCGAGTATTTGCTTAGAAGTACCTGTCGTAGTTCCGGATACGTGGAAACATTATTGGAAAAAACAATATCCAAGGCATCGCCTGATATTTTTGCCAATATTGATGATAGAAGATATTCATTTTGAAAATTATTTTCGTCTACTTGGTCGTAGAAACGAGCCTACAATTCGTCGCAAATCGAGGTAAATCAATTCAAGAGGAGTCATTCTCCCTTAAAATTGGGTATCATTCCCAAATAATCTGATCTTAATTCGGGAACGTTCTGGAATAGATGGAACACCGCCAAAAGTTCCCGTTCGATTCATTTTCGATTCGGTTCTCCGATAGTGAGGAAATAATAGCTTTTTTATTTTCGTAATGGTGGTAGATTGTAAGAATCAATCTGACTTTTAATTTGGTCAATTAAAAGCTTACGAATGTCGAGACTTTCTTCAGAATCCTTAACGGGTTGTGTGATTCTGGGGCCGTGCAATTATTATTGAAGAAAAGCGTTGAGAGGACCGCCTAGATCCTTAACGGTTTGTGTGATCTGGGGCCGAACGAGCGAGTTTATATGAAAATCCACTCCAAAATCGAGCGCACCTCCTTTTCTAGCCGATTCGTCCAAAAACCACTCGACGGTTGCACCTCACGATTTAGAATCTTCACCATTCCCGATTCCCGATGACGTTTCATAAAAAGAATAATAAATGCAAAACAGTTGAACTAATGTAGGTACTTGGATAGTAGGAGCCTGATTTTCACTATTAACTCAAGTTTAATGACTAAGAACGCATTTTTCGTATCACAAAAGTGAAAAGTGAATTATTTAAACTGAAACTGGTTACCTGAAACCATTTGGACAGTATTGCGTAACATCTGTACGATGCTTCTGCTGGATATCACTCTTTTGTCTTCTCGATTGAAATGAAAAAACATTTTCGAGTGGATGTATGGGTTCATTGTATGAACAAATAACAAATTACTTGACCTCAATCCCTCAATCTTACAGAGTTTCCACTCCCTTGCTACGATTGCTCAATTTGGCAACGATAAAATTGCCAACTTTGACAATATCCTCATCAATCATCTTTTCTTGTAGGTCAATTTTTGGTGGTGGCGTTGGCTCGCCTGAAAAATCACGCTCAGCAATGGGCTGAATCATGACCATTCTTCTATCGCTGGCTCCAACATGGATACCTTCTTCCAGTTGTTCTTCCACTGTTTCTTGATGCTCCTCTTCGTCTAACGGAGTGTAGATTTCCTAAGGGTCAATATCCAGTCCTTTGACGTTCAAATCTTGGATATTAAATCTTCATCTGGCTCATCTACAGCATTCTGCATTCCTTCAAGATTGGTTGTGTTTTCATGTGGCATATCATCTGCATGTGCAGGTGATGGTGGAGAGCTATAGATCAATCCTCCATTGCTTTCCTCAAGAGGCACTCCAGCACTGCTAACACTTCTATCAGAAGGTTCTCATTCACTGTCGTCGCTTGTTGATGTTATTTTCTTGCTGCATTTTCCTCTGTTTTCCATTTTTTGGTTGTTCACCCTCTTAACAGTTTTGTTTTTGCAGCTTTTTTCTCCTTATTCTGCTGTAGTAATTCTTGTTTCTCAATTGTTTTCTACATTCTTTCCTCTGCTCTGCTCTGCAACTCAGCTTGATTTTTTAAGATTCTCCATATCCAAATTCTTCTTGGCCTTATTGGAATGATACTCTTGCCATAATTTGGACCTCACCATGCAGGGACGTTCCACATTTAGCCCCGGGGAACTTGTCAAAGACGACAACAGTGGGTGGAGGGTGTTTGATCGCGGGATACAAAAGCAAGTCTGGATGGGTGCAGCCAAAGGACGGCTGGATCCGTACAATTTGCCGATTGCGATGTTCGGTTCCGGAATTGTTGCGAAAATTCCAAACAGGCTCTTTTCTTTGGGTCGGACAGGAGGGCGAAAACCACAAACAAGGCAAACGGCTCGGGAAAATTGAAAACCAAAAATAGCTGTAAGGTACTTCTTTCTCTGCTTCCTCAGACATGGAATCAGCCACCCTTTTTGGGAGGTATACGCGGAATAGCCCATTTCTGTCTCCAGCCACCTCCATGATGTGACCTTGAACGCTTGGCCCGTATTTTGTGTTGACCCATTCCAACTTCGTTACGGTGTAACGGACATCTTGTTGCATAGTGTCCAGAGATCGGAGTAGTTCGGAATAGTTTTTTGTCTTTTTGCAAAAGATTCCGACAAGGATCTTTCATTATTTTGAGTTGAGTAGACCCTCTCTCTACGCTCGGAATTCCATATTTACTACCGAGATATAATATTTATTCAGAATCAGTGAAGGATAGAGAAAAGTTTTTTTTTTAAACGATGCCCCTCCACGCATCGTTCAGTGTGCAACTTCCATTTTTTTTGCACTCCTTCAGTTTATTTATTTTTTTAATTATTTTATTTTTTACAATATAACTAGGTGCTTAAAATCTACTATATAAAAAAAAAAAAAAAATATATCAAATGATTTACCTATTTTTCTATTAAAAACTAAATGAAACCACAATTCGTAGTTTTCGTTGTGTATTGTGGCGTCCTCCCGCGTGAGACGCATGCCGACTTGGCGAGGGAGTGCCACTTTTATGACGTCCTCTTTGTCATCCTGGTCTTCTACCCCCAGGATAGCATACACCATCCCGGGGGAAATGTATTCCAGTTCCTGGACTGGAAATGGTTTTCCAGGGGTTAGGGATTCCAGTGGCCGACTGGCGAATCCATTGGCTTTCACCAATCGTGCGAGGATGCTGCTCAACTAAAAATCAAAACCGGATTAGTACAATAAAAACAAACGCAGATATTTTATCGCACAAAATACACAGGGTTACTTACGTCACTCATGATGAAGATGATGATATCTTGTAGCCTTTTTCCTTTCAGCGGGATCTCAGGAATGGGGTGGACTTTGCCATTCATGAGAGTGTGGCGGGCCCGCCAAACGAAGCGGCGCGGTGGATTTTGGTCTCGTTGGATATCCAGCTGCGACGGACGCTCCATCAAATCGCTGCGGTATTCTCCATTCACGACCCAGCTTTGGAGTGTTGTCCGATTTAATTGGTTGTACGTTGCAACTACTTCCTCAGACATGGAATCAGCCACCCTTTTTGGGAGGTATACGCGGAATAGCCCATTTCTGTCTCCTGCCACCTCCATGATGTGACCTTGAACGCTTGGCCCGTATTTTGTGTTGACCCATTCCAACTTCGTTACGGTGTAACGGACATCTTGTTGCATAGTGTCCAGAGATCGGAGTAGTTCGGAATAGTTTTTTGTCTTTTTGCAAAAGATTCCGACAAGGATCTTTCATTATTTTGAGTTGAGTAGACCCTCTCTCTACGCTCGGAATTCCATATTTACTACCGAGATATAATATTTATTCAGAATCAGTGAAGGATAGAGAAAGGTTTTTTTTTTTTTCAAACGATGCCCCTCCACGCATCGTTCAGTGTGCAACTTCCATTTTTTTTGCACTCCTTCAGTTTATTTATTTTTTTAATTATTTTATTTTTTACAATATAACTAGGTGCTTAAAATCTACTATATACAAAAAAAAAAACATATATCAAATGATTTACCTATTTTTCTATTGAAAACTAAATGAAACCACAATTCGTAGTTTTCGTTGTGTATTGTGGCGTCCTCCCGCGTGAGACGCATGCCGACTTGGCAAGGGAGTGCCACTTTTTTATGACGTCCTCTTTGTCATCCTGGTCTTCTACCCCCAGGATAGCATACACCATCCCGGGGGAAATGTATTCCAGTTCCTGGACTGGAAATGGTTTTCCAGGGGTTAGGGATTCCAGTGGCCGACTGGCGAATCCATTGGCTTTCACCAATCGTGCGAGGATGCTGCTCAACTAAAAATCAAAACCGGATTAGTACAATAAAAACAAACGCAGATATTTTATCGCACAAAATACACAGGGTTACTTACGTCACTCATGATGAAGATGATGATATCTTGTAGCCTTTTTCCTTTCAGCGGGATCTCAGGAATGATTTCACTTCAGCAGACATCCCTCGGGCTGAGGCATTCTCATACCACAAATCCCCCTCCTCACGCCCATTCCCCTTCCTTGAAATTGGCGAGTTTTGATTCGTGGTCGCGCCGGAGAGAGGGAGACAGAGCAGCAGCAGCAGCCTTCTTGAGAGTGCGCGAAATTGAAAAGGAAATGATTATAGCTCAAATTTGAATTGTTGCACATCGTTTGTAGCTGTTGAAAACCTTGATTAATAACTGAATATTCTCTTTCCAACCCGTCCAAGGAAACGAACGTAATTAGCGTCCATTCGCTATGATAAAATTTAAGACTACCTAACCTTTCAAATTGCAAACTGGAGCGAGCGTGAATTTTCTGGACTCCGAATAACCTGGAATTATTTAGCGCGTTCGACATAGCGCAGAGAGCGACGATACAGAGTAGTGACGCGACCATCCTGATAGTTACTTATTAGCGACTTCCACAGGTGGCTTCGTCCTCCAGGGCGCGTACGGTGCGCGAAACTCGGTAATCGCAGGTGGCTTCGTCCTAAGGGGCGCCTACGGGTAGCTGTAGTCCGCTGTAGGCCGCTTCGTCCTCCTTATACGCCTACGATTCCGGTATAATTGAGATCGGGGATTTTATTGAACCCTATCTAACGCGGAGCTCAGGGTGGTACCATCTCCCCAAGTTTTTTAACGGGAGGTCCTCGAACGAACGTCGTTCTCCCGGAGCTTAGTACGGCGTTGAGGCGTTGATCCCAGACCGCTATCTCGCTGCGTTACTCTGCACCCCCTGTGATCTTCCTCGTTGGGACTTCGTTAATTTCCACAATGCGTGACGTAATCCAACTGGCCAGGTCAGTTATATCACGACGTAGTATGAGATTTAATCGCTGGTGTGTAAGGTCAGGGGCGGAAAATTGTCCGGGTCGTGAAGGCTGACTCAGAATATTCCGCTGACTCGGTAGTAGCTTCAGATCAATCGACGGCTCGCTCGTCGGTCCTGTTGATTCAGCGCGTTCCGCAGAGGTCGAATGAAGATACGAGAAGAGAGAAAGAAGAAAAGCGAAAATATGTCTATCCGCAAAGTTATGTTTCCGAGATAAATTTAAAAATTTGGCTTCGCTGGTTACTAATCTAAAATCCATAAAATTACGTTTGTTCATCATCGAACGGCCGAATGCGTTATTAGCTAACTTATAGTAATCTTTATGAAATTCCGATGTGGCTGATGCTCTGAATTTTGAATTGAATTCTACGTAACAAGCAAGCCATGCCGGATTATTCGCCACAGCCCAGCGCTGAACGCATTGTGTGATTCCTCCTCTAATACCTGATTCAATGAACTGAATCATGTCAATATCTTTGAGGAATTCAAGTCGTACGCCTGTTTTTTTAAGCATCGCTTCCCAGAGAAATCCGGGTGACGTGAAATGCCAGGCGGGATCTAAACCGTACTGTGTTCTACTTATTAGCCTATAGCTTTCGAACACATCGGCTAATAAAACTATATCGGTTCTTAAATACAGTTCAGTATACTGCAATAAATTTTCAATTTTGAAATGGTTCCAAACGTTTTGGGAATGATTGAAATCTGTCTCTGAGATGTCTTCCAAAGTCAAGTCGGAGAAAAAGGCTTCCCTATGTGGTAATGAAGTTTCCCTCAGCATCATTCTTGATATACGAGTAAGGATAAACTCCCTTTCGTAATAGGAGATGCCTATCATCTTCATTGGGAAACATACGCGTCATTTCGGGAAATTCGGACAAAGTTTCGACGAGGTTGGAAAGCGATGCTGATGCTGATGCTGATGTAACTTTCTGAAGATTTGGCTATAACTTCAATTTCCCCATTGTGTAAATGAAGTTTACGGACGAGGAAATGACCATCGTACCCCGAAAGATTATGGAAGAACACTGGAACAAAGTGCGGTAGCTTCAGTTGAAGGTTGCAATCGCCGCAAAGTGAAGCTCTGAAGCTACCATCTAGATGGTTATGATCTGCAATCTTAGGGACGATTTGACCGTCGAATCTTTTCGAGCAAAGCTCACATTCATTAGCAGCATCATGTTTGGCTCGAGCTTCAGAAGTCCAAATTAACGGGATGTTGGTACGATAGATTACTTCTATTTGCAAACAAATCTGTTTCAAAGAATTAATGAACTGATCCAAACAATCAGAGCCGTTGAATGTGAGTAATTTACTTTCCATAAGGTCGGGGTAGTACGATTTAACGTACATACCCGCACAACTGGGTACGTGAACATCTTTGTCAACTGTGCACGATCTTTCCTCTCCGATCGTGTTGTAAGAAGAAGAAGATGATGTGAGTGGCTTTAGTAGACATTCAATATCAGCATAGATCACCACACACACACACACACACACACACACATCTGGCACATCGGTTGTATGCTTAATTTTTTTAAATTGAAGGAATTGATCTTTCGGAAAGTCATAACGGCACGGATCGAATTTCCCACAGAACTTTTCATGCAGATGGAGCTTATTTTTAGCCACATCTGGAATGTCCGAGTAGTACATTTGGAAACATCTCTCGCATATTTCATGATGGTTATTATGTCGCGTTACCTGTCGTCGTACTAACCTACGACAGTTAGTTATGTAACAATATGAATAGAACTGCTCCTAATATAACAATTATATATAGAAATGAGCTGTTGTGTAATTCTAACTTACGTCGAAATTGGATTTCTTCGCCCTTTTTGTAAATTTCGTCTAACCTGGTACTAAAAATGTCTAAATGTTCCGTCCGTAATGATTTCAGTTGGATCGGGTCAGTAGTCTTCCAGGTTGAGAAGTTTAACGATTGTAGTTTGCCTACCAGGTCCTCTTGAAGAGTAATGTTAAAGTCTGGTATGAACGTAGTTCTTATCTTAGTAGAGGTTGTTTGTTTTGGCGTTAATATGTAATTCGGGGCGTATCCTGTACACGGTGGATGGACAAAGATAATTCCAATACCGGATAAAAGGAGCTCAAAGGATTCTGATTGGCAATGTAATGTCACCATAATCGGCTGAGGTATACAATATACCCAACGATTGCTTGTCTCTAATGGTTGCCAGAGTGCATCCTGGATATTAATCACTCTTGTGTCGCATGAGAGCGGTAGTTTGTCCGGAAGATAATATAGTGAAGCTGTGCATAGAGTTGTCGAAGTTGATCCGAGCAACGGAGGGGCGTTTTTGCCCTCTGTCCAGTCTTGCTGATTAAGAAACGCGGTTCCTCAGGCCGTATATATCTAGCTCAGGCCGTACGTGTTATTGTCGATGTGGAATGGTAATGGAGAAACGTGATAGTATTTGTAGAACAACGGGGAGACTAGCGGAATGTGCAGCAGAAATATAAGGTTGCTATCTGAGAGATAGGCTGTGATGCGCATCATCCGTAGAAGGTTATGAGCTTGATCATGTACCAAAGTTACTGGAAACCGCGTCTGATTTGGCAAATGGGTTGCCGCCTCTATTAGGGTATCCACTAGTGTATTCGGTGAAAGGATATGTGGATGGAGGGCGCCCATTTTCGCAAACAAGATGGAGTCTGTAAGTAACTCTACATCCGCTCGGTACTTATTAATCAAATACATTAAGCGTGAAGCGCATTCGTCTACATGCTGTTCGACGCCAAGCGTAGTGAGCTTGCGCTGTACCCTAACTGCTTCACGTTGCAATTGGTCAGTTTGTGATGCCAGCAGTTCTTCGTTAGTTTGTGCGTTCGTCATCGATTCGTTGAATCGTTTGATGCATTGATTTACTATTTGTGTTTGTCCCTTAATTAGCGCTAGAGAATCGTCCAGATTGTCCGTGATTTGTTGAATTCTAGTTTCGTAGTATTGTCCTGTCGTATCCCGAGGGAAACAGCCACCAGGCATCACCAACCTGTAGCAGGGCTCAAGGGTACGAACTACACGGGCGTAGAGAGTAGAGCGGAAAAACAGATTATATTAACAATAGGCACCGAAAAATTATAGCGGTACGGACTTACGGACACGGGTTCGGCACGGGCGGCAGCTTGAGAACGTATGGCTGATTGTAAACATTTAAGCCACCGCGCACCGCCACGCTGTTCAATCAAAAGCTGTAAAATGGACAGCCGTCTTCTTATGAACCTCGTGGAACCTTCAAGATCATTTCAGTGCTGCCGTCGATTTTTCTGACTTCACGCATACGGCCATGCAGGACATATTTGTTTTCAAAAACAGTAGGAGGGCGGTTTGGATGACGTAGTTCATCATGATCTTTGTGTTACCGTTTGTGCACGAATCGCAGTGTACTGTTGATAAATTTTGCTCTAAAGGAAAGTAACGAATTTTACTCAACGGCGATCCCGGGGCATTCTGAGAGCGAGTGAGAACACGGGAAAAAGGAGAGGGTAATGGGCGAGACATGGATAGGAATCCTTGGGCCAACGTAGTCAGCACGAAGAGCGAGAAAAACAGCCTTCTTATAAGCGAGACGGACAAACAAAAGAAGCAGAAAAAAGGCCATGTGCATCGCAGGCAACAAAAACCCATAGACAAGACGCCAACTATTAACACGCGCTCGTAGGGCAACAATCAAGATGTTATAGCCCCGGATGGGCTTACTAGGAAAAGAAAAACTGAGAAAACTTCACTTAAAAAAACGGGATTAGGAACTAGGAGGGTAACGAATAACACGGCGTTGGTAGGTAGAAGAAATTCAGTTTAATCGCACACTGGAGACCGGCTTCGTCGCAGTGTTACCTCACAAGAGGAACGCAAACGGCTGCATGAGCAGTTTAGACTCCCTTTTTCCAAGGGCCTGAGGCCCCTACTCATTTCTTCTGTAAGGAGCGCTAGTGACCATTTCAAGTTTTTTGGTTTGCCTTTTGTCAACATAACCTATCAATGGTGTTATAGTTTCTCGCTGAAACACTGTAACTTAGGAAACCATTTGAAACCTTCGTGGAACGTCTCGGACGCTTTCGGTGCTGTGGGAGTTAAATAATTTTTATTTTATGCGTTAATTTTAATGCATTGGTATAAATTATTATTGTTTTCACCTCGACTGGCGACTTTAAAGGTATACATTTGAAATAAACCCGAAGAGCTACTTCCTATCATATTTCCACTAAATCAAAACTCAATACTCTGGCTGGTGTTCGGACAGTCTTGAGTTATTCGAGCGTCCTAATTATGAGTTTAAGTGAAACAAATTTGCTGTCACTGCAAGTTTCAACTGTCTACTATGCTGTTTGCTAACTTGGGTGACCAGCTTGCGTTCTAAAATGCGAAAATCCTCTTCTGTTGCACTGACATAATTCACCAATTTTTTTTTTTTCGCGACGATTACCTTTTCAGTTCTTCTATATTGTAAATTGTGCCGTGGGCGAACGGGAGAGGATTTTCCAGATGGAAGAAACAATAGAGACAGTTTGAAACAGATGAATTATTCCACCACATTGGATTATTAATTCATCTTCGTGATGAACGTAATTAGGCGAGTTGATTTGCAAGTTGTTTTTAGAAAATAAAATCTTTTAAATTGTCTGGATAAATACTGATCAACAATACATTAATTGTCGAATTCAATCATAGCCTTTGTACCTTTCATTGCATATACCTTCTTGGACTCTGTTAATTAACCGAAGAATAAGGTTGTTGACATTTTTCAGTGACTATTATATCAATATACTATTTCTAGTCTTTGGTGAGCGTCATAGTCTTGGCCGCTCAGCTAATCTTGGCTCCGAACGCTGAGATTACTCTAAATTTGTGTCAAGTGATAGACAATGTGGATTTATTAGCAGGGTAGTTTGTCAACTTTAGCCATTTGCTAACTTTATTGTTTTCTATGCATATTGTCTGTTGTAATTTATACTTAGTTCAGCTTGCTAAGCGAGATGCCTATTCAACAAATAATTATTATGGTTTTAGAAGGCCTCGTATAAGAATTGTAATTTCAGTTGATTAAGAATCTATAAACTCATGATGTGACCGTTCAGTTCGATAATTTAATTTGTAATTAAAACGTTATTATGTTTGTTAACGAGTGAATTGTCGTATGTACATAGATTGTCTTTCGGTCAATTGATTCCATTCTGCTCGAAATTTTTTAGAGCCGTAGCATTGTATAAAGCGAGTGACTGTTATATACTGTTGTCGATCACAGAATTTATTTAGTTGAATGAAGTTTACTTTTTTTTGTTAATAAAGAATCGATTTATGGTTACTCCACGGTTTTGGGAATAATTTATTGAGTTTTACTGTTGTCTCTTTTCCATATCTGCGGATCACATCGATTTTCATCTGACGTGGGAAGGTTGAAGGAACCGGTGCTTGAATTATTCATCAGTTATATTGGTATAATTTTTAATAAGGCTGCCACCTTCGCGAGAAAAGAGACGGATACAGACAGGCGTTGAATTTCAACTGGCCGTTTTTGTAACAAAGCAGTTTCCGCGAACTCATCACAAACAAATGTAGAGATAGAACAGAAATTATACTGATAAATATCGATGACAGTGAAGTAACGATGTGACACTGGAAATTGTTTATGGACAGAGAATGAATTCGAAATCGAGATGCGGCTTAAATTTGTTTGATGTCACTATGAAGAGAGCTTGGCTCTTGGCTGAGGTTGAATGTTTGTTGTTTGCTTGGCTCAGCGGGAGGAGTAGTCTGAAGCACCTTGTTGATAATATCTGCAGTCATCGTTGTACTTAATACTGACAGATGGTTACCTTCAACGAAGTGGACTTCCGAAGGTATGGCCAAGTACTGCAAAAGGAAAAATTCAAGTGAATACATTTTCAATAGAAAATTTAAGTACCCTAATATAGCACATCGAATCCAAATCTAAGCAAAAATAAAACGATTTAGAAAGGTCCTTGCAGGTATCTACTAATCTGCCTAATACGGTTTAAGTTGGGTATAAGAAGGCAAATTACTTTCGCTGCGATGATAACATGATAAACAGATAACTTTTAATGTACTGTATTGATATAATTTAGGGATGGGATATTGAAAGAAAAAATCGATGAGAATATTGTTTCCGAATTGCCTTAAATCCATGATTTAATTCTTAATTGATGAAAAAAAGTATTGAACCATTGACTGATGATAAAAAAATGATTTCAATTAATACAAACGCTAATCAAAGTTTATTTTTCGTTTCATCTCTGCAGTAATACACTACAGTTCTATCAAGCGCCCGCCCATGCTTACACACACAAAAAAAATAAAATAAAATAAAAAATAAATATAATAAATAAATAAAAAATATAATAAATAAATAAAATTAGACTATGAAATGAATAAATCAGTTGATATTTTTTAAACCTCGAGCGTTTGCAGCATATCTACTCCTATTTCGAATTATTGTTCTCAGTTGGTTTCCTCATTTAGATTTAACCCGTTTCAATGACATTTACCTGATCAATTTGGTAGTCTGGCAAATCACTGGCTAGACTTTGTGTGGGCCTGATGAGGGTGACCTCGGATTTGATGCTGCCAGATGCCGGAGTCTCGTAGTTTATTATTGCATCAGCTCTGTTCAGAAGTGAAGTTAGCATCCGGCCGATGAAATAGTCGCTCGCAGGCGCAAAACCCTTGATAAGTTTCGTTACGGCTTCCACACGCGCCTTGCGGCCATCAAGTACCATCAGTTCCTCTTCAACCTTGTTAGGATAACAGAATGAATTAAATCATAACGCTTTTCTTGATTTGATGGTTTACGTTTCAGCACCAAATCCCTTTCCCCTCTCTCCTAGTTAGTAAGTTTGAGTGGTTCTTTGGACTCGGGAAGTCATTCTGTTGACGCTATTCGACAATAAGGTAATTTTTTTTAACAATCGGTTAAGAGCCTTGTGGTGATTATTGATAATCGGTCGGACTGGGGTGCCATATTTGGAAAGTATCCGGGAATGTGTATGGTGGTTTCTACAGGTTGATAACCCTGGCTGTAGGATTTCCGCAGAGGCTAGTGCAAGCTTTGTGCCGGTGCCGGACAACGCCGAACTGTGTTTTTGCGACCTATCCAAAGAAAAAATGAATATGATGCAAACGGCGCCAAATGCAGGAGTACGCATGGTTTTCAATTTGAAACCTACTAAACACGTGACGGAATACTATACGAAATTGAGATGGCTGAAAATCGATTAGAGCTGTCCATGGGGATTTTAATGTTTGAATTATTGAAATTTGGCACCCCTAGGTACCTTGCTGCTCGATCAGCTTGTTTTTCGAACAGTTGTGCATGATAGGGTCACCAGAAATGCATCAAAGTTAATTCAGCTGCCAAAACGTGCAACCAATTTTTATGCCAAATCTTTCATTTCTGAAGGAATACAAATGTATAACGATAATGTAGATTTTTCTTCTCCAGGTGGTCGTATTACTTCTTTCTGCAGGTTGAGGGGGAGAATAACGAGACGACCTCTTCTCCATTTTTTTCTTTTTCTTCTTTTTATTCAGCCGAGTACTTTCGCCCGTTCGGGCTTCTTCAGGGCATTATAGGAAGCCCGAACGGGCGAATAAAAAGAAGGAAAAAAAATGGAGAAGAGGTCGTCTCGTTATTCTCCCCTCAACCTGCAGATGTAGATATTTTTAATTTAAACTCAGGACTGCCTAGCTTTCGTTAGAATTTTTTTTCGAAGCTGTTGGCGCGATATGCTTCGTAAATTTTTGTAGCTGTGCTAATGGTTGTTATTTTTGTTTTACTAAGATTTGAGCTAAGTGAGCACTTTTTCTATTCCAATTTATAATTTTGTTTCAGAAGAATTTGACTCGAATTTTTTTTTTTACGTGAATTTATCTTCATGTGGAAGAGAGGCCCAGTTCGAGCCTAACATTGTACAGATCAATTAATAAAATATATTCTATTCGATTTTGATCACATTATGATGTATTCTTTATAGGAAATTATAATTAGAAATTACCATTTTGCTATACTGGTGGTTAACAGGTAAATATTATAATCTACAGTATCTTACGTTAGTATCTTACGTTAGTTGCAGCGTTAAAAACTTCTACAGCTCAACGGTTCGCTAATTGAAAACCAGATCTGAAGTACTAACCTCCTTCCAGTTGAGTTGGTTGTTCAGATAGCTAATGGAATCGATGAGGATTAGTGTGTCGTTACGATCTCGGTTGCCATCTTCAGTCAATTCGCTCAGCCGTTTGAGGACCAGTGGCGATGAGTCGATCAGAATAAGTTTACCCTTGTAGCCAAGCCGCTCCAACGTTTGTACAATTTCCAGTGCAACAACGCCTCCGAACGAGTAGCCGATGATATTGAATGTTGAGCCAGGACGAAGTTTCGACTTGACAATCTATAATCAGCGTATCAGTATGTTATTATTTTTATTTTCCTTCTCGTCGCATTTCTTGATGTCTGGGGTGTGAGGTGGAGAAAAACTAGGCGACTCATTCTCCAATTCTTTATTAGCTGGCCGAGCACCTTCGCCCATTCGGGCATCCTCAGGGCGACCTAATTATATATCATTTAATGTTTGTTATCATGGAGGTACAGGACAATCATAAAAGTTATAGAATTCTCAAATTACTCACGTGGAGCCATAGGGTCCACAGCCAAGTCGGCTTAGTCACTAGGTTATTTATATTAAATCACATCTTTTCTACCTGGTTTCCCTATGTCATAAGTTGGGGGGACAATAATTGAAGGAAAAATTATTACAGTTTCATTTAGAGGGTAATTTAAAAAAATATATATATGGTTTATTATTGATGTTTATTATTGGGCGATTACAATGGTTTATTATTGAATAACAGACCAAAACAAGAACTCGGAAATGTTTCAATATTTTTAATATTCTTTTCGTAGGTTGCAAAAATCAGCGAAGATAAATTACAGGCAAACTGTTCTTTGGTGTTGATGCCTTCACAGAGTAAATGCGAGTTGCAAATTCGAGTCGATTCGACCTTTTCGAGTACTTACGGGCAAGAGGCTTTCGGCAATTGACTGTATAGTATTCAGATCTTGTGTGTAGTCCAGTTGGAGACAATGTAATTCTGTGTACAGTTTCAAGGCGAGCGGTTCCATTACAGTACTAAAACCTGCAATGACGAGGGAAAATTGATGAAAAAAAAATCGATCAATCAACATTGGCATCTTGCTTCAGAGGACGCATCAAGAGGAAATTTCAATATTTCATTAGATAAACACCTCATTGACGAAATGGTGTTTATGACGACACCTACGCAGTAGAAGGGCTAAGATTTCTGTTACTCTGCTAGGTAAATAATTTCTTAATACTACTTGATGCGTAAGTTGCAGATAATCAAATATCGTAAATTTCCAAACTCTACACATACCTTCAATACCAGGAATAACTAATGTGACCACACGGTTTTCAGCAGGAATTTCTTCAGCCAGTGTTTGGAGTGTGATGCAGGGCTGGTACTCGGAAGGTTCAGCGGATACGACGGAAAACAGAGTGTCCTTCGATGTGATATTTTCTGTGCCTGGAAAGTGTCACCTCTTCTAGTTAGGCAAATAAGGTGTTATTGCTCGGATCGAAGCAAAAATATTTTCTCGGTTTGTGAAATATTATGGTGTTTACTAGAATGCAATTCAGATAGAGGAAATAATAGATAAACACTGATCCAAGAGAGCGAGACTGCCCAGTTGACCAAATGCAGAATCAGGACTTGTCTTACCACTTTCGGTAGGAGCTATCGCTTCCTTGTCCTTGGACGACATCTCTTGGAGTTTGGCGAACGTAAGGCCTCGAATGTCTTGAGGGGATAGGAAAATTTCAAACTCTCGTTCCAAAGTCTGCTTGATTTCTACAGCCATCATAGAGTCCATTCCAAGCTCAGCCAATGTCGAATGGAGACTAACGGTTTTCAAATCCCTCAAACCTGAAAGTAAAAAGCAAATAAACCAGTGATGTGCATAGATCACGCAGTACTTCCATGTTTGAGCGGGTAGCTGGTAGTAACCAATTACAAAATTGAGAAAATTGTACGAAGGCCGCAACGTTAGTTTACAACTGTTATTGAAAAACTAGCTAGGAGAGCCCAAAATAGAAAAACGCACGAATTAGGCTGATAATGATTCCGCTATATGTGAGCCTTACAATAAAAGCCAAGTTTGGTAAAATGCGGTCGACAACTAAAACGCTGCAAAACATCAAATTTTGAGGGGGGTTAGAAATTTTTTTTCTTGGGCGATTACAATGGTTTATTATTGAACAATAAACGAAAACGGCATGGGGTGGAAGTACTGTGTGTGATACTAACTATACAAAACACGTTGTATGAACGTGGTCAAAATTGGTCTCATTAAAGCAAAGAGAGCCGAAAAATACAACAGCGCTCCAAATAAAATAACTTGGGATCCGTTCTTCGAGGAACTCTGTGTGACCCCCATAATACAAATCAAGTGATATTTAGCTGTCATATGGATGAAAAAGAAAAATTTCAAGTACCCAAGCGTTCAATTGTATTCATTTTTGCGGCCTATAAAAATCACAATATAGTCAATATGCAAATACGGGGAAGTACTGTTTGTGACCCACTTGACAAAATCAGGCATTTTAAGACCTTGAACGTTCTAATAGATTGAGTTTTAGAGCTTGTGAAAATCAAAATATGATGCGGAATCGTGGAAAAAAGCTCATAACGTGAAGGTACTGTGTGTGACCCAATATACAAAAAATCTTGTGTTTTCTGCTCGCCATAACAAACATTTTAAGCCCTCAAAAGTAGAAAAATATTTACTCGTTTAGCACTTAAAAATCAAAACAGAAAAAAACGTTCAACGGTTATATCTCGGAAGTACCATGTCTTATCCAAAATCTGGAAATGGCTAATTTTGCACATTCACGAGGGAAACATTTTCTGAAAATTTCATCGAGTTTCATTCATTTTTCAGGGAGATATGGCGATTTATGTCACTTTTTGACCACAGACAGACACACAGACACTTGTTCAGGAACTGTTTCTGAGTATAATACCATGAAAATTTCTTCCAAAACACCCCGGTTCCAAATTCGACTTATCAGACGATCACAATACGTCCACTTACCACATAAATATGGAAGTAAAAAAACACGTGAAAAATCTAAATTGTTAATTGACACATCATTCCACTCGTCACTTTGATGGTTGATTATGTAGCTAGTTAAGAAATAATGCTCAACAGTAAAACTAGTGCTCACCTATAATGTCGAGCACGGTGTCGACAATGTTGTCCGAAGCTCCTGCACCGAATTTCTTCTCAGCGACCACCATGCTACTTACGATCGGTGCGTCCTGCCTGATGAAGACGTCCATTAGCTCCAAACAGTTGGCGATCCTTTGCTGTAGCGTTCCACCTGACAATGAAATCGTAGTGGATTAATTTTAATCCATCAAATCCAAAATCTCAATATCAATTGCCTGTTATTTATAGTTGCCAATCAACTTTGATAAACCGGGCGACTCATTCTCCGATTCTTTGCTGGCTGGCCGATCACTTTCGCCCATTCGGGCTTCTTCAGGGCGACGTGGAGCCACAGGGTCCACAGCTGTGGCAGCTACGGCTCCACGTCGCCCTGAAGATGCCCGAATGGGCGAAAGTGCTCGGCCAGCCGATAACGAATCGTAGAATGAGTCGCCTGGGTTTCTGCCCCTCACAACCCTCGGACATCAAGTAATTCCGACGGCAAGGAAAAGAACTTCGATGAAGATTTGTTTTTAGCGAGTCGTAGGTATTTATTACGAATATCAGTATTTTACCGATGACGACATCAACTTGTTCCTCTTGCATGTCCGCAACGAGACCGACATCTCCGACTGCACCCCACTGAATTGCCAAACCAGGCAGACCAGCCTTGCGCCTTGCCTCGCAGATACGTTCCATGATCGAGTTGGACATTCCGTAGTTAGTCTGTCCGATGTTGCCAAGACCGCAGCTGACACTCGAGAACACGACGAATTGTTCAAGTTGGGGACAGAGCGCTCGAGACAATTGATCCAAGTAGAGCGTCGCATTGGCCTTCGGGCCCAACGATTCTTCGTACTGTTCCTCCGTTTGATTCATGAACAACGCATCTTTCAGGATCTGCAAAACGCCGAACAAAGTGTGAAACCAATGTTGAATGAATCCGAAGATTTTTTAAATATTTTTTTATTCTTTATTTCCATCTTATTACAACACAATTCAATGGTATGAAAAATAGCAAGGAAATTATTCCCTTATATGGGCCAAGGCCCGTGTTAGGGAGAAGAGCTCTTACTTATTAATGACAAATGAAATACAAGTTCACCACATTACAAAAAAAAAAAAAGTAGAAATAGAAATAAAATAAAATATAAACAAAATAAAAATGATGTAAGACAGGATAAACAAGGATTTCACAAATCTTTATTTTACAATTTAAAGGACAGGTTGAAAAACCGCCCATGACAGAAGTCGTGCGGGCCGGTGTGCGCGGATATTTACATTTTCAAATTATTTATCAAATTACATCAGAATATACAATCCATTTACATAATAATATACAAAAACAACATACTATAAACAACCCCCTCTAGATATTAATTAGGTAAGTATATATATTTCTATTCCAATTTTATTTTGTGTTAGGGTTTTGTTTTAGATACTTTCAGTGCCTTAGTTAGATAGATTTAAGTTAGGTTCAATTCCATTTCAAAATTTAGGTTAAAAAAGTTTTTGCATTTGAGCTTGATTGTATTATAACTGTACGCCGTATGGTCGAATGAGGTGGGGGAAATCTTGGGTAGTAATTCGTTGTAGATCTTGGGTAGGAGGTATGCCGATTGTCGCTGCGCGTGGGTATGCATAACGTGTTTTACCTCCAACTCCACATGCCAGGATCGCCTTGTACAGGCAATCATTATTGAAACAAAGTAATAATAAACCACTGTACAATTATTTGTAGCGTTTTTAAAAAAAAATTTTGAAATGTGGGAGGTCCCGGTGCCCCACTCTTTACCTGTTACCGACTCAAACATGCGGTGAAACTTCATTGCCAAGATTTCTAGCTGTCCTTAGAACTATAATATTATTAGAGAGTGACACTCACGACGGCCAGATTGAAAATGCCCAAGACAGGTCCCATCGATACAGCTTCCATGATCAACTCGCGCGCTCCTTCAGGCTTCGTGATGTCAGCAGTTGAGACTCGCACATCGGCTTGGTAGAGTTCGCGTAGCCACTTCAGACGGAAGGATTGGTAACCGTTGGTGATACCTCTTCTCGAGTTTATGACAATTTTCTTGGCGCCTCTCAACACCAGCCAATCAACAAGTTCCAGTCCAAAACCGCCCAAACCACCTGAGCATATTATTCACAATAGAATTTTTTTCTTGTGCGATTACTGATCAAATGGGAGAATAACATTAAAATCTAATTGTCAATTCTAAATTGTATATCCTTAAAAAAAATAAAGGGTTGCAATATAATTAGCCTGCGCTTTATTCAGAACATACCGGCCACAATGTAAGTGCTCTCTGGGTCGCAATAGAACTTAGGTTTGGCCTCGTGGTGAATGTGAACATCATCAGTGGCATTTTCGTCTTTCTGGTTAATTTTCACAAGCACTTTACCGATGTGTTTGCCTGAGGCCATGAACCTACGAAAACAAGATTCAGGGGTTATAGATACCTACAATATAGGAATATATAATACAAAAAACTGGTTGTGCTCTTCAATATAAGTATAAGCGATTGATCACAGATAGGAAAAACGCTGCAAATGAGAGTGGTTTATTATACCGTCGCTTCAATAATGATTTAAGAAGACAATCCATTTGTGATAGTAATTATTCCCAACATTAGTGAACGTTCCCACCGAAAACAGATTAGTAACTATAGGGAAAACTCCGTAGCAACTATTGTAATTTGAATCATTTTTATATTTCTTAATTTCAAAATTGAAAGCTAAATTTTTCGCTCAATGTTACAGCTAATGAGAGTGTTCGATGAGCATTCCAACGAGTATAGAACGATTTTTATAGCTCCAAGAATTCTCGAATCGAAGAACCCTCATGCCAAATTTCTGAAAATCTCCCGAATTCAGCACAAAAGCTGCAATAACTTGAGAATCTATAAAGCTACCGACCCCGCAATGGTCTCTTTCGGTTCAGCGTCCAAAAATCTGTAGAAATTGATACCAAAAATACACCTTTTTTCTGAAAAACGTTGGAAAATACGAATTTTCTCCACCTCAAAACCCTCCGAAAATACCGTAGCTACTTGGTTAAAGAATTGAGCCATTGTCAGACGAAGATTGATTTTTGGTGAAAATGTTGTGCGTTCGGACAGATTTTTTTTATTGGCTATTCGGATTCTACATGCCTAGAAACGTAAAACATCAAATTTTGAGGGGGTTTAGGCATTTTTTTTCTTGGGCGATTACCATGGTTTATTATTGAATAATAAACCAAAAAACCATCAGTATTAAAGTTTCAATTGTTGATAGCATTATGTCAAACAACGTTCGTTAGTGCGCATGACACATGAAAAACATTAAAACGTGTCGAAGTAGATCTCCAATGACTATTTTCGAATTTCCTCTCTTTAGTTCTACATCATCATGCTGCATTCATACAGCATTCGTATGGAGCGCAAGCGACGCATAAATTCGAGAAACGCAGAAGTACTAGGTATTTTCATTCTATTAATCAGACGTAACTCTTCGCATATTAAATCAACTACTGATCTCCGATAAAGACGCACCTGAACGCCTGCTCCGGTTGATCTTGTTCGAAAACGGTCGTTGGGAGTGGAATAACGGCTCCAGAATTGATTTTCTCTTGCATCAAAGTCACCAATCTCTCTCTGAGTTTGACGTTAGCTGTGCAGAAATAATAACGGGCTGTTTATTTTTTTTGCGAGCAATCAAAACTTTCATCCTAGTCTATACCCAAAAAAGATATATTTAAAAAATAAATATATAGGTAAATTTTTCGCAAAAATTAATAGCATTTGCGAACTTTATGGGGCATTCAGGATTTTTTCAATTAATTAAATTAATTTTTTTTATTAATTAGGTAACTTGATTATTATTATTTTCATTAATTCGTTCCTTTTTTTCTTTCTTTTCCTGTACGTCTATGGTAACAATCATTGAATACTGATGTATACTTAGGTCGCCCTGAGGATGCCCTAAAGGGTGAAAGTGCTCGGCTGGCAAATAAAGAATCGGAGAATGAGTCGGCCGGTTTTTCTCCCCCTCACACCTCCTGTTTTTATTTTTTTATTTATTCTTGAAGAAAAGCAGTTCAAAAGTGTTTAGAAGTTCTAAAACTGAGGAGAAATTTCACTCAATTGTTGAAGTCGTTTGATTATAGCGATTATTTACCGTTATCTTTCATCAAGTTGTCAACCATGATGCCTTGGAAACTGGCTCCTCGTTTGAAAAGTTCCATACCTGTAAGAAATTGTTAACATGATTTCATTTGCAGTCTCATAGATCTCATAGATATATTGTCAAAATCATAACCCAGATTATCGAACGTGGAACAATTATTATGAAGTTTACTTATTTTGAGAGGATATTATTTGTGAAAATATAGACAATTGCCAGAAAGGAGTAAGCCAGAATCATCTGAGAGGTTAATATTTATATTAAAAAAAAAAACCTTAGACTGTTTAGCGCAGAGTATGGTGAAGCACCTGAACTCTTGATGGGACTAATCTATACCACTATTTACACTGTACTTGAGATACACTATTTATTACAATCATAATTTTAATGGGAAAATTGTTCCGATCTTTCAAATCGGTAATATCAGATCGTGCAGTGAGAACTTTTCGATTTTTAACTGTTTACCCAAAGGATTGTTGTTGGTGATATCGTATTTTCCAATTTCCAAGAATCTTCCTCCTCTGCCCAAACAGCGAACCGAGGCAAGGAGTTTCTCTTCAGCTAACGAGTTCAATACCAAATCCACGCCTTTGCCCTTCGTTTCGCGCATGATCATTTGTTCGAATGAACAGTCGCGCGAATTTCCAATGTGGCTTTCTTTAAGCTGAAAAAAAATTGATCAGTTACGGCATCAGCGTGTTTTTTTTTCTTTTTTTTTTCAAACGGACTTATTTTACAGCGGAAAGAATTTACGCGTCCGTATTTCAACCAACCTCGGGGAACTTTTTCAACAGGAATTCCCTCTTTTCAGGAGTACCAACAGTGGTGTAGACATCGCACCCTTCGAAAAGAGCGATTCTGATGGCAGCTTGACCGACCCCACCGGATCCGGCATGAATGAGAACGCTCTCGCCCTTCTTCATGTTTCCGCAGATGAAGAATGCGTACAATACCTGTAAAACAGGTTCTTCGGTTACTTCTTCGGTTAATAAAAAAAAAAAATAAAAAAATAAAAAAATAAAATAAAAAAAAAAATAAATAAAAAAAAAAAAATTATAATTTGTAGATTAATATAACTATCACTGTGGACCGATTTTTAGCGAAGTTTTTCGCTCTTTTGGCTCGTTTGACAAAAAATCTAATTTCGACCCAACAACGCGTCTCCCTTTTTGAGATGGGGTTTCAAGGGGGGGGGGATTAGTATTTTCCAACGTTTTCGAAACATAGGTGGGTTGGATGTCAATTAATATAGGTTTTTGGTCGCTGAATCGAATGAGAACATAACGGAGCTTTAATCGTGTAGCTTTTTTATCGGCTAGCTAGCTTTAATGGTTCTCGAGTTATCGCAGCTTTTGTGTCGAGTTTGGGAGATTTTCAGAAATTTGGCAAGAAACTCGGGAGTTCTTGGAGCTATAAAAATCGTTCTATACTCATTGGAATGGTCGTCAAACACTCTCTCCAGCTGTACCGTTAGGCAAAAAATCTAGCTTTCAATTAGGAAATTAAGAAAAATGAAAAGGATTTAAATTACAATCGTTGCTACGGAATTTTCCCCGATAGTTACCAATCTGTTTTTCGGTGGGAACGTTCGGAATAATAGCTATCATATATGGATAGTCTTCTTAAACCAATATTGAAGTGAAGGAATAATAAACCACTGTACAATCATTTGCAGCGTTTTTAAAGCTACACTCATGCGATTCTCTTTATTCAATATCTACTTACGGTTGCATATACGACAGGTACTGTTGCAGCTTCTTCGTATGTCCACGAATTGGGGACTTCCCAGAAGCACTGACGAGAATCATCGAACGGGAACATATTAGTGAAGCCTTCGCGAGCCGAAAGCAACATAACGCGTTTCCCATTCAGCCGTCCGGAGAATTCAAATCCAGCGCAGCATTCCTGTATGTTGTAAACAAAAAAAAAATCGGTAGAGTTGCTTCTGAATTATGTTAAAATATTCAAGAAGCAATCGGCAAAAGAGTCCCGACGTTGATTTCTAGTGGTTATTAATGGTATTTTAATGGCCTTAGTGATATCATGGGACAAGACATATCTGGGAAATGTTTTGACTCTATAAAAATACAAAGGAAATCGGTTACTGTTGACGCCGCATGCGAAATTGAAAATCGTCTAAAGTCTATTTAAAAAATAAAATAAATAAATAAAAACAGACTTCACGTATGAGTTCGCCAGTTGTTTACCACTGAGGGTGTTTGTACATTTACAGCAAGCGATGCAACAGTGCAATAACGTCGCGACCTTTGAGTTTCTTGATTTTATAATTTATACAGGGTGCGGCATAAAGGACGGACGCTTTTGAAATGGCTAGTACTCCTCCCCTACTACGCCTACATATGAGAGGAGGGTGCCTCTCGATTCGTGAGGTCCTAGCATTTTTCGTTTATTATTCAATAATAAACCATTGTAATCGCCCAAGAAAAAAAAAGTTTCTAACCCCCTCAAAATTTGATGTTTTACGTTTCAAGGCATGTAGAATCCGAATATCCAATAAAAAAAATTCTGTCTGTCTGCCGTCCGCCGTTAGCAGTTTTCCGGCCAAACTATAATAGCTAAATTCTTGGAAATTTTACCAAAAATCAATCTCGGTCCTACGACGCCCCAATTCTTGAACCAACTTGCTAGCTCAATTTTAAGGGTATTTTGGAGGGTTTTTGAGGGGGAAAAAATTAATATTTTCCACGGTTTTTCAGAAAACGGTGTATTTGGTATCAAATTATATAGATTTTTGGACGCTGAATCGAATGAGACCACCGCGGGGTCGATAGCTTTATTGATTCTCTAGTTATCGCAGCTTTTGTGTCGAATTAGGGAGATTTTCAGAAATTTGACACTCGAGAGTTGGGTATAGCTCGAGAGTTCTTGGAGCTATAAAAATCTTTCTATACTCATTGGTTCTATACCCATTGGAAGTGGTCCTAGGTCCTAGCATTTTGTTTTAAGTTGAAACCAAGGAGCCGTGGACTGTTGAGCACCGCGTTTTCGCTTATGACAGTTTTGTCAGAAATAACAAATTGTCGTCATTGGGCTACTGAAAATCCGCGACAATTACACGAAAGACCTCTGTACAGCCCAAAAGTGACAGTTTGGTGCGCTGTATCCCGAACTTGCGTCATCGGCCCTCATTTCTTTGAAGACGTTAATGGAAATGCTGTTACCGTCAAATCGGAACGAGAGTTTTTGCAAAATTCCAAGAACGCCTCCTGCAGTGCATCACCAACAATGGACAACACTTGAATGACGTGATTTTCCACACTTAACTTTCGAAAATGCTACTCAGTTACAAAGTCGAATCTGTAAATAAATTTGTTTTACCATAAAAATTGCCGATTTTATGATTTTTTTAAAAATCGTCCGTCCTTTATGCTGCACCCTGTATCTGTTACCGACTTAAACGTGGCCACTGCTGCTTAAAGTGTGATTTATGCACAATGCTAGTTTTGAAAAAAATCGATTTTGAAAAATCTCTTCTTCACATTGCTTTCCTACCAGTTCGATTCTGTTGCTGACGACGACCTCTGGAGCAAGCTTGGCAGTGGCCAACATGACATCACGGAAGTTCAATGCGGCGTATTCAGTGTAAATCAGTCTCTTCTTATCGATCGCCTTACTAAGAAGCCTGAAACAGATTAGCACGCAAGTAGTTTGTTAAGTCAATGTTAGAATTAGATGTGATGACATTTCTTATTTTGGCAGACGCGGAGTTATCATGATTTCGCTAAATATTGGCAACAACGTTTGATTGAGTTTTTGGTATATTATTCGATAATACACCATTGTAATCGCCCAAATAAAAATTTTTTCTACACCCCTCAAAATGTATTGTTTTATGTTTCATGGCATGTACAATACGAATATCGAAGTAAAAAACGCTGCAAATGATTGTACAGTCTTTTATTATTCCTTCGCTTCAGTATTGATTTAAGAATATTATCCATTTGCGATAGTAATTATTCCGAACATTTGTGAATGTTGTCACCGAAAAACAGATTTTTAGGGGAAAACGCCGTAGCAACTATTGTAATATTAATCATTTTTATTTTTCTTAATTTCCGAATTAAATACTTAATTTTTCGCCTTACGGTATGTTTGAAGAGAATGTTCGACGAGCATTCCAAAGAGAATAGAATGATATTTGTAGCTCCAAGAACCCTCGAGTTATACCCTCATGCAATATTTCTGAAAACCTCCTAAATTCAACACAAAAGCTGTGATAAATCGAGAACAAATAAAGCTATCGACCCCGCGATGTTCTCATTCGATTCAGCAGCGAAAAACCAATAGAAATTGATAGCAAATACACTTTTTTTCTGAAAAACGTTGGAAAATACGATTTCCCCCCAATCAAAAACCGATGGCCATAGGTACCCTTGGTCCTATAATGCCCTGAAGAAGCCCGAACGGGCGAAAGTACTCGGCGTAATAAATAAGAAGAAAAATGGAGAAGAGGTCGTCTCGTTATTCTCCCCCTCAACCTGCAGAAAGAAGTAATACGACCACCTGGAGAAGAAAAATAATAAACAATTGTAATCACCCAAGGAAAAAAAATTCTAACCCCCCCTCAAAATTTTATGTTTTACGTTTCAAGGCATGTAGAATCCGAAGATCCAATAAAAAAAATCTCGGTCCTACGACGGCCCAATTCTTGAACCACTTTGCTAGCTGAATTTCAAGGGTATTTTTGGGGGTTTTTGAGGGGGGAAAATTAATATTTTCCACGGTTTTTCAGAAAATGGTGTATTTGGTATCAATTTCTATAGTTTTTTTGGACGCTGAATCGAATGAGACCATAGCGGGGTCGATAGCTTTATTGGTTCTCGAGTTATCGCAGCTTTTGTGTTGAATTTAGGAGGTGTTCAGACACTCTCTTCAGCTGTACCATCTAGCAAACAATTTTGCTTCTGATTTTGAAATTAAGAAAAACAAAAATTATTAAAATGACAATAGTTGCTACGATGTTTTCCCTTATTGTTACCAATCTGTTTTACGGCGAGAACGTTCACAATTGTCGGAATAATTACTATCACAAATAATATATAGTCTTCTACAGTGGAACGAAGACTTAATTACTTGTTTCTTTCTTACTTAGGTCGAGAGAGTCGTCCTTCTTGCCAGGTCAAACTTGAGAGATCACCACGTGTAAGCCACGAAAGGTAGACGTGTGGTACAGAAACCTTCTTGTTCGGGTCGAGGAGTGTGTGCCTATATGTGCCCCATTCGCCGTCTTTGTACACGTTGATTGTCATGTCCTTCGAAAGTTGGTTGCTGTAGAACGGATTATCCAACGAAAATGGCGGAGCTTGTGGGTCCATCACCAACATACACCTGAAGGCCAAATAAAATTATATATACGACAGGGATCATTTGTTGGAATATTCTTTCAAAGGTTTTATTATTATTGAAATGTGGGTGTGATTAGTTTCTCAACGATTTCACGACCTTGATAAGTGTAAAATGCACATTAAATTTGACAAACTATGCGAACAAAAAATGCTATTTGCAAATTTTGCTATTTTTTACTCCGCGCTTATTTTTCCATTTTCGTACGTGTATGCTCGGTGCAATTAATATTTTTCGTTCTCGAACGCACCTGGCATGGGCGCAGTCTGGTTCACGAATTAAGCAGTTGGAGAATCCCAGCAAGCCGGACAAAGGATCGTTATGCGAATAGAACACGATCCGCTTATACTGCGAGTTCTTGAGCGCTTCTTGAGCTCCAGTCAGCCAGGATTTTCCGTCGTTGGTGAAATGAATCGTGTGGCATTTTGTATTGTCCATTGTTTCGTTCTGAACGAGCCCGATAAGAAGAAGAATTTATGAATGATCGATATTGTGCATTCTATGTTCAAGCTGTTTTAATTACGAATAAACTATACAAACTTTTCGCAGCAGCACGATCCTTCCTTCTTCGATAATATGGTCCTGGATAACTACGAGCTCAGCGTGGGAGAACTTGGTTTCAGGCTCTTCCAGTGAAATGATGAAACCACCTTTCTTCGCAGCTTCAACCACACCGTTGAGTTTCTAGAGAAATTTAACGAAGCCCATTTACTACAAGAGATTTTTATAATTAAATATACCAGGGACTCCAAAAACCGACCATTCTGGAAGCGATTGAGAGATGAAAAGGAAAGCCGTTCAAGCACTTGGGAAATGTTAGAAATAAATATATTTTATATTATTAGGGGAGATGGTCCAATGAATCAGGAAGTGGTCAGATCAATACGAGAATTCGAATATCCGATAAAAAAAATCTGTTCGTCCGCTGTCAACACTTTTCCGACCAAAGTATAATAGCTAAATTCCTGAAATTTTCACAAAAAAATCAATCTCGGTCTCACAGCGGCCCAATTCTTGAACTACATTGCTAGCTCAATTTTAAGGGTATTTTTGGGGGGGTTTGAGGGGGAGCTAATTCATAGTTTCCAACGTTTTCCAGAAAAAGGTTTATTTGGTATCAATTTCTATAGACTTTAGGACGCTGATTCGAACGAGACCATCGCTGGGTCGATAGCTTAATTGGTTCTTGAGTTATTACGGCTTTTCTGTTGAATATGGGAGCTTTTCAGAAATTTGCCATAACTCGGGAGTTCTTGGAGCTATAAAAATCTTTCTATACTCGTTGGAATAGTTGTCAAACACTCTCTACAACTATACCGTTAGGCGAAAAAATTATCTTTTAATTTGAAAATTAAAAAAAAAAAAAAAAAAAAATACCTAATGAAAATTACAATAGTTGCTTCGGAGTTTTCTACTATAGTTGCCAATCTGTTTTTCGGCGGAACATATACAAATGTTCGAAATAATTACCATCACAAATGGATAATATTCTTGAATCGTTATTGAAGCGAAGGAATAATAATGCACTGTGCAATCATTTGCAGCGTTTTATCTGAGAAACTCACATCCTTATTGGCTTCGCTGAAGATTCTAGAACCAGCTACTACATTCGCTGCCATATCAGCGGACAATGGTTTTTCTTCCACCGTAATCTCAGGAGGGATCCCTTCAACTGCTGGATCGTCGGGTTTGCATAGAATATTCACCTCAGGCTAAAGAATCGAATAAAAAAAATCGTCAACAGTTGAAGCCGATGAACGTAATTATTTCAAGAGTATCAAGACAGATGAGCTGACCTGCGTGAGGGGCATGTCAGTGATGGAGGCAGCGATTAATGTTGAAAGGATCGGTTTGCCTTCGACAGGGGCCAGTTCAATAACTTTGACTCTTTGCAAATTCGGCTCGTTCTCAAGAACCGTCTGCGTCATTACTCTTACAACTTCAGGCAGAGTGTATTCCTTTAGATGATAATATAATATTTAAGAAATATTGCAATTAGGCAAAATATTATTTGCGATCAAGATGCCTATCATAAGAACATTTAAATAGGCTTACTTTCTTAGATACGTTCGGGATGAATTGGTATTCTTCTAAGACTGGCTCAGCCAAAACCTTCTTTTTCGCTATAGCATTGACCTTCATTCCTCTGATTTCTACACCTCCGCATTTGATTACGCCAGAATCTTTGTCGACGAAAACTGGAAGGTCTGCAACACACACACGCGCAAAAAAATAAGGAAATTAGCCACCTTTCGGTTTTAAACACATTGCCCTATCTTGGCCTCGGTACTACGACCGACGCAATTCGATTAGTCAGACGAGTCTTACAAGGATCGTACGACCCAAATGTGAGTCTTATCTGAAAATGCTGGGGGGACTTGAAATTTTTCTCTAAGTCAGCTGATTGTCGCTTGATTTTGGTTTATTATTCAATAATAAACCATTGTAATCGCCCATGAAAAAAGAAAAAATTGCTAACCCCCTCAAAATTTGATGTTTTTCGTTTTAAGGCACGTAGAATCTGAATATCCCATTAAAAAAAAAAAGTTTTTTTTTTATTTTTCCGTACACGTTTATAGATCGTTGTGAGGCACGGCCTCCATCCGGGAGAGTTTGATAAAGAAATTGTTGCCACTGATCCAAAAAACTATCCAGGGTATTTAAACCTCTCAAACGGTCTTTCATAAAGGTGATTTTTGAACCGATTTCACACGGGTTTCCAAGATCGTCTCAAATAATGGGGAAACTAGAAAGGTCAACGGGCATTCAGTTTTTTTTTTGTATTCTCAATTCTGCGTTCTCGATTTCAAGATTTTAGTTGCTCAAGGTTCTACCGATTTGGTCAATTCAATACTAGACAAAGCCTAATTGGTGTAATTGAAAATCAATGGAAGAAGAGCTAACTTGATCGAACTTAATTAGAGATTTCCTTCAACGAATCAAGGGAATGGAATAGTTCATTGCAGTAAGACGAAGGCTCCAAATACAATCGGTTTGTGCAACTGGGCTAGACGCGACAAGAGCGAAAGCGCCATAGCGGCAATCAATTATAAATACCTTGATCTTCGAAGCCTAGAATGAACTGATGGTGGCCTTTGCTGTCAATAACCAAACTGTCAATGGACGTCGGGACGAAGAGACCACGAAGGTCATCGTACACAAGCTGAGTCTGGAGCATGTTGTCCATGAAGGCTACCCAATTGGCGTTCCAATGTATTTTAGCTGTCTTTTCTGAAACCAAGATATTTAAAAACTGGTTTAGTTGAGAAGTAGTTAAGGAGCATTTTTTATAGCCTTTTTGCTGGGTTGTTCTGTCTCTTGTTCAGTAGGTGACACAATTATAACTTGATGACAGGTAGCGGAGAAAAATGCAGTCCATACTTGACAAATTTTAATTAACGAAAAACGCCGCAAACTATTGTACTGCGGATTATTATTCCTTTGCCATGCACATTGGTCAGTAACTATCCCGAACCTTTGTGAACGTTTTCACCAAACAACAGATTGGTAACTGTATAAGGGAAAACTCTGTAGCACCTACAGTAGTTTGAATTATTTTTAGTTTTCTAACTTATCTCATTAAAAGTTCGATTATTCGCCTACTGTAAAGCAGACTGATTGACGATCATTCCAACGAGTATAGAACGATTTTTATAGCTCTAGAAAGTCTCATGTTATAGCATCTTGCCAAATTTCTTGAAATTTTTTCCGACCCCTCAAAATTTGATGTGATACGTATCAAGGCATGTAGAATCCGAATAACCAATAAAAAAATTCTGTCCGTACGCTGTAGGCCATCAACACTTTTCAGACGAAACTATAATAGCTACATTCTTGAAATTTTCATCGAAAATCAATCTCGGTCCTACAACGGCCCAATTCTCGGACCACATTGCTAGCTCAATTTTAAGGGTATTTTTTTGGGGGGGTTTTGCGGGGGAGAAAATTCATATTTTCCAAGGTTTTCCAGAAAAATGTGTACGTGGTATCAAATTCTATAGATTTTTGGACGCTGGATCGAATGAAATTATCGCAGGGTTGATATCTTTATTGCTTCTGGAGTTATCGCAGCTTTTGTGTCGAATTTGGGAGATTTTCAGAAATTTGACATGAGGGTATAACTCGAGAGTTCTTGGAGCTATAAAAATCGTTCTATACTCGTTGGAATGCTCGTGGAACACTCTTCAAGTGTACCGTTAGGCACAAATTTGGTTTTTAATTAGGAAATAAAAAAAAATAAAAATAATTAAAATTACTATAGTTGCAACGGAGTTTTCCCCAATCTGTTTTTCGGTGGGAACGTTCACAAATGTTCGGAATAATTACTATCACAAATGGATAGTCTTCTTCAATCATTATTGAATCGTAGGAATAATAAACCGCTGTTCAATCATTTGCAGCGTTTTATGTATAAATAATATCAAATAATATCATACTTGCAATCTTCAAATTTGGCTAGCTATTTATACCGTTGTTTCTTTCTGATTTAGTTCGAGTTTAAATGTTTTACAATAGAGATTAGTCTTATATAGCTCGAGATTATGGAATTACTTATGTTTCGCTTTAGCGATGGTCGCTGGTAAATATCGATGGTTTTTGCGATGGTTTCAATATTCCTCTCGGTATATTTTGGGTTTTCAAAAGAAATTATCCTAGAGAGATTTTCGATAAATAAATTCTCGAGCGTCGATACAACGAACACGCATACATGTCGATCATATCTGAATTATAGCAGCGTTGACGGTGATTATACTGTACCCTCAAGACAGTAACGTCATATCGTACACTGCCTATCTTCCTTACGGTTGCGTCGAATTAATACAAAAACGCTGCAAATGATTGTACAGTGGTTTATTATTATTTCGCTTCAATATTGATTTAAGAAGACTATCCATTTGTCATTTTAAATATTCCGATAATTTGTGAACATTCCCACCGAAAAGCAGATGGTAACTATAGGGGAAAACTCCTTAGCAACTATTGTAATTTTATTCAATTTTATTTTTCTTAATTTCCTAATTAAAAGCTAAACTTATTGCCTAACGATACAGCTGGAGAGAGTGTTTGACGACCATTCCAATGAGTATAGAACGATTTTTATAGCTCCAAGAACTCTCGAGTTATACCCTCATGTCAAATTTCTGAAAATCTCCCAAATTCGGCACAAAAGCTGCGATAACTCGAGAACCAATAAAGCTACCGACCTGGCAATGGTCTCATTCGATTCAGCGTCCAAAAATCTATATAATTTGATACCACGTACACATTTTTCTGAAAAACCTTGGAAAATATGAATTTTCTCCCCCTCAAAACCCCCCAAAAATACCCTTAAAATTGAGCTAGCAAGTTGGTTCAAGAATTGGGGCGTCGTAGGACCGAGATTGATTTATGGTAAAATTTTCAAGAATTTAGCTATTATAGTTTGGCCGGAAAACTGCTAACGGCGGACGGCAGACAGACAGAATTTTTTTTATTGGATATTCGGATTCTACATGCCTTGAAACGTAAAACATCAAATTTTGAGGGGGGGTTAGAAATTTTTTTTCTTGGGCGATTACAATGGTTTATTATTGAATAATAAACCAAAATGTCACCTTTAAATCGTAGTAATAATTATATGCACTTGAATTCTGGTAGCAGAGCGTAAATATTTTTTTCAAACGTCGATACTTTTATTCAAGCACTGACCTTGAGGGTTGGCTCCGGTGATTCCGCGGAACCAGCCCTTGTAGTTGTAACCACGAAGGCGGAGTTCTTTGTAAACATCCTTTGCGGACATCGGGTACTCGCCTGACGAATGGAAATCGACCGAGGTCAATTCCCTGCTGACATCTTTAGGAACGTGAGCTCTACCTACGACAATAGCTGCTCCACCTTCGGTCACTTCGAAATTACCAGTTTTTTGAATGCTCACAACCAGCTCAACCACACCTGGAATACGATCGGTTGATGATGATATTTCATATTCATCAAGTTAATACAATTCGCTAACCGTAGCGTTTCGATTCTTCAACTGAATAAATACGTATTTAGTTTAGTCCTTTACTAATATTTATGGCGTTAGCGGGCCAAGTATTATGGACTCAACTCACCGTCCTTGGACAAATTGGTAGCCCTGAGGAACCTGACATCTTCGAACACGATATCCATTTCTGTGTGCATTTGTGCTTCCATCAGACCAAGTGTCTCCCAGACGAGCGCCTTGAAAATTTCAGACGACCATTGTACTCCGAAGGCGCTTCTCATTTTACGATTGCGACGATGATATATGTAATAGAAATTAACTCACCAGGTAACCGGTGGCAGGGTACAAGTTCCTTCCGTCGATAACGTGACCAGACAAAAATTCGTATTCCTCTTCCTTGAGGTTGATGGTAAACGCTTTTTCTCCCGATTTCAATTTACCCTGAAGTTTGTAAGTACCAACATACCAGCTGTTGGTGTGGTCCCAACCGATAAGAGGTGCGATCATTGGTGTGGTTCTAGCCACTGGGTATTCGACTTTCGGATAAAGTTTTGTCAAGTTCATTTCGACACCTTTCAAGTAAACCCTGTAGAATATAAAGAAAATTTTGAGCAATTATGCGAAAAAATTTGGTTCATGGCACAAATTTCGAAAAAAAAACGCTGCGAATAAACAGTGATTTATAATACCTTCACTTCAATAATGATTTAAGAAGATTATCCATTTGTGATAGTAATTATTTTGAACATTTGTGAACTTTCCCACCGAAAAAAAAAATCCCGGAAAAAATTCCGTAGCAACTATTGCAATTTTAAGAGATAGAGCCATAGCACAGAACGGCTATGGCTGAACGCGAGGCCATATGGGAGGGGATCGTCGAAAAGTTGCTCATTGTGCAATTTGAGAGCGAGAGAGGACGTGTTCCACTTTTTCTCTGTGCGTGTCCCATACTCTCAGATTTCCGGATGCCTGCGTTTGGCACGAGCGTTCTTTCAAGAAATGAGGCTGTCAGATTGCTCAATGGGGACGGGTATGAACCGAGACTCTTTTGTAAGTCAGCTTGGAGGTTCCGATACATGCTCGTTAGTGAATTCAACTATTGAGAGTAGTGCCACGGATCAGTTCAGAGGAAGATTTAGTGCAATTTTCATAGGGTTGATTTATTGTAATTTTCTCAACATCTGATCGTACATCTGTTTTTGAATGTGATGATTTGCTTTAGGCCCGTTATTCCGGCAGACGGCTAAAATTTAGCCATGCCGTAAATAGCATTATCAACTTAATTCGTGTGTTTTTCTATTTTTGGGTCTCCTGGCTAGTTTTTCAAAAACAGTAGTTGTTGAGAAATAATTGCGGCCTTCGTACGAGTTTCTTGATTTTATAAATGGTTTGACTGGTTACCGACTCAAACATGGAAGTACTGTATAATATATGCACAGCACTGGTTTTGAACCGTGGTTAAATTCATCTTCGAGGGGCTTTTTTATATCGAACGATGGACCGCCTAATGATGATAAAATATCAATCTCGGTAGATCACCTATTCGGTTGCTAATATACAATGGATAACAAGGCCTCCTTTTTAGGCCATTCTATACTATCAAATGTCTTGCGATTCTGAAATAATAAATACACATTTCATTCTCGGGATCTTGGAAAACCCCTTTAAAATGAATACCCTATTTATGAAAAATTCTAATCACTCACTTTCCAAGAGCTGTCAGTATGGAAATTAGATCAGGTACTCCATCAACTTCGGGAACTGTAGTAGATTCAAGGATTCCAGTGAGGACGTGACGTCCAGCTGGTCCGACTTCTGTGATGACCGCTTCCAAATCCATCTGCCGCCGGAGCAAACTCTCAAAGTCGGTAGAATCGACAACTAATTGGCTGAAATACTCTGCATCGACGAAACCTCGGCCATTGTGTAGTTTATTTGTTTTCCGTTTGTCGCTCTTCAAAACCTGCAACAGTTTGGATATTAAATAACTCTTACTGGACAAATTGCATTCGTAAGGGTCGTTTGAAGATGGCTGGTACTTAGCTTCTACAGTTGTCATAACTTACGTTTTGATTAAAGCCTTAAGGATTTTTATACCAAATCTAGAAGGTTAAAGATCATGATACATTCCAAATACAACATTTCCAACTGAAACCGAAATCTTAAAACGCTGCAAATTAAGAAGATTATCCATTTGTGATAGTAACTACTCCAAGCATTTGTGAACGTTCCCACCGAAAAACAGATTGGTAACTATAGGGGAAAAATCCGTAGCAACTATTGTAATTTTAATCATTTTTATTTTTTTCAATGTCCAAATTAAAATCTAAATTTTTCGCCTTACAGAATAGTTGAAGAGAGTGTTCCACGAGCATTTCAACGAGTATAGAACTTTTTTGGATAGCTCCAAGAACTCTCGAGTTATACTCTCATGTCAAATTTCTGAAAATCCCCCAAATTCGTCACAAAAGCTACGATAACTCGAGAACCAATAAAGCTATCGACCCCGCGATAATTTCATTCGATTCAGCGTCCAAAATCTATAGAAATTGATACCAAATACACCTTTATCTTGTAAACGTTTGAAAATACTAATTTTCTCCGCCTCAAAATCCAAAAAAAAACCCTTACAATTGAGGTATCGATGTGGTTCAAGAATTGAGCCATTGTCAAGCCAAGATTGATTTTTGGTGAATTTTTCAAGAATTTAAACTTTTTAGTTTTGTCAGAAAAGTATTGACGGCGGATGGACAGACATATTTGTATTCGATAAACGGGTTCTATGTACCTTGAGACGTAAAACATCAAATTTTGAGAGGGTTAGAAAAAAATTTTTCTCGACTTGGGGTAGAGGTTGAGACATTATTGGCGACGTTATCTCATTTTGCATTTCTGTATTTCATTGTGCTTCTTTTTGCATTAACAAATTGTTTTCCTTGGGCCATTACAATGGTTTATTATTGTCAAGCAAGCCAACAATTTAATACCCGTAACCATAAAACAGTAACCTCTTCCTGTTGAATTCGGTCATAAAGCTCTGAGACTTACCCGCTTATCTAGTCGATTGAGGCTGATTATAAAAATATTCGAACGAAACTAATTCATACCTTCGTAGCGTTGCTGAGGGCCTTGGCAGCGATCGTACTCGAGGCCTTGGCATTTGCTGGCAAGGGAATCGTTTTGATAACTTCCACCTGAACGCTGTCTTTCTTAACCGATTCGACAAGTTTTTCAACGCTTGTCTTCGGCCCGCTGACGAACGAGTAGTACGAATTTATAGGATGAACTTGGATCCCACTGATTTGTCGTTGTTTGATCTGTTTTACGTTCAAACCTAGAAAAATATATTTCGAATGATTTTTTCCCCTTCGAAAAAGAAAATTATTTATTCAACTGTAAACTACATCAAGATCCAAGTAACGCTCGCAATAACCGCTCACCAATTCTGATAGTTAGGGAAGGATCGGTAGATTCAGCAACGGCAGACGCAAGACCCTGGGCGATTTGTATGGCCTCCTCGGCCGTCAAGCAGCCGTCCGCGTAGGCGGCAGAAATCTGGCCAACTGAGATGCCCGCATAGCCGTCGACTTCCACGTCCAGCAGTTTCATCAAATCGATTAAAATAATCTGTAGCAAGATTCATATTATATTATTGACGGTGCTCGTTTTCCCTCATTGGATAGAATCTCTGAAATTGGTTGCCTGTTAGTATATATTGTTTTTATTAAAAATACTATTATATTTGTTTTATTAGCAATACTATTTTTACTTCCTTGATTCCATGATTTTCAGGGTGTCTGTTGCTGGGGCAAAAAGTGCTTTTCGAAAAACCAGAATTACTACTGTATCCGAACTGATTTTCGAAAATCTAAAACGTGCACTATCAAAAGGAGATCCTAGCGTTGCTAGAAGTCTATAGGGAATATTTTAAATTCTTATTATAGGCCAGCAATTGAATAAAATAGGGAATAATTCCTTAGACCTGTCTGTCCTTTACCCTACGTAGTGAACGGATCGTCCGAAAAGTCGAATTTGGAATAGAAGTGAATTTGGGAGAAATTTTTTAGTATCTAGTTACCACACAAGTGTTGGTGTGTCCGTTTGTCTGCGTTCAAATAATGACATAGATCGTCATATTTCCGTGAAAAATGAATAGAACTCGATGAATTTTCCAGAAAATGTTCTCTTAGTGAATGTGCAAAATTAGCCGGATTTTGGATAACACACAGTACTTCTGAGGTATACGCGCTCAAAGTTTTTTTCTATTTTGATTTTTACGCACCATAAGAGTAAATAATTTTGATTGGTTAAGGTCTGACTTGCCTGAATAGCAACTGTAGCAACAACGTTGTTGACAATATTGTCGGTTTTCTTAGCACCGAACAGGAGATCTTTCACGTCCAACTTCGAAGCACGGCTCACTTTGTCCACCGAGGCTGCGATCGCTGGGATTTTGAGAATTCCTTTGTCCAACGAAAGGGTGCATTGAGTGTAGTTGCCGGGGAAGAGAATAACGTGCGGTTGTTTCAGCCCGTAACTCTATAAAATATCGGCGTGGAAAAAAAAAATTGAGCCAACTTTCGTTTCAATAAGGCATTGATACAGTACATACTAATCAAATGAAATTTATTCAGGTACCTAAATAAATTAAATAAAAATTGAATATTAATTCATATCGTTTACTGATGAAATATTTTTATAATGCGCGATATCCAAAGTTATCTTGAATGAAATTGAACTTTGCTTTCCAGCCATATTCGTTGACCAGTGGAAACCGTTCGATTAAATGCATTTGAAACAGTACCAACAATTTGATAAACGACCAACAATTGGATAAAGGTGCCACGACGTGGACTAACGGAAACCTTTTCGAACAAATGAAACGTTTCTCCTCCGATCGTTTCCACATATTGGACTATTATGTTATTATATGTTATGTTATTATGTTATTATGTTATTATGTTATTATGTTATTATGTTATTATGTTATTATGTTATTATGTTATTATGTTATTATGTTATTATGTTATTATGTTATTATGTTATTATGTTATTATGTTATTATGTTATTATGTTATTATGTTATTATGTTATTATGTTATTATGTTATTATGTTATTATGTTATTATGTTATTATGTTATTATATGTTATGTTATGTTATGTATTATATATTATGTTATTATATGTAGTTCTTAGTGAGAAGCAGAAATCAAATCCAAGTATCTACCTCCTTTAGTTCACGTGGTTTTCGTAGTTTTCATTAGCTTTTCGCTAAAAATTGAAATACGATCCTATTGCAATTCGATATTGTCGGGTTACCTGGATTTTTTTGACGACACAGCCCTTGTTCTTGTCTAGGATAAGGAAGCTTCTCCACAGATAGGCGGGAATTTCTAGTTTGAACACCTCATGGACGAGGGAAACTAGTTCAGCATCCAACGGTCTACCCTCGAGCTGTAACATCAATAAATAACTCGGAATAAGTTTCACAAATGTGGCTCGTAGAGGGGAGCCAATTAATATAGTAATCTCGAATGAATTATACATCGTAATCCTCTGCGAAATGCCAAGTTTGGTTAATTTGAGCTACTACTTCCAATATCATGCGGAACTCTTCTACAATGTGTGGCAAATTCATGACGATTGCCTTCTTAGAAACTATAGGATAAAAATAAATGTGCATATTTAGCCACGGTTGTCAATTCCTAAACCTTTCAAAACTTCTTACGTCCTTGTTCGAATAAACACGCAGAGCACGCAACTCAACTCACAATTTAAATAAACATGGATGCTCTCATAGCTCTATGAATGGTTATACCTGATACCAACTGAAACATGGAAATGCTGATCCATGCACGCTCCTGGTTCTTTTTTATCGGGTGGAAATTAATTTATGAACACTTACAAAATCTAGAATCTTCTTGAGCGATTCTTCCGTTCGAGCGGAGATGTTAACCAATCGAGGGAGATCGTCAGCGGGGCGTCCACCGTTCACTTTGTCTTTGTGATTCCAATCGAGAAGAGCGTGGCAGTTGGCTCCGCCGAATCCAAACGAGTTGACTCCGACCATGCCACCTTCCCAGGGCGTCGGTTCAGTGATTACCTGTTGCAGGAATAAATTTGAGAAAATCAACAGTTTGACTCTTCTTGAAGGTGTATTTTACTGTTTCTTCGATCCTCGGATGAGCTACCGATTTCTCAAAAATGTGACGTTCGGCCCCTTGACCAATCGAAAACTTTCTTTTCTTCGTGTAAGTTAATTCATCCTAGACAAAGGCTCCTTTGTCAACCACCCCCGAGTTAATTTATATATTTTTTTTGGATTGTTATTCAATAATTGAGCACTGCGATCGCTCTAAAGTTTCTAACCCCTTCATAATTTGAAGTTTTACATTTCAATTTGAAAAAATTCTGTACGTCCGCCGTCAACACTTTTCTGGGGAAACTATATAATATCTAAATAATTAAAATTTTCAACAAAAAAAAAAAAGAAAAAAGAAACAATAACAAAAAAACATGATCGTTCAGGGAACGGCTCCATTCTTTGGCCATAACGCTCCAATGCCATAGCGCTAATCAATGAGATTATATTATGTTAAGATATTTGGCAAGGTGGTTAACTCAAACATTTCTGTTGGATCATATTATTTAAAAATCGTTCGGTACATGTTGGAAAGCTCGTCAAACATGCTTCAGTAGCATCTATACGCATTTTTTTTTTTTTTTTAATTGAATAATTGAGAAAAATAAAATTACGATAGTTGCCAAGGACGTCTCCCTCATTTACTAATATGTTTGTAGGTAAAAACGTTCACTCGAGTTTGGGTTAGTATTCCAAATTGATGGTCTTTCCAAATTGTGATTGGAGCAAAGGAATAATAAACCAAATATGTAGCGTTTTTTTAATAGATACGATACCAATGAGACCGCAGCAAATAATTGTAAAGTGGTTGACTATTCCTTTGCTTCAGGTATGATCCAAAAAAAAGAAACAAATTTCTTGGGCAATTACAAGAATAATAAACCAAAGCATCAACTAGGAATAGATAATTTAGAGGAAAAAATCCACTAACCGTCATAGTACCGTCAGTCAAATAGGGAATATCTTTCCTTGGTGTATCGAAGTTGATATTTGGAGGAATGAGACCAGTCTCCATAGCGATGATAACTTTGGTGATGGAACAAAGGCCCGACGCTGGCTCCGAATGGCCGATATTGGACTTGAGGGAACCGATCCTTAGCGGCGTTTTCCTGTTTTTACAGAACGTCGTAACGAGAGCTTTGATCTCTTCAGGATCACCCACCTAGTTGGAAAAAATGCAGATATTAAAACAGCTCGTTCTCAACTTTTTCTTGAACTCGATTTTCACAAAGAAAATCTGAGCGTCCATTTGTTTGTCTGTCAGAGTGTCCGTCTCCTTGCGCTCAACTGCCTATGGTCTGAGTGACAAATATTGCCATATCCTAGTAGTTCCATGTTATGAGCTTTTAGTGGGTATCTTCTACTGGCTTCAAAAATCAATGTATTCGAACGCTGGAGTTATTTGAATGTTTGTAACGATGAATGAATGACACATTTTTAGGTGTCGTCGCTATAAAAATAATGTCATTTTACAAAACTTGGCTTTTATTGTAAGGCTCACATGCGGCGGAAGCATTATCGATCTAACTCGTGAGTTTTTCTATTTTTGAGTCTCCTGGCTCGTTTTTCAATAACAGTTGTTGGTACGTTGCGGCCTTCGTACGATTTTCTTAATTTTATAATTGGTTATACCTGTCACCCACTCAAACATGGAAGTACTGTGTGATCTATGCACACCACTGGTTCAGTGAGACAACAGTGAACAGTCGAAATCCGTCGCGAGCCATAAGATCGACGCAAGTATCATTCTATTTCGACTATTCTATAGTTCCGGATACCTCAAGATGACCTAATTTACGGGATAATCGATACAACACGTTCAACACAGTCGAACTAGACCCTGAGCACCCTTGCTGTTGACATTTTTAGCAGTCCGTAACAAATTAGGATTCGTCACTTTTCCCAAGCATTGTTTCGGATAAACGGACGGTAGAACGGCTGAGAAACAGACAAATGGTGTCAGAATGAGCACGATTCACACTCCACTGTTCGCATGATTACCTCAGAAGACACCATTTTGTAGATTTAGAAACGATCCAACAGGATTTTTAGAGGAAGCAATAAGTTCGCTCTCGGGAATCGAAAATGCTCGTTTACTTACCCGAGTACCAGTACCGTGGGCTTCAATCCAGGCCAGCGACGACGGGTCGACATCGCACTCTTCGTAGAACTCCTGAAGAAGGCACTGTTGGATCTCACCGGAGGGATACGTGATGCCCTGATCTTTAAATCCATCGCAGTTGGTTTTCACGTGCATCACTCGCGCATAAACTCGACGCGAGTCTTTCCTTTTCTGAAGGAGCAACGCGCAAATGGCTTCAGATCTGCAATAGCCGTTGGCTGGAAACCAATAAGCATCTTATTGTATTCATTCTGTTCGTCTGTTAAAATATTGTTTAACTATTCCCACTTTCCATTGAAGGGTATTTTCATAGGGTGGGAATTAGTTAGTTCTCCTACATTTAATCTTCAGTTACTCCGATAAGACTAGTAATGAACTAACTAAACTGGTAGAATCTAAAGGAAATGAACTCTTGAAATCTGGAATGTAGAAGCGATTAAAAAACGCAGCAAAGGATTGAACAACGGTTTATTATTCCTTTTTTCGATCATGATTAGGAAAGACCGTCCACTCGTTATAATACCTAAACCAAAATCATTTAAACATTTCACAGCCTATAATTATATTGGTAAATAAAATAATTATCGATGAATAATTTAATTTTCTCAATTACTTAATTTAAAATAAAATTAGTTGCCTAGCGAAAAATCTATAGAGAATGTTTGACGAGCTTCCCAACGGCTATCCAACGATTTTTAGAGCTGAACAAATGAACGATAATCGTGCCAAATAATTGAAAATCTCGACTATTTCATAAGCAGCGTTAACATGAAAACCATTAAACCTCTCTACTCTTTTAAGGACTCACTGGATTCAGCGTCAAAAAATGTTAATTGTTTAAAAACTTATCGATGTATCAAAAACGTTGGAAAATACTGATTTTCCTCCCCTTGAAACCCCCTAGAAATACCCTTAAAACTGGGACAGCCGTTAGACTAAAGAATTGAGCCATTGTCAGAACAAGCACGATTTTTAGTGGAAGTGTCAAATGAATAGATCTCATAATTTCGTCAGAAAAGTGTGGGCGTGATATTGACCCAAAAATCACCCTTATAAACAATAGTTTTTCTATTTTTTTTTCTATTTCTTATATATTTTTATTATTTTTTTACTAATCCTAACCGAAATAGTTGACATATGAAGCGTTTTTAATGCAGAGGAATATCTATAGAGAGTTAGGAATTTCAAAGGATAATAACCGTAAAATACGAGTTGCTATAGTCTTTTTTTATAGCTCCAATGGTCCGCGTGTTATGCAGCTACTGTGTGGAATTTTCGTGATTTCAAGAAATTTGCCATAATGGTATAACTTGAGACTTTATAGAGAAATACAAATAATCTATGCCCGTCAAACACTATCTTAAGCTGTATCGTTTGGCGAGTCATTAAATTTTAATTTGATAATTAAGAACTCGCATTTTCCGAAGCTGGATAGATTTTTTCATTGAATATTCGGATTCTACATGCCAAAATCGGAAAGGATTTAGGTCATTTGGATTTGGTCATGCTGAATGCGATTCATCACCTACGACTCTTCGTATTTTACAAGTATATTGTTGGATCCGTTATACCTGGCTTGTATTACTTTTAAATGTTGCATTTATTGCATATACGATAACGAGTTATTTGTTTATATCGTTCGAAACATTATTATTCTGCCGTCCAAAGCGGAAAAACTGAGTTTATTGTCGGCGATTTACGCCAACAAGTATAGCATGATTTTTGTAGCTCCGAAAACGGTCAAGTTATTTTAAAAAATTGTAGTTTTTTTTTTTTTTTCAAAAAAGCGTTGACTGCGGACGGATAAATTTTTTCCGATGTTTTCGTTGTAAAATAATGGAAGTATCGGATAATTGTTTCAGTCATTCAACAATTCTATTTTATCTCACGAGATAGGTACTTATCATACTTACTCTGGTACTTGACTCAAAATTTTCATTAAAACCAATCTTGGTACGTATTCGAGGCGCAAAAAGGATTATATTTAGTACGCACCCTTTTCGTCGAATACTTTACACCGGCCGTCGCGAGATAAGACTCCAAGCCTAGCGAACTGGAGGGACACGTACGGATGAAGGCATAAGTTACAACCGCCAATGATAGCAGCTTCGCAGTGGCCTAGTTGAATCGCCTTGTAACCTTGCTCCAACGCGTACATACTCGACGAGCATGCTGAATCGACCGTGTAGCTAGGTCCTGAAAATGCGCAATATTTTTAAATTAAACATTTTTCAAATAAAATGATCGGCGCTTTTATTGTTCATTTACCACAATGACTAGTTTGTCAATCGTGAATTTTTTTCAGTTGTTGTAATCAATAATAAAGCGCTAAATTCGCATTATTGAATAAATTTTTAGTACCTTTGCTCTAATGTCAATAATGAAGACAAATCGACAACTTTATGTGTACAAAAACTAATTTGTATTCATCAGGTCTCTTCAATTAATAGGTTATTATCGTCGAACTTTTTTATCTCGAAAGTATATGCCACGGAAATGAACGAAATGAAGGTTTGAATGCATAAATTGCATTTGTAAAAATTACGGATTCAAGTATTTAAGAAGGCCAATTCGTATTAATCAGTCAGCTTCGTGTGGGCGGAGAATGGAAAGAGAGGCGTTTGGAAGGATGCGAAACCAAATTGTGACGATGACGAAAGAGTAGTAGAATAGAAGCAATCTATATCCATTGTTTTAGAAAATTCGGATGGGAGCTTATCATCATCTTTAAACCACAAGCTTATACACACATTTCTAGGCTCAATGGAATGTTGAGCATCTCACAAGTCTTCCACGGGTAACGTTATAAGAGTATGTCTATATTTTTATATGTGGTATCAGTATTAAATTTTTAATCATGAGAAATTAATGGCAAATCTACAAAAAATCTCAAAATGCTTACCGTCGAGGCCGAGATAATAGGAAACTCTGTTGGCCATCATCGATCTGGACACTCCAGTAACTCCGAACCCGTTGGCTTGCAACTTCTCGAAGAACCATGTCTTTTCAGATTCGCTAAAACACGCACCAACTATCACAGCAGTCTTTGATCCCCTCAATTCCAAAGGGCTGATACCTGATGCAAATTAATTACATCTGTTACATAATGAATTAGCTGAAAATATTCTGATGATGTATTATTAATGTATTTTGTTTACTCGTGTTATAGTATTGGCCTTAAAGTTTCGAGCAACAGTGGGGACACGAAGCAACAGTGGACAATGTGAAGAGAGCATTCGCTTATACCTGCATCAACGACGCACTCGAAGGCTTTTTCCATGAATATTCTCGTCATCGGGTCAACGCATTGAGCCTGGTTGTAATGAAGGCCAAAGAACGATGCGTCGAATTTTTCCGCATCGTTAATTTTACCCGTTCTGTTGGGAATTTCAGGATGTTCTAGAAAACAGATCAAAACAATTATAGTTGAGCAAACGCTGGAAATATTCAATAGCAAATCAAAAACAAAAACACAAAACCGTACGTTATATTTTAGGCGTAATAATTTTATTTTCTGAACGGAAAATCATGAATAAAAAATATCAAGTAGATCAACCATCGAATATGTTTTTTTTTTCTTTCAGTTATGATATGGTTTTTGCTTTGCCTCTTTTCTTTACAAATGTTCCTCTTTTGTTCGGAGATTAATTATGTACTGCAGTAAAATATATATACATAGTTACCAATTGTCCATCGACGATCGTCTTCAGTAATTAAATCAACTTTGTTCATAAGCTGCTCTGCAAAGTGAACTACATTGTCTGTAACGATAAAAAGCCGCAACGTTAGAGATGCCTGTGGTAATTTTGGAAAAAGCATTTTATCAATATCGATTTAACGTATTAGTGGCGGTCAGATATTAATTTGAATTCGACTCGTTCACACTTTCAAAATAAAAATTTGAAGTAAAAAAAAAAAATAAAAAAATAATAATAATAATAATAAGGTTTACTGACGGTAACCTCACGGAAGTTATTTGAGCTATAATAATCAATTATTATTTCAATATTTCAAAAAAAGAAAGTATTTTACAAATTGTTCCCTTTTTAGGCAATTTTTTATAAAAATGAATTTGATAACTCTCTCTAATTTAAGAATAAGTCGAGGAGATCGTTGCAATAACAATCATGATGATTCCTAAGTTTTCTATAGGACTAAAAAGACTTTTCTACGACTGATGAGTGGTAAAATCTAATTCCAACGGTCGAACCTACCGGAATCGGGGAAAACGCCTGCGAGCCCGGAAATTACAATTTCGTCACCGTCCTTGACGTTGCATAATTTGCGACCAGCCTCGATGGAACCTTCTCTGTCAAAAAAGATGTTACTGCTCGGACCCTGAAACAGGAAAATCGAAAAATAATTTATAACGAGGGGAATAAAGAAGGAAATAGTCGGAGCAGTAGTTGTATAAAGACAGATTGCAACTTCAATACTATGCCAAGAATATGGACCATTCGTCTTATATAATCATCAGTCATCAATATAAACAATGGTGACCACTAATTCAATCCTAATGAAATTGGCAACTTTTTTTTGTTCATTTTCTGTAGGTACAAAATTTCCGATCGATTTCTAGAAATTTTATCTAAAGTATGTGGCCAGGAATTTTAAGAGGATTTTTCATCGGTGAAAAATTTAGTGAAAAATTACCCACAATGATACGAAAATAGATACAGTTGATTTAATGATGATATTCACTGATGGCGCGAGAAAATCATGCGCACGAGTGAGTCAGCTGCTTATACTATCATAGAGCCTCTGAATTTCATCGAAATCCGGCAAATTACCTTAATTTAATTTGGTAAATATTCAATAATAGTCCATTTTAATCTAATTTAATTTTTTGGGGATTTTAAAGTGAAAAAATTGTCATTTTCGGTGTTCTTGAACCATGATTGATTTTGCTATTAAGTTCTATAGATTTTTTTTACGCTGAATCGAACGTGACCATGACTTTAGCTAATAGCTTTAACGGTTATCGCGTTATGGCAGCTTTTGTGAGGCATGTTTGAAAAATAGACGAATTCATCATGAGGTAAGCCGGCAGCACTTTTCTGACGAAACTATGAGAGCTAAATTCTTGAAATTTTCACCAGAAATCAATCTTGGCCTGACAATGGCTCAATTCTTTAGCCAAATCGCTACCTCAATTTTTAAGGAATTTGGAGGGGTTTTGAGGGGGAGAAAATTCGTATGTTCCGAAGTTTTTTGAACAAAGGTGCGTTTGGTATGAATTTATAGATTTTTGGACGCTAATTCGAATGAGACCATAACGAAGTCGATAGCTTTAATGGGTCTGGAGTTGGAGAATCGGTGTGGCATATTCGACATTCCTAGAAAATTTTCCTCCTTTTTGGACGCTGAATCGAATGAAGGTATCTGGCTCTCAGAAAGTCGTACAAGAACTTGCTGTCCTTCAAGAAAAATAAGTTCCGCTTGCTGCTGGTATCAAGATTGCGCAATGTCAAAAATTCGGGGGAATTTTGGGATGCTATTTCTTATTTTCAATCTCGCCCTTTCAATCGAAACCCTATTCCCCTCGATACCTGGCATCGTTTCTATTCAGACCTGTATCCCCCCCGTCTGCTCGACGATGCACTGTTTATTGATGCAGGACACCCTACGCTGGTCAGGGAGATAACCCTGGACGAAGTCAGGAGCAGCCTTCGGAAACTCAAACCAGGCAAGGCGGCAGGAATCGATGGTCTGAGCTCGGATTTCTTCTTGAATTTACCCAACAACTGGCTCCTGTACCTTCATCCCTCTTCAACAGAATACTGGCGCAAGAGAACCCTCCTTCCGTGTGGTCAGAAGTTATAATCGTGCTCTTGCACAAAAAGGGTGACCCCATGACCCGGCAAATTATAGAGGGTTGGCTCTTCTAGGCTTCTGCCTCAAAATGCTAACGTCAATTCTGTGCGATGGATTGGGTGTCTGTCAATAATGCTCTGCCCGAAAACCAGGCTGGCTTTCGGTCTAATCGAGGTTGCCTGGATCACATTTTCACTCTGTCAGCCGTTATCAGCATTCACATGCGTCTCCACAAAGAACTGTTTTTGCGGTCTTCATCGATTTTAAAAGAGCCTCTTACCGACTCAAACATGGAAGTATTCTGTGATCTATGCCCACCACTGGTTTTTCTAAGAATTCGATTTCACGGGGAAACAATGTCTTTTGGTAAGTGTAATACTTATTGGTCGCATTTGAAGTAAGTAAAATCAATTAAAAAAAAAAAAAAAAAAAAACTTGTTAGGTACTTAGAAAGGTGTTCCTGGACTAATTTATGAGTGTCTCTGTATGTCCGTCTTTCCTCTTTCCTGTATGTCGGTTTCATGCGAATGATCGGTTCCTATCCAATTCCTATTTCCCTCCATTTGAAACTTCACCCCCATCCGCCTCTTCGTACTCGCCCCAGCTGTAAATAACTTTAGTACAATTCTGAGCATTCCAAATATATGATGCTTGAAGACCGCCCAACAATAGTTTGCATGGTTTATTGGGGCCATTTTAAAAATGTCTTGATTTTACCATTTGTTCTCTCGGTTCGCCGAGCCAAATATGAAAGTACCTGAGTAAGAGGAATAACAACTAATTGTCAGAAACGCATTTAAGTTCAGACGAATTCAACTGCAGTGTTTACATTTCTTCATATCTGGCTGTCAATAGTCTAATATAAATATTCCATTGACAAATCAGAAATTTTTTAATAGACTTGCGAGGAGATTAAATTATATTTATTATTACCATCATTATTGGAGGAACGTGGTTTCGTAAAAATAATTAATGCGTTGATTTTGAGTTGTTGTTCTCGTTCTTTAAGTTCTTCTATTTTCAAAGTAGTTTGACAAATGTCAATGGTCCATCGATTTTTTTCCATTGACATCTGCTTGAACGCCATAAATTGTTTTCGGGAAAAAAATGGTTAAAAGTTCAGTTTGAAGTTGAATATTGAGCATAATCATTGAAATTGACGCTGAGTGCCAGTTCAATAATTATAGGTATTTACGATACTATTATGTATCGGAAGATTTTGGGAATTCATTAATGTAATTTCCACGATTGATTTATCAACTAGCAGAAAAAGAATGGAACAACTCTTCATAGCTCTCCTTATTTTTCAACGACTTCATCGGTGTTTCCGAGTGAAAATAGTTGGAATTCGATATTAGTAGTACGCTTAGAACTCATTTCCTCCGTTAGGCCCGTTCAATGTGAATGTATCAATGGCCTTGGTTTATTGTGTTGTAATAAAAGGGTGAAATGTTTTCCTCCATACCTATGGCTTAGGTTTTATGGCCATGTATTGTCAATTTTGCGCCTTCAAGCATCAACTGCTCGAATATTTATGGGGATGGTTTGATATAACGTGGTGAACAATATGTGACCACTTTTCTACCGATGTACGTCCAGTTCAATCGACTCTTACATTTTCCAAATTCAATATATTTTAAATATCTGACAAAACCCGAGTTGTGAAATAGATTAGGTTCAGAATTACATAACAACATGCCGATATTTTTACTACCATGTTTACGCAGTAAATGGAAAGATTAGGATCGTCCGAGAAAAGTAGAATTCGGAACGGAGGTGATTTTGGAAGAAATTTCATTCAGAAACTCTTCCTGAACAGGTGTTTGAGTCTCTGTCCATTTGTTCGTGTTTTTGGTCAGAAAGCGACGAATATCGTCATATCTCCGTGACAAATGAACGAAACTCGATGAAATTTTCCGAATATATTCTCCCAGTAAATTTGCTAAATTAGCCGTTTTCGGATTTTAGACAAAGCATATGGTTTTTTTAAATTATGCCTGCTCAACGATGTTTCTGTTATGATTTTTACAGGCTATGAGAGTCTTTAGGTATTTTTTAACGTTTCAGGTCTTAAAATGTTCGTTATGGCGAGCAGGTGACACATGATTTTTATCCATTGGCTCACACAACATACATCCGAATGATGATCATTTTTCGCTATTTCACAATTGCGTGTTTTGTATTCATATTTTTATAGGCCTCAACATTCATATTTTTGAAAGCTCGAGTTTTTTGGAGGACGATTGAATGACGCCTGATTTTTATCGCTTGGGTCACACACTGTAGCTATTCACTCATTAGTTGTTTTTTTTTATTTATTTATTTTTTTTTTATATGAATGTTGATTTTCAAAATATTGATTGTTTTCTTCTTGCGGCCACATCTTATTTGTTAGTATTTTCGGGTCAAAGCAAAATACATCATGGAATGTTCTTCTTTTTCGGAACTGCCCCGACGATGTCTGAAGCGGCGAAAGCGCTCGGAAAATACAAAGAACTACAGTCGGTGTTTCTGTTTTTTTGTCTCCACTTCAACCCGAAACTACAAATAATGTGATGGTGAGTGATGTTGGCCCGACCAATTTCGAACAGCTTCCCGTGAATATTTTTAATTTACTTATTTTTCTTTGTTATTTTTTATTTTTGGGACGTAAGAATATTTCAGTGCTTGGATTATACGAAATCTCCGGCCTAAAAGACAAATCGTGATGACACATAATCGCAAACGAAAAACCAAGACCAAAAAGAAGACTTGATTTCCTTTGTGATGGTGTTCAAATTAACTCGTGCCTCAATAATCGGCTGAAATCAAACCGGTAAATGTGGGCTAAGGGTAGGGTTACCATTCGTCAGGATTTCGTCCGGACAGTCCGGATTGAAAGCACATGTCCGGACTAGTGTCCGGTTTTGATAAATGTCCGGATAAATAAAAATTGGAAATGCAAAACGCAGAAAAATCAGTAGATGTGGGAAATTTGTCAGTTTACTCGGTTGAAGTAATTGAACTTTTTACGCTGTTCCATATATGACGATTAAAAAGGAATAATTACTTCTCAGAAAACTGGAAAACCCGTTATTTTGCGTTTAAATTGCAAAATTTTTCCGAAGGGTCCCCCCCCCCCCCGGGGGGTATTACAGACCCCCTGGTGTCCGGATTTAGCAGCTCAATAATATGGTAACCCTAGCTAAGGGAAAATTGAAATCTCATCATCGCAAAAAGTTAATTGGCAGTGTTCCGTCGGAATCCGTGGTATGAATTACGTTTAAGATTTCGTATTCTATCGGTGCCCTCGGTTCCCACAGTCAAAACCGAACAACAACTCGGTAGTTTTAATATATAGTATAATCATCACTTCCTTCGCGTCTAAAATTCCCTCATGAACGAATAATAATGCACAACATTGACAAACAACCCGGGACATCATGCGACTGTGGGAAATGATTCGCTCGAGAGCCTTTGTAACGTTTACAGATCGCATTAGCACACAGTGGACGATTTTGAATTGATCGGAACAGTCGACAACGTCGGTAGCGAAGTCAAATGTCAAAGGCTTGTGGTAATATTTGACACAAGGAACTGCATAAACTACATGCTACGAAAAACGATGAGACAGATACACGAAATCAATTCGCACAGATATGACACGAAATCAGAGCGATTTTCGAACGAATAATCCAAATATTGTAAAATATTTCTGTTTCGAATTCGCGTTCCAATATTCTGTTCCGAATATTCTAAATATTCTGTGACTATTGCTGTTCCCAATATTCCAAATAACCTTCGCATAAAGTCTTATTATCGTGTTGAACGAATAAGAAAACGTGAAGAATCTGCACGGTACATTTTTCATGAATGAACTTGGATTCAATTGAAATTTGCACTAAATTTGGAATTTGAAGTAATTTAAATAATTTATTATTCATTTTTTTATTATTATTATTATTATTATATTCATATATATACTATACAAATACATCATATTAATTATTATTATTATTATTATTAAATAATAAAGATAAATTAATTAAATATATAAATTAATATAAATTATAAATTTAAATAAAATATAAATTAATATAAATTAATTAAAGATAAATTTTATCTTAATTAACAAATTAAAAGCTAAATTTTTTTTCTAATGGTAGAGCTGAAGAGAGTGTTCGACGACCATTCCAACGAGTATAGAACGCTTTTTATAGCTCCAAGAACTCCTGAGTTATACTCACATGTCAAGTTTCTGAAAATCACCCAAAATCAACATAAAAGCTGCAATAACTCGAGTACTAATAAAGCTATCTACCCCGCGATGGTCTCATTCGATTCAGCGTTCAAAAATCTATAGAAATTGATTCCAACTACACCTATTTCTGAAAACTATTTCCTATTCTAAAACTGTTTCTATATGACAGCTGAATATCGCTTAAAAATTTTCATGAGTGGGGTCACACGCTGTATTTACTCGTAATTCGCACTTTCAGTTATCTTATTTGTTTACTATTGTATACTTGGGTCTCCTTGCTATAAATGACTCCAATCCACAAAACTTATTTTGTATTGCTTGAATCACACACTGTACTTCCGCGTTATGCCGTTTTATCGCTGTTTCGAGTTTTACAGACCGCAGAAAAATCAATATGTTCGACGCTGGCTGTCTTCAAATATTATCCCATTTTACAAAATTTGGCTCGTATTTTTACGTTGGGCTCACATACAGCACTTCCGCATTATTCACCTAATTCGTGCGTATTTCTGTTTTCGCTTTTCCTACTTAGATTTTCAGTAACAGTTGTAGAAAAATAATGTCGCGCCCTTAGTACAAGGTTCTAGATTTTATAATTGGTTATTCCTGTTACCGACTCGAACATGGAAGTACTTTGTGATCTATGCATACCACTGGTTTTTTTTTATTGTTCATGTATTTTAGCTAGCTACGCTTCTATTCGTCTCTACGGTTGAGGAAAAATCCATAGGTGATCGCGGTCAAACATCGGATGGAAAGTTATTCGGTGGAACGATAGCTGATAGTTTATGTCATGAATGCACATCAATTCCGTTTTCATTATCTAGTTATTAATATTTTCAATGCAATTCAACTGCATTTATTTCAACAATATCAAAAATTAATTATTTTTATTATTATATTTTTTTCGTTGTTGTTTTGTCTCATCGATCATTTTTCGTTGTTGAGATCGAGGGGGAGAAAACCATGGCGACTTTTTCTCCTGTTTTTTATTATTAGCCTGCCTAGCACTTTCGCCCCTTCGAGCATCATCAGGGCCTCGCACGGCCCCGTGGATACCTTGTAATGGTACTACGAAGCCCTGATGATGCCCGAAGGGGCGAAAGTGCTAGGCAGGCTAATAATAAAAAACAGGAGAACAAGTCGCTATGGTTTTCTCCCCCTCGATCTCAACAACGAAGAATTAATTATGTAATAATGGGCATTACTCAGCGAAAAAGAAGCGATTTCGATGATCAGATCACGTTAACCTGGACTGGTGATCGTCTTTTAATAATGGAAAATAAATTGGTTGCTTGGTTTGGCCAATGAATATGTTCGAAACTATGAATTATTTATCAATGTCCCATGATGGAGCCTGAGCACGTCATCATGACTCATACATATTAAGGCGAAACTACCAATACATTGTTCATGGTAACGAACTTCATTCTTTCCCCAAGCCCACCTCTGAATTGAATGTCAATTGTTATGAATTATTCTTCACATATGCTTCAAAATTTTTTGAATTAATTTTTTTTTAACGTTTTCGAAATTACTTCATATCAGGCAATAAACAAGATTTCTTCATGTGGAGCCGAAGCTGCGTATGAAAACGATGCCGGATCGCAATGATGGAAAATCACGCAGTGGGAATTAATATTATTGGTGTGTATTGATTACACAAGGGATGTTTGAGTCGGCGAATACCAAACCAATCATGAAATATCAAGATATTTAACAAGAGAGGCATAAGTACAAAATCAGCGAGTATAGATTGTTGTATTCTATACTCGCTGATTATAGTTGGTGGACTAAGAAAAATAGAACCAGAAGAAAATGCTAATTATTCGAGGCGTCTATAGATCACGTCGTCTATAGATCGCTCTTGTGAACGTTTCTACCTTATAACACATTGAATTTTCCTTTTGGTTTATTATTCAATAATAAACCATTGTCATCATATCAAGTTTTGTAACTCAAGATTTTGTTCAGCAATAAAGATCAATCTATAATCGTTGGAATGCTTGTCAAACACTAAGCTGTATCGTTAGGCAAATAATTTGACTCCAAATCAGGTAATAAAAAAAATTCTAATTAGGATATTTATCAACGACTTTCCCTTTATAGTTACCAATCTGTCGGTAGGCGGAAACGTTCACAAATATTTGGGATAGGTACTATTGCTAGTGAACTGATTTCAATACAAAAATTGTGTAATTTGATTTTTTTTTTTTTGTCTTAGTAGAAGAAGTCACCGTTGTAGTGACAAAACATTCCGAGTGAAGTTTGAAAGTGAACTGATCATTATTTGCCAAGAAAAGAAAACTAAATAGTTAGAAAGAATAAAAAAAGATAAATAATTTTAAAACCACTTAAATGTATGAGTTCCTAATTCAATCGCAGATGAAGGAGACGAAATTTTTTAATTATACTTGGCGGCGTAAAAATTTTTCAAAACCTTGTGTTATTAGAATAATAGGAAGAGTGGCATCTCAATTAGCACCTAGATGGAATACCTAACCTTTTCATTTAACGAATGTTTGGTTAGTGAAGGCGTTCAACGCACACCTAGCTTAATGTTTGGGTGAAATCTAATAAATAATATCATCATTAGCCAGTCGTATACCTGTGTAATGTAATTAAATAATTCCTTATGATTTATTAAAGGCACGACAGTGATTATTTATGTCATTAACGTTGTTCAAATTCAAATTTATTTTAGTATTTAAAGTATTTCATTAACTTTGTTTCTTGTTGTGCTATTAATTTTATCTTTGATGAAATGAAAAATGTTTGAGTAAGGCTTTTTGTTTACTCGGAATTCGGCTAATTATACGGTCTTATGTTCAAATACAAAATGTGGAAATCTTATTTCCACAGGTTGGAAATTGAGGTTGAGACATTATTGGCGGCGTTATCTCATTTTGCATTTCTATATTTCTAGCGCTTTCGCCACTCTGGGCCTCTTCAGGAAACATTTATTCGCTTCCGTGTAAAAGTTTTTTAAAAATAGGTCCTGTAATAGCTCCACAAGGCTGGGATTGTCATGAATTGGGGAAGTCAAAACTTACGCAAATGAATTGTAATAAATTGAAAACTGTCGAAACTATAGATCTCCCCGTGACTTAATTCATATCAGCGTTAATACAGTTATCATGTTGTATGTTGAAGCAATCAAGCATTCTTTATCTGTAGTACAAAAAAAAAAAAAAATGAAGCAAGTGTGTGGGTAGTTTGAAATATATTAAGGGTAATATCTCGTAATATTGATGAGGTTCCTCCAAAAATTGGCAAGAGCTACTTCGAGCTTTCAAGAAGCGTGCAACTATTTAGTTAAGGAAATGAGAATGGTGCGAGTTGCTGCAGCACATAATTGTAGTGACAACTCGTGTGAAGAGAAAGCAGGGCTTTGGGTACAATCTGTATAATTGGTTATCAATTTGTCCACTCGGGTGTTGTAGGGTTTCAGAACAGTTTCGGTTTTGTGTCCCATTGGCATTCTTTCGGAGAGTACCCTCAATTAACAAGTAACTAATTGAATCCTTATTATGCTGTATATTGTTTCCAACAGATCGATCTCCTGAATCCGAATACGTTGCAATAATATTTCCGCTAAAATAGTTTCCGTTTTTACAAATTAATCGATAATTATAGGCTTTCATGTACTTACCATGTTGTTGCGATGTATAAGAAAGATACGCCGCGCGGTCCTTGTTGTCCAAGATTAGAGGGAGAGACCAGCAGCGATGAGCGAAAAAAAAGGGAGAACAACCACCGAGCGACAGACACTATCCGACGACGAACTGGCGGTCCGAGGGCGCTACTCACATCAACTTATAGGTACCCCGAGGCCCTTAGCACCTCCGTCGCCCGTGTCATTCATATTCATAGCTTGCTCTCCGTCTGCCCGATTTAAAGAAGGTATTCTCAATGGACTGGATAGAGTTAATCAACCGCCTACTACTCCTTGAGCTACTAATGATCGGAATAAAACCAGGGGATTCAAGCAAAGTGCGGAGCCCCCAATATTTGGTCAAAATATTTCATTGTAACCGAAATTACCGAATTCCCACCGGTCTGAGCTTGAAAATTAACTCTGTATTGACTTGTTGACTTATAGGTTCTATTGAAGAACATCTGGAAGTTATTTATATTTCTTACTTGTTTACATAGTAAGAAAACCAGTGGTCTGCATACATCACATACTACTTCCATGTTTGAGTCGTTAGCAGATATAACAAATTAGAAACTTTAAAAAAATAAATAAAACCTAATAATAAAAATAAATAATGAAATTATAAAAAAATAAAATAATAGATAATAATATAACATTATAAAATAATGAATAATAATGGGTAATAATAAAATAATAATAATAATAATAACTTCAAATTATTCGCTTATAAAATAAATATGAAACGGAAAAAATAACAAAAATGTCCAACTTCACAGCAACTCAATTTCAATCACAATTACACTGAATGAGAGAATACGAACAAAAATGTAGAAATCCACCATACGTTATTGCGTGACAATTGAATTATTAGGCCCTCGAAACCGTGCAATTTGTTGAAAATTTAACGCTGAATTCATTCCTCCCGCGCCAAGGTCCTCAAATCCGTCCATCAAGTTCGATCGACAGTTTCGATGTGCCATGATAGTAGTTGATTATTTGTGTATGGAGAGTGGGAATCTATGGTAGGTTTTATAGTAGGGAGTAGTATTTGCTATAATTTGGTACGTAGTTGGTGGGGATTGAATCGTACTTAGTATCATAAAGTATTGGGTTTTTTAACTGGAGCAAAGTTGTAGCAGAATTAGATGTAACAACTTTAAGTTTTCCAAGATTTGTAACTTGCAGAGTGGATAACTCAAACAAAAAGTCGTCAATTCACATGTTTGAATATACCAAAAGATAGGTAATTTAACTGTCCACATTTTCCTAATGTAATGTACCTATCCATTTTTCAACCGTTTTTGCGTTATTCAACAATATTAGCAGACTATACGCGAAAACATGACATTTTTCAACTTTAAACGTTATTTTCATCTATTTAGTGCGAAAGAAACAAAGAATGAACCATATATTATTGATATACACATCATCAACTATCATTATGCTGAATTTGAGCGAAATCTATTACAAAAAATTTTTCGCGAAAAATCCAAGGGGGACCCCTGCGATTTTTTTCGACCGACCATTTAACGAATTTTTACTCGTCTCTCAATACAGATAAAAATCTGAAATTTTCAGGGAAGTTGTGTCTTACCAAGATGTATTTTTGTGATTTTTTTTATTTCTCGGAAAAATCTGCAAGTGGTCCAAAAAAATCGGTTTTTGGAAGCTCAAAAATAGGACTTTAACCGTGATTTTCGGGGTCAAAATAAATGCGAATCGATTGTTTTATTATGCAGGAGTCTTCATTTGAACGCCTTACACACGTACATAGCAAAAAATTTGACGAAAAAAATTTAAACAGAGCCAGAGAAATTATTTTCCGTAAATCGGATTTTTCGCCGGCCGAAATCCCGAGCTCCGCTGGTAGTGAAAAATTAAATTTTCGTTTTAAAGCGATTTTGAAAGCTATTCTTATAGGAAATTTAACGCTGAATCCGAATATGACGTCAAAACGGTGGAAATTTCACGACAACTATCAGTTTTTCCAGGTTTAATGATATAGAGTAATAGAGTAATGAACAGCTTCGACATATCCCATGCGTTTTATTATGTAACGATAATAAACCATTGCAATCGTCCAAGAATTAAATTTCCATGCCTACAAGAAGATGCTTGGAAAAAAATTTACTACCTATCAATAGTCATTTCTCGAAAAAGTTGAAAAAACCCACCATTGCAAGAAAGAAGTACAACGCGTTCAAATAAAGTGTGACGGACTATATACGGCTAATAACCGTATATAGTTTCAAAAGTGCTTGAACATACCTCGTTACTTTTTGCAAGGTTTAGTGAAAGATTGACATAAACAGTATAAACGTGGGTCGTTCTCAATCAGAATTTTCGGTTGGTACACGGAACCAATAGCTGTTTACTCAATTGTTGAGGATTCTTCCGCAAGTATTGGGAATTGGCAGTTAGATGCGATGGAAAATTGGGACGGGCTTTGCGCTTAAGATTTACGTGGCAGATGTAGTAACGCCCCTGCAGGGGTCACCTGCCCATGAGATGTATTGTGGCCACCAACGCGCATCTCTCTATAGCCCGAGGGTCATTAGAACCAGAAACCGACCGGGGCCCTTCCCTTGTTCGCGCTACTGAATACCCTGCGACCTATTATCCCTTTTCCCTCACCAACTATCTTCACCACCGACCGCTCTGCCGCATCCCACGGACTGCAAATGTGCTCTGTGGTTTATTATTCAATAATAAACCATTGTAATCGCCCAAGAAAAAAAATTTTATAACCCCCCCTCAAAATTTGATGTTTTACGTTTCAAGGCATGTAGAATCCGAATATCCAATAAAAAAAATTCTGTCTGTCCGCCGTACGCCGTCAACACTTTTCCGGCCAAACCATAATAGCTAAATTTTTGAAATTTTCACCAAAAATCAATCTCGGTCCTACGACGGCCCAATTCTTGAACCAACTTGCTAGCTCAATTCTAAGGGTATTTTTGGGGGGTTTTGAGGGGGAGAAAATTCATATTTTCCAAGGTTTTTCAGAAAAAGGTGTACGTAGTATCAAATTATATAGATTTTTGGACGCTGAATCGAATGAGACCATCGCGGGGTCGATAGCTCCATTGGTTCCCGAGTTATCACAGCTTTTGTATCGAATTTGGGAGATTTTCAGAAATTTGACATGAGAGTATAACTCGAGAGTTCTTGGAGCTATAAAAATCGTTCTATACTCATTGGAATGGTCGTCAAACACTCTCTCCAGCTGTACGGTAGGGCAAAAAATTTAGTTTCTAATTAGGAAATTGAGAAAAATAAAATAGATTAAAATTACAATAGTTGCTACGGAATTTTCCCCGATAGTTACCAATCTGTTTTTCGGTTGAAATGTTCACACATGTTTTGAATAATTACTAATCTGAAATGGATAGTCTTCTGAAATTTTATTTGAAGCGAAGGAATAATAAACCACTGTACAATCATTTGCAGCGTTTTTTAAATTACTCAATCGCGTTTGAAAACGTTTCTCCGAACTGTGCCGTTGTCCCTGTGTTACCTGTAATGTTGTTTTGTTTGTCTTCCTGTTTATTTGCAATTTATTGTTAATTGGGCTTGTTCCCGTATATGTGCAAAATAAATAAAAAAAAGAAAGAAATAATACCGATTGCCATTGTAATCGTTTTTGCAAGTTAGAGAATTTCTACTTCTTCACTTTCACCTAATTACAGCAGCAAATTTAGTAACAGTTTGACGTAGATGATGATCACTCCATATAATACGAAAGAAGTAAAGTAAAAGAATGTCAGTTAAGACACTGTCAGAGAAAAAATTAAATGAACTTGTAACATCGGATTCGGATGGTTCCAATGCCAAAAAACCTATTGGATGCAAATTTGTGTCACTAGGCCATTCTCGCACTATGCTCATAGTCTGTACTGATCAAACCGCAGCTATGACTCTACGCACTATATCAAAACGATAGTGTACGCAGGCAAACAATTGATCAATTGGGTTTGGAAATCGGATTCCTCCGACCCTGACGAAACAAGCATGATCAACAAACGAGCGGGCTTTGATATCTGTTAGTTGGCCGAATAACAGCCATCTTAGTAAACCCTAAAACTAAAATCTGAAACCAAATTTAGATCCGTCCTTGGTCACAGCGGCGAAAATAAAATTAACTCGCGTAATTTGTAGGACTGGAAGTTTCCAACCGTACTGACCGACATTTAATCGAAGAGTAGTTGATAGACAACTGGTTTCATATCGATCGAGATCATCCGGATTTGATACTTCAGTCTTTCCTTGAACTTTTTCCAGTTCTTCAATTTGATTTACACTCACACTTTTACCACAAGTTTAAAGATAAATCAAAACTACAAAAGAAATTATTTTGCCACGCCATTGTTCTCTATGTTCAACCACGCTCTGCTACCAATTTATTTTGTGCGATAGGGATTAAGGTTAAAGAAATTGAAATCTTGCTATCCAACTACCTGCTGATTTAATGAAAAAATACATATGATTCTGGTTTTTCGGGATTCAATTCGCTTTCCTTCTAAACTAGACTCCGAAATTAGATAAATAAATCAATAGGAATGTTAAAAATTAAATTTTCTGAATAATGAATAAAATAAAGAGTTCAAACCGGTCATGAGCGGAACGGTGCTATGTATCGTCCGTCCACACGCAAAACCCCAAAAAAAAAAAAAAATCACCACCCTACAGAAGGTTACTCCCATCTGGTTGACTTGAGATGAACCTCGGAATAATATCGACGACGGTGCGCGGGAGTCCTACCGGGAGAGTATGCGTACACGTGGGATACGACAGACGTGGCGATCAGACGAGCGATTCGGACCAAACGGCCAAACCCTTCGACAATAGACATGGAAATCCGAAATTCTCTGCTGGACGAAAAATGTATCCACGCACAGGAAATTCAGATAGAACGAATTACATCATTGAAATTTTTCACCAATAAATAATCAATCTTGGCCTCAGTTCTTTAACCAAATCGGTAACTCAATTTTAAGGGTATTTTTGGAGGTTTGGGGGGAGAAAATTCGTATTTTCTAACGTTTTTCAGAGAAAGATGCATTTGGTATCAATTATTTCTATAGATTTTTGAACGCTGAATCGAATGAGACCAATGCGGGGTCGATAGCTTTATTGGTGCTCGAGTTATCGCAGCTTTTGTGTTATTTCTGGGAGATTTTCAAAAATTTGACATGAGGGTATAGCTCGAGATTTTTTGTGTGGAGCTATAAAAATCATTCTATACTCGTTAAAATGCTCGTCGAACACTCTCTTCAGCTGCACCGTTAGGCAAAAAATTTAGCTTTTAGTTTGGAAATTAAGAAAAATAAAAATGGTTAAAATTACAATATTGTTACTGCGGAGTTCTGGGAAAGACTTTTCTGTTTTTCGGTGGGAACGCTCACTAAACCATTGTATAATCATTTGCAGCTTTTTTTTTTTTTTTTTTTTTTTTTTTTTTTTAATTTGACCGTAAGTGGTCGATCTACGAAGCTCACTGTGTTGATTTCGCACATTTTGGAAATCAGCGCTGTAACATTAGAGGAAAGGTAGTATGGCGGTGGATAGTGGATCGGTTTCCATGAACCGAGTTTTATATTTCCGGACGTAATTAAAACAGGTGGATTTCGAGATTTGACTATTATTTTCAAGTCTTTTTCCCCTGACGAATCCGCTGAAAAGGTACACCTAATCCGCTCTAATTTGCGTACAAAGCTGACTGATGTAATTAAATTAATTGCTCTGACGCTTGAGAATTCTGCAAGTCGTAGAATCATCAGCTTAATAAATTTTTCAATAATTGCCTAAAAAGGAATAAACTACCATTTCACGTATACGTGTACAGGATTCTTGAAAATAGTTCGCTTTTCACGACAGAAATTAACAGCTGCTAAGGAGTGAAGTCCGTAAATCGACATAGCAGGCTACGGCGAATATGATTAGCGTGAATATTCAACGGTATCTACGTAACGGCGGTTAATTTATTCAGTAACTGACGAATGAAGCGGGCTGTTTAAATTTTGATTTACTGATGAGGACGGACGAGTCTATTTATTTTTTGTGCGCAAGCAAAGGTAAATTGTATTTCTTATCAATGATTACTTTATTCTTGCTTCCATGTTTACGTAGTGAATAAAATTATTTCAATACGAAACCGGCCCGTGCTCTTATTTTATTCACTTTTCTAAAACATGTAAATATCCAGGACTTAGAACTAGTTAATCTATGAAGTCGGTTAAAAATACAACACCGCACTGATGAATCTTGCGATGAAGCCGTTCGTTCTCTTCCGGGAGAAGATAAATTTTTTTTAATTGAATTGACGAATCGAGTAGCAGGCATTGTTTGGGACAGGAGAAAGCTAAAAATATTAATTTTTTTTTTTTTTTATACAGCAAATTAGAACCTTTCTTTTAAAATAAAGCGTTGCTAACACTAATTTTTTTTGGATCATTATTCAATAAGAAAACCATTGTAATCGCCCAAGAAAAAACATGGAAGTAAAAAAATCGACCCCCTCAAAACTTATAATTATCATCAGTTTTCATGATACTTGAACAGAGCAATCCAGCATTTATGAGAGCCGATTTGTAACAATATCAATTTTACGATGACTGTTTGCTCCTTTTGCAAAAAACCATTTCAAATTTCTCTTTGAGTCTTCGAGTCCAGACCCAGTCTTATTACCTTGCACCTACTAAATTATTACATATTCATATTTATTTGTTACCATCCGGAAGCCATTCTGCCAGACAGGTGCAAATTTCGCTCAGCCCTAGGAATAAGTATATTTTTCGCCTATTGGGTACAAAATATATACCTTTCACCCTTTTGATTGTTTGATGAAATATGTAATATTTTGATTTTTTTTTCGGTCAAACTTTTCTTCGATAAAACGGTTTCTAACAACAATATGCCACCATAGGTACATATTTGGTTGTCTACATTCAGATTAGCATTAAAGTCATCGGAATCCTCGATATTCTCTCAAAAATTGACGATTTAAAGGGAAGGGCAACTTTTTCGGGGACACCCGGTAGAAAACAAATAAATGCAATGTGTTCGTTAGTCGGTTTGAATTAAGATGGCAGGTAACTTTTTCTCTTCCGCGTGCACGACTAAACGAAGGTCTCGTGTTAGTGACCCCTGGATCACAAAAGACGGGTCGTGAGAAAATTGACGGACACGTCTTTTCTACTATAGACGTGTCCGCCCATTTAACAATGATATCTAATGGAATAGTTTGCTATGGAATTCGAATGCGGAATACGTCACTTGAGCCTTGTACCGGCTTCTACTTCGCAGCGACTGACGCGTACGCAGGTTCATATTGACCCCAATAACGTTCTAGTGGTTTATTATTCGATAAAAAAAAACCCATTGTAATCGCCCAAGAAAAACATTTTTCTTCGACATTTTGACCATATTTTTATTATTTGTCGGCCGAGATCTTTCGCCCATTCGGGCATCTTCAGGGCTGCATAGGTCCATCGGGTACCTATGGTCATAGGAGAAAATGTCGCAATCTCAATCTCCCCCTCATCCTGACAATATCAGAAAAAGAGCGACACCCAAAAGAACAACAGATTGGTAACTATAGGGGAAAACTCCATACCGACGAACGTAGAACGATTTATATCGCCCCAAGAACTCTCGAGTTCTCCTCCACAGTGCCAAATTTCTGAAAATCTCCCAAGTTCAACACAAAAGCTGCGATTACTCGAGAACCAATAGAGCTATCGACCCCGCAAAGGTCTCATTCGGTTCAGCGTCAAAAATATCTATAGAAATTGATACCAAATACACGTCTGTTCGAAATACATTCGAAAATAGGAATTTCCCCCTCAAAACACGCCAAAAATACGCTAAAATTGAGGTAGCGATTTGCCTTAAGATTTGGGCCGTTGTGAGACCGAGACTGATTTTTGGTAAAAATTTCAAGAATGTAGCTATTATAGTTTGACCAGGAAAAGTGTTGATGGTGGACGGACAGAATCTTTTTTTTTATTGCATATTCGGATTCTATATGCTTTGAATGTAAAACATCAAGAACATTTTTTTCTCGATTACAATGGTTTATTATTGAATTACAAACCAAAATGAGAGGCGGCTGAATGGGGTAAAAAAATAAATGAAAATTTTTATACAACTTCGTTATTCATGTTAAGAGGGAGATAAACTAGGTCACTGATTCACCGTATTTTTATCTCTGCCTGACCGAGTTTTTCCACCCATTCAAGCATCCTATCCTTAGGGTTTGGCTCAGTAGCTTTTAGAATCATTTCCCACTCAACATTACGAGAATAATGCGACAACCATGACGATTAGTTTTTCATGACTACTTGATGATGTGCAGCTAGTGTCTTGACAGATAATAATCCAGAACCAACCATATTTCCAATTACTTGCTGCTAAAATACTTACCGCCCAACCCTACATTGAAAACATTGATGCAGTTAATTCAACCAGGTTGATGAGTGCTCCACAAAAGGAAATCTAAATAAATATAGGTATATTTAAAAAAAAAAATTGAACAAACAAAATAAATGGAAGAATCGAAAGGCAATTTTCATAATTAAACAAACGAAAAATTCCTACATGCGAAAATTTTTTTATAAAAAGGTCAGTAACGCAAAAACTAATCTGTAAAATTACATTTCTGCTAGCTATAACTTGGAACATAGACATCTCATTTTAGAACTAACAATTTTAAAACATAGATGAGAGCAATCGAGCACGAGAATCGTTTTGTGCTGAGCGCCAAATACATGCAGTACGTCATAAAATACTAGATTTCAATACATAAACTCAATGTTTGATTATTATTTGAGGAGAAATACTGGAATGGTAGAATAGGTACCCACAACTTCGAATAGTAAATTCATTGTTGGTATCCACCTACTGAAGAAAAAAGTTTGGCAGGAATATAACGAACGGAAAATCACAATACCTATATAGTTTTCCTCATCATGATTGAAAAAAAAAAATTCTAGATATGGAGAGCCACAATCATGTTACAACAGACACAATTTACTTCATCGTTACAACAATCATTATCTCAGGTTCGAAGGGTATAAAATGTTTAAGCAAGCCCAGGAACTTGAGATTTTTCTTTTAACAAATACCATGTAACGTAGTTGATATTTGGTACGAATTATATCGAACGAGATAAACGTAAATTTCCAAGACAACATACAACTTCAATCAACTTGGGGAGTCTCCCGTTACTACAGAGTAGCTTAAATAACGTGTGCCGATATTATTAAAAATAAAACAAAACAATTGGTACACTTTTTAACTATCGCAACACGCCGTAAGCGATAATTTGGTACGGCAGAGAGCAAGAGGACAAGGTGTACGGTACTAATTACAATTTATCCACCGATAGAGGAAAGGAGATTGCAACTTTTCATCGTTGAAAAATGTTCAATAATCAATTTCTGTTTCACGCATGTGGGAATTAGTTACGTTGTACTAATCGAATTATGAGGCAAAATTGATGATGGTATTGAATGAGATTTTAGTTTTAGGTCTGAATTGATTGTCACCATTAGAGAAGTCCGCATGACAAAATTTTAGCCAGCAGTGGACTCCAGGACTGGAAGGAGTATCATGCTAATCCACCCGTCATACCAGGCTGAGATGAGCAAGGTTCTGTGTGCAATATGATGCCCAAACAGAATAGGTGAAATGTCCCTTAGCTCATCAATGGACAAAGATAGGAGACAAAGGGATAGTCACGAATTCCATCCACTAATTTGAAATGAATATTATTGTTGCGAGCCGCAATGGAATTGAAATTTTCAGAGACGCTGTGCGTGAAAGTTATGAAAGTTATCAGTAACAAACTGTTTTCAACACCTAAAAAATTTGTGATTTGCCAAACAAAAAAAATTATTTTTTGAATTCACAAAAATTTGCCATCAATTGAGCTTTGAGCCTTCATAAATCAATTGGTATTTTGCTTGAGAGTCTTCTCATGATTTCCATCCCTTGACTTGAAAAAAATCCAAAAGTAGTTTTACAGCAAGGTTTAGAAATGTTTCTTATTCAAAAGTTATCACACAATTAGAATTTTCACCCTAAACGAAGGTATTTCACCAACAACTATGGTTTTCCCCAAATTTTGAGGTTTTTCTGTCAATTCTGTTGAAAGTTTGAAAATTGCCAGAGTGGTAAAAACTCTAGAAGTAGAACAAGGGGGGAAAAAATAAATAAAAACCAAGAAAATAAACCCTATAAAATTCAAAAGCTTGTGGATAATGTCAAACATCAAAAACGTGTTTTTGCATGTTTTTGAGACGTGAACTAACAATTATACTTTCAAACTAATTATACTTTCGACCGCACCAACAGATTTGTTTTTGATTGCTCTATATTTTTCTCCAATACAACCCTACTGAATTCCTGACCGTTAAAATGTTATCGGACACAACCGTCAGAGTTATCGGTAACATACATACTTTCTGTTTTATATATATCGGCCGGTGTTGATACCGAAGTCATCAGTCAAAATCTCAAATTCAGTTCACTTTAATGTAATCTAATTTTAAATGAACAGTTGCGAAAGTTGCCATGAACGCAGGCCGGTGGAAAAAGAAAATATACTTCATCAGTAAAGCTTAGATTACAATGAGTTTTCTAGAAACCGGCTCGTTTATTAGTTCCAGTCGTAATTCAATTAGTACAACGCTTAGCTTTGGACGTTGTAACAATTCAATGCTAACATTCATTAATGCCACGAACCAAACCACATGAATAATCTTGGAGATTCAAAACAATACTTTGGCACAAAAACCTATCTATTGCCCAACTAGTTGAGCTCTGATCCAAGAAAATTGGCCAATAACGAGGCGAGTTTTAAACAAATTTTCAAAACCCGGTAAAATATTACCATCGTAATTTTTCAAGAACATCAAATCGAATTGGTTTGCAAGCATGAAAAAAATCAACCATTGACAAGTGAACGCAGTATTTCTCACCTAAATTTCAACAAACTAACTAGAGCAAATAATTATCCAATTTTGCAACTGATAACTAAATACTATGCGTGATAGACATTTTTGAAATTCGTTCGAAGCAACAATCATGGTAAAATGGGCAAAACCAACTGAATTCTGGACAAACGTCAGGTTTCGCTTCGTTGTAAGCGCTGGGTTACGACCGCTAACACCTATAAAACCATGGCCATAGAACTAATGGCTTGAGTTCGACTATTCAAACGACGAGCATTTAACTTAGTTTACAAAATGTAGTCATAAGAGAAAATTCCCTTATGACAGAAACGTTGCTCCATTTTTAAAAAAAATATCAACAGTAAAAAATTAATACAGCAATTTTGTACATCATTACAAAAACAACAAGCAGAAAATGAACAATTGATTAGGGGTCAACCCTTATCCGCTTGGGTGGGCTACCGATCTGAGATTGTGCAGGTCGGGTTTGCCCTCGAGAGGATGATTCTGAAAATAAACATTACACTGTTATTGATGTTCGACACATTATAAGAACGAAGAAGAAATTCGTTGACACATAATAACATGGTGGAAGGAACATAAAGATAAGTTTCAAAAATAACCTGACATATATTAATATGGAAACCGTTACCTTGGAGCCACCTAACTTGTGTAGCAGGACCGAACCCGTGTTCATTTTTGGCCGAGATTCTGAAAATGATTGCCGGTTTGGGCGGTACACTGTCTATAGTGGCTTCATCTAAAGTCGACTGGGGAATTGTCGTCTGTGTAGATACGCCCGAATATACATTGACAAATTCGATCCGCGGATTCTGTAAAGTAGAGGGATTTTTCTAATCAATAAATGAAGGCATAAAAGCGTTTACATGACAACAGCTTAGAAAAAATACTCACTGGACTGCCAGCAGTGCCTTTCATTGCTAGGTTCACCGAGTAGCCCGTAGCTGGTGCTCCTTTAGTAGGCGATGACCAAGAAATTATAGCCCCTTCCAAAGTTTTTGAAATTTTTATATTTGTTGGTGGATCAGGGAGTCCTACAGCTTTGACTTGAGCCAGCCTCTGAAAGTTATTCAACGTCAAGTGAAATTTAAAACATGCTGAGCAAAATAGTAGTAGAAACAATTATCAGAATTGAAAGAGATTTTTTCAAGTTACCAAACGTTGGATCCTCTAGGCAAGGAATGTCATTAAATCCATCTGATTAAAAACTGCGACTGTCCGAAAAGTCAATATTTTTAAACGATTGAAGTCTCAAAATATTTGTTATGGCAAGCTGAAGACCCTTGATTTTCTATCTATTGGCTGACACACACTACTTCCACGTTATGAGCATTTTTCCTTACTTCACTAGTGCGTATTTTGTATTTTGATTTCTGCAGACTGCAAGAATAGATATATTTGATCACTGGGGGACGTGAATGTTTTTTTTTTGCAGGTAAATGGCACCTGATTTTTATATTGATGTCCCACCGCAATTCCTCGTGATTCACTTTTTCAGATATTTTATTTCAATACATTTGTATATTTGGGTCTCCTCGTTATAAAAATGACCCCATTTGGCAAAACTTGTTTGTACCGTTTGGCTCACACACTGTACTTCTATCTTAAGCGCTTTTTCACAATTTGGATTTTTACAGGCTGCAAAAATCAATATATTTGACGGTTGAGATCTCTACAATTTTATAAAGGCGAGTGAATAACGACTGATTTTTCGCTAGGGTCACACACCGTACATCCGAGCTATTAAACATATTGTTTGTAATTATAAGCCTTCACAGCCCCAAAAGTCAGTACATTTAAACGTTTAAGTTTGTGAAATGTTTTCTAGACGGGTGAAAGACAATTTACTTCTAACGTTAGGGTCACATACCATACTTATGCGTTATCCAACTATTATTTGTATTTAGAAGATTTAGGGGCCAATAAATCAATTTGATTATTTGAACGCTCACGGTCTAGCAGATGACAATTGATTTTAATCTTTGGCTCACACACCATACTACCATGTGATGAGATTATTAGTGAGTGTCTTCTACGTGCTGCAAAAGTCAATTTATTAGAATGCTTAAGGTTTTGTAAAGTTTATAACAACGAGTGAATTACGCCTAATTTTCCCTACAGGGCTAGTTATACATTTTTCAGTATCCTTGCTGTAAAAATGATCCCATTTTACAAAACTTGGCTAGTATCCTTAGATTCATATCCTGCAGCTACAGTCGTAGTGTACTAGCATTGCAGCCTTTGTATGAGCTTCTTGATTTTATAATTCCCTATATTTATTACCGACTCAAATATGGAAATAACGTGCGATCTACGCACACACTGGTTTTTTATGTTCACATTAAACTCACTTCAGCACCGATGTCTTTCACTTGTTTCTGAACTTTAGACGACATTCGTGTGCCCACCAGAACTCCATTGTCGTAAGCACTTGAAGGAAGAAGGTTTTTCTTTGTATCAAGTTTCTGTTGCTGTGGTATATTGGTTAATGCAGCAGTAGCAAGGGTAGTCAAAGCGTCTGTAGCATCTTCACCAGAGATACCAGGCTGCTGGAGAACATAGGAAATTTAAAAACCAATTTCTAAATAGTCAATAGGGAGAGAAAATTTCACTCGTGGGAATAATGCTCCCCTGAATATATGGCGCAGTATCTTTGTCATCATGTGCTGAGACAACCTACAGGAATATCTAGATTATACAGGTTGTATGTAGAACAAGTGTATCACCCACCAAATATGAATTTTACAGCTCATTTCTGACCAAATTTGTCCTGTAAAATTTTTTATAACTCTCTCCTTTCCCTAGTTTGTCACTTTTATGGTTTTTTAGTGTCCGAATTGAACACCAGTATGACAATAAAGTATTGAGATACTCAACATTTAATAGGGAATTCGTATTGATCTTTTACTACGAATAGTTCAATAGTGATTATACAGCTCCATTTCCAAATGAAATCGGAATCCTGAAAAAATAAATAAATAAAAAACAATGTAGAGTTCCTGACGTCACAAGCCCCGTCTCACCACGCTCTAACATCAATCCTATCAAACAGCATTGCTGCCCTATTTTTAAGGCTAGACTATCGCTAAGGCCAGGCTTTAGGATCATCAGCAATGTGGTTGATCCGTTCAGTTTAAGCAATTTTTCAAAATCGACAACTTCACAACAATCTGTCATTTTTATACTCTATTTTAGGCCTTTGAGCCATCAGTAATTATCCCGTGGCACGTACTATCGAAATAAAAACGTTTGATGCAAATGCCATTATAATTGCCCAGGAAGCTACTGGAGATACCGCTCAGAGACCACAACGATATTCCAGAGACATTCTGGAAATTGAGGGGTCTAGTTGACCTTTTATTTCACCATGCCCAATCAGGAACGATCTAAGAGTAGTAGGGAGGGTCTATTTTGCTCGATAGCTCATGCTGACTCCTGTGAACTCGACAGGGTTAAACTCATGTGCAGCCGAGGAGGTTTCAGAGCATGGTCATTCGATTCATTTATAAAATTATTTTACTTCAATAGGAAGATCGAAACTTCAACACTATTTCCAAAAATGTAATAAAAGTTAAATTTACTCCTGTAATTAAGAGAACTATAGCAGTTTAATTGAGTAAAAAAAGGTGAAAACATGAAAAATCTTAAAAGTGAAACATAGAGAAAGAAGTTGCTTAAAATTAAACAATTTTGAAGGACAAACTTGGTCAGAAATTAGTGTAGAATCCACAATTGACCGGTGACACATGTTGCCCACACAAATTGTAAGTAAAGTCTAGAGAATAACTGAGATAACTCCAAAAATTGCACCTAATTGGATCAAATTACATAGGTTAGTTAATGTGGAGAATTATTGAGGTTTCGAGGTAAGTACATGCACCGAGGAAACTGTCAAATTAGGTACGCTTTAAGGATTCTGATAAGGATTGATCTGAATTCAGCAAATATTGGAACATTAGGAAACTAAAAATTTGTGCGAAGTACATGTTACGTTAACAGGCGTGCAGAAGATACCTCAGGATTAAATTGACAGAGGACCATACTAAGTATAACCAGCATAATATCAGAAAATTTCATCAAAATCGGATCAAAATTGTGGACTGTATGGAATCAGAAGGAATGGGCGTTGAACTTGAGCCCTAAATAGGATTTCAGAGGGAAACGCTTCACCGAACGAATTTAATCACCTTTACTGGCGAAGAGACACTTTCATTTAACGAGGCAGGAGATTCAGCATCCTCTGAGGGATTGGAATTCTTTTTCGATTCATCGAGCTCACCTGCAACGAGAGCACAGGATCAAATCTACGCACAGGCAACTAAAACTTATGAATGATACATAAAAACATTGCAATGGTTGAACAGTGGTAAATCACTGGTAATAGCCATGGCTTCACTTAGTCCTTAGAAGCCTTTACCCATCATCATTAGAACATTTACTATTTGCATGCGCCCAGCTTCTATCTGCTCATCCAGTATAAATGAGAACCTTACCATCAACCGGTGAGCGGAGGGAACTGGTAGATTCAGCAGTAAATCGAGAGGCATGGACTGATTTACCGCGATTTGCATCGGCTTTACTGTCCAAGTCTTTTTTAGAATAATCTTCGGAAGGAGTGTCGATTAAACCAGCCTCAGCTGCTAAAGCGGTCAGAGCTGAATCAGAAGTTGCACAAACAGATGAACCTGGCATAGAAGAAGAATTGTGGTTAGAAGCCAAATATTTTCAACAGCACACACATTGTAAGAGCTGGAACTAGTTTAAGTAGAGCTAGCTTAAACTAGTAGTTCAATTAAATCTCCCCATAAAACCTCCCAAAAATACCCTTGATATCACACAAAAGCTGCGATAACTTGAGAACCAATGAAGCTATCGACCCCGCGATGGTCTCATTCGATTCAGCGTCCAAAAATCTGTAGAAATTGATACCAAATAAACCTATTTCTGAAAAACGTTGGAAAATATGAATTTTCCCCCACGCAAAACCCTCCGAAAAATATCCTTAAAATTGAGGTTGCGATTTCGTTACAGAATTGAGCCCTCGTCAGGCCAAAACTGATTTTTGGTGAAAATTTCAAGAATTTAGCTTTTATAGTTAGAAAATTGTTGACGGCGGAGACAGAATTTTTTTTTTTAATTGGATATTCGGATTCTAAATGCTTTGAAACACAAAATATCAAATTTTGAGGGGGTTAGAAAAATGTTTTCCTTGGGCGATTACAATGGAATAAACCAAAATGGCCTTCCTCGGTTAATAGTAACTATCACATATGTCAATTACCATAGAAGTGCACCGAACTATGTAACTTTAATTTCAACTCACTGGATAAGGTTGTAGTTGGTTGTTGCTTAGCAGATAGGTAGACTAGCCGCCCACTGGTTGAAATTGAGCTTCCACTGACCGGTGTCTCAGATGAGCTTGACCAAATTGTGCTGTTAGGTACAATCGTCATAGTCTTATCTCCCATTTGCACCTTGAAATTTTTCAACCCCTGAAATAATTACCCCTGAAATCGTTAGTAATAAAGCCAATATATAAATATTTTTTACATCAAATAAATAAAAAACTATAGCGATGGATAAACAGAGGGAGAAAAAAGTATAAGACTTCACAAGCTCAGACGATGTATGTCTAAAATGGGGCGCGCAGGCGTCCATGTATTCTGGGGCTGTTGAGTATGCCAGGGGAGTTTGAGCATTGTCTCACTTATCAACGAATCAATCTCTAATTTATGTACGGCGTATGTTTTTTGGCGGCTCTAGCTGGAATTCACCTCTAGGTAGGTTATACAATGACACAAAGAACGTCTGACGCATCCACGTCTCTTCAATTGGGTTTCAAGCATAATTTGTGGCCATAGGATGATGAAGCTAAGAACTGAGTCGTTGGCGGAGTCTATTGATTCCATAGGCGATCCCGGACTGACTGAGCAGGGCACCAGGGGCCTGTCGTTATGCAATTGTTCATCTTGATCCACAGTGAGACAGGCTTCAACTGGAATGAATGCTCTGTCTATGAAAAATCACATTAGTGAGTTATTCTCCTCTAGTCAGAAACTGAGGAACAAGTTGAACGCTTGAGCAAACCGTATATGTATAGGACCACTTAGATGGTCCAATGCTGGCCGAGTACACTGAAGATTGACCGGGATAAACGCTATCTCAACGCGTGTATGAGAGGGTTTCTCAACGAAGCCGAAGGCCACTGGATCCTGTTGAAGCTGAGGGGCTGCTCAGGCAGACTAGTGCGGAACTACTCTTTTCTAAGTTTCAGTGGGCTCACACACCGTACTTCCACCTTATGGGCTTTTTCACTATTCAAGTTTTACTGGCCACAAATATAAATATATTTCACTCCTAAGGTCGTAAAATGTAAAGGGTAGTGAATGAATGTACTGTACAGTAGTACTGTGTGATCTATGCACACCGTTGGTTTATTTATTTACATTGGATATTTGGATTCTACGTACCTTGAAATGTACCTTAAATCAGAGGGAAGGTTAAACTTTTTTCTGTGAGCAATTACAATAGTTTATTATCAAATAATAAACCAAAATTCTCTTTTGTTCTAGCCTTCAAGCGAGTGATATAATTCAAACAATAATTCTCCACCCACTGCACAACAATGTGATCAATTTTTCACAGTCTATATTACTAACCTGTGCACTTGCTTGTTGCAGGATATGCGAAGCAGAGCCAAGAGACGTTTTCCCTTTTATGGTTACAGTCTTAGAACCACCACTTCCAGGTACGGTAATGGTGATTGGTTTACCCACGGTTGAACTAGTAGTGGACGGAGATACCATCACCATCCTTACTCCACCTGCACGTAAAAATAACAAAACATGAAAAATACAGAATGCTACCACAAAGGCAGTAATTGCAGAATTGCAGGGTTCATAATCTCACGACCCATACTTCACCATTAAAGGCGAGGAAAAAACCGGAAATTTGGCTTTTCCACAAACCAGCATTCTAGTTCAGATACCTAACTTTCCTCAGATTGAAATCTATTCCTCGATTGATCGAAGTTCCTCAAACCTCTGAAAATGATTTTTTGTTAGGTTATTTTTCTTTTTCTATATTATCCAATTTCTCAATTCATTTGATCAAACCCAAATAAATTTTAATTATAGAAAAAAAGTCACCAAATGAAATCAACAAGTACTTTATTTATTTTTTGTCGTTAAAAAGTGTATACACTTTGAATTAGTTGAGAAGTAGAGTTAAAACCCAAAAAAGTCTTTAAATCATTACATTCCTATCTATTTGTATTAAAATAACCATCATCAGTCATTGCCTTCAATTGTTTCTAATAATAATCCTTATTTTTAACAAAAACCAGCAGAAGAACCAAGATACTATTCACTAAAATGGACATCCTTTTTAAATATCCAAGCTGACTAAAAAACCTAACCGGTATTACAAACTTTCAGACATATTCCACAAACAACAATGGTAACCATACTCTAAAACTCGAACATTGATGGTTATCTAAACCAATAATAAATTAGGATCCCTCACACCGAAAATATCTGTACTGTTTTTAAAATGGAAGGACCGACATCGGGCTTTTGACCACAAAATCTGAGTCTTCCTAAACATGGATGAATAGTTTAACAATAATCGCTTCCAATAACTATTTTTGTTTCTAAGTAGGCACATTACTACAAAAAATAGTTCAATCAAATCACCTTTACTATCAGCACCAGCGATCGATTGAGCAGAAGACGTTTGGATAGGTCTTATTGTCGATCCAGTAGTCATGACTATAAATTGTTGTCCTGGTATCCGAACACCAGGCTTGTTGATGATAATAGTTTGCTGCTTGTTCCCAACAGACGAAGGTTGGTTTTTGCCGACAGAAACCACGGAAAGGTTTGATGGAACTGTTTTCATGGTGGTCAACATTTTTGTGTTCGCACTCGGAGCTAGAACCAGAACAAAATAAATTACATTACCTAGCAGGAGAGCATGCCATAGAAAGCTAAGCTGTAGCTTCCATTGCCGTTCGAGTAGGAAACCACCGTCGCATAACTGACCCTCATCAGTGCCATCTGAATTGGCCGGCCATTGCCCGTCATCCATCGTGCAATTTCATACGTGTAGTTTTTTAAAAAGTGTGTGTGTGTGTGTCATGTTGCTTCTCGATAGTAATTGAAAACGTGTGTGTTATTATTTGCGTTCTCATAGGAAATTCAAACTTTAGAAGAAGAGAAATCTTTAGCAACTCCCTGTTAATAGTACATCTGAGTTCACATTTATCTAAAGAGTAGTTCACATGATAATACGTTAACGATAATTCTGTTGTCAAATCTTCACTTCACAGTAGGTATGAACAAATGATGTTGAGTAAATTAATTGTAATTTTTTTTTTTTTTTTTACAATCGACCAATCAAATTTGAATTCATTTGTGCTACGGCAGAGGATTAAAAAATTATAATAATATTCAGATTTTACTTATGAATGCTTATCGACACAATAAAAAAAAAAAATTGTCTACAGTACTTCATCACTAGTAATGTATTTTGGTTTTTATCTTCATAAATATTCTCACCTTGGTTAGAGTTGGCAGTCACAAGCTTCACTATAGTGGCTCCCTGGGGTATCCCTTTGTTGACTGTTGTTGAGGAAGTTCCCTGTTTTCCAGGCACGAGAGGTCCTCCTTTAGGCATCTGAAATTAAACAATCGGAAGATCTAATATAAATTATTGCAAGCACATTGTTGATGTGACGTATTTGCCACGCTAGGTGGTACAAAGATAGTGTAGTAACACTGAAAATCTATTCAGTCTTGATGGAGAACTCGTAATCCTATACAATCGAATTTCAATTTCTATATAATAAGCCTCATATTCGCCTAACCAGTGACATATATTTTGGTTTAATATTCAATAATAAACCATTGCAATCGCCCAAGAAATTTTTTTTCAAGGCATGCAGAATCTGAATATACAATAAAAAAAATTCTGTCTGTCTACCGTACGCCGTCAACACTTTTTGGACCAAACTATAATAGCTACATTCTTGAAATTTTCACCAAAAATCAATCTCGGCCTTGCAACGGCCCAATTCTTGAACCACATTGCTAGCTCAATTTTAAGGGTATTTTTGGGGGGTTTTGAGGGGAAAAAAGTTCATATTGTCAAATGTTCTTAGGACAAAGATGTATTTGGTATCAATTTCTCTAGATTTGTGGACGCTCATTCAAATGAGACGACTTACTGCTTGTCATGGTAGAGCTTTTCCATTAAGTAAAAAAAAAAGAAAGAAAACCAAAATATTTTAGTAGTCAAATAAAGAATGGCTAATATTAGTATTTATTTTGTACTATACAGTTTTGTGAAAATCAGTAAGATGTTAATAAATTAGATGTTAATGAATTGAGTCACTGTTTTTTAAATTGGATATTTGGATTCTACATGCCTTGAAAAGTAAAATATCACGTTTTGAGGGGGCTTAAAAGAGCTTTTTCTGAATAACTAAATTAAATTGAGGTGAATTAAACTTACAGCAACTGTCATTCCATGGCTGGTTTTGACAAGTGTTACAATCTGCGGGGAACCCGAACTAGTTGATTTTTGAACTACAATTTGCTGTTTTTGGCCCGATGTGGTTGCTCTAATCACAGGAGCTGATGTTGGAGTTCCAACGATTCTGGGTGGCGTCCCGGCTGAAAGTAGGATTCAAAATCACAAAATGAAATTATTTGGGCAGGTAATGTTTATCATTGACATTTTTTTGTAATAGTAGGAGTATGCCACATGAAGAACTAGAGGTAGAAACACAAATACATATGAACCTAACTAAACTACAATGTTAGATTGAATTATATCATTTATACCATCAAAATAAAATTACTGCTAAGTTTATCAGTTACTATTATGCTAAGTATCAGGAAGAAGTGCATACAATTTTTCAAAAATCAAATATTACCAACCGGCAGGCAATGATTTATGAGGCTGACGAATGATTGGTCTAGTAATGACAGATCTGACCGCTGGTCGGATGACAGATTTGACAAGAGGTCGAGGACTAGAAGGTGAAACAGGTGGCGTGATGGTGGGGACACTTATTGCACTGGTTGAAACAATAGGAACTGGTGTGGGCGCCTGGGTCATCAACGGAGCCGTTGTTGTCACAGTATTCGAAGTTGAAGTTTCCGTTATCGAACATGCTGGAGGTGCCTCAACTGGTGTTTTCTGAGCTGCCAACTTCACTCTTGGTGGTGGTGGTGGGACAGCGTATCTAAGACAGTTCAAAACAATCGATAACTAAAAAATTATCCCATCATACATGATAGAGTAAACCGTGCACACTTTTTTAAATAAATTACATCCTCTCAAGAAGCCACACATGAAATAAACTACAATATGTTTCTACACGTTATTATAAGAGACCGAAGCTTGAGAACCATTATTCAACCTGAACTTGTTTAATCGGCCCGATATTGTTTACTGTAAAATAACAAGATAATCTGCAAGGATACCAAATGTTAATAGAGGTCTACAACACTGGACGTATCTCTTACACTGCTCCCTCCTGGTAAAGAGGCCTGACTTCAACATGTGAAACACTATTTGCATAGAATCGTCTCCTCAATTTGGAGTAAGGCGTCATTAACAACAGCTATTACACTACTGATGTATGCTCTGGCCTGGACGACCAGAGAAGGGACTAAGTCCATAGACTCATAAGATAGTCATTAGCCTCCAAAGGTAACCTGCATAAACACCAAAACAACTTGGAAACTACAAGAAACTTCACCAATACCATCAACATTTCTACTCAAGTCCGTCACCTCTATTCCCTCACTTCCAAGCCCAGGACTGGCTCTCACCAACGGGGACAGAGATGCCTTCCCACTGACAGCTAAAACTGTGGCCATCAGCCAAACGTTTGCCGCCCAAAACTGGCTGCGGATAACCCCTCGTCCGTAGGACTCCAGTTTTGGGTGGCTCAGCTCAGACCCTTGTGGCAGTCCCTGCTGGAAACTCCCATAAAGCACCCAGAGTGTCCTCTCAGCTCCGAGTCAAAGTTAAATTCTCAATAGACCCCTTTTAATTTTCTTCAACAAGTGGTTCTCATCCCGCCTACCAACCCAGAATTAAGAACCATAGCAATTTGACCCTGCAGCCACCCTGAAGATGAAAACAGAGTCGATAATCAGTGTGTGACATCACAAAGGCTTATATTAAAAACATAAGGTGTCTTGGATCCAAGGCGGTCAAACGGAATGTGTTAACTGGGCTTGATTGCATGATTACATTTTCAATCAATTAATATGTGAAGGAACTATGATAAGTGTGAGAGCATATCCAAGTTTTTGTAACAAAAAAAATTTCAATTGTCACAGAGATGTTGCAGATTAGCTTACTTTTGAATTTGGAGGGCATATGAATCAGCTGTAGAGACAGCAAGCCAGCAAACCTCTAACAGATTAGTACCAGCTTTGATCAGTTGCACTTTGCCCGCAGTACCAGGTCTGTCGACTTCCAGGTACCAAAGATCCTTACAGCAAACCTTGAGAAGAGTAATATTATTCATTAGCGCTAAATGAAGGATACTCGGTTATCATAGCTAATCTGAGCACGCAGAGAAAGCTTCCAGTGTTTTTACGTAAGCGTTGTGGTGAGGGGGAGGTACCTATGAGGGGTCATAGGGACCTGATGGACACGAAAGGGCGAAAGATCTCAGCAAATAAAAGAAACAATGGAAAAGGAGTTGCTGCGTTTATCTCCCCCTCACCGCAACAATTATGCAGAGAAAAGTTATGATACTTACTTGGTTATTCCAAGCCTTACGATATCCATCTCGGCCTGACCAGACATATATTCTACAATGGATCACAACAGCACAATGTCCTGCCCTGGCTCGTGGGATGTTTTCTTCAGTTGAATCCGTAAAGATGTCTTCCCACTTCAGAGTATCTAAGTAAACAATTTTGATTGGTAAAAGCTAGCAAGTCGAAAAGCCCTCAACCAAAAAAAAAAAAAAATAAATAAATAAAAATAATAACATTCAATATTATTCAGTAAGTATACTTAGTTGAACTTACTCAAATTTAAACAGGCCATTTGATTTGTGCACTTCCATTCCTTTTCATGAGTCGCTACTTTGACTTCATCGAGGACAAGTGGTACCCATCCTCCAAATACGTACATTTTATCGCCAATGACATTGGCCGAGTGTAAAGACCGTGGAAGAGGTGCTGCGCCATCCACTTCTGGTTTACACCAAGTCATGGCATCTATAAATATCAATTGTAAACTTATCGATCTTAGTTGATAACAATTGGCATCAAATGATTGAACACTATTGAGTAAATATTTTGAAACGGTAAAAAACAAAGTTCCTAGAATGAATGAATTATGGAGAGCATTTTGCTCTAGAGCGATTTTTCCACCGAGTGGTTTCATGGCTTGTTTACCGGGCAATGCAGCACATCATTTTAATATTTTGTATCCGTTCCACAGAGCACTGGAAGGAGTTATCAGGTTAAAGACCACAAAAAAAGGTTAGCTAGGCTCCTTGTAGTGATCTGCTTAACGTAACATCTGAAAGAGGTCAGTTCCAGAGGCTTGTGGCTGGTGGCATTGTGTCACCCAAGGATCACTAGCTTTTTCATCACCCCTTTTCATTTTTGTGCCGCTACGCTTCCTCCACTGTGATGGACATTAGGTAAACAAGGTGGTTATTTAATATAAAACTTGGGCAAATAGTAAAAATTGAGCCCTCACTTATATCCAAGATCCAAAGATCACCAAGTCGGCAACCTGACATTCCGCCGTAGATGATAAGCTTTGAATTTCCCAGAGAGTCCGTATGGGCTACAGCTGTGTGAGATTCTCTAGGAGGTGGGGCTGTACCATAGGTGTGAGGCATCTCCCACTGGGTAACACCGTTGGCCTTCAGTTCTAAAGTGTAAAGGTCGTTCAGATACCTCACGGATACAGCACTAAAATAGAAAAAAATAAAAAATAGATGATAACTTCACTATAGAATACTGCTAATAGATTTTAGCTGGGCTATTTTAGCGGCAGGATTAATTGATAGTCCAAGGTGCTGCTTATTTAATTGCTACCTTCCGCAGAGGCAAGGGTTCAATTTCCTCAGAGGAACATAGACATTTTGTAATGAAAACAAGCACTCAATAATGGGTTCAGATGGAGGAAAACGAGAAAGTATTTTCCCTAGCAGGCTAACGGGTTGCAAGAAGGGATCCTCTCAGTGATGGATCAGGCCCTCCGATCTTCAAATGATACGCCTTTCCTTTCCTACTCTTCTCTCCTCTCCTCCTCCAACTACCTGGTCACTCAAAAAAGGTCATGGCTCCACTCTTCTCTAGGATAATTTCACACTCAAAATGGGTAGGAAGGTTTCTTCTGTTATTTCCCAATTGATGATTCCCATTGGGGATTCCCAGCCATTAAAGAACATTCCTAGACCTTGCGCGTTCAAATAATTATATCGATTTTCCCGGCCCAAAAACATTCTGAATATAAACCGTATTTGGATAACGCAGAAGTACGGTATGTGACCCATGCAATAAAATTCAGTCATCATTCAATCACCGTCCAAAACATTTCAAGACCTTGAGTGTTGATATATCGATTTTTGCAGCCTGTAAAAATCAAAATACACAGCAGTGAAATGAGTTCATAATGTGTAAGCGCACAGGGTGAGAGCCAACAGAAAACAAATCAAGTGCCATCTGCTTAACATTTTAAGACCTAAAACGTTGAAAAATTAATCTTATAGCCTGAAAAAATCGAAACAGAAAAAAAATCTTTGAACGGTTGTATCTCAGAAGTACTGTGTGTTATCCAAAATGCAACAAAAGCTAATTTTGCCTATGAAAATGTCTTCCTAATTCACCTCCGTTCCAAAGTAGACTTTTCCAACTATCACAGGAAGTGTTACTTACTTGGTTAAGCTTCTCTCAACCAAATGGTACGCCAGCTAAATCAACTGCTATCGTATAGTCTCTATCTCAACTTATCCCCTCTCGTGTATACAGCGTCCAACAGCTCAATCATGGTCCCTTCTTCCCCCGTCTTGAGTTCTTGGCCTCAACCGTTCCGCCCTGTTTTTCATCGTCCTGTTTTGTGCTTTTCACAATTTTCTAAAAAGTCTTTATTATTTTGAGGGCTCATCAAAATTTTCTTTAATCTTAATAATTTTGAGGGTTGGAGGTAGTCACAAATTCTAATAACTTCAAAGACTTGTTTATGCCATCGTCAGTAACAACCTTCCCCAGTTGCTCAGCACCCCTATTTTCTTGAGATTAGCATTCTCAAGTAACAGAGGCAGGATGTAGAATTCTTCCTCAGAGTTGGACAATGAAAGTAGAACAAGAACTATGTTGATGTGAGGTTGCTACTTCACAGGTTATTGATGGATAATTAGCAGTCAGTCTCACAAAACAGTCATTTTGACGTGTGTTCACTTAACGCAACCAATCCATCACTTTCGGAACTAACACTCAGCTTTGACAATGGAAGATTGCACACTATGGGAGTCAATTCATGAGGATAGACTTCAATGGTCGGTTACAGGAAAAAATGTTCTCCTTCCTTTTTATGGAAGATTTTTTCATTTCAATACTCATTTCAAACTAGGTAGTTAGGTGCCTGGGCCTGCTTCAACTGTTTGCTCACGCCACAGTAATTTAATTTTTTCAACATGTTTTGAATAAAAATGGCAAAATAAGGAATTATAAATTAGTTTCACCTTGTCTCCGAAAACACCTGGTACGTTCAACTATCGGAGCAACAATCAAAATTAACTTACACAGACCTAGCGGTGTTCGACTTGCCGTCATCTGTTTCGCTGGCAAGGCCACCAAAGAGGTATACTTTGTTACCGATTATGGTGAAACTATGCCCAAGGCGTGGGCAAGGAGGTGGTGAAAACCGTGGAGCTCTTGGACGAAGCCTTTTCCATTCCCACCTGCTAGCCTGTAAAGAAAACAAAACCAAGGATGTTTGATTAAAAATCACTGGCAATATTTTTCATACTAGCCGGTGACGAATTGAGCATTAAAATCCATGGCTCAAACGCTATACAATTACATTTCAAAGAATCATGATGTCAAATGACCCTGATGTTATTTTTACACCTAAGTCCAAGTCGTAATCGTCTTTGAAACTAGAAATCACTAATTATGGTGAAATGGTATAAAATGTTTACATCAATCAACACAACAGATTAACTAACGAATTTGGATACCTACTTAATAATTGTAATAATCACAATCTAGAAGACTGATAGTACGAAGGTAAGTCATTGGTAATAAAAAATGAACTCGTGTAAATTCAAACTTAATGACAATAATAATTATATAGCACAGATTCAGTTAAAAAAATTTTTTGAGGGTAGTGTCAATTTGCATTTACTTATTATTCAAATATCTTCCCAACAAATCAATTTGAAGAAATAATAATTTGCAAAAGAAATTCTGTTACAATGTCCTTTCTTGTAGCCGATCGCAATTATTCAATGATAAATCAAAAAGATATTAAATGCTAGAGAATCCTACTAGTAAAACTCAGGCCATGTTTGGAGTTACCTGGAGCTCGTAAAGTTCGTTAGAGTATTTTCCATATTCGACCATGCCTCCAAATACTAAAATTCGGGTATTGTCTACCACAAACCCGTATGCTGCACAGCCAGGCGGGATGTCTCCCTTCATTGATGGAATAAACCATTGGTTGGTTGCTGGAAATGATAATACCTATTATTAAAAACAATTCCGACGCTACTAATAGAAAGATTTATAGCAAATCTAGGAACGGTCAAAAGCAGTAGTTGATTTTTGGAAACTACTAGTTCATCAGTTTTGAATCGACCATGGAATCGTTTTTTTTTTAGATTGAAACTTTTATGGGAGCTGTAACTTACACAGACATAATTGATTTTTTTTTTAATTTTCAGAAAAAACTGGAAACTGCAACTGGTTAAAAAAAAAAAAAAAAAAAAAAAAAATCAGTTTCTGAGTTTACAAGAAGTCGAATTTCGCCAACCTTTAGATGGTTGAAAATTCCGTAAATAAATTGGTTTATTACACAGAAACCTTTATTTGGATGCCATACAAATTGATATAGCACAGTTTGTTTTACAGAAATTACACATAGCCACAGGGAGTATTTTCAGTAAACCGAGTTTCAAAGCAAATGCAATTTTAGCTTCACAGGCGTCGGAAAAGAGTGAAAAAGTTTCGGTTTCACACAATTTCGAAAGTTGATCAAACGAGGAATTTATCGCAGAAGCCAAATTTGTACTCAAACCAACAGATTTTGAATTTTGAAAGTTCGTCAAAATACCAACGGGACGGTTATTATGTGTTTTGTCACTTACTGCTACCGGCAATTAGACGTAGAATTTTAATTCAAAGAGAAAAAGTTCAAATAGTAACGATTATTGTTGTCCGTCCGCCGTTCACACTTTTCCGGCCAAACTATAATAGCTACATTCTTGAAATTTTCATCAAAAATCAATCTCGGTCCTATGACGGCCCCAATCTTGAACCACGTTGCAAGCTCAATTTTAAGGGTATTTTTGCGGGGTTTTGAGGGGAGAAAATTCATATTTTCCAAGGTTTTTCAGAAAAAGGTGTACGTGGTATCAATATCTATAGATTTTTGGACGCTGAATCGAATGAGCCCATCGCGGGATCGATAGCTTTACTGGTTCTCGAGTTATCGCGGCTTTTATGTCGAATTTGGGAGATTTTCAGAAATTTGACATGAGATTATGACTCGAGAGTTCTTCGAGCTATGAAAATCGTTCTACACTCATTGGAATGGTCGTCAAACACTCTCCAGCTGAACCGTTAAGCAAAAAATTTAGCTTTTAATTAGGAAAAATAAAAATGATTAAAATTACAATAGTTGCTACGGAATTTTCCCCAATAGTTACCAAACTGTTTTTCGGTGGGAACGTTCACAAATGTTCGGAAAAATTACTTTCACAAATGGATAGTCTTCTTAAATCAATAGCGGAGGAATAATAAACCACTGTACAATTATTTGCTGTGTTTTCATTGGATATAATTTAGATTCTACTGCCTTGAAACGTTAACATAAAATTTTGATGGGTTATACATTTTTTCTAGGAGATTACAATGGTTTATTATCAATAATAAACCAAAATTGTCGGCCTAAAGTGAAATTCAAAGATTTTTCCACCGTATCATTTTCGATCAAATGAATTTATCATGGAAACCTTCTTACAGAGCTAAATATAATGATATCGCGAGGCTGCTGTGCAGATAAATCCTCTTTATGAAACAATACCCGAAGCTAAATTCCTAGATATTTCTTGTCTCGATTTAGAGACGAAAACAGCTCGAACTTCCGAATATTATTGTAAAATTAAGAGCTACGCGGTGTACAAAGAACTGACTTATAACTCAATGGACGCTTTATGAAATAATTCGCAAAATATTATCTAATTCGAGATGTGACTCAACTTGCCGAAAAGTTTCGATTATTATTTGTTATCTCGACTTAGATGACTGAACGGCGTTCGAAAAAATTGACAATAATTTCGACTATCTATGCCAATAGATCGGAACACTAACAAAAATCGAAAGACCCGGGTGAATAATCCGTTGACAGTATTCATTTTGACAGTCGAAACTCGGCTGATAAGAAGTTTTGTTGATAAACAAACGTCGGCCATGAACGTTGAAAACAATCTGAGATACTCCCTAGTCCAATGTCTGCTCATGAATTAATTTTCTAACACTTGGCGAATTTAACGTTTACGTCCGCACGAATAAATTACGCGCCAAGTTCCGTCCGGGAATTGTTCTACCGCGATTTTATATCGAAGGCCCGCATCTAAACAACAAACTAACGTCTACATAATCAACCCACCTGTATTATAGACGTGAAGCTCATCGACAATCCCTTCGTTGCCGCCACCGAACACAACCATCAAATCTTTGATCGCGACGGCCCGATGGCCGTGGCGAGGTCTCGGTTGGGGCCCGGACGAATCCGAAACTCTTTTCCATTTGAACATGGGAGCGGCCATGATGGGTCGGGAAGGCCCGTACCCGAACGGAAGGCCGTACGCCGTGCGTCTGTCGCCTGTCAGCTTTTCTCAGCCGTGACAACTAGTAACTCGGATAAACGCTCGCAGGAGCGCGCAGGGATCGCTCTAAACTTCAGGCCGGGAACAGGTTGAACTACCAAGGCTGCCAACTTCAGCTGTCAGACATCGAAATTTTCCTAGGACCACAAAATAACCCTTGGTGTCGGCGATTTATCTTTTGCGATTAAAATTACCGATAGCAGCGCTCTCAATTCGACAGAGGCACAATTGCTGAGAATACGTAGAAAAAGATGGACAAACTTTACGGGAAATCCGGTTTTGGTTTATTATTAAACCGTTGTAATAACCCGAGAAAAAATTGTTCTTACACCCCTCAAAATTGGACGTTTTACTTTTCAAGGCATGTAGAATTCGAATATTGTCAAGAATTTCGGGTCATTTGACCGTCTCACATTTATTCTAACTGAATCCATATTGGATTTTATAAGTTGGTTACTCACCTGATTTCTTCTCTCAAAGTGGGGGCGCCAATTAATGAATATTCAGAAATATACTTTCGCCAACTTTTAATGGATTTAAGTAAACGATTCGTTTAAAAGATCAAAAATAGGGAAGCCGTCGACCATTCGCACGAGCATGTAGAGACGAGAGTGCGTGCCACTAGAAGAGGGGGCACGGGGCACCGAGGGCAGATCGGCGCCAGCATCGTTGCTTCGCAGTGTTGCCTTCACTCAAACGGCCATCGATTCCCAACGTAATATTTAACAAATATCCAATAAAAATCGCTGCAAATTATTTGCAGCGGTTTATTATTCCTTCGCTTCCATAATGATGTAAGAAGATTATCCATTTGCGATAGTAATTATTCCGAACATACGTTAACGTTCCCACCAAAAAACAGATTGGTAACACTGGGAAAAACTCTAAAGCAACGTTTGTACTTCAGAAAAACTCCCGACTCCAACGCAAAAGCTACGATAACTCGAAAACCAAAAAGGCCATCGACTCAGCGATGGTCTCATTTGATTCAGCGTCGAAAATCTATAGAAATTGATACCAAGTCACCTTTTTCTGAAAAATGTTGGAGAATACGAATTTTCTCTAGCTCAAAACCCCCCAAAAGTACCTTTGGAAATAGTGGCAACACTGTCTCATCTTTGCCAAGAGACTCTGCCCGAGAAGGAACTTACTTCCTTCTCTACCGTTGTTACTGCGTACTTGTATGTTGTATCTCTACAACTAGAAGGGACTATAATTAAAAAGGCTCTTGTGTTTGACCAAGTTCATTATTGAAGCGGTGTATAAATTCCTTATTCTTCAAGAGTTGAAGCGGTGTATTCTGAAGAACGCGGTGAGTAAAACGTTTGAATGGCAATATCAATTTATTCCAATATTCCAACAGGGACAATTCGATATTCGGTGAAAAATGTCAAAATTTAGCTTTTATAGTCTCCCCGGAAAAACGCTGACGGCGGACTGACAGATTTTTTTTATTTTGAGGGGGGTGAGTGTGATGCGTAAATAACGAGTGCTGCTACTGCCTCTGCCGCAGTCTGGCGGTGATATGTGAAACCTTCTGTTTCAGCTTGTAACAGTTTTAACTGCATGTTCGGTCTATACTATACGTTTGACTCACGTTTATTAAAAAGTTCGCTCAGTCTTATATATGTTGTCATTTTTCTAATCCTCTGCTCAAATTCAGAGTTAGAAATTTTGGTTTATTAATTAACCATTGTAATCGCCCAAGAAAAAAATAATTTCCAACCCTCTCAAAATGTGATTTTTTTTGCGCTTCAAGGCATAAATATAGAATCCGAATATCCAGTACCAAAAATTCTAACCGTCCGCTGTTTGCCGTCAACACTTTTCTGATGAAACTATAATAGCCACAAAACAACACACAAACACAAAAAATCAATATTCGCCTGACAATGGCTAATTCTTTAGCCAAATCGCCACCCCTGGAAAGGCTATTTTGATTTTCACAGACCACCAAAATAATTTCTATTCGAACTCTGTGGGCTTTAATTTGTCTTTCTGTCAGCTGAATGTCGCTTGATTATTATTATTGGTGTTACAATAATTTATAATTAGCATATTTGACAAGTTAGTTCCTATAGCAACTGATATATTGGACGGAAATTTTCACCGCTGTTGAGCAATGTAATGATGGTAATAAGAGGTACCTAATTGAAATGAAGGCTGCTGGGGATAATAAACCATTAGATCAATATAATTGTTCATTTTCCTTTACTTCACACAATTTCTTATCAAAATATTCAATTTTGACACAGAACTCAATGCTTTTGAGCGACAGATTTCAATATCCTCGCCAGACTTGGCATCGTCTAGATATTCCTTGATTACAGCATTGCTCTGGTCAACGCTGCTCAATTTCTTTTCGATATAACTGATTTTTGCATGCTCCTCATTCTCTACAAGTGCTCTCTGAAAAACAACAGAACAAAAACACTAGAACGAGTAGGATTGTAATTTAAATATTTGTAAAAAAAAAAAATGGAACTATCAGTTATAATCTTTTAGTTGTACAATGTATAGCTTGCCTGCGCCTCGTTGAATTCAGTTGTGATGTCCCTTAATCTCGACTTAATGTCCCCTCTTGTAGCATCCAACTCGGCTTTCATTGCCGTCAGCATAGTTCTCTTCTTTTCAATATTCGTCTCTAATTCAGCGGTGTTGGAAAATAATGCTGACTGCCGCCTCATTGTATCAATTGAAGATGTCAAAGTTTTCAATTCGTTCTCAATTTTGTTAGACATGACCTCGACCTGAATCGGAAAAACAAAGTTATCTGTACCAAAAGTAATGACGAGAGAATTTTTCCAACTATAAAACAAAATCGGGTGCGAATGGGGATATGCATGAAGGGAAATTTTCCTTGCGGGAGTTGGAAGCCGGTCTTTTCCGGTTCCTGGTTCAAGCTCGTGGTATGGGGACAAGCTTGAACCGTTTCAATCTCAATTCCAGAAGAGTATGCTATGCCTGCCCTGAAACTTCCCCAAATCACTTTCTGCGGCTTGAAACAGGGTTCCTGGCTCTGTAGGTATAGGCTTTTGAGATAGTGATTAAGTCCTGGGTCAGAGCTCAAATGGGCAAGGAAAGGTTTCCAACGATTTGTTTTAGTGCACCCAGAGCATACACACAACATCAGCGAAAACTCTGACTCCAATTGGTACTCCCAGCTAACAGCTGCACGATCTTCTCATAAGGTATTCGGTTCAAAACCCATAGGGCGTGGAGGATCCACGGCAACTCAAACTGAACCTCACATCAGTTTTGAATCGACTGAGTCGATCAGCAAGATCGTTCGACATTGCATTAATCCATAACGTGAGCTTTGATCTTTTCTATTGACCCGTTCTCGACTAACCTGGTAGGCAACATACAAGCAGAGCGCATTGTGGCCCAAATGCAGTTGTTGACCAATAAGGACCATTCGCCATTCTTCTTCTGAGCGAACTCATATAAAATCTACTGCCACGCTGTAACTTTTCCCAACCTGACGGTTTGTTCCACTTTGTGCTGAGAAGCACAATTTTGGCCAAATATGGTTGCCACCACTTGGCAGGGTTCATTGACCGTATCCACTTCAAAAGGGAATTATTAAATAATTGATCTATCAATATTCCTTTCATACCTTATTCAAATGCCTTGATAAATTCTGATGTTCGTTGCCGATGGATTTCAATGTATTCAAAATTTCAGATTTAACCAGATGGTTCTGGTTGATGTTTTTATAATCGGCAGAAGTAGGAACCACAGCGATTTTAGTAGCTAATTTCCTAAGAAGTTGTAATATTTCCGCTTCTAAAGCTCGTAGTTTATTTATTTCATTCTCTTTTTGACTTTCAACGGTTGACAAGAACTCTTCGATCGTTTCGTCCCTGTTTTTTAGCTCCATGTACTTCGCCTGTCTCATTCCTTGCTCCTCGTCAGTGACCTAAAATTTAATGAAGGTAATTGAAATTATTTAGTAAAGCGTCAATCGTTGATTATTAAACAACTGTAAATGAGCAACTAGTCACCTGGTGAGTATGGCTTAGTGCTTGTTCTGCATGTTTTATCTGTTCTTGCATCTCGTTGATCGTCTTCTTCAATGTGGCCATTTGCAAATTGTCATTCTTCAATCTATTCAATAAGCTACTTCTCTGCTCTTCTGGCGAACTACTGACCTGGAGTTCACGTTTTAATGTTTCTAGCCTTTTTTCCAGCTCCCATAGTTTTATTTCTGATTGTACTGCGTCAGTTCGGCCCTGAGTAAAAGAAAAAATCAAGAATGAAATTACTATAGCTTTTTTCAGTTCCAAGGAAATACATCCAATTCTCCTTTTCACTTCAATTCTTTATTGGACCAAAAGTTAGTAGGCCTCATCAGCCAAAAGCAAACGTTAAACATTTTTCATCCAGCCATTCATAGCACTCATCACATTTTTCTAATCTCCAATCTTCGAAAAGGATGTGGAAACGCGATTTGGTAGTGTTGGGCCCACTGTTCACGATGTCAGTCACAAAAATTTGGTCTAGATGTAGGGATATCAGTCATCTACAATATCGATCCACTGGTTTGGAATTTGATGTTGTTCTCGTCAAATAATGAAATATTCAATAGCCTATGATGAAACGTTAATCAATCGGTTTCAATTCTAATTCTTACCGGTGAAATGTAAACCTGGTCGCCGAGATGGGCTTTCGATTTGAGTAAACTGTCCAGTTCCACCTGACGTTTCGCAACGTTTTGCGACTGTTCGATATTTTGTTTTTTGAGTTGCATAAATTTCTCCTTTAGGGCTGAATTCATTTCCGCCGCTAGTTGCTCTGCCCGATACTTCTCCTGTAGATGAAGTTGCACAGGAAGTGAGATTATGAAGACGTTGGATAACAACCATACGTTTATCAGTATAAGGTTCGGTTGTGCATTGTAATAAATAATAATATAACCCATCATAATACATCCTAATAATGGAACAAGTTCGAGATATTTGTGTGATAATGAGACTAGTAAGCGTAAAAGGCCGCTTGAACGTTATTTCAATAGCTACTCACTTTCACAATGTGTTCCTCAATTTCTCTGTTTGCTTCTTGCCGGCGAACGCGATCAGAAAAAAGTAACTCCAATGCTGCAACTTCACTCTCATTACGATTAGCCAGCTCCTTAGTTTCCAAGATGATTCGGTTCACGTCGGTTCCTGTATTCACTTTATCTATGGCCATATTGTGATCTGCCAGCAGTGCTTGCATTTCTGTTAGCAAGGAACATTTAGCCAATGCTGTTTAACTCATTAAATTCGTGGAATTTGTGACTACCACTTTGTCTCCAAATCTTGTGAAATGGGATTCCACAACCACAGTGCAAGTAACTTCGCAAAAAAAAAAAAAAACCTTGCCTGTCAGTTCAGATGCCATTTGTTTCACTCGCTTATCGTATATTGAAAATGTAGCTTGCTCCTTTGCATTTTGCTCCAGGTTTTTATGAATGTTTGACAACTCTTCAGTCAGTCCTCCAACTTTCAGTTGCAAGGCTCCTAAGAAATAACGTTTGTCCTGCACAAGTCGCGTTCCTTGCTTGAAGGCGGTTCCCGTTCGTGCGACGTTCAATCCTTGCTGCGATATCAAACGATCACGCTGCCAGAAGATACATTTAGTGTTAGAATACAAAAACTGCAGAATAAATTTTCGGATTATTAACAAATCTGCCCATCGTCTCAAACCTGTGCATGAAGATTTGTGGTGAACTTGTCGCTCATTCCTTTCCCCATGGCCGCTTCTTCGTAATACATTGGAAATCCTCTGGATGGTGTCCTTGCACGGTCTAAATTAGTATCCTTCGAAGAGAAAAAGATGTAGTAACGACTATATTGAGTTTAGGGCAATGTGAATATTTCTGATCCATAAAACTACTGGATAGCGTGGATGTACGGCGTGTGACCCTAGCAGTGAAGATCGCTCTTATATTAAGAATGGTATATATAAATCATTATTGAAGCAAACGAATAATGAACCAGTGTACAATAATTTGCAGCGTTTTCTTTATCGGACTTTTGAAGCTCCTGGCTAGAAAAACTGCCCATTTTCACAACATGTAGAATCCGAATATCCAATAAAGAAAATTCTGTCCGTCCGCCGTTAGCAGTTTTCCGGCCAAAATATAATAGCTAAATTCTTGAAATTTTCATTAAAAATCAATCTCGGTCCTTCGATAGCCCAGGTCTTGAACCAACTTGCTAGCACAATTTTAGGGGTATTTTTGAGAGGTTTTGAGGGGGAGGAAATTCTTATTTTCCAGGGATTTTCAGAAAAATGTGTATTTGGTATCAAACTATATAGATTTTTGGACGCTGAATCGAATGAGTCCATCTTCGAGCTATGAAAATCGTTCTATACTCATTGGAATGGTCGTCAAAGACTCTCTCCAGCTGTATCGTTGGGCAATAAGTTTAGCTTTTTAATTAGGAAATTAAGAAAAATAAAAATAATTAAAATTACAATAGGTACCTAGTTGCTACGGAATTTTCCCTTATAGTTACTAATCTGTTTTTCGGTTGGAACGTTCACACATGGTCAGAATAATTACTATCCGAAATGGATAGTCTTCTTAAATCATTGTTGAAGCGAAATTATAATAAACCACGGTACAATCAATTGCAGCGTTTTCAAATAAAATTATTACCACAGCTGTTTGATTAAATGTAGAGATCGAATATTGTCTAACTTTAGTCAATACGAACCATGTACGTTGACGTTCCTCGCCTCGATTTCGGCCTGTCCGAATCTTCGCCAGCTCGTGACCGAGTGTTGTCCCTTCTCCACCTCGTCACAGGACGTTCGAGTTCCATTGCCGTTCATTTACTCCGACGGCAAATTTTTTCAACCCAACGTCGATTAAATGCACGCATTTGACTATGAATTTGACGACTTGAAACGATTGAAAACCCCTCGAAGCTAAAAATGGGATCGAATTGATTGTCAAACGGATTATTGTTTACGTCGACATAACTATGGCAACGGCGCGTGACTGACGAGGTTGGCAAGCCGGGTTGAGCGTTCAAGCACAGTTTTTCACGCTGAATCGAATGAGACCATAAAAGTGTCGGTTGCTTTATTGGTTCTCGACGTTTGGCCGTTTTAATGTTCATTTGAGTTTTTGAAAATTAAACACATTATTATATTTTTTCCTTTCCAGCATCTAGTACGCTATAATAATGATTACATATTCAAAAATTCGCTAGAAGAGCACATGGCTAGTTTTCTTATTATTTTTTTTTTTTTAATCTTTTTATCTTTTTCCTGAATAATGCATTATCAATTTGAAAAACGCTGCAAATGATTGTACAGCGGTTTATTATTCCTTCGCTTCAATGTTGATTTAAAAATATTATCCATTTGTGATAGTGATTAATCCGAACGAAAGTATTTGTGTACGCCCCCACCAGAAAACAGACTGGTATCTATAGTGAAAAACTCTGTAGTGTATTTTAATCATTTTTCTTTTTCTTCATTTCCTAATTAAAAGTGACATTTTTCGCGTAACGGTACAGCTGAAGAGAGTGTTTGACGACCATTCCAACGAGTACAAAACAATTTTAATTGCTCCAAGAATTATTGGGTTATACCCTCATGCATAATTTCTGAAATCCTCAAAAATTCGACAATAAAGCTGCGATAACTCGAGAAACAATAAAGCTATCGACCCCGATGGTCTCATTCGATTCAGCATCCATAAATCTATAGACATTTTAAGGTACCAAATAGGTACGCGTTTTTCTAAAAAACGTTGGAAAATAGGATTTTCTCCTCCTCAAAACCCCCAAAAATACCCCTAAAATTGAGCGAGCAATGTGGTTCAAGAATTGGGCCGTTGTGAGACTGAGATTGATTTTTGGCGAACATTTCAAGAGTGTAATATTCTCCATGCCTTGAAATGAAGACCATCAAATTTGAGGGAAAAATAATTTTGCTTGGCGATCAAAATGGTGTTATTGATAATAAACCAAAAATGATGAGTATACAACCCTGAGAAATAGAAAGAAAACTTTATCGCTAATCTTTTGGTATATTAAATTGTTCGAATCGTTCATTTTTCGTAAATATTAGCGAAGAATTCTGGTTAAAAATAACAAAGAAAACTCGATGTATTATGTTGGAAAGTCGATAGCAATGAAAGAGCGAAACGTGCCTAGTTGTAACCCCTTCGTCAAGCTGCCTCATGTCTTTCTGCCTTCGGTCGCTTGGAAACCTGTCAACGTTGATAAAATGCACCGGTATTTGATAGCTGGTGCTACTATTATTTGGCCTTAGCCTTGGATCTATATTACATTTCTCTTTTTTTCTCCCTTGGAAGGCGCACTAAACGGCGGCACTTCTTTGTACATATTTAGCCATATTTTATACCTGCATTCATATTTTGCACTTGAGGGAAGTGAGGTCCAACTTTTTTGTATTGTTAATAATTGACCTTGATTATGGAATGCCTTGGTGAGGTAAGAATAGTCAAAGATGTAAGAGAAAATATAATTAACGGAGCTGTAAGCGATGGTAGTATAATAATCGTTTTGCAGAGCATGGAAGACGCTGAAAGTGAGCCAAGCATCGAGACATCCGACATTAAATCGTCGAGGCTGTCATCTGAGGAGGGGTCTAACTCCTCAAAGACGTCATGCCCCAAAAACAAGAGCAAACCCAAGGAGAAAACTCGAGGTGGGATTTTAACAATAAGATTTAAGAATCATTTTCTCGCTCAACTAACGAGTTTCTTTTCCCGTTTTTAATAATTCATCCGTTCATTATGATATAATGGCCGATATAACTTTTAGGTATCTGTAGTCAGGACTGTTGAATTTTTTCTTGACATCTGAGCAATAAAAATCGTTCTATACTCGTTGGCATGGTTGACTAATGGCTGCACCATTAGGCAAAAAATTTAGCTTTTGATTCGGAAATTGAAACAATAAAATTGATCAAAATTACAATAGTACCTAGCTATGGAGTTTTTCCTAATACCACCTCCCAATCCAACCAATCTGTTGATTGGTGGGAACTTACAAATCTTCGGAATAATTACTATCACAAATGGATATTATTATTAGATGGTTATTGAAGGGAAGGAATAATAAACCACTGTAGAATCATTTGCAGTGTTTTCATAATGGCGAGCGAATAATGTCTGATTTTTTCGCAAGGGTCACACACCGTACATCCAAGCTATTCGCTTATCGTTTGTATTTAGAAGTCTTCACGCTCTCCAAAAGTCACTACATTTAAACGTTTAAAGTCGTGAAATGTCTTCTAAGGTGGGTGAATGAACAACAATCTGTTTGTAACGTTAGGATCACATATTATCGTACTCCCCAAATATCGTTACTACCAGCCAATAACAAAAGACCAAACCAAGAGCCCATGGGTCTCTTCCAAGTTTTTTTGGGAACATGACCCCTTCCCCCAGGATCTCTGGGCCCTCGGCCTGACCTGTCCAAGCCTGGGGAAGATGCTGCAGTAGCAGAAGTTCAACGTGGACTTTTTTTTATGACATAGCTAGTAACATCTTGTTAGGATAAACGTCCGCTAGGGGATGAACAGCTTTGGTACCACATAATTTTTCGAATACTGATAACTTCAACAAAACGAGCTATCGAATCGATAAAACGCTTTCGAATTAAATTGATTACCAATATAGGAATAAGTAACCATTGTAATCGCTCACGGAAAAAATTTCACAGGTGGTGATTATTTCATTGAAATCAACGGGAACACGTTGAGCGTCCATGGACAAGGTGCGCTTCGCTTTATAGACCGCCCGTGGAATATCGGAAAAGCGCGAGATGTTTCTACCGTCAAGTTCAGCTCGCTAGATTTCAACGGCATTGCCACGATTTTAAACAAGATCAAGATTCGGTTTCCGAATGCTGAACATTTTATATTCTGTGAAACAAATGTGAATTGCTTGGGCCAAATTAACGCCCTCGCTGATATACAAGGTTTGACTTCATTGTCAATCGAGCCCAAAGGCAATCCAATTGTAACAAAGAATTGGAAAAGCTACGCTATTTATCGCCTTTCTCATTGGGGACTGAAGCAAATGGATGGAACGCAGGTGAGTCTTGTTTTCCATTAACTGTCTCACTGTAGTGCGCTGTTGTGGTCGAGTGGGAAGAAAATAAACAGAAATTGTAGTGAAGCACCTCCTTAGATTCCACCAGTTTATTTTACAAGAAAGAAAAAAAACTGAGCATAAGAAAACGTATTTTCCTTGTCGCATTTTTTATGTCCTAGGGGTGTGAGGGAGAGAAAAACCAGGCGGCTCATTCTCTTTATTCGCTGGCTGAGCGAATACATAAGAAGTAGTTCTCTATCAAGTTCGATGTGGAAAGGCAATAAGCGTAAAGCGCACGTATTTCATTGCACAGGTGTCAATAGCTGAGCTTTCTGCAAGTGACCTAGAATTCAAAGGTCTTAGCGACATAGTGATCTCGTGTTTGCCTGACAATCTCCTCGAGCCTTTGTTGGATCGGCTTCAACTGAACCAGACGATCACAAGGCCAAGAGAATGGCTAGATCTGGCTGAGCCATCGATACGAACCGTCGTTGCTAAAGAAGCCTTGCAGTGGCGCAAAACTAAACAGGTACGGATCGTTGATGCCATATAAAAATTCTTCTTTTTGGTCCCCGACTCAAAAGCCGCTTCCGATAAGTGAATTAAAAATTGTTTCCAACAATTGAAAAAAAGATTGGGCAAGAGTGTTATTGTCAATGGTAACTACTTTGATGGTGACCAACATTTTTTGAAAAAATATTGAATGAATCACAGTTTTACAAGGACATTCCGGTTGCTTTTGGGTCCCCCCTTGAAGACACAAACCATTTGGCTTGGTCAAAATATGTTTTCAACAGAAAATTGAGTTGGGTTGGCTCAGAATTTGGCATGAGGGTATAACTCGAGAGTTCTTTGAGTTATAAAAATTGTTCTATACTCGTTGGAATGCTCGTCAAACACTCTTTTCAGCTGTACCGTTAGGAAAATTCTAAGATAATAATTATTTAAAAAATAATCTAAATTGAACGAAATGATTACTTTTATATTACTAATGGAGGTGGTCCAATTAATCAAGACGTAGTTATGTCAAGATGAGTAGTGAAGAACCTAGTCCTAAAAATGAGTAGTTATTGATTGAGTTGCTCTGAAGCTGGGACACTTTTGTTATTTTTCCTTTTCAGAGTTTTTTTAATAGGCAAATACGTTTGAAGTCGGTTTTATAATTCTTTTAAAAGTTTTTTTTTTTTAGGTAATTTTTTATCTGGCAGCTATTCTTGCTATTGCTCTTCAAGAAGAATAGTGTGCAAGATATCCTGTCACCCCAGCAGATTTGATAATTTAGGTACTTTCCTGAAATAGTTGGCTGTAAACATTTTGAATGTAAACTTTTTCCTTTCAAGGAATATTCCACTTGGAGAGAGAAAGGAAGAAGTCATCTTCAAACCATCGTTGGCATCTCTTTATCGACCATCATGAAGTTGAAACAGCTGAATATAGAGTGGCCGTCCATCCTTAGAGAGGTTGTCAGGGACACCTTAGTAGATTACTCTCATATCGATTCTTACATGAAACAATGTCTTACTCAGATAAAATTGTAGGTTTTTGTTATTTTTTGAGGGAAGAGCAAAGCGCAGATTGAGCAATGGAAATCACCAACAGGCTCTACTACAACCGGACCGTGTTTTCATTATTGTACTATCTGATAATGCACTTGTTTCGTATCTGTTAATTGTAACAAACGAATGAAAAACACTTCTAATGTTATGTGAATATAATTTTCATCGACAGGGTGAGAGCGGGGGAGTGAAGCAACAATATCACAAGTATTGTGATCGTCCGAAAAGTCAAATTCGGAACGCAGGTGAATTTAGAGAAATTTTTATAGTACCATAAAATAAAAATGTCACTTCAAACACTTTTAGAACTAATGTCTTAAGTCAAAAAGTGAGACACCATAAGATCTCCATGAAAAATGAATGAAACTCAATTAAATTTTCAGAGAATTTTCTCCCGCAATGTATGGGCAAAATGAGCTATTTTTCAGATTTCGGATGACACGCACTACTTCCGAGGGTTCAACGTTTTTTTCTATTTTGATTTGTTTTTCTATGTCTCGGTCTTCTGGCTAGTTTTTCAATAACAGTTGTACTGAACTAGCGTTGCGGCATTCGAATAAGTTTCTTGATCCTATAAATTATTATACCTGTTACTGACTCAAACATGGGAGTACTGCCTGATCAATGCACACCACTGGTTTATTTCTCCATCGTGAATAATTTTGAAAAAAACTCAAAATAGTCTCAGTTTTTTTCTTCAACTGCCTTCTAATTGCAAACACTGTAGATAGGGGCGCAGATCGGTCTATGATGATTCTATGCAACGTTTGAAAATTGATCGAAATTGAAACCCGAATGCTTACAAGGCGAGAGGATTACACGTCTAACTTCCATTAGAGGGGTATTTGTTCTTTCTTCTACCTCATCCGAATGATAAAAGAAAGTTGGACAAAATGAGTGACAAAATTTTCCAAACTCCATTCCAATTCATGGAAGCACTACCAAATTCCTATGTTGCAATAGCATGGTAAAATATGGATGATTACCATTCTAAAATTGAACCAGTGATCTGGATTTAAAAAATTGCTACCTAGCTATCCCTAATGTGAAAATGATTTTCAGAGAAAATTTCCAACAGGAGATCCTCTAAACGCAGTGTCAACAACAATCGGCAGACGTTGAGAATTTTGGCAACTTAAGGAAAATGAGACTCTCCTCTTTCTACAAAGGTGTAGATATATTCATTCATTTGCAACAGAATTTAAAAAATGTATTCAACATTTCAAATCGAGTCTTTATCATAAATAGCCCTTTAGTTTGTCAATAACCTCAGGCTGAGATTGTCAAAATATCTATTTTATTAATATCAATTGGCATAATTTTCATTCGACAGAGGAAGAATATGTTGAGATTGTCCTGTCCTGTAGCTCAGTGGAAGATCATTGTAGGATTCACTCAACTGCTCACAATCAATTTCAAAAGCAATTCATCAACATGCATAGCGCTACTTAAAACATTAATTGTTCGTCATTAGTAATATCTATGAACAAAAGTGGTACATGAGCAATTATATCGAGGAACAATCAAATTGAGATTCAAAAAAATTTTCTTTGAAACCTGCAGTTGCACATTTCCTTTTGAAATAACGATACTACCCAACCATTATAGCCATCTATCCAATTGCATAGACTAGAATTTGCCATGTTCAGTATCAAGTAGGTAATTTGCAAAAACACAACGTATCTGTAATTTCTGGTGAAAATTACAAGCGACACTAAAGATCATTGCATTCATCACTACGTTTGAGTTTGTTAGTCAAAAATATAAACAATCTTCTAATATCATACTGTCAATTGATGATTGTGCAATCGGCACTTTATAATGAAAAAAAAAACCCTAAAGGCAATTGAATTGAATATGGTTAGTCCCTATTATAAATTGATGTGTATGAACTTCGATTGCATTGAGAAGTCGAGAAGTTATCTTCGTATAGTTGTCAAAAGAACAAATAATTCAAAATGTTACATCGAGCGACTACAAATGAGCAAATCGATAGTTTAATCTACTAATTGCCTACCAAATAATTAAAAGATTAATGGAATCTTGAGCCACCAATTTAGGGGCTATAATATAGCTGATGTAACAGACTTATTGAGCCCACAAGTGCCATCTCCTCGGTATGCCATGTAGTACCCCTGAAACACAAGCACAGCATATTATTGCTGGAAAAGTAAGCAGGAAAGGTACGAGGAGGTAAACAGGTAACTCTGATGTTGAATAATCTTTATAAATAGTGCACCTGATATCACATAATATTTCGCCTCAAGATTAGCTAATTACTGTCTACCGTATTCGATCAGTGATGAAATACACGACATGTATTTTTTTTTATTATTCAATAATAAACAATTGTAATCGCCCAAAAAGAAAATGTTCTAACCCCCCTCAAAATGTGATAGTTCACGTTTCGAGGCATGTGGAATCCGAATATCCAATTTAAAAAAAATTCTGTCCGTACGTCGTCAAAATTTTTCTGACAAAACTATAAAAGCTAAATTCTTGAAATTTTCACCAAAAACCAATCTTGGTCTCACAATGGCTCAATTATTTAGCCAAATCGCTACCTCAATTTTAAGGGTATTTTTGGCGGTTTATGAGGGGGAGAAAATTCATGTTGTACAGAAAAAAGTGTACTTGGTATAAATTTCTATCGAATTTTGGACGCTGAATCGAAGAGACCATTGCAAGGTCGATAGCTTTATTGGTTCTCGAGTAATCGCAGCTTTTGTGTTGAACTTGGGAGATTTTCAGAAATTTGGCATGAGGTTATAACTTGAGTTTTTGGAGCTACATGAATTGTTCTAATATACTCGTTGAAATGCTCACCGAAACTCTCTTCAGCTGTACCGTTAGGCAAAAAAAATTTCAATTTTGAAATTAAGAAATACAGAAATGATTTAAATGACAATAGTTGCTACAGAGTTTTCCCCTATAGTTACCAACCTGTTTTTAGGTGGGAACGTTCACAAATGTTCGGACAAGTTATCATCACAAATGGATGGCCTTCTCAAATCGTAATTAGAGCAAAGAAATAATAAACCACTGTAGAATCATTTGCAGCATTTTTAGAACAGACATTTTATTTAAAAAAAAATAAAAATAAATAATAGTGGTGCTGAAGATGAGCGGATGTATAAGTGTATAAACTTCTTGTTGTCATATACACTTTTTTTTAATTGCAAAGGCACTGGAAAATAGTTCATTGTCATTGTTGCCATCGCCATTTTCCCATTGTCTTCTGTGTGTGCTACCCATGTCTCTCGGTGCTTTCATATTTATCAAGTCCAATTTTTATCAATCAACTGTAAAAGCAACTGCAACTGCATTTCTTCAAGTTTTCAAGAAAAAAATTATTGCTGTCTTGCAAAACTGCCATCAGGAGTAAGAAACACCGTCGTGGCAAGTTTCCCCCATCGGACTCGTTGTTTCTGCTGTAGTCCAGGACTATTACGTAAATTAGTGCTCCCGGCAGCTTCGTAACATCATTGGGACGCGGCGCTCGATCTGCCGTCTTCCTGGCTATATCCAGATTGGCGCGCAAATCGACGAAGTGTTTACTGAGTCGATAAAATCCTACAGGGGTTCAAGTTCGTCTTCGGACTGATCGGGCCATGTTTGTAACCAAACACTGGTGAAATCTTGATCTCTCCTGATCTGAAATCTCCTTGATCTGGGAACGATCGTACATATGAACTGAAGAGGGCACGTTCCCACTTCCACAATTGTAAACATCAGTTCCCAGCCTTCAATTAAGTGGCTTTCAATTGATTACTAAAATAGCCAATTGCCAACTTGAGGAGGCACTAAGTATAGTACTCGAGCATTAACTGATTGTCAAAAACGGATTTTTCCCCAGTCATCAATTGATAAATTCAGCAATTGACACCAATGAAACACAGGTTTCCTTACTTGCACTCCCCAACTCGGGCCCCAGCTGTTTTTGATAAGCCAAAATGGGAGAGTTTTATGAAACACAGGATAATCTGAAATTCGAAAAGCACATATTTAGTTATGAAATTACTAACCTTATTACCCCATCGAGGTCCCCATGAATTCTTGATCAACCAATAAGGCAACAGCTTATGAGTAAACCTAGTACCTGAAATTACAGAAATGTTTAATGCGATAATAAAAGCAAGGTACTTTGAGAATTCTATTTCCACGGAATTTGTCCAGACCAAAGAAGAATCGATGGAGAACCAACTCATTAATCTAAACCAAAGTCTCAGCTTTGCGTACTTCTTAAACCAAAAGGGGTCAAAGGGATATTTTGTTTGATGAACGAGATTTGATGGAATATTTTGTTAGATGGATTTTTCGTTGATGGAAAGCAAGAAGTTTTGTAAAAATCTTTTGGACACTGGACCAAAGTACAATCATAATCTATTTAGTTGAATGCGATAGTTGGGATTTGGCAACAAAAAACATCAATTTCTACATCATAAGTATGTGGATTTAATTGACGTTTCGGGAACGATCGGTTCTTGTCTTCAGGATTCGGCAGTAGGCCATCCACCCCATGGCCATCCAACAAGGGAATTTGTCAAGAAATTAACCACACAGTAAACTATTGTAGCTTCAACTCTAATACTTATAATAGAAAACTTGAAAATCACGGTCGGAACATGTAAAGAACAAAGAGAGTAAAAAGATTTTCTATCATCTGAGCGGCCGACTAGTTCATTACCAATATAATCGATTTAGCTCATTACACACCCATTATGTAAACGCCTCATTGCAGTTTGAACAGGGATATTTTGCAATATAATCATTATAGATAATGACATATTTCACTAATAGTGGTTTGTATGTTTGAAAATGACTTACGGTGGACACCATATCCAACTATGAGGACACCGTGGTCCAGATTCTCAGGATCACACAGGAATTTCAATGGATGAGACACACCGCCCATGTAAAACTGAAAAGCAACACAACGAGTTTTATTCGGTCCAGTCATTATTGCGTTTACATTTTAAGAGGACGCAGAGTTTCATAGCCATCTGGAGCTAGCTTAGTTCCAGCGGATCACCTACTTTAAAACAATGCAGACACTTGTTCGCACATTAATGTTTTGTATTCAGTTAACTTTGGTAAGACTGATGGTATGCAGTTTTGATGTAACTAATTAACTTTACAACGTTTTGCAGGGACAACTGAATTTTTTCAGGGACAACAAAATAACTACGATGAGCCTAAACAGAGTGTAACAGAACAGACAACCACATCAATCATAACCTACCCTGGAGAATTGAGTTAATTTTGATTCCATTTTAACTTTAATATCCCCCTTCCACCAGATGCCTTACGGTGGATTTCACCATCTCCGATTAAGATCCGCGTTATCGGTAATCCGAAGAACAGACAAAAAGTGAGTTTCTCCACTCTGAATTATTCTTAACCTCTAGATTACGGGAGAAGCTAACTTGCGGATTTTAACCCCTGCTCGATCGATGTGTTAATCCAAGAGTTGAGTTGTCAATTCCAGAGTCAATCTTTCCACTCCTAGGCATTCACTTTCTCCTCCGTCGCTACTTTTTTTTTCTTTTTTGTTATTATTCAGTAAAATATTTGATGTTCAACATTTCAAGGTATGTAAAAGCCGAAAATGCTGTCATTTTAACGTCAACACGCTTCTCTGAAGAAACTATACATTTGAAAATTTTCTTGAAATTATCATTGAAAATCGATATTGGCTTGACAATGATCCAATCCTTTGGCCAAAAAATCAATCCTTTTTTGCTATATCACAATGCTGTTGGGATATAGGTGAGTTAGGTATCTACTACTGTCAATTTTAATATCGAATGAGGCTATCAATGGTTCACAAGCTAAGCAGCTTTTGAGAGAACCCATAGTAACTACTGTAAGATGAAAACGTGTATTTATAGATTGCTCCTGAAAAGACCAAACTCGGCAGAAGCACTAGAACCAGATATATAATATAAATAATATGAGAGCATCACAAATTACCTCACCCTCACCCACATTCACGTAATGAAAGGGCGACACAATGAACGCAAAATACTTGAAAGAAGTATTCTTGAGTTAACAAGTGAAAAATTGCACTAACCTGCATGGCATTAGCATTGATACCGATACTCATAGGACCATTGGCAACGAGGTATTTAGCCATTCCCACTTCATCTGATGTTATGTTGACATAGTCTTTTATAGAAACCTTGATTTCTTCCTTACGCAAACCGCACTTTTCATTTTCGCCTCGGTAAGGATAATCACTCTCAGTCTCAAGACCTCCGAGTTCTTCAATTGCTTCAAAAGCAGTGTTGAAAAATCCTCCGCCACATCCATTATCCAATTTATCACAGTCCACGAGTTCTGTAACACAAAAGTGGGCAATACGAAGTTAATACAGCAGTTTAGCCATAAAGTTGGAAACACAGGGGATTATTGAAAAAAAAAAACACAGAAGAATTTCACACACCTGTGTTGAAACACGTAAGGTATGAATACGGTGCCAATTTTAAGTGAACCTTAGATAATTTACATTATTGTATCCATCAATATTATAAACTGTAGCCAGAATAAACTATATTTTGGTGCGTTTGGCGATGAAACGAGTCACAAATTACAATAGCTGAATATAACAGAAATAAAAACACTGCAAATGATTGAACAATGGCTCATTATTCCTTTGCTTCAATTATGAATTAAATGAACATCTGTACGTGATATCAAGTATTATATGATATTAACAACAATGTTACAAATTGTTAGTTAAATTTAGGAGAGTATGAAAATGTGCTAGTTGTGAAAATATTTCACTTAAACAACAAAGTATTTTTACGCTATTATTACTTATACTAATATGCTTGATCAAATATTTGAACTCTTTTTGCTTTCTGAGTGTATTCTATTGTGAGTTAAAACTGCGTTACAATTGGGGAAAAATCAGTAACAAGAAATATACTTCAGATTTGTCCCATTGATTACATACAGGAACAAAATTTGAGGTCACTACAAGCATCCTAACCATTCAAATCTCAAAGTCGGGAAAACCACCGTTTCATTCCAATGAGCGGCAGTAATATTCACATTTGATACCACTTACCTTGTTCCGATAGAGACAATAACTGTTTATTGGCAATAGCGTAAAGTCCTTCGATGTTACCAGTTACAGAAAATGCCCAACAGGAGCCACAGTTGCCCTTGAAACAAAGATTAGAGGCGATTTACAAAATCAATGTTGAAAACAAGTTAGTTGAGCATATATATATAATTTGATGTATAAAAAAAAGTACCTGATTTTTAACAGGTGTAACGACATTGTACGCTCTCCAATCATACTCAGTGGGGAGTATTATATCAGGAATAATAGCGGATTTTATTTTTTTCTCTGCTCCAGTTTTGGGTGGCACCAAGCCCAAGTATTGCTTAAACTCAGATTCTGAAAACGGTTCCTAATTATAGAGACGCACAGTAATTGGCATCAGCACAAAAATGAGGAATTATCAGTACTAGAATAACGAAAGTGATTATGGTAAAAACTCAACTGGTCATATCAGCAAACTTAGTCGCTCCATATATGGCAGTCCCCTGCTCAGTTTCATTCAAATATGCTGCTTTGGCCATGTTCGCCCTGAATACGCGATACCGGAATTTAACCTCCTCCAGCGAGTCGTACAATCTGTACTCTCTTCGAACGAATCCCAAAAAGTCTTGAAAAGTTTTGCTTTCAGAAGACACATTGAGTAAACCAGCAAGCTGGAAAATTTGAGGAACAAAGATTAGAGAATCATTGGGAAACCATAATTTACAGGTGTGTAGTACCTTGACACATTCAGTGCAGCCGTCTCGAATCCGAGCCACCTTCTATTGCTTTATTATTCAATAATAAACCATTGTAATCGCCCAAGAAAAAAAAAAAAAAATTCAAATCTTCTATAAAATTTGATTGATGTTTTACATTTCAAAGCATGTAGAATCCGAACATCTGACAAAACTATGAAAGATAAATTCTTGAAATGTTCACCAAAAATCACTCCTGGCCTAACAATGGCTCAATTCTTTAGCCAAATTGCTACATCAATTTCAAGGGAATTTTTTAGGGGAAGAAAATTCGTATATTCCCACGTTTTCCAGAAAAAGGTGTATCAATTTTTATAGATTTATGGACGCTGAATCGAATGAGATCATCGCGGGGACGATAGCTTTATTGATACTCCAGTTATCGCAGCTTTTGTGTTGAATTTGGGAGATTTTCAGAAGTTTGGCATGAGGGTATAATTCCCGAGTTCTTGTATCTATATATGTTCGGAATAATTACTATTACAAATGGATGGTCTCCTTAAATCATTATTGAAGCGAGGGAATAATAAACCACTGTACAATCATTAGCAGCTTTTTTTTTTTGTTACACGCTCGTACCGATTATTGACCCTGTTTATACCCTCAGAGGGGGCCTAGAGGGGCCCTGAATATCAGGAGATGGTTGGGTTTGAATTATTAAATTTAAAGGTCTTTGACACAGGTTGGCTAGAGTTTTTCAGATTAGCGATCCACAATGAATGTGTTAAGGTATCACAAGGCAAGGTAAGGTGTTAGGTCCCAAATATGATCAAATCAGGGATGGTGGTAAATTGGTAACTTTCCAGAGATTTTGAGCTGATATGATCCTCCCCAAGTGAAATAATCAATCAGAGGAAGTCAATTTTCCTTCGCTAAGTGAAGGGTAGGTACAGTAATTGATTCTTCCCCGTTATTGCCCAACAGCAGTATATATTTATTTGATTTGATTGTCGGGAAGTAAAACTGGTGAGATCGATCCATTAGTTTTATTTTTCATTTACAGATTGCAAATTATTATAGGCCAAATATTCAGATATTTGGAATAGGTTGGATTATTTTAATTTCCAATAAATAAATAAAAATAAATGAAAAAAAAACCCAGAGAAATAGTTTTAATTTGTCTCAATACCCTTTTCTGTTTAAGGGAATTAACATCCAAATAAAGGGTTCTCATCTATTTTGTAAGGAACTTGAAACGGTTCCTATCAAACGGATCATGGAAAACGTCCATTGAAGAAAGAAGAATGTTCCAAAGAGTATTGGCTTTGTGCAACTGGACCAAGCTCCATGAGGAGGTCCAGTGAGCAGAGTTTTCAATATAATAATTCTCAGCAGAAGTACCGAACACGATGGTCGTTTTAAGCCTGTGAAATGATGTACACTGTGTTCAGGTTTTCAGTATTGAGTGAAAGAAAATCTTTCTTATAAATAGTGGACGACTAGACAAATGCTAACAACGGTTCATCAGCCAGTAGATAATTGTATTATCTTCTGATAACCTTTCGTTGGTAATGCCCGACCCAATCGACAAGTAAAAAATCAACAAAACAAATAGAACAACACAATTGTAGGAAATGAAATTCGCAGATTGACCTGATATACAACACTATCAATTCGTTTCAAGAATGAAAATGACGGTATTTGTTATGATGCCATAGAATTCGCCGGTTGATTTTATGTTGCTAATAAAAGTAAAGCTTCCGTACATCCCGACAAATTTTTACACATTTCCCAAAGTCAGATCTACATTTTTGAAGCATCCCAAATTTTACATGGTTTCTTAGCACTGAAATTTCTTAAATTGCTTATTCACTGAAGATGCCTTTGGTTTATTATTGTAAACCATTGTAATCGCCCAAGAAAAAATATTTTCTAACCCACTTCAAAATTTGATGTTTTAGGTTTCAAGGCTTGTATAGAATCTGAATATCTAACAAAAACAATTCAAACCGTTTCTGACAAATCCATGAAAGCTAAATTCTTGACATTTTTACCAAAAAACAATCTTGGTCAGATAGTGGCTCAATATTCTTTAGCCAAATTGCTACCTCAATTTTGAGGGTATTTTGGGGAGGTTATGAGGGGGAGAAAATTCCAATTTTCCTACTTTTTTTTTTTAGAAAAAGGTGTATTTCGTATCACTTTCTATAGATTTTTGGAGGCTGAATCGAATGAGACCATCGCAGGGTCGATTAGTTCTCAAGTAATCACAGCTTTTGTGTAGAACTTGGGAGATTTTCAGAAATTTGGCATGAGGGTATAACTTGAGAGTTCTTAGAGCTATAAAAATCGTTCTATACTCGTTGGAATGGTCGTCAAACAGTATTCAGGTGTACCGTTAGGCAAAAATTTTAGCTTCGATTTGGGAATTAAGAAAAATAAAAATTATTAAAATTACAATAGTTGCTACGGAGTTTTCCCCTATAGTTACCAATCTGTTTTCGGCTGGAACGTTCACACATGTTCGGAATAATTACTATCGCAAATGGATAGTCTTCTTAAATCATTGCTGAAGCGAAGGAATAATAAACCACTGTTTACTTCCATGTTTACATAGTGAATAAAAGTATTGCGATCGTCTGAAAAGTGGAGTTCGGAGCAGAGATCCTATTGGAAGAAATTTTCATAGTACTATACTCAGAATCACTTTCTGAACAAGCGTCTGTGTGTCCGTCCGTCTGTGGCCAAAAACTGACATAATAATATTATTATATATTATATCGCCATATCTCCCAGAAAAATGAACGAAACTCACTGGGAAATAATTTCCCAGTGAATTAGCTTTTATTGAGTTTTGGATGATACACTGTGCATTTGAGATAAAAGCGTTCAAAGGTTTATCTCTTTCTATTTTTACAGGCTATAATAGTAAATATTTTACTACGTTTGAAGTCTTATATTATTCGTTATGGCGAGCAGATGACGCTTGATTTTTCGTTTATTGGGTCACATAGAGTACCTCCACGTCATGAGGGTTTTTTCTTCACAAGTGAATATTTTTAATAATAATTTTTTTATTTCAACAGGCCTGAAAACTCGGTGAATTCTAACGTTCAAGTTGTAAAAATGTTTGGGACGGCGATTGAATGATGACTGAATTTTATCAAGTGGGTCACATACAGTACTTCCGCGATATAATTTAATTCGTGCGTTTCCCCCCCTATTTTTGGGTGTTCTGGCCAATTATTCATTAACAGTTATAGAGAAATAACAAAGCCGTGAGTTTTAGCACGTACACTGATTCTGTCGAAGTTGGTAAAAATCGAAAGAGCATTCAAATATAATTATACCGGATCCAGATATATAATTATTATAAAATTACTAACCGCTTGGTCGCTCCGAGAAAACGATTGCGCCTTCATCACAGCAATACTAAAAAATACTAGTAACAGCTTCATTCTGATTGACGAACTTGACAAAAGTGAACCAAAAAGGAAACTATATTATGCTGAGCACAAAAGACGGTCATATAACCGTCTGTACGAAGAAGAGTAGAAGAATGCCGACAGTAAAGACGCACTATAAACCACTGAGGACTGATCCTGATCGAATGACGTTCGGCGACTTGACATAAGATAATATATTTTGTTTACGACGGACGCACGATAGTGTTTCTGATAAGATAGAAGCTGAGTTCACCGTTCACCCACCTTCAGACCCAAGGTAGATAGATTGATCTATCTACTCAATCTATCTACCTTGCTTCAGAGGAGGTACGCTGGTAACTAAGGGCGACCCCCTCTCCAAATCGGTTGCTAAGGACGCTAAAACGTCACATTGAATCCCTCTCACGGGCGATAGCCTATTGCTGAACCTATTATTCGTTATTTTTCTATTGTGTATTAATTTATATGTTTTATGTTGCTGAATAAATTTGTCTTAAATCCTTAATTCTTAAATCCTCTCACTGACAAGTACATTTTGAACCCCTAGAGCACAGACCCGAGGCCCCTACCCATTACAAAATTAAACCCTTCTTCTACCTTTCTCTTTTATTTGGAGGGTTGAAATTCTACCTGTTGAAGGGAGAAGTCTTTCCTACCATAAAACACTCGTCAGTATTTCTTGAATTCCCCTCAAGCAAACTACGAAACTACTTATTAATTTACGAGTTTAAACTCTTTTTCATTGTTTGTGCGTGTTTTGTGCTTTTTTCTCTTCATTTTCTGGTAAAAAACAACTTTCCTGAAAACTGCAGGTTTTTATCTGTACTTATAGGAGAGTAAAAAATCAACAACTGATAAGTTATAAAAAATTGCAGAGGTACCCCTTGGTTTTTTTGGGAAACATTTTTTGATTCCAATTTTGTTCAAATTTAGCATAATGATTGATTATGGTGTGTATTTCCATGATTATATGCTTCATTCTTTTGCCCTAGGTACATGAATGAAGAGAATGTGTAAAGTTGGAGAATGAGATTTTTTGGTGTACATTTTACCGATGTTGTTGAATACCGCATAAAATTTTGAAAAATGGATAGGTACACTACTCGGAGAAAATCTTAAGTTAAATTACCGTTCGTTCGGTCTATTCAAAAATCTGAATTAACGACTTTTGGTGAAGTAATCCACGATGAAAGTTACAAATCTTGAAGAACATCGAATGTTGGAATGGTCATGTCGGCTATGACTTAGTCGAAAATTACAAACCTACTTTACAATACAAAAGATAAAATACCCACCAACTGCAAAAAAACAACGGAATACGTTACATCAAAAGTTGCATCTCTTTAAATTGACAACAAGTTGATAGAATCTTTTTGCAAAATGCGCATACTGCTGAGGATAAAATATTTAAATGCACAAAGGGCACAACAAAAATCCCTTGAACGATCCACTAATTTTCCAGATAGGAAGTATGAAAAAAAAGAAAAATAATTACTGTTAAAAATAAAAGTTTATAATGAGTTTTCAAAAACAATTTTATTTATTTCCAACGTCACAATTATGTTTTGTTTCAATATTCCTAAAATGTTTTAATAATAATGATTAATAATAATGTTCAAAAGTGAACTAGTTTAAACTGGCATTGTTGTTTCCCTAATTTTTTTTTTTTGAAATTCTGGTAAGTCTGACCATCTTGATTCATTTTTTGAAGGTTTATATCACCCTAACGTTATTTACCAATTATTATTTACGTAAATAACCAAAACGAGCATTAAAAGTTAAAATAAAATGCTCACAAAAATCAATAATCAGTTTTACTTGTGTATTAAGTAGGTGAAATCAATCCAATCTTCATTACCAAGTGGGACTTGGGATTCATTATGACGTCATACCCATTCGCACTTTTCATTGGCTACAGAGTTACCAGCGTACCTCCTATATCTATCTACCTTGGGTGGAGATAACATAACATCTGGTGAAGGTTACTTTACTCTTTACTTGGTCAATGTCATCAGTCGATTGGTCAACGGTCGATGTGAATGGTCGATTGTATGAGATAATTATGTTATTCGGTATTGATGGGATTCAACGTCGATAAATAATTAATGTTATTTAAAAGAAGCCGATTTTTCACAAATTTTTCCGATATATCGGTAAGGTACAATCGATCATCAATAAATATCGACAGACCAATATCGATTTTTAAAAATCGGTTCTTCGTGACCGATTATCGATTATTTTGAAATATCGATTATCGATTCCCATCCCTACCGCGCAGTTTTCCGCTATCACACCGGCTGAACTGTCGTGCTCAAAAATCGGTTCGACTGAAGCGACCCAGCTTCGAATAATCACGGGAATTTCCACCTCGTAAGTCAATATTAATCACACCGAATGTCGTTCCTCCGCGAACGAAATGATGTCATGAAATTAAGCCCTTCTAGCTACCGAGAAACCGGCCCTAGGTAATTGTTGATAAATTGGTCTCTTACTTCCTCAGCAACTATGACATGAACATGGTGCAAATTATGCAGCCTCATCACAGTTAAGAAGAACGTCAAGTCCTGTCCGATTCGATGCGATAACTCTGAATAAGTTATGAAAAAGACAAACGTTCTACTATCACCAAAAATTATGATAGACGTGAGAAAAGTAATGGTAACCTTTCAAACATTATTTCAATAATCTTCCGTTGAAAAACGCCGAAAATAGTTGATAAATGGTTTATTATTCCTTTGCCTCAATAAAGATTCAAGATTATCCATTTGAAATAGTAATTATTCCGAACATTTGTGGAACTTCCCACCGAAAAAATGATTGGTAAGATTGGATGGGGAAACTTCGTAGCAACTGTTGTAATTTTAATAATTTCTATTTTTCTTTTTTCCAAATTGAAAGCTGAATTATTCGCTGAAGAGTGACTGAAGACCCTTCCAACGAGAATAAAACGATTTTTATGGCTCCAAGAACTCTCGAGTTATACCCTAATTTCTGCCTAATTTCTGAAAATCTCCCAAATTGAACACAAAAGCTGTGATTACTCGAGAACTAATCGACCCCGCGATGGTCTCATTCGTTTCAGCGTCCAAAAATCTATAGAAATTGATACCAAATACACCTTTTTCTGAAAAAGTTCGAAAATACGAATTTTTTCCCCTTTCAAAAGTACCTTTAAGACTGAGGTAGCGATTTGGTTAAAGGCCAAATTTTTTTGGTGACAAGTTCAAGAACTTAACGATTACAGTTTTGTCAAAACAGCGTAGACGCCGGGCGGGCAGAATTCTCGTTAATTATTCAATAATAAACCATTGTATTCGCCTAAGAAAAATTTTCTAACCCCCTTCAATATTTTGTGTTCCAAGGCATGTAAAAACTGATTATCCAATAAAAAAATTCTGTCCGTCCGCCATCAATACTTTTCTAACAAGACTACAAAAGCTAAATATTGGATATTTTCACCAAAAATCAATCTTGGTTAAACAATGGCTCAATTTTTTGCCAAATTGCTAGCTAAGTATTAAATGTATTTTTAAGGGGGAGAAAATTTGAATTTTCCAACGTTTTCAGAAAAAGGTGTTTGGTATCAATTTCTATAGTTTTTTGAACGCTGAATCTAATGAGACCATCGCGGGGTCGATAGCTTTATTGGTTCTCGGGTTATCGCAGCTTTTGTGTTCAATTTTAGAGATTCTTAGAAATTTGGCATAACTCGAGAGTTCTTGGAGCTATAAAAATCGTTCTATACTCGTAGAAATGGTCGTCAAACACTCTCCTCAACTGCACTGTTGGGCGAAATTAAGAAAAATATAAATGATTAAAGTGACAATAGTTGCCACGGAGTTTTCTCTTATGGAGTTACCAATCTGTTTTTCTATGGAACCTTCACAAATGTTCGGAATAATTACTATCACAATTGAACAATCTTCTTAAACCACTATTGAAGCAAAGGAATGATAAACCCCCGTTCAATCATCTGCAGCGTTTTTTAAAAATTTTTATTTTATTGGATAATCGGATTTAACATGCCATAAAACGTAAATTATAAAAATTCCGGGGGGGGGACGTCTTGGCGATTACAATGGTTTTTTATTGAATAATAAACCAGAATGGACAGCAAGCTTGATGACTTGGAACGTGAAACAATCGAATGTGGGGTTGAGGGACAGTTTCCTTATTTGCGATTAAGATTTTTTTTCGCCGAATGTATTCTGTTATTTTGAACGTATCAATTTTTTTTCCCCAGCACGTTATCAACATAAAGGTAAAGAAATGGTTCTGCTTTGCCTTACCAGTCTCATCTTGGATGAACTACATCTCTTCACTGATGAAGAACTGAATTTCGTGTCTCACGTTTTCATCCAAGACCGACCCGCAGGTTCGGTTGTGGTTCCGGATTTGAAGCGTGATTTCACAGGATGCTCGGATTTCATCGATTCTATAATGTCAAGCAGCGTGTGGGACAAATTGAATTCGATTATGGGTGACAGCGTTAGTTCTCTGTGGCAAGAGATGCTCTTGTTCTACCAATTATCAGATACGGTTTTGTTGGCATTGAACAGCTGTCTACCTTCGTGTCCTGTGTTTCAATCAAATATTGTCATAAAGACTGCGGTAAACAAGACCCAACTGTTAAGCAAAGGATACGATTGCCACTTGATAGTTAATCATCACCGACTGACTGATGAAATCTTCAAATCAGGGCCAAAACTGTTTCAAAATGAATATAATAAAGTTCTGGAAGGAGTCGGACGACTAAATGTTGGCGTGACTCTTGATGCTGCCTTTATGAACAGTCTAATTTCCCCCGCTCAGCAGAAATACTTGAAAAAGTTTTGTCAACGGAATTTCAACATTTCCCATTTCAAGCGTCAGATCAGCCCTTTTACGAGCAAGGTCAGTAAGTAAATTTGTTACTCTAAAGCTTGCGAATGGAAGTACTACCTACGTAAACATGGAAGTAAAAAGTGGTTGGCTCTTCGCTGCAAAAGTTGATTTATAAAAAGAAAACTAACCAAAGTTCAGCATGATTGAGCGGCTGAGAAAATGAGATGTAACATTTTCATACGAATTTCAATCCGAAATAAAAGGGGTTTAATATTATTAAAAAAGAAGCCAAGTGGGTTTGCACTGGGCCAATTAGGCTACTTGGAAAACAAAAGGAAAATAGCGTGGTTGATAGCAGGATTACGCAAAATATTCACCGAAATGCATGTATACCGCTGTTAATATTGACTGTTGAAAGTGTTTCACCTATACTGATTTTTTCTCTTTTTTCAAGATTTACCTCTGGTCCAAATTTGACTTTTAGGACGATTACAATACTTCTTTTGACCACTTAAAGTTCTAGTTAGTTTTTACTCTAGTATTAAATTATACTATATTTCTCATAAAAGTTTATAGATATTCTTTTGTTGCATACAGAAATTCGTAATCACTGCTCTTGAAGTTGCTAACTTCGTCGACCAAATCCTTGACGAATACGTTCCCCGTCGATTGATCGGGTCTCGTCGTTATTTCCATAAGATGAAGAAGAATTTGAGGCATTACTTGGAGCTGAACTGTGGACGTACGATAACTCTTGGAGTATTAATGAGGAACCTCCCTAATTACCGGTTTCCGAAAAACGTACTCCTCAGCAAATTCGTCCTATTCTTGTGGCAAGTTTTCTGCGTTCAGTTGGTGAAAAAGCTTTTCCACGTTACCAACTCACCCAAGGTTTGAATAAAACTAATAATTAATGACTCTATGTAATAGGAATGACTCTCGATCGTTAGCGCTTGTTCTCTGTCTTCCAGAGTCGAGAATTTATTTTTTTTGAAAAAACTGCTTGGAGAAAATACGAAAAGACATCACTTAATGAAATGAAAATGCGAGGAGATATCATCCAAGCCAGTGTCAGTCCCTTCGATAGACGTGTTTCAAAACTAAAAATTAACTACAAACCGAACACGTTTCGGCCGTTGGTATTAGCAAGGTAAACAACTCTGGACAATTTTCTAATCTTCGTTCAGTTGTCGTCGCATTTATTGTAGTAGAGGGGTTGTGAGGGGGAGAAAAACCAGGCGACTTATTCTCCAGATTTTTAATGGCTGGCTGAGCACTTTCGCCCATTCGGGCATCTTCAGGGCGACGTGGAACCACCCGACGTGGGCTGTGGACCTCATGGTTCCACGTCTCCCTGAAGATGCCCGAATGGGCGAAAGTGCTCGGCCAGCCATTAAAAATCTGGAGAATAAGTCGCCTGGTTTTTCTCCCCCTCACAACCCCTCTACTAATTTTCTAATCGGTTACTTTCGGCGCTGAAATGTCAAGTTACATCAGTTGTCAAAATGTTTAGCCAACATCATAAAAAAACCCGGAATCGCCTTTCAGCATGCAATTCGCTGTTGAAACAAATCGTCAGTGCAATCAACCCTGCCTATGGCAATGTTTTGAATCATCTACATTCGCAATGGCGCCAGCTAAACAAATTTCAGAAGGGTAAACATCTGTACTTTGTCCGCACTGACATCGAGGACGCATTTCCATCTGTAGACCAGGTAAACAATGAAATATCGTTTTGAAAAATAGTGATATCCTGTTGTTGTACCAGTTATTTTATCGTATATTTGCTGGTGGGAGAGGCGGAGTGAGAAGAACGTTGCCACTTGTTCTACAATTCTTAATATTACCTGAGTACTTTTGCCTTATCAGGAACTTTCAGGGCTAGATACAATAAAGGTATCTACTGTTATTGATTTCTGTGTTTGTGGGTGGTACAGCGCTCTGGTATGCCCTTAATTGTTAAAGTGCTTATCAGAGTATCAAAGAGTCACTGAACGAGTTGCTGGGTTCGTCTTCTCCTCAATCTTACGACACCAACTACCTACTTATTTAGTATTGAAAAATGAACTAAAACGCAGTGTTGAATGTATATGTATGAATGCGCAGGGGAAACTCCAAGAAATTTTATCAAGAAGGCTTGCGACAATTGACCCGATTCAAATCTGCCGCTCATTCCTCTACGAGACTAAAGGCTGTTATAAGACCGCCCTTCATTTCACCAAGCTGAAAATTTGTCTTGCGAAGAGAAAAATCTATTGCGAACCTTGGAAAAAAGTATTATTTTTGCTTTTGTTCGTTGCATTTTTCACATACTTATTGTGGTAAGGGGGAGACAAACTTGCCGTTTAGATTGATGAATATTCAGATTTTGATTCAGTTTTGTATGCATAATAGTAAGCAATTTTTCTTTAACTCACTTTATGTCTTAAAATCGGCGTTTAATTGGTAAAAGATTACAACAATATTTATGAAAAACTATAAAAATATAATTATGTTGCTTTATCAATCGGGGACATTTTTACTAGAACTGACTTGATTGAGGTTTGATACATAATATAAATATAATGATTGTTGTTGGTCGTATGTTTACTATATCCTCTAAATTATTTATTTGATCTTAAATCTAATTGTGAGTATTTATAAATCGAAACAGAACAACATGATTATAGCATTGACAACAATATTTCCAATGCCAAACTCAGTCATAGGTTCTGATGAACCAACAAGTACTACTTTCTTCTCCAGGTGGTCGTATTACTTCTTTCTGCAAGTTGAGGGGGAGAATAACGAGACGACCTCTTCTCCATTTTTTTCTTTTTATTACGCCGAGTACTTTCGCCCGTTCGGGAACAAGTACTACATTTCTGATAATAGTAACTAATAATCAACCTTGCCCATGCGATATAATAATATGATTTTGTCACATGTTATATTAGGTAGTCCTGAAGATGTCCCCCTCACCATAATACCAATGTGATAGTTCCTGGATCCACTGGTTCGATTATCATCTACTACTATTACGTATTATTGTTGTTGCAGGAGTATTCGGTGTCTTTTTTAAAAGCTGTGATCCTTCAATACATAAAACAGAACTATGTAACTCTGGACAATGTCACAATTTTTCATCAAATCAAAGGCCTTTCACAAGGTAGGTTTTTTTTTCTCTCTGTATTAGCTTAGTTATTGTACAAAGTGTCTACTTTGTTCTGAAGAAATTTTTTCCCGCCCAATTTAATCTGTCATCTTTGAGAGTAAGTTATTGTGGCCCCACTGGAAATGTGATAAAACCGTTGGAAACAGTGAATGCTTGTTCTCCCATTTTGTTCCCAAGTCTAATACCAGAGAACATAAAATTATGCTCGCGTTTTTGACCGACTTCAAAAGGAGGTGGTTACCATGGTTGACTTGCGGTTTTTTTTCGGTAAGTGTTGTCCGCTGGCGTTCAGCCCCTGTGAGTCAGATTCAGAAGCATTCCCAATCACGTTGAAAAAAAGAACATTCTTGTTGTTGAAAGTACTCAGCCTTGCTTGACAAGGCAATTTACCCACATTTACCAGCGTGGCTGAAAATAGCAATTGATCCTTTGCGGATCTGGCCTATTAGATTAACTAATTTTCCATTGTGCTGTTGGTTCCTTTCGCTTGCAGGTTGCCTTTTATCGCCAATCCTATGCGAGCTCTATCTAGCTGATATGGATGACGTTTGTTTTAGCCATCTCGTAACTGAAGATGACATCTTCATAAGAGCCATTGACGACTATTTATTCATTACAGCAGACATCGAAAGAGCTAAACGGTAGTACATAATGTAGGTAATGCCTACCCTTGTCGTCTTCATTTTCCACAGAACTGTCAAAACGAGCAATTTTTATGGTTTCAGATTTCTCGAACTCACCAGAAGTGGAATAACTGAGTACAATGTCACGTTCCAGCAAGCCAAGACAATGTCAAATGCTGAATGTCCTAACGAATGTTTTTCATTTTTTGGCTACCTTTTTCATCCGCTTTGCAGAAAGATTGAGCCTGAATGTGTTGATTTGACTAATGTCAGCGCTCGTATTTTCCTTGGACGAAGCACAACATGGAGGTAAATTTGATGAACAACTGCTCTTAAATTAATTGGTGATTTTGGTTCACTGTTCATTCACATGCTTCAATATCCGTCGTGATATTTAGAATGGATGCTGGATCAAAATTGAAACTATGAAATTGTAAAAATGCTGCCAGAATAGACACTGTTATGGTCTCATTCGATTCAGCATCCTAACATTTATAGAAATTGATACCAATTACACTTTTGTCTGAAAACGTTGGAAAATATGGAATACTTCTCTGAATTGAGGTAGCGATTTGTTAGAGTGAAACAATGACGATGGACTACGCACATTCGGGCATCCTCAGGGTGACACAGGCCACAGGCTGTGAACCCTGTGGCTCCACGTCGCCCTGAGGATGCCCAAATGGGTGATAGTGCTCGGCCAGCTAATAAATATTTGGAGAATGAATCGCCTGGTTGTTCTCCACCTCACCACCCCCGAACTAACAATCTTGTCATTTTGTTGATGCTTGATTTATTTTCTCCTTCCAGCGATCTCCAGAAAAGAATGGAACTTATTGCAAGCGTCAAACTTCATGGGCTTATATTCGATTCATCCTATCTTCATAAGTTTGCAATATTTCGTAATATCTTCATAAACGCTAAAGTTCACGCTGCTAAGTACGAAGCGATTACTTTGTTTCTGTTGGAAAAGAATGACCCTATGCCACCTTTGCCGGAAAGGCTGGTACCTGTACTGACCGCAGCACGTATGGTTTCACGGAAGGTTCTATCTATTAACAGAGGTGAGATTTTTAACTGCTCTGAAGTAGGATTTGGAAGGGTGGGAAGCTTAAAGAGATACTTGAACTACTTTCCGCCTCAATACACACAGTTGATATTCGTTTTAGGGGAGAAAATTGCGTTTGTATGTTGAAAAACATCAGATTTTTGTGTAAAATCGGCAGGGAGATAAACAATTTCTGTTTGAAAAGAATGAAGATTTCCCCAACTTTGGGACTGTTATAGTCTGGTAAAATGAGTTTAATGCCTCGTGTTTAGCGTAATTTATTCTAGATTTACCTTAGACGAAGGGATAGCCACATGTTCATAGGCAGACGTGACACAAGGCTGTGTTTTTCACAGTCTTTATATTTAGTTTTAAAGATATAATTATTTCGTTTAAAATTTTGAATTAATTAAATGTGTACATTATTACAGTATATGGTCTATTAGAGAAAACGTAGAATTTGCTTATTTTAAGAGTTCTCCCGTCGATTTAAAAAAAAAGAAAGAAGTAATTATCTTTGGCAATGTCGCCACTTATAAATTTCTTGCCTGTGAAAGATTTCCTCTCTGGGTTATTTAAACGACTACTCAGTCAACATGAGCTCCTTATGTTGAACATGGATCTCCCCCGAGAGTGGTCGCATTGAAATCAGTTAGCATAACAGTTTTTTTTCTTCTCTTTTTTCCAGATCAAATGACTGTCTCATACTCGGAGGTGACTTACGTCGTTTTCACCGCGTTCATCGTCATATTGCGGTCAAAAGTTTCTTTCCTCGATGTTGTTGAGAAGCTAAATGCACTAATGTTCACCATTCGGAATAAATTACCTACAAGATCTAAGAAATTGATAAAGTCATTAACGAAGAATGAGTTCCGAAGTTTAGATTAATGCAATGTCGGAAAATAAAACTTTTATTGATATTCCTTTAATGCTTCAAATACGCTCAACCTTTTGTAATGGGATGACATATATTTCAAAGCAACTGTTTAACAACTGCAATATCAGAGCATTTACTGGGGGAAAAGGCAGGCAATTAATACTATAGACGACAAAAAACGTCATGGGGAAAATGGTAAATTAAACTACTGGTTTTGAAAAAATTAGTTTTTTTTTTCTCAATGTTCGTTAAAATATAAAACAGTTCACTTGTTTTAAGAATATCATTCTGTACAAACTCTTGATAGGAACTAATTTGTATGAAAATAAACTAGATAGTTTTATACTTAGTAAATACAAAATGTTATGTATACAAACATTTTATCAGATATCGTTCAGCTGTTCGTTTCGCTTGAATTTCGTCTACGAGTGACATTATGATATGCAGCAACAATAAGTCAATGATCTTCAAGTTGTGTCATCACTAGTCCTTCATTCGGTGGCGGAAATCCATACGATGTCATCTCGTATACCTGTTTCGGACTCTCCAGTGAATCTGAGTTTTCTACTGTAATAGAAAATATAACGATCGGAATTGAGTTGAAAAGCTGACGTTTTTATTTTGAATGCTGTAGTGATGAAGTATTTGTACCATTGGTGATTTTTTTAGTTGGGTCAATATTCTGGAGGTAGCTGCAAGAGAAACTGCTCCCTTCTTCGAGACTGCAGTTTCTTGAATTTTCCAAATTATTCAGCGGGAGAGAGTTGAAAAGTACTTCACTGCCGTTGTTGAAAGAAGAAGGGCGATGAACCTGGAATCAAAATATTTAAATTATAATGACGTGAATATTTTGTGTCCATGATGAATATATGCCTCATATTTGTTTCCATAGCCCTGAATTGATTATAAAAAAATTCAAGGATGTTAAATGGATTGTCAGTTCCCAAACTTAACAATAGTTTATTATCGCCGACACCTTAAGAGGCTTCACCAGCCCAAAATAATACAACTAACGGAATTTCTATACTTTTCTCTGGTCATTACATTTTTAATTTCACGTACATTACCAACCTGAGATGCTTTGATATTGCTGATCTTCATATTGCTCATCTGAGAGTCAACTCGAAACATAACTTTTTTCTCTCTTGGCCTCTCTGCATTCCGATTTCTATCTTTATTCCTTTGCCTGAAAAATGATAGGAAACCGTTTCAATAAAATTTCAATTTGGTTGATTTTTTAAAAAGTTGGTCGGGAAGAATTCCAAAAATTATGGCGAGGGGGCTTATGAAACTAAGCCGTTCAACTTCAGCTAAAACCGGTTCATCACCTGCTATGGGATCTGCAAGTGACCATCACTTGGCAGATGGTGTAATTTTAGATGGGAGAAACTACCAAGTAAAATGATTAATTCAATCGTTAAAAGGGGGGAGGGGAGGGTCTGAAAATTTAACGTGATACCAGTTCGCAAAAAAAATGAAATTGGAATTTCATTTGTGGGAGAGAAATGGACCAGAAAAGAATGGGCGGTTTTGTCTCAAATTGGTGGTGATTCAACTGCCGTCGGTTGGTTGGACTAAAGCCCTTATCACACGTCAGACACTTGTGCCCACAAACTGACACGTCGACACCGACTGCGGGTCAGTCTGTTGGAACAGAGGGAGAAAGGATCAGCCAATCAGAGTGGGTCGAGCTTGCGTTCGGCTCCCCCACCAACATAACAGGCCAAAGATTCCTTGGAGGAATCTTTTTGCCGTGCCCGCGTAACCTTCCCGTACTGGTTTCTTCGTACACATGATTTCATATCGCAATACGATTCCATGTCAGGTTCACGTACCGTCGTTGGCCAACTACGTCCCCACTCTTGTACGAGAGCGACCGTGTCAACGGTCTGTCACTGTGGGCTGTTGGGGAGAAGTGCCTGACATGTGATATGGGCTTAAGTGAAACAACTCAGCGATAAGACCTACCAGCCTAAGTCTTCACTCAAAAATTATGTAGGCGTTTTTCCTTCGGATGACAGCTTGCATTTCCGGTTTGGAGGGATTTTTAATTGACATTGTTCACAGAAACGATCACCAACACCGAAGTTTTGTACGAGCAAGATGGTAAGCCTCTCATTTTCTTCAGGAAATCCCTGAAGTAAGAGTAAGATCGCAGTGCTGCGAACGAAAAAATCCCCATCCCGAGAGAATGCCAGTACTCTTACCTCCTGTCCAAACCTCCTAGTCATCTTCATGGAATATTTTGTCATTTTCTCTTCCCGACATTTTGAGCTGGAGCAGGTAATTCTTTCTGTTTTGGATTCTGACAAAATTCCATAATTTCAATCACGGTATATTTATACCGTTGAAATGATGTGTGCTCACCACAAGATTACACTGATGGCAGTAACAGCTGACAGGAGAACTGCTGAAATCAACAGGATGACGATGTATGGGTAAACAAACGTATACTCGCTCGCACTGGGCGAATCGCAGGTTCGATTGTCAGAGCACAATGGCGCGACTGGCGGGGGTGATGTGCAAACCATCGTACCACCCTGATGCGAGCAAAGCGTTGGTGGAGGACATTCACAAGCGTCTTCCTCACAATATTCACCTGAATAGGAAAATATATATTTAGTTATATAATAATTGATATATTTAATTAAATAATATAAAATGAATATATATATATATTATTTAAATAATAATTAATATATTTCAGCATTAGGTAACAGACATTAGGTAAAATCTAAAAGGGGTGGAAAAAACCAAGAAGTACAAGGAAAGATGATTCTTTCTTTTTAATTTCATATGATGTTGAATGGTTTATTTATATTCGTCTGCCACTGAAACCATAAATTACCTAATTATATCATGAATTATTCAAGTATTACACTGACCACTGTAGGCTGGCGAGCATGAGCAGAACAGGACGTGAGTGTGCTCTGGTGCTACAAAGCTTTCAGTTTCCGTACTTGTAGTGAGCATTTGATGTGGTACAATTGTCACATTTTGCTTGCATTTGCCACCATTTTGACAATTGCATTTCAGTTGAACAACAGCGAGTCTTGAATCGGTAATAACTTTATCCAACTCTTCCATGGAAATGTACTGGAAAATACATAATACTATTAAGCAAATGGTTACAAATCTAATGGAAAGCATTATGCTGGTTTTAGGTTGATGGGAGAAATTAGGTGACTCATTTCTCCGTTATCTGTTTTACTCCCTGAGCATTTTCACCCTTTCAGGCATTCTCAGAATGATAAAAATCCCTTCCTTCCACCTACAACTAATGACAATGGGACAGAAAAAAGAAAGGTCCCATTGTAATGGAACTGTTGTATTGTAATTGTTATCTCGCTCTCTTTTTTTCTGAATGCACTGGAATCTCATCTCGCAAGACGAAGAGAGAATCACAAATTCCACGAATTTCAATGAGTTGTATTTTTAAATCGATTTCCGTGTATAGGCCATCATCAGTAACAAAATTACAACTTACAACAGTAGTTATCCGTCTCCTACACTAGTGAGTTGATAAGTACAAATTGATTTTCCGTAATGCACTAGGAAATATTGTAAGTTTTCTGGGTTGTCCATTTTCCCCAAAATACCTTGGATCCTATTGGACTTTTTGAACGCCAAAAAGAGGCTCTTCAATCTTCAAATATAAAATTTAGACAATGATCAACTAAGAGTGTGGCACTCTTCAATGATTACTCTGTAAATACCTCTTGAAAAGTGAGAAGCACGTCTAAATCGCGATTCGACGGTTGCATACTTAGTAATAATATATCAGTCTTGAGAAGTTTTTTGAGCACTCGTAATATAGTTTTCCATCCATTAACTAAAAAATATTTGGGCGATGTTCCTCTGAACCTGAAACAGGGAAAGAATCAAGAGATGTTCCAAGTGAGTCAGTCTACAAATTTCCTCCAATTGGTCATGGTTGTTACTGAAAAACTAGCCAGGTGACCCAAAAACCGAAAAAAGCACAGATTAGATTAATGACGCGGAAGTGTGGCGTGTAAGTCTACTGATACAAGACGAGTTTTTTTTTTTTTTGTAATAGAATAATTTTTTATATAAAAGGGACTAAATGATTGTACATTGAACATTTGTGACAGTTTTTACCTAACAACAGATCAGTAACCAAGAGTGAATTGAGCAATAGTTAGGCCAAAATTGATATTTCTGGGCCGCAAAAGTCAATATAATTATTTGAAGAATCAAAGCCCAGGAATTTTTGCTAATGGTGGGGAATCACACTTGATTTCATGTTCCTATTTTAAGTTTAATAAATACAAAAATTATATAATTTAAAGGCTAAATTGATCAACACAAATGAAATATATTGTCATTTTCATGAGTTCCCATCTCGAATTGAACTGATCCAACATAATAAGTAAAAACTGCATGACGAAAACTGATAGACGGGATGAAGGCAGTTTTATTTTCAAACATTCCACTGTCTACACAACATAGAAGATTATTTCGACAACTGGTCATTATTCGTCCTATTGAACAACGTTGAAAAAAAAACGAAAAAATTTCAAGACCCATAATATATCATTGGTTAAGAGGAAACTCTCTGAGTAAAGGAATGGCCACAAAAGTAAAAATAAATTTCTCGATAGGTCAAAGTCTTCTTCAGTTGAATGTTCTTCATGGCAAGCAGCTTGCCAAATGAATTTATTTATATCTTCGGCTCAGACACCCTACTTCCATCTTATGAGCGTTTTTTGTGGGTATGTACTGGCAACAAAAATCAATATATTTGAATGCTTGAGGTTGAGTGGCATTGCTATAAAGATGATCCTATTTCTTAAAACTTGGCTTGTATCGTTAGACTCACATACTCCACTTCCGCATTATTAATCTAGTTCAGGAGTTTTTCTATTTTTGGTTCTTCTGGCTAGATTTCAATATCAGTTGTAGGTTACTAAGTAGTTGCCTTTTTTAATTAGTTTCTTGATTTTATAATTGGTTATACCTCTTACCGACTCAAACATGGAAGTTCTGTGCGATCTATGCACACCACTTTTTATATAACCCTCACAAAAATATGGTCTATTTTAGAGCTCATGATACCATTGTGGAAACGATCTCCACGACACTATATAAAACTATCATCTACTCAACGGCCCAAAGTCACCACAGTACTTAGTACATTTTTGTTTAAACCAGATAAAAATAGGAACAGTATTGATTTAGAAAAACCAATAGCTTTTGCCTAAATACTTAAAACTAGTGAAAGGAAAGACTTGATCATTAGTCCCTTGTTTGCAAACTGAAAAACTCCTACACCAAAATCAATATTCAATCAAATGTACAGGCAGATGAAATGGTTACCGAACTAGGTCAAATGAGATTTCACTTTGATTCAATCCGCTTACTCTTCTTTCAAGATCCAGAACGCACAGTTACAAAACCTTTCAGTCGGCGGCGATCAAGTAATATAGTAGTATTGAAAAAACTCTGGTACAACAAACTTACCTCAAGCTGAAAGAAGACAAGAGCATATTCCTGAACACAGATTGGACCACAACTGTGATGAGAGCGTTTGAAGTGAATTTCCCATCAGTTACAGACACATTCAAACGGTATAAACCTGGATCAGTATCGATCATTGACAGACGACCGTTCATCGGGTCAATAACGAATTTGTTAGGTTCAGTGGTTTCAATACTGAACGCGTGAGTATCATACGGATCTGAATCACTGACATGGATAGATCCGAGGAAATTTTTCTTTGGCGAGTGGTTTTCGTACAACATGACAACCACATTGAGGGATGTAATCAGGGGCGGATGTAGGGATTCTTCTGTCACCTGGAAAGAGAAAAGAGATAAAAGTAGATTCATAATGACAATTTGAGCATTACAAGAAGAAAAAAAAAACGACAAGTAAATAAAATTGCCAGATATTCAACAGTCAGGGAAATTTTCAATTCCTTACCATTACATTGACAACCGTATCTGAATACAACGGTGGAGTGCCACTATCGTAGACTCTGACTTGTAAGTTGTATGACTTGTGAAGGTAACCAGAGATGAAAGCATTTGTTTTGATGACACCGTCGGCACTAATACTGAATAAATTATTCTCATTCCCACTCTGGATATCAAACTCGAATGGCCCACCATTTTCCTTCAGATCTGCATCGTCAACTTCTAATTTGATGATTGACCAACCCGCGTTTTTCCCTTCCTGTAACATTAAGTTCGTAGTCAATTTGGTTTGGTGAAAGGTCAACACGGTTCGCAAATGAAGGATCAACACTCACTTGAACGAACGCAGAATAATTGCTCGAATAGAATCGAGGCGGGTTATCATTGACATCGCTCACTTCAATTATGATACTAGCAGTAGTGAATAGTGGAGGAGTTCCACCATCAGATGCTCTGATTAGCAGTTTATAACTATCTTTCTGGAACAACCAAACAGAAAAATGTCACATCAAAAATTGAAACTATAGAGGCTGTGCACATCGCTGCCAGCGCAAGGTGAGGAGGGTACTTTTCTGAAAAACCTAATGGGATTCTTGTAATAATAGGAGATGAAAAATGGTTGACTTGGGTTTTATTCGGTACGTGTTGTCTGGTTGGCGATCAACCCCTGTAAGTCCGATTGGATTACTTTTCTTTTTTTTAGAAGGCTACGATCCAGGTAGGTACCATAATTTTTTTAATTGAATCCATCTAGTAGTTACATCATAACTCCATTATCATTTGAAAAAATAAAGAACGAATAAATTCGTGCATTTCAGTAATCAACAATGGTGTAATAAATTAGTCGAGTTTTTAAAGTTATGGTCAATTCTAAGGTGGATCAATGGTATCAATGCAACTGATATGTTGACCAGAGGTCCCATATCATTGGATAGACTATTCTCACTTCTCAATCAACATAATAATATAGAAAGTAGTTACGCAACCATTATAGTTTAGCACTCAACTGATAATAGGTATTAATTTTGTTTGGTCGATTAGTAGTAAGTGACAAAAGCACAGTGAAGAAACCTTGGGCTGATTTTATGAAGAGTAAATAACAATGTTACAACAGATTATGTTTCAAAAGGGAACAAATCCACTTTTTGACCAAAAAAAAAAAAAAAAAAAAAAAAAAAAAAAAAAAACATATATAATTAGATATATATATATAAAAAAAACAACTGCATTTTCTGAATTTTTCACATGGCCCTGACATGACCTCCAGTTTTCAGCATCCCAAATAGTACATACTCTTTACAAATATAAATTCTCTTTATTTTCACGGCTGAAGTTTAGCTCTTCAATTGAAAGGTAACATTTTTACATGGATTTTTTTTCGCAAAAGGGCTCACATTCAAAACTTCAGAACTGTAACCTGATGTTTGAGTTTCGAATCGGCGAATCCACAAAAATACAGCCAGGTGGGAGTCAAAGTATTGTAAATTTAATTTTCATAAAAAACTAACATAAAACAAAGTTTCTCCCCTTACTGTTTGTATAAATAGCATAACGAGTCTAACCTAATTTAGGCTGTAGAGAAAAATTACTTACTTGTTCCCGATCAAGGTGTGCTACGACATTTACAAAACCGTTATTGGGATCAATGCTAAACTGGTCGTGTAAATCTCCTCTTTCAATGCTGTATGTGATTCTTCCATTTTTTCCACTGTCAGCATCCGAAGCTATAACCTGAAATGAGAAGGTTTATTTAGGAGATGGCACTTGTCGTTCTTCAGCATGGCTTAAATCCTCTTTGTGACAACTGTTAAGAGTTGTAGCCATTTACTATGCTCAGAGGAGCTGTTGTGAATGATACTATTTATCTAGTTGACTGAGGAATAGAGGATGATGCTGCAATGCTTCAGGGCAACAAAAGATGCTTCAGCGAATCATGATACAATTATGAAACGAATTCTGGTTGAAGGAGAGACTGAAAGCCCCTAACTTGAACAAGAGTAAGAAATTCTTTTTAAAAAGCCAAGATTGGGAAATGAGCCCCCGAGGGAAATTTCATCAGTGTAATTCAGCCGATCAAATTGACGGAGGCAACCATGTATTTCGAAGGGTCTATCGTGAGTACATCTGAAGTGTGTTTGACGACCATTCCAATGAGTATAGGACGATTAATTAATTAGCTCCAAGAACTCTTGAGTTACCGAATTTCTGAATATCTCCCAAATTCAACACAAAAGCTGCGATAACTCGAGAACCGTTAAAACAATCGACCCCGGGATGGTCTCATTCGATTCAGCGTCCATACATCTATAGAAATTGATACCAAATACACCCTTTTACATTGGAAAGCACACATTTCTCCCCCTCAAAACCCCAAAAAATACCCTTAAAATTGAGGTATCGATTTGTTCAAGGAATTGAGCTGTTGTCAGGCCCAGATTGATTTTTGGTGAAAATTTCAAGAATCTAACTCGTGAAGAATTTTGTCAGAAAAATGATGACGGCTTCTGGCGGACAGACTAAATTTTTTAATTGGCTATTCAGATTCTACATGCCTTGAAATGTAAAACATCACATTCTGAGGGGTGGGTGCATACATTTTTCTTTCTTCGGCAATTATTATTGAATAATAAACCAAAAGTAGTTTTAGACACCATTGAGTTGTTGCTAGTTAATTGTGAAATAGTAGTTCTAGTTAGAATAGAAAACGATGAAAATTCCACAACAATTATTACACAGTTATACTGTTATTTTCATGCAACATTGTTGTTAGTTATTATTGCAAATGGGTTATATAATTGTAAGTAGCGTTGGCGTTCACAATATAGCTAATTTAAATTAGTGGAATTTTATCTTTCTTGCCAACCATTTATCTCCTATTCTATTGAAATGGGATTTCACAATCTCGCCGCTACTGATTTAATCAAAATCAGATTTAATTCCAAAAATATAATGTGTCCCAATTTGCAATGTCCAGCCAATGTGTTTTGAGAAAAGTTTATGATTATAATTTAATTATTAACGTCATTCATCGTTCCTTTATTTTTTCTATGTAATGAACCAACAGCGGCGGCGCTAATTGAGATTTACTGTTTGGTAGTCTTCAACCTTCATTTCACTTATGCTTTTGTTTAAATCTTTATACCTCTACCATTGTTCTGTTTGACTTGAATTCCTTTGTTGCCATAGATTTATACCTGATTTGCAATAATAAAAAAATCTATCTATCATAAGTAACAATGTGAAAAACAATGGAGAAAATGTCACCTTGTTATTCACCCCTTTAAACCAGGATGCATGCCATATTATATATATGACATACAAAAGAAGAAAAACACGTTCACTTACCTGAATAATAGTATTTCCCACACCGACATCTTCCGGCACTACGGTCGTATAGAGTCTTTGTAAAAAAACAGGTGTATTGTCATTTGAATCGATCACAGATATGTTGACTAAGGCTTGAGTCGATAGAGGAGGCTCTCCCAGATCTCTCGCTTCAACTGTGAGCATGAAGTTTTTAGTAGTTTCATAATCCAAGGGTTTTGCCACGCTCATGATCCCTGGAACAGAAATATAAAAAAATTTAACTTTGGTACCAGATAAAGAGTAGGATGGAAAGGTTCTCCAGAGTTCACCATGCAGTACACGGGAAGTTTGAAAATAATGGTAAGTTGCTTGTGTAAAATAATCTAAAATAAATTAAGTTAACGACCAGTAAAAAGATCCGCACGGTCTACTTGAAATATTTATTAATTTAAATCGAACAACTTATACTTCATTTAATGAAATGAGAAACCTTATGTTTTCACTCCTTTAATGCTTACCTGTATTGAGATCCAAATAAAATTGATTGTCCGGATCACCGTTGATGATCAAGTAGAAGATCTCCGCATTGGCCCCAATATCGGCAGAATATGCTTCTAATTTCATGAAGTGCGAAAGAACGGGAGCACTTTCTGACACTTGACTGTGGTATACTTTCTGAGAGAAAATAGGTGGGTTGTCATTGACGTCGAGCACTGTCACGGTCAATTTAGCATCCGAGAAGAGTTCTGGAGCTGTTTCATCCGAAGCTCGGACCACAAGACCATACGTATCTTTCTCTTCACGGTCAACAGTGCCCATCAGCCGAACAAGCCCGCTCTTTGAATCGATTTTGAATTTCCCATTGACAGAGTCAAGTAGTGAATACTTCACTTTGGCGCTCAAGGCTATAAAAAGGGCAAAATATAAAGCAACTTTATTTACTATCGAACTCGTTTCTTCAACTGTGCTTTCAATATGCGTTTGCGGCTCATTATTTAGATCTCACTATTTATACTAACTCACCAAGATCTGGGTCAGTAGCGTGGACCATTGTAACCACTGAACCGATCGGTGCATTCTCGACGACCATTGCTGTCATGTTGTTCATGTCAAATTTGGGAGGACAGTCATTGACGTCGATGAGTTTGATATGAACAGTTGATTGGCATCTCCATGTGCTGTTCTCCTTATCAGATACATAAACAATAATGCTATGCTCGCTTGTTTGTTCACGGTCGAGTAGCGCTTTTGTCCTTATTTCTCCTATCAAAGAATTTTTGTATAAGTGGTTATATCCATAATAGTTAGTTACATGGTTGGTACAATACAGGAAATGTTTCTAAACAGGGGGTTGAACATGGCTGGAATCTCACATGGGGCTAAAATCCATAAGCGGGTTGAAACTTATTTTATTTGACAACGTTCATTATACCTCAGAAAAAAAATAATCAATTACACAATGATACTATAATTAAGACGTATTTGAATGAATTTCCATACGATGTTGATGAAGCTAAGAAACCCTTGACCTCCAAAATCTAAACTTTTTCGCGAAACTTTTCCCTTCAATTTTCGGTCGACTAGGAACCTCTACTATCAATTTTCAAGCTCAAAACGCCATTCTTCAACCCTGCGATAGCTGACATTGGTGGAGAACTTTGAGGTAGGAAACTTTTTTTTTTTAATTTGGAGGTACGAGGTTTCTAGTCTTCATTGTCGATGAGTCTCGTAGCACCGTGGCCTTAAAATAGTTGGCCATCTCATCTGCAGTTTGAGGTTGCAAAAGGCAGCTAATTACCTGTGACATTGTTGATGCTGAAATATTTATCGTCCCCAGAATTCAAACTGAAATAAAAATTCGGCTCCGAGTCGGGATCAAAGGCTTCAACACTTGTCACATATGTAAAAAGTGGGACATCTTCTGAAAGCTGGACGAAATACGTTTCCTTGAGACACTGGGGCTTCTCATCTGTAAACAGAGCAAAAACAGTATACTTTTAGAATATATATAATAGCACGCATGATACTATATTTCTCAAGTCGACTGTTGAAAAATGGAACGAAAAATTACTGATTCAAAGGGGATAATCATTTACTCGCAGATGCAAGATTATGAAATTGAGTCCTTAGAAAATAAACTATCACATGATGTTTCACAAAGCCAATTTTCAGCATGATGGGGGCACAAAAAATGTTGAATTGAGAATAATAATAATACATTGCAAACGAAAATGTGATGCATAAGTCTGTGATGAACAACAACAATAATATAATTTTGATTATCTCAAATCTTTCATAAGAACGATGGGCTCCATCTTGCAGTCAAATCTCCATGAAGACGGAGGATTCTTCCTTAGATCCTACCCCCAAGTCATGTTAATAGAGAATAAAACTTGATTATGAAGCAACTTTTTGAACTATGTAATGTACCAGTTATTTGACTACCCATTTGCAACTATCAAAATATTGCACTTTACGCTGAAGATACCAAAGATATATTTTGAGTACCTAGTTAATAAATGAGTAAATTCCATTTTATGAGAATCCATCTCAAATGAAAATTGCAAATTGCAGCGCAAAAATTCTTTAGCGATGTGCTCCTGGTTTTTTTCATTCAACATTTTTTTACTTACCCTCCAACCAAAAACAGTACTAGAAAAGAATTATTCATAATATATATGCAAAATACAAAATAACATGCAAAATACTTTTCGCTCTGAAAATTCAATCAAAATAATTCAACTTAATGTTGCACCAATTAACGTACCGTTGATGTCTAAAATACGAATGAAGATGCTAGTCTGTGAAGTGAATTTTCCATCGCTAGCCGTAACTGCTAAGAAATATTGGCTAGTTTCTTCCCTGTCTAAATTTCTCATCAGAAGCATCTTCCCTTGATTGTTTAGGTTGAACTTGCAGTCCTTATCACCGGACATGATGTAGAACTCGAGCCTTTCTGATTTCTCATCAGCATCGGTGGTTTCCAGTTGGAGTAAAAATTTTCCAACAGGGCTGTCTTCTGAAACTGAACGTAAAGCACATTGCGTAAACCGAAGTTAATTTACTTTAAGAAAATGGGTTTTGAGTTTCTATTGTACAGCTTGGTAAGACATGGAAATTGAAGTCAATTAAGGGAAAAGGGTGCTGTATCTATTTCACTAAAGAAATTCTGTTTACTGTATTATGTATACCCAGAATGGACGTCCCTTTAGCAAAGTGTAAATATTTCGAACCTCAGTTTTACAACCACCTAGAATTTTTATAATCCTTTTCAAACTCAAGGTGTTCGATACACCAATATTATGTTCATTCTGATCGAGCTATCACAGCCGAGTGTTTCCCAAATGTTCAGGATAGAGAACTATCATAATTGAGCCAAAGAAATAATAACCACTGCACAATAATTTGCAGCATTTTTTATACTGCTCGCAACCCGCCTTCGCTCTAGGACCTGCTTAGTTGCCCTACCCCCAACCAGTGCGCGATCCTTGTGGATTGGACTTTTTGTGGTGCATCAAGATTATTTCTCGTTTTTTCAACTAATCTACTGCAAATTATAATTTTACATGATTCATTTCGTATGCCAATCAATATAATAGAAGCAAATAACTATCGTTTTTGAGAAAATCTATTCTGCTCAAACAGCTCACTCGATATGTTCCATGATGTTTGCACAAAAACAGGAGGGTTATCATTAGCATCGAGGAGTTTAATGTGAATTGTTGCTTTGTCGCTGAGCGCCGGCGTCCCATTATCGAAGGCAACAACGTTCAAGATGTATTCAGTCTTTTCTTCTCGGTCCAATTCCGCATGAGTTGTGATCCAGCCAGTTCTTCGATCGATCGACAGAATGCCAAGATTATCTTCCAACCAATAATGCACTTCTGCGTTTTTCCCCTCATCTGAATCATAGGCCTTTACTATAAAAAAAAATTATATTGTGAGTCAACAGTTTAAAAAATAATTTAAGCATCCAATAGATGTGAGCTTATTGAACAAATTAACAACTAATACCTTTCAACAGTTTTTCACCCTCCGGAATCCCTTCCATCACAAGGAGATGATAATTAGCCCGCTCAAACTTGGGTTTGTTGTCATTAACGTCAAGAACATGAATTCGAAGGTGAGCCACAGAAGAAATAGGGGGATTTGTAGTGATTTCCATTAGGATGGCTAATTTATGAACAGAGACCTCTTCCCTGTCTAAAGTTTTGGCCAGCGTTACTTTTCCACTTTTACTGACGTTGATGATACTCTTCGTCGCTCCAAACACCTTATAGCTCATCTTTCCATCGAACGAGTTATCGAGTAGTGTGATTGTACTGCCTGTAAATATAAGATTTTTTTATTACAAGTTCAGCCATTTGGTGAAATGGGTGCAAGGCAAATTGTTAGAGAAAGTACGTCCGTAAATCATTAGAAGACGAAGTTTCGTTCAAAAAAACCTTTTCTTCATGACTGCTTATGATATACTTCGATTATTGTTAAAAGAACGACAATCACAAAAAGTTGCATTCAATGCTCATGATCACCTTTTTCTGACGACTCGGACAAAAAGAAAGAGTTAGGCAGTTCGATTGGCTGTAGAACTTTCTCACTAGCCGAACTAACATATACGGTTACTGGAACATCACTCGACAGAGAGGGGTTTCCTCCATCTTTGGCTCGAACGAAAAACTGGTATACGCTGTCTTCTATGAACAAATGTTCTTGGTTATCAAAACAAGTTCAACAGCGCATTTATGAGCTCATTTACTCGACCAGGGTTTCTATAGACAAATTTAGCACAGTTTTTATTCGAAAATTTGAAACTTACTGGAAAGCGTTGTTTGACCTTTTAGCGTTAAATTGCCAAAGTTCGGATCAATGGAGAATAAGTTTTCAATTTTACCATTTCCAACAATTGAGTATGTGATAGCGCCATTGAGTCCATCATCCAAGTCAACAGCTTCTAACTGCAAAGTAAAATGAAGTGGTGTTTAATTTCATGGAGAAATAAATTTATAACACCATTGCAGGTCTGCAAAATGGAAACTGAACTGTCTGCAAAGGAAGGTAATGCTCAAAACCATTGGGTACACTTTGAGCCTCAAATCTTTAAGGACAGCCTCCCCCATACCTAGTACATCTCTATTCAAATAGTATAATGTTACCCTGCCGTAGTGTTAGCTGAGTTACCTGAAGAATAGTCGAATTGTGAGTTGTCTGAGTTGAAACTGTTATAGCATATTTTGGAACGATGAACGTGGGTGTGTTGTCGTTGACGTCCTTTAACGTGACTAAGACAGTCGTCAGGCCAGATCTCCCACCTGGATCAGCGGCTTGGACGAGGAACTCGTAGTATTTTTCTGCTTCTCGATCTAATAGTTTCATTGTGGTAATCTCACCTGCGATACACGAAATATATCTCCCTGAATATATTTGCATTTGAAAAAAGTTGTTTACTATAATTGCAGTCTCTTCTGTAGCTGTAGCAAATGCTAGAACCAATTTACCTAATGCAAAAATTCCAACATTTTCTCTTAGATTCTAATAGCTACGAAATTAATCAAATTCAATAATGTTGAGAAAATGGTTAGGTTTTTCACAATGCTCCTAAATTACGCTGTATCCAGTTAGTATTGGGATGTAGGTACCAAGGGGAATGCTAATTTTCCATAAATCATTCGCGCTGAGATTGTGGAACCCCATTTCACCAGGATAGAAGACGAAGATAATTCGAATTTAACTGATTTCAAATGAGTTATATTGTTTTATCGATTTCGGCGATTAGGCCGTCATCAGTAAGTTGTAAGATTGTCACAGATGGTAGCCTGATCGCCAAAACCGATATAACAATATAACTCATTAAAATCAGTGGAAATCATGAAAATCTCTTTATCTTCTATTCCGAGGAAATGTAACTAATAATGTTGAAAAATAAAATACCTAGGATTGTTGTAAATATTCTGAGTTGTTTATGTAAATTCTTGCACGTTTGCTATTTGCAATACTTATGATTTGGAAGTACCTAAATCGATAAAAAAAACCCTGTAATTGAAGTACAGTGGTTTATTATTCCTTTGCTTCAATAATATTGTAAAAAGAAAATCCATTTGAGATAGTAATTATTCCGAACATTTGTAAATGTTCCCAACAAACAACAGATTGGTAACTATAAGGGAAAACTCCGCAGTAACTATTGTACTCTTAATCAATTTTATTTTCCTTAACTTGCAAATAGGATGATCAATTTTTCGGCTAACGGTGCAGCTGAAGAGTGAGTTTGACGAGCATTTCAACGAGTGCAGAACAATTTTTATAGCTCCAAGAACTATTGAGTTATACCCTCGAGCCAAAATTCTGAAAACCTCAAAAATTCGACAATAAAGCTGCGATAACTTGAGACCCGTTAAAGCTATCGACCCCGCGATGATCTCATTCGATTCAGCGTCCAAAAATATAAAGAAATTGAATTAATTGACACACATTTTTTGTCCGACAAACATTCAAAAATACGAATTTTCTCCCCCTCAACCCCCCCACCCTTAAAATTGAGCAAGCAATGTGGTTCAAGAATTGGGCTGTTGTGAGACCGAGATTGATTTTTGGTGAACATTTCAAGAATTAAGCTATTATAGTTTGGTCGGAAAAGTGTTGACGGCAGACGGACAGATTTTTTTATTGGCTATTCGGATTTTACATGCCTTGAAACGTAAAACATCACATTTTGAGGGGGTTAGACATTTTTTTTCTTGGGCGATTACAATGGTTTATTATTGATAATAAACCAAAAAGACAGAAGAAGGTAACTACGATGCAATTGAATAAAGAGATGCTTATGCTAGAAACTTGGCTACCAATAAACGAAAGTTGGTACTTACCGGACGACGAGTTGATTTTAAAGGCCCCTTGTACCGTTTCAGATATGATAGAATATTTCAAATGCCCACTTTGCCCCATGTCACCATCTGTTGCTCGGAGAGTCACCACATGAGCATCTTTTGGGACGTTTTCCTTTATGGTGATTTCGTAGACATGATTCTCAAATTTTGGACTCATTTGATTAGCTTTTTGAGTTTTCACAAGTACTGTTGATGATGTTGTATAGACACCATCAGTGACTGAAAAATCGACTTTGACCTCATCCCAGGTAATGTTACCAGTATTGCCAATGGTCAAGACGCCTGGAAACAAAGGGTTTCATTCAGCTTCTGGGCTCCATGATGTTAGGAGAATTTTCCAACAACTTGGAGCAAAATAGTTTCAAGAGAAAAATCCAGGGAAGTATAATGAAGTTTGTCTCACCTGAGTCTTTATCTAAACTAAAGATCGTTTCGTGGGATAGCAACGAATATGATAATTTGACGCCGGCGACTGAATGGTACGATCTGATTGCGGCAACAAACTGACCCCTTGATGCATGCGTACCGTAAATCAGGCCAACCACCGGTTCCACGATAACAGGCCCAGTATCAACAACATCAATCACTGCAAAATGAATGGACAAATCTGCTTATAATTATTGCACAAAAATAAATGGTTATCTTTGCTTCCACTGTCACTTGGGAAAATTCCTTTCGCGTGTAAATTTGAGGTAACATAATGAGCCAAACAGACCCATCGCGAAAAGAAAAACTGGGGGTTCCCAAATCCACCAACAAAATTTCCCAACTTTCAAAAAGATGAAAGCCAAAGGATTGGTTCCTACCATTAATACCACCCGATTATATCTATGATGTGCATGCGTCAGTTTTTCTAACCTCTCTACAATACGGATTAGGTACGGATAATCGGAGAAATCGATTTAACAATATAACATATTTAAAACCAGTGGAATTCGCCTTTGAAATACAATAAATTGGGATCCTACAAAACCATTGACTTAGTTTCAATAGATTCAGCGTCCACCAAAGAATATTCATTTTATGAATGATTAAGAAAAACTACCGTGTATCCAGAGTTTCGCGTAGGCTGATTTAGATGGCGTCCCCGTGTCAAAAGCGTTGATCCACAATGAGTAAAATGGCTGCACTTCGAAATCCAAGCTTTTCTTCAGAAATACTTCTCCAGTGCTTGATTTTATATAGAACCAGGAATGAGCTTCACTCATTGCAGTGTCAATTGTGTAACGAACAACACCATTAAGACCTGGAATGGTAGGCATAATCTCTAATAAAAATTTTTTTTGTGAGCGGGAGGGCGTCTCTGATTTTGATATTTTCAACAGTTGTAATAGTCCTTGTACTATATAATTCCTGATGTAGTGAGGTTCATTTGAATTTAATTGTCACTACTATATGGTTATTGTGGTGAAGAACATAGCACACTGCAATAATACAATAGACGGAACTCAGAAAAATAAAGTTTTGAAATGGGTCTGTTGTAAGATACACAGCACAGAGATGCAAAGCTTTGCTAACCCAGAGGGCGTATTTTATCTGTTCTGGTTGCGGCGAGAGTGAAGGCCAACTCTTAACAATTTTGGTAAGATTGAGGAGAGGCAAGGAGAAGAAAAATTTATCACTTTGCAACAATAATCTGCTACTTCTCTTCCTTGGCGTCGCAAAAACCAGGCAACTCATTACTCATTCTCCGATTGTTAATTTTCTCGCCGAGTACTTTCGCCCTGATGATGCCCGAACGGGCAAAAGTACTCGGCTAGAAAATAAATAATCTATGATTAAACCATTTTTTTTTTTACGATAAGTGCTTTTTACTTCCACGTTTACTTAGTATTGTGGAAGTATTGTGATCGTCCAACAATTCGAATCGACATGGAGGTGATTTCAGAAGTATGTACTATACTCAAAAACACTTTCTGAACAAGTGACTGTGTGTCCCTATGACGGTTGTTAAAAAGTGACAAAAATCGTCATATCTCCTTGAAAAATGAATGAAACTCAATGAAATTTTCAGAAAATATTCTCCAAGCGAATGTGCAAAATTAGCGGTTTCTGGATTTTCGATAACTCAGAACTTTCGAGATACACACGTTTGAATTATTTCTATTTTGATTTTTACAGGCCATATTGGAGTTAACATTTTTGAATAGTTGAGGACTTAAAATGTTTGGTATGACAAGCAGATGACGCTCGATTTTTATTGTTTGCCTCACTCATTACTTTAACGTTATGAGCTTTTATCACCAGTGCGAATTTTGTATTTTGATTTTTATAGGCTGCCAAAACCAATATTTAGGAACGCTTAACATCTAAAAATGTTCGTTAGAGCGACTGAATTACGCTTGATTTTCATCATTAGTGTCACACACCATATTTCCACCTAATTACGTACCTAACTTACCAACATTTTTTATTATTTTTAATTTTTCCCAAAGCTCACTCATTTAACCTCAATACTATTAATTCGTGCATTTTTTGGTTTTTGGGTTCCTGGTTAGTTTTTTAATTTGTTAAATGTCACTGTCTCCCGACTCAAACATGGAAACACTATGTGATCAATGTACACCGCTGGTTATTATTTACACTCATGGTTGAAATACACAACTTCCGCTGATTGCTACTATTTTTCATGGTTCATCATCGAATGATCTATGCCCAATTCTAAAACCTTCTGAAAGTGCAGTGCCTCATCATCGTTGGAGTGTTGATGCAGCCACGCACATACAAAAACGGTCCTAGGCGAGTCGCAAAAATGTCATGAAGTTCAAATTTTTTTTGAGTTCATAAAAACATTTCAAACAGCTCAAATTTTTAATGCTGATTGTCTCACCTTCTACAGAAACATTGAAGGATCAGTCTAGTATAGAAGGGTCAGAACAGCGTTTTGAAAAAGTCAGAAAATTCAAATACGTTTTCCTGAAAATGGAATTTTTAGATTTGCGTCCCTTGTATTTTAGCAGAGTGTTATGAAGTCAGCCCAAAATTCACTTCTCACCAGATAGTAAAACAATGGAAACCCAATGGTAAAAATTACAATTAAATTTATGCTTGTAATGCAGGAAAATAAGATGCAATGACATACCTACGTCTCGGTCAATTGCATAAACCTGGCCTACGAAGCCGCCAATACTCAACGTTTCAAGCACGGAAACGTTGTATATATCTTGCAGAAATTCTGGAGCGTTGTCATTCACATCTTGGACCAAAATTTCTACAACGGTGTCTGAATACTTTCCTGTGACCGCGTCTGTCGCACGCACCTTCAATGAGTAGGTGTCAATCGATTCGTAGTCGAGTGCACCATTTACTCTTATCACGCCTGAGTGGAAATGAAATGTTATTAATCAACGTGAGTTCAAGGAAAACGGATATAGAGGTACTTACAGTCCAGTTTGAAAAGTGTTATGAGGTCATTAGGAAGTGACTGTCAGTTTAGTGAAACTTAGTCGTCAACTCTTGGTGAATGTGTTGAGTCTAACGGCTGGTGAAATAGTTTGCAAGTCAAGAGCAGAGAGGCTGACGTTTCTACAATGTTACCAGAGGGCACCAGTAATTTTATTTCTCGTTTGGGTTTCTGGTCATTAGTTCTTAAAATGAATAAGATAAGATTCTACTTGCAGAATAGCTGAATTTATTTTTCCTAATTTAAAAAAATCGATTTTGCAAAAACACCTGAGTTCGCTAAGATCAAAAATACAAATGAAGGCAGTTCGAGTCGTTTGCAGTTAAAACGTCTGCAACGGTACAGCATATCTCAGACTACACAAGAATGAAATCATGTTCGAGCATCAACTTAAAAAACTCCTGGCACTTTTAGCACAGTTAGAAAACTTAGCGTGACATTGAAGATGAATACCCTTAATACATTTTTTAACAAGCAGAAGGTTGCCCTTCTTATAGTCAGTTATGGACTCTAACTTGCTTCAGTTCAAAAAGAAAAACAGTAGTGGTTGACATCGTAAACTCACATGGACTTGTCCCAGTAGCAGAACCTGTAAAAAAATAATTAAAAATTACTCAATAGAAAAAATATACAACAAAATTCAATACTCAATACTCATAGTAAACAGGATAATAGGAAGATTGAAGGGTTTCAATTTTCAAACGAACTATGTTCATGTATTCGTTTATGGAAGCACGTTTAATAAGGGGGCACAAGCCCAAGAGAAGTAAGTGGTGGAAAAAACGAAAGTTCTGCTATGCTCACTGAAAGCATATCTTTAACCAAATCCGTTGAAACAATTCCCAAAGCATAGAGCTTATATAATACCTCTGATATGCGTATGAGGGAGGCCGATGGATTCGAATCCAATAAAGAATTGCATAAGGTTGGAAAAGGTTTTGCACGAAATTACCTGAGGTGAAAACGGTTTGAAATTCTTCATAAGCATCCCCTTCGACTATCGTGTAGATGATGTCATTGGGTAAAGGTGAAAAAGTGCGAAGCGTAAGAGGTATAGGTGCATGGCCGGTGATATCCTCAGGTACATAGGCCTGGTAAAACTGTTGTTCAAATATTGGCGTATCCTCGTCCAAAACAGTTATGTGAACAACAGCAGTGGTCGTGCATGGTGGAATTCCTGAAATCAATAGCAACAACGTTAATTATTTAACACTTTCGCTTCAGCGCAACAATGAACCCAGACTTAGAGCCGCAGGGAATCGGAAGCAGAATATTTTTATTTACTTCAGATAGTGTGAAAAGTGAAAGTCGCCCAACCGAAAAAATTCGCCGATTAGATTTTGTCAGGCTATCTTACTGAAAAATAAATGTTACTCAATGCCAGTTTTAGGATATGTGCGAAATTAGCGTTTATCGAATTTTGGATAACACACTGGGCATTCGAGATATAACTGTTCACAGTTTTTTCTGTTTCGAATTTTTACAGGCTATAACAGTAGTTATTTTTTAATGTTTGAAGTCTTATGGCGGGCAGATGACATTTGATTTTTTATATATTGGTTCAGACACCATACTTCCACGTTATGAGCTTTTATTTCACCGTTTCACTAGTGCGTATTTTGTATTCTGATTTTTACAGACAGCAAAAATCAATATATTTGAACACTCATGGCCTTGAAATGTTTGGGACAATGATTAAATGACAACGAATTTTTTCCCGATTTTTATTTATTTTGTGGGTCACATACCGTGCTTTCGCGTTTATTGACAATATTTTGATTCTACAGACCTCAAAAATAAAATATACCTATATAAGAACGTGGGGGTACTTAAAATTTTTTTTATGCCAGCTAATTGGTTTTTATTGTTGGTGTAGTATCTAGAATGTTTTTTGCCACAAAAATTATTTGAACCCTCAAGGTCCAGGAATGCTCGTTGACCAGCCCGACTGTGATGAGTGAGTGGAGGAGGGATTTTTCTCAAGTTTCGGCGGTTTTCTAAAGTCTTCTTCTTTTTCTTGTCGTCCCATTTTTTCAGAAGCCCAGGGAGTCACCTGAAGCTCTTCTTTGCCCTTTAAAAAGTTTGAGTTCTGATTTCCTATTTTACCCCCGGAACCCTGCCCAACTCACAAATAATCCCGATGAAAAAAATCGACTCAGACAAACAATCATAACGACGAATTCAAAAGAATAATCACAATACGCTGACGACTGATATGACACAGTGAAACCAAAAAAACATGAAATGGAAGGTGTTATCCCTTATTTCATCAATGATAACAGAGCTTTCCACATGATCAAGGGTCTGGGGCAAAAAATTCCGAAGCTCAGGATTAGTGAAACGCCATCACCATATAGTGCTGAAATCAACTCTTGAGTAAGTCAGAGTTTACGATAACTCGGAGATTAGTTAACACGCACTATAACCTTCACTTGGTGAAATCTGCAATAAAGGGTGAAATTCTACAGCTGGTACACTTGAAATTGCTCGTAGCTTAGGAGTCAGTTTCTGAGGGCTGGTACCTGCCACAACCTTCACTCACAGGACACCCTCAGTCGTCTGATGGCAGATTGCTCAGTGTTAAACAGCAAGACTGTTAGGGCAACAAAGAATCATAGCGGAAGAACTAACCTATCTGCTGCAGATACAAGAACAATTTTCCACGCTTAGATTTTTCCTTGTACTTTATGTCCTCGCTCTAAATTTCTAGAATTTTTCACCCTAACTCGCTTTTCTTGATATAATATCAATTTTTTTGGGGGGAAGGAAAAATTGATATTTTTTTAATGAAAGCCATATGGATTAATACAAATAAACTTTTGTTGTTTTCTTTTTAAATTTTTTTTTTTTAAATGTAATTCAACGGTGAAAGGGTCGTCCGGCGTCCATTTGATAAAAACCTGACAAATAGGAAGGTCTGTGAAATGGAAATTACTGCAGCGGTGGCCATTAACTATTTGAAAAAAAATAAAACTCATGCAAGGGCTACAAAATCACTCAAAACACCGTACCGTTGTCTCTAACAGCCACAACCAATTTGTATTCCTGTATATGGCTAGGAACGGGTTGTTTTATTGTTATGTTTCCCGAGCGTGGACAAATTTTGAAAATGTCATTGTGATTTTCCAGTTCAAAATGGACCTCCCCGTTTTCTTCCTTATCTACATCATGCGCCATCACCTGCAATCACATTTCAAGTTGAGTTGCTTCCAATTTCTCACTTACGAATTGAGGGAAAAGAGAGAGGGAGAGTCAGATTTATAAAATCACCCTAGTGACAAAGTGATGTTTTCTGACAGATTGTGATATAACAGCGTGCAGCTCTTTGTTTATAACAATCGGGCAATTGTCATTGATGTCCAAAACTGTAACGTTCACCAGCGTTCTTGCTATATGCCATTCTGGGGTGTCTTTGAAATTATCTGTCACTCGCTCCGCCTGGAACAATGAGGTGATAGTTGGTAGAAGAAAGATTACATTATCATTTTATCAACACAACAATCCTGAATGGAAAACTGGATAGGGGAATGTGTTTAACTATATTAGCGATACGGATACATTATGATGATGCCCAATTGATGAAAATTTCAATGACGTTCCTTCAAGAGAACACGCGGTTTGAATATCTTGGAGAAATTCATCGATTTTCTCATTTCCAAGTTGTCCGATATAGTTTTCTTTAATGTAGGGACATTCAGTTGTCTCAATCATTATTTACCTTACAGCTCGTTACATATAGGTACTTTATCTTTAGCTGATTCATCATTTTTGCTGAGCCACCCCGAGACTTGGAGTCTATGACAGTTGTTTCTATTTAATTTTGTGCTTCAGAAGTTCAACATATTAATTTCAATCTCGAGTGTTCTCTATTAACTCGCCCTGCACATAACATCACATATAGATAAACAAAATATTTTCAAATATGAATAAGAAACCCGTACTTGAACGACGAACGAATAAAACTCCCGAACTTCCCTGTCTAGGGGAGTTCCTGTTGTTTTGACAGCGCCGCTCACTGAGCCGATGATAAACTGCGGCTGCGGATTCAGAATTGAGAAGATCACATGGTCGTTCAGCAAGGCACCTCGAACGCTGACGACTGCCACAGTGATAGATTGAGTGCTGTTTTCAAGCACAGCTCCGAGATAGATCTTCTTCTCGAAAGACAACCCTTTGTCGCCGTAGTTTTGCACGCATTTAATATTGACAAACCTTCAACAGAAAACAACAGTAGGTACCAACAACCCTTCTTATTTACGATAACTATACCAACAGTAAAATAAATTGAGGCACAGGGTGTCCCCGGAATCGTTTCCCCTCTAAAATCAGTATTCTTGAAGTAAAAAACTGTTGCAAGGATCTCAAATAAGACCATATAGAGTACCACGCTTGTGCACAAATGCCAACAGCAACATCAACTTTTTTTTTTAATTTCAAATGAGAACCCCATTTTGGTTTATTATCCAATAAAAAACCTTTGTAATTGCTCACAAAAACAATTATTTCCAACCCAATGAAAATATGATGTTTTACATTACAAGGTACCTATGTAGAATCTGAATATACAATTTAAAAATTTCTGTCCGTCTGTTGTTTTCCATCAACACTTTTCTGAAGAAAGTATAGAACCTACATACTTGAAATATTCACCAAAAATCATTTATGGCCTGATAATAGCTCAATTCTCTACTTCAATTGTAAGGGTATTTTTACTTTTATGTTTACGTAGTAAATGGAAGTATTGCGATTGTCTGAAAAGTCGAATTTTTTGATCTAACGTTTTTTTCAGAAAAAGGTGTACTTGGTATCAATTTGTATAGATTTGGGGCACTGAATCGAATGAGAACATCACTTGGTCGACAGATTTAATGGTTCTCGGGTTATCGTAACTTTCTGAAGAATTTGTGAAATTGTCAGAAATTTGTCATGAGGGTACAACTCCAGGGTTTTTGGAGCTATAAAAATCGTTCTATACTCGTTGGAATGCTCGTCTTCAGCTGTTACATTAGGTTAATAATTTAGCTTTTAATTTGAAAATTAGGAAAAATAAAAAAATAATTACAATAACAATAGTTGCTACGGAGTTCTCCCTTAGAGTTACCAATATGTTGTTAGGTGGAAACGTTCAAAAATGTTTGGACAAGTTACTATCACAAATCGATGGAATTCTTAAATCATAATATTGATAATAATAAACCACTGTACAATCATTTGCAGCGTTATCTGACAACATGATTGATGGTATATTGGCTCACGTTTCTGTTGAGTATTTTCCATCAGAGGCGGTGATTTTCAATCTGTGAAACGATGGACCTTTCAATTTGCTCTTATCGTTGATGCGAATCAGACCTGTCTTCTCATCGATGGCATAAATGCCGTTGATGTTGCCTTCGGTGATCACGTAAGTTAACCCATGATCCAACCTTTCAAGGTCAGCGTCAACTGCAGATACCTGAATGAAAGATAATTGACAGTTGATTGTGACGCTCTTTTGAAAATCTCATTTGGCATTTGGAATAGAATTTGCGAAGACATAGGCGTTACGCTTAGGGTTGTCGGAGTAAGAATTTCCAAGAGAACAGAGAGCTTTCCAAGAAAACTTTTATAAACTCAAAGCATGTAGTCAGTATGGATTTAATTTGACCGATTAGTGGCTAGTTAAGCTGGAGGGAATTACTAACCTGAGTGACAGTCACATCATCAAATGTGGGAAGTAGAACGGAAGCATTGTAGGAGCTGCGAGTGAAAACTGGTGGTGAATCGTTTGTATTGACGATGGTCAAATTAATCGATGCCACAGTTTCCGATGTAAGTTTCGGCAAGCCTTTATCAATTGCAATCACTGTAATGATGATATTTGGCGTCTTTTCATAATCGAGGCGAACAACAGTTCTCACAGTGCCTAGAACGAAGGAATGTGAAGTTGGTCGGAGTGAAGAGAAAAAATATGACTAATGACTAATATGAAAGTCGAGAGTTCTTGGAGCTATGAAAGTCGTTCTATACTCGATGGAATGGTCGTCAAACACTCTCTTCAGCTGTACCGTTAGGCAACAAAAAATTAGCTTTTAATTTGGAAGTTAAGAAAAATAAAAATGATTAAAATTACAATAGTTGCTACGTAGTTTTCACCTATAGTTACCAATCTGTTTTTTTGGTGGTGTTCGGAATAATTACTATCACAAATGGATAATCTTTTTAAATCATTATTGAAGCGAAGGAATAATAAACCACTGTACAATAATTCGCAGCGGTTTTTTTTTCTCTGTGGTGAATTGAAACGAACTCGAGGCACTGCTTCTTTTGTTGCTTCTTGTTCCGAAATGGTTTCAGTAGAGGGGTTCACACTAATAGATAAATTAAGAATTGGAACAAGGAACGCCTCTCAAAGGAATGAAAAATTATTTACAATTTTCTCTGTATGACTCTGTAGGAAAGTTCTCTTACGACAGTAGTACCTTACTTGACCAGTACAATTGAAGTTGGCAGAATACAGATCGATTTTAATTATTTTTTTGGCTAGTGGGTTGTTGAAATTGTTCACCAGTTTGGGTGGCCGGGTGGTACTATAATTTATAGTGTTACAATAACCGTTTGGAAAGAAAACCTCCAAGAAAAAATTTCAGTTTTCGTATTGTACAGCATGATCAATGATGGCTGGTAAACAAAATGATCAGTGATCAGCTGAATGAAATGGTGTTATGTCTTGGATTCTGTAGAATTGAATAAGCATTCAAGCTTCAAATAAGGCGCAGATCAGAAATAGACGCTTTTTGATTATTATAAAACATTGTAATCACCCAAGAAAAAAAAATAGCCCCCCATCCTCAAAATTAGATGTACGTTTCAAGAGATGTAGAATCCAAGTATCCAATACAAAAAAGTTCTGTCCGTCCGCCGCACGCCTTCAACACTTTTGTGAGGAAACTATAATAGCTAAATTCTTGAAATTTTCACCGAAAATCATTTTTGAACAAATCGCTCAATTCTTTAGTCAAATGGATAGCTCAATTTTAAGGGTATTGCTTTTGAGGGGGAAAATTAGTATTTTCCAATGTTTTTGAATCATCGTTGTGTTTGATATAAATTTATGCAGATTTTTGACGCTGAATCGAATGAGACCATAATTAAGTTGATAGTTTCGATGGGTCACGGGTTATCGCAACTTTTGTGTATAATTTCCGAGGTTTTGAAAAATTTGCCGTGGTGGTATAACTCGAGCATTTATGAAGATATAATAATCGTTCTATACTAGATGGTATTATCAAATATCGCTCTCTTAAGCTGTATATTTAGGCAAATACTTTATCTCCTAACTATATAGTCAAGAATTATACCAAATTATAATAATTTGGAAAACAAATGGTTTTCATACTTATTTACAAAAAAACGTGTGTTGTTATGTGTGATTAATAGTTGATGTGCATCAGTGAACAACTCAAAACACCACGTACCATCTTCTTTAAAATTCTACCACAGAACATGGAAAGAAAAACGATAAAATAAATCTTGCCTGATGCTTGACTCCAAAATATAGGCACATGATGAAAGTCAATAGCGGACTATCAGTCAACTCACCGGTGTTGGGGTCAATGTGAAACATGGACGAGAGATTTTTTGTGAAAAACTGGTACGTGAACATTGAGTTTGTGTGTAGGTCGTGATCAATTGCTCTGGGCACAAGTGGTTTTCCATCTTTATCTAAAATGAACGAGCCGACGTCCGCACTTTCCAAAATCCAAGCTTCCAATTGGCTATTCACGAATCTTGGAGGATTATCGTTCGCATCGAGAACATAGATTGTGACGTAGCAAGTACTTTTGCCACCGAACTGTAATCAACAAGAAAATTATGATACGATATTGTTATCAATGTGCAAAGGAATCGAATAACGTATATAGTCGGCATTTACCAAACTAAAAGCGGCAATCGTGAGATTGTAAAGATACGTATGTTCCCTATCAAGTTCACTGTTAACAGTGATTGTTCCGATGGTCGGATTTATGGCAAAAGAGGACTCCTTGTTTCCATTAGTAATCTCGAAAAGAAGCCCTGACCCGTAAGCTTCCAATTGAGTCACTAGAGTTCCAAGGGGGCTGTTCTCATAAACTTCAGCAGCAACTTCGGTATCGGCAAATCTGCAGGTATGGGATTAAAATTAAAACAATCCATGAAATGCTCACACATTTGACAATATATGTGACAATCACTCATAATTCGAATGAATTCAAATAGCATTCGGTAATGAGCAAGGGTAAAAATATAACCATGGCCATCCTTGTACTCAGTATACTCAACTTCATCATCATTTAACAACTTTGCAGTCACCTATCGATTGCGTTTTAATATTGTTTTTAATTCTTACTTGGTTATTAGATCGGCCGCTGAAATCACTGATATGTGTACTGGTAGCGTGTTGCGCAATGGTCTGACTCCTGCATCGCTGGCTTGGATGACAAGTGAATATTCCAGAGGATCAGATGGGCCAATCGTTTTGGCTAGGCACAAATGGCCCAGAATATGGTCAATAGAAAACTTGCCTCCATCATTTCCTAAGTTCAATCAAAGAAATGTCATATCATCATAAGGGTGCTGCTAAACAATCAGTTAATAAAAAAAAAACCTCAAATTACAAATAAGCGCAGAGTTTTGGAAGAAAAACTTATGGGGCACTTGATTTATTTTTCAACCACTGCCATTATTGTAAAAATACCAGTTCTCCTTATTACATAGGACATGCTGTATACATGAGGTGCCAATTGTTCCCTATTCCTCAGAGGCAGCTATATTACATCAGTCTATCAGTACCAAAAAATGAACACATTTTCACAACTATTGGACTAAATGTCCATATACTATAATACGTCGTACCAGACACTATTGAATAAGTAACTGTTCCGTTTTCCATCAGATCGTGATCAGAGGCCATCAAAGTCACTATGCGGGTTCCGACGAGAGAAGTTCGATAAATTTTAGGCTCAAGAGAGTCAACGTTGAATTGAGGCATGTGATCGTTGACATCTTCTACTTTGATGATGACTCGAGTGAAATTTTTCTTGGTTGGTGTACCGCTATCATGTACAACAACAGTAATCGTATGCGATACCAGAGTTTCCCTGAAATGAACATATTTGATGTATTATGCACACGTTTTTTCTAATATTGTCTAGATTGGTCTGAATCGATGCCATATTAATTTGGAGAGTGCAATAATTCATCGAAAGAACTAAACAGTCTGGCTCATAGCAGACTCATTAACTTTACGTCGATAATCTTAACGATTATCTGCAAGTAAAATTCCATTTACCTGTCTAGCGTACTAGCAATAGTCACATCTCCAGTATTATGTTTGAGCGTAAAAAGTTGCAAGGACTCAGGATTTTTAGCGTTATAAATTTTGTACACAAGCTTCTTGTCAATGTCTTCATCAGTGGCGCTCAAAGTGAGTATAACGCTTCCAGTTTCTGCTGATTCCGGTACAGCCAATTGATACTCGTATTTTGGGAAGGCAGGATGGAACTCGTTGATATCAAGGACCGTGATGAACAACTGCATAGAAATAAATATGTTTTTTCTTTTTTTTTCTTTTAGATGCAATAATCAAGTTGCAGACTGTGAAAATAAACAAAAAATTGAACAAGTAACTCAAACTCGCTTGGCTCCAAATACTTACCTGAGTGTAAGCTGTATGCACACCATCCGTCACGCTGAGAGTCAAATTATAACTTTGGGTTTTCTCAGCATCCACTTCTTTAACCAGATAAACAGCACCTTTGTCCTTTGTTACCATAAACACACGATCATTGTTCCCATCTGAAAAACATCAACGACAAAGGACGTCAAATTGATACTAGTGGAAGCTTGATTATTGAACTTATCTTGAGAGTTTTTTCGTCAACTACCCGTATATAAAGGGATTTGTGACAACAGTCAATGGCTGTGGGTAACGTTTGGTATATTCAGGTTCACAATCAATTTTCATTGATCACTAAAAAACAAACACTAATGGTGGATTTCCCCAGGTGAGGGTTGAAGTGCGAGATAGCTAATCCCCAAGTAAACGTTAACCCCAACTTATTTGAGATTTTTGATTTCACCTGTCATTTACCTGTAATGTTGAAATAAAGCGTGTCATCGTCTAAATCGCTGGCGTGTATAATTGCCACCATGTACCCTGGCGAGTCTGATTCCAGAATTTGTACAGACTGATTTGGGTTCTTTATTACGGGCGAGTGTCGTGAGGAAGATGGGATACCTTTAACTTTAATCGATATTCTTGCAGTTGCATTCTTCGACGGTTTCCCACCGTCAGACGCCATCACCTGTTGAGCAGTTGAAAAACAGATACACTAAAATAACATTGCTGCAAGATAAATTATCGCAACCGTGGTAAATATAATGGAAATGGTAGTTTCGTTTAAGAAACTCGTACTTTACATCCAAGTATCATTAGTTACTAGCTGAACAAACCATAACGTTGTATTGGTGCCCTCGAAGCAATGATCTCTGCGTATAGAGGACTCCAGTTTTTGAATTTATAAACAACTTGCCGCCCATTTTGCCACCCTTCAAAGAATATGTGATACGCGAATTTTTACCAGCGTCTTTATCATGGGCCAGCATCTGAAACAGGCGTGGAACAAATTTATTTAGAAGGAATTCATTGCTGATTAGAAACAATAAATTTTGTACCCGATGGATTTCAATACGGCTGATGAAGGGCAAGTAGTTCCATGAAACGTGCTCATCTCATGTTTTATAAACGAAATTAGATAATATTTTCATCTTTAAATATTACTAAGATTAGGAGTACCGAATAACTAACTTCCAAATGCAGAAAAGCTCTCTCCGATTGTGATTTTAGGAACCAACGTTTTTTGAAATTTGAAAAATGAATTCGGTTTAACTAAGTCGATTACATAGGTAAATGAAACGTATTCTTCGTCCTAATATCAAAACTATAAACTTAAAGGAATAAAATGATCGAACGAAAAATCATCTAATAATGGAAATCTTTAGAGAAGGAAGGGTGATGATAAGTTTTTTGGCAAATCAAAGAAAGTTCAACAAACTCAAGAATTAATAAGTAAAATCGCTCAATACTGGTCTCCTACTGTATCTTATGTGAAATGTCTGTTCCCACTTGATTAGGATTGATTTAGGATGATTAGGAAAAAATTAACATCTACTAATATCGAGGAATCATTCTGAAGAAAGAAGAGAAAAAACATTGCCATGCAAGAAATTCATCGAGGCATAAATAGAAGTAACAACTGTTTGAATTGATAAATACCGTGAATAATTCAACTCCGTCGTTGTAATTTGAGGGAAACGACTCCCACTCGCCATCAATTTCTTCCAACGTCTGCGCTTCTTCAGAGCCTTCATCATTCTGCAAGCATCAAAATATTTATGCTATAACATCATTCAGTCCACGGAGAACAATTATTCAGAAATGAACAGTTATTTTCACACCCATGCTTACGTGAATATAAGTATTCTTCTTCAATATTCAATTTTGGAAAAGGAAACAAACTCGTTGGAATTTAGACAATGAGAATACCTGAGGCATGAAGGATGGAGGTAGAATTAATTCTGGCACGGTGATATGGAAAACAGCTTGATCGAACACTGGCGGGTGGTCGTTGACATCAAGAACTTGAACGAGCACTTTAGTCACTGAAGACAAGATGGGCTGGCCAGAATCGCAAACTGTGACCTACCAACGAACAACAACGAAGAGAAAGGTTTAGCTTGATTTTAAGTATATTATTCACCAGTCAAAATATCGACTCAGGATTGAATTTGAAACCACGGAAAAATATTGAATCTAATATTTGTTATGTAGCACTGTGATGCTCCACGCTCAAAGGGCCTTAAGGCGTAAAGGGTAAGCGCGTTTGCGGAAAAATATTGATTGGCGAAACGTTTGGGGGGACAATTTAGGACACGATTGTGCAAATGGAAGTAATTAACAAAGCCCGTTAGCCCAAACTGTTGAATTAATGGCAAACAGTTTTTTTTCAGGTGCTCGACATTATTGATATTCGTAATGCTCATTCATTCCTGCTTCAGATCATCTTCATGTTTCACTGCTTGGCTTGTTTGTCAGGCACTAAGAGATAACTAAGTTTAGTTGAGTAACTTATGATATCCTTATGAAAAAAAAAAAATTTGTGCGCAGCAATGCTATATTTACCTCCAACGTGTATTCACTTCTTTCTTCACGATCCATTTTCTTTCCCGTCGTCTTGATAGTACCTAGAAACAATAAATCATTTATTGTTGAAAATTTATGTAGTGCAACACATTTTATTTTTATTTTTAGAAAACCATGACAGCTACATATTTTCTAAAGATTTTTGCTCGCTGAATCAGCGCTCTTTAGCTTTTTTGCTATGGGATTGAATTTTCTTTTAACCAAAGAATGAAGAAAAAAATTAAATTACGATCTTTGCAGAAGAGTTGAGCTGGATTTAGACGGAAGCAGAAAATGCGCGAAAGGTAAGAGATGCAGAAAGTGCGGAGAGTTCACACGGGTATTCTTATAGCTCTTCATGCGTGTATTTCATCACTAACTCTATCATCTAGAGATAATGAAATAAATACAAAAAGTAATTAAATGTAAATGCTCAATTCACACACTAAGAAAATATATTATCATTATCTTTCCCTCGTTCATTAGGTAAATAAAACGGAGGAAGACGATTTTCATCCGTTCAAAGTTATAAACTGAAAATGTATTCTTCTTTTCTGGCTCCAGCCTAAATCACTCCGTGTCAGTATTTTTCTCTTTATTCTTTATACTCCTTCTTCCTCCTTCCGAATCTAATTAAATAAATAGCTAATAAATATCAACGGAAGTTCAACCTTAATAATGAATAAATGAGATATCGTCCAATATCGTAAGACCCAAAATTTGTGGATGTGAGATCAATCAGTGGTTACCTTGAAAATTTTTCGTCAACAATCTAAGTTTAAGATGTTTTGGTGAAACCTTTGCCGCTGCGTTATCGAAAAAATAGACATCTTATAGAACGGAGTTGAAATTTTTACCTGATGTTTCGTTCATGGTGAAAAACCCATCGGGATCGCCTCCAGTGATTTGGTAGATTATTTGCGTCGCAGTTAGATCAGCATCCCAAGCTTCAAGCTGTACAACTTCACTGATCCTATCAGTTTCTTCCATCACCGTGCCCGAATAAAATGGAAGCTTGGTAAGCGGGATTTCATCGTTCACATCTTCGACCTCGATGTAGACCTGAAATGAGGCGAAATTTCGTTGACGTCCATTTTGAAATGAAAAGCAACAAAAATAATTTTCATATAATTATTATGGTATGGATGTTTTTGAATGTTATTCAGAACTGGTCCAAATTTGTAATTGAGCATCATCAACAGCATTAAACCATTTTGGAACAAATTATTCAAGTTCATGTCAATAGAAGAACTAGTGGCATCCAAATCTGACTTATTTAATTTTTTATTTATTTTTTCTAAATTTTTAAATTTTTACTTCCATGTTCACGCAGTTATTGAGAGTATTATGATGATCCGGAAGTCGGATTCGGAACGGAGGGGAAATTCAATTAAATTTTTGAGGAAGGTACTTCTAGTGAATGTGCAAAATTAGCCGTTTCCTGATTTTAGATAACACAAGAGTTCTTCCGAGATAAAACTGTTCATATTTTCTTCGAAAATTATAAAACGAAAATTATATTACGTAAAGGCTAAATTGACACATGTTCTACTGGCTACGAAAATCGATATACTTGGATACTTGAGGTTTTACAATGTTAGTGTCAACGAGTAGATGACGCTCGATTTCCTCTTCAGGACTGGTTATACATTTTTGGGTGTCGTAGCTATAAAATTGATCCCATTTCACGAAACTTGCCCTGTACCGCTAAGCCGGGTACAGCGCTTGCGTTCTGATTCTGAACATTTCAACTTTTCGCAGCGCTCTCCGAACCTCGCTCCGTGAAGGCGATCGGGAGAATCGAGAGCTCCTCAGCCCAAATGCAAAATGATCAAATAATGGAAATCTAATTTTTTTTTTTTTTTTTTTTTTTTTTTTTTTTTTTAATTACCTTTAAATTACCTAGTAAAGAATTCTTGAGGAGCGGGATAGCGGAGCGGCACATCAAAAGACCCCGTCCAGACTACGCTTCACCCCGCTTCGAACATTTCTACGTTCCCACGGGGCTAAAATACGAAATCGTGCCACTCTTTCGTACTCACTGTCTTGGCTCACGACTGGAGTGGGGATAGGCAGTGAACCAGCTGAGTGTCGTGGGCTGTTCACACACAGTCACATTCACGATTCAGTTTTCCTTGCGAAGCCGACCGCGATGAACGAGCTCCTAGTTGAAAGTAGTTGGCAACTGTCGTGTTCACGCTTCAAAATCAAACACGTTTGATATGGAGCGTGAGCGGTCGTGGACTCTCCACGCTTCCGGAGGCTTCTGAGGCAAACTCACGACACATCGTTCACACGGGTCGTCTTCCACGAATGCGTGAGTCACGCCAGCGTGCCACGCCCCGTGGGAACGAGGCACGCTGAAAAAGGGCTGAAAAAACCGCCATCAGCGATCGGGCCGTTCTCCGCTCCGCCGATCCTCATTCCTTTGATGTGTTGCCGCCCTGCGGCCTTGGAGCGGAGCGGAGGAATGGAGCGGCAGTTTTTAGCAAGTGCGTACCGGGCTTTAGGCTCACATACTCCACTTCCGTATTATTAACCTAAGCTAAGCGTTTTTCTATTTTTGGCGGCCTCGTATGAGTTTCTCGAGCATATGATTGGCGAAACCTGTTACCGACTCAAATGTGGAAGTACTGTGTGAGCTATGTACAACACTGGTTTTATTGTTATGGGGACGCTAAGCATTATTTTCCCATTCATAGGGTCACTGGCGATGTTGGCACGGGGATGAGCCTCGGTTTCGATCTTTTGCATTAAAAGTTATCTCTATTGCTAAACTTTTTCGATTGGAATGTAATACTCAGCGATGAAACGCGTCGGTTCGATTTGTTCAGTGTTACGTTCAGAGTAAATAACTGTCAATAGTTATTTAGACACACTGTGCCGCTGTTGTCTGTCAGCAACTAGAGAAGCTTCGACCTTTCAACGAGCGGAGTTCATTTCCTAACTCAACGTTGTCCGACAAAGCAATGTAAGCGCTTCTTTAAAATATATAGCTACCCGTAGACAGGCTTGGACCATAAAGCCCCTTTGAATGCTAGCGTTTCGCTGACGAGAGGCCTTCTTGCCAACAACTAATTAGCTCGACATGGAACTCGCCTTAAGACGCAGGTAGTCCGTGGTAATCCATCCTTGGCTCGAAGCAGGGTTTATTGTTCGTCGATCAACTCCCGCAACAGCACCAGGCTAACTTTTACTAGCCGCTTAACCAAACATCAGCGCATTACGTAAATCGCTTATGCCCACGGTAACCAGAATGAAAAGGTGCCTTCTGAAGTCCACAATTTATGGGGCATTCAAATCAGAATGAACGGTTTACTTTTCAGCCATCAGATGCTGTTAGGGGTAAAAAAACAAAACATTATCTTCCGCCACTCCTACATTCATCATACTTGAAATATAATATTACAGCTAGGTGACATTACCAATAATCATTCTGTTTCTAAAACGTCGAATTATGAAAAATTCAGTTAGCTTATTTCTAACTCGGAATTCTCATTCATTTTAATAGCAACGAGTGGTGTTATGTGATTGAATGATTTAGTTTGAGCGTGCCTCCTTTTCCTTTGGAATCTATATTTTAATAGTATTAGTTTAGTATTAGTAGTAATAGTATTAGTTTTTGGAAAAAGAGACATTACATCATGTCCACCAATTTAGCGTTGTACATTCGCGATCTGGGTATTTTTGAATTAAGCAGGAATGCATTCTCAGAGCCAAAACAAATTATTGCTGGTGTACCACAAGGTACCGCGCTGGGCCCACTCCTGTATCTCCTGTACACCTGAGATCTACCTGATCAGTTGCATAACTGCTGTTCCTGCTTTGATAACAGCTTGTTGAAGTGAGTATGTGGTTTTTTATAGGCCCTGATGAAGAAAATAATTTTTGAACAGCAACATCGAGAATAAGTCTCGATTCATCATCATTACCGCGTTTTGACAGTTCTCCTCTCGTTTTTCTCGTATAATTAAAAAAACTAACTTAAAATTAACTTGGGCATTCGCCTCCCAATTGTTCGCATTTAATATATTCATCGTTCGTAAAATATTCTGTAACTATCGGTTGCTCTCACGTTAAATAACTTTTTATTCATTTTTTGTCGACTTCCACACAATTTAATAATTAATATTTATTAATCCATCTATCTATATTTATTCAACTATAAGTATTTATTAATATTATATTAATCGTTAATTATTACCTATTTATCGATGGAAGATATCGCAACGTTCTGCTCGCGACCAGTTAAGATTCGAACAATTATTTTGATATGTTTGGTGATTGATTGATTTATTTTTGTCATTTCTTTCTGTATTCTATCCAAAATAAAATGGTTCTCGGTCGTTTTTCCATCCAAGTTTTATTAATTTATTTTACCCTAATCCCTATCCCCACAAAACAAGTGGAAAGAAAAGTTAAACTCCTGTAGTGTCCCTGATAATCCTTTGAAGAGGCGTCTCTTCGATTTTGCCAGACCAATTGTGGGTGTCTTTTGGTAAATCTGTGTGGATGCGTATTCAAAGTGGGCGCGAGAGGCGGTTATGAAGAGCATCACGGCAACATCTTTAACTAAACGACCGAAGGAGTCGTTTTTAAGCATAGGTTTCCCAAGAGGGTTTTGTCAGACAAAGGTGCACGATTTCAGTTGGCAGAACTTGGAGGAGTTTTGTGGTAAATGAAGAATAGCTCACTCGTTTTCACCGCCATATCATCTTAAGAGCAACGGCACGGCTAAAAGATTCATCTGAACCTTGAAATCTCGAATGAAAGCAACGCAAGCGAATAACATCCCTATGGAAAACTCACTGCAGCAAATTCTACTGGTGTAGTGTATTAAAACGCTCGGATCGATCTTTGCCCGATTAGAGCGAATAATAAATAACGGACTTGTTGAATTGGGATCGAATTTTAAGATAAAAACCTCAATCAAATTACCTTCGAATTAAAAAAAAAAAAAAAAAAAAAAAAAAAATACAATGTAAAATACGAAAGATTATGTTTTCTCAGATAAAGTGAAGTCAATTAAATTGATATTGTATTTACCTGAAGGTCAGCATGTAACGGAATTACTCCTTGGTCTTCGCATACGACTGAAAGCCAATAGGATGACTCGGTTTCAGCGTCCAGAACGAGATTCGTCTTTATTTCGCCTAGAACAAAAAAAAAAAAAAATAAAAAATAAATAAATAATAATTACAAATAAATAAAATAAAGTAAGGGGAATGAATAAGTTTTGGTGAAGATGGGGGAACATCAAATAATAGTTAAGAAAGTTCCCAACCGTTCAATTAATTATTCATCAGAATTTTTTTTATTTTTATGTAAGTTCCCAATCAGTATGTAAGTTCGTTGGCCATCGTTCGGTACATATAATTTGTTAAGAATTTATTCACCTGTTATAAATTATACAGGATGTCCCAGGATGTCTAACTTGGGTTATGAAGGCATATTTAACAAGCGTGGAGTAGACTAAATGAAACGGCACAAATAATTATGATTTCCACCAAAAATCAATCTAGGTTTGAAAACTGCTCACTTCTTTAATCAAAGCGCTACCTCAATTTAAGGGTATTTTTGTGGGAGAGAAAATTCGTATTTGCCAACGTTTTTCAGAAAAAGGTGTATTCGGTATCAATTTTGTATAGATTTTTGAACGCTGAATCGAATGAGACCATTGCGGGGTCGATAGCTACATTGGTTCTCGAGTTATCGCAGCTTTTGTGTTGAATTTGGGTGATGTTCATAATTTGACATGAGGGTATAGGTACCTCGAGCGTTTTTGGAGCTATAAAAATCGATCTACACTCATTGGAATGGCCGTCAAACACTCTCTACAACAACTGTACCATTTGGCGAAAAATTCAGCATTTAATTTGGAAATTAAGAAAAAGAAAAATCTTCTTTTTCTTGTCGTCGCATGAACATAAAAAAATGTCGCCCAATTCCATGTCGCCCTGGACATCAAAAAATAAAAATGATTAAAATGTCGATAGTTGCTACGGAGTTTTCCCTTAAAGCTATCGACCTTTATTAGTTCTCGAGTTATCGCAGCTTTTGTGTTAAATTTGGGAGACGTTCATAAATTCGGCATGAGGGTACAGCTCGAGAGAGGGGTATTTGGTTTATCGTTTCTTAAAGAAACGGTTTTCCATTTCGGGGTAAGAAAAACGATGCTCTTAGATAACTGAATGGATTAATGGTAATTTTAGTCGCACTTGAAGCTGGAGTAAGTCTATAAGAAATGGCGCCAATTGCTTTCGACGGAGTTTACCCTTGGCGAGTAAACAATGGTAAAATTGAGGTTAAAATCGTCGCTGGTGGAAAAGCGACAGCCGATGTTAGACGACGAATGGAAGCGGAATTGAAAATGGCAATCAGTGCTATAATACGGTCGCTGAAAAAAGAACGATGTTTACGAACGGGGGACAGGAGGAGAACTGTCTGAAGAATGGAGATGGAGACTGTGTGTTCTTCCCATTGTTCGAAGTGGCTGATGAGGCTATAACAGCAGTTGTGGAGTAGAACGAGGGCGACGAAGGGGAATTAGGAGCGGGCAGCGAGGACGAACCAGGAATAATATTGGTGAAGCAGATGTGCCAGTCCGCCCACCGACGAACCTTTTCAACTCAAGTAATCAAATGGACGAATAATAAAAAAAAGCTGGAAAAAAGTTGTAGCGTAGTCCTTAGAGAGAAAGTCGGGGTTTTCTCTTCCAAAAACGATTGGAAATTCGTCAGCCCCTAATGAGGGTCCTTTCTCCCTCATGCTCGTTGTATGGATAAATATTGGAACTCTGTTCAGCGCCAATGTTGGCCCCTTAGAAGTAGCAAAATCTTTATTCCTCTTGCTGACAATATTAAGCGTTACTAGTTCGAACGATGGACAGAATGAATTTTTTTTATCGTATTTTTGTACGTAAGTATAGACAGCGTTGAACAATGAACTAATTGGCAAACGTTTTACGATTCAGTCATCGTGTAATTATTAAGATTAGAAGTTGCCGTCCTGGACGGAATCGCCAAAGTAAATTGATAATAGCAGGAGTCGATTAAGTCTCTTTTGATTAATCTATCGAAAAGACGACAACGAAGGATTGCCCTTTTCAAACGGATAAACAAAGCTAAAAATGATTTTACCATGGTTCATTATTCCTAATGGCCCTTTTTTCGATGATTGATATGATTGATGTAGATCAATTTTATGAAAACGCTGCAAATGATTGTAGATTGGATTTTATGATTTTTTAAAAATTGTCCGTCCTTCCGCTTCCATATCGTAGCAACGACAGAAAACGAATTTCACCTCCTTCCGGGGCTATGCGTTTTTGATAAAATGTTGTTTTACGTCAATAAGATTGTCTCAAGTGTGTGGCTTCTTTTGCTACTTAGATCAGAGATATATGATCCGCTCCAGCCGACGATAAAGCCACCGTTCTTCGTTGCGCAGATTCCCATTATAGAGCTTCGGTGAATCGTAAACAGAATCCTGCGGGATCTTCTGTCAAAATTTGATTATGTCAAGTCAACGTCTGGGATTAATCTTCCTTTTTTGTGATCGCCTAAGAAAACAATTTCTAAACCCCTCAATATCTGATGTTTCACGATCCAAGGCATGTATATTCCGAATATCCTGAAAAAATACTTCCATTTATTACGTAAACATCAAAATCATATCAGTCCGCCGTCAACACTTTTCTCAAGAAAATATAATAGCTATTTATAATATTCTTGACATTTTCACCAAAAATTTTTATTGGTCTGACAATGGCGCATCTTTAGCCAAATCGAAACCTCACGTTCAAGAGTATTTTATGGTGGTTTTGAAGGGGAATAATTGTGTTTTCCAACTTAATCTTTACGCTGAATCGAATGAGACTGTAACGAGGTCGGTAGCTTTAATGGTCTTCAAGTTATCGCAGCTTTTGTGGAATTGTCGAGATTTTGAGAAATTAGGCAAGATGGCAAATCTTCATCAATTCGAAATTCGAATTAACACATTCAGCGGGGCCGTCCCGGATCCGAGATGTCACGGTGGAATGAAATATATTTCATGGTGGGATGAAATCTATTTCATGGTGGGATGAAATCTATTTCAATAAACTCAACGAGAACCATCTGGTCACCATGACCAAACAGTGAGTAACTAAGAAAGTTGTTATACGTGGTAACACTGAAGTTACATATATCAGCGCAGATGGTGTCTCTTTGATCATAGTTGAAGCTAAGGAATAATAAACCTACGGTACCCTATGGCTCCACGTCACCCTGAGGATGCCCGAATGGGTGAAAGTGCTCGGCCAGCTAATAAAGAATTAGAGAATGAGTCAACTGGGTTTTCTCCCCCCTCACAACCCGGACATCAAGAAATGCGACGAGAAGGAAAAGATTATTTTTTAAGGGATTTTTTAGTGCATTTACGCCGGTTTTGGTCGCATAAAGTTAGAACGGGGAAGAGCTCCATAGGAATGTAAAGGTATAACCAGTGGTATGCATGGATCACATAGTACTTTCATGTTTGACTCGGTAACAGGTACAGCCAATCATAAAAACGCTGCAAATGATTGTTCAGTGGTTTGTTATTCCTTCGCTTCAATAATGATTTAAGAAGACTATCCATTTGTGATAGCAATTATTCCGAACATATGTGAACGTCCCCACCGAAAAACGGATAGGTAACTTTGGCGGAAAACTCCGTAGCAACTATTGTCATTTTAGTCATTTTTATTTTTCTTAATTTCCAAATTAAAAGCTTAATTTTTTGCCTAACGGTACAGCTGAAGAGAGTGTTTAACGAGCATTCCAACGAGTATCGAACGATAGTTATAGCTCCAAGAACTCTCGATTTTTACCTTCATATCAAATTTCTGAAAATCTCCCGAGTTCAACACAAAAGCTGCGATAACTCGAGAACCAATAAAGCTGTCGACTCCGCGATGGTCTTATTCGATTCAGCATCCAAAAATCCGATGCTTCTACAAAAAATCAAACATTCACCTCCAAACTTACGGCTGCTATTAAACGATTTTTTCTTTAAAAATCCGATTTTCTGATGCGCGACACGGAGTTTTTAAAATCGTATTTTCGAGTCGAAAATAGGTTGTAAATTTTCTACGAGCGAGCCAAATAGCACCTATTTGTTTCGACGGTTCGCTAAAATCTGAAAACATAGAAAACTAGAATTATGTTGCTAGGGAATCGTTCTTGGAGAAAACAATTGACTACAATAGAAAATTGATTATAGCAGTTGTGCGCACAATATTACTCAACCTGTAGCAATCGCCGGTGTTGTTAATGTCAAATCTCAAGCGATCAAAGAGCCAAAATGAACGAACGCCAAGGGATTTTTCAGGTAATGAACGCAAATAACATGGAGCCATCGTAGGGTGAGAAATCCGAACAGTCGTCGAGCTGGGCATTACCTTGGTATAGAGCAGCAGCAGTCATACTACGCTTTCAATCGGCTACAACTCCTAGCTTAGTGCCACTTCATAGCTGTTGCGAGGGTTTCCAACTCGCCCATTTAGCGTTCGACTCTTTGGTCAATTCCGACGACTCTCATGATACGTTCGGCGAACGAGAGCCACGTTACTTTGAGTATTGAAGTATGATCAAACACGAGCTCATTATAACGATACGAACGTTCGAGATTTGTTGAGAAATTCCAACGTTTCATAGTTCCTGTTCAGAGGAAAATACCTTTCAGAGGAAAATAATTTCCAGCCTGTGGGAATTATTTCTATATTGCAGCTGTCTCTCCCTATACTCGCCCGAGTGAACGATTAATTAGTTCACCCGTTGCGCGGCCCTAGTAGTCGATATACATTGCGTTTTATGTCAGTCTGATCTTATCCTCGAACGCGAGAGAAAGCGAGATGGAAATACCCTGCAGTCAGAGGGAAATTTGTCATCATAAGCGTCGACCTTTGCGAGTCGTAGGACTTCTTAGTCGGTGTGTACGAGTGGTAGCAAATTAATGAATGCGCTTTCAAAGCTTGACTAGGGGCTGAGCGCCCCTGGCGGCTGCCGCCGCCCAACCCCCTCAGAGGGGGGCTTTGCCCCCCTCAGCAATCGCGCACGGTCGGCCCGTCGGAGGGGCTGCGCCCCTCCTCTCGGGCCTTACATATAGTTTCGGTGGGGTGTTGTCCTTGTCACTCCTCTATATAGTATATACTATATTATATAGTATATATAGTATAGTATTGTACATAGTATAGGTATGGGTTTAGTAGTTAATTATTTGTGTATGGAGAGTGGGAATCGATAGGTATTATTGTTAGTAGGTAGTACTTAGTAGTTGCTATAATTTGGTATGTTGGTGGTGGAGTTCGAACGTACTTAGTATCATAAAGTATTGGGTTTTTCAACTGGAGCAAAGTAGGAGCAAAATTAGACATAACGACTGTAAGTTTTCCAAGATTTGTAACTTGCACAGTGGATAACTCAAACAAAAAGTCGTCATTTCAGATGTTTGAATATACCAAAAGATAGGTAATTTTACTGTCTACATTTTCCCAATGTAATGTACCTATCAATTTTTCAACCGTTTTGGCGTTATCGAACAATATTAGTAGAGTATACACGAAAAAATCACATTTTTCAACTTTAAACGTTATTTTCATCTATTTAGTGCGAAAAAAACGAAGAATGAACCATATATTATTGATATACACATCATCAACTATCATTATGCTGAATTTGAGCGAAATCTATTTCAAAAAATTTTTTTCAACCGAACAGTTAACGAATTTTTACTCATCTCTCAATACAGATAAAAATCTGAAATTTTTAGGAAAGTTGTGTCATACCAAGATGTATTTTTGGTATTTTTTTTATTTCTCGGAAAAATCTGCAAGTGGTCCAAAAAAATCGGTTTTTGAAAGCTCAAAAATTGGACTTTAACCGTGATTTTCGGGGTCAAAATTAATGCGAATCAATTGTTTTAATATGCAGGAGTCTTCATTTGAACGCCTTACACACGTACATAGCAAAAAATTTGGTGAAAAAAATTTAAACAGAGCCAGAGAAATTATTTTCCGTAAATCGAGTTTTTCGCCGGCCGAATTTCCGAGCTCCGCTGGCATCGGTAATAGTGATAAATTAAATTTTCGTTTTAAAGCGATTTTGAAACCTATTCTTATAGGAAATTTAACGCTGAATCCGAATATGACGTCAAAACGGTGGAAATTTGACGACAACTATCAGTTTTTCCAGGTTTAATACACGCCACTCCTACGTTTTTCAACTTTGAAAATCTGTTGTAAATACTTACAGTACTGTTCAAATTTGATTAACTAATGACTCCTACAGGAAATTAGACGTAGAATTCGAATTTAAAGTGAAAAAAATTAAAATCGAACGATTAATAATATTTTTCGAATTTTTGTCGTTATTCATACTTTTGAAGTTTCAACTTTGGGATTTTTTTTCGTCACGTTCCCGAAATGGGAACAATTAGGTGCTGTGGAAGAAAATGTAGGAAATTTAACGTAGAATCCATTAAAAATAGGAAAATGAGCGTTTTTTGTGTATCAAAAACATCAAGTGCCGACTTTGAATCGCTATAGCTCCGCGGGGGTTGAACCAAACCTAACATTTGTAATTACAAAAATGTAGGAAATTTAACTGACTACAACTTTGCAATTCATTTAGTATATGTAAAACCTTATAGTATGGCCGCCAGATCGCCCGAAAGCTGAAATTCCTGAAAACCGACTTTTCCAAAAAACGACGTTTTTCGATACATTTCGAATTTAAAAAAAAAAAAACGAAGTCAAAAATCGAAATTCTGAAGGTTTTTCAGCCGATGGCCTTAAATTCTAAGCATACCCTATTTTTTTCATCGAAATCCCTCCGGCCAGTTTCTCAATCAATCGTATACCTTCTCCTCCTCCTCGTTGTGTAGTTTTTTATATATATAGATGCATCGCAGGCATAGATACAATACGGCGGGTATTACTAGGAAAGAGATCAGAAGGGAAGTTCATCACTAGAGGAAAGGATTATAATAAAGGTTGTTAATTCTATTCACTACGTTAACGTGGACGTACTGCGATTGTCCGAAAAACGAAGAGAACCGCATTCGGAACGGAAGAGAGCTTGGAAGAAATTTTCCTTGTACGATAGGTAATTAAAAACACTTTCTGAACATCTGTGTGTTGGTCTGTGGTCAAAAGATAATAAAAGCGTCATATCTCCGCGAAAAATGAATTAAACTCAATGACATATTCAGAGAATGTTGCCCCGCTGAATGTGCAAAATTAGCCGTCCCGGATTTTGGATAACGCATATTACTTCGATTAGATACAACAAACATAAGCTCCATGTTCATAGATACAACAGATCTTCCATGTTGTTTATAGTGATTTTTACAAGCCATAAGAGTCAATATTTTCGATGGGCCAATGTCTTAAAATGTTCTCTGTGGCAAGCAAATGACGTTAGATGTTTATCCTTGGTTCAAATCCCGTACTTCAATGTTACGAAATTTTTCTGCAGTTACCTCCAGCTGGCTGTAAATCAATGTATTCGAATGCTTGAGCTTTTTAAACGTTTCTAGCAGTGATTGAATGACGATTGATTCCCTCCAAAGGGCTGTTTATTCATTCTAGAACGTACTTGCAACGAAAATTATCTCTTTTCACCAAACTTGGCTTTTATCGTTAGGCTGCACTTCCGCATTATTAACCTAAAATTCGTTTTAAATTTTAACCGCATTATTAACCTAAAATTCGTGCGTTTTTCTATTTTTAGGTCTCCTGGCTAGACTAAAATTGCGGCCTTCGTACGAGTTTTTTGATTTTATAATAGGTTACACCCGTTACTGACTTATAATAAATTTTAAACTATTTTATGATTATTCCAGTCACAAACTAGTTGGGAGCTGCTTAGCGCAAAGGCTTAGATGAATACAGTCTACAACGGAGTTTTATTTCCTCGTTAATCAGAGCCTTTGTCGTGAAATTCGTCCACAGTAGTTGTTGCCAATGAATTGAGATCGGTGCCGTAGTCGAACTCACTGCCTCCTTAGGGATTAAGCGTCTTTTCTCTCTTCGGCGGCAAATCCTTCACTCATTGTGTTCCCTTCGTTACCGTTCGGCGCTAAGCAGCAATTAGTTCTAATTTATTATTGCATTTAAAGAAAGAATGGGCTGAGTTGATTTGGAAGTCACATTGCCTTCCACTACCACTTCTACTTTTCGTCAATCTCCGCCCCCGTTGTCTTCCACTTTTACTCCGCAACTTTCTCGCTGACGGCAGTTAAAGATTCAAGCTACGATTAAAACTTTGTTAGGCTTTAGACGGGGAGTAACGAGCCGGTGAACGGGACTTGAGTAGTGGATGGGATATTTTGAAGCATTCCTTAGGCTGCTTAGAAGATAAGTACCGCCGTAAGTAGGCTTGAAGAACATGCAAAATAAAGGGACTCGACGAAACTGAATCCGTTCGAGAATCGAGGGTTTCACGTGCGAAGTACCAATACAGTGCATAATATAGAATTATAATTGAATGAGTTTCCTTATAATAAATCTCTGCGAGCTTGTTCGATTGAAAAGCAAACAAGTACATTATTAACCCGGGGATAATTTGCATTCGGACATATAATATCGGTCTCATGGAACGTATCCAGTCAAATTTCATAATTGCCAATTTCCTCGAAAACTTCATTTGTGGCAAGAGGAATCGCGGATTTCGCTACCGTTCTGCCAGTTGTTTTAGCAATAATTCAACGATATTTGCTGTTCGCTTGCTCGAATTATAATGAAAATTGATAGACGATTGACGACTAATTTACGATTGGTTATACATTTCAACATCAAAAATTAAAGTACTGTGTGTAACCCGCACGACCAACTGGTATAAAGCCCTTTGGTTTCCTCTGAAACATGTTAACGGCTTACGGCGGACGGATTAAATTTCCTTTATACGGTACTCGTATTCTGATTGTCATTAAATGTATAAAATCGAATTTTGAGCTGATGGCGGTTATATATATTTTTTCATAAGCAATTAAAGTGATAAACCAAAGACAATCTTCAAAGTACTTAACGAATTCTCTGGTGCAACTATTATTGGACTATGATAGAATGTAATTACATATCACTTAGTTCTAATACTCGCTCTTGATACAAGAGATTAATTTTCACCTCGCAAATCCAATCAGGTTCCGAATACGCCGAAACTATTTTGAAAAGTATTTATGTGTTCTAGAAAGTACCTAGTTACGCTTTAATTTACAATCGTCCTGGAACCTACATTTTAATTTCTTGTTGTTTTGTAGTTTGTCATTAATTTATCTGATAGTTTGCTTTGGTATACTCGACTTTGGTATAATCGCGTCATTTTCCTTATTTAAATCGTGTACTTTTCTAAAGTTTTTTTTTTTTAATTTTTGCTGCAGCTATCTATGAAATAAATTTCTTCTCTCACTCACTCTCTCTCTCTCTCCTGCTTTGCATTTCAAAACCCCATCGGAATTCTTGCGAGAAATTTTGTGATGAGCAAGTCCAACCAAGTGAATAGTGTTGGCACACCACACTAGCATCGTTTATTGAATTTACTCCGAGTTCCCTATTAGCGTTCGAATGTCAATTTTTCCCCAACTTTCGTTTTATCAGATTGTACGTTACAAGAATTGTCCCAATTTCTGCATCGCAGCCCTCCTTACCGCACTAAACGATTCTAGAAATGGCAATAAGCTGAGTGCCAGCCATCAAGACCGGTTCTGGTTCGACGAAAAGCCATAATTTCCAGTTCTCGCAGGTTTATGCGATGTAGTTCACAAATGGAAGCAGGTACTTGGAGATGAAACTTTCCACCTTGAGCCGTTCAGAGGCCCTATCCTATCCTATCATATCGTTGACAAACAGTGATGATACGGTGAGCTCAAATGGTCAATCCCTTATTACGTCATTCGAACAAAGCTGCGATAACTCGAATACAATCGAAGAAGAGACGATAGCTTTAATTGTTTCCGAGTTATGGCAGCTTTTATGTGAAATTTTCGAGATTCTGAGATACTGGCAAAAAGGTAAAAACTTGATAATTTTTGGACAATCCAGAAAAGTAAGGGGGGGGTGGTTTGGTAAGGTTGTAAGATTCTTAGTGATGAGGGCCAAATCGCCGAAATCGATATAACAATATAGGTAACTCATTTAAAATCAGTGGAATTCCGGACAATCTCTTTGTATTCTATCCTGGTGAAACGAGGTTACACGATTTCATCGCGAGTGATTTATTAAAAAGCGTCGCATGTCTCTCCCCATCATGGTTGAGCAGTTGGTAAAAAAAAAAGAGAGAAAGTAGCAGGCGCGAGCAGAAAACTTTGTCAAATGGAAATAGTTGGCGAAAACGCATCGAGAAAATGTAAGAGGAAAACCGACATCTTTCAACATTCGGCCTCAATAAGTGAGAAAATCATCTGTTTTTGTCAATGGCAATAGACGCTACGTGTAAATAAATAAAACATCTACTGAAGTACGAGCTACTGCAGGTAACTACGAATGATGATTTACGACCTTTTGTGGCAAACCCATTCTATGCAAACGGCGAACTCGAAATGAAAAGACCATGATTATGTCGTTGCAGAAAAACAGCGGGAACAGATAAAAACTTACGAAGTCGAAGGAAATTACGGGCGATATTAGAGGACGCGAAAGTGGAAGAGACTTGGAATTGAAGGAACGACCAGGACTGGTTGTTTCGGATGATATGGAAATGAGAAAACGAAAAGATGGTCGTGACGTAAGAGTTGAGAGCGAAGAGAAACTGGAACTCCAGAAAATACTGAAGTTGATGATGAAAATCGTGATAATAAAACTGAAGGATTCCCCATCGTCGAGACGCGAACAAGGAGACTCTTATTTGCATTTATTAAAACTGCGGTTCTTGGTGTCTTCATTTTTATTATTTTCTGCTCCGACTTGATAGCTTGAGACCTCACTCAAATCTATTCACTTTTCACTCAGGTATCCCTAAGGTGGTTTAGCGAGTTAACAAAGACTGTGAACCTTCTTTATCGTCCAGACCGAGAAGTAGCCGCTGAAATTATGAACCTTGGAAGATAGTGATTTCGATAAAAGCTTTTGAAAACGGAATCCAAACTTGAAACCACCTCATTGTAATCTGTTTCAAGACAGACGAGCTGTAATAAATTTCATTTTTGAGAGTTATGCTGGTGTACCACAAGGTAGCTTGCTGGGCCTACTCCTGTATCTCTTGTACACCAGCGATCTACCTGAAGTTTATAGCCACACATCTGCTGCGTTTCCTGATGATGCTGCAATACTTGCAGTAGGAACATGCAGCGATGAATCAATGGCCTCATCAAATCGTTCTATCTCCAACATTAACAACTGGACAGCTGAGCGGAGAACACAATGAATGAGAGAAAGTCAGTAAAAGACGACTTCTCCGATCGGGAGCTAGATCACATACCGGCCTTTCTAAATAATGCTGCGATTCCTTATAAGAATGGGCAAAATATTAGGGGATGACGCTTGACGCGAACGCAAGTAGAAAGAACACGTCAAGAAAAAGAAAACAGAGCCCGTTATCAAACAGAGAAAAATGTACTGGTTAATTGGATGTCGGTCAACAATAGAATAAAATAGAATAAAATATTTTTTATTTTTGATCTGTAAAATGTTAGGCCCAAAATGGGCGTCTCCTCCTGGAGCAATGAAAATCGTTCTATACTCGTTGGAATGCTCGTCGAACACTCTCTTCAACTATACCATTTCCTCCCCCTCACAATTCCCGGACATCAAGAAATGCGACGAGAAGGAAAATAATCTGTTTTTCGGTTGGACCGTTCACAAATGTTCGAAGTAATTACTACAAAAAATGGATAATCTTCTTAAATCATTATTGAAGCGAAGGAATAATAAACCACTGTACAATCATTTGCAGCGTTTTTCTTAATTAACGCTCTAGATTTTTGTCCCGTTTGTGCTTCTGAACACGGATAAATAAAATTAGGACACGGAATTCACTCCCTTCAAGTGGAGACCGTCGTTCGAGTGATTCAGAAGCGGGCACTTAGTTACCTTGCCAGACTGGCAGACCACGTTAACGAGGAAGATGTCTAACTCCTTGACACCGAAGGTCTAACTAAAGCAGATTATTTATATGTTCAATGTTAATTTATTCTAGACTAGGACCAAATTTTTAAAAATGTAAACTCACGTCAAATAATTATTGCATAGGTATATATTTTTGTACAGATATGGATATATATATATTTTTTATATTTTTTTAAACTATTGACAAATTTATCTATTTTTAATTCCAAATATATATATTTTTCTAAAACCTAATTGTACTTACCGCTGTGATAACATATTCTTGTATTTAAACTAATGTGATGCCACCCCTAGTCAAAATACCAAATTAGCTTTAGTAACTATAGTTTATGTCTGCCTGGAACACAGAAATGACACAACTGATGGACCTATCAGGTAACCTCCCCAATCAATTCTAGTCAATCCATGTGTATAGTTCTAGCAGAGTTTTTATATATATTTATATTTTTTTAAATTACCCTCTAAAATGAATCTGTGATACCTTTTCCTTCAATTATTGTCCCCCCAATTTATGTAAGTAGAACATTGTTACCAGTATCAAAACATATCTTTATCTTATATTATATTTATCTTAAGCCAAAAACAACCTTTTCAGGACATAGGGAAACCAGGCAGACAAGATGTGATTTAATATAAATAACCTAGCGACTCATTCTCCAATTCTTTATTAGCTGGCCGAGCACTTTCGCCCATTCGGGCATCCTCAGGGCGACGTGGAGCCATAGGGTCCACAGTCTGTATACTGGCTCTCTGAAGATGCCCGAATGGGATAAAGTGCTCGGCCAGCCAACAGAGAATCGGAAAATGAGTCGCCTGGTTTTCTGTTCCTCACATCCCATAAATATTTTATTAATTTTTTTTCTTGGTGTAACACTCACCTTTGTCGTTGATGCTGAAGTAGCCAAGGCCGTTGCCGCTAGTTATTCGGTAGAATAGTGTCGAATCTCTGCCAGGCGGATCTGCATCTGTTGCAGTGACTGTGGTAACCAATGTCCCCGGTTGTAGGCCTTCTTTCACGCTCGCCTTGACGACGATGTCGGCGAACGCGGGCGGATGTTCGTTCTCATTGACGTCGGCCACTATGACGGTCAGCAGAGTCGTCGAAGAAAGGGACGGCACGCCAACGTCTTGCGCCTGTATAGTGAGACTATAACCTTGAGACAATTCGTAATCTAAGCTTTTGGCCAGACGAACAGTCCCCATCAGATGGTCGATTTCGAAAACGTCCGTCGGATCTGGAAGACTGTAGAGAATCTGACCCCCTTCTCCAAGGTCAGGGTCAACGGCGGAGATGATGGCAATCACTGCACCGATCGGTAGGTCTTCCGGTATCACGACTTTGAATTTATCACCCGAAAACGACGGAGGATTGTCGTTGACGTCGTCGATGAACACTTTGACAATGCTATCGGAAAATAACGCATCCCGGCTGTTGGTGCCAGCGCAATCGGTCGCTCGCACGATGATTTCATGGAACGGCCTTTTCTCGTGATCTAATACTCCGGCCACGGTCAGGTCACCCGTTTTTGGATCAATACGGAATTCGCTCGAATCGCTGACGATCGAATAGACGACGCTGCCGTTGTCTCCCGCATCTGGATCAGTCGCGTTCGTCGAATATATTAACGTTCCGTTCACAGCGTTCTCTGTAACGCGGAAACTAGTGATAGTTTTCTCGAACTTGGGAGGATTGTCGTTGACGTCCAGCACCGTTACCGGAAGGTATTTCGACGTGCTTTTCTTCGGCCGCCCAAGGTCGTACGCCGTCACGTTGAGGAAATATTCGTCTTCGCGTTCCCGATCCAAGAAACCGACCAATCGAAGGTCTCCGGTTATTGGATCGATTCTGAACACCGAATCGACATCACCTGACGTGATACCGTATATTATTTCCCCGTTGTAACCTCGGTCTCTGTCGTTAGCTCTAATAGCAGCGATAACGCTGCCGATGGGCATCGATTCGTTGACAACGATTTGAACGGGAAAATTATCGAACTCCGGGCTGTGGGCGTTCAGGCCGTAGCGACTGGGCATCATAGCGAACTCTTCTTCGTTTAAATTGTTTTTATCGGCCAGCGCCATGATTTCCGTCAGTCGGCCAGCCACTCCGGTGATTTTGCATTTGAAATTGATTCTATCGGCTGTTAAATTATTCGACATGGGTATCAGTTTGATAACGACTGTCATCGAATCGGCGAAGTGAACGCCGTCCGTAGCAGTGACGTTCACTTCTCGCTGAGCTTCTTTAACTCCGCTCAAATCGCAGCCAACAACGATAATTCCAGTCGTGCTGTCCAATAGAAAACAATCGTCTTCGTTGCCCGAAAGTATCCTGTAAGTGACAATATTTCCGAAATCGAAGTCGATAGCTGACAACGTTAGCAATTCGCTGCCGATACCGGCGGTCTTCGGAACTCTCCCGACGCAGTCGGTCTTCTCGAACTGCGGGCGATTATCGTTGACGTCTCTGACGATCATTTTCAGCTGCATCTCCGTTTGCCGCCTGTACGGTAAGCCCCAGTCGGACGCTCGAATTTTGAGAACATAATTACGGCGCGACGATTCGTAGTCGAGGACTTGCGTTGTTTTCACGATGCCGGAGAAATGGTCAATTTCAAACGGAACTGTTTTCAAGTTCGCTATACTGTACGATATGTACGAGTTTTCTCCCGAGTCGAAATCGTGGGCGGAGACGGTTGTAACGGAAGTTCCGGGTGAACTGTTTTCGTCGACGTGCACAGTCACTTCGCTCTTCTCGAACGTCGGATCGTTGTCGTTCGCATCGATGACGCTCACTTTGACGTTCGTCGTCGACTGCTTCCTCGGTCCGACGATCGCTTTATCCAACGCGGCGACAGTCAGCGTGTAAAAGCTCGTTTGCTCAGCGTCCAACCAGTCCGATGTGTAAATCATTCCCGTCGAAGGATTGATGGTGAACGGACTGTCGGCGTTGGCTGTTACGATTTCGAAAACGACTATACCATTTTCGCCTAAATCGGCGTCGTTCACCTTGACCCGAAGTATCGGCGAATTGGGCGGCGTATTTTCCGACACGTCGACCTCGTAGAAATTCTTTTCGAAAACCGGCTCGTTATCGTTCGTATCGGCAATCGAAACGTGCAGCGTTTTGAAGGTGAATTTGGCCGGCAATCCTCCGTCGACGGCTTTCAACGTTAAATTGTATCCCCTCGGAGCTGCTTCTCTGTCCAGCGTGTTCATCAGTTCGATGTGATATTCGTAGCCGAGCTTCGGGTCTTTTTTCACTTGTTTGACGTTGAAATTCCCCTCGGGGTCCCCTTCGACGATTTCTAAACTACTTATCTGACCGTGAACGCCTTCGTCTTGGTCCAATACTCTGACGATAGCGTAGACGTCCGTTTTGGCATTTTCGATCACTGAAGGCAACGGGTGGACGTAGATTTCGGGGCCGAACAAATTAACTTGTTTAACGTGCAGCGTCACGTTTCCGTAACTCGGTTTACCGCCGCCGCGATCCTTGGCGACAACCACCAGTTTATGTACACTCTGCTCGGCGTAACGAAGAGGCCGAGTCAGAATTATTACCCCCGTCGTCGGATGTATGCTGAACTGTTCCGTTTTATCTTTGAAATAATAGTACAGTTCTCCGTTTATTCCAAGGTCGGCGTCTTCCGCATTTACTTTGAGTATGCTCGAATGAAGTTTCGTATCTTCAGTTACGACGGCTTCGTAAATCGGCGGGTAAAACAGAGGATTCAAATCGTTCTTGTCCAAGACGCTGACGTAGACGATTGACTCTTTTTCAATCGTTTTGCTCCCTCTTCTGGTCAAATTCGCCTTGACGACGAGAGCGTAGCGATCTTTCCTCTCTCTGTTCAATACGTGAGTGTTCCCTGTTCGCGTTCGAATGACGAGAAAAACGAAATCGCCGACCGCCCGTTCTTCAGCCTTAAAAAATTTATCCTTGTCACCAGCGACGATCTTGAACCGTACTTCGTACTCGTCAACGTCCTTCGAATCCAGTTGTATACCCATTTTGACAGCGCATTTCAACACCATTTTACCTCGAGAGTTCTCGTAAATCGTGGCGTTGTACGCGGGCCTCGAGAACGTTGGGACTCCTGTGACGGCACTCGCCATAATGATCAAGGCAAGTGGTACCGCCCACCTACCCATCGTATTCTGCTACCTCATCACTCAGCTCCTGTAACAAATGGAAAAAAATGAACGTTAGTGTTACGACTTGCTCAATAAATGGGAGATAAGGGAAGTATTACAAATTAATCAAATTCACGGGGTTTTGCTGAATAAAATTCAGACGAAGAGAAAAACAACGTGTACTCTCCTATAAAACAGAAGAAAGTTAACCATTAGGGTAGGTTATAAACATAACGGCTAGGGTTGTGTCTGCGGTAGACGATTAATACCACTAATACCCAACAGTTAGAATCGAACATTGTCAATGTACAATTACATATTAGTTTGCCATGGTGTGTAAATACAAATCAGTAGTTATCTAAAGCGGTCTTCCAGCCTAGGGAGTTGAAACAGTCATGAACAATTTTTCCCGAAATGAACTCAACTTGAATTTCATGAAAAATTAGAACTTTTTTTAGGTTAAATAATGTGGAAGTACGGTGTGTGACCCTAGCAATAACAAAAATATTTGTATTGAAAAAAAAAAAAAAAAAACATTTCGAAGGAAAAAACGCTCAGTAGTTGATTATTCCTTTACTTCAAAAAAATATGATGTATGAAGACCATCCATTTGTGATAATAACTATTCCGAGCATTTGTGAACGTTTCCACCCAACAACACATTGGTAAGGATAATGGACAACTCTTTAGCAACTATCATATATATGTAATTATTTTAATTTTTATGATTCATCTGATTGAAAGTTAAATTATTCGCTTGTTTGACGTTCATCCCAACGAGTGTTGAACGATTTTTATGGCTGCTAGTATTCTCGAATCCTGCTAAATTTCTGAAAATTTCGAAAAATTCTACACGAAAGCTGCGATGAGTATCGTTAAAGCTATCGAGCCCGCGATGATTTAATTCGATTCAGTGTCCTCAAATCTATAGAAATTGATATCAAATACACCTTTGTCTGAAAAGCGTTGGAAAATAAATATTCTTCCCCACAAAACTACACGAAAATATCCTCAAAATTGAGGTAGCGATTTGGTTAAGGAATTGAGCTATTGCTAGACTATGATTGATTCGTGGTGAAATTTCAAGAACTTAGCTATTAAAGGCACGCCAAAAAAGGGTTGATGGCGTACAGAGGTAGGACAGATAGGAAGTACAGAGGGCGACGTGGAACCATAGGGGCCACAGCTCGGCCAGCAAATAAAGAATCGGACAATGAGTCGCCTGGTTTTTCTCCCCCTCACACCTCCTGGGCATTATAAAATACAAAAAGCCTCTGTCCAACCAACATCAGAAAAATCTAACTTACACGGCAAATACGGGACATCATCTGATTGTCTGCAGTTTACACGCTCTCAAGATACGTTGGACTTTGCTGTCCAGACAAATAGAAGTCATCCCAAACGCACTAGTGAGAATAATCTGAGTGGGCGAGAACGACGTGACTTGAGCACATGCATGTATATAGTTAAGTGATGGTGTTTACGTGATGTTGGAGACGAGAGCGACATAATATAACATGCTGGCTCTGTGAGAGAGGTGGTCGAGGAGGCCACCTCGAAGCTGGAATGTTTAATATTCAAACGTTTTCTGATGACGTTGCACACCGTGTTTCCGCTCTATATCTGTCCCATCTTCACTCTCCTCCATTCCTTCCGGCTAAACATATTAGATGGGAAGTCGCTCCAACGCCTCATTGCGCGTACAGTCCATCCCCATATCTAATTCCTGAGCAACTCGACAGCAGTCCAGCCACAGCTCAGCAGACTAAGGAAAGCCGATTTATTAAACGAGACCCATCATCTTGAGCAAGAAGCCCGCTGTTACAGCTACACTTGCTAAACAAACGGTATGAGCTATATCGCCATAATTTCCATTTTTGGAAGACAAGCAAAATAGGAAAAAAAAAAAAAAAAAACCCGTAGCGTTCATAGATAACACATTACTTGCGTGTTTGAGTCGGCAGATAAGTATACAATCAACTATCACCTTGGATAAAATCATTAAAAGGTTAAAAAGTCAGTGCGACACATTATTGTTCATAAAAAACAAGCCATGAGAAGAAAAACGCACGAAATATGTTAATAGCGTAGTGCTGTGTGTGACACTAACGATGCATTTGATTGTCCAGTGGCTTATTATTAATTCCTTTGCTTATTCATTTATGATTCAAGAAGACATGCACTCTAGTAACCTTTTGAACATTCGTGAACGTTTCCAACTAACAACAGATTGGTAACTATAAGGGGAAACTCCATAACAACTATCGTAATTTAAAATAAAAACTTTTCCTCAATATCTTGGATTTAAGTCTTTTGGTTTATTATTCAATAATATTGGTTTATTATTCAATAATAAACCATTGAAATCGCCCAAGAAAAAAAATTTTATAACCCCCCCTCAAAATTTGATGTTTTACGTTTCAAGGCATGTAGAATCCGAATATCCAATAAAAAAAATAAACCAAAATTCTGTCTGTCCGCCGTACGCCGTACGCCGTACGCCGTCAACACTTTTCCGGCCAAACCATAATAGCTAAATTCTTGAAATTTTCACCAAAAATCAATCTCGGTTCTACGACGGCCCAATTTTCGAACCAACTTGCTAGCTCAATTTTAAGGGTGTTTTTGGGGGGTTTTGAGGGGGAGAAAATTCATATTTTCCAAGGTTTTTCAGAAAAAGGTGTACGTGGTATCAAATTCTATAGATTTTTGGACGCTGAATCGAATGAGACCATCGCCGGGTCGGTAGCTTTATTGGTTCTCGAGTTATCGCAGCTTTTGTGCCGAATTTCGGAGATTTTCAGAAATTTGACATGAGGGTATAACTCGAGAGTTCTTGGAGCTATAAAAATCGTTCTATACTCATTGGAATGGTCGTCAAACGCTCTCTCCAGCTGTACCGTTAGGCAAAAAATTTAGTTTTTAATTAGGAAATTAAGAAAAATAAAATTGAACAAAATTACAATAGTTGCTACGGAGTTTTCCCCTATAGTTACAATCTGTTTTTCGGTGGGATTGGTTCGAAATAATTACTATCACAAATGGATAGTCTTTCTAAATCAATATTGAAGCGAAGGAATAATCAACCACTGTACAATCATTTGCAGCGTTTTTTACTTAAACGTTAAATTATTCGAAACGAAACAGCTGAAGAAAGCGTTTCACGACCGTTCCAACGTAGTATTGAACTGCTAGTCTTTGAACTATACGCCAGTGCAAATTTGTGAACATCTTGAAAACTCTGCACATTAGCTGTGCTAACTAGAGAACCATTAAAGCTATCGAACTCGCTATGGTCTCATTTGATTGAGCGTCAACAAATCCACAGAAATTAATATACTAAATAATAGACATTTGACATTGGAAAATACGGTTTTTCTCCCACTCAAAACAAGTTAAGAAAGTCAAAAGTTAAAGAATTGAGTCGTTGTCAAATCGAAAGATTGTGGTAAACATTTCAAAAATTGAGCTGTTATTGTTTTCTCAGGAAAAAAGGGTCCTGCTACCGCGAACGCCTACTACGGTCAGTGAAGCCGAAAATGGTAAAAAGGGGCTCCGAAACGCCTCGGGTGGAGAAAGAGAGGAAACTAAAGTGTTCAGCAGATTACAACGAGCAACCCTGCTAATCTTTGCTTGGGGACATTGACCCGTTGACCTCTTCAGAATGCACCGACGAGCCCAATAAACCCAAAGGGGATCGCGGTTTGAAGGAATCCTTAATCACGAATCAGGAGATTAGAAAGACGCCCTGGAGAAAATTTCTTCAGGTTAAATACGCCCATCATCGTTGAAAAGGAGACAGAGAACCGACTAAAACCGCTGCAAATAAATGTGTGCAGTGGTTTATCATTCAATCATGATTTGAAAGGACCATCTCCTCGATCTAGTAACTAGCCCCAACTCTTGTGAACGTTTTTAACTTACAACATATTGGTAGCAAAAACGGCGAAAATATTAATTTTGTCAATTTAAGATATGGAACGATTTTTGCAGCTCTGCAAATGATCCACTATTCCTATACCATCTTGTCGAATTTTTGAAAAACTCAAAAATTCCACACAAAAGCTGCGATACCTCGAGAACGATTAAAGCTATCACCCCGCTATGGTCTCATTTTTTGATTCAGCAACCGAAAATCTATAGAAATTGATACGAAATACAAATTTTTCTGAAAATTGTAACAGAAAATGAATTTTCTCCTCCTTAAGACCCCCCAAAAAAACCCTTAAACTGAGTTAGCGGTTTTATTAAAGAATTGAGCCACTACCAGACCTAGATTGATTTTTGGTGAACATTTTCAGGTTTTCGCTTTTATAGTTTCGACAGAAATGAGATGACGGCGGACGGACAGAATTTTTATAAATTGGATTTTCAGATTCTACATGCCTTGAAACGTAAAACATCACATGTTGAGGCGAGTTAAAAAAATTCTTTCCTTGGGCGATTACAATGGTTTATCATTTGAGTTATAAACCAAAATCCGCCAGCCTTCATTTTGATGATCGCTTGTTCAACATGTACACGCATTTGGCGCTAGTTAAAATGATCAGCGTTTTATTGCTCGCACCCGAGAATATAATCCGTTGGTCAGCTGTATTTCGCACGTAAATTGCCGACCGTTATTTCGATGGCAAACCGCAGTGTGTCGAAAGTGGAACTAAACTTAGTACTTACTTAGAGAACGGTCGGATGGCTATGTCGCATTTACGTAGCCTCTGAACGCAAACGGAAGGCGTTCATCGCGGGGAATATGAATCCCTGAGCACTTGCAAATTTCAAAAGTCACAGTTTCCTTCCTGTGAAAACTTTTCAAAACTTGGGCTGCTTTCCGACCATTCCCATTCTCCTGGAAGGCTCGTTTAAAACTCCCTGAAACTTGCAACAGAGCTTTTTCACCTCTTTCAGTTCGGAACATTCGAGGTAGAGAATAGATATAGGTGTTGTGCATATTTTTTAGTCAACGACGAGGACTGCAAAATTTTAAAATCCATTCCAGCAACATCAATGGGTCACACACGGTACATTAGCGTTTTTCCCTAGAAGGTCTTCTGGATTAAAAAACCGCCAGTCTCATTGCGACAGCAGCTAACTGTTATTTGCCGACTTTTCTAGAGAGGAGAAGTGCTTGGTTTCAATTATTTAAGTATTCAGGGCGAAGTGACTGATAAGGCGACAGTTTCCTGGGAGACTGTTTCTCATTAGTCGGATGGTCCAGACATGTAAAATCCTCGAAAAGCCTTAAATACCGGTTGGCCGGTGAAAATGTGAGACCGACTTAATGGTCCACTTTTGAAGGGAGTTGTCTTAAATAAATCAAATATTGGAGGAACGAGGCCACCGCTTTTTATTTTGGTTTTATTTAAATTCGGTATGAAATTGACTTCAACTAGATTATAACCAACGGAGCCTTTTGTGGGTATTATAAGTTATTATAAAAAAAAAAAAGGTATTATAAATTATTATATTTTCTTAAAATCAGATCAAAATTGTTCTACTTCGTTTTTTTTTTTATTCCCCTGGTTAGAATGATTTATTATGTATAAATGTAAATTGGGCTTGCCCGTAAATATACAAATAAATAAATAAATAAATAAATAAATAAGGGAATTCTAGCTTTTAGTTCACCGTGGGCTTAGTATATCTAATTTAATGAGACCTTACTCATTTGTTTTACATTTTGTGTTGAATAGTTATAGTGCTTTATTATTGAATAATGAACCATTGTAATCGCCCAAGATATGAACTCTTTCTAACACTCTCCCTTTCTCCAAATTTGATCTTTTAAAATTTAGAAACCGAATATCCAATTTAAAAGAAAATAAAAATAAAAAGATAAGAATCTGCCCGTTTATCGTAAGCCGCCACTTTTCTGAGAACAAAGTAGATAAATTCTTGAAAATTTCAACAAGAATCATTCTTGATCATACAACGGCTTAATCCTATGACGAAATTGCTACCTCAGTTTTAAAGGTATTTTCGGAGGGTCTTAAGGGGAATTCATATTTCCAATGTTTCTGAAACATTTGTGAGTTTGTATTGATATATACATAGATTTTTAGACGCGGTATCGAATGTGATTTCGGAATTCGATAGCTTTTAGTTATAGCAGCTTATGTGTGAAATTTTCAAGATTTCGAAAAATTCGCCATGATGGCGCAACTTGGGAATTTATGGAGCAATAAAACTTATCTTTACTAGTGGATATGCGCATAAAACACACTCTTAAGCTATATGATTCGGCGAATAATTCAAATTTCAGTTACAAAGTTATGGAGAAAAAAAATTAAGATAGTTGCTAAGGAGTTTTCCCAATTGTTGTTATTTGGAAACGTCCACAAATGATCGGGGCAATTACTCTCATAAGTGGATGAACTTCCTAAATCATAATTGAAGCAAAGGAGTAATAAATCACCGTTTAATAATTTGCAGCGTTTATTTGGGCGATAACAATGTTTTCGAATAATAAACGAAACACGCTGTGACGGTTATGTCATAGTAAGTGCAATTGGTGATTTTTTAATCGGAAGATAGCGTATTTCGGCTGTCGTGAAAGATTACACGGCTTCCGCTTCGCTTCTTAGAGACTCAAAAGCAATAAGAGTGCGAGAGCGTTTTTTCAAGAGCAGGTAAAAGCAACTAACTCGCTCCCAACTTCTCCATCCCATTTTGCAAGTTCTCTGGTGAACTTTGGCGCAGTCGGCGAAGAAGATTTACTTTCAAGAGATAATACGTCGGAAGGTCATTAGCGGTAATGGAAAAAATCTCAGTTCGCACTCGCATAGCAGTTAATTCGTTGAACAACCGGGAGGCGACGCTGTTGAAGGAAGTGCTCAAGCCGTAGGTAGTTTTTTTAAAACAATTTAAAAAAAAAAATTAATTCATTCATTCTTTTTAATATTATTTACCACCGTTTGATTCTGGAACCGCGCAAACCAATGTTGCAACTCATCTTCAGAGCTATGCAGTGATATTGCAATGATGTCGTTCGCTAGGCTTGAAAACAATAGGAAGAGCGGCATTATTCACGACGATCGATCCCCGACGAAGAAATCGCAGCGCCGGATGGATGGTGATAACATAAATGATGTACTCGCTCGTATTTCAAGACGATCACGCCAGCCATCTATATTTATAATTTCGTACATTACTAGAAGACATTAGGGCTGATCGTCTCGTAAAGTCATCTGCTTAAGGAAACGTGAGAGTGGTCGGATCGATAGTAATGATTCCACGGTAATTTGAGTTTCAGTCGTGATTCCCGACTTTATCTCTGCGTTGCGGTGATTTCCCTTCATCTAATTTTCTTTTCTCTTCCACACCATTCATATCCTTTTTTTTCAACACTCGGTTCTTTTTTCCATCACCATAATTTTCTCTCTTTTCTTTCTTTTTGTTTTCTGGCCGTGAGAGTTTCTTGAATTAGCGATGCCAACGGAGAGGGAAGAGCAACGGAAAGTTCGAACTCATCGCTTTTCGTCAAAATTGATGATCCCTTTTCAAAACTACGTTCCCTTTGTCCAAGTTTGCGAACCACATTGAAATTTTCTCCCAATTAAATTTGACGGATTTCTCCTAAGGCCTTGATATATAGTACCAAGTGTTTTCAACTGTAGAACTGTGTAGGACTCAATAGAAATGTAATAGTGTTTCAATTTGCTGTTTGGGAAAGTGCTCGATTTATTATTTTTTGTTCTCCAACAAAGGAAAAACCCTTTTTATCTTGTATTTCGAGAAATTTTATCGTCTACAAAATTATTTTATTATTATCACAATCATTAACCCTAAATTAATGTTACAGTTCAATTCAACTCTGAACATAACAGAAAACTTACAATGCCAAAGATCCATTTCATCATTTTCCAAATTATTTTTGAATTATTATTATTATTGTTTTAGATAGAAATTAGCAGAATTCGCTACGTCTTGAGGGCAGGAGAATTTGGCAATCTGAATATGGAACAACGAGAATAGCAAAGGGGATTAAAAACGCAAGAAATCGATGGATTTGTTGCCGAGTTAGATACATCAAGTCACCTGAATCCGAAAATGGGCAAAATGCAGAATTACTCATGATTCTGATTGAGAATTATACTCACAAACTTCCCCATCATTGACCTCTTTGCTAACCATCGAATGATCATTAGAGGGATGCGATTGTTTTACCATCTACATTCTCTGATCGAAGAAGAAACGTGCCGCTCAACTACAACTGCTTTATCGATTAAGGTTGACGGCAAATTCAATTTAGATTAGTTACCTACTTAAAAAGTGTGAAATGAAGGAAAACCGTGGCAAGTTTTTCTGCTCCTCTTTTCACAGTAATTAACCGGCGATTTTTTTCTGCCACTCACGTATTCTAACTTTATAATTGGAATTCTGAATCGCTTTCATCGCCTTCCCTCGTTTTTAACCACTTCGCTTTCCCATAGTCTGCTCACGGAGGATTCGATACTACTAATGACCGGGAGCGCACCCCCTGTTTGAATGAACGAACGAATGAAACGTTTATTCCGGATTACGATTATTGAATTATAATTTCTCTCCCTGAAAAAATCAAGAAGCGGTTTCAAGCAGTTCACACTCTACGGAACAATAAAGAAAATCCTCTAGCTAACATACATTTTTGACATTTCATGTCTTTGCTATGGCACACAACCAAATTTTCGTTATGTCACGTTACGTAACGAAATATGCTCAATGATTATTATGATTCTTAGAAGTGAGGTATCTACCTACCTATAGATATAATATATTAATGATTATAGCTGCTCCTGAAACTAACTTCTTTCCTATCAACCGTAGTAAGCTGAACTTTGGCTGGTAGCCTCCTTACGACGTGAACAATAAGGTGCACAGGGTTGTGATCAGCTGATTGGCTCCTGACGCTAAATTCTTTCCTATCAACCGTAGTAAGCTGCACTCACTCATGCATCCAAATTTGAAAATAGTTGAGTGTTACCTACGTAATCAATGTTTCCCAAGCATCAAAATATGACAATAGTTTATTGTTGTCTACGCAATCATTGGTTAGTGGAGTTAGTGTACTGTTATGTAAATGGAAGGGAAGAAGGAGAGATGGGAAAGATATGAAATGTCCTAATGCGTTGCAGACTTGTATGCGAGCCTAACGGAACTGGTTCCGGAGCAGAACTGGTTACGGAACGGAACTGGTTTCGGAGCGGAACTGGTTCCGGAACGGAACTGGTTCCAGAACTGGTTCCGGAACTGGTTCCGGAACGGAACTGGTTCCAGAACTGGTTCCGGAACTGGTTCCGGAACGGAACTGGTTCCGGAACTGGTTCCGGAACGAAACTGGTTCTGGAACTGGTTCCAGAACAGAACTGGTTCCAGAACTGGTTCCGGAACGGAACTGGTTCCGGAACGGAACTGGTTCCGGAACAGAACTGGTTCCGGAACTGGTTCCGGAACGAAACTGGTTCCGGAACTGGTTCCAGAACAGAACTGGTTCCAGAACTGGTTCCGGAACGGAACTGGTTCCGGAACGGAACTGGTTCCGAAAACTGGTTCCGGAACGGAACTGGTTCCGAAAACTGGTTCCGGAACGGAACTGGTTCCGGAACTGGTTCCGGAACGGAACTGGTTCCGAAAACTGGTTCCGGAACGGAACTGGTTCCGGAACGGAACTGGTTCCGGAACGGAACTGGTTCCGGAACGGAACTGGTTCCGGAACGGAACTGGTTCCGGAGCGGAACTGGTTCCGGAGCGGAACTGGTTCCGGAGCGGAACTGGTTCCGGAGCGGAACTGGTTCCGGAGCGGAACTGGTTCCGGAGCGGAACTGGTTCTTGAACGGAACTGGTTCCAGAACTGGGTCCGGAACGGAACTGGTTCCGCAACGGAACTGGTTCCGCAACGGAACTGGTTCCGCAACGGAACTGGTTCCGCAACGGAACTGGTTCCGCAACGGAACTGGTTCCGGAGCGGAACTGGTTTCGGAATTTAATTGAAGAATCCACTTTTTTTAAATCAATTTTTTAATAGATGTAGCAAGTTCGGTAAAGTTTTTTTTTGCAATGAAAAAAGTAATTTTTCAAAATTTATCCTTTTATAGGTAGGTAGATTTTTGGTAGCAAGTTAATTATTTTTTGGAATTAGTTTTTTGATAGGAGAAGCAAATTTTTTAATTTTAGTTTTTAGATAAAGAAGCAACTTTTTTCTTTTTTTTTGTAAATTTTAGAGAGAGGGGGAGACAAACTTGGGGTCTCTTGCTCTTTTTATTTGCCAAGATCTTTCCCCCATTCGAGCATCTTAGGGCTACATGTGTCCATAAGGTACCTAAAGTTTATTGTTATTATGTTTTTATTATTCCCAAATAAAAACAAACATAAATATTATCATAATTGAAGCAAAGGAATAATAAACACTGTACAATCATTTGCAGCATTTTATACATAGATTTTTTCTTCGCTTGGTTGTCGTCGCATCTATTGTCGTAGAGGGGCTGTGGACCTCATGGTTCCACGTCGCCCTGAGGATGCCCGAATGGGCGAAAGTGCTCGGCCAGCCATTAAAAACCTGGAGAATAAGTCGCCTAGTTTTTCTCCCCCTCACAACCCCTCTACGATAGATTTTTTTCTGTCAGGCGACTGTAGAATGAAGAATAAAGCTTCTAGGCTGAGCGCAAATGGATAATACGAGCAATGTCAAGTTTTTGCCCATGAATGGATACCTCCAAATACGATTGAGAAAAGAGGCCCGTGGCGAATGTTCATCTTCGGGAATAATATCTAGTTTGGCTCGTACCTCCGCAGTTGGTATCTCCAAGTATCCTCATCTCCTTCAGTTCAATTTGCGTTCTCCGCTCACATAAATTTCCCGGATAGGTTGAGGAGCGTTGACCCTGCGGGAAGCTGAGTCTTGTAACTTGTAAGCAAGGTAACCGGAGGGACGGGAGTGACGTTTGAGCAGCAAGAACTCGAAACGGGCCGTTCGAGGACAAACAGAACTTATTACAGGGAATAGCGACGTAAACAAAGCGAAGGAAGCCGAAAGGGCGGCCAGCCATGTGAGTTCGTAGGTGCGGGTCCCGTGTGTGGATTTTGCGGAAACTGCAGGCCAAGAGAGAGATTGTAAAATGGCGGAGAAGCAGTATCCATTCACTCGTAAAAAATACAATTTGTATTTGAGTTTTTAAATTAGCTCGATTTATTTTGAGATGTGGAACAAGTGAATTTAATTTGCAGCGAGCCGAAAGTTCAAAGTTGAAAATTCCCGAACTTTCATAGGTAAAAATTATAATAATGACATTGCAATTGATTTTACAGGGGTTTTTATTCATCCGCGATTTAATAAGAACTCTCGTAATTTTTTAAATTATTTTTATTCATCTTAATGTTATATTTTGAAATCTAAATAATCGCAAAGGAAACAATCCTCATTCAAAACAACAGGATGAGCAATCCAGCGAGTATTGAACAATTTTATCGCTCTACAAAATCTCGAGTTATACTATAACGGTAGCATTCTAAAAATCTCGAGCATCCTACATAAAAAATGCGATAACTTAAGAACCATTAGAGCTATCGACTCTGTTATGGTCTCATTCGATTCAGCGTCAAAACATCAATGAAAATTGATATCAAACTTACCCATCTTTATAAAACATTGGAAAATATGATTTTTCCTCATAACCCCAAAAATACTTTTACGATTCACATACACTGCAGCAGTTAGGCAAAAGATGTGAGCAATTGTCCGGCCATGGATGTTAGTTGTTGAAAATTTCAAAATTTTTTTGAAAAGTATCGCCCTCAGAAAAGTGTTGTCAATACTGCTATGAACTCCGCGTTTTCCTATTTTTGCGTTCTCCTCGCTAGTTTTTCAATAACAGTAGAGTAATAACGTTGCTCCCTTGGTACGAGCTTCTTGATTTTATAATCGGTTATTCCATTTACCGACTCGAAAATCCACCACTGGTTTCATTGTTTCACTAGTGTTTATTTTGTATTTTGATTTTCGCAAAGCGCAAAAATTAATATATGCGAACGTTTAAGCTCTTGAAATGTTGTTACGGCGAATGAACGGCGGTTGATTTCTATCGTTGGTGCCACACATCGTACTTCTTCGAGATTCGCATCTTCCAAGTTTCATTCGAGTTTTTTTTTCTTCACTCTTTTCATTTGGTCCCTCTTGCTATAAAAAATATTCACATCAAAGAACCTTTACTGCATCGTTAGGCTCGCACACCGTTCATGTTATTCGTGCATTCGAAGCGTTTTCTGCAAATGCGCTTAACGTTTTGTAAGAGCTAACGAATCATTCATTTGAATGTTCTAGCACGCTTAAATTCTCGAATGCGATTCCATTGTTTGAAATGCAAACGACGTTTTCGTCGGAATTTCATTGAACATCGTTGAACGCAGTTTTTGTTTCGCTCGACGCCACTCGTTTTCTACCGTCAGTTGTGTTTCAATCCTTTGCTTCCTTTCACTTTGGGGGAATTCAGCGTAACGATTCGTAATTATTTTCGAACACGCTCAAATCCATCAACAATGTGTCCTGAAGATCCCAAAGCGGAGAGGTATATGTATTATTTATGTACACGAAACAACCGATCTGAATTTGAAAGAAGCGAATAAGCTGAAACGTGAGAACGGTAGAGCAACACGTGACACTATCAAGGAACGTCATACTATTCACAGGTTCACATCATCAATCATAACCGCCCTCCTTAACCTCAACTCATTCGCTCTATCCTACCTATGTGCGTGCTAACCGAATATTTCTTCTCTCTCGCTTCATTCGGACAAAGCAAGCATTGAATTTTGAACTTTACTTATTCACAACTTATTCGAGCTCACTCATTGATTCGATTTTCTCTAACTATACTGATTTGATTGTGAAATCGGCACGAAAAACCAATAAACCAAAAATAAACAAACCATTGATTGCAATTGCCCACGAGAAAACGCTGCAATTGTTTGCACGTTAGATTATTATTCCTTCGCTTTGATCATAATTTGGAAAGACCATCCACTTGAAATAGTAACTATCCTGACCATTTGTGAACGTTTCTGCCAAACAACATATTGGTAACCGTGAGGGCAAACTCCTTATTCTTATTTTTCGTAATTATCTAATTAAAAGTTGAATTATTCACCTAACGATACAGCTTAAGCATTCTAACAATTATAGAACGATTTTTATAGCTTCGTAAACTTTCAAGTTATCCCATCAGAGCAAATTATGCAAAATCTCGGAAATGTCCAACAAAACTTGAGAACCATCAACGATATTGACTCCTTTATTGTCTCTTCGATTCAGCGTCTGAAAATCCATAGAAATTGATACCAAACACACCTTAATCTGAAATGCGTTGGAAAATACGAATTTTCTCTCCCACCAAATCCCCCAAAAATACCCTAAAACTGAGTTAGCGATTACCCAAAAGAAATGAGCCATTGTCAAACCAACATTGATAGTTGGTGAACATTAAAACAATTTAGCAATAATAGTTTTCTAGAAAAGAGTAGGCGGATTCGGCTCACACACCGTACGCTCATGTTATTAGCCTTTTCTTGCCTATCTTCAGCTGTCTGCAATATCAATATATTTGAATGTTTCAGGTGTTCTAAAGTGATTTTCAGGTCTCCTTGCAATAACACTATACCTACAATAATTATCCTTCTTGGTTGAGTCGTACAATAATTATACAAATTTCGGATTGTATCGTTATGTTAGGCTCACATACTGCTCTTCCACATTAGCATTATAATAACCAAGTTCATGAGTTTTTCTATTCTTGGGTATTAGAAGCTAGTTTTTGAATAGTAATAACGTTTTGCCTAAGTACGAGCTTCTTGATTTTACAATTAGTTATACCTGTTACCGACTCAAGCATGGAAGTACTGTGTGATCTATTCACACCACAGATTTTTATCGGATATTCGGATTCTTCATTTTTCGAAATGTACAACAATTTGTGAATTTTGAGAGGATGGGGTCAGAATTTTATTTTTTTTTTTTGATTATGGAATAATAAATCAAAATGCGAAGAGAGTAACGTAGACGAGAACAAATCGCCCTCAGCGTTCGTTGATAAGATTTTTGATTTCGGCGTGAAATAATTTTTAAACATCGATGGTTGAAAACGATTCGCGCAGAGCCGTTGCCAGTAAGCGGCTTTTGAAACTCCATCAAACAAGTATAAAGCTCGTGTATACAAGCTTGTGGGTCGAGGGGACTAAAACAATTCCAAAGCTATCGGTGTATTCGTGCTCAACTTTAATATTATCTCACGCCGGACTTCGTATGGATCGCCCTAAATCATCTGAGCTCGGTTAGCCGCCTGACACAAGGTAAAGAAAACGAGCTCGGAGCTCGGTAAGTCGAACGGTAGTAATTTAATATTAAATGGAGGGGGAAGTAAATGTCATCTATGTCATAAATATGGGCGGGCAAGTAAAGTTGATAACGATGGTTCCTGATCTTGAGACACGTTTTATGGTGCGACAGGAAACTAACAACAAATAAAGATCGTGAACTTCACTCGAAATTCGGCTGATGAAATGAAACCGTTAGCGGAGCAGCGCCATTTTATCTTATAAATAGAAATAAATACGCTGCGAAGTAATGAAATCATTGGGAGCACCCAATGAATGGGCAATGAGGTGTACGATGAAATTAATTTTCCTGATTGATTGCCTCTAATTAGGCCCGGAGGACCAAAAGTTGATTCCTGAGCCCTATTCAGGGTGATTGATACAACTCAGCTCATGAGAACTTCATATATATACTCTGTAGTTTGTTGGCCAAATTTTCTTTCCTCAGGTTCCAAGTGCTACTTTTTTTCTATTCACAGGTTACAAACAACTTCAAGGGTGACATTCACTGAACTGGTAATTTAAAGTTGGGGGGGGGGGGGGTGCTTGGTAGAGTTGTGGACTGTAATTACCAAAATGTATAATAAATCGTATAACTTCTTTAGATTTTACAAGAAGGAAAACAGTCAGGACTTCAATAATCTTATCTCTTATAGCCTGTAAAAATCAACAGAAAAAAATTTGAACGGTTATACCTCGGAAACAGTGTGTGTTATCCAAGATCCGGAAATGGCTAATTTTGCACATATACTGGGACAACAATAACTGAAAACTACATGTCTATTTATGTCTTTTCTTAACCGCAGGCAGACGGACACGCAGACACTTGTTCAGAAATTGTTTCTGAATATAGTACTGTGAAAATTTCTTCCAAATTCACCTTAGGTCTGCATTCGATTTTTCAAACGATCACAATACTTCTATTTACGAAGTAAATATGAAAGTAAAAATGCTGTCCGTCCTCCTTCAACTCTTTTCTTAGAAAAATATAATGGTAAAATTCTTGAAAGTTTCACCAAAAATCAATGCTGGTCTGAAAATAGCCCAATTCTATAATGGAATCTCTTACTCAACTTTAGGGTATTATTGGAGGGTTTTGAGGGGTAGAAAATTAATATTTGCCAACGCTTTTCAGACAAAGATGTATATGGTATCAATTTCAATAGAATTTTGGACACAGAATCTCATAAAGCTATAGCGGGTTTGATTGCTTCAATGGTTCTTGTGCTATCGCAGCTGTTAGATAGAAATTTCAACGTCTACGTTATTTTTGTTGACGTCCGACCACTTCAAATAAAAATTGCTCATCATAATGGTACTGTATGTACGAAAAGGAAGCTGTTATTTTTACACTGAACGCTTCACGCACATTCCTTTTGTTTTTACCCAGCGACCGACCGTCGCGTCAGCAGTCCATTGTGAAGGGGATGGAAGTGTTTTTCTACTCCATCAAATAAGGTCGACCAATGTTGACCCAGAATATAACTGGACGATTAAGCGGCGTTAATGAAAAAACAACGTGACGGGACAAAACCCGAACCGCTCAACGGTGTCATCGTTAGTGAGGGGGAGGGAGTGTGTGTTGAGCTAGAGGGTTGAATATTGTGATACCAAACTTCTACTTCCAACGATGCCTTTCATCAGCACGCTGGACGTTTAACACTGTTCGGACGCAAGTTGCTCGATTCAATTATCTCAGAGCTATTTTCAAGACAGGCCCACGGGTACAAGAAGCCAAATACCATCCAGTATTCCGCCGGTATCGATTTGGCTTTACCAACTTAGGATATGTCGGATACAACGAATGTGCACAGCCGAGTAGTGTTCAGCAAATTCAAATCAGAGCAACAACAATATTTTTTTGCTAATGAATGCGGGATTCCACGCTGATCAGGCGGTTCTGCGTAATGTATTGCAGGTTCACTAATTACGTTTTTATTTTCGTTTTCTATTTTATTCCTATCATTTGCAAAAATTTGTGTCTCAACTTTAACCGACGCGCAAGAAGCCAGCGGGACGACGTTATAGAACGAGCTGAAGGGCGATTTTGAGGACAGGAATTCCGACGGGGAAAAGGAAAAAATGCAAATGATTGTACTGTGTTTTGCCATTCCTTTTCTTCAACCATAGTGGAAAAATACAATCTCCTTATTTATTTATTTATTTATTTGGTACGAGCAATTTAGGTGCTCAATTTACAAAAGCTCAATTTTTTTTTTTTTTTATTATCGTAAATAACCGAAACTCTTGTGAACGTGTCTACCTATCGACGTATTGGTATCTATAATACAATAACGATGAACCTCGAGGATTATTCGCATTGAAAACGAAACTTCAGTCACGGCTTTTTGGTGTGAGAAAGAAATTAATATCATCGAAGTCTAGATGATTAATTTATTGTCAAATATGATATAGATTGACCAATTATTCGAGCTGTCATGAAAACGCGATTCTCAGCGGGAAATTTAAAAACATGATCTTTTCCTATTTCGTTATCATTCATCCTTCGCAATATTTTTCATACTGATCCGAAAGAAACGTCGATCGACATTTTCTAAGGAACGTCGTGAAAATCCATCGGAATCGTGAAAAGGGAAGATTGAAATTTCCGGGATGAAATGTTGAGCAACGTCAACCAATAATCGAGGAAATCGAATAGAAGAAAAAAAGTTGATTTTCATCCTGGGGAATAGCGTCGAACGTTGACGCGAAAGGTAGACGTGATGGTTATGTGATCATTCAATATATTTGCTCCTCGAGCTGAAGGAAAACTACATGAGATACGTTTTTATTCCCTTTTTAATAAAACCCAGACGGGTAAAAAAAAAATCGTCAACTGATTCTGCCGTATATTGTCTCTAAATGCCGTTCGTATAATCACCAATCATTACAAAAATCAATATGTTAAGCCTACTAAGCGGTGAGAATTTCCAACTAAAACCACATTACTAACTATTAACAGCTTCCTTGCAAATGTCACTGGTATACAATAATATATTTTTCATTTTTGACTCCCACGTTTATTTCACGTTCACTTTATTTATTTTATATAATGACTTAGTTGAAGTCAGAATGATCTTTATATTGAAACTGTGAGTATATCAACGAGTATAGAACGTTTTTATCAGCTTTGTAAACTCTCGAGTCATAGTCCATGTTATAATTCACTGAACTAAAATATAACGCATAAAATCTGACATGTTTCTGGAACCTTCATCTAATCAACTCCGTTCGACAGTTGACTGAAAACAATTAGCGAAAATTATGGCACTGAAACATGCCAGTCAATACTGTCGAAATTGGGACCATTCTTCTGGTACCGTCTCTTTGAAGGTTTTCGAGTTCTAGAGAAACCGTTGACGCCCAATTAGGTTTTTTAGATAATTTTATACAAAGAGTATTTATAACAGTGAATAATTACATAATAAATTAATGAGATAAATTCTATAGATTCTGTATATAGTTAAATTATGTCCCACTAAGCACCAAATAATATATAATTATAATGTATGCATAAAATAAATTTTTTTCTTGAATTCGATTGTGTGGTGCTTGAAATGGATTTGACCTGTTTTCGGGTTGTATTCCAATATTCGATTTTTTCCGAATTAGTCGAATAGCATAATTTTCTGTGAAAATTTGCAAATGAAATGAAAATTGAGTATTAGTAGATTGCCAGAGGGCGGAAGTGGAGAGAAATGAAAGATTAGTATTGATAATTGTCGATCGACCTTTGAAATTGATGTTGTCAAGTAATCAGGGATAAATATAGTCATACGGGTGCACGCTGTTCCTTCGCCAAGCTTTTGAAAAACTATATTCTCCTCATAATGGCTTGGAGCGCGACCCTACAAGAATGAAGAAAATTTATTTTTCTTTGGCGAAGGAACTGAGTGCAACGGTATGACCCTATCCCTGATTACTTGACTACATGAAAGCGAAGTGGTGTGAAAGTGGAGTGTTGACGAAGAGGAATGATCAGATTCCATGAGATGTTTAGCCTTCCAAAATCAAGAGAAGAAAACTATAGACTTCAAAAAATGAGCGTCCCTTAATGGCCTATAATTATATGTATCAATTCATTTTCACGGCCGTTGCAATTATTTCCACTTTCGCCATTCATAAGTTTTCGTTACTAACGTTGATGAATGCCACATTTCATTCAGATATTTCCCGCCATTTTTTTTTTTTAATACAATGACGAATAGATTTTTTTTGCCTCGGTTTCGAGGCCGTGAAAAATGGTAACGAGAACTCTAATAAAAAATTACGTTATTTACATTGTGGAGTCAGACGAAATGTGACATCGTTCCTTCACGAACGCGAAAATGAGAACGCGAAGGCGTTGGAATGGGGCGACGACAACACAGCGGTGAAGCTTGCCGTAGGAAGAACGAGTCACAGTAACAGTATTAGGGTTGAAACGGCTAAATTTCATTTCCTTGGTCTGGCATTTCATCCCGACCTCGTTCGTTCCGCGTTTCTCCCTTTCTTCCGAGTCTTCCTTGATAGCCTTAAATTCGTCACAAGCGGAAAAGAACCGACCATCGCTCGACTCGGGTGAAAGTTAAAAATTTCATCGTTCTCCTTAGCTGGGCCTCGCTGTCCTTTTGTCCATGATAGGTATGTTGAAAAAGCCGTATTTTTCATCTGAAACGCGGAGCTAGTAAGATCATGACGAATGAGTTGGAAACCAACACGACATCTCTAACCATCGTCATTTCAATGGCGGAAATGTGCCCCCTCTTGGATGAAATTTTTTGGCATCGTTCATCAGCAAAATGCCGACGGTTCGGCCGGCGCGCCTGCTTCTACCCGATTGTTCACCGGATTCCTAGATTTGGCAGCTAGATTGAATAATGATGGCTACGTGGATTTAAAATTGGCTCATTCAAAACCGGCTTTCACACGAACAAGTACGAAGGATTGCATTGAACATGAGAATTAGGAACGTTTCTTAACATTGTTTGGTACTATACATCAGTTGTCGGTAACCTTTTCCCCTAAAATTCCAATTCATCCTCTTTTCTTGATGCTTTTTCGGAGGGGGCCGCACCTCCCTTCCATTATTTTTCGTCCTCCAAACAATCTCATCTGAACGATAAGAGAATTATTTGGATGAATAACCTCAAGGGTTTTTTTAAAAATATTTTTATTGCCAAATTGTTTATGTACGTATGAAAAATCTTAAATCTCAGTTGTCTGGAGGTGGCTGTTGAGATGAATACATAAAAAATATGTAGTTGTTTCAGGGCTTTCGAACGAGTGGTGAACGATTTTGGTTGCATAGAAAATGAGGAAGTTACTTTTCTTAGTAATCATCAGATATTTTTTCTCATGCTTTTTTATAACGCTTTTTCATAACACTTTTCGAGTTCGTGTGCCATAGCAAAGACATGAAAATGTCACAAGCCTTACCGTAAAAATAAATAAAATCTGAAATGCTGGAAATGATCGTGATACCTATCATAGGTGCTGGATCCATGTATCTTGAAGTTCAATATCGCTGGAGGAAAACCAAAAACCTTGTGAATATCAAACCTTTTTACATATTATACATGTTGGAATTGTTGTGACCGTCCGAAAAGTCGTGCAAACGTTTTTTCTTGGGCCATGACATAATGGTTTATTATTGGATAGGAAACTAAAATTTCGGCTCTCTTTAGTTTTAAGACACCTCCTGAGAAGGTGATCGGCTAGTTAAAATTTATTCAGCACCAATAAAAGGAATAGTGTCAATTTCCAGCTGCAGCGCGAACCTCATTCAGGTCAGATCAAAATTTTACTGACTATTACCAACGTATTTATTTATTTTTATTTTCGCTTGTCGCCTATTTTTGGATAGCTGGTCGCAGGTGTCCGATCCCTGTTATATATTTACGTTTGAAATTATACTTAAACATATTATGTTACCGTGTTGTAAAAAATCGCTTAATTGTGATCAAGCGCTTAAAAAGGTGGTGATAGTTACGGAATTGTAACACTATTGATTTAATTTATATGCACTGGAATTATAATCGAAGCGCGTTCATTAACATAGGAAGGTTCCTTTTCTCGTGGTTAAAAAGTTGCAAGGTAAGACAACTTTGTTCTTAACGAATGAAGTAGCATAGTTTGCAACTGTTTAAGCACAACGGCAGTGACAGTAAATAAAACGTAAGAGGTCGAAATAACCATTGAAGGCCCTTAGCTATCGAAGACTGACTCGGAACGTGGGCCTGGCGGTAGAAGAACCGCAACCGTCACTAACGATAGAAAAAAGATATCCTCTCTTATTTCCTCTCCCATCTTCCAAAGGTCGAGGGCTGAAGAGAGTAGAGGATGATGTTGCGGAGGTCGTTGAGATAACAGGGCCAGGTCTCCGGGAATCAGATCTCCGGTTCGTGAGTGGGCAAACGTGTCTTGAATCAGTGTTCTCTTATCGGCCGTTCGTTATGTTATAGCTGCCGCTTCGGCCTGTAAACGTCTCACCCGTTCCTATTGCCGATGCTACAACCACACTGGGGCGCATTTAAGCGATGGCTTTTTACTCTGTTCCAACTCGCACTGTACAAAATTCACCGTTCTCTAAGAGCGCATTTCTTTTGCGAATTTTCGAAGAGAATGACGCTGTATGATTTGTTTAGAAAACGCCGACCATCGAATTTTGACTCGTAAACTGATAAAAAAAACGCTGCAAATGATTGTACAGTGGTTTATTTATTATTCCTTCGCTTCAAATATAATTTCAGAAGACTATCCATTTCAGATAGTCATTATTCAGAACATGTGTGAACATTTCAACCGAAAAACAGATTGGTACCTATATGGAAAAACTCCGTAACAACTATTGTAATTTTAATCAATTTTATTTTTCTTAATTTCCAAATTAAAAACTAGATGTTTTGCCAAACGGTACAGCTGGAGAGAGTGTTTGACGACCATTCCAATGAGTATAGAACGATTTTTATAGCTCCAATAACTCTCGAGTTATACCCTCATGTCAAATTTCTGAAAATCTCCGAAATTCGGCACAAAAGCTGCGATAACTCGAGAACCAATTGAGCTATCGACCCCACGATGGTCTCATTCGATTCAGCGTCCAAAAATCTATAGAATTTGATACCACGTACACATTTTTCTGAAAAACTGTGGAAAATATGAATTTTCTCCCCCTCGAAACCCCCCAAAAATACCCTTAAAATTGAGCTAGCAAGTTGGTTCAAGAATTGGGCCGTCGTAGGACCGAGATTGATTTTTGGTGAAAATTTCAAGAATTTAGCTATTATGGCTTGGCCGGAAAAGTGTTGACGGCGTACGGCGTACGGCGGACAGACAGAATTTTTTTTATTGGATATTCGGATTCTACATGCCTTGAAACGTAAAACATCAAATTTTGAGGGGGGGTTATAAAATTTTTTTTCTTGGGCGATTACAATGGTTTATTATTGAATAATAAACCAAAAATCCGTTTCAACGCACCGAAGAATCGAATCCGGGAATTTTTTGTGTATTATGTCATTTCGCATGATAGCTGCCGTAATTTTTGAAATTAAAGTTAGGAAGACGGATTAGGAAATTGTTTGGAGTACATTCCAACGAGTAGAGGACGTTTTTTATAGGCCTAGAACGAATCGAGTTATTAAATCTTGCCACATTTTTCATAATCTCGAATATTCCACACAAAAGCTGCGGTCCCTTGAGAACCATCGAAGCTATCATCCCTGTTACGGTCTCGTTCGATTCAACGGCCAAAAATCCATATGAATTGATACCAAAACACACCTATGTTTCGAGAACTAGGGAAAATACGAATTTTCACCATCCACAAAATATTCTTTAAACTGAGGTAGCGGTTGGGCTAAAGAAATGAGCGAATGTTTGTGCAAGACAACGACGGACGGACAGCAATTTTGGTTTATTATTCAATAATAAACCATTGTAATCGCCCAAGAAAAAAAATTTTTATAACCCCCCTCAAAATTTGATGTTTTACGTTTCAAGGCATGTAGAATCCGAATATCCAATAAAAAAAATTCTGTCTGTCCGCCGTACGCCGTCAACACTTTTCCGGCCAAACCATAATAGCTAAATTCTTGAAATTTTCACCAAAAATCAATCTCGGTCCTACGACGGCCCAATTCTTGAACCAACATGCTAGCTCAATTTTAAGGGTATTTTTGGGGGGTTTTGAGGGGGAGGAAATTCATATTTTCCAAGGTTTTTCAGAAAAATGTGTACGTGGTATCAAATTATATAGATTTTTGGACGCTGAATCGAATGAGACCATCGCCGGGTCGATAGCTTTATTGGTTCTCGAGTTATCGCAGCTTTTGTGCCGAATTTGGGAGATTTTTAGAAATTTGACATGAGGGTATAACTCTAGAGTTCTTGGAGCTATAAAAATCGTTCTATACTCATTGGAATGGTCGTCAAACACTCTCTCCAGCTGTTACCGTTAGGCAAAAAATTTAGTTTTTAATTAGGAAATTAAGAAAAATAAAAATGATTAAAATTACAATAGTTGCTACGGATTTTTCCTCTATAGTTACCATCTGTTTTTCGGTGAGAACATTCACAAATGTTCGGAATAGTTACTATCACAAATGGATAGTCTTCATAAATCAATATTGAAGCGGAGGAATAATAAACCACTGTTCAACCATTTGCAGCGTTTTTGATTTGTTATTCAATACACAAACCATCGTAATCGCCCAACGAAAAAACATTTTTGCACACCCACAACCTTAAAACTTGATATTTTACGTTTCAAAGCATGTCGAACCCGATTGCAAATGATTGCACAGTGGTTTATTATTCCTTCACCTTAATCATGATTGGGAAAAACCATTCACTTGTTTCGGTTCCTAACTCAAACTCTTGCGATTCCCCATCCAAACATATTGGTAACTAACGGCAAAATCATTGGCAAAGACCATAATTTTGAATGCTATTATTCTTCTCAGTTACTTAATTTAAAATAAGATTAATTGCTTAACGAAGAGAGCTTTTCAACGAGTATAGACGATTTTTATAGCTCCGCAAATGATTAAGATTTGTGGCGATGCATGTCTCCGCATACATCGTCAACTGTCTTCCTTGAAACAACTGTCTATAACTGTATTATTTCCCGAAGGAGTAATATCAGATTGATAATAATAGTTAATAAATTTTCTGTCTTGTGAACTGCCTCCCATCACCCCTTATAGCAGTTCCCTTACCCAACAACGGATAATTTACTGTCTGCACCTTAAATTGGTGATTTACTGTCTTCAGTCAATTAGATATCAGCGTAAATTATTTATTTACGCTATTATTATTTATTTTACGCAATTATTTATTTTTTTATTGTCATATGAATGACTTACCGGTAATCTCCGTACGCTCTGTCTTGGCGGTAGGGCCGAACTGTCCTCTTTCCTTCCAGTCTTCACTTGTTCTTTTCGTTTCCTCCCTGCCACCCTTTCACCTCCTCCTAGGAGGTGCTGTCCTCATTCTTCCCCCGTTTTCGGGGTTTTCTTGAGGTGATCTGTTCCCCTACCATTATTTAAATATCTGTCCTCGCAATTCGCGACAAGATTTTCCATCTAGCCAAATTCCTCACAATATCGAGAAAAAAACTCCTTTTCCCTGAAAACTGTAATAGCTCAAGAACCATCAAACCATTAAAGCGTCAAAAATTTATACGAACTGATAACAAACACAAATACATTTCTAAAACCTTCGAAAAGACAATCCCCCGCGATTACAATGATTTATTATTGAATAATAAACCAAACAAATTTGTGCTTTCGCCGTTAACACTTCTCTGACAAAACTATAATCATTGCTACATTTCTGACATTTTCACCAAAAGTAAATTTCAGCCTGAAAATGGCACTATATCGAGTTTGTGTGCCATAGCAAAGACATAAAAATGTCAAAATATTCGTAATCCGAATGGGGTTTCAGTCAGTTGAAGTTGGTGTGTAAACACGTTGCTGGCAGGTAAGAAGTTGAGGGATGTAGAAACGAGTGGTGGTGCCTGATTGTTGATAAAATGAATGACAGCCGCTAGTGGAGGGCACAGATGGTGGCCGGATCAACCAATTGTAATATTAAAGGTCTGTTCGGCATGCGAGGTTTTATCTCTTCGCGCTGAATCGAACAAGAATATAACGAAGTTAGTAAATTTATCGGTTCTCGAGCTATCACAACTTTTTAAGGCGGATTTTCGAGCACTGAAAAAATTCAATGCATAGGTAACGATATTACCCTAGCATCTATGAGGCTATAAAAATCTATCTATATTCCTTTTAATATTCTTCAAACAATCCTCTCTATTGCTACCTCTGCTCTGCATTTTTTTACAACCAAGTTTATTTACCCGTTCGGAATTTTCTCACTTTGATTTTACAGTAAATCAACAATTTGAAGCAACAGCTAAGAGCGATAAGATTTTTCAAAGAATTCAAATTTCATTTTCCAGAAACGTAGGTTTTTTGAATCGTCGCAATAATCCATTCAGTACTCCAACATTGAAACAAGTGTATAAGATACATTCAATGTCAGATATAGTACAATTCAAGCTATTTTAGTATAGACGGCAGAATAATAACAGCAGTATAAGTAACAGTTCAATCTGCAGTTACGGAACAAACCGCGATACAAGTTTCGGACTTATCGGAAGAAACGCAAGAATTCAACGCTTTGTGCGAAGTACCAGAAATAGTGGATCGCCGGTAGCGTGAACGGACTTACTGCACAGATTCTATGTCGCTGAATCTGAAAGAAATCTGAGAAAACGCTAGATGGAAGTAAATCATAGCAGTCTGATGATTTGAAGTACTTGCAGACAAACTGCACCAAATAGTAGTGCCTTTGAAAAAAAAGAGACTATTACGTAGCATCCGTTGCTACAGAAATTTAAGCTATATCTTAGCTTGTTATTAGGTGAGACAATCGTTTAATTTGGTTAATTGAATTTGATGCAATATTTGTACGTAACATAATAATATATCGCATATTTATGTATACTCTAATTTTTTTTATTCGTAAGTACTGCATGTTACCCGAAATTGAACAACGGATAATTTTGCATACACACCAAGAGAACATTATCAGAAAATTTCATTGATATCGTTTTATTATTAAAAATTATCGCCCAATAAAGAAAATTGTTTGGGCTCTGTTAAAATCGGATGTTATATTATGTTTCAAGGAATGTAAAATCCGAATACACACTGAAAAGATTCCATCCGTCCGCCGTACGCCTTCAACACTTTTCCGAAGAATCTACACAATAGCTAAAATCTCAAAATTTTCACCAAAAAATCATTCTGGGTTTTTGACAACGACTAAATTCATTAGCCAAATCGCTACAAGGCTCGCTACCCTCAATTTCAAGGGTAATTTTGGAGGGTTAGAGGGTGAGGGAAGAAAATTCATGTTTTCCTATGTTCTTGAAAAATAGGCGTGTTTGTTATCAGATTTCCGAAGTCCGAGAGGACCAGATTTTATGAACATAAGACCAGTTTTTTCGAAACCAACAAGAACGAGGGAGCACTTGAACTTTCGTTGGAAAAAGATCAATAGATATGATGAGTTGAGCGGGCTTTACTTACGCTAATCACAAGGATACCTACCGACTCTATCTCTCTAGCCTTCTCGTCGTCATAACCTAAAACCACCAAGTCAGGACGACCGCCGGATGAGGTTCGAGCGGCTGGCGGGTGGCAAACTGCTAGATCTCCGTCTTCCCTTTGAATTAAAACCGCCAACGCTCCAACTGTTCGCCCCTCATCGAGCTAATTTAATTAGCCAGGAACTTCTCCCGTCGTCCACGGGTCCTATTCCATCATTTTGCCGAGGGTCTTCTCATTCCAGTCGCTGGAGCAGTCTCGTGGCCCACCCGTTCCTAGCGGCCAACATTTCGCAACATCCCAGTCCATCACTACATTCATCCGCAGCGACGACAGAGAGGAAACCGCGACAGATTAATCTCTCGTGACTCAACCCCCTGCCGACCCACATAACCGTCTCCAAGCTGTTTCCGTTTCCGGAATTTCCGGCTCTTCCTGTCTACAATCTCTTCTCTCGTCTCGTTTCTTTCTCCCGCAACCGACAACTCAGGTGCTCGGTAGATAGCCACTTTTCCAAAAGGACTCATCCTTTCCCGCCCAAACTCGTCACTTCTTCCGTCATCTAAGTAATTACACGGCTAAATGTAATGGTGTCCGTTTTTCGACAGCTATCGCTCATCAGTTCCTCCGCTTGACAAATAGACAACAATTAGTTAGTCGAGTAACTTAGTCAGTTGATTTGCCCGATCTTGCGTCTTTCAAGGAGATGAATCCGAATTTGAGGTCGGCTGAAACCGTGCACCTATCGAAGACTGACTCGGAACGTGGGCCTGGCGGTAGAAGAACCGCAACCGTCACTAACGATAGAAAAAAGATATCCTCTCTTATTTCCTCTCCCATCTTCCAAAGGTCGAGGGCTGAAGAGAGTAGAGGATGATGTTGCGGAGGTCGTTGAGATAACAGGGCCAGGTCTCCGGGAATCAGATCTCCGGTTCGTGAGTGGGCAAACGTGTCTTGAATCAGTGTTCTCTTATCGGCCGTTCGTTATGTTATAGCTGCCGCTTCGGCCTGTAAACGTCTCACCCGCCCCTATTGCCGATGCTACAACCACACTGGGGCGCATTTAAGCGATGGCTTTTTACTCTGTTCCAACTCGCACTGTACAAAATTCACCGTTCTCTAAGAGCGCATTTCTTTTGCGAATTTTCGAAGAGAATGACGCTGTATGATTTGTTTAGAAAACGCCGACCATCGAATTTTGACTCGTAAACTGATAAAAAAAAATCCGTTTCAACGCACCGAAGAATCGAATCCGGGAATTTTTTGTGTATTATGTCATTTCGCATGATAGCTGCCGTAATTTTTGAAATTAAAGTTAGGAAGACGGATTAGGAAATTGTTTGGAGTACGTTCCAACGAGTAGAGGACGTTTTTTATAGGCCTAGAACGAATCGAGTTATTAAATCTTGCCACATTTTTCATAATCTCGAATATTCCACACAAAAGCTGCGGTCCCTTGAGAACCTTCGAAGCTATCATCCCTGTTACGGTCTCGTTCGATTCAACGGCCAAAAATCCATATGAATTGATACCAAAACACACCTATGTTTCGAGAACTTGGGAAAATACGAATTTTCACCATCCACAAAATATTCTTTAAACTGAGGTAGCGGTTGGGCTAAAGAAATGAGCGAATGTTTGTGCAAGACAACGACACACGGACAGCAATTTTGGTTTATTATTCAATAATAAACCATTGTAATCGCCCAAGAAAAAAAATTTTTATAACCCCCCCTCAAAATTTGATGTTTTACGTTTCAAGGCATGTAGAATCCGAATATCCAATAAAAACGCTGCAAATTATTGTACAGTGGTTTATTATTCCTTCGCTTCAATATTGATTTAAGAAGACCATCCATTTGTCATTTTAAATATTCCGAAAATTTGTGAACGTTCCCACCGAAAAACAGATGGCAACTATAGGGGAAAACTCCGTAGCAACTATTGTAATTTTAATAATTTTTATTTTTCTTAATTTCCTAATTAAAAACTAAACCTGTTGCCTAACGATACAGCTGGAGAGAGTGTTTAACGACCATTCCAATGAGTGTAGAACGATTTTTATAGCTCCAAGAACTCTCGAGTTATACCCTCGTGTCAAATTTCTGAAAATCTCCCAAATTCGGCACAAAAGCTGCGATAACTCGAGAACCAATAAAGCTATCGACCCGGCGATGGTCTCATTCGATTCAGCGTCCAAAAATCTATAGAATTTGATACCACGTACACATTTTTCTGAAAAACCTTGGAAAATATGAATTTTCTCCCCCTCAAAACCCCCCAAAAACCCCCTCAAAATTGAGCTAGCAAGTTGGTTCGAAAATTGGGCTGTCGTAGGACCGAGATTGATTTTTGGTGAAAATTTCAAGAATTTAGCTATTATGGTTTGGCCGGAAAAGTGTTGACGGCGTACGGCGTACGGCGTACGGCGGACAGACAGAATTTTTTTTATTGGATATTCGGATTCTACATGCCTTGAAACGTAAAACATCAAATTTTGAGGGGGTTATAAAATTTTTTTTCTTGGGCGATTACAATGGTTTATTATTGAATAATAAACCAAAAAATTCTGTCTGTCCGCCGTACGCCGTCAACACTTTTCCGGCCAAACCATAATAGCTAAATTCTTGAAATTTTCACCAAAAATCAATCTCGGTCCTACGACGGCCCAATTCTTGAACCAACTTGCTAGCTCAATTTTAAGGGTATTTTTGGGGGGTTTTGAGGGGGAAAAATTCATATTTTACAAGGTTTTTCAGAAAAATGTGTACGTGGTATCAAATTATATAGATTTTTGGACGCTGAATCGAATGAGACCATCGCCGGGTCGATAGCTTTATTGGTTCTCGAGTTATCGCAGCTTTTGTGCCGAATTTGGGAGATTTTTAGAAATTTGACATGAGGGTATAACTCTAGAGTTCTTGGAGCTATAAAAATCGTTCTATACTCATTGGAATGGTCGTCAAACACTCTCTCCAGCTGTTACCGTTAGGCAAAAAATTTAGTTTTTAATTAGGAAATTAAGAAAAATAAAAATGATTAAAATTACAATAGTTGCTACGGATTTTTCCTCTATAGTTACCATCTGTTTTTCGGTGAGAACATTCACAAATGTTCGGAATAGTTACTATCACAAATGGATAGTCTTCATAAATCAATATTGAAGCGGAGGAATAATAAACCACTGTTCAACCATTTGCAGCGTTTTTGATTTGTTATTCAATACACAAACCATCGTAATCGCCCAACGAAAAAACATTTTTGCACACCCACAACCTTAAAACTTGATATTTTACGTTTCAAAGCATGTCGAACCCGATTGCAAATGATTGCACAGTGGTTTATTATTCCTTCACCTTAATCATGATTGGGAAAAACCATTCACTTGTTTCGGTTCCTAACTCAAACTCTTGCGATTCCCCATCCAAACATATTGGTAACTAACGGCAAAATCATTGGCAAAGACCATAATTTTGAATGCTATTATTCTTCTCAGTTACTTAATTTAAAATAAGATTAATTGCTTAACGAAGAGAGCTTTTCAACGAGTATAGACGATTTTTATAGCTCCGCAAATGATTAAGATTTTCCATCTAGCCAAATTCCTCACAATATCGAGAAAAAAAACTCCTTTTCCCTGAAAACTGTAATAGCTCAAGAACCATCAAACCATTAAAGCGTCAAAAATGTATACGAATTGATAACAAACACAAATACATTTCTAAAACCTTCGAAAAGACAATCCCCCGCGATTACAATGATTTATTATTGAATAATAAACCAAACAAATTTGTGCTTTCGCCGTTAACACTTCTCTGACAAAACTATAATCATTGCTACATTTCTGACATTTTCACCAAAAGTAAATTTCAGCCTGAAAATGGCACTATATCGAGTTTGTGTGCCATAGCAAAGACATAAAAATGTCAAAATATTCGTAATCCGAATGGGGTTTCAGTCAGTTGAAGTTGGTGTGTAAACACGTTGCTGGCAGGTAAGAAGTTGAGGGATGTAGAAACGAGTGGTGGTGCCTGATTGTTGATAAAATGAATGACAGCCGCTAGTGGAGGGCACAGATGGTGGCCGGATCAACCAATTGTAATATTAAAGGTCTGTTCGGCATGCGAGGTTTTATCTCTTCGCGCTGAATCGAACAAGAATATAACGAAGTTAGTAAATTTATCGGTTCTCGAGCTATCACAACTTTTTAAGGCGGATTTTCGAGCACTGAAAAAATTCAATGCATAGGTAACGATATTACCCTAGCATCTATGAGGCTATAAAAATCTATCTATATTCCTTTTAATATTCTTCAAACAATTCTCTCTATTGCTACCTCTGCTCTGCATTTTTTTACAACCAAGTTTATTTACCCGTTCGGAATTTTCTCACTTTGATTTTACAGTAAATAAACAATTTGAGGCAACAGCTAAGAGCGATAAGATTTTTCAAAGAATTCAAATTTCATTTTCCAGAAACGTAGGTTTTTTGAATCGTCGCAATAATCCATTGAGTACTCCAACATTGAAACAAGTGTATAAGATACATTCAATGTCAGATATAGTACAATTCAAGCTATTTTAGTATAGACGGCAGAATACTGCTGCTAGCTATATCTTAGCTTGTTATTAGGTGAGACAATCGTTTAATTTGGTTAATTGAATTTGATGCAATATTTGTACGTAACATAATAATATATCGCATATTTATGTATACTCTAATTTTCTTTATTCGTAAGTACTGCATGTTACCCGAAATTGAACAACGGATAATTTTGCATACACACCAAGAGAACATTATCAGAAAATTTCATTGATATCGTTTTATTATTAAAAATTATCGCCCAATAAAGAAAATTGTTTGGGCTCTGTTAAAATCGGATGTTATATTATGTTTCAAGGAATGTAAAATCCGAATACACACTGAAAAGATTCCATCCGTCCGCCGTACGCCTTCAACACTTTTCCGAAGAATCTACAATAGCTAAAATCTCAAAATTTTCACCAAAAAATCATTCTGGGTTTGACAACGACTAAATTCATTAGCCAAATCGCTACAAGGCTCGCTACCCTCAATTTCAAGGGTAATTTTGGAGGGTTAGAGGGTGAGGGAAGAAAATTCATGTTTTCCTATGTTCTTGAAAAATAGGCGTGTTTGTTATCAGATTTCCGAAGTCCGAGAGGACCAGATTTTATGAACATAAGACCGGTTTTTTCGAAACCAACAAGAACGAGGGAGCACTTGAACTTTCGTTGGAAAAAGATCAATAGATATGATGAGTTGAGCGGGCGTTACTTACGCTAATCACAAGGATACCTACCGACTCTATCTCTCTAGCCTTCTCGTCATCATAACCTAAAACCACCAAGTCAGGACGACCGCCGGATGAGGTTCGAGCGGCTGGCGGGTGGCAAACTGCTAGATCTCCGTCTTCCCTTTGAATTAAAACCGCCAACGCTCCAACTGTTCGCCCCTCATCGAGCTAATTTAATTAGCCAGGAACTTCTCCCGTCGTCCACGGGTCCTATTCCATCATTTTGCCGAGGGTCTTCTCATTCCAGTCGCTGGAGCAGTCTCGTGGCCCACCCGTTCCTAGCGGCCAACATTTCGCAACATCCCAGTCCATCACTACATTCATCCGCAGCGACGACAGAGAGGAAACCGCGACAGATTAATCTCTCGTGACTCAACCCCCCGCCGACCCACATAACCGTCTCCAAGCTGTTTCCGTTTCCGGAATTTCCGGCTCTTCCTGTCTACAATCTCTTCTCTCGTCTCGTTTCTTTCTCCCGCAACCAACAACTCAGGTGCTCGGTAGATAGCCACTTTTCCAAAAGGACTCATCCTTTCCCGCCCAAACTCGTCACTTCTTCCATAATCTAAGTAATTACACGGCTAAATGTAATGGTGTCCGTTTTTCGACAGCTATCGCTCATCAGTTCCTCCGCTTGACAAATAGACAACAATTAGTTAGTCGAGTAACTTAGTCAGTTGATTTGCCCGATCTTGCGTCTTTCAAGGAGACGAATCCGAATTTGAGGTCGGCTGAAACCGTGCACCCTTAAACTATTCACAAATAAAGTTGTTTACCTAAAAAAGCAAACCAATGCATTTATGCGAGCGACGATATTCTTTATGAACTGGTCCAGTTATGCTTCTCGTAATATTATTCCGTTATAATATATATCTCCGTCATAATATATCTCGAATATTGACCCGATGAATACAAAGTACACCAGAATACAAATGAGAAGAATTTTTTACTTCCATGTATAAATAGATGTGTGGTTTGGTTTGCATTGAAATCGTCCGAAAAGTCAAATTGGATCGAAGACGAATTCAGAAAAAGTTTCAAAGTTGGTAACCTGTATTGCAATTTACAATTCGTTACCTCAATTTTAGGGGTTTTAGGAGGGGGAAGGTTTCGTCTTTTGCAATATTTTTGTAAAATAGGTACGTTCGATTCGCCGTTCAATTTTGTTTGCAAGATGGGTGTGTAAATCAATTTCTACAGAATAATTGACGCGGACTGGAATGGGACCATTACGGGTTCGATAGCATCAACGGTTCTTAATTTATCGCAGCTGTTGAGCGGAATTTTTGAGATTTTGATAAAAATTTTATGATGGTAGTATATCTCGAAAATTTGTAGATGTATAAAATTCATTCTATACTCGTTGGAATGCTGTGGAGGAACACTCACCTTCTCCGTATCCAGATGCGATTAATTCGTCTTATCGGCTTTCGTTCGTATTTTCCAATGTTTTTGAAACATAGGCGTGCTTATGGTATTAATTTATAAAGATTTTTGGACGCTGAAGCAAATGAGACCGTAACGAGGTAACGAGGTAGATGGCCTTGTTGTTATTGCACTTTTTGTGGCATTTTCGAGATTTTGAGAAATTTGGCAATATGATATAACTCGAGATTTTCTAGAGCTATAAAAATCGTTCTACACTCGTTGGGATGCGCGTCAAACATTCTCTCAAGCTGCTCTAAAAAATAAAATCATGATGTTTGTTAATGAGTTTTCCCTCACTTCGATTGATTCTCGTTTTGACTAGTAGTAAGTATTTAAGTTCGACAAGATCCAGGCCTCTGTAAAACCCCCAATTTTGTTAATTTCAGCGAAGGGACCTAATGAATAGTTTGTTCCCATTCCTTCCCATATTGGTCTTGCAGAGGAAGGAAAACTAGAAGACATCGTGTTTTCATCCTTGCCAGACAGAGCACTTTAAAGCCCTTCGGGCATCCTCACGTCAATATAGAGCTATTTGATTACATCAGCCCAGTAAGGCACAATGGTTTGTTAGAAATAATTCTACAACTCACTCATACGAACTTGGCTGTGGAATCTGAATGGTTCTATATCGACATTAAGATGCGCGAAGGGGCACCCAACTATAGCTGCTTTTGTTTTTTAAACGAGTTTTCAATTGATTACGGAGTCTCTTGTTGATGGGAGTTCTTGAAATCCACTCAGCGGAGGATAGCTCAGGTAATTCCTCGCCCTCTTAACGAGTTATTCAACAATAAATCGTTGTAAGTGAGCTTAGAGTAATCTTGATTGCTTACGGCGCTGAGCTCTTCAATCCGTCGTTGTTTTTTCAGTCATTCGATCCACACCGCATTTTCTTTTACCATGTTTACTTAATATACGAAAGTATCGTGTTCGCATAAAAAGCCGAATTCAAAATGGAGAAGGATTTTGGAAAAATTGTCGAAGGTTTGCGATTAAAAATAATGTAAAAACTAAATTTGATAAAAATTTTAAAAAGTGTTCTGCTCGCGATTCTTTAACATCCGAGATGATTGGAATCTCGATTACGCACAGGTAATACATCTTGATAAAAAGCTTCCAAACGTTGTTGCATTCCATTTTCTACTGGCCACAACAATCAATTTTTGAACGCTCCGTTCTAGCGAGTAAATGATTAGTTCAGAAAGCATACAATAAGGTTCCATTTTCAAACGTTTCATCTCAAACCAAACTTAATTTTCAAGTGGTGGAGGAGCTTGACTAGACGTCATCAATTTTCTCTATAACTATCCGTTTATTATACTGAACTGATGCTCACAGATGCCCAGAACAGTGCTCTTCAGATGCCGGCTGAAAAAATCTAACCTCTTCATAAATTTGATGTTTTACATTCAAGAAACGTAGAAACCCAATGTACAAGAGAATCAATGTTGCGCATAGATCGCACAGTACTTCCATGTTTGAGTACTCAAACAGATATAGCCAATAGTATGAAATCAAGTAACTAATACAAAGGCTGCGACGTTGGTAAACCACAAAAACAGCAACTAGCCAGAGGACCCAAAAAAAAGAAGAATCAGACCGTAAACATTCTAAACATTTTTCGTAAACATTTTACAAACTATTTTCTTCTTTTCTTCGACGTCGCATTTTTTTATGTCCATGGGCCAACCAGGCGACTCATTCTCCGATTCTTTATTGGCTGGCCGAGCACTTTCGCCCATTTGGGCATCTTCAGGGCGATGTGGAGTCAAATCTTTGGCGAAACTTTCCTACTTTCTCTTTCTGACGACTTTGAAAAGTATTTTCATAAGGTTAGAATCAACAATCGTATTGCGCTTCGTTTTTTTGCCGCCACTCTCATTAGAAGAGTTTCACAAATTCATGGCTAAGAAATTAGAATTGGTGGCTTTGTTAAATATGAAAATGATGTCAATTTATTATTCAACGATTTGCGAAGTTCACCGGCAACCTAATGACAAGCTGGCTTAAACATGGCGGCCTGTTAGTGTTCTATCCGTTAATGAAGCCGCCAGGTAATCAACGAATCGGGCAAAAATATTTTCAGCACACATGTCAGCTGCCTCTGTTCATAACTAAATAAAAACGGCTGCATACCGTGAACATCAATACTTCGACCAAGCTACGCGCGACCAAGATGATCCCAATATTATAATATGAGCTCCTCAATGATTCATATAATAATATTCTGAAATATCTGTGATGAATATAAATCTACTTCGATGAGTATTAATGAAGATGGTTCAGTCATTAAATAAAAGTACATTCCAGTAGCCGGTGTCTTCCATCTTGTTCAGCTTGTCAATTGTTCACTCTTCGACCGACTTATCACTTTTGAAGAACTTTCCCAGTTTTTTTTTTTTTTCACATGAATTCTTTATTCGAAGATTGATCATGAACGAGGATGAGTAACCACTTCACTCTTCCTTTTTTATTTAACAAACGCTTTACTCCAATTGGAATGTTTTCGCGTCAAGCGAAGGGGCGAACTACTCAAACCATAACCGAAGCGCCATCCTTCAGGAAGCCACGTTAAGTAAATCATTTTTCTCTTTTAGCAACGTCTGAGCAAACACATTCCCTCCAGTTTACCAACCGCGAGCAAAGAGAAGAAAACAGTTCCTCCTGCTGGCTCTTCTTCAAACAACCTTTCCTCGGTCTTTAGTTCGCCTAGTTGACTATCGAATTATTTCGTCCTCGGAGCTAGTGGGCCGTTTGCAGGCCTCGCTTGCCCGTCTCTTTGTGCCCCTAAAAACTTTGTTTATCTTTCGTTAAAGCAAAAAACTTCTTGCGTTTACGAAGATAGTACCTATGCAATGCCGTTGTAGCAACATTTGATATACGCGAACTTAATCAAACATTCGACGTCAAATATTAATTTCATCCTTTTGGTTTATTATTCAATAATAAACCATTGTAATCGCCCAAGAAAAAAAAATTTCTAACCCCCCCTCAAAATTTGATGTTTTACGTTTCAAGGCATGTAGAATCCGAAAATCCAATAAAAAAAATTCTGTCTGTCCGCCGTACGCCGTACGCCGTTAGCAGTTTTCAGGCCAAACTATAATAGTTAAATTCTTGAAATTTTCACCAAAAATCAATCTCGGTCCTACGACGGCACAGTTCTTGAACCAACTTGCTAGCTCAATTTTAAGGGTTTTTTTGGGGGTTTTGAGGGGGAGAAAATTCATATTTTCCAGGGTGTTTCAGAAAAATGTGTACGTGGTATCAAATTATATAGATTTTTTGACGCTGAATCGAATGAGACCATCGCGGGGTCGATAGCTTTATTGGTTCTCGAGTTATCGCAGCTTTTGTGCCGAACTTTGGAGATTTTCAGAAATTTGACATGAGGGCATAACTCGAGAGTTCTTGGAGCTATAAAAATCGTTCTATACTCATTGGAATGGTCGTCAAACACTCTCTCCAGCTGTACCGTTAGGCAAAAAATTTAGTTTTTAATTAGGAAATTAAGAAAAATAAAAATGATTAAAATTACAATAGTTGCTACGGATTTTTCCTCTATAGTTACCATCTGTTTTTCGTTGATTTGTAACGCAGTGAATGGCGATCAATGTGATGAATCGTGATTAGTTATGATCTTATTATTCGAAGGTTATTCAGGGCGATCCAGGATGAATGAATCCTCTTAATTGTAGCTGCAGAGCCCGCAGTCACTGAAGAGCATAAATATTGCAGTTACAGATGAAGGCATTATGAGCAAGGAGCACTCCTGTTCATTTACATTGCTATTGTTAACCAATAATAACTCAAAACAAGTATTACGGACGAAAAACGCTGCAAATTATTGTACAGCGCTCTATATTATTATTCATGATTTAAGAAGATCTACTTGTGATAGTAACTATTCCGAAAGTTTGTGAACGTTTCTGCCCATCAATGGATTGGTAACTTTAGGGAAAATTCCGTAGCAACTATTGTAATTTCAATCATTTTTATTTATTTTTAATTATCTGAATTAATTAACTAAAAGTTAAACTATTCACCTAACTATAGGTACAGCTTGAGGGAGTGTTTGACGAGCATTCCAACGAGTATAGAAAATTTATAGCTCTAGAAATTCTCGAGTTTAACCATCTTTCATGAAAGAGAGGCGTACTCCAAAAAGTGATCATTCTGAAGACGATTGAGAAATGAAGAGGAAAGTCGTAGAATCATTTGGGAAATGGTGGAAATAATAATGTTTTAAATATTTTTTGGGGAGTTGGTCCAATCATTTTTTTTTATAGGCAAATAGTTTTGAAGTTGGTTTTCATATTATCTTTTTTAAGTTTTTTTTTTTAAATTCATTTATGAACACAGTATATGACATCAAACCATCGTGCCGGCTAGGAAAAGTAGTTTCTGATTGGTTGGCACCGATTGAGCAGCTTGTAAGTGAATGAGGTGGGCAGAAATAGACAGGGAGCTAATAAGAGCAATCAAACAACCAAACTAAATAACGGGAAATGATATTTGACGACTCAATCGCTGGGAGATGATGACAAGCTAGCGCACGCCGATGAGGTTGTCTGACAGATTGAGGACAGGCAGATGAAAACGGGATCGAATCAGGTGGATGAAAGGATGGGTTCTGGCTCTGAGAAGGAAAATGAGCATGGTTGCCAAGGGACGTTGCAAATAGACGAGAGAGGAGCGTTAGGTAAATTTCTCGTCAACGTTTGCACGGGTTCCGCCATCAACCTGCCATCCTACGTTCTGTTTCTTAGTTATAGAACAAACTCCGAAGAGAAACCTTTGACCTTAGGATGAAATTCAATCACATGCAGGCACCAAAGGGGTTTCGAATTGTAACTTTTCGATCGGGAAACGCGCAATAGTCAAAATTTTCTATTTCCGCCGTTCACCGTTGAGCTTCGTGCTAAACCGCTTTTTATACCGTAATTTACTTATTCGATTGGTAAATGCTAATGCTAATGATGATTGGCTAATGCTATCATTAATTTGCGTGGTTGACTGGAAGTATAAATATCGTCCAAAAAGTCGAATTCGTATGAAATTTTCATAGTACTATACTCAGGAACACTTTCTGAACAAGTGTGTCTGTCTATCCGTGGTCAAAAAGGGACAAAAATCGTCATATCTCAGTCAAAAATGAATGGAACTCAATGCAATTTTCGAAGAATGCTCTCTTAGTTAACGAGCAAAATGGTCCGTTTCTGGATTTTGGAAAATAGACGGTACTTCCGAGTATAACCGTTGACATTTTTCTTCTGTTTTGATTTTGGCTGGTTATAAGAGTAATTATTTTTAAACGTTTAAGGTCTTAAAATGTACGTTATGGCGAGCAGATGACTTATTACTTCCATGTTTACGTAGTAAATGGAAGTATTGAGATCGTCTGAAAAGTCGAATTCGGAACCGAGGTCCTGATGGAAGAAATTTTCATAGTAGTAGGTATACTCAGAAACACTTACTGAACAAGTGTCTGTGTGTCCGTCTGTCCGTCTGTCTGTGGTCACAAACTGACATAATTCGCCATATCTCCCTGAAAAATGGATGAAACCCCGTGAAATTTTAAGGCAATGTTTTCCCAGTGATTGTGCAAAATTAGATTTTTCCGGATTTTGAATTACACACAGTACTTCCGAGATATAAGCGTTCAAAGTTTTTTCTGTTTCGATTTTTACAGGCTATGAGAGTCAATATTTTTCTACGTTTCAGGGCTTGAAATGTCGGTTATGGCAAGCAGAAAACACTAGATTTTTTGTATGGTGGGTCACATACAATGCCTCCACGTTATGAGCGTTTTTCACGATTTCACTAGTGCATGTTTTGTATTTTGATTTTTACAGGACGCAAAACTCAATGTATTTGAACGTTCAAGGTCTTAAAATGATGGGGTCGGCGATTGAATGATGCCTGATTTTTATCAAATGGGTCACATGCAGTACTTCCGCGTTATTTGCACATTTGCTACATTTTGATTTTTATAGACCACAAAAATGAATATATTTGCACGCTGGAGGACTTAAAATTTTTCTATATGACAGTTGAATATCGCTTGATTTTTATTATTGGGGTCACATGCAGTACCTCCTCGTAAAACGCATTTTCAGTTGTTTAATTTGTATTTTTTGGGTTTCTTTGCTTTAAATATGACCAACTCTGACCACGTTCACAGAACTTGTTTTGTATAGCTTGGATAACACACAGTACTTCCCCCGTATGCCGTTTTTTGCTTTAGAGATTTTTATAAACCACAAGAGTGATATACTTTAGACTTTAAATTTTTCTTTATGACAGTTCAATGTTGCTTGATTATTTTTATTGGGGTCACATGCAGTACTTCCTCGTTACACGCAATTTCAGTTATTTCATTCTAGCGCTTTTGTAACTTTCGGGTATCTTTGCTTCAAATATGACCAACAACGACCATGTTTTGTTTTGTTTTGAGCTCATACCGTACTTCCGCCCTACGCCGTTTATAGCTGTTGAGCTTTCTACAGGGTGCAAAAATCAATATATTTGACGCTATAGGTATTAAATATTTGTAATGGCGAGTGAATGACGCCTGATCTTTACCGCTAGGGTCACACGCCGTACATCCATGCTATCCAGTAGTTTTTTCGATCAGAAATATTCACATTAGCCAAAAGTCAATATAGTAGAACGTTTGAATGGACGTGAAATGTTATCTATGGCGGGTGAATGACGATAGATTTTTATCATTAAAGTCGCCGTATACCATACTTCTGCTATTTTTGGGTCTCCTGGCTCGTTTTTCAATAACAGCTGTTGTAAATTAACGTTTCGGCCTTCGTACGATTTTCTCGATTTTTTAATTGGTTATACCGTTTACCGACTCAAACATGGAAGTACTGTGTGATCTATGCACACCACTGGTTTTTTTTTCATCTATTGGCTCACAAACCGTACGTCCACATTATCAGCTTTTTGCGCTATTTCGCTGGTGCGTATTTTGTATTATTTATTTATTTATTTATTTATTTATTTATTCATTGAACGGGCGTGAGCCCAATTTACATAAATGTAGACAAGGAAAAAAAAAACAAATCAAAAAAGAAAAATCGTAGGCGAGCACAGCGCCAAAGAGATTTAAAGATTGCAAATAAATTACAGAGTGAGAAAAAAAAAAAAAAAAAAAAAGAACAATATTACGCGATAGTTTTAATAATGGTCGCTCAAACCGAAAAAAAGAGTCTCTTCAACGTAGATAGGGGCGTATTGAAAAAATCGACTTCTGGGTGGGACTGAAGGAAAAAATTTACTTGACGGGGCAAACGGCTAAGTGGACGATGATAAAGATAGTTGGTAGGGGAAAAGTCAACCGAGAAAGCGTGATGCTGACGGGGAAAGAACTGGGGAACAGAGAGAGATGCACGGGACAAAAGATTCGGGCTGTCGAGCATACCGTTCATAAGGCGATAGAAGAATGATATGTCATTCCACTCACGCCTTTTTTTTAGGGTTGTCAGGCCACAAATTTTCATCAACCGATCGTAGTCAGTATCATCACGAGGAATGCCAAGTTTAAACCCGACATACCTCAAAAACTTGTGTTGGACTTTTTCGATCAGGTTGATATGAACCGCATAGAACGGTGACCAAACGATCGTCCCGTACTCAAGGATCGGCATGACAAGGGACCTATAAAGGACGACCACTGCCCCGATGTCGGTGAACTCCCTCGTATTCCTCTTTAAGAATCCCAGGGACCTCATTGCCCTATTGCAAATGCGCCCAATGTGCCCAGACGTCTCCATTCGAGAATCAAAAAGGATACCAAGATCGACAACAAGGGCAGTCCTACCCAAGGGCGCCCCATCGATCTCATAGTTGAAAGAAATGCAACTGGCAGAACGACAGAACGACGTCGCCGAACACTTGGCCGGATTAAGCTGGAGGGAGTTCTGGACACACCACCTTGACAACCTGGACAGGGCATTCTGCATCCCCAGACAATCCTCAACCGACCCAATTCTGCTGAAGATCTTAAGATCATCCGCAAATAACAATGCGGAGATTTGACCAAATTGAGTGACGACGCTGTCGATCACCAAAAGAAACAGCAAAGGGCCCACATGAGACCCCTGAGGAACTCCCGAGGTCGCCGGGAACGGTCGAGACAGAGCACCCTTAACGCGGACGATCAACGTACGGCCAGCCAGATAACTGGTCAACCAAGCATGTAGTGTCCCATAGATGCCAATGGACTCCAGCTTTGCTAGTATGTGGCAATGAGACAGCCGATCGAATGCTTTCGCAAAGTCAGTCGACACAAGATCAACCTGCCCACCCCCACCGATCCCCCTCAACACGATGTCCTGAAACTCCAAGAGGTTTGAGACCGTTGAACGCCCCCTGAGGAAACCGTGCTGCTCGACAGCAAGGTATGGGGTTATATTACGATACAGAGGGTGAGATACGATTTTTTCAAAGATTTTGGGTATGGTGGATATGGTACAAATGGGCCTATAATGATTAATTAAAGATTTTTCACCCGTCTTGTGGATGGGAGTGACATACGATAGTTTCCACTGGGACGGAAAACAGCCGGACGATAATGAACTATTGAAAAGTGCAGTGAGGGGATGGGTTAGTTCTATCGCACACGCTCTGAGAAGGACAGGTGGAATCCCATCAGGCCCCATGCCCTTGTCTGGATCCAGCGAATCAAGCTCACTCCTGACCTCGGATTCGGACACACAAATCTCCCTCAAGACGGAGAAATCGGAGGGTGGGTAAGCGGGACAAGATTGGGGTGGGGGGACAAATACAGATGAAAAATGCTGAGCAAAGAGGTCGGCAATCTCTTGTGGAGAAGTGGCCCGAGCATTATCAAGAGACATTACTTGAGGGAGAGCGTTAGAGCCGTCCCTATAATTAATATAATTCCAAAAACTCTTGATATTCCCGTGTACTGAAGTTTGAACAGCCGACAGGTATTCGTTGTAGAGCTTTTTGGAGAGTGCTTTACAGGAGGAACGGAGGTTTGAGAACAGACAGTAGTCGTTACGGCAGCCAGTAACCTTGAAGCGAGCGTGAGCAATACTTTTTTGTAGGGTGAGTGACAGCAATTCGGGGCTAAACCACTTTGGAAATGAGGCAGAGAAAGATCTCGTCCTGGGGACGAAACGGTTAACTGCCTCGTGCATCAGCTCGTAGAACTTTTGGACAGCCATCTCTGTAGGTGACGCAGAACAGAAGGTCCAGTCGATTGATGAGAAGTGGGCTTTTAATGATGTAAAATCGCATTTCCGAAAATTGTACGTGAACTGCGACGATGGAAAGGTACGCGCTCTGAAGTCGTGACAGGGAACTATGAATTCGAATGGCGGGTGGGCGCGGTCCTCATTAATGATGCAGTCACATCCTGAGACGTTTAGAACAGGCAGGCCAGTCAACAGAAGATCCAAGATGTTTCCCGAGCTATTGACGATATGATTGCGTTGCTTGAAGTTGAGGAGGTGAATCATATCGAAGACTACTTTAGCTTTGGAGTTCAAAGTAGAAGGCGGATCCTCCTGGTTCCACACCGACCAACCCACCCCAGGGATGTTATAATCACCGGCCAACACCACGCCATAATCGGGAAATGCCATAATGATCTCATCAAGCTCGTCGAAGTGAGCATCGAGGATTGAGGCTGGCTGGTAGTCCGGAATGTAAGCACAGCCCACAATGAGCTTGAAGTCAGGCAGCGTTACAAAGACGTGCTCCACATCATCTCGTGAGGTCACCCATCTAAGAGAACGAAATTTATTTGAAACTGCGATCATGACTCCTCCAGCTGTGGATTTAAATATTATGATTTTTACTGGCTGCAGAAATCAGTGTACTCGTATTTGAACGCTCGCTTGATTTTTATCACGAGAGTAACATAGGTACGTTGACCATGCATTGATTTTTACTGACCGCGAAAATGAATATATTTTAGCGCTAAGGGACTTGAGATTTTCAATAGTGGTAGGTGAATGTCGCTTTATTATTATTATTGGTGTCACACAATGTACTTCTTCGTAAATAGCATTTCTGTTATTTCATTTGAGCTTTTTTTTTTTGGGGCTCCGCTATAACAATGGCCCTATTTCAAAAAACTTGCCTCCTGTTGATTGAATCATACATCATTTCTAATATTAGGAAAAAATAGGGAATTTTCGATCGGTTTTTATCTGCTCCAAGTTATAATGGGCATCCCTCTTATCGAGCGTGCGGCGAAAGTTGAATCTATACAATGAGAAAAGCATTTACAATCTTTACATCTTAAACATACAGTTTGCTTTACGGTAGAATAAGATATCGAAGGGGAGATACCACTCGTTAATTATCTTGTTGTTCATGGGGGTAATCTACCAATGCTCGCATTGCGAGATACGCTGCCAAGGCTGGATATAAGGCCGGATTATCATTCGGTTTCTCTCTATCTAGGGATTTGCTCAGCTATGGAGAACTGGCTACGGAGTAGAGATGGCTAAGCTCTCTCTCGCGAGTGGTAGTTATGATGATGAACGGCCTCAGTCAACTTCACTACACCTGAGGAAACAATGAGTCGCACCACTGCTGGGATGAGAATGGCTCCCTAGTAGTATTCAGAAAGGCTCAACTCGGTCGCTTGAGCATCAACATATCCTGGCCATTGAGGAGAATTTAGCCGTAGCGTTACACTTCCTCATCGATCCTGGCCATGGCCAGTCCTCAGCCCATGGTCACCACTTTCGCCCTCCGTTCAAGTCTGCTCTGGCTAGCTTAGCACAGTGACAGCTATACACAATGTCCACCGTTCCAGTTTTGTTCAACAATGAGCGTGAATTTCAAATGCGATCTTCCTCGGCGGTATCCATGTCACGAAACATCCTTTCAAAAATGAATATGCGATTTTGTTTCCCCAACTGGAAGCTAAAGATGGGACTCCAATATTGTCTAAACGCCGACTCTATATTCCCGAAGGACGAGTGTTCTTTTCTTCCTATAGATAGGTGAATAAGCGCTTTGTCCCCAGGTAACAATGATTCATTTATCTCTAACTTTTTAGTGCGGCTCAACCCACCCAGCTTTCACTAACGTATTTTTGTACAGAATTATTTATTTATTTATTTTTTGTCAATGGCAAAGATTTTATGTTGGCTGTTACAAATGCTTTTCTCAAGCAAGCTTGTTTTCGTGACCTGCGATTTAAATAATGAATTCTTCATCTTTTTGCCGCAGTTTATCTCTGCCATTCAACCCGACGGAGTACGATTTTAAGGATATTTTCTGAGGGGTTTAAGGGGGGATCCGTATTTTCCAATGTTTCTGAATCATGTGTTTGATGCGTGTTTCTATTGATTTTTTTACGATGAATCGAATGAGATGATAACGGGGTCGATTGCTTCAACAGTTATCACATTTTCGCAGTTTTGTGTGGAGTTTTTCGAGATTTTGAAATATTTAGTGAGACTGTGTTATAAAAATCTTTCTATGCTCATTGGAAGGCTCGTCAAACACTCTTTTGCTGTGCCGCTGGGCAATTAATTTGATTATAAATTAGGTAATTGAGAAAAAGAAAATATTTAAAATTACGATAGTTGCCAAGGATGTCACTCTTAGTTACAAATATGATTGTAGGTGGAAACGTTCACAAGAGTTCGGATTAGGTAGGTACTGTTACACGTGGATGGTCTTTCCAAATCATGATGGAGGCAAAGGAATAATGAACAACTGTACAATAATTGCAGCGTTTTCAATAGAATTTGGATTGCTACCTCGGTCCACACTGAGAACCCGCAATATTTGTTTATATTTCACACTTGGGCAAGCTTCTCGAAGCACTGTGCTAGCAGATGTAGCGGTTTGTTGCAATACTTTGCTTAAAATCCAGCAATTTTTCCACGCTGAAACCATTCAGATGGGTCCTATGGAAATATAAATTCTGCAAAAATGAAAGTATATTACAGAAGATGGGTATAATATGCTCGAATCAACCGCACAACCGTATGCAGCGTTTATTTCTTTGCCGATCGCTTTTTCTCAATACCATTGACGAGCTAAATCCCCTCGTCTTAAATGCACACTGGTCATAAATGCTAGAAATGCCCCTCCAATTTCATACTACGATCGGCTTCAGCCAAGGGCTCACGAGTGCGCGAGGAACATAACGGGCGGTTCTATGGACGTGATGAGACGGCAGCTGTGGTTGCACTGCCCTCGTACGACCAACCGGGCGGGAAATTGGGCGATGGCCAACAGCCGCAGACTTCAAGCAGCCACCACTCAAGGTCTTCTTACAGCAGACATAGGCGACGGAATTCTCTCCAGCAGCACCCACCTGCTATAACACCCTCAGCAAATAACCTCTTAAAAGATTGAGAGAGAAAGTGAAACAGCGATATATGAAAGGGTAGAGGGAGGGGGGCGAGAAGACGATCGACTTGATGAACAGCCCACCCGTGTCTCGAGCAATCGTTTAGAGATAATTCATTTTACTCGCTCTGTTCTTCCTTCTTCCTAGCAGGAAAAAGGAGGCTTAACTGTCTTCCTTCGCGTTTGAAATTTTCACCGCTCGTAATTGCTAGGGTAACTGACTAATTAATTGAACTTGATACAGTATTCGTATTTACATTGAATGAATTACTTAAAACGAGATAAATAAAAGTGAAACTAGGAAAATTTTCGCACAGTTATCACATAGTACTCAGAGTACTTCCATGTAAATGCATTTAGCGCATCAATACATAAAAATATGTCAAGATCATTTCAACTCATTGGCACATATGTACTTCCAAGAGCGTCTGGCCATAATACAAGGCCAGGCACCACTATTGCTTATCAGTGAGGGTAGAAGAGGATATTTTCCATTCACGATTTACATCACCGATGGCGGCGCTACCATTGATTTCAATACAGCCGCAAAGATGCAGTTACAATTGCATAGCATGCAAAAAGTAGGGTAGAGTCATATTACAGAAACTACGATAAATACTGTTGTCCACAATAGAGAGTTTGTACATTGAATTTTTTTTTTTTTACGAAGGAGTTTTGGTTACTTTTCAAACTTAAATTTCTTAAATCATTAGTTGTTTACGGTTACCGCCCAATGGATGGCGACTTGAGGTGACCATCAGAGATATATGATTTCACATAGTGACCAATACTCTCACGTTTAAGTTTTTAAAGAACGCACAATGCAATAAAACTCATTCATATTCGCCGAGCAGGCGAAAACAATCCGAACACTAACAATTGAGTACAATGTTGAACGATATTGGCGATAAGAAGCCTATTTATCCTTCGATTGACAATGACCGTCAACATTTAATATGCTGCACTCTGCATGACAGTTATAGAAGTCAATATGTTGTGCTTTTGGTTTATTAACCAACAAATTGTTGCTTCCCACTCCAAAATTATTTACTTAAGAAAACTCAGACAAGGGCAAAACTAAGAAGCTCCCAAGTTCACAGCAACTCAATCACCAACTACATTTCCTAATATGATGGTACTTATACTTAACCCCCAAAATACCCTTAAATTGAGGTAGCCAATCTCGAAAAATCCACACTAAAGCTGCGGTAATCGAGAACCATTCAAGATATCAACTCAGTAATGATCGCATTCGATTCAGAGTAAAAAATCTATGCAAATTGATATCAAACACCATTTTCTGAAAAACCTCGGAAAACCCAAATGTTCCTCCCTTCTTCTTAAAATTTTGAAATTTAACACCTATAGTTTTGTCAGAAAAGTGTCGAAGGCGGACGGACAGAATTCAAGAAGGTCATTATGAAATAACAACCGTTGTCCTCGCCCAAGAAAAAAAAACCGCCTTGAAATTGGATGTTATACATTTCAAAGCATGTAGAATCCGAATATCCAATTAAAACCAGAGGTGTGCATAGATCACACAGTACATCCATGTTTGAGTCGGTAACAGGTATAACCAATTATATAAGAAGGCCGCAACGTTAATTTACAACAACTGTTATTGAAAAACGCTGCAAATGATTGTACAGTGGTTTATTATTATTTCGCTTCAATATTGATTTAAGAAGACTATCCATTTGTCATTTTAAATTATTCCGAACATTTTTGAACGTTCCCACCGAAAAACAGATGGTAACTATAGGGGAAAACTCCGTAGCAACTATTGTAATTTTAATCATTTTTATTTTTCTTAATTTCCTAATTAAAACCTAACCTTATTGCCTAACGATACAGCTGGAGAGAGTGTTTGACGACCTTTCCAATGAGTATAGAACGATTTTTATAGCTCCAAGAACTCTCAAGTTATACCCTCATGTCAAATTTCTGAAAATCTCCCAAATTCGGCACAAAAGCTGCGATAACTCGAGAACCAATAAAGCTATCGACCCGGCGATGGTCTCATTCGATTCAGCGTCCAAAAATCTATATAATTTGATACCACGTACACATTTTTCTAAAAAACCTTGGAAAATATGAATTTTCTCCCCCTCAAAACCCCCCAAAAAAACCCTTAAAATTGAGCTAGCAAGTTGGTTCAAGAACTGTGCCGTCGTAGGACCGAGATTGATTTTTGGTGAAAATTTCAAGAATTTAGCTATTATAGTTTGGCCGGAAAACTGCTAACGGCGTACGGCGTACGGCGTACGGCGGACAGACAGAATTTTTTTTATTGGATATTCGGATTCTACATGCCTTGAAACGTAAAACATCAAATTGTGAGGGGGGGGGTTAGAAATTTTTTTTTCTTGGGCGATTACAATGGTTTATTATTGAATAATAAACCAAAACGAGTCACGAGACTCAAAAATAGAAAAATGCACGACTGTAGAATAAGAAGGTTGACTGAGCGTTTTGTTTTCCTTTTCAGTTTCCAGGGTTGCCAGTTTCCTTTCCATAGGTTTCCACCGAACTGTTGACCGGTTGGGGAGGGCGATGGACTGCGAGGCACCAGCGAGGCAGAGCCGATGAAAAGAAGAATGTCCATTGTTGTGAGCTGTTGGTTGGACGTGTAGGAGCTCTTATTATGGTTTTCACGCCAAAAAGTAAGTAGTCGTAGCGGAGCGGTGCGAAATCTACGGAGGCGCAGCGCAGTAGAGAACTACGTCTGCCGGCATCACGGAGTGCGAAGGAATAAAGGGACTATCCCCTGTGAGAAAGAGGGATGACCATGTCGTATTGTTGAAGGAAGAAAGAGATCGTAGACGAGCTGCCTGGAAACCGAAGGCTCCTTGACGTGGGCGATGAATGCAAAAAGCTCAACACCGAAAGGTTTGTCAGCTATTTTAGCCGTTTTTGAGCCGAGTAGCAACAACCGTATTGAATCACAAGGGCAAACATTCTCGAGTTGAAAGAGGTCAAGCCGTTTTCCTTATCTGGATTTCCGTCGTATTTGGAACCGGAATGATTGATCAATATTCTTTCGACTTCCGTGTTAGCGTAGCGAATGGAATTATTGCAATCGAACGAAAAGTCAAATTAGGAACGGAGTTGTATTAGAAAATTTTTCCATGGTATTACAATGAAAAACGCTTATTGAACAAGTGTCACAAATTTTCTAACGCTTTCTACTTCCATGTTTACGTAGTAAATGGAAGTATTGAGATCGTCTGAAAAGTCAACTTTGGAACCGAGGTCCTGTTGGAAAACTTTTTCATAGAACTTTACTTAAAATCACTCTCTGAACAAGTGTCTGTGTGTCCGTCTGTCCGTCTGTCTGTGGTCACAAACTGACATAAATGGCCATATCTTCCTGAAAAATGAATGAAATTCAACAAAATTTTCAGGAAATGTTTTCCCAGTGAATGAGCAAAATTAGGTTTTCAAAATTTGAAAAACACACTGTGCATTTGAGATAAAGGGTTCATAGCTTTTTTTACGTTTGTTCAAGTTTGTTTGGATTTTTACAGTCTATAAGAGTCAATATTTTTCTACTTTTGAGGGCTTGAAATGTCGGTTATGGCAAGCAGAAAACACCAGATTTTTTGTATATTGGGTCACATACAGTGCCTCCTCGTTACGAGCCTTTCTCACTAGTGCATGTTTTGTATTTCGATTTTAACAGGCCGCAAATATCAATGTATTTGAACGCGTTCAAGCTCTTAAAATGTAGGGGCCAGCGATTGATTTCTGAACAAGTGTCTGGGTACGTTTATTTGTTTGTCTGTCCTCGCGTCCCTCTGTCTATGGTCTGAGTAACAAAATTCCCATCTCTCACAGAAAAATCTTGAAATTTGAGTTGTTGTAAATTAACGTTGCAGCCTTCGTACGATTATTTTAATTTCATCATTGGTTATACCTGTTACCGACTCAAACATGGACATACTGTGTGATCTATGCACACCGGAAAGAATGTCTTTTCTTTTCGCCTGCTCGAACAAGGGTTAGGTACTGTGTATATATATATTTTTTTTTACGAGGCATTGAAGAGATAAGAATCACTAGCCAGCAGAATGGAAGGCTCATGGTTGTTAAATATTCGGTAGTGCTTGAATGGACGGTCCATGACGGGAGTAACTCAGTTGACGTACGCTGGCATTATTAAACGAAACGTACCCCTTAATATTCATTCTTCATCGTGCTTTCCGGAAAGGGAATGAATGTTCGGCATCAGACGTTGGCAAAGGATTCCAAGAAGCGAAGTAGAGAGAAGTGAAGTAAAGTAGGCAATGAGAAATGGACGAAAGGAGAATCGGTGGCAGTAACTGTTCCGAGACTCGCCCTGAAAGAGCAAAACGGAGATCAAAAGCAGTTGATTCAACCCGCTCGGACTATGTTCAAATCCTTTCAGAAGCGAGAAGCGAGGAGACGCGGATCAATAAAATTGCAACGTTCCTGCTGGACAATATCCATCTAAGGTAATGTAGATGACACTACTTTATCTTCATGTCTGTCGTACAGCAAATTGATCGGACGTTAAACGTGTTTTACCGCTTTGGTTACCGTAATTAGCCGATTGGTGACTTCACATCATTAGGCATCTATTCGACCTCTCCAACAGTGAACGAGAAATTACTGCCATTTCGCAGGAATAGCTGTTCCAATTGTTTGATTCTCTTGCGACTTCTTCAATATTGTTAAGTTCGCCCTTTCTTTCCGTATATGAATGCGATGTATTGCTAGGATAAGGGTTAAGTGTCATCAACGTATGAGGAAGAATAAAGGTAATTTCCCCCTTATTTTGATTTGAAATTCAAATTCCACGATGAATTGGTAATTTCGATCAATTTGGTCGATTCAATACTAGAATGGCGCTTTATTGGAGGAATGGAGGATTAGTGGTAGAGGTACGAACATTCATTAGCGGTAAGTCCGAGAACTTCTAAACTACGAATACCCCTGTTGTCTACGTATAAGGACCTCTACAAGAAACGTTGTGAATTTATCGATATCAATCGGCCCCCCCGTCGATGCATGCTTTGAGCAAATCTAAAACACGAAACTAGCATCTTCTCTGCCAAGTTGCATCCTGACCGTCTTTGTTGAAAACAGTTGCAGAATGGACTTCAGGATGTTTTCTTCTCCAATCAGCTCCACGCTAGCCTCGGGTGATTTGTGCTGTACGTTATGGTCGATCGTCCGTCTTGGGGTAGTCTCGAATCAGCCGCTCGTTCCGAACGTAATGGCTCCGTATTTTACTTCTGTTTACGACGGGCGTAGAAACGTGCTAAACACAATGTCAATTTCAGGGTGTTTCCCCCTAATACTTCGTTGGGTTTTCTTAAAATAGGTTCGAGGCCGTCAACAGCTAAGTTACAACTATTTCCAAACTGTAACAGTTAGTATGCAACAGAAATGAATTGATTCGCGGATGAAAAGATCCATTTAACTTCTATTATCGGTATATCGTGACTAATGTTACGTGTCTCGTTCCGTAAAAACTTGCCCATCATGTATAGAATCTCACCTTGAAAGTGATTGCTTCTATTTCGTTACCGCGTATCATAAACACGAGTACTATTTGCAAATCACCTCATGATTGGATTCTTTCTTTTAAGTCTACGCGGTAAATAAAAGTATTACTATTTATCCTAATGGCCAGGGACGTTTGGCAATTACTGTCTATTCGGAAAGAAGGTGGATTTGGGAAAATGTCATTATCCAACGCTCAGAAACACTGAACAAGCTTTTATTGTTTGAAACTCATACCGTACTTCCACAATATTCATATATTATCATGAGTATTTTGTGTCTCCAGGCCTGGATAAAGATCCAGCATTCACAAGATTTGTCATAAATTAATCGAATCCTTGCACATGAAATACAAAGTATGTCTGTCTGTCTGAATGATAAACAGGGTTCACAGTCTTGCATGAACGCGTTTCCGTTGCTACGTTTTGCATTCTGATTGGTTGAATTGTGGCACTGACGCGTCGGGTATTAAATTAAAATACAGAACGCAAAACGCAAACGCATTTGGCGGATGCCTGTGAACCCAGCTTTACTCTATCATGAACAAATGAATAATCAGATGAAGTTGGAAATTTAAGCGGTTTTGATTTATTAATAAAGTAATAATAAACACTTTTTATTCTTAATCAACACATTTTTGTTGATACAATAAAAGCTAGATTTTTAATATTTCCATAAAAAATCAATCTTGATCTGACAGTCACACAATACTTTTACTAAATTGCTCCCTCGATTTTTAGAGTATTTTCTGGGGGTTTTTGGGAGGCAAAAAATCATATATTCCAACATTTTCCAGAAAAAGGTGTATTTGGTATCAATTTCTATAGAGTTTAGGACGCTGAATAGAATAAGACCGTGTCGTGGTTGATAGCTATGACGGTTCACAAGTTATTCTAGCTTTTATGTTAGGTTTTCAAGGTTTTGAAGAATTTGTTGCCATAATGGTATAATTTGTGAAGTTATGGAGTTATAAAAAAAATCGTTCTATACTATTTAAAATGGTTGTCAAAAACTCTCTTCAACTGTACAGTAATTAAGCTTGTAATTTGAAAATTAAGAAAAATAAAAATAATTAAAATGACTATAAAAGCTATGGAGTTTTCTCGTACCAGTCTGTTGTTGAAAGGAAACGTTCACAAATGTTTGAAATAGATACTATTACAAATAGATAGCATTCTTAGATCATAGTTGAAGCAAAGGAATAATAATTCACAGTACAATCATTTGCAGCATTTTTTCTTTGTTCTAGCAAACGCCGTTCGTCCCAGTTAAGTTTCAGGCGAGAGATACCGGCCGCTGATAATGGACCAGAAAAGTCAAACCCAAGCTGTTATCCATCGCTAAATTTGTAATTGATCGGTGACGAATTGATAAGTATTTCCTAATATCTCTAGTTTCAACACCTCACCAGAACGCTGCCGGTTCAAACTTGAAAATACTGTGTTATTCATGCCCACCTTCGGTTTTACCCTCGATCGAACATAAATAATTATAATGAGTTCTCGTTCGAAATATATTCGGGTTCGAACAGAGGACTCGTTTGTTGAACAGCAGTACATTCTTTTCTACATCGTTCAATATTCTCACCTTCGCTTACCGTGCCCTCAAAAGCAAATGACGGGACGGGAGCTTGTAGTTTACCTACGTTTGAAGAAGTTTGCTTTCGGATGATACTGTGCTGAGGACGGATTCTGTTTGCAGGGATAGGGCAACGAAGGGCTATCTAGTCGATGGAAATCCGAAAAAAGGGCGAAAGCGATAGGGAGAGGATATTATAGAAAGGGTTCACCGCCCAGCCGCTGCTCCTTCACACTCACTACGACGAGGCAGCATTGTACAATTGATCACGTCCCTCATCTTCAATATAAAATCTTCTCTTCCGAAAACTCTTGGGTGGTCGGCAGGAGGATACAATTCCCTGTAGTGCCATATTTCATAATAAGATTTCATTGTCGAGCCCTTTCTTCTCGGCGATCATTGCTCTTGCTTCGAGAAATTCTATTGTGGAGAGTGAAGAGGCGATGTAATCGGCGATGTGCATCCCGAATTAGGTTCATACGAATTTCCGACGTTTTCTCACTCGCGTTGAACTCGCATGAGAGTCGTTTCCTCTCGCATTTTGCCTCCCTGCTGAATTTTATTGTTGCCCTCTCATGGCATTTCGCAATTTCAATTCGATTTGGATTGCATTTGAGCTAGCTTGAGTCGGGCAGCAGTCTATGCGCATGAGTAAACGTAAATGAATGATTCTTTTCCTTCGTGTGTGGGGGAGAAAAACCAGGCAGCTCATTAATCTCCGATTCTTTATTTGCTGGCGAAGCACTTTCGCCCGTTCGGGCATCCTCAGGGCGACGTGGAGCCATAGGTTCCACAGCCGTGGTTTTCTCCCCTGAGAGTATTAATTCGAATTACATTACATCCGACGAGTAGATTTCCAATACATCCGGGACGTAAGAGATAAATGTGTTTGGTATAAATTTCTTTCGACTTTTGGGCGGTTTGTGAGTTCGCCCACTATATATTGAATCGCAAAATCATGGAAAATATCCTCTATAAATATACCCACGAAAAATCCTTGAACCCATACGTTCGATAAAACCTCACAACATACTCGACAATTAAACCGGTTGGTTTACGGCTGGGTTCGGTCATGATCCGGCGACAACGTTCGGATTTCAAATTACCCGTCATTCATACGACGGTAGTTACCTCTAAAGCTATCATTCAACTCGCCTTCTGTTACATTGACTTCAAATGGAAGCGAGCTATTGGTTCGTGGTAGGAATAGCTAGATGTTGGATGACCTGGCGAGCCATAATCATCTGCCGTTCGACCCCGCTCGTTAGACTGTAGGCAGTTCTATACGACGGTGGACGAACGCTGGCTTCAACAAGCTCGTGGAACTCAGCAAATCTTTAGTTCAAGCCGTCCCTAATAAGTCATCAAATATTAATTACCACGGGCAGTTTCTCTACTAGCTGAGTCGAGAGTCGAGCGAGGCGCCTTCGGTGGAACAAACTTCTAAACACACCCCCAGGGCTAGTTGAAGTGGAGGATGCGAGGGAGCCGAGCGGTTCGGTTGGTTGGGCTGAGGAGGACGGAGAGCAGTAAGTTGATACGAGTGGGCCGCTTGAATGAGAAATAGATATGCTTCTCCGAGAAGATGGAGATAGGAGGAGTTGAGGAACTTGGATCGACTGCTAAGGTGCATTAAAAGAAATTCTGCAAATTATTGAACCGTGGTTTATTATTCCTTCGATTCAATTAGGTTCGAAAATAGCATCCATTTGTAAGAGTAACTATTGTTGGAAAATAGGAATTCTCTCCCTCTCAAAGCCCTCCCCCGAAAAGGCCCTCAAAAACTGATGTAGCGATTTCGTTCAAGAATTGATCCATTTTCAGACCAAGATTGATTTTTGGTGAAAATTTCAAGAATTTAGCTTTTATTTTTTCGTCAGAAAAGTGTTGACTGCGTACGGCGGACAGACAGAATTGTTAGTTACATGTTTACGACGTAATAAATGAAAGTATGGTGATTGTCTGAAAAGTTACGGAGATGAATCTGGATGAAGTTATCATGGTACTATACTCACAATAACTTTCGGACTAAATGTCTGCCTGCCTGTGTGTCTGATAAAAAAATGACATAAATCGTCATATCGTCATGAAAAATGAATGAAACTCAATAAAATTGTCATGAAATGTTGTCCCCGTAAATGTGCAAAATCAGCTTTTATTGAATTTTGGATAATACACTGTGCATTTGAGACATAACCGTTCAAAGTTTTTCTATTTCGATTTTCACAGGCTTTAAGAATAACTATTTTTCCAAGTTTTAGTACATGAAATATTCACCTTGAAACTCACGTTATTGAAACGTTCACTTCTGTTCGAATTAGACACAATTAAAAGTTGATGATATTCTTAAGTCATAATGTACTGTAGAAATTGCTAGTAAGTGAAATTTTTCGCAGTACTTTTGTTATTTTAGACACTGAATTCATGCATGTATACTAGTAAGAACATCAAACGTTCAAAATTCGTGGATTAGTGAGTTGATATAATAATAAATAATACCTGAAATTTGCGTGGCAAAATAAGTGCAAGTACGGAATCGTATGTAGAGATTCTCTCAGCACAGACGTTTTGTTTATATTATGACGCCTCCTCTGTGGTGAGGCCGGCGCAAGGGCATAAATCACAGCGGTCGACAGATACAAGGTTTTTCAGGACTCCATCCTTCACTCGGCCGAAGTAGAAACGAGCATGGTGAGAGGAGAGCCTCGTCATAACAAAAGCACTCCTCGGTATACGTCCGCGAAAAATCATAAGTCACTCGTAAGGAAAGGGATTGGGGGATGCAGCTAACGTTGGAGCTAAGAGCGCAGTTGTTCATACAGAACGCACACCATCTTCTCTCTTTTGCCAAGGGATGGCTGGAAAAATGTCAGATCATCGCAAAGAACGAGCGAGCAAATCGACCGACTCCGCACTTCTGCTATTACGGTTTCAAATTCCATATCAAGATACCTTTCTGACTAAATTATGTTGTGCCAATCGAGCACTATAACAATTTCTCACTTCCATGTGGCCACGCTGACGTCACTAGCTCACCGTCAAACGTTCAACTGATTAGATTGTGAACGAGTAATGTTGATTTCATCAGCGACGCATCAAAGCGAGTGACAATAAAATTTTAGTGATGTTTTTTCAGAGTTATCAATGTACTATGAACCAATGTGATACATTCTGGTTAATTTATAATGGCTATACTACAATGCTGTTCGATGCACGAATGGATCATCTCAGCGCCTGGGAGCTTGGGCTGATGATTGGGTCACCGCAATTCCAACTACCCGGTTTCAATTATGCTTCAAATGATCTCTACTTTGAATTGTTACCCTTACCTTGGCCGAAAAACTAGTTTGTTTTCTTCATCGCTTAACGTTGTCGTGAGAAAATGGTTCTTCAGTTAATGTTATATACATAACAACCTTATCTATCTAAATGAAAACGAAGTCTATTGAATGATTTCAATAATTAAAATCCTAAACTTTGAAGAATACTTAGCCCTACAGTTTATGGTTCAATAATAAACCATCATAATCGCAAAAAAAGTTCTTCACCATTACAATGCTTAATAATGATTAACCAATACTCATCGTATCTCCATAAAAATACACTTATTCATAAAACCTGCGATCTCTCGCTCACATTTTTCATTCTGCATGTTTATTTCTTCCCACAATAACAATGAACCACTAACTAGTTTTTTCAACATCTAGTTAATGCAGTTTCGCTAAAAATGATCAGCATATTTATCTGCTAAAACACAAGCGAGTACTAGCTTTAAAATAACATCTCCGCCGCGGTTTAGCTTGGTTTAATCATGGGCATTAAAGCTGAGGGGATTGAGACCGTCTAATTAAGTTATTACAAATTCAGTTCGACCGCAGGTAATAACAAGCGATTTGTTCCCTCAGTGTTAAATACCGGATCAAAGGATTTCACGGGGTGAAGGAGCATTAGCCGTCAACATTCTGTTCACATTCATACTGCCGCGAACTGCGCGGAGAAAGAGAGAGTTTGTTCGCGGTTAATCATGTCCTTAATCCTCGTTTAACCAGAATGTCCCCGTCGAGGGCAATTCCGAGCTCTGCTGCAGTGCAATTGCCGTCAATCTGTTCGTAAGTAGTCACATAACGTAAATGAGAGTCGACGATGGCTGAGGTTTAGCTCAGTCGAACTTCAATAAAAATAACTTTTTAAATGTTTCAACTTTTTCCATGCGTTTTCCTCCCTAAGACAATGATGAAGACTTAAGAATTATCTAAATTAGTTTCCGTTTTTCCCTTATAACTCCATCATACGGAAAATTATGTACCATATTTTTTCATAGAGCATTTAGTTCGGCGTCGAATATTGTTTTATATTCTCGACATAGGCTCAGCCGTTTCCGAGTTATCAATCTCTGAGTAATGATCACAATTCTCACCACTTTCAGCAAAACTGATAAAATTAAATTTGGACGCTGTTCTTCGAAAATGATACCTAACAACATATGGGTAACTGTAAGGGAAAACTCCTTGGTGAAAATCACAATTTGAAATACTTGTATTTTCCTTTATTACTTAATGCCCAATTGGTTTCCTAACGGTACAGCTAGAGACCATTTTTGACAAGCATTCTAACAAGTATAGAACGATTTTTATAGCTCCACAAACGATCGAGCTATACCATCTTGCCAAATATTTCGAAATCTCGAAAATTCCACACAAAAGCTACTTGAACACTATTAAAGCTGCCAACCCTGTTTTATTCTCATTCGATTCAGCGTCAAAAATCGACATTAATAATTGATACCAAACACACTAATGTGTAAAAAAACCCATGGGAAAAAAACATACAAAAAAAAAAAAAAAAAAAAAAAAAACCGCAGCCTTGGATGAAACTCTAATATTTTTTTTTGCGAACCAACCAAAACCGATCAACGGTTAGCTCCTTCTCGTATTCCGGCCATTAGTTCGAAGAAATCACAATTTCTCGCACGGAGAAGTTTATTGCTATATTAAATTTTCCAGGAGGAAAATCAAGTTGTAATCATTATAGTTGCTCATCGCAAGATGTTCCATGGCATGCACATTAGTCGGCTCCAATGTGAGGGAATAATATTACCTGGTTTCATCAGAGTGATGACAATAGAAATGTGATTTTTCTCTGAACGCTCACCTGGAACAAAAAATAAAATAAAATATTAATATTAGAATATCAATAATTAAAAAAATTACTTTTTTGTGAGAACTATAAGAGCTCCATGATCGAAATGTCCACCGAACGACCTGAGCCAAGCCAGACCACCATAACTGTATTTTGGGCAAGGTCCTCAAGTATTAATTCATTTAAATTTGAAACCAGAACACAAGAGGGAAGTAATTAAGAGAGACAGTTCACTGTCTGTCTGGTCCTTCTGCTGGTCCATTTACTTGAGTATGAAAAATAATAGTCAGTGTAACTTTTCCGTTATTTTAAAACGTAAAATGGATGCCTCAACGCCCTTTACAGCCTTGTTATTTTTGAAACTGAATAAATTCGATGAAAATATTCACTCTCTCGTAGAATATATTTTTAAATGTGGGGTATTGATCGTGTCCTCTAAATTGAAACCGCAATGGGTTCATGAATGTATGAGAAAGCTGATATTGTGAGTGGGAAGTCCAGGATCCAGAACCCGAATCGGTCGGCTTTAGGCGTGAACGGAGAGGCTTTCAGTAATAAGCCCGGCTTGTACTTGAGCTAACGATTAACGACTTAGTAATTCCAGAAACCCATGTCAACCCTTGTCCTGGTCGTTGGCCATCCATCGTTAGGATGTCACGTGCCAGTTTTCTCTAGGTCCATTGTTATCAATCCGCTCAACCCACGAGAGAATACAAACGCCACATCATTCCGTATACGAGGAACTTTTGATAATTAGTGAACCTAATTCATTATCACCATCATTTTATGTGTGAAATTATACATAGTGAGAAAATGTGATCAGTCCAACTTCTCTTAACAGATATTTACGAGATAAATTTTGATAACAGCAGTCCTATGTAGGTAGCTCAAAAGATGCCCGAGCAGGCGTAGGATCCGGACGAATAAAACGGAAATCGTGGAGAATTTCCACCAGAATGGGAAACTGATGGTCACGAGTTCACGAAACACCCTCTTGACTGTACCGTTAGGCGAATCATTCAGCTTTTAGTTTGGAAATTAAGAAAACAAGTTATTCGTCGTTCCGACTAGATATTATCGCGAATGGATGATCTTCTTAAACAATTATTGAAGCGAAGGAATAATAAACCACTGTACTATAAAATAAAATTTATTATTTCAAAAAAATAAAAAATAAATAATAATATTATATATCTGTTCCCGGGGGAACAATTCATCTAATATAATGATCAATAATATAAAATAAAATTTATAATTTTATAAAATAATTTGCAGCGTTTCTTACAATTATTTCTTACGTCTCGTGTCTACCGTTTGCCGCTGCAACTTTGCCCAGTATGCACCGGTTCAAATTTTCTCACATCTCTCATCGAATTGAGCGACCTCGGCGTTTGAACGTCGAATTTCTCCATTCACCCTCCATGCTGAAACAACCACCATACCGTTTCATGATCCAGTATAATTCTCTCGTCGATTTGTGGCCTGATTTGCATACGTTCCTTTTGTTCGCCAGTAAATCACTCCGGTGAATCTGCGCTCCATCGTCGCTTGATCTACAGCACTTGAGTCGCGAATCATGGAACCGTTCTAGTGGAATGTATTCCTTGGCTTGCCAAATAATTAAGTAAAACATCATGAAAAATGTCATCTTTAATTTCTTATCTTTCTTGGAAACTTGACTCTCTTTTATTCATAATATTCAGTGAGGAAAAATACGACGGTTCTGGTACGTTCTACTGCCATGCTCACGTAGTAAATAGATCATTCTTCCGGATAGTCGAATTTGGAACGGAGGTGAATTTGAAAGGAATTTTCATAGTACTATACAGAAAAACACTTTCTGAAAATGTGCTATTCTGTCCATTTGTCGGTATATCTGTGGAAAAGAATGGTATAAAGTCATACCTATCTGGTTATATCTGTCTGCCGATTCAAAAATGGAAGCACTGTGTGATCTGTGCACACAGTCATATCACAAGCAATATCGCATAAATTCAGTGTGGCATATTTGAGTTGGCGTCCGCATCGAAAAACGCTGCAAATTATTGTACAAACTTCCTTACTAATCTCCAACGAGTATAGAACGATTTTTATAGCCCCACAAATGATCGAGTTATACCATTCTAACAAATATCTCAAAATCAGGAAAATTACACATTACAGCGGCGAACACATGAGAATCATTAAAGCTGTTGCATTCGAATCTGCGACAAGCAATCTTCATAAATTGATATCCAACACACCCATGTTTCAAAAACCTAGAAAAATATCATCCCCAACCTTGAAACCCCCCAAAAGTACCCTTTAGGTGGCGGTTTCATAAAGAATTGAGCCATAGATAGTTTCTTCCGGTAATGTTGAGGGCATACGGCGGAAGGAAACAATTTTCGTATTGAATATTCGGATTCTACACGCCTTGATACGTATAACGTCACATTTTGAGGGGGAGGGGTTAGAATGTTCCTTTTCGTGAGCAATTACGATAGTTCATTTTTGAACAAATACTGAACCAAAATAGTAGTTTTTGAGGTTTATGGGGTGTATAATGTTTGTGATCCTCAATTAATTCAATTATGATTCAATTGACGGTTTTCTCCACGATAACCGCGAAGATGTATTTTTTCGCAGCTAGGTAATAGGAAATTAGCAAAATATTAAGAATTATAAACGACAGCAGCGTCGTTAGCAGCGCTTTCCAAAAGATCGACCATAGTCAACGTACCGTTACTATCTCGGAGGTAAAGGTAATCGTGGATCGCTCGGGATCAAATCAGCTAGGTACCTTCGAAAAATCCTGGGGGATAAAAGGCACGCATACCCAGATGAAGTGCGGTTAGGTGAAAGAGAGTCAACGTTGGGAAGGGAACGAAACTGAAGAGAAAGTGCGAGAACAGGAAAACGGAATAGGGAAACGGTGAAGGGAAATGGATTTCCCCCGGTAAACAAATATTGAGCGGGTGTGACAGTGATTGATTCACCTGGGGCCGACCAAGATACTTTATATTCCTCACAGATGAGTCGTCACTCTTCAATGAAAAGAGAAAAATATAATACTTTTTTGCTAGTGGCGGCCTTTCAGGTTCGGAATAGGCTGAAACAAGGTTCGCGTACCATTGATGTCCAATTTCGAAGGCTAAACCGAGTTGCCAGTTTATATCGTACGTTGAATCTTTATTGTATCAGCTCCTATCGAGAACGCATTGAAAACTTCGCCTGAAGTCCATAGCAGTTATACCTTGTTACGGAGGTGAATTTTGAAGACATTTTCATAATTCAGCACAAAAATCGTCTAATCTCCATGAAAAACGAATGAAGCCCAACGAATTTCCAGAAAATCGTCTTCCATCGAATGCGCAAAATGAGCCTTTTCCAGATATCGGATAACACTCGGTACGTCCGGGATTTAACTATACGAAGTGATTTTCTGTTTTGATTTTTCACGCTATATGAGTATATATTTTTTACGTTTGAGGTCTTAAAACGGTTGTTATGGCGAGTAAATAACCCTAGATTTTCTCATCTACTGGCTCACACGCCGTAAGATACACGTTTGGAATTATTTTTCACAAGTGCATAAATTATGTATTTTGATTTTTACATGCGGCTCATATATATATATAAATTCATTCAAAGGCCGACTTTTGTCACTTTTTGACCACAGACAGACATATGTTCAGAAGGTGTTTCTCAATACAGTATTTTATGAAAATTTACTACGTAAACATGGAAGTGAACATTGATTATTAAACCAAAACGCGTCAATAATAAACTTTTTGTCACTAGATTCAATAATTCAATATTTATTCATCTAAATGTGTAAAACATTATTTTTTCCTATCAAGCGTTTGAGATATCGATTAAACGGGAATCCCTATTTCAACCCTGATGATTGCAAAAGGCAGATTTCAAACCTGTCCGGAAGCCTACCGTCTATAGTGACATCCTTGATTTGTCGAAGCCGAGAAGGCGCTTATTTTTTCCTCCGGTTTTCTCTGAGAAGGGTCTACGTTTGAAAAGTATTATTTACTTGACAATCCAACCACACAGGGACAAATCCTTTTTTGAATACAGCGTGACGAAATAATCCTCCATCTTCCTCTACCAGCATTTACTGCTGAAAAAAATCTGAGTTACAATTCAGAGAAAAAAAAGTTAAAAAAAAAATTTATATATTGATACATATAGAACTTATAAATGGAAAACGAATTGAAGTGATGGAAGCTTGGAATATGGGACTTGGGAAAAAGCCGTAGTTTCATGCGTCAACTTGTCAAAAAATATCTCCCCCATTTCGTAAAATACTGCTGGGGGGAGTTTTTATTCTCTCATATAGCACCGTCGCGCCTGGCGACCAGCAACTCCGGCAAAAGGACAACCTCACCGGAGGTGCGAGGTAAAATCGAAGTGATATACGGCTACTAGCAAGCTCGGTTGGCTTGCTTTACAACTCGTTCGTTGCTTAGCGCTAAGGTAGAGGTATCCTATTCGCAGAGCTTTAATACCGACTCGCAGGGTCGACGTTGCCGGATTGAACGGGCTGACATTCTGTATCTGAATCAGCCACGGCAAAAACGCAATCTCAAAGAATTATATACGTTGCAAATCCGACTGTCCGAGCTGCTGCAAATATTTTCCAACGTCTCTCCGTCTCGGTCGGCCCCTAAGCTAGCACATCTAATCAAACGCAATGGGACTACAACACAGTAAAACAGTCATCTGGTTGATTTGAGTTTGTTGTCCAATAAATCGAAATTGGCGACATTCGAAATTAAAACCAGAGGATTTGTTTGCAAAAAAGGGCCCAAGACAAAATTTAACTTAAAAACACTTTCTTATAGAAAATTGGCCTAGTCGTTTCATGTAGTAGGTTCATGTTTGAGTCGGCTGAGGTAAGTTCAACCAATTATAACACTTGTAAAAGTTACTATCCTGAACATTTGTGCAAGTCTCTACATTACAACATTTTAGTTAGTCACTATAAAGGCCAACTCCTAGGTGAAAATCATAACTTGAATTATTTTTATGAATCCTAATTAGTTAATCTGAAGCCAGATTCAATGCCTACCGATACATCTCAAGAGAGTTTTTGTCGAGTTTTCCAATTAGTATAGAACGATTTTTATAGCTCTAAAAAGTTTGGAGCATAACATCTTGCCAAGTTTCTCAAGATCTAAAATTCCACACAAAAGCTGCAGTAACTCAAGAACCATTAATGCTATCAACCCTGTTACTTTTGATTCGACTCAGCGTCGAAAAATCTATATAAATATAAAACACACCTTTGTTTGAAAATCTTGGAAATATTAACCCCCAACCCACCCCCGCGAATACTATAATAATTGAGGCAGCGATTTGCTAATGAATTAAGACGTTGAAAAGGCAAAATAGATCTGTTGTCAAACTTGCATGTATTTTATATGTTTTATGTTATTTTAGAATATTATATAATTACAAGTACGTTTTATAGTTTCATAAAAAAAGTGCTACGGACGGACAGATTTTTGTGAGCGGTTACAATGATTTATTATTGAATAGTAAAAAAAAAAAAAAAAATTAACTAGGATAACGTGAAATGAAATGAAATGAAATATCGTTTATTGTATAACCGTAAGGCGTAAGGTATTACAAAGGAACTAGGATAACGTCCTTCCTTCTAAGTTGGTTAAAAAAAGCTTTCATCTCAAAAGTACAATGTGTTATCATCCAAAAAATTTAACATCGGCCAACCATGTTGGTAGGGAGAACCCTTTATGGAACTTTCTTTAAATTTGATGGGTTTTAAACGGAGAGATGATTAGTATTGTCCCTTTTTGACAGACAGAACACTGACACATTAAATGTGTGTGAGTATAATACCGAGAAAATGTTTTTCCAAATAATGCGGCAACGTATTTTGCCTTTTTACTTCCATGTTTACGTAGTAAATGGAAGTATTGTGATCGTCTGAAAAGTCGAATTCTTAACCGAGGTCCTGATGGAAGAAATTTTCATAGTAGTATACTCAGAAACACTTTCTGAACAAGTGTCTGCGTGTCTGTGTGTCTGTGTGTCTGTGTGTCCGTCTGTCCGTCTGTCTGTGGTCACAAACTGACATAAATCGCCATATCTCCCTGAAAAATGGATGAAACCCTTTGAAATTTTAAGGGAATGTTTTCCCAGTGATTGTGCAAAATTAGGTTTTTCCGGATTTTGAATTACACACAGTACTTCCGAGATATAAGCGTTCAAAGTTTTTTCTGTTTCGATTTTTACAGGCTATGAGAGTCAATATTTTTCTACGTTTGAGGGCTTGAAATGTCGGTTATGACAAGCAGAAAACACTAGATTTTTTGTATAGTGGGTCACATACGATGCCTCCACGTTATGAGCGTTTTTCACGATTTCACAAGTGCATGTTTTGTATTTTGATTTTTACAGGCCGCAAAACTCAATGTATTTGAATGTTTGAGGTCTTAAAATGTTGGGGTGGACGATTGATTGATGCCTGATTTTTATGAAATGGGTCACATGCAGTACATCCGCGTTTTTTGCACATTTGCTACATTTTGATTTTTATAGACCACAAAAATGAATATATTTGAACGCTGGAGGACTTAAAATTTTTCTATATGACAGTTGAATATCGCTTGATTTTTATTATTGGGGTCACATGCAGTACCTCCTCGTAAAACGCATTTTCTGTTGTTTAATTTGTATTTTATGGGTTTCTTTGCTTTAAATATGACCAACTTTGACCTCGTTCACAAAACTTGTTTTGCATAGTTTGGATAACACACAGTACTTCCGCATTATGCCTTTTTTTAACTTTTGAGATTTAATAGACCGCAAGAGTGAATATACATTGGACTTTGAATTTTCTATATGACAGCCTAATATTGCTTGATTTTTAATATTGGGGTCACCTGCAGTACTTCCTCGTAAAACCATTTTCAGTTATTTTATTAAGCGTTATTGTACTTTTAGGGTCTCTGCTATAAATATGACCAACTTTGACCTCGTTCACAAAACTTGTTTTGTATGGTTTGGGTAACACACAGTACTTCCGCTTTATGCCATTTTTTAACTTTTGAGATTTCAATAGACCGCTAGAGTGAATATACATTAGACTTTAAATTTTCTATATGACAGCTGAATATTGCTTGTTTTTTATTATTGGGGTCACCTGCAGTACTTCCTCGCAAAACGCATTTTCAGTTACTGTACTTTTTGGGGCTCTTTGCTATATATTTGACCAACTCTGACCACGTTCACAGAACTTGTTTTGTATAGTTTGGATAACACACAGTACTTCCGCCTTATGCCGTTTTTTTGCATTAGAGATTTTTATAGACCACAAGAGTGAATATACTTTAGACTTTAAATTTTTCTTTATGACAGATGAATGTTGCTTGATTTTTATTATCGGGGTCACCTGCAGTACTTCCTTGTTAAACGCAATTTCAGTTATTTCACTTAGCGCTTTTGTAACTTTCGGGTCTCTTTGCTTTAAATGTGACCTACAACGACCATGTTTTGTTTTGTTTTGATCACATACCGTACTTCCGCCCTACGCCGTTTATCGCTGTTGAGCTTTTTACAGGGTGCAAAAATCAATACATTTGACGCTAAAGGTATGAAATATTTGTAATGGCGAGTGAATGACGCCTGATCTTTACCGCTAGGGTCACGTTTCGGCCTTCGTACGATTTTCTCGATTTTATAATTGGTTATACCAGTTACCGACTCAAACATGGAAGTACTGTGTGATCTATGCACACCACTGGTTTCATTGGTTCCAGGCCGAACGCTTTCGCCCTTTTGCCTTCGGGTATCATCAGCGCGTTGTAGAATCATTTAGTTTCACAGCCGCCTTTCTCCTATAATATGCTGAAGCACGATCGAATGCGTTGGCCAGAAGAGGAATATTGGTTTAAATTTGATTAAATCGTCAGGGATTGTTCGTGGCTTCCTATAAATTCCATCGTAATCGGCCGAGCGGTATTATCAGTTCGTAGTGGAGTGCGAAAAGCGCGTGCCATGTCTTCGGCAGTGTATTTCTGTTTACCGTCGTAAAATCAGTACTTTACAGTTTGGTGAGTGTTGGCTCGCCGTGTGTACTTTGATCGCGACTTATCGCGGTGTCCGATTGATAATATGATTTTTGATTGTTTACTCATAATATCGTTCCGATTTCGTTTCACGCGATTTATGCGACTGCAACACCTTCTATGCATTTTGACCGATATTCCCTTCAACGCGTTCGAATACCAGTTGATATGTGATTTCATACCAAAAACAACACAGGAGCGCTACCGATAGGAGGCAATTTTGAAATGTATGGTTGGTTGCGTTGACAGGCCTTCGCCCTGCTCGCCCTCCCTTCCGAAATAAACTGTCCCACGAGGATTTAAATCCCTCTTCTCTCGGCGCGTTGTTGACTAGAACAACGCAAATGAAACCCCCCAGACCCTAAAGTAAACTCAACGCAACTGTAAATACTGGAATAAGCTGGTTGATCTCGACATTACAATGTTAGTGAAAATTATGGGAATGCGATGGCACGGGAATCCCTCCACCTGTGTACACTTATTTTTTTCATTTATCATTCGTGATTTAAACGTCAGGAAAAGAAAATAAATAAATACTATAGCGATGCGAGGGTGAGGTATGATTGAGACTGCAACGTACATTTTTCTTGAAGATTTACTAGCTTCTTCTAAGGACTATATAATATGTTTTATCAAGCATCGTTCGATAGGTTTTCTCATTCTTCTATCACAATAAATCACACTTCACACACAGTTTATTAATGTAAATTACAAAAAGGTCAAAAATTAGAATAAACGAAAAAAAAACAACATAAAAGTAATGTTTAATTCCGTGAAAATCTATCGTAAAAAAATACAGAAGTCACTTCAGCGATATGTTCGACGATGTGAACATATGAATGTATAAATTATAACTGAATTATGGCTTTACAATATTCACCCTTATCTATCATTGCACAGTGAATCCTACACATAAACTTACGCGATCATAAGTGAGTCAACTTCGTACAGTAATGCTGCGAAATCACTGTAATTTAAGCTAAAAATATCATTTTGCAATTTTCTATATGACAGCCTAATATTGCTTGATTTTTATTATTGGGGTCACGTGCAGTACTTCCTCGTAAAACCATTTTCAGTTATTTTATTAAGCGTTATTGTACTTTTAGGGTCTCTGCTATAAATATGACCAACTTTTACCTCGTTCACAAAACTTGTTTTGTATGGTTTGAGTAACACACAGTACTTCCGCTTTATGCCATTTTTTAACTTTTGAGTTTTTAATAGACCGCCAGAGTGAATATACATTAGACTTTAAATTTTCTATATGACAGCTGAATATTGCTCGTTTTTTATTATTGGGGTCACCTGCAGTACTTCCTCGCAAAACGCATTTTCAGTTACTGTACTTTTTGGGGCTCTTTGCTATATATTTGACCAACTCTGACCACGTTCACAGAACTTGTTTTGTATAGTTTGGATAACACACAGTACTTCCGCCTTATACCGTTTTTTTGCATTAGAGATTTTTATAGACCACAAGAGTGAATATACTTTAGACTTCAAATTTTTCTTTATGACAGTTGAACTTTGCTTGATTTTTATTATCGGGGTCACGTGCAGTACTTCCTCGTTAAACGCAATTTAGTTATTTCATTCTAGCGCTCTTGTAACTTTCGGGTCTCTGCTTTAAATGTGACCAACAACGATCATGTTTTGTTTTGTATTGATCACATACCGTACTTCCGCCCTACGCCGTTTATCGCTGTTGAGCTTTTTACAGGGTGCAAAAATCAATACGTTTGACGCTAGAGGTATTAATATTTGTGATGGCGAATGAATGACGCCTGATCTTTACCGCAAGGGTCACGTTTCGGCCTTCGTACGATTTTCTCGATTTTATAATTGGTTATACCAGTTACCGACTCAAACATGGAAGTACTGTGTGATCTATGCACACCACTGTTCTGTTTTTGGGCATCCTGAGTAGTTTTTCAATAATAGTTGAAGAGTACTAAAGTTGCGGCCTTTATATGAGTTTTCTGATTTTATAATTCGTTCCCGACTACAGTAGTTCCCGACTAGTACAGTGTTATCTATGCACACCACTGGTGTATTGGATATTCGGATTCTACGTATTTTGGAGCGTAAAACATAACTTTTAAGGGGGATAGAAACATTGATTTATTAGTTTTTTATTTCGTTGAGAGCACTTACTAAGGTTTAGTGTTAATAATAATAAACCAATAACGAAACTATTTTTCGCAGGCCTCGAACTACTTTGAATTGATTGTATCGCCTGTATGCAATTGAGCGAACACGCCTCACCGTCTAAATTTTATGTAATGGCGATGGTACAATTTGCATCACTGGAAACCAGAAAGTTCGGGAAACTCTTCAGCTATATTTAATGGCGAACGGATAAATTGGACGTGGGCCTCGTTAATAAACCAGTTTTTAAACGAAGGGTCCTATTTTTCGAATTCAGGCGGTTTAACTGAGATCCGCACCTCACCATCCGACCATCAGCTCAGGTTTTCGTACTACGTTTACGGTTCCAAACTCACCCGCCGGCATCCGCAGTCATTTTACCATTTCACGAAGATCTGGCCAACCTTCGCCGATAGCATTTTTCATGACCGTCCCCCATCAGTTATTTATTGGAGGCACGTTCGACCCCTCTCGCTAGCAACTTCGTTCCCTAGTACGGCCTCGAAGCCCCAAACGACTTAATGAATTGATACCGCGTCCTGCGCTATTCAGCGGACCGAGATGTTTGAGGTTTCCTCTCGTCCTTTCATACGACAACAGTATGAGGCCTAAAAATAGCTTTAAAAAAATTCAACCTCACGTTCGCTTCTAGTATTTTGACACATTAATCGATCGACTAGTTATGCTGCAACGCAACGTAACATCGAAAATTTTTAATTAATATTTTCCATCAGTTTGTTGATTAAACCGTTTATCTAATCCATTCGCTCCAAACTATCAATAAATGGTTATGTATGCGTACATTATATGTATTCAATAAATAAAATCAATCGGTATCAAAATATATCATAATCGACTCGCCAACGACTTTGGTTCAGGAATAAATATTTAACCCATCAAATAAACTCTCTGTCCAAAAATCAAAATTCGAAACACCTTCAAAATGTGATGTTTTACATTCCAAAATACGTAGAATTCGTATCTGTATCCATACAACAGAAAGTATGCATGTTAACGATAAACTCTAAAGCTGTTGATGCGATCGACGAGAAACTTTGGGAAATCGTCAAGTACTAGATCCCCGGGATGAATCCTGGACAAATGAGTCTCGGAAAAATCATAAGTAATTAAGTAATACTCGAATGTGTCAGTTTTTGTGATCATTTTTGGGAACGATTCGGTACGGCTTTTGTCCGATTACTTTTGAACGGCAGCGTCGTATCAGAAAAATGGATCTATCAAAAACCAATCTGTTGATGAGGTTGAAAGTATAATTTTATGATGGTTCGTTTACAAATTATTCGCGTCACAAAAAACGGGAAGTTACGTTTTTTGACGTTTAGAAATAATAATAAAAGAAGTAATCCACTTGCTTCTCAATTTTCAACAGATCGAGGGTTTATGTCCAAAAGATTTTCACATAGAAATCATTCCTTAAAACATTTACCTCCGTGCCAATTTTCGCACGTTTGATAGCAATGACCGGCAAATCCAAAAGAATCGGGGGAAGTTGTCGGGAAAACACATTTATTTAGACTGAAAATCCTATTTGTCCGGTGAATTTCGAATAAGAAACTGTCCCAAACTCGCTTTAAAACATTCCAGGGGGTGTGTAGGGGAGAAAAACCAGGCGACTCATTCTCCAATTCTTCATTCGCTGGCCGAGCACTTTCGCCCATCAGGGCATCCTGAGGGAGACGCGGACCCATGGGGTTCTCAGCTGTTATAAAATAAGTTCAAACAACGTCAACATTCGCTTTCATTTACACGAATTCATAATTCACGGGTGAAAGTGTTTCCGGGTTCAATGTGTCCATGTGAGGTAGAATGAAGAGTATTTCAAGTCATAAATCTGACCGAAAACATTGCATGTTGACGTGCAGTGCACGTCGTTTCTTCTGTCCTCTCAACCCTCTGTGTGATCGTTTTAATATTAAGGGCCACCTGTGGTGTAGTGGTATGGAGCGTCAGCTCTCTACACGGTGGAGCCGGGTTCGAATCCGGCTGGGGTCAAACTTATATTTGGCCCGCCCTTTCGTCCTCCACACTCAGGGGGGTGAGGCAATGAGTAGCCACGAGCGAAATCGTCAGAATTAATAAGTGCAGAAATGATGGATAATCTTCTGATTCCCCTATGGGAAAAAAAACTGACGACGTCTACGACGGGAATTCCCAGTTGGACGAAAATCCAAGGTGAAACTCCTTGTATACTTTACGTTTTAATATTAAATTCGGAGCGATTTTCGGTAGATGTGATTCAAGCTCACTGCATGCATAGATGCGGGGATTAGTTCGCGAATAAAGGAACGCTTAACCATTAAAGATCGTTGGCTCATTTAGAGCACCAAAAGCATGGGAGTCGTTTCGGCGTCAAAAGCGGTTTATACAGCATCCAAAAGTAACTAAAGAGCCTTTCACGTACTATGCCTTCGCCCGAGGGTAGGTCGTCCTGAGTTCGCTTTCAAAACAATAATCTTTTCAGCGTGTGGGCCAGCCCTAAGCCTCAATTATCTCCCCTCTTTGCCGCTCAAAAGTCGTTTGCCACCCTCGGATTACTTTCATCCTTATCAAATTTCTGTTAGCTGAGCGTCGGCTCGTTATTAATGCTTTCAACAAATAACGAAGGTAATTTCAAAATCGAGCGCCTCTAATGTAAGTAATTCTTATCCGCGATAAATATACGTTATGGGATTTTACTCGTGCGTTTGAAGAAGACAGATGGTAGGCAATAATTATATAACTCGCGATTATTCATTGTTATTCACGTGCAAATAACTTTTTTTTCCTAGTGGGTTTTGAGATTCATCTGGAATGGTGAACCTTTCAAACGTTACGTTAGTTGATCGAACGTCAGGAAATTGTCGGTTATTTGGTCCTTATTTTCTATTCGTTATTCGAATCGAATAGGGCATCTTTAACTCGCTGAGAATAAGGTTTTACAATTCGATGCATTCCAGGGATCTGAAAATCGAGAGAAATAAGAATCCGCGTATTTTCGAGGAAAAAATGGAATCTAGTTTCGAAGAAAATATGAGAACCACTTGTAAAAAAAAAAAAATTTAGCATGAATTACGTTCGAGCCAACCACGCTTCAATTTTTTAGCCACCTTGCTAATCTAATTTTATTGCTATTTATTTGTATTTATTTCAGGGAAGATTGTGTAGTCAGCAAAAACCCGCCAATAAATATGTTTTTGCAATACTTATATGCTTTTCAAATTCATATCGATGATTTTTGAACGCTGAACCAATTGAGATTGCTTCAAAGGTTGTCAGTTAACCGCAACGTTTATGAGCAGAAATTCTATCAAATATTTAGGATGACTAAACCTTTGCTGACCAATAAAACTTCCAAGTGAAATGAACGTAAACACGTTAAAATATCGGCCCAACATATTCACCTATCGATTGGCTGTAAATTAAAATCAATCTTTTCAATAGAAAAAAAACCGTAGTACAACATATTAAAAACGATAGTTGGTATATTGACGAGAGAGTGCACTACTAATGTTTACCAAACCGAATCTGATGCTCGTTCCTAAATCCACTCGCTCTTCACTCTGCAAATCCACACTTTGCACTTCGCAAACGGATTTTGACCCAAAAGAAGAAAATTCATCAGAAGAGAAAGACTGAAATGAAGAGAGTCGAAATGCAGAGCTCTACTTCTACTTCTACTTCGTACCTGAAAATTGACTTTAGCAAAGTTCAGAGTGCGAACTTCACAGTTCAAATGAAGAGTTGATCTCATTTTAGAAGATAATGAATTTGCGGGTTGATTCGGTACTTTTCAGATTTATTTTTGATCTATTAACTTTGATTTATCAACTTGTAAAAATACATTTTTCGGAAAATATATGAAAATTGGTGGCCTTTTCGATCGATGAAAATAGGAGATCCAATCGTTGTAATAGCTAATTAGCGCAGACAGATGAAACCTGATCTTTTAATCAATTGGCTCATACAACTTCTTCAATTTTTTTTCTGTATTATTATTTTGATTTCTTCAGGTCGCGAGAATCAATATATTTGAACGTTCAAAGTCTTGGAATGTTTGTTACGGAAAGAGCATAACTCATTAACACGTTTCGTGCATTATTCGCTTTTTGGTTCTCCTGGCTAGTTTTTATCTATGCAGTAAAGTTGCGGCCTTTGAATGATTTTCTTGATTTTATGATTGGCTATACCTGTTAGCTGACTCAAACGTGGATGTACCGAGTGCTCTATGTACATCTCCGGGTTTTTTTCGCGTTATATTTATTACGATGTTTCAACGACTTGTATTTAAATATAATCATTCAAATTCAATATTTCAATTTAACCATATTAAGCAGTTGGTAGGTTTTCGTCTTTCAAAAATCAATACATTGATGACGATTCGCTGCTTTTCACGTACACATCTTCCGAATAACCATGGGCAGGGCATCGTTCAATCAGTAAAAGCGATAGCAAGTTGGAAACAAAACGCCTTCTAAGAAAAGCTGACAACCACTTGACGTTTTAAGAATCACCTTTTTCACCTCGGCCTCGCGTTTGTGCGCTTCTTGTGAATGACTCGACTTTGTTTTCACTGTTCAGCCTGTCTTGTCAACTGAAAGCCGTGCCGAGGAAGGGGTCGAATCTTTCCATCGCGAGTCATGCCAACTCCAAACCACACGTCAAGGGCGTAGCTTGTTATAGCTGTTTGAACACACTCGATCGAAAATTCCACTTTCTACGTCGCTTTTGAAGCAAAGAAACCAGGGAACATAGGACGACGGTATTTTTCACTGAACCGTTCACCATCCCAAAAACCCTTGGGCTTTTTCTCGTGTTCTACCGATTTTTTGTGCACTTGCACGCATCGACTCTTTCGGCGGTTTACGGTCAGAAAACCAGAAAATACCGAGATCCCGAAACGGAGGTGAACCCACAAAAGAACTATTTGATCATAAAATCGCTGCAAATTATAGTAAAGTGGTTTATAGTTTCTCGCTGCAATCATTTTTTAGAAACACAATCCACTCGTTATAACTAACTAATCCAAAATCTTGTGAAAGTTTCCACTTAAGATCATGCTGATTATTAGGGCCAACTCTATGCAAAAACGCTGAAATGATTGTACAGTGATTTATTATTCCTTCGCTTCAATAATGATTTAAGAAGACTATCCATTTCTGATAGTAATTATTCCGACCTTGTGTGAACGTTCCAACCGAAAAACAGATTGGTAACTATAAGGGAAAACTCCGTAGTGACTATTGTAATTTTAATCATTTTTATTTTTCTTAATTTCCTAATTAAAAGCTAAACTTATTGCCTAACGATACAGCTGGAGAGAGTGTTTGACGACCATTCCAATGAGTATAGAACGATTTTTATAGCTCGAAGAACTCTCGAGTTATACCCAAATGTCAAATTTCTGTAAATCTCCCAGATTCGACACAAAAGCTGCGATAACTCCAGAACCAATAAAGCTATCGACCCCGCGATGGTCTCATCCGATTCATTCAATTGATACCAAATACAATTTTTTTTTTCTGAAAACCCCTGGAAAATAGGTATGCATTTTCTCCCCCTCAAAACCCCCCCAAAATACCCTTAAAATCGAGCTCGCGATCTGGTTCAAGAATTGGGCCATCTTAGGACCGAGATTGATTTTTGGTGAAAATTTCAAGAATTTAGCTATTGTAGTTTGGCCGGAAAACTGCTAACGGCGTACGGCGTACGGTCAGAATTTTTTTTTATTGGATATTCGGATTTTACATGCCTTGAAACGTAAAACATCAAATTTTGAGAGGGGGTTAGACATTTTTTTTTCTTGGGCGATCATCAATGGTTTATTATTGAATAATAAACCAAAATGGTAAATTATTCAATTTAATTTTTCTATATCTTAAATTTAAGTCAAATTAATACAGCTCAAGGAACCACCAGCATTCCTTCCGGTAACGAATAGTCGGTTATATAGTTTCGCAGAACGTTCCGGTCTTGCTTATGAATCGGGCTCGTTTGTGTCGTCTCAGATGGAAGAGCACAGATCAGCCGATAATCATGTTCTAAGCAAGTCCGGTATGGTCAATTTACTATGCACATACATTTAAGATGATAAATTGGATCAGTTACCATATTGTTAATAAACATAACGTTAGTTGTTTGTATGGAACACATGATAACGAATACAGTGACCAATCAATTAATTAGATGGGGGCTGCGCAAGGGCCTAGAAGGTTCTCTGTAGAAGAAACATATCTCTCGAACGGCGGATTATCGAGAACTACAAATCAGGTGTGTATAACGGTGTCCTACATGTTCCAAAACCCGTACATTCGTGCACTCGAGTATGCATGTCCTAAACTATCCAGCTGTGGAAAACAATCACCTTTTCGTCTTTGGACACAGATACTTGAGGCCATCTTATACACTCATATATATTACTTTTGCTGAATATGCCAACTAAGTTTTAGACACCGCAACTTAGTATACGGATAAATGGTAAGATTTTTGCATGAAAAAAACTTCAACCGTTTTGCCTTTGGACATGGATATATCAGGGCACAGATATGCACTACCAAACAAGATTCATCAGTTGAACAGCCGTTTGAACGATGTGAAAGGGAATTACATCTTGAGCTACTTTTCACTCCATGTTTAAGCACGCAATAACAGCTAAACCACTGTTTAGATTAAAAAAAAAAGTTTTATTGAAGCGATTGCGTATGTGTTGAAACCAGAAAACTAAAAAAGTACGACAACTTCTCGTTTTTTTCATTACTTGGGAAAAAATCTCTACGTGGACAGGAAAGAAATCCTGAAATTGTATTTTGGTACTAAAGTTTTTCCTAACCATAGAATAAAATTTCAGAACGGCATCTAGTTTGCGGTTTTTATTGCATTAATCTATCATTCAATATTAATCTCTGTGGTCGCAAGAAATGTCGCAATGAAGAAAAAAATGTTCATCACCCTTCAAAATTTGTTCTTTTACGTTTAAAGGCAAGTAAAATCCGTATATCGAATGAAATAATTCTGTCTGATAGTCGTACGCTGTCAACTCTTTTCTGAAGAAACTATTATAGGTACATATTTGAAATTTCCAACAAAAATCATTCATGGCCCGACAATGGCTCAATTATTTAGCTGAATAGCTCTCTCAATTTTAAGGGAATTTTTTGGAGTCATTGGGGAACGGAAAATATTCCGTTGGTATTCAAATGTTTTTGAAACCATAACGGGATCGTTACCATCAACGGTTCTCAAGCTGTAGCAGCTTTCGTTTGGGCAATTTGCCATGATGGTAAATAGATAAGGTAAGAGATTTTCATGATTGTTCAAACAAAGTATTGTGCACCTCACCTTCTATGTTACAGGCAACTTACTGGAGAATCCAAATGCGAAGAATTCTTTACACTTCTTCTGAACCCTCCACTTTTCGAGAATCTACCTAAGTGTTTCGATCATATTAGAGTTGAAGCCATTCGGATATTCAATTTACAATCAATGGGAATTAGGATCGATTTTTCATTCAGAATGTAATCATCCATGTCACTTCCTAAAGACACTCTTCCGAGTGAGCTCAAATCCCTGGAAAAAACATTGAAGGAGGAACAGTCGAAAGAACAGATGCTCGATCGAAAAGTGGCGCCAAACAGAGTAAAACTTTAGACATCACAGTATCACCACACACAAAGCGTCTACCTTCCATCCAAACCGCATCGCTACCCTATCCCCAGGGCTAGAAAACTATTGAAGACCATTATTCTATCTCAAGAACTTCACTTGAATCCCTGCTTTTTACGGGTGCTATTTCAGGGCTTTGAGCCATCATTTGGGTAACCCGCGTTGCACTTGACATAAATTGTAATTAAAATACTTCCGCTTAATTCGTGAACATGAAACTTAAAAAAAAAAAAAAAAAAAAAAAACCCGCAAGTCAACCACAGTAACCTCCTCCTTTTTAAGTCGGATAAAACATTGATCTAAATTACTGGGGGGGGATCGCCGTTTATCTCTGAATCATGTTGGAGTGGATTTCTGGTGAAAATACCCCTTCTCCGACCCGATGTTTTTTTTTGCACCCCCTGCGTCACTGCGACCTCCAACTGGATCTATTGTGACTTTATTGGGCAACTCTTCAACTCCAGCCTCTATGGCTGGATTGAATCGCTTGTGCGATAATTCGGCCAATTATGGAAACGAGCCAGTATATCGGTTCACGCCCGTCCTCTAGGGACAGGAAGAGGTCAGCATTCATCACGGACGATATAATATATATCGACATATCATTTAAGTGATTTGGAGAGAAAAACCAATTTCCGCTTGGCGTTTCCCGAATTATAGAAAGCTTTTTGCTGCCTTATTTTAAAACAACTATCCGTTTTCGACTGCAAACCTTTCCTGTTTCCGAAAAGTATCATCGAAACGATTAGTTTGTTATTTGGTCATAATAATTTGAACAGATCCAGGACCACAAAGAAACCTCGATTGTAACGAACTTAAATTGAACCAAATGAACATAACAGAACGTTTTATGTTAGGTAACTCAACAATACATGAAAGAGTGGGAAAAGTTTTTTCTAAAGAGTTAACTGACTGCATGAAATTTACAGGAAAGCCTGAAGATAAGTAGAGAACGCCGAGAACGCCATCACTATGGTCTGATCCGATTCAGCGTCCAAAAATCTTGAGAAATTGATACCTACCAAATACGCCTTTGTGTAAAAATAAATTAGACCATGAACTGATGAGGCTGAATCGGATGAGACCAGAGCGAGAATGCTCGGAAAATACCAATAAAAGTGAGCTAGCTATTTGACAGAAAAATTGAGCCATTGTCAGACCAAGCATGATTTCTGATAAAAATTTCATGAATTTAGCTATTATAGTTTCGTCAGAACGGTGTTGATGGCGTGCGGCGGACGGGCAGAATTTATTTTTATCGGCTATTCGGATTCTACATGCCTTGAAACGTGAAATGTCAGATTTTGAGGGGTTTTTTCCTGTAAGGTCAGTAATACAATCAGATAACGTACCCTTCTACTGATGATAGTTCGGCTGTAGATTGTTTCCTAGACCAGTTTCGTTTTCTAGTGAGCTTGTTAATAGGAAATGAGCGATTCAATTTTTCATAAACTTTTCGAAACAAAAGTTCAACAGCAAGATGATGAGCTAGCAAAGAAAAGCGATGTCTGAATTATAAACCTTCATTCTTACGAGTGTGGGAATGTCAGTTTATCTGGCAGTGTTTCACTAATAGAATTGCCTTTCCCAAAGCTCCCTCATCTCGCTACTATGAACTCCAGCGAGATCTTCTTTTTGAAAAAATTGCTTCGCCCCGGTACCCTAAGCCATTTAATTCAATAGCTTTCCGGTTTATGGTAATTGAGAGAGAATGCAAAGGGAAAAAACGCAGCATGCCCCAGGTGAGCGGAATAAATATCGCTTCAGGACCTGAGAGCGCGAGAGAAGAGGAAATTACCATACTTCGCAACAGTGCAACAGTGAGAATAAGTTTGACTCTAGAAACGATGCATAAATATAGAAATGATGCGACATCAATAATAATTTGACGCAGCCAAGCAGTTCAAATGGTCTAGTGGTTGTCCTATTAGACACCTGTGAGCCAAACTGACCTCTCTCTTCTGATGAAGCCAATTTGTACTAGCATTAGTTCATAGTTTCCAGAAAATATTGCCATATAAAAGTTCGTTATGAGTCTCGAAAGTTCAGAAGCGTCCCCTCCCAGTTTTTATGCCCTCAGCGCATTTATCACCAGTCCATACCATTAAGTACCATCCCGATTCGACACACAAGGCTAAATCCATATAATCTTCAAACGTTCGACTATCACCAAAATAGCAAAATACGAAAGAATGTTAAATCAAGTAAATTATTAGGTATTATTTCATTTTTTCCATCAAAGTACGTGTCACGTGGATAATGGCTTAAAATAGTTTCTGTAAAATTATGAAATAGTATTCCGTATGATTTAATAAGACTGTCAACTATTGAAATACTACAGTTTGGTAACTATAAGAGGAAATTCCTCAGCAACTATCGTAATTATAATACTTTACTAATTATACTTTTTCTTCGCTTTTTCTACTACAATTATACTTTTGCTTTTTCATAATTAACTAATCAAGAGTTAAACTTTTCTATCAAGTATAGATCGATTTTCGTAGCTCCATAAATTCTTGAGTGATACTATTCGTGGCATATTTACCGAAATCTCGAAAATTCCACTTAATAGCTGCGATACCACAAGCGCCATTAAAGCTATCGACTTCCCTATGGTTTCTTTCGATACATTGCGAAAAATCTTCATTAATTTAATTTAATTAAATATTTCTTATAAATTAATAATTTTAAAATATTTTAAAATATTTCAATATGGAAAAATATTGGAACACAAGAATTTTTCTCCCTCAAAGTCTCCAGAGAATACTCCTAAAATTGGAGTGGCCATTAGGATATTGAATTGAACCATCGTTAGCTGAATTATTTGTTTCTGTTGTGCCTTTGTTGGAAAAAAAATTGTACGTACAACTGAACGAGGATGAAATGACGGAAGGCGTCTGCTCATGAGCAACTCTTCCTCTCACGTAACTATTTCATCGTCGCTCGTGGACACCGCGATAAATATGCTCTTAGTGGATCTATTGTATCCGCTGCTCGCTTGGGCATGCTACACCCCTGGAAAAGCCAACAGGTCTTAGTCCCTAATTCGAGATTAGCGGGGCTTCTTGTTGTGAACAGCCCCTTACATTTAAAGAGATCAGATCCTAAAGTCTGTAAGCTAGAGGTAACTTTCCGACCGAAATTTAATACCTACACTCTTGAAATATTCACCAAAAATCAATCTCGGTTTCACAAAGGCCCAATCACGTCGCTAGCTCAATTTTAAGGGTATTTTTGGAGGGTTTTGAGGGGGAGAAAATTCGTCTTTTCCAAGGTTTTTCTGGAAAAGGTGTATTTGGTATCAATTTCTATAGATTTTTGGACGCTGAATCGAATAAGACCATGACGGGGTCGATAGCTTTGTTGGTTCTCAAGATATCGCAGCTTTTGTGTCGAATTAGGGAGATTTTCAGAAGTAGGACATGAGGGTATCGACTCGAGAGTTTTTGGAGCTATAAGAATCGTTCTATACTCGTTGAAATGCTCGTCGAACACTCTCTTCCTTATGGCGAAAAATTCAGATTTTAATCTGGAAATTAAGAAAAATAAAAATGATTAAAATTACAATAGTTGCTACGGAGTTTTCCTCTATAGTTAGCAATCGGTTTTTCGGTGGCAAAATTCACAAATGTTAGGAATAATTAATATGACAAATGGATAATCTTCGCAAATCCTTATTGAAGCGAGGAATAATAAACCACTGTACGATCATTTGCAGCTTTTTAATATTTGCCACACGGCTCCGTAGCTGGGCCCTGAAATGTCTGTTGAGCCCTGAAATTAATGTTAACTCTCAGCAGAGGGGTGAAATAAAACATGAAGTGTTCGTGCATTGCGACATCACATGCTCTAATTTACCAATTCTCTGATGTGATCAAATACCTAAGCTCACAGTGAACATAAAGTCTTGAATATATAAATGTACCTATCATCTTTTGAGCCGTTCTGACTCGGTGTCTTTATCGATGCAAGCATTCTTTACGGCCTTCGTCAACGGTTCGCTCATCGCCGTCTTCCGCTAGATCGAATCAGTCGACTCCGGAGCTTTTTGTCAATCGTTTAGTTCCTTTCGTTCGGATTCGACATTTTCGTCACAGCCTGTGCACCGGTGTACAGCTATTGAGAGAACATTGTAACAACTGCTACTGGTCTTTTGTATCAGGTCAATAGAGAGCTCGAGAAAGCCCTCCAACCTTTTGCTCGCATTCCTCTACCCTTTTCGAATTCCAAGAAATAGAGCTCCTCGAGGGTGTTTTGAAGTTGGTAATTCTGAACTTCTTCTTCGCTGCCGTTCTGGCAACCTCGCTAGTTTTCCGACTTGGAAAGAATGAGGCGAAGGAGGGTGAAAAAAGTTTTGAGAGAAGCGAAGAAAAAAGTTGTTCATTGAGAAGTTGAGAGAAAACCTGCTACGAGCTTCCCTGAGAAGCTTCGACTCGATTCATCCATCGCTTGATCATCCGTCAAAGCGAGCACCGTCTCCAAAGGATCGGTTGACTTGAAAAAATAAGATAAATAACCTCTTCAACTTTTGTACCGCATTTCAATATTGAAATGGCGATAAATTACGCAGCTATTTGCTAAGCAGATTTAACAGTAGTAAACATTGAGAAGTTGACTAAACTCAAACGCTAGCAGAATATTGATTTTCGCGAGTGAAAATGATCACTGCCCGCGGTCGGCAACGAGAACTGCTGTAACTTTCCAAGACGATTGAGATTGAAGCTACATATTTTCAGCCCTCCATTTCCTGAGGCCAACTCTTGAGTAGGAATTTATTCAAATTCAAGGGTTAATAAGAAAATAAACGATGTTCGGAGCGCTTCCTTAAGCAGGACCGAATTCGGGGGCAGAAAAGAAGAAGAGGAATTCACATTTTCAATAAATGATCCCGATTGCGAAACTCGGAGAAACTGATTTTCACCGTCACCATCTCTGGCTGAAAGGCCAGCACAGTGAGAAAATGAAGTTGGAACGAGGCCGAAAATTGAATTTAAGCATATTCGTCCACCTGGGACAAAACGGTCTCGAAAAAGGAGTCAGGAGACTCACATAGATAAAAGGGAGAAGTTAGGAGAGCCTGACCACGTTTTTCAAGGTTCCGAGCACTCTAGCTGCGCGCGAAAACATTGATGATATATAACATTGCACAAAGAAGACAAAGAGAGATATACTATTGATCGGCGAACAAGGAGGAATACGATGGAAAAAATAGTGTGGTCTGTAGTGTACGATGAGAAAAATTTGAGGCACATCGGCTGGGAAAATCTCCGAATTTCCATGCTCGACTTGGATCGAGTTAGCGATTTCGATTTCACTTACATTCCATGCTTGTAGAGATGACATAATAATTATGGCTGGGGACCCTACGGCTCAACGTCGCCCTGAAGATGCCCGAACGGGTGAAAGTGCTTGGCAAGCCGATAAAGAATCGGAGAATGAGTCACCTGGTTTTTTTCCTCCTCACAAACCCTGGACATAATAATTATTGATGACGACATTCGGAATGAACGCCATAAATGATTCTGCAGTGGTTAGTTATTCCTTCTCTTAAATAAATTACGATTCAAGGAAACCATCCTCTTTTGTAATAGAAACTATTCCAACGTTTGTGAATGTTTCCACCAAATAACTGATTAGTAACTATGAGGGAAAACTCCTTACCAAATATCGTAATTTAAACTATTTTTATTCTTCATAATTACCGAATTCGGATTCAAATTATTTGCCGAACGATACAGTACTCCAAGACGTGTTCGACGAGCACTCCAACCAATATGGAACGATTATTATGGTTCTATGAAATCTTGAGTTACAAAGCTTGCTAAATCTCTCAAAATCTCGAAGATTTTGCACAAATAATGTAGCGATAACCTGAGAACCATTACTGCTACTAAGCTATGAACCCCGTTGTCCGAAAATCTATACGAATTGATACCTAACTCGAAAATACGAATCCTCACCCCTTTAAATCTCCTAACAATACCGTTGTTATTGAGGTAGCGATTCGGCTAAAGCATCGAGCCATTATCAGGCCACGATTGATTTTTGGATTAAATTCAAGTTTACAGATAAACTTTTCGTGAGCGATTACAAATGTTTATTATTTAATAATAAACTATAAATTGATGCAAATGCCCATTAACCGCTGTATCACCACTTGCATCATACTGGGTTTTTCATGAGCAGTGGTGCAAATTTAGAAATACAAACCATACGAAAATATCAATCCAGTCTCCGGAATCAGCCGTGTATTATCCGAATTCAGAGGTACGTGGTCTAATTCGAAAAAACTTTAAAACCAAAAGTTAACCCTGCTCCCCGAAAAGTTCCTATTTCTAAGGCTCGTTCAATATTCTTTCAAATCGCTCGTAATGGAAGGTTGGAAGTAAAAGTAAAGTCGCTCAAACGGTTCAATCTGAACGTATCGAGTTTGCTAAACGATTCACACAACGAAGACGAAACTTGAAATTGACTCGGTAAACGATTTACGAACGGGTTTTTCTCAAACCGAAACGTGCATCAACTAAAACCAGTGGTGTGCATAGATCACACAGTACTTCCATATTTGAGCCGGTAACAAGGTACCTATAACCAATTTCAAAATCAAGAAAATCGTTACTCGTCACTCATCGTTACATTGAAAACCTCCAGCGTTCAAACATACTGATTTTTCAAGCCAGTACAAGATACCCATTGAAAAACTTATATCATGGAACTACATGGTGAGCCAGCCAAAGATATAAATGAAAAAAAGATATAAATGAAAAAAATCAAGCAATCCACTTGCCATGAAGAACATCTCAAGGCTTTGCACTATCAAAAATATTGACTTTTATGACTGGTAAAAATCACAACAAACAATACGGAATTATGTTTTAATTGTTACAATTCTAAAGCAGTGTATTAGCTATCGAAATTTCGATCACGTCGGGGAGAACATTTCATTAAAATATTTCATCGAATATCAAGAATTTTTCAGGCAGATATGGCAATATTTGTCATTGTGACCATAGGCAGATAGACGTGAGGACAGACGGACATCTGCGAAGACGCTTCGTTCAGAAAGTAAGTAGATCGCTCCAAGAGCAGGCACGTTCAGACCGTTCAAGCGTTCAGATGAAGCAGACTGAGCATTTTAAGGGATATCACCTCTCCTCTGGCAGTTTCCTCCTGTTTAACGATATATTGTGGGTTTTGTATTTCTTCTGTTTTTTAAACCATGATAAATTATGCAAAAATCAGCAAATGGACGAAATAATTTCCAATTTTCTATGGAATATGTAATGATTGAAAATAAATCCACCTTCAATCATGACAAAACGTTTTTAGCATGTTGCCATCGTATAATATGTTGGATCAGTTCAATTCCTGCAAAATGTTCTTCCAGTGAACGTGTAAAATTATCCGTTATTGAATTATGGCTACATTCATGATAATGGTTATCTTACACGATATCCGATATCACCATCAACCTAGTCGACCTTCAGGCATCATTCACTAGTTCCTCTGTAGATGCCTATGTAGGCGAAAGTGATCGGATGCCTGCTCTAAACTAATTAGAAGTCGCCGTGATTTTGCTCTTTCCCTTGTCCAGGATTATTATTATTATTATTATTATTATTATTATTATTATTATTATTATTTTTTTTTTTTTTGTTGTGGTTTTGTCGCTTTTTTCGTTCTTCGCTGTTGGGGTTGAGGGGGAGAAAACCACGGCGACTCGTTCTCCTGTTTTTTATTGTTGGCTTGCCAAGCACTTTCGCCCATTCGGGCATCATCAGGGCTTCGTAGCACCATTACAGGTATCCACGGCCCCTGTGGTGCTACGAAGCCCTGATGATGCCCGAATGGGCGAATGTGCTCGGCCAGCCAATAAATAACCGTAGAATGATTCGCCTGGTATTTCTCCCCCTCACAACCCTCGGACATCAAGAAATGCGACGAGAAGGAAAATAATCTGTTTTTCGGTTGGAACGTTGACAAATGTTCGGAATAATTACTATGACAAATAATGGATAGTCTTCTTAAATCATTATTGAAGCGAACGAATAGCAATCGGGCTTTACTTGAAGATTCAAGTATCCTCATGCCATCATGCACTTAAGAAACGAAGTAATATTGTCTCGAAGAGCTCGATGCGGAAATCTTTTTAGATCACTCAATTATCAAACGACTCCGCTGTGTTGAATCTTCGCCTTTCTCGCAAACAACTGTTTCCCAAGTGCTTTCCGCTGTTCGACAGGTAGAAAATGCGAATAGCAAAGGAAAGATAGCGAGTTGAATACGTGAAGGATGTGTGAAGTGTCGATTCGATTCAACAAGACACGTAACTCGCTCGAGCCTGTGACCAAGGGGGCGAGGGATGCTGCGATTTGGGCTCGAACAGTTGATACCGAAGATGAGATGGGGGCTCTTCGAGTCTTTTCCTTCGGCGCGAGACTTTTTTCGCGCTATTCACTAAACACTTGAAGCGATAAATCTTGTAAATATTTCGATACATTATCTTCTTGGAGCTTTTCAATACGCGAAAAGGGTTTCTGTTCAGTTCTGACAGAGTCAAACGTTAATTTACGTCTATTCAATCTCGATTAGCATTGAAATGTCTTGTTAGCTTCGACAAGTTTCTCGCTCACGACTCAAATGCTTCATTCCTTCAACCACTATTATCCTAGCAGTCATTAGACAGTTTTTGTTCCATGCCTGTTTCTGTCAAACGTTCAAATTTTTAGAGCGAGCAACTCATGATGGTAATGAAATTGGTCATTTTACGTTTAGTTCTATGCTTATAAATCGAAAGATCGAGCTCGATAGAATTTTGTATATCGATAAATGGACAAATATGATGAGGATCAGTGCGCGTTTATTGATCATACGCTAGGAAAACCGTTATGAAACCGGAATATGATCGAGGTGAGTCAAGCAACGTTCACAGGGATCCGTTGATGGGTTGGCTAGGCGATAGCATTCCCGCGTCGGGTAGTCAATCAAAATGCTAAACGCAAACGAATTTGATGGACCCTGTGATCCCTGCTTTAGGGTCAATTACAAATAAGTACAAGTGTTTTGTTTCTCGGTTTTTTTTTTTGCGGTAAATATTATATTTCCCTAAAGATAATATTTATTTCCAAGTGTATTTGAAATTTAAAAAAAAAAAAAAAAATGACGAAGAAATTGTCGAGAGAAGAAAAACTCATTTGAAAAATAGCTCGAACCGGATTGCGGGGCCGCACTTCTGAGAAAAAAAAATCCGATGCGAATTTCCCATTGAAATAAATCGAGAGAGAGTCGCCCAGAATTTCTCCTCACAACCCGAAAATTATCCTCAAATTATATTAGCGATCTTATCAAATCAGGCCTCCGATAATGGAAAAGTCAATTCGTGGTATACTTTCGTTCGTATACTGCTCCCGCACGTTCCTCAGAAATATGCTTTCCACGAAAGGCGTTCAGGGAGAATTTTCAAGAGGAATGTCCGGATTTTTCGTGCTTTCAAACGTCAAACAACGTGTTTTCAGGAGGTTGTATATTTTTACCTCGAGAGAATATAATGATTTGATAAAGCAAAATACGAAAATATCATGATGTTTGAGCGTCAATTATCTTCTTTGACTACTACTCCTCCCGCGACTCTACAAGTTTAGGAATAAATTCGAGATTGGATTGCTATCTCTAATCAGCGCAATACGAAAGATAAAGTTTCCATTTCGAATTTGTATTCTGGCAGCGGTTGCTCTCCTTGAACTTATACCCTGCCATTTCAAGGCCTTTCCTTTTCCAACTGCGGTTCTCTTTTTCCCCCCACAATCGGTCCGAGACGTTTGCGCATCTATGACACGCGAATTGGCACTCAGCCACCAACCGACGAACATTGGGAAAAACATTTTCCTAACATCTTCAGTGATTTTCAACGTGTGTACGCTCATAACTTATTGCACAGCCGTTAAAGTCTTCACCCTCGATCCGACATTTCCGTCCAGAAATTCATCCACGCCATTAACATTATCCGTCTTTTTTCTCCCCTCGGCTGTTCGTTCACACGGGATGTCTCCTTTTTTCAGGCCACTTCGATTTTCCAAGCGACATGAGCTCGGGGCTTGAACCGCAGTGGAACCTCTTCACATTGCTGGGGCTTTCCTCCTTTAATCCTTTATACTCCAGTTGAAGCACCGGCCGTTCCGCACTTCGTCACCTCAATACTTGGGCATCTTCGATTAAATAATCGAATTGTTCACTTTAGCGAAGCTCACTTGATTCTTCTCAACAATTCAACTCGATAAAACGTACCGTTAACTAACGATTGCAGTGTGCGAATGAAATTGATCATTGGAAGGCTCAAGTGAGCAATTTTTATCCCTCGTCAGAAGGGAGCTTTAAGTCAATTGTAGAAAACAAATAACGTTTACACCGAGATTCTTGACACCAGCTCGATGTAGCCAAATCACCACATCAATTTTAAGGGTATTTTCGGGGAGTTTTAAGGGGGAGAAAATTCGTATTTTCCTGCGTTTTTCAGAAAAAAAGTGTATTTGGTATCCATTCCTATAGAATTATGGACGCTGAATCGGATGAAACCTTTGCGGGGTCGATAGCTTTATTTGTTCTCGAGTTATCGCAGCTTTTGTGTTGAGTTTTGAGCTTTTTACAAATTTGGTATGAGGGTAAAATTCGGAAATTGAGAAAAATAAAAATGATTAAAATTACAATAGTTGCTACGGAGATTTCCCCAATAGTTACCAATCTGTTTTTCGGTGGGAACGTTCACAAATGTTCGGAATATTGACTATAACAAATGGATAATCTTCTTAAATCATTATTGAAGCGACGGAAAATAAACCACTGTACAATAATTTGCAACGATTGAATGAATCGTACCTACTTGCTAAATTTCTCGGAATCTCGACAATTCCACACAAAAGCAATAACTTGAGAAACATTAAAGCTATAAACCTCGCTACGCGGTCTCATTCAATGCAGTGTTCAAAAATCTATAGAAATTGATATTCTGGAGATCTAAGAATATCAATCAATCAGAATCAAAAATCTGGAGAATAAGTCGCCTGGTTTTTCTCCCCCTCACAACCCCTCTACTGAAATTGATATTGAACACACCAATGTTTCAAACGCCTTGGAAAATACAAATCCCACCCTCTTCACAACCTCCCGGAAATAGCCTTGAAATTGATGGAGCGATTTGGCTAAATTTCAGCCATTTTCAGATAAAGAATGTTTTTGGTGAAAAGATGAATTTGAAGAAGATTTGAAGAATTTAGCAAATACAATTCGCTCAGTAAAGCGTTTCCTGCGCAGAGCGGAAAGACAGATTTTTTTCCCCATTCCATAGTCGGACTCTACGTAGCTTGAAACAAAAAACATTGAGGGAAAGTGGGGTTTGAGGTTTTTTGTGAGCAATCGCACTGGTTTATTATTATCGCCTGTTCGACATCATGAAACTCAACATTTTTCGACTTGAGATCAAATTATCAGAAATCCATCAAGCGCTAGATTTCGCGCAACCGCCGAATAGAAACTCTCTGAATATTTCATTACATTTGTTGATACACCGAGTACGTGGGAAATGGAAGTATTGTAATCGTCTAAAAAGTCGAATTCGGAACGAAAGTGAATTTAGATTATCATCCATAGTTCAAATCTCAGAAAGGATTTTTGGACCAGTTTCCGTAAGCACCCGGTCAGAGTAGAAACGCGGATAAATTACGAACTCGGATTGAAACCGAAAAATTTTCAATCGATTACAACGTTTTATAGTAAATTAATTAATTAATTCATCAAAACAAGCTATCAGGAGATAAAATGGAATTTTCGAACGCTCCGACTGAAAATTCACTAGTTGAGCCGTCTCCTCACGACCCAGTGAGGGTGGAATATTTGATTCAAAGAACGCTGGAACGTAGGTGAACGTGCGTGTTTCCTGTATGGCGGATAAAACATGCTGATCCTTTATGTGACGAAGAGGAGATGAGCGTGCAAAAACGAACGTTCGATTAAAAAAGGCTCGACAGGCGAACGCAAGAGAAGAAAAGGGATATTAAATAGGGAGGCAGCTCTGCTGTCCAAATGAGACGGATAAACCATCCAGAGGCTGTCGCTTGGGCAGGTATTATGCGAGAAAATACACTAGTACGAGGATATAAGTGCAGCGAGGCCGTCACGTTGGAGGAAGAATAAGAAGAGCCGTGATTAAAATGCAACAACACATGAAAGAAGAGGAAAAAGACAGACACCAGTTGGTAAACCGTTTGTGGGTTCTGTTCGCCGGATGCTGTCTAAATGTGTGTTTTCTGTTTCCCTCCGCGTCACAATCTCCCTCATTTTCCGCCTTTGCTCTAGTATCACTGGAACTTCACTATCTCACAATCCATCTCTCCCACTCGCTTGCTCCCTTCATTTCTCAGACTAAACAATCTCTTTCTAACTCTCGTGAGATTTCTGGAGACAACGAAAGAGATGACCGAAAATAGAACACGGCGAAGATGGAGGTGACTGCCTTGAGAGAGACAAAATAGGCAGACGAAGTTGAGGAAGTGAGGAAATGGGATACACGTGTGTCGTGAAGAAACCTTTGCACGTGACACGGGTCGTTCTCTAAGCCGTAAACTTCGACTTCGGTAAGAATCCTCTGAATTTTGAAGAGGAAGCGCTTTCATTGAAACGAAAGCCGAGACAGTGAGAAGATATTAAACGCGGGCCTGAAAAATTATGAACATTTAGCCGTGTATTTTGAGAGTCGGTTGAACTTACATTAATTGAGGCTAAACCGAAAAAGCGGTTACTATTTTATTCATTTTCTCATTTTATTTGGTGGTTCAGCCGGAATTCATTTGTCAAGTAAAACCATTTGTCAAGTAAAAAGTAAAGTTTTAGTGAGCCAATGATTAATAAAACAAGAAAATGGCTAATATTTCAGCCAGACATGCCGGATTTGCAAAACACTCCCATTGAAACGTGAAAGGTGAGAGGAGTGTGTACAATCACAAATGCTGTACAATCACAAATTGAAAAAAATTCTACAAGTATGTCCCGGTGCAGCTTGGCTTGATTTTAGGTATACACATAGTGAGGTGAGATTGGAGTCTTGATGTCATCAATATACTACTACTTCGCGCTACTTTCCGAATAATTAGGGATGTCCGATTCTCAATTCTTCTAAGAATCGATTTTTTCCAAAACGTTTTCTCTTAACTCATCTGAAATGTGGTATTTCTTTGAATTCAAATCTTTCAACTTCAGCTACGAATCTGTTTTATTTACTTAAATTTCTTTTAAATACTTGGATAGGTCTACATGGAGGGGGATATTAGGATACACTCCATAAAATAGCTCTGGCGTTTTTACTCCATGTTCGCATAGTAAATGGAAGTGCTGTCATCGTCTAAAAATTCGAATTCGGAACGGAAGTGAACTTGGAAGAAGGGTTCGTAATACTATTATATTCAGAAACACTTACTGAACAAGTGTCTATGTGACTGGGGTAAAAAATGACATAAATCATATCTCCGTAAACAATGAATGAAACTCTATGTGATTATCAGGAAATGTTCTCTCCGTGAATGTGCTAAATTAGCCTATTCCGGATTTTCGATAACACAGTTCTTCCGAGATAGAACGTTCAAAGTTTTTTTCTGTTTGGGTTTTTACAGGCTATTCGAGTTCGAGCCGTTATAGAGAATATTAGCGGGAAGATTTTCAAGCTGATTGGTACCTCTCCTCCTCTCGTTTCCCCCGCATTTTCGATTTTAAAATTGGCTTTAATGAAACATATTATTGATATCGTAATATTTATTGCAAGGGATCGGGAAAAACCCGCACATAAATTATCGTTTCGTACCGATTTAACCGCCATCCCTTTCTTGGAGTTAGTCATGGTTTAGGGTCGTTCCATAGTAATAAAAAAACAGGTAATTGGCCAATTAGAGATACAAAGCGTCGTAATGGCGGATCGAGGGAGCTATGAAAGAGCTAAAGAGGTTGGTTGTCGCATTCAGGCCACCTCTATTATGTCTACCGAACATCCACAACAGTGACCTCTAACTTTGCTCTTCCAAGTTCACGCCAAGACGTACAATATAGCATTGTTGAGCTCAAAGCCGCTCATCTAGTCGCCGGATCCGAGTGCCGGCCGCCCCTTGGTCCGATTTATCTCTTTTTTCTTACTCTTGCCTCGATCTCGCAGACTTCTGCAGATGCCCTTTCTTCCTCTAATCTAATCCAAATAAAAACGCGGCAAATGATAGCGCATTGGATTATGATTCCTAACACCATTAGCTTCAATAATTCTCTATAATAGAGATCATTCTCAGATCAACTTCTATAAATATCCGAGCCGAATAATTTTGAGGGTTCCTAACTGAATGTCATATTTCCAACTACGAACTAAACCTTCGGCAAATATCCCTATTTATTGTTAGCAAACCGTTTTCCCTTGGAACCACCTTATGGGAAGTGGCCAAGTTGTACTAAGCCGTAGTACTTAGACGTATGGACCGAATATAAATATATAAATAAATAATATAAATAAATAAATATAAAATAAATAATAATAATAAATAATATATAAATAATAAATATTATTAATAATAATAAATAATAATAAATAATAATAATAATAATAATACTAATAATAATAATAATAATAATAATAATAATAATAATAATAATAATAATAATAATAATAATAATAATAATAATAATAATAATAATAATAATAATAATAATAATAATAATAATAATAATAATAATAATAATAATAATAATAATAATAATAATAATAATAATAATAATAATAATAATAATAATAATAATAATAAATACTAATAAATAATAAAAATAATAAATAAATAATAATAATAATAATAATAAATAATAATATAAATAATAATAAATAATAATAAATACTAATAAATAATAAATAATATATAAATAATAAATAAATAAAATAAATAATATAATAAATAATATAAAATAAATAAACCGAATATAAATAAATATAAATAAAATAAGCGACCAATTTATCTCCCTCCGACGCGAGACACCAGGAGCTTGTCCCTGGGGCGCATCTATTCGACCCCGTCTGTAGAGCAAGGCTTTTGTATAATATTGTACACACTGTTGACTTGTGGGAACGGATGAATAGTGTGTTACGTGAGTACTGGCCGACCCCTCTCGCAAATGGTGCCGATTGGCGTTGTTACTGCCACGTGGTCAGAAGAAATCGTCATATCTCGGCGAAAAATGAATGGGAATCAATGAAATTGTCAGAAAATGTTCTCCCAGTGAATGTACATAATTAGCTTGTATTGAATTTTGGATATCTTACTGTGAATTCAAGACATGACCGTTCGAAGTTTGTTCTGTTTATTGCAGTATATAGGATACCGGATACAGGTGTGAATATAAGACAATATTTTCCTATGTTCGTTATGGCGAGCAGTGACGCTTGATGTTACATCGCTTGGCTTTCTTCACTGGTGCATGTTTTGGGTTTGGATTTTTACTGGCCGCAAAAATCAATTTATATTTAAACGCTCAAGGTCTTGTTCGAAGCGGCGATCAAAAGATGATTTTTATTGCTTGGGGTCACACTTACTTCCAGGTTATTCGCATATGGACTATATTTTGATTTTTACAGACTTCAAAAATGAATATATTATTTGAACGCTTGGTGACTTGAGTTTTTTTTTATGACACCTGAATGACGCTTGATTGTTACTGTAGCTGTCGCACAGAGTAATTTCACGTGAATCTCATTTTCATTTTTTTATCTGAGCTTATTTTGAGGCCTCCTTGTAAAAAGAATGGACCCCATTCACAAAACTTGCTTTGTATCGTTTGGATCACACACCGTACTTCCACCGTATGCGGTTTTTGCACTACATCGGTTTTCACAAGCCGCAGAAATTTATATATTCGACGCTTGAGGTCTTAAAATGTTTTCCTGAGTAGAGATCCATGAAAATGTCACTCTTCACATAATCTCCGTGCTTCAATTTACTACGTCAGCATGCACGTCAATGTTGAGACTTCTGACCTTTATTTTCTAGACTATAAATGATTTGCTGTTACGGTGATTTAACTTCGGAAGGAAAACCGAAGGATGTTTCCACGTCACGAATAGGTTTTGATGGGAAAGGCTTCTGGAAATCGCAAAGTGCTATTGAAAAGACCGTTGTTCTTCTCGGTGACAACAGAAGCGCCCGAAGGAGTATTATGAATAGAGTAAAAAGGATGATGAAGGGGATAGAATTCCGTAACGGTTTCGGCTCTCCGATGCAAACGGGAATTTTTCCCTTCGCAGCATGTGTAGGTAGGTAGGTAGGGAAAGACGCGCCAAATGGGTGAACCGTGGCTGTTGGGCGAACGAAAGCGCAGACTTTTTCACATAAAAGAAGAAGGACAAATATTTTATTGTCTGAAGTTGTACAGCTTCTTGCTAAAGAAAGAGATTTCGGTGCGGAGATGGAGCGAAGGGGTAAAGTGACTCGATGGTTCAAGTTGTCGGAGCTTGAAGAGTGGGCAGAGAGTAGCATCTTCTCAAACTTGTCCTGTCCCTTGGTAGCCCCCAACAGAAACTCCCGCCCAACTCCCGATATCACCACCGCCACCTCGCACTTCCCAACGAACGGTGTACCCTTTTATGAACCTTTATCTTTCTTACTGCTTCCTTTCCTTTGTCATAGCGGAGCGTAGCTATTTTAGGGTAATTTCACCAGAACGTTTAATAACCGTTCGATAGAAGATGTTTCATGCACGAGAAGGCTGCTTTTGATCGCTTTTTCACTCGGTTTTTTCCTCTCAATTTTTCCTGCTTTCTTTTTCGTTTCATTCAACAGCCGTTCCATCGGCGCAAAGTTGAGCCGCGGGATGATTTTTTTTTTTTTTAATTTATAAACTGTTACTGCAACAAGTACTCTAGCGCACTCCGTAGGCCCACACAGGCTTGAGTACCCGATTATACAGGAGTAGTTTGTTCTAAATGGTCATTCTTGACCGACGTCCGATTAAAAAGAATATTTTTCTCAGTTTGATAACGAGCTCAGTTTATGACGTTTTCTTTCCATTTGATTTTGGCGTCAAACGAGAGTACGCAAATATCTTGCTTGATTCGCAGTATTATTTAAAAAAGGCCTGTATGTAATCTTGCATCCGATTGGTGTGAAGTCAACGCTTTCACTCATTCATCTTGATTCTCCATTTAGCAGTCCATTTGTTAATTTTGGAGATAAATCGATTAATTATGGAAGACGTCTAGGAAGATTGCTGAATACAGTTTTTTTTCTCATCGAAATTCAATGACATTTTCAGGCAATGTTTTCTGTGTAAATGAGCAAAATTAGGTTTTTTCAAAATTTGAAAAACACACTGTGCATTTGAGATATAAGAGTTCAAAGTTTTTTCTGTTTTGATTTTTGCAGGCTATAAGAGTCAATATTTTTCTACGTTTGAGGCTTGAAATGTCGGTTATGCCAAGCAGAAAGCACCAGGTTTTTTGTATATTGGGTCACATACGGTACCTCCCCGTTATGAGCCTTTTTCACGATTTCACTAGTGCATGTTTTGTATTTTGATTTTTACAGGCCGCAAAACTCAATGTATTTGAACGTTCAAGGTCCTCAAATATTGGGGTAGGTGATTGAATGATGCCTGATTTTTATCGGGTGGGTTGCATACAGTACTTCCGCTTTATTTGCATAATGGCTACATTTTGATTTTTATGGACCACAAAAATGAATATATTTGAACGCTGGAAGACTTAAAAATTGTCTATATGACAGTTGAAATCGCTTGATTTTTATTATTTGAGTCACATGCAGTACTTCCTCGTAAAACGAATTTTCAGTTATTTTATACAAACCTTATTGTACTTAAACAGCGTATGGGCCACTAGATAAAATACTGAGGGACACCTGCTCTCTAGAGCGAAGCTTAAAAAATAATTAGGTTCTCTTGCCGACTGTAAAACCGAAAAATAATAACAGTTAAATATCGGAAGTATTGTGTGCTATCCAAAATCCTGAAACGGCTAATTTTGTACATTCACTGAGAAAACTTTCTCTGAAAATGTCATTGAGTTTCATCTTTTTTCAGGGAATATGAAGATTTTTGTCACTTTTTGACCACAGACACGCGAACAGGGGCACACAGACGGTTGATCAGAAAGGTTTTCTGATTATAGTACTATGGAAATTTCTTCCAATTGCACCTCCGTTTCAAATTTGACTTTTCAGACTGTTGAAAACCCGCACGACAACTTCAGTGACCTTCTTATTCTTTTGAAGCATTTAGGATATCTTTAGAACTTCGGGTTGTTTTATAACGGAGATGTAATTTGGCTATGTTTGAACGAATATTCGGAAGTTTCGTAATCGTTTGATTGAGTAAATTCTCCCCTGATTCACACATTGCCCATACACCGGTCACTCTGCTTTCTGTAGTTCAATTGCTTACTGAGCATGTTCATTGCAACCATAGCGCTGTGAATCTAATCAAGAAACACAGCCAACTCGAGCTAATTCAAGTACTCTCGGTATTCACGGAACAGGACGCGTTTCATTCGACCAAATTACATCAAATTTCTCCCACGCCGATGTCTGAAAAAATAATACAATACCATCCAATTACGATCTATTCCTTTCCCGGAATACCTTCAAATATGAATGACGAGAGTTGAGACGTTGGAGTATCATTCTGTGAACAAATGTCGAATGTAATATTCAGTTACGAACAGTACACAGTTTGACTATATATCGTATTTCTCCACCCTTGTCATAATTTCACATGTTGGATAACGTATTTCTCGGTATTCCCAATCAAATGGTCGATAGCGCGCAGGGGAGATAAGTTGTCTTCCCTGTTGGAGGTAGCGGGATTATTAATAAATTAGGCAGTCGGGCTGAATTCTGTCGGAACGCGGTGAAACGCTGGGCCAACCACTCAGGCTAGGCCAATAACTGCACCTAATTCAAAATTACGCCCATCTTTATGGTAGGAAAGAAGAGCGAGAACCGACGTTTACCCCTGATGAAATCTATTACGAGAAAAATTCCTCATCGTAACGTAAATTTGCAGAAAGAGGGGAAGAGGGGAAATTTACCATGCTCACTTTCTTATAATTTCTAGTTTCAACTATTGCATTATGGGGAATTGGCATAGATTTTTTTCCTCCAAAAGTAAATGCTACGCGCTCAAGTGAATGATGGCTCTGAGGCCTGGAATAGCATTTGTATAAATTGAAGATTCTAGTCATGTGGTCCGACATAGAGAAACCGCTCGGTGCTACCACATTGTCTACGGCAGCAGTCTTCTAGCCATATGGATAGAGTGGCAAAGCAGTTCGGTAGGATGGAAGGTAGCTATGTATATTTGGTTGGTTTGTATACGGTTAGGTTTTATGCAGGAGAATACTAAAATGAAAGAGAGATCGGAAAAGTGGGGATGAACCCACGTAAAATAAATTAGAATTAGCAAAAGAATGTGAGAGACCTTATCTCAGGGAATAATAGGAAGTTGAAAAGAAATGCAAGATATAAAAATAATTGATGTAATTAAAAAGTTTAAAAGAATTTCTCAAATAAAAATGTTACTACAACTTCCAGACTCTCCTGCAAGGATAAAATAGACGTAAGAAATCAAAAACTTAATACACCCTCGCAAGGGAAAAATAAAATAAAATGTCCAAGATCGTAGACGATCAATACACAGTTCTTAAAACTCACCTACCTATCGGCCGGCATAGGAATAAAATGGGATTGGGATAGGAAATACCGAGAACGACGATGACGATGACGAAGAAGAGATTAGGCGACCGGTTCAGCCGTTGATACCAATCTGCGACGTCTGCGGTATTCCAATCGACCAAACGGGACGACAGTTCTGTCAGCCGATAACTTGAAACTGTGGAAAACCACATCCATTAAATATTTGCAAGCCGTTTATTAATACTGATCGGAACGTGCTGTGCCCAATACATACCGGTAAGGTAATAAATTGACATAAGTCAAACTCGACGAACTGCGACGACAGCTACGACGACGACGAAAGATAGTTTTTGCTTCAGTCGACAGAAGGAAAGAGAACGGACGGTAATTCCCGAAGAAATTTGGGGAGGTCGAAAACGAGACACGAGACGTTATCGCCAGGCGTCGGGAAGGAAGAAAAAAAAGAATTATCGAGTCAGCCGCAGGCCGGTAGATATCAGATTGTCCGTCTTATCTATCGCATTACCTCTTTGCATGCCTCTCGTCTCAACCGCGTTAGACAAAAAGTTTTCATGGCACAGTTTTCGACGTCGATGAAAATTAGGAAACACAGACAGTTATTCTACGGAAGAAATGTTATAAATCAAATTTTGAGATAGGTGTGGAAAAAATATTCTTTGGCGATAAAAATGTTTTATTATTTAACAATCAAGGAAAAACGTACAGTTCGTGCCGGTTGCTCGTTCGTGGACAGGCCAAGATGGAAACCGCGCGTAAGATGAAAGGCTAAAAGATGTAGGTAAGCAATTCTAGAGAGCCTCAAATCGTGATGCGAGGGAGAGCAATTAGCGAGTTAATTGCTTTTGAGGAAGTAGACCTCAGTGTAGAGGCTCAGCTGTGGGCGGTGACCGTAGAACCGCAGACAGAACGGCAGAAGACGGGGACAACGAGAAGAAGAAAGTAGAGAGGCATAACATCCCAGCAGAGCACACAGGAATAGACAATAGGATTCAAGATGAAACTCGCTGTTATAAGCCATTCGAATTATTGTAGGAGCAGGCATACCAGTGCGACACAAATCCCTTTTGTTCAAGATCGTTCTTGAATAATTAAAAACCAAAAATGGTGTGTCACAGGCACTTTTTTCGTTGTATAAGTTAGCAAAGAGGTATAACCGATGGGGTCAATTTTTATAGTCAACATAGATTTTTTATTACAAATGTGATCATCAGTAAGTAATATACATCCCTAAATACACTATTTCCATGTAAATCAAAATCTTTAAAAAAAAAAATTTGAAAGAGGAATTGTCAAGAGAAGACTATCCAAAAGTAGCGGGAAACAAAGGTGAATACCTCACGTCACAAGCCTGGTCTCACCCAGTGAGTATAGAAGTATAGTATATATATAGAAGATATATATACAGTATACTCTATACAGTATACTCTATACACTATACACTATACACTATACTATACTACTATACTATGCTACTACTACTATACTACTATACTATACTCTATACACTATACACTATACACTATACACTACACACTACACACTATACACTATACTGTATACACTATACACTATACACTATACACTCTATACTCTATACACTATACTCTATACAGTATATACTATACTGTATAGAAGTATATACTTCTATACTCACTGGTCTCACCACACACAGAGTCAACCCTCCATCCCATCTACTGCCCACCAAACCGTTCCATTGCTCTCCATTGCTGGAGAACAAGTGGCGGTAAGCTACCATAGCTTTGAGCGATTTTTCAACCTTGAGAACCGTGTAATAGCCTTTGAGGCATCATTCCGTCCGAGGCATGTACTTTCAAAAGAAAAAGGTTCGATGCAAACTCCCTATTATAGAATTTAACAAAATCATTTAGTGGAAAACGTTCGATCAGCGTCTTCAAGCCTGAAATTGGAGAGACTGTGATTTTAACAGTGAGAACCATAGGTTTCATTTAAGCACAGTGAACGTTTACTACATAAATAAGCTGAAATAAAGTAAAAGCTCCTCTCGTTGAACACATTGAGTAGGTACTCACATTGTGAGGCGTTTGTGTGAGGAGTTTCTCGTGCGGGGGGGGGGGGGATGGCTGGAGCACCGCTTGTAGCGTTATCCTGTGGATTCTATCTCAATCTAACACCAGCGGGAGCTGAAAATTTATTGAAACCCCTTCGTCGCTATGTAAATATCTAGGAAGATAAAGTCTTGGCGACCCGCGCACAAAAGGTTCGATTTCTAAACCAGGCTTGATCATTTTTGTTCTTCTGTGGGCAGTTGCTTATAGATGCAATTGTTTGTTTTCTCGTATAAGGATTTTTTCTTGCATCCATTAGGATATGATAAGCGTACTACTCAGTCGGATTCTGAGTAATATGTGTTAAGACCGGTACTTAAAATTTTGGTTTATTATTCAATTATGAACCATTGAAATCGCTCAAGAATTTTTGGTTTATTATTCAATAATAAACCATTGTAATCGCCCAAGGAAAAAAAATTTATAACCCCCCCTCAAAATTTGATGTTTTACGTTTCAAGGCATGTAGAATCCGAATATCCAATAAAAAAAATTCTGTCTGTCCGCCGTACGCCGTACGCCGTTAGCAGTTTTCCGGCCAAACTATAATAGCGAAATTCTTGAAATTTTCACCAAAAATCAATCTTGGTCCTATGACGGCACAGTTCTTGAACCAACTTGCTAGCTCCATTTTAAGGGTATTTTTGGGGGGTTTTGAGGGGGAGAAAATTCATATTTTCCAAGGTTTTTCAGAAAAATGTGTACGTGGTATCAAATTATATAGATTTTTGGACGCTGAATCGAATGAGACCATCGCGGGGTCGATAGCTCCATTGGTTCTCGAGTTATCACAGCTTTTGTATCGAATTTGGGAGATTTTCAGAAATTTGACACGAGGGTATAACTCGAGAGTTCTTGGAGCTATAAAAATCGTTCTATACTCATTGGAATGGTCAACAAACACTCTCTCCAGCTGTACTGTAGGCAAAAAATTTAGTTTTTGATTAGGAAATTGAGAAAAATAAAATTAATTAAAATTACAATAGTTGCTACGGAATTTGCCCCGATAGTTACCGATCTGTTTTTCGGTTGAAACGTTTACACATGTTCTGAATAATTACTATCATAAATGGATAGGATTCTGGAATTATTATTGAAGTGAAGGAATAATAAACCACTGTACAATCATTTGCAGCGTTTTTTTCTAATCAATATATATGACGCCTGAAGTTTAAAAATACTTGTGATCGCGGGTGAATGTCGCCTGATTCTTATCGCTACTGTCATATACTGTACTTCCGCGTTATCCGGGCTGATTCTTCTCTTGTTCTAGCTAGTTTTGCAATAGCAGTAGTTTTACAATGTAGTTTACTATAGCGTTGCGGCCTTTGTTTGAGTTTCTTTCTTTGTGTCTTTTTGTGATCTGTGCACACCGTTGGTTTTTCTACTGGTTTTCTAGATCCAGTACTATGGGGCATTTTATTGGATTCATTGAGGATTGAAGGTAGTGGAATCTTACTTGATACTCTAAAGAAAGTTTACTTAACGCGCACCGTAGTGGCTATATAGTTGAATGATAAACAGAAAACGCATTTATAAAATAACGAGAAAAAATGTTTATTACATGGAGGTACAGCGTGTGATCCTAACGATAAGACGTGTTCACGCCCTATTAACAGTGTTCATGCCCTTGAGTACTCCATTGAAGGTAATTGTCATGCTCTGTAGAGGGTAAATGGAAGAACCTTCGATCGTCAACAGCAAGGTAATATTGCATGTTATCTTGATCCTGCATTAATAAATCGTCAACGGAGGGTATAGCGATTTTGCTCACTTCTGACCACAGACACGCAGACGTTCAGCGGGAGTTTTTTGAGTTAAGCATAATGAAAATTGTAACCAAATCGACCTCCGTGACAACGATCATACTACTCCCATTTATCACATCAAAGTAATATATGTAAACTTGGGAGTAAAAATCGTGGAAACAGCCTATAGCTGAGACGTCGTTCGTCCGAGGTTGTTGTAGTTGGGCGCATTGTAATTCCGCAGCGAATCTCAACGACTCGTGCGGGTCTAGAATACAGCAGCGACCATTTTACGATCGGCTCATAATGTTTTATGTACGATGTTCATTGCGGTCGGCTGTTTGTAGAAACAGCTTTTATCAACGCTTTTGAATTATCCTCGCCATTGAAAGTGCCTGTGTGAGGAATAGCGACGAAGTACTAAAGACAATAGGTTGGAGGTAAAATGTGTTGCCGGCAATCATCATTTTTAAGCATTTGACAAGCGAATTTTCATACTTGCAGTTGTAATGCCATGTGTACGTCGCGAATCGAAGAATTGGGAGCGTCCAAAAAGTCGAATTCGAAACGAACGGGTTTCGAGAGAAACATTTCCTAGGGAAAGAGTAAATATTAAGTATAGTAGAATAGTGCTGTACTGGTGTTTCCTAGTGTGTATAGTAAGTAGGTATTAGAATAGTGTTGTGGTACGAATACTGAAAAAACGTCATATCTTCGTGTTTTGGTTCGTAGGAAAATTGGAATTAATTTTTACTGCGCAAAAACACATTTATTAAATAAAAAATAAATCAATAATAAAAATAATTTGAATGTGGTGTGAGCAATAAATGCAAAGCGTTCCTAGTTTTGCCAAAATTAAAAATTCATAAAGAAAAAATGGAAAACATGATATTTCTTTCCGAAAAATAATTAGTTCTCGGAATATGATAGACATCCTAGTGCTACGTTGCGGATGATGCCACACGGTACTTCCAGGTTTAACCGTCAGCTGAGTTAAGCTGAGTCGGTTTGGCCGGGAACGTCGGCGATACGGATGACACGTCCTGGAGAGGAAAGAGTGCCAACTCCCCTAATGATTTTCAACAACCTGGGAGCAATAGAAATTGCAACCAATAACCGGTACTTGGCGGAAGAGCGTTTTGTCGACGGAAAGTGATTGGCTGTCCCTCCAACTCCCGTAAATTTTGCGAGGAACGCCTATTAATAAAAAGCTTGCGAAAGGCCGTTGATTGATCAGGTGATTTGTGGCTGATGATGATCGTTCATGTTCGGTGGCCTGATTTTCCTCGGCCGGCAAAAGGTGTATATATATAAAATTAAAATTGAATGAAAAATTAATTACATCGTTAATAGAAAAATAATTATTGCTCCGCCATGATAATTTTTTTTTAATCGACTTAGCAACACTTAGCAAAATATTGCTCAAATTTTATGATTTTTTCAGAAACCTTTCTCTTGATAAATGCTCAAATTATTGCCCGGCCGTTATTGAATTTCTTAGAACACTCAGTAATTACGAGGTGTGCAGCATTACATTTTCTATTTCGCTTTTTACAGCCAGGAGCCCGAAAAACTGAAAATGCACGAATTAGTTTAATTATGAAGACTTGAGGAGTTTGAGCCTAAGAACACAAAACAGAAAAGGTTCCGTGAAATGGATCATCCAAACAACAACTGACTGAGGGAGAGGGGAAGAAAAGGAAAATTGCGAACAAAGCGGAAGTGCAGTGTGTGATCTAGGGGATGAAAGCCAGGCACAATGCACTCGCCGTAAAAAATGTGGTAAGACCTTATTGAGCGTTCGAATAAATGGTCTATGCGGCCTGTTAACTCAAATACAATTACGCGCGAGTGGGATAGCAAAAAAGCACATATCGTGAAAGACGCTGTACTTCCACAATATAACAGCTTTTTCGCAACTTCCAAATAAAAAAAAATTTGGGAGGCGAACATCTCGAAAGTAATGTGTCTTATTATCCTAAATCCAGAAACGGCTCATTTTACACATTCACATGGAGAGCATTTTCTGAAAAATTGGATTTCAACGATTTTTCACACAGAGCAACTACAACGGCAACCTACGGCAACTTATGTCACTATTCAACTACAGCCAGATGAACGCTCAGACACTTGTTCAGAAAAAGTTTCTGAGGTGTAGGGATTCAAACATTATTCCATCTTTTCTATCGAGATTTTCGCCAGCTATATAAGTCAATATTTTTGATTGGTCAAACCCTTGAAATGTTCTTCATGGCAAGAAGATTTCCAGATAATTTAATTTTTATTATTGGTTCGCGCATGTTATAAGCTTTTGTTGTGGGTATCTTCTACTGGCTCCAAAAATCAATATATTTGAACGCAGGAGGTTTTTAAATGTTTGTAACTATGAGTGAGGAGTAACGAGTTTCTTGATTTTGAAATTGGTTGCACCTGTTACCGACTCAAACATGGAAGTATTGTGTGATCTATCTTACAACACTGGTTTTATTTTTCGGTCACCTCACTTGAAAAATGGTCCCATTTCACAAAATAGGCATTTCTTATCGTTAGGCTTACATCCGCGTAATACACATATTTTTTTCGTTATTCTTCTACCTTGAAAAATGACCCGTTTTTCATCAGGCCCGTTTCAACCGAGTCATTCGATGGTTGGGCCCGTCGGTTTTGATTAGAAGCTAACCTGAGAACAAAATAGAAACCTACGGTAAAATCACAATAAATATCTTAACTAACTCGTCCGGGTATTTACCTTCCTTAAAATAAATAGGCAAGTATTTTTATTTATAAATTACCTCATTAGAAGGAGTTATAAGTTAAATTGGTAGTGTCGACGTTTCTCCGACATTTTCTCGAGTTCCTATAGCTATCGTCGCTTAGGGGATTCGATATTGGTACTCATAAGAGCCTCGTAAATTAGGTTCGTTATAACCGCTTCGTTTAATTGGATTTTCCTCCAATCCAAGATACACCCCCATTTTATGGCCCCAAAATGAGATAACTTTTTAAGCGGGCCTCTTATATAAGTTTTTTCCTCACCGCAAGTAACGAAAAATCGTTCCGAAGCTATCCATTATAAGTAGACCTCGTATTAAATTGAAAACACACAACGTGAGTTTATCCTCTTTAGCAGGTTTTCCACTTAGTCCCAGTTTTTACAGCAGAAATTTTCGCGCTATCCCGGATAAATATGATTCATATATAGATTCTAAGAAAAATAAGCATTTCCGGTAATAGTGAACAGTTGATTGCGTCCAATTTCTATAATTTCATTTTTGCGTCCATTTTTTTCAAGTGAGCACTTATAACTTAGGGTTTCTTGTGAATATGACGAACCGGTGAAAAAAATGATAGCCGAGGGGAGATTAATCTCAACCATAAAGCAGAACCGAGTGATTCCATTTGAATTTGTTGTTACGTCCATGTTTACGTAGTAAATTGAATCGAAGTAGTCGCCCTAAAAATTGGGTTCGGAACGGAGGTGGATTGAGAACAAATACAATTTAGTCCTCTTCTCAGAGTTACTTTCTGAACATGATGTTTGTCTTTGTTATTCACCTTGGAGCACCAGTCGAATGCGATTAAATCAAATTTAAATTACCATCGTCGCTACAGAGTTTTCCCTCATAAATATCAATCTGCTGTTGGTAGGAAACGATAAAAAATGTTCAAAATAGTTATCATTACAAATTGATGGTGATCTTAAATAATCATAATTGAAGCAAATGAATAATAAACAACTGTACAATCATTTGCAGGTTTTTCTTTTCCACTCAATTGTTAACCATAGTATAATCGCCCAAGAAAAAACTTTTCTGTAAGAAATTCGGCAAGATGCTATAGCTCGAGACATTCTAGAGCTATAAAAATCGTTAAAATGTATACTTGATGAAATGCTCACGAAACACGCTTTTAAGTTGTATCGTTAATCGAATAATTTAACTTTTAGTTATATATTTAGGTAAAATAAAAAGAATTAAAAATACGACAGTTGTTAATGAGTCTTCCATTATAGTTATAACTATTTTTTTTTATGGAAAGGCTCATTAATGTTCGGGATAGTTATTATCAAAAGTGGATGGTCTTTTAAATCACCATTGAAGCAAAGGAATAATAGACCACTGTGCAATAATTTGCAGAGTTTTCCTGCAAGGGGTTGTTTATTACTCAATCATATCAAATACTTGAGCCAAGAGCCTTTAAACGGCGATTTTGATTTCGGTTGAATTCGAACGAAGCGAAAATGTCAGGCTGCTATTATAGTCACTAGAACATCACTTCAAACGTTTTTCACTATTCATTCATTTACCAATGCTGTTTTCGGTACTCTGTGGCACTCCCTTTTGGTTTATTATTCAATAATAAACCATTGTAATCGCCCAAGAAAAAAAATTTTATAACCCCCCTCAAAATTTGATGTTTTACGTTTCAAGGCATGTAGAATCCGAATATCCAATAAAAAAAATTCTGTCTGTCCGCCGTACGCCGTACGCCGTCAACACTTTTCCGGCCAAACCATAACAGCTAAATTCTTGAAATTTTCACCAAAAATCAATCTCGGTCCTACGACGGCCCAATTTTCGAACCAACTTGCTAGCTCAATTTTAAGGGTGTTTTTGGGGGGTTTTGAGGGGGAGAAAATTCATATTTTCCAAGGTTTTTCAGAAAAATGTGTACGTGGTATCAAATTCTATAGATTTTTGGACGCTGAATCGAATGAGACCATCGCAGGGTCGGTAGCTTTATTGGTTCTCGAGTTATCGCAGCTTTTGTGCCGAATTTGGGAGATTTTCAGAAATTTGACATGAGGGTATAACTCGAGAGTTCTTGGAGCTATAAAAATCGTTCTATACTCATTGGAATGGTCGTCAAACGCTCTCTCCAGCTGTACCGTTAGGCAAAAAATTTAGTTTTAAATTAGAAAATTAAGAAAAATAAAATTGAATAAAATTACAATAATTGCTACGGAGTTTTCCCCTATAGTTACAATCTGTTTTTCGGTGGGATTGTTCCGAAATGTTCGAAATAATTTATCACAAATGGATAGTCTTTCTAAATCAATATTGAAGCGAAGGAATAATAAACCACTGTACAATCATTTGCAGCGTTTTTCACCTGAATTGGGTTTGCATTCTTTAATTTATTTGAACGCTATAATCTCTCGACCTTCCATGGAATTTATATGTGATTTCCAGTAGGATTCAACTGATAATATTCAAGTTAGGGGCTGTTTTAAGTAGAAAAGAAGCAATGAAGGAGCGGCAATAAAAATGCATACATTCAGATAATTGTCGTTGTCCACCATAAATCGCAGATTTCTGTCAAGGTCCGTAGTATGATCATCCATTAACTCAAGTTTATTTATTTAGTATATTTTCTCAGTCTGCTGCGCAAATCGGAATTTCCCTGTCAACGAACGGACTTTCAAACGCCACGGTTACGCTACTGGCTCATCTTCAATAATTGAAGACCTCACTAAGGCTCTCCATTCCTATCAGCAAGTGCATTGCTTATTCAGGGGAGTGGCTAACCATTTTACTTCCCTCGAGGGCTCATTTAAATTTAGCAGCTCTGATGCATCCCATTGGCCTTCGCCCCGGACGCCCGTGCTAACAAAATGTGCTGCTTCGTGGGCAAATATAATGTAACCTTATTCTGAATTTGCACAGGATCTGTCTGGAATTCTTTCGGCTGCAAGCGGCTCGAATCCTAAACCACTCGCAGTTCAAAAAATGGTGCAACGAGGGTTGCGAAGTGGTTTATTATTCCTAACAGCCATTGTACCGACAATTATGCCGTAAGATAATTTGTCATACGTAGCGAAAGTGATTTCATAATAATGCCAGTTCTCTATAAAGTGTAGGTAGGGGCTCGGGAACATAATCGAAAATAAAATATAAATTATTCAATGAAAAAGAGAGTTTATTAAACTAAAGAGTCCTACCTAATTCACAAAACTTGCAACATTATCTTGTTAACTGGGCTCGTCCCGTATTCCTGAATAAATAAATAAATAAATAAAACGGATGACCATCCAATGGGGAAGACGCCTATTTTTTATTTTCGTTCCTAATGGCCTGAATTCTGTTATTTGGTGTCAGTTGAAGACGGAATGACCAATTTTTCATGAAAATTGTGAGTTTCCGCGGAGAAAATCGCTAATGAAAACTGATGATTTTGAACGAAAAATGAATACCTAGTTATTACGTCATAACTAGTCCGTTGAACGTGAATATCGATACTAGCGCTTGTATCTTCGGAGAATAAACTAACATTGGGAGCAATGATTTGAGGTTGCTGTGAGATTACCAAACCCCCCTCAGCAATTTATTTGCTTTACGAGGCATTTCGAGCCGTACTAACTCGACAATTAAAAAAACCTAACAAGTAGCAGTGAAATTAGCGTCACTTACTCGATTTAGCATGACTCCAGTCTTAAAGACCGTCTTGTTGTTACTGTCTGTCTTTCAGCCGTCTGCAGAGCGCCCTAGGGAGTTACTTCAATCCGTTGGAGTTACATCTCCGGGTTTATTCAAACCGCTGATTTTCCTTAGCGATTTTCTCTGCGGAAACTCACAGTTTTCATGAAAAATTGGTCATTCCCTCTTCGGCTGACACCAAATAGCAGAATTCAGGCCATTAGGAACGAAAATAAAAAAATTGGCGTCTTCCCCATTCGCCTCGTAAGTGAACACTCGTGGAAGATGGAAGTGAAAATGTTGCTAACAAGTTTTCCAGTATATTCACAATCCGCCGTTCGGTGGAAACGTTCAGAAAAATCTACGGAATAGTTGTATTACAAATGGATGATCCTAATGGTGAAGAAATAATAAACCTGTTGTTGTGAATTTGGATCGAGCGCCCTTTGTATTTACAACAACGGACATCGAAGCTAGCATATTTTATAAAGGCTCTAGGCTTCTGCCCAAGCTTCGCTGCATTCGGCTGGGTCATAGAATTACTATTGAACCAAGGATTCCATAAGGTTGCTATAAGCCCTCGGGCCGAACGTAACCTCGGCGCGGGTCGCGCTAAGTTTATTTAGGGTCCTAATACGAGAATGTTGTTAACATAGAAGCCAAGGCATTTCTGCTGTTTTCGCCAAGTTAGCGAAACAGGAGGCTGCTACGTCTTGAGAATATTTTACAGTGGTTGAATGAGCTGAGGGCAGAGAGCGAGTCGACTTGGAAGTCAATCTACTGAGAAGGGCTGACGATTTAAGCGCAGGTATTAAGAGGAGGGTACAAACATTTTTTCCTCTCCAATATTCAAAATTCAACCGCATTACCATTTTCTCTTCAGAGAATTATACCGCCTGGGGAGAAGGGACTTTCGCGAAAAAGTTATCTTCGATAAAATCGCACGTCGTATCAATTTTTCGTCACAAATGTTTACAAATTGAAAATCTTGCTACAGAACATTTTTTGTACTTCCGCGTGAAATTTGATTCTATTCGAAAAGCAAGGGGTACTTAGTTCCGTCCGTTCGGTATGAGATCCTTTATTCAATTTTCCTTGTATATCAATTTTTTTTTTTACATAAAGCTTGTTAGGACAATTAATTAAAAATTTATTTTATTTCATTTCAAAATAACACTTCAATTGAATAGAATCGTGGTCATTTTTACTTCCATGTTTACGTAGTAAATGGAAGTATTGAGATCGTCTGAAAAGTCGAATTCGGAACCGAGGTCCTGATGGAAGAAATTTTCATAGTAGTATTATACTCAGAAACACTTTCTGAAAAAGTGTCTGTGTGTCTGAGTGTCTGTGTGTCTGTGTGTCCGTCTGTCCGTCTGTCTGTGGTCACAAACTGACATAAATCGCCATATCTCCCTGAAAAATTGATGAAATCCTATGACATTTTAAGGGAATGTTCTCCCAGTGATTGTGCAAAATTAGGTTTTTCCGGATTTTGAATTACACACAGTACTTCCGAGATATAAGCGTTCAAAGTTTTTTCTGTTTCGATTTTTACAGGCTATGAGAGTCAATATTTTTCTACGTTTGAGGGCTTGAAATGTCGGTTATGGCCAGCAGAAAACACTACATTTTTTGTATAGTGGGTCACATACAATGCCTCCACGTTATGAGGGTTTTTCACGATTTCACTAGTGCATGTTTTGTATTTTGATTTTTACAGGCCGCTAAACTCAATGTATTTGAACGTTCAAGGTCTTAAAATGATGAGGTCGGCGATTGAATGATGCCTGATTTTTATCAAATTGGTCACATGCAGTAATTCCGCGTTATTTGCACATTTGCTACATTTTGATTTTTATAGACCACAAAAATGAATATATTTGAACGCTGGAGGACTTGAAATTTTTCTATATGACAGTTGAATATCGCTTGATTTTTATTATTGGGGTCACATGCAGTACCTCCTCGTAAAACGCATTTTCAGTTAATTTAATTGTATTTTTTGGGTCTCTTTGCTTTAAATGTGACCAACTTTGATCTTGTTCAAAAAAATTGTTTTGCATAGTTTGGATAACACACAGTACTTCCGCAATATGCCATTTTCTAACTTTTGAGATCTTAATAGACCGCAAAAGTGAACATACATTAGACTTTAAATTTTCTATATGACAGCTGAATATTGCTTGATTTTTATTATTGGGGTCACCTGCAGTACCTCTTCGTAAAACGAATTTTCAGTTATTTTATTAAGTGTTATTGTACTTTTAGGGTCTCTTTGCTATAAATATGACCAACTTTGACCTCGTTCACAAAACTTGTTTTGTATGGTTTGGGTAACACACAGTACTTCCGCCGTACGCCGTTTTTAAGCTTTTGAGATTCTTATAAACGGCAAGAGTGAATATACTTTAGACTTTGAATTTTTCTATATGACAGCTGAATATCGCTTGATTTTTATTATTGGTATCACATGCAGTACCTCCTCGTAAAACGCATTTTCAGTTATTGTACTTCTTGGTGCTCTTTGCCATACGTTTGACCAACTCTGACCACGTTCACAGAACTTGTTTTGTATAGCTTGGATAACACACAGTGGTACTTCCGCCGTATGCCGTTTTTTTGCATTAGAGATTTTTATAGACCACAAGAGTGAATATATACTTTAGACTTTAAATTTTTCTTTATGACAGTTGAATTTTGCTTGATTATTATTATTGGGGTCACATGCAGTACTTCCTCGTTACACGCAATTTCAGTTATTTCATTCTAGCGCTTTTGTAACTTTCGGGTCTCTTTGCTTCAAATATGACCAACAACGACCATGTTTTGTTTTGTTTTGAGCTCATACCGTACTTCCGCCCTACGCCGTTTATAGCTGTTGAGCTTTCTACAGGGTGCAAAAATCAATATATTTGACGCTATAGGTATTAAATATTTGTAATGGCGAGTGAATGACGCCTGATCTTTACCGCTAGTGTCACACGCCGTACATCCATGCTATCCAGTAGTTTTTTCGATCAGAAATATTCACATTAGCCAAAAGTCAATATAGTAGAACGTTTGAAAGGACGTGAAATGTTATCTATGGCGGGTGAATGACGATAGATTTTTATCATTAAAGTCGCCGTATACCATACTTCTGCTATTTTTGGGTCTCCTGGCTCGTTTTTCAATAACAGCTGTTGTAAATTAACGTTTCGGCCTTCGTACGATTTTCTCGATTTTTTAATTGGTTATACCGTTTACCGACTCAAACATGGAAGTACTGTGTGATCTATGCACACCACTGGTTTAATCAACGTAACATATCCAATCTTACGAATGAAAATACACTTAGCAATACCCCAAGGGAATGAGGAAAATTATCAAGTTCAAAGAGCTGCCAAATATTGTTTCCTGAGACTTCTCTCATACTGACTACGAGGTCTGCGCACAAAACTGGCTCATTAGTCAACTAATGGAATCTGGAAATTGAATGGTCTGAGAGAGTTCATTCAGTCGCCGGAGGAAGGTAAAGCTTCCAGGCCATTTCTTCTTCATCCTATTGAGAATACACTTTTCAAAAACCTCTTACAATGCCGTCGGCACCAATAGGAAACGCTTCCATTTACTTCGTAAACGTCGGTGGGTGTATATACGTACCAAGCTACTATCATCATTCAATATTGAACAAATGGATGGACATGCTATTTAGGTTGAGACGGGATATAAAATAACAATGCCGTTATGTGAATTTTCTAATTTCGTAAAATTGGGAGGAAAGGACGATTTGAAAGCCCTATAATATTATTCTCAATAGAGCACATGTTTTGATAACTGACTGGGAAGAAAATAATTTCCTCGCCTTTGAAGAATTTTTGTTTCATTATTCAACGATTTTAATAGGTACTATACGTTTAGAGGTATTTAGGATCGGAATATCGAATGAAACAGAAAGTTCTTCTCTGGCGATTTTTGAAGGACGTTACGAGAGCGAAATTGGTGACATTGTTACCGAAAATCTTCTTTTCACAAACAGCAGCTCTATTCTTCGGCCAAATGGGTCATAACTTTGTCATTAACACTTTTCATTAATGAATGAGGAATTGAAAGATTTTATTATTATGCGTAGCAATACTCACCTAATAGCCAGAAATATCAATGAGCTTAACACAAAGTAATACAGACATTGATTTGAGCGAGCCCGTTAACGGAAATACTTGCATAACCCGGGACAACATTTCACCTTTTTAACCGACTTCAAACAAGGAGGAGGTTACTATGGTTGACCTCGGCGCCTCTCTGGCAAAATGACTACCCGATGGTTACAAATAAATATGAATTTACGATAAATTAGTAGGTGCCAGGTAATAAGTCTGGGTCTGGACGTAAAGATTCTTAGAGAAATCTGAAATGGTTTTTAGGAAAAGGCATGAATAGTCACCTTCAAATCGATATTGTTAATAATCAGTTCTCATTAATGCTGAATTGCTCTGTTCAAGAATCGTGAAAACTCATGATATTTATATTCTTACTAATTCGGAATCTATAGGCTTCTCCAATACAATATAAGATAGACAAAGTTTTTGAAGTCGGTTTTATTTAAAAAAAAAAAAGAAGAAGTTTTTTCCTTTGTATAGATTGGTCATTGAACTTGCGAGTGTCATGACGAGAATCAAATTGGTGGAGAGAAGAGAGTAAAAGGGTGCCATTTTTGTTATGTAAACAACCAATTATCTTTTCCCCAGATTTTCCTTGCGAGAGAGAGTAGGGCGATGGTTCGTAAGATAATCGAAAGTTTGAAACCCGAGGAAGGATGGCAAAGTTATTTATTCGATCACAATTCTTTTGAATTTTACAGAAAACATTGTCAACCAGATTATCAATGATCGTAATTGTAATGGTTATATATATGTAGGTTTCGATAAAATCCATTAAAATTGAGACTGCTCATCGTGCTCAACTCGAAGAAATTAATTCTGCGGATGGTGTGGATAAAATATGGCGATAGAGCACCCCATTTTCCACCACAATGAGACTCTCCGGTATCGGGATCGTCCGAAAAGTCAAATTAGGAAGGAATGCGAATTTGGATTTTTTATAAAGTTCGATAGAAGATACACAAGCGCGCTGAGGTGGCCCGGCGAGTGAGTTGCACCTTCGAAACTACTAAGCCAATTTCGAGTATTTCTATTCGCTTTTGGTTTATTATAATAATAAACCATTGTAATTGCCCGAGAAAAATAAATCGTCGAACTCTCCTTAAAATTATATGTTTTACCTTTCAAGGCACGTAGAATTCGTATATCCTACAAAATACTCCCATTCACTACGTAAACATGGAATTAAAAATCTGTCCGTCCGCCATACGCCGTCTGCATATTTCTAACGAAACTATGATTGCTAAATTCTTGAAAATTTCACCAAAAATCAATCTTGGTCTGAAAATGGCTCAATTCTTTAACCAAATCGCTAACTTGTATCGATTGGATCACACACCGTATTTCCGCCGTACGCGGATTATTGACTGATTCGATTTTCACAGGCCTCGAAAAAATCAATATCATTGACGCTCGTGGTTCATGAAAATTATCCCGTTTTACAAAATTCAGCTTGTATCGTTATGTTAGGCTCACAAACTGCACTTCCGCAATATATACCCAATTCGTGCGTTTTTCAATTTTCGGGTGCTCCTAGTTAGATTTTCTGTAACAGTTGCACCCTTGCTGCACCCAGTTACTAACAGTAATAGCGTTGCACCCTTAGTACGAGCTTCTTGATTTGATAATCGGTTATTCCTGTTACCGACTCAAACATGGAAGTACTGTGCGATCTACGCACACTGGTTTTGAAGCAGAGTCACACGGAATCGACCGAACAACAGGGGTCGTAGTCCTATTTATAGACTTCGGTCAAGTTCAAGGTGTATTTGTGATTTTGGTACCTACGAACTCCGACTAACGAATAAACCAGCAACGCCCGAAGGACGTAACTATACAATACATATTTCCCAAGGTTTTTGAAACATAGGTGTAATTGATACCAATTAATATAGTTTTTTTTTTTTGCGATGAATCGAATGAGACCCGACCGGGGTTATTAGCTTGGATGGTTTTCGAGTTATCGCAGCTATAGTGCGGGATTTTGGGAATTTTGAAAAATTTGTCATGATGGTGTAGCACGAGAGTATAGTTAGCTAAAAATCGTTTCTGTAGGAGTTATAGCAATTATTCTATACAAGGTGGAGTGGTAAAAACACTCTCTTAAGCTGTATTGTTTGATATATACTGCAAGTTTTATTCAGATAAGTAAGATCCGTAAGACCGTAATTAAAATTACGGTAGTGCCTAACGAGTTGAAAAAAACCCAAACAATTCTGTCCGTTCGCTGTACGCCGCACCCTTTTCTGACGAAACTATATTAGCTAAATTCTTAAATGTTTCTTTTGGCGTTTTCTTTTAACTTACCTTTAATTTTAAGGGTTTTGAGGGGGAGAAAAGTCGTATTTTCCAACTTACTCACGCAGAGGTGTATTTGGCATCACCTGCTATCGATTTTTGGACGCTGAATCGAATAGACCATACCGGGGCCAATAGCTTTTATGGTTACCGAGGTATCGCATTTTCGAGTAGAGTTTTCGAGATTTTCAGAAAATTGGCACGGTGGAATAGCTCGAGAATTTTCGGAGCTATCGAAATCTTTCAATACTCGTTGGTTGTCACCAACGTTCTTTAGCTTTAGGCATCGTTGGAGCAAAAAAAAAAAAAAAGAATCGGCAAGAACTCAAGACATTCCAGAGATATAAAAATCTTCAAAGCGTGTAAAAATACTCGATGGAATGATCATAATACACTCTTTTAAGCTGTATAGTTAGCCTAATAATTTAAACTCTTCTTATATAATTAAGAATAACGAAAATAATTAAAATTACCATCGTTGCTAAGGTGTTTTCCCCTATTATGTTGTTAACAATCTGTTTTTAGGTGGAAACGTTCACGAATGTTTGGGATAATTGCTATCACGAGTAGATGGTGTTCTTAAATCATTATTGAAGCAGAGCAATAATACAACAGAATGCCAACGTTTTTACAGAGTTAAGAACTTGTGGGTAACGGACTATTTAAGAATTATCACGTTAACCCAACAAATTACGGAGTCAATGCAGCTAAGATATTCAGTATCTAAACGGAAATTCTTCGCCGTCCAATAAGATTAGTTAGCATAGAAAAACTATGTACACGTCGTTTTCATCATTATGAGAATTTTTAACGCCATTTTTACAACGCCTTTGTGAAAATCACGATTGTATGCCCATAATTCAAATTTCTATCAAAGAATTTTTTGAGTTTCTCAATATAATAGAGTAAAGTTGACAATAATTATTAGAGTCTCGAGACGATTTTATGTGCTTTTCATTGTTATTTTCGTTCGAATAGAGGACAACGATTGATTTCGAACTTTTGATCCGGTAAACGATTTTTTTTCTTCTTGACAACCAATCATTATCCTTCGCCTATTGCGAATCCGATTGCTCCTGTAAATACCGATCTTCAAAGCACGCGTATCGACTCAAGTTGTTTTCATTGAGTTTATCATTTGGAACGGCTGAATTCGTTGAGAATTCGCAACCGTTTTCAGCGTCATCTTAGCGTCAACAGAGATTGAGACAAACAAATAGGGCAAATCTCGTGTGTACTGTTCACACGAAAATACGATTGAAACGATAAAATTTTCTTACTATTCATTACACACTTTCATTTTGGTTTATTATTCTTTAATAAAAAATTGTAATCGCCCAAGAAAAAATTTTTTTTTCTACCGTTCTATGTTACTAAATTTCCAGTATTCGTTGTTTGCGTATAGTGGTTCAATTCTATCTAGTAAAACAATTATTCATCAGTTGGGTTGAATCTAGGATTTTCTTTTCATAATTTGCACACCATACAACACACGTGATACATAATACAGCGAATCAATAACAAATGTGACAAGGTAGTTTCGAGCGTAAAATATCGCGTTTGAAATTTCGAATAATGTAACACAAGTTTACCTCAAATTATTTTTGGGAGCGTTCTCCACGTTCCGCTGCTTAGCGCGAACCGGCACAAACTCGTGAGCAATAATTTGGAAGACGAATTGCTGAACACAAACAACTGAAACTGATTAAGCGATAATAATTCGCGTAAATCGCCTACAACCACTGATCTTATCCGGACAATGGCGCTACCGCCACTAATTGAAAGCAGACTAACAACTGAACTATAAAGAGAACTCGTGGTGAGAGTTGTGACTGTGGAGAAAAAGCGAGAGAGGATGATTGGCGACGGGTGTGAGCAGCTAAAGCCGTACGGTACACAAGGGAAGTCATGTCACCTCTCTCGACACAGAAGAACAGATTGTTAGGCTGCTAAGAAGAAGTAGACGGAGGGTTCAGGTCCTATAATTACCGCGGGAGGGCTTCGCTTCCAGCACCGCCGCTGCATCTCTGACGAATACGCATACCTACTTCAGTGAAATAAGAAGTCAAAGAAGAAAAATTCTATGCTTCCGATGCAGGGGAGCTGAGCTAGCTCAGAACCATGGTGGTAACCAACTCGGTGGTTACAGAGCAATATCAGCCGGCATTCACGTTGAGCATAATTCCATACATCTTCTATAATTCAGATATGCGTGTTGATTATAATTCTGTTTGATTTTTTCTTTTCAAGTATTTGAATCAAGAGAGGGCATATGTTTGAGTGACAGAGGATAGCGTTCGAATAGACTATTTTTACGTTGCGATCACATATTCAATTTAGGAAAAATGCTCTTCGTTATGTGCCGATCGAATTACGAAAGGAGCTCGAAACGCCATCCTATGTGGATAATATTTCGTAAAGCGTTTCGTTCCATTTTAGTAAGCGGCGCTATTTGTTGAAAAGAGCCGCAGCAGATAACTACATATCGAATCGGAAGATGGGGTATTCAGAAGAGGTTTCTGGGTCAATACGAAGAGCTACCTCCTTGGGAATGTGCCAACCAGCCATCAACAGGGTCAGGAACGGATGGAGCAATACAGCCGTAAGCCCACCCTTTAGAAGCATCAATACGGTTCATACTTCCTCTATTAAGGTCGATACGGTATCGTCGGATCCGCCAAATGTTACCCCTATAATGAAAAAGAAGGGTATGGGATTTTGTAATACTGCCAAGACACAGGTATGAAGACAGAGAATGGCGAAAAGTGAAGTGATGAGGAGAGGTGCTCGAGAGAAAGAAGTTTTTCTATGAAATAATAATCCGAGTTATTGGGATTGGCGAAATGTTCGTTTAATACCCGTAAATGGGGAACTTCCATAAATTTTTAATTTTTTTAAACTTTTTTATAGGAGATGTCACGCGGGCAACCGAATGATGACTTAATGGCCTGAAATATCATTTGAATAATTGTGAAGTTGTCTGCAGTTGAAAATCGTTTGAAACAAATGGCGCTACCACGTTGTTTACGTCAGCAAGTTTCTTGCGCTGGGGACAGGACAGCGATGCAGTTAGTGGGTGGGATGGAAGTTAGACGCTCTGTCTGATGAGATTGAGCTTATGACGTCATCAACCTTCTTAAATGCGCTACTCTTTTCTTCGCAGTACCTCCTTCAGTATATTTTTTAGAATTTTGATTCCACTTGAAATAGTGACTCTAGGAGTATAAAATAGTTATTGATGATCACGTTCCGAATAAAAACAGTTATCTGCATTGATCACACAGAACTGCTCGGTAATAGGTACATTAAAACCAATTATTAAATCAAGTAAGTCATATAAAGGCCGTAACGTCAGTAAACTACAAGTGTTGTTGAAAAACTAGCCAGGAGACCCTAATCTTGACGAAGAAGGGACTTCTGAACCATTTTCTAATTCGACGACAAATAATTCATCGTTGGTCACTCGCCACTCGGTGGGCATTGTATTTTCAGTTGACTAGGTATTCCGCACGAATTTCGATTACGAATATGAAATTCGAAGGAAGCCCGCTGCGAGACTGTTGGGCAAAGCTAGCGTAATGTAAAGCGTCATTTATCAAAAGTAATATCGGGTATATTTCTATATTATAAATGAATCCCGCAGCAGAACGCCGTACCGTTACTGACTCGATCTCTATCCCCGTTGATTTATTTCCTTCAGTTGTCTCCGTTTCGTTTCCCCGTGTGCATGTTGGTAATGGCCTTCACCCGACTCACTGTTCTGACTGCATTTTATTAATGGACTGCCCGCCAAAGACCATTCTACCCGTTACTTGAAGCCGATCTGCTAGGCTCTCCTTTCCCATCAGTTCAGTCCTGGTCCATGCATGCCAATAAGGGTGTCGGGAACTGTCCACCGCAACATAAAAAATCCCAATTCTTCACTTTGGCCATTTTCATAGTTAAATATCGAAAAAAATTAATAAATAAAAAATACCATAGGTACCCTTGGTCCCCCATATGGGGGCCATAGGTACCCTTGGTCCTATAATGCCCTGAAGAAGCCCGAACGGGCGAAAGTACTCGGCGTAATAAAAAGAAGAAAAATGGAGAAGAGGTCGTCTCGTTATTCTCCCCCTCAACTTGCAGAAATAAAAAATACTACTTTTCCTTGTCGTCGCATTTTTCGAAAAATCAGGCGACTCATTCTCCGATTCTATATTTGCTGGCCGAGCACTTTCGCCCGTTAGGGCATCTTCCGGGTGACGTGGCACCATCGGATGCCCGAACGGGCGAAAGTGCTCGGCCGGCAAATAATAATGAATCGGAGAACGAGTCACCTGGTTTTCCCCCTCACAACCCCTGGGAATAAAAAAATAATGTGTGCATCTTTAGATTGCAGAGTAATATTATCAATGTTTGAGACGGCAACAGGTGTTGTGATAGTGGTAAACGGATAGTGCTGATCGGAGGTCATAGTCATGGCGCTGATATTTATACTGGCCAACACGACAAAAACGAACTCAATATAGTAGATACATTTTTCGAATAATAATAATGAGTGCGAGAAAACCGGGGAGCAAGGAGGAGTGTCCTTGACGACTGCTCCGAGCGAGAGACAATGAAACAGTGCCAGTGTCGCAGGCGCATTTTTGGATAATCTCCTTAAGCCAAGTCAAAAACGCTGCAAATGATTGTACAGTGGTTTATTATTATTTCGCTTCAATATTGATTTAAGAAGACTATCCATTTGTCATTTTAAATATTCCGAACATTTTTTAACGTTCCCACCGAAAAACAGATGGTAACTATAGGGGAAAACTCCATAGCAACTATTGTAATTTTAATCATTTTTATTTTTCTTAATTTCCTAATTAAAAGCTAAACTTATTGCCTAACGATACAGCTGGAGAGAGTGTTTAACGACCTTTCCAATGAGTATAGCACGATTTTTATAGCTCCAAGAACTCTCGAGTTATACCCTCATGTCAAATTTCTGAAAATCTCCCAAATTCGGCACAAAAGCTGCGATAACTCGCGAACCAATAAAGCTATCGACCCGGCGATGGTCTCATTCGATTCAGCGTCCAAAAATCTATATAATTTGATACCCTGTACACATTTTTCTGAAAAACCTTGGAAAATATTAATTTTCTCCCCCTCAGAACCCCCCAAAAATACCCTTAAAATTGAGCTAGCAAGTTGGTTCAAGAATTGGGCCGTCGTAGGACCGAGATTGATTTTTGGTGAAAATTTCAAATTTTTAGCTCTTACAGTTTGGCCGGAAAACTGCTAACGGCGTACGGCGTACGGCGGACGGCGTACGGCGTACGGCGTACGGCGGACGGACAGAATTTTTTTTATTGGATATTCGGATTCTACATGCCTTGAAACGTAAAACATCAAATTTTGAGGGGGGGTTATAAATTTTTTTTTCTTGGGCGATTACAATGGTTTATTATTGAATAATAAACCAAAAATTCCCCAAAATCTCCTGAACTAGAGAAAAAATCCTTTGAAATATTCCCAAACCATTTAACACCACTCACAATATCCGGAAAAGGGTAAATTTGACCTGATATTGGGCTTCATAAGAAATCATCGGCTCTCCTGAAAGTCAGTGACATCATGTGAATTGGTTTTTCTTCTAAAAAAAAACCCCTCTTATGTGGTTAATCGGGGGGGGGGGGGGGATGTTAAAGTTGAAATCGAGAGCTTTGATCATGAATGTATCCAACCCTCGGAGTCGGTCTAAAAACCAGAAACGATAGGAACCAGAAAATAATTCGCTGCTATTATTAAGTTTCAATTCGGAGTGGAATCCGATTTGATAGAAACTAAGAGAGAAAGAATAGATAAGCGTATTTCAGTTATCCAGGGCCCTGCATCTGATGAGAAATGCTATGCTTAGAGGAATTATTTATTTTAATGAGAATTTCACTTCAGTACCGCAATTTTTTCGCTTGCGCGTACATTTTCGCTTTCGATAAATTAATGTGTCTTGGAGTGACGATCAAAAGAACACATCAAAGTGTTCGTTGAAAGCACGCTTGTCGCCTAATTATTAGGAAATTCCTCGCTAACGCGTTTTTTCTTAATGAAATTAGTAAACTTCTAATATGCGAATTCATATTGCTTTATAAGTCAAAGTTGGGTTTTCCAGTTCAATTATTTTGAACAGATCCGCTCGAGCTTTACCAAACAAAGTTTTAAGATTTAGCCGGTAAATGTAGCATCAAGATCCCTCCTGTTAAAAATTTGAAACGGTTGCCAATACTGCCGTACTAACTAACGCAAAATTTCCTATCCCCTTTTTTGAGAAAATTGACTGTAGAAGATTCAGGCTCTGCAGCGCATATTTTGAGGTGAATTCTTCAAAAATTGAAGAACGATTTACTATATTAGGTTGATAATTTTGCAATTGAGTGCAATTAAGTAATTGAGTAAAATTTATGACTAACGTAACGCCGCAACATTTTCAAAGCAGATGGGTTTTCGACATCTTTGAATGCTTCCGCTTCAACAAGGCAACGTGACGCCTCCCTAAGCAACTCGTTTGTCTGCAGCTTTCGGAATAGCGGTTCTACGAATAGACACGGTCCCCCTTTCAAAATCAGTCTCGTATATTTTGGCACGAGGGGAATCAATGAGCGATGGGGAGAATTTCTGTTTAATTTGGGGGCCCCGAGGTTCGGAGCGCCAGTAAAACGAAGATGAAAGTAAATAATTGTAGCGCAGAATAGATGCGCTGAAAATATCTCAGTACCCCACCTGACTGAATCCTTCGAGGAATTGATTGGTCAAACCTCACGATGTCGGTAGACGATTTATTGCAACTCGTTGAATCAGAGCTCCAACTCTCCCAGCGACAAAACTATGTCTTCGGTGAGTTCTACCCCTCAAGGGGCTGCAGATTCCTACGTTTTATGTGGTTCGATCCGAATCTGATCAATCACCCGCCAGACGTTCGTACTCACTGGCGACAAAAAATTTGGGGATACCGGGAAGACTGCAACTTGTTCTGTGAACTCCGACGCCGCAGTAAGAAGCGTTTGCGTCAAGTCAACGCTTCGTACCTTCTTGAGGTACAGAAATCAACTTCATCAGGAGCTGCTTTAACTGTCGTGCAGGCTAAAAATCTTCTCCCTACTGCATCATCTTGGGTGACAGTCACGCATCCGAGCCTGAAGAATAGCAAACCACATGCCGCCAGCTTTCCGCCTGTATTTAAGGTTGAGGCATGTTTCCTTTTTTTGTACTATCCGAGGATCTTACATTTTCCCCACAACGTTATCCAGCAATTATAAACATAGACTCCGACATGATAGATACGTAACATGACACCATTTACAAGAGACCCTGAAAGCTAAATTTAAAAACGTTAATCCAATTCCGGCCAAAAAGTCGTCTACGACCTCGAAATTTGATCATTTTCTTATAGCACATGAAACTGGTTTATAATTCCAGTTCTTGTTCTTATTCGCTTTAGTTTGTTCTGGAAAACATAGTAAAAAATTGTTGTCCCCACTAATATGAGTAGGTGATCTGCAGCTTCTATAGCCATTTCATAGAACTATACTTCGGAACACTTTCTAAACAGGTGTCTGCCTGTCTGTGGTTGAAAAATGACAAAAATCATCGTATCTCCCTGAAAAATGAACGAAACTCAATGAAATTTACGGAGAATGTTCTTCCAGTAAATTTACACAAACGACCGTTTCTGGATTATGAATACCACACAAAACCTACTTATGAGATAAAACCGTTCAAATGTTTTCGGATTGTCTTTGGCCTCAGGAGACAGTATTATTGGTCGGTTGAGGTCTTAAAATGTTCAATTTGGCCTCAGGAGACAGTATTATTGGTCGGTTGAGGTCTTAAAATGTTCAATGGCGAGCAGATATTGCCCTTGATTTTGGTTTATTATTCAATAATAAACCATTGTAATCGCCCAAGAAAAAAAATTTTATAACCCCCCCTCAAAATTTGATGTTTTACGTTTCAAGGCATGTAGAATCCGAATATCCAATAAAAAAAATTCTGTCTGTCCGCCGTACGCCGTACGCCGTACGCCGTACGCCGTACGCCGTACGCCGTACGCCGTCAACACTTTTCCGGCCAAACCATAATAGCTAAATTTTTGAAATTTTCACCAAAAATCAATCTTGGTCCTACGACGGCCCAATTCTTGAACCAACTTGCTAGCTCAATTCTAAGGGTATTTTTGGGGGGTTTTGAGGGGGAGAAAATTCATATTTTCCAAGGTTTTTCAGAAAAAGGTGTACATGGTATCAAATTATATAGATTTTTGGACGCTGAATCGAATGAGACCATCGCGAGGTCGATAGCTTCATTGGTTCTCGAGTTATCGCAGCTTTTGTGCCGAATTTGGGAGATTTTCAGAAATTTGACATGAGGGTATAACTCGAGAGTTCTTGGAGCTATAAAAATCGTTCTATACTCATTGGAATGGTCGTCAAACACTCTCTCCAGCTGTACCGTTTGGCAAAAAATTTTGTTTTTAATTTGGAAATTAAGAAAAATAAAATAGATTAAAATTACAATAGTTGCTACGGAATTTTCCCCGATAGTTACCAATCTGTTTTTCGGTTGAAATGTTCACACATGTTCTGAATAATGACTATCTGAAATGTATGGTCTTCTGAAATTTTATTTGAAGCGAAGGAATAATAAACCACTGTACAATCATTTGCAGCGTTTTATCTTTTGGCTCACACACTGCACTTCCACGATATGAGCTTTTTCGCCATTTCCCTAGAGCGTACTTTGTATTTGATTTTTGCAGGCCGCAAAAATCAATATATTTGAACGTATAAGGTCTAGAAACTTTTGTTACGGCGAGTGAATGACTTTTGAGTTCGACCGCTTGGGTCACATACGATACACACGATTTCCCGGTTAGAGTGTTGATGCGGTGCTAGCTAACGATCTTTTCTTAAAACCCTTGCTTCGGTGATTACATTTCATTGCCAGACTCAGCAAGCCGTTCGTTATTAAACCGTGGCCATTTAGTAGATCCGTTGAGGTTGACCTAGGGGTTCTGCGTGCTAGCGTTTGAGCCTCTCAAACGACATTGAGGAACTGCTCGGAAGGGCCATGAGAGTCATAAAAGAAGCTTGAATTCTTCAGCGTTGATGCCATCTTATCGCTCCACAAGGCTCTTGTCCTGCCGATAGTGCAGTATGCTTCCACGGTGTGGTCCCCTCTGAATACTGTCCAGTTACTGAAGCGCGTCCTAAGGAAGATTTTGCACCATATTATGTGGCTTCCAATATGGGAATCGCACCCGATGTCAACTACGAAGTGTTCATGACCTGAAGCAATCTTGACGCCCTCAAAGAACGACGATGGCCTGGAGATGCTTTTCATGTTGCTCTACAACTGCTTTGTTGCCCATTGCTACTCTCCATAACTAATTTCGTCGGTTCCCGTACTGCCGATGTCTGTTACTAAGAACGAAATTCGGGCAAAAATATATTTATTTTTCAATGCGTTTCTTATAACCACGTTATCGTCCTATTTGGCTCGAAAGGACCATTAGATGGCTTCCGCTCACCTCCGCAGAGGCTCGGAGTGAAAATAACGTTTTGAAAACGTCTGTTTGTCTTCACGTTCCAGTTGTAGGTGGCTTAGTGCAGCCGCAACTGGAGCATGAGTTAAAATAACTGATGGAAATGGATTCGGAAACGTTCGTACTCATTCTGCGGTTGATTGAGTCGGAGTTGGCAAAAGCCGAGCGATGGTGAAAAGACCAGAACCTGGTGGTGTAGATATGTTAGTCGGTTTGGTGGTGTTGAGGGAGGACGGAAAAGGGGTAGGATTGCTGAATCGTCAGTCTGTGAATAGAACGAAGGAGAAGTCAGTGTCCGTGCGTACTCGTTAGTTCGGAACAGCCGGAGAATAGTTTAACAGTGGAAACATTCGATGAGGTATAAGAAGAAATCGGAGCTGGCGGAGGTTGGCGATGTTATGGGTTTTTCGGGTTAACCGGTTCCGGTCAAAGAAAACGGCAGATCTCTTGACCACACGGAATAGGCGGACAAAAGGAGTGGGGCCGCGAATGAGAGCGAGAACGTTAGTGAGCGAGGCTCGATTCGAAAAAGAGAAAAGGCCCGCAGGCCGCTGAAAAAAGAGGGTCTCTACCCTACCATGTCGTGCTTTCCTTGTATTCCTTGCTGTGATGGGAACTTCATAACGTCGTGTGCTCGTATAAGTGAGATCCCAGTCTGCCGATGATCGTCAGTGTTAGTACGAGCTCGGACCTCGCTTAGAGACAGCGGAATGTGTTGGCGTGTGCGTAGCGTCCGTCTATGCACCGCCCGCCGAGCAGGTTCCACTAACGTCATCCAACATCCGCCGTACCTTCATCACTGCTGCCATAATAGGGACAGCGAGTTTGGTCTGGTCCAGGAAATATGGTGAATAAGTAATGCGCCCATTCTCCGACCCCATATAACCTTTCGCTCCTTCTTCCTCATTTTTCTTCCGCTTTTTTCTTCACGATGTGGCCAGCGCGAGGAAGTTTAAGAGGGAGTGAAAAGAAACAGAGGATACGGGCTAAAGGCTGACTCCAGCTTATTCCCTCGTCAGACCGAAACTTCTTCGAGATAACTTGACCCAAAACATGGGCTCAACATTTTTTCCCTTTTTTTTTTTGTAAGTATCCATGTCTCCGCTCTACTCATCTCTAATCACGGTTGTCGATTCCAAACGTCAGAAAATCAGGTACAACACATAGTCTTCACGAATATATATATTTTCTTTCAACGGCAAGATGCACCTTATTATTCAATACAAACTGAGGCGCTTCGGTTTTTGCCGAATAATTAAGATTATTGATTCAAAAACGCCGGACTTGTTATATCTCCGTGAAAAATGGACGAAATTCGAAATGAGCTTTTTCGCTATTTCACTTGTGCGTATTTTGTAATTTGATTTTTACAGCCCGCAAAAACCAATATCCGAACGCTCAAGGTCTTGAAATGATTGATACGGCGAGTGAACGACACCTAGTTTTTATAGCCTGATTTTCATCACAGCCTTATTCACATATTGATTGTATTTTGATTTTTACTGACCGCAAAAAAATAATATATTTGAATGTCTATCGCGTAGAAATGTTTGTTATTGTCGACTTTTATCGTTAGTGTCACACACCGTACTTCCACGTCTCGACCTGAAGACAATACAAAATCCGGTGATTGAAAATCGAATTCTAGTAAAAAAGAAGTATTTTAGTATATCACTGCGCAGTAAAACCAAATACATCACAGCTCTATGCAAATGGACATTTGATAATTTATTGAAATCCACGTATTTTTTTTCACTCTGAATCGAATTTATATCCATCGACCTTTCTTCATATACTCGTACGATCCAACCCATCTATTTAGCTCTTTGAAAATTCGCTCGTACTGCCAAGCTGCATGACTGGAACATTTTTTAAATATTGAGCTAAAATTAGCGGGAAAAAATTGGCCAGAGGAGATATTTTTGACTGATCCAATATTTATATGGACAGCCTGTTTCGATCAGATGACTCGAACAGAGACGAGGAATCAACCGAAATGCTGTCATTTCAAACTTGAGTTTTGTTACATTGAACAGGGCGGTCCTCGCTCTCTCCAAAAGGCTGCGACGGTAAATGCATTGCCATTGGCAAATTCACTTTCGTTGACCACCTAATCGACGTGGAGGGAAGAACGTTGAAGAGATGCCTGGCGAAAGCGTAGAGGGCTCGTGGTCCCAGTTGGGCGTAAATTCTCTCATCTCTTTCCACCCATCCACGTCCTCGACCTAGTTTTCCTCCATCCACGGCCATGATATACATCCGACTTGCGGGAGTTGTATTTTGCCGGGCGGGCGGCGGCCTTCCCTCGAAGTAATTGGCTAGGAAAGTTTACACAGGCTCGTCTGAATACAAAACAAGAAGCCCGCAACCCGCACCATCACTACCGTCCGAGCCCGCGTTTCTCAATGAGGATGAGAGAAATGACGCGTCGCGGAAGCATTTCATCGTCTACCTGCAACACTGCCTTACCTGCTTCCACTATCATCCTTCCCAATGCACTGTCGACTGCTCATCTTCTAAATGCTCGACTACATTATCGTCACAGGCCTTCCTGCTGTAGAATATTCATGAAATCCGTCGAATCGGGTCGCATCATTTAATTTGATCCTTTGCGCGCGTAGAGAAACGCGCCAGATCAAGATGACTGCGTCCTTGATTGGCACGACAATGCTTATTCGAGGAGACGTTCAATAAACTTTAATCGAGCGAAATGCCGAGCGTATTCAGATACGTCGGCCTTTTCCAAGGTTCCAAAATAAACACGTACACACAGCGCTTCATCTTCATGTTGAACAACAGCCATAATAGCCCAGTCGGTCCGATTCAAGAAAACGCTGCAAGTGATAGTACAGCGCTTTATAAAGCATTTGCTTCAACTATGATTTAACCCCTTCAGACCCAGTGTACTTTAAGGATATAAGGATGAAAATAATACTTCTATTTACTACGTAAACATGGAAGTAAACATTTGTCATTTTAAATATTCCGATCATTTGTGAACATTCCCACCGAAAAGCAGATGGTAACTCTAGGGGAAAACTCCGTAGCAACTATTGTAATTTTAATCATTTTTATTTTTCTTAATTTCCAAATTAAAAGCTAAACTTATTGCCTAACGATACAGCTGGAGAGAGTGTTTGACGACCATTCCAATGAGTATAGAACGATTTTTATAGCTCCAAGAACTCTCGAGTTATTCCCTAATGCCAAATTTGTGAAAATCTCCCAAATTCGGCACAAAAGCTGCGATAACTCGAGAACCAATAAAGCTATCGACCCGGTGATGGTCTCATTCGATTCAGCGTCCAAAAATCTATAAAATTTGATACCACGTACACATTTTTCTGAAAAACCTTGGAAAATATGAATTTTCTCCCCCTCAACACCCCCCAAAAATGCCCTTAAAATTGAGCTAGCTAGTTAGTTCAAGAATTGGGCCGTCCTTGGACCGAGATTGATTTTTGGTGAAAATTTCAAATTTTCAGCTCTTATAGTTCGGCCGGAAAACTGCTAACGGCGGACGGCGGACGGCGGACGGCGGACGGACAGAATTTTTTTTATTGGATATTCGGATTCTACATGCCTTGAAACGTAAAACATCAAATTTTGAGGGGGGGTTAGAAATTTTTTTTTCTTGGGCGATTACAATGGTTTATTATTGAATAATAAACCAAAATGATTATATTACAATAGTTGCTACGGAGTTCTCCCCAATAGGTACCGATCTGTTTTTCGGTGGGAACGCTCATAAACATTCGGAATAATTACTATCACAAATGGATAATGCGTCTTCTTAAATCATTATTGGAGCGAAGGAATAATAAACCACTGTACATTTTACTTCCATGTTTACGTAGTAAATGGATGTATTGCGATCGTCCGAAAAGTCGAATTCAGAACGGAAGTAAATCCGGAAGAAATTTTCATTGAATTTAGGAATTTTTGTAGGAATTTTCATTTTTATTCAGAAAACATTTTGAATCTCGCATTAGAACCCTGGGAAACTTGACATTTGTTGTTATGCAGGTGGCTGAAGACTTTTTTTTTGTAGATGTTACACGCAGTACTTCCTCATAGTTTGCATTTTAGTTAGTTTATTCACCTGCAGCTCAGAAACCACTCTCCATCATCATTTTCAACATAGTTGACGAAATATACGAACATTTCCACCACATTGACGAAATATACGAAACGAGCAAAAATTCGAAGGCGGGCCACGACTAATCAAAACGAGAAAATCCAACGCGCACGTAGACGCGTCGAACACAATATTTGTCAACAGCCCGGGCGAGGGAGGAAAAAAACACTAATTTTCAGACGTCGACAGAAAAGAAATCCCCAGGGAATTGGTAGGCTCAATCTCTCACTTGGTCTCTCAGGATTGGAAAACAGTGCCGGATTGCGTGCCCCAGTCACGATCCTTCGAACGTACATGCGGAATATACGGGAAGTGTCGAATTGAAGAGTATAATGAGAGTGAACAGGATTTTGCTGAAGGGAGAGGATGAAGTTGTAAGGAGTGAAAGAGGATTGCGCAGGTTCAGGCCGAATGGGCAAATAGCTGAGGACTGGGAAAGTAGAATATCCCGATGAAATTGGAGGCTAAGCGATGACGTTGATGAATCTGTAATCCCAGCAGTAGTCAGAAATCCTCTCCCAATCAACGGTGCTGCAGACTTGTTCGGGTGACGTTTCTGTGCATCAGAGAGAATTTTCCATCTGTTGAGCCTTTTTCGACGAGTGGACGGTTTCAATCAGCCGTTCCTCGAGTGGCCTCCGCGATGTCCGAATCTCCCATAAGTCTTCAAATGAAATTCAACGTCGATCAAAAACATGTTGTTTTTCTCACGAGCGGTTTAACAGAATGAAAATATGTTGATGAGCGTAATATCAGTTTAGCGTGCGTTTGAACTTAGTCTGGAACAGTACATGCCACATGCACAGCAGTACAATTCGGTTTTCATTCGGTAATATTACAGTTTTATCTTTACAGATTTTTCCTTTCATTTGCATCATTTTTGTGGAGCCATTTTGGTTTGTTATTCAATAGTAAAACATTGTAATCTCTCACGAATAAAATGTCTTGCCCCCTCGAAATTTGATGTTTTAAGTTTCAAGTTCAAGTTTCAAGGCATGTAGAGCCTGAATATCGAATAAAAAAACCTCTGTCCGTCCGCCGTCAAGACTGTTCTGTCGAAAATATAAGTACTAATTAATTGAACTTTCCATCAAAAATCAATTTTGGTCTAACAATGCCCAATTTTTTTTTGCCGAATCAATACTTTGACAACAAGAGGGTTTTTCTTGGGGATTCGTTTTACGAACTTTTTTTTAACTAAGGTATGTTTGGATTCAATATCTATTGATTTTTGGACGCTGAATGGACTGAGATCAAAACAGAGTCGATAGCTTTAAAGATTTTCAAATTATCGCCGCTTTTGTGAAATTCTCTCTCGTCGAATTAGTTAGGTGACAATTTAACTGTTAATATGATAACTAAGAAAAATGAAAATAATTAAAATTCCAATAAATGCGCTATGGAGTTCTCCTCATTATTACTGATCTATCGTTATGTGGAAACGTTCACAGTTATTCGGAATTACTATATATCACAAATGGATGGTCTTCGTACATCATAAATGAAGCAAAGCAATAATAAACCATTGTACAACCATTTATAGCGGTTTTTTTTCTTTGGGAGCTCTCAGATTACGCTTCATGTCATTAACTCGACGGATTTGAAGCACTCACTGATCCCATCGGCTTTAGGTCTTAGTTCGGTCTGGCAATTCGGTTAAAACCGAACCTTATTTCACGCAGCCCTATCTTTGATGAGCCTGGTGAAATCTGTCAGTGCCAATACTGCAGTGCGGACGAGGAAAGATGATGTTGTTGGTGGAAGGATACGAGATTTTCAACCGAGAAACCTTTGCGTCTGGTGAATTACACTGGAGGGAAGTGAATTACGCAAATTTATCGGAGATAAGATAGCTAAATATGGAAATAGAATTAACTTGAAATATTTAACTAGATTATCGGATCGATTCGTAAACGGCACTATAGTGGAAACTACACGGATTATGTAGACAGAGAAATATCGCTAAATATTAAGTCCATTATTCCAACAGTGCTTTATTTTTTTTTAATTTATTCCAGGCAGTGTTTTCCATGTCCACGAAAGATTTCTCTAAGATGTTCTGATCCATTATTATTATTATGCGATGTTGAAGAAGGGATGAAAGCGCGACTATTCCCAACTATCTAACTTTTATTGATCGAGCGCTTTTGCCACGTACGGCCTCATCGGGGTCTTTTAGTTAAAACACTGCAAATAATTGTACAGTGGTTTATTATTCTTTAGCTTCAATTGTGATTTTAAAGACCATCCCTCCGTAATAGTAACTATCCCAAAGATTTATGAAATTTTCCACTGAACAACAGATTGGTAACCATGAGGGAAAACACCGTATCAACTGTGGTAATTTGAATAAATTTGATTTCTCTTCCTTATCTAATTGAAAGTTTATTACTAGCCCAACGGTACAGCTTTATAGTGTTCTATGAGATATTCCAAAGAGTACAGAGCGACTTCTACAGCTCGATATATAGATAACTCAATATCTCTCGAAATCTCGAAAATTTTACACATATTATGTTACGAGAACTCGAGAAAAAGCAAAGCCGACCCCGTCCTGGTCTCATTCGATTCAGCGTATGACATCTGTGGGAAATCAGATCAAACGAAGATTTTACTTCCATGTTGACGTAGTAAATAGAAGTATTGTGATCGTCCAAAAGTGGAATACGGAACGGAGGTGAATTTGGAAGAAATTTTCACAGCACAACACTCAATAACACTCTCTGAAGGAGTGTCAGTGAGTCTGCGGTTACGGAAGGACATCAATCGTTATATCTCAGTAGAAAATAGATAAAACTCAATGCAATTTTCAGAGAATGTTCTCTCAGCAAATGCGCAAATGTGAACGGTTCCGGATTTTGGATAGCACACAGTACTCCCGAGGTATAACCGTTCAAACGATTTCTCTATTTTGATTTTTATAGAGTGTAAAAGAGTCAACTTTTTAAGAAGTTTGTGGTCTTAAAATCTTCGTAATGACGAGCAGATGCCGGTTGATATTTGTTAATCAGCTCACACACCGTACTTCCACGTTATGAGCTTTTTTCACGATTTTTACAGGCCACCAAAATCAATATATTTGATCGCTCGAAGGTCTTGAACTGTTGGGGACGTCGATTAAATTACGACTGATTCAATGGGTCACATACCAGACTTCCGGGGTAACCAAATACTTTTTCTATTAAAAATGATTACGCACCACAAAAATCAATCTATTTTGATGCGTGACTGTCTGTTTATGTTCAGAAAGTGACAGACACACCGTACTTCCACGCTACGAGTTTTTTTTTTTTTTTTTAACTATTTCACTAGCATGTATTTTGATTTTTACAGAACGCAAGAATCAATATATTTGAACGTTAATTCTAAGGTCTTCGTCTACGAAATATTTGTTACGGCGATTTACTTTCATCCGTATTATGAATTTAATTCGAGCACTTTCCAGTTTTTTGATATCGTGGCTAGTTTGTCAACAATAATTATTGTTTACTAACGATCCTTGATTTTTCTTGATTTTATAGATGGGTATATAATACGGTTTAACTCGATCACTAAAAAAACCATCAATGTATGTGTTCGAATGATCGTTGAATTTAAATCAGGCTATCAATAGCACGTTGCGGTATTGAATAAGATCAATCAATTTGGGGATTTTATTCC